>CAWUFW010001863.1:0-1271062 GCA_963921515.1 Calotriton arnoldi
CCCCGGGACTTGGGCCACCCGGGGCAAGATGCAATCGAAGCACGGGAGACCGCGCTTCGATTTTTTTTTTTCGGCAGGATTCGCGCACCCTGAGCGCACCCTGCCGATTTTGAAAAAAATTTATTATTTTTTTTTTTTGCCCAGGGGGTCCTTGTGGGACCCCCTGAGCAAACCTAGGGGGTCAGGGTGTTTCTACCCTGCCCCCTTTGTGCGCTTTGCGCACTTGTTTCTGTCCCTCGGTTCTACCGAGAGACAAAATGGCTGCAAACATTTCCTGAATCGGAATGTTGACACCCAGCTGACAGCCAATTAACATGCAGCTCGTGATCGGGACGGTGCGCGCAGGGTGCGCTGAGGGAACGCGGACCCTACTCGGCCATAGATATCACTATCTTTTTACTTTTGATTTTCTCAGCAACTACTGAACGGATTTACACCATTTAACAAAAAGGGTTCTTTCTGAACCAAGAACTACCTCTTTGCCAAATTTGGTGTAATTCCGTTCAGCAGTTCGGGCTGTAGCCGTGTCTAAAGTTTCCTATGGAAAATTGCATGGGGAAAACGCGTTTTGGGACCCCCTTTTTCTCGGCCCCCGCTTGACGAATCCCCCGAGACTTTCAGGGTAGGAGCGGACCGGAGCGGGCCATAAAGTTTGAAAATTTTGCGAAGATACGTCAACCGGCAAGAGAGTTATTTCAAATAGAATGTCGCGGATTTCCTATGGATAATAGGTTGTAACTATAACTATCTACTGGCGACTGCCAGTAGATAATATATATATATATATAGATATATATATATAGATAGATATATAGATATAGAGATATATCTGTATATATAGATAGATATATGTTAACCCCATAAACAGTCCTCCCATTCAGCAGTATTGTGTCAAAGCCTGCTACTGTATGTATTCCTATGCACAATCTGTACATCCTGATTCCCATTACCTCATGCAGGGATAGCTTCTCATACCTGGTGTTTGATGAAGGAGAAAAAGATTTCTCCACAGAGAAGAACTAGGCATTTGCAGTAGAGGCTCCGCTCCATCTGTGTGAGTTCTCTCCTAAGAAGAGCTCCACACAGGGAGCATTGGAGCCTTTAGATAAAGGCACATAACATTCCAGGAAGATTGCCTGGAAACGTGTGCCTACTGCAGCTTTACAGGTGTATTTCTGGGAAAGTGTGTGACTATCAAAATGTAGTAACTCTCTGCCCATATGGAGGTGCTTTTCTACAAGGGCACATTTTCTACTTTTTTTGGTAAATAGAGCCCGTTGCAGGGTGAAATAATGAATGTGAACAGAGAGGCATGCATACTTCTAGTGAGCACAGCAGCAAAATGGTGCCAGCCAATTAAATTGTAACACAGTCGAAGGTCAAGGGGGCAATATATACATTTGCCGTGTCAGTGTAACAGGGTTATGTGCAGAGATAGCAAAGAGTCCACGTCAATCCTTGAGCTTTAGAGCTGAGGCATCAACAGGCCCTCAAGGCAGGTAGAGTCTTTCTGTCAGTACTGATGTTGACATAGAAGAAGTACTTTCAGCTCCTTTTTAAATGCTTTATAGAAGGTCTTAGTTCTGACTGCAGAAGAGATGGAGTTCCCTATAACGGGTGCAGATCTTGAAAAACCTGAGAAGGCTCGGATCAATACTTTTTTTCTCCTTGAAGATTTTTCTTATTGAAGATCACTATTTTAAGAAGGCCGAAATCTGAGCTCCAAACAGAACATAATCCCCTTCAGGAAGTATAGTTAAGTGACAGATTTTGTGTACTAAGCTGGCCAGCTCAAATATACTTTTGGCTTCAATATGCTGCCATTTGAGGATCATCAGGATCTGGTTCTTTACATTAAATTTACAGCAGCATATGGGGTAGCCTTCAGAAGGGCAGCTATACCTGGGGGTGTCACTCAGTATGGCATACCAGCTAAGAATCCTATAAGTCCTGATTCACTTGCATGCAGCCGGCCACTCCCACCACTGGCCTGTTCACAACTCTACACCTTCTCCCACAGTATGGAATGATTACTACAGAGGAGCAACTAAGGAGAAAAGGGAAGCTCACTTTGAGCCAGTGAGAGTGTTGGAGAAAATCAAGGGTACCCCAATATTGAGATACCCCAAAATTTACCTCAATCGAACCTCCCATGATTTACTGGATAGGAGGCAGTGTTAGACCTCAAATTTTATGAGCCAATGTGTCCCCAGTTAAGGCACGTCCCAGAAGACCAGAATCAATAAAATACAATTTCATTAAAAAATTCCAATTTAAGAATAATTTGGTCCCACTCAATACCTGAGTTCTAGATCTTTTTTTGAAATAACAAACAGTATTTGTTGGAAATGGCCCTTTTTGCAGGGTTATCCCCAAACTTTTTGCTTTTTCCTCCTATTTTTCCCTGACCTGTTTGTGTTGGTTCTAGGACTGCTAATCAGTGCTAAAGTGCATATGCTCTCTGTGTAAATTGTGTTATGAATTGGTGTTTCCGTAATTGGATGCTTGATTTACTTGTTAGCCCCTAGTAAAGTGCACTGCGTGTGCCAGGGCCGGTGAATCAAATGCTACCCGGGGGCCTGCAGCACTGGTTGTGCCACCCCCATGAGTAGCCCTGAAAACGGTAACTCAGACCTGCCATTGCAGAGTCTGCACGCATTTTCTAACTGCCATGTCGACTTGGCCAGTGCACACACTGGCCGGTCCCTAACCTTCCCTTTCCTTACATGTCAGACATCCCTCAGGTAGGCCCAAGGTACCCCTGTGGGCAGGGTGCAATGTAGGACATGCCCTGGTGTGTGTGGCATGTCTTAATAGTGAATTACAGCCAATTTCGTTTTTCACTATTGCAAGGCTACCAGTTCCCCATAGGACAGAATGGGAGGTTTGTTTATAACATCTTATAAACACAACTGGCCCAGGGAATTCGGTAAGAAAATAAAATGTAGTATGCCTGAACTCAGAATCTAAAGATGCATCTTTTAGTGAAGGTGATTTTTACATTCTGCGTTTGAAAATACCACTTTTAGAAAGTGGGTATTTTCTTGCTCAGTCATCCCGTGTGCCTCTGCTGGAATGTGGATTGCCTGTCTGGGTTTTGGATGACAGAAGCCTGGGGGGCCGGAGGGGCTCCAGATAGTCTAGGTAGGTCAGGAAAGGGCTGAATAGACCTGGGCTGCGATGGGGGAAGGGGGAGGAGATTTCCTTGCACCTCAAAGGGCCTGGTCTGCCTCTGACAATGCCGTCTCCACCTCCTGCCAGGAAATCACACCAGAGAAGGCAGAACTGGTTCTGGCCGGGCACAGACACCCTCTGCTTGAAAGATCAAAGGATTTTTAGATACAAATACTGGGTCCCAGACCCCTGAACTTCAGAACTCATCTGGAACAAGAAGACTGCCAAGAAGAAGAGCCGGAGAAGCTGCGAAAAGGAACGACTGCTTTGCTGGGTGCTTTGCTGGGCTGACCTGCTGTGGCTGCTTCTGTCTTGGGCAGTGAAAGGCCTGGACTGGACTTTCTGCAACCTAATTTGTGAGTCTCTATAAGGGCTTGAGGTAGAGCTTGCCCCCTGTTCACGAAGTCTCAGGAACAGCAAAGACTTCAAGTTCTTCGACCCGCAGCACTGGGGACTGTGTGTTTTGTGCTGCCACCCGAAGAACACCAACTCGACGACGTCCACGACGCCACTGCCGACTCCGTGTCCTGAAGGCACCGCAGAGGGCACCGCCGCAACGCCGCACCGCAACCCTGGTCTCACCGACGACGCCTGTTGACGCCGCCACCGAGCCGCTGCTTGCACCGCGACCTGTAGGCACCGCACTCCGCACCGCCTCGCTTCACGCCGAAGCTTTGGCACCGCAGAGGGCACCGCCGCAACCCCGCACCGCAACCCTGGTCTCACCGATGACGCCTGTTGATGCCGCCACCGAGCCGCTGCTTGCACCGCGACCTGTGGGCACCGCACTCCGCACCGCCTCGCTTCACGCCGAAGCTTTGGCACCGCAGAGAGCACCACCGCAACGCCGCACCGCGACCCTGGTCTCACCGACGACGCCTGTTGATGCCGCCACCAAGCCGCTGCTCGCACCGCGACCTGTGGGCACCGCACTCCGCACCGCCTTGCTTCACGAGGACGCCTTGACCTGCCTGATGCCGCCACTTCCCGCCGAAATCGACGCCGCTGCTTGCACCGTGGTTCGAGGGCAACGCTCCTAAGTCACACGACGCACCACCCTCATCCTGCACCGCAGCCTTGGCCTACCGACGCCATCGACTCCAGTTCGTCAGTCGACGACAACGCTTCAGCAACGACGACGCCGCTGCTTGCACTGTGGCCTGCTAGCACCGTGGCGAGCACCACCTTCATCTCGCACTGCGACCCTGGTCTCACTGACGCCGCCATCTGATGCCGCCACCGAGCCGCTGCTCGCACCGCAACCTGGGGGCACCGCACGCCGCACCGCTGCACTTCGCACCACAGCACCCGACGCCTGCTGGTGCCAGCGCTCCTGATTCCATCAGAGAGGAGCTCGACCTGCAACGCGAGTGACTTCAAGGGCCTCAACGCCCTGCATCTCTCACAGGTACTGTTTGCGGGTCTTCCCGACACCGTAGCTGGCCCGCGACCAGCCAGAACTGTTGGATTTGTTGTTCACGACGCCGTGGTAGCCTGGACGGAGCTATCCACACAAGGAACTCTTTTTAATCAGCGTATTTTTGGAACTGTGAACTTTTAAGTATAGTATTGTGGATTCTTATCGTTTTTGGTCTTGTCTTAATTATATAAATATATTGGATCTTTTTCAAAACTGGTGTGGTGTCCTTTTGTGGTGCGAACACTGTATTACTGTCGGTTATGTGCAAATGCTTTACACACTGCCTCTAAGATAAGCCTGGCTGCTCGTGCCAAGCTACCAAGGGGGTGAGCTGGGGTTATTTTAGACGTGTAACTCCCTTATCCTGACTAGAGTGGTGGTTTTTGCCTGGCTTTGGCCCACGCCCAAGCCTACCAAAAATCCCATTTCTAACAGTATTGCTTTCAGACTATAATCACCACATACAGTTCACATTCACAGGAGAGCATATTGATTCATGTGAAGTATTAATGAAACAAAACCACTATATAACATACACTCAAATGTGTGCATTGCAGGCTGTATACCACATGAGTTGGAGCAGGGGCATCTGTACAATACATAAGTGGTGTAATCCGCAGTTGTGGATGATTACAAATCATGAACACAATGAGAAATAAGAAAGCAATCTAACCATTGAACCCCTGATCTTCCATCTTAGCACTGAACGCCCCGAACATATCTTATAAACAATTGAAAAGAAGCTTGTGTGTAAGTACTTTTCATACATAGCTAAATATCGATGCCAACACATTTTGATATGTTATTTCAGCGCGTGTGCACGATAGAGACAGTATAACACAGTTGTGTGATATAGTGAGCATCAGTGGGTACTATGATGTACAGAAAGAGCATGTGTGGCACAACAATGAGGGCAGGGCGGACTTCCTGTTACGTATGCGAGAGCAGAGGAAGAGGGTGCATTTGTTGGCAGGGAAGGGAGTCTAATCATTGCTCTCCTCTGGGGATTTGCAGTGGGTCGTTTGTGCGGTCCACAATATTCTTCCCTGTGCATGTCATAACTCTCTGCCATGCCCCAATGTATCACTTCCTCTCTCCATTGAGGCGGACTTCCATCGTATCCTCTGGAGGCATTTAGCCAAGATAAGTGCTAGATCTGCAAATTTCGCCATAACCCTAAAATGTTAGTTTTAGGATGCACCCTTAACAGCAGTGTTCAGTTGGTACCCAGTGGTTAGCCTCAGTGAGTTCGGTAAAAGCGTTCTGTAATGGCTGACCAGTGAGAAAGCACCGATGGACAGTTACAGAACTTGTGCAATAGATCAGCGTCCTCCACATGACAGTGAGGGTAGCTGGAGGAGACTGCAGGGAACATTGAGTGAAGTTTCCGCGGTGTAAGGTATAAGCTGAAATTAGTATAAACTTGAAGCGTGAATTACGAGATATCCTACATGGGTATTCTAGGATAAAGTACTAGTCTTTGTCATTAAAAACTGGGGACAGGTCCCTTTTCCCATTTTGCATGCAGAGGCCCAAGGGTAATGGTTAAATGTGTATGAAAACCCCTGTAGAGCCATTTGATTAAACTTTGCCCATGACCCATGATAAATACAGTGTGAATATACTTGTGGGTGGTTGGTTCGGCATCCAAGGGACCCCAATGTTTGTGGGTATATCTGATGATGCTGGCGTGCGTTAGGAATGGTGACTTTGGTACGCCATGGGCTTGTATGAATGCTTGATCAGACAGAAGTGTTTTGTCAGTGAATAGGTCACCCAGTTTCTTTACCCAAGCCTGCTCCCAGGACGATAGTCTAGCCACCGTGAGCGTACCAAGGGAGGTGGGCAGACCTCTCAACGGGATACTAGGGCCATAGTGGGGGGGTAAGTTTGTATATCTGAGGGTGCACTTCCAGTAATCCTGGGCTATCCTGAGCAATATTGGCATCTTGGAAGGTGGTTTCATCCCTGGTAGAAGCAAACGGTGCAATTTGCCCAGTATAAACATGCAAGGCTTATATCTGATTTTGTCCAGGTGATGGCCTGCCAACCAGAAGGCTAACCACTGCAACTGCAGTGCCACACAATAAGCTTTGAAGTCTGGTTCACACATTCCTGCATCCTTGGGCATTAACTGCATTTTAGGTAACTCAACTCTGCATCTCCCGGAGAGCCACATGAGGTCAATTACAAAGGAATTAAGTGATTTAAAAACTGAGGCAGGAATAACAGCAAGGGGGTGAACAAAGTTGTACAATAAGCAGGCAGCATGACCATCTTGGCCAGAGCTATTCGTCCCACTACCTACGGGGGAAAGGTGACACAGAACCAAATCTGAGGTTTCAGTGAGGTGATAGTTTTCATGTGGTTACTGTCTAATAGGTCTTTAGCTTCCCTATATATCTGCATGCTTAAATAGCAAAGTGTCTGAGGGGCCCACTGCACGTTATAAGGTCCAAAGGGGAGGTGATCCCTATCGGATCCATCTGTAAATGAAAAAGCATAGGACTTATGATAATTTACCCAGAGGCCTGACAAGCTGCCATACGACTGGAGTAAGGTAGACATGGGTGTTAAGTCCATGTTAAGTTCACGGACATATAAGACCATGTATTCCGCATACAGGGAAACTGCATGCGTGTTAAGCCCCTGAGAGATGCCCATTCCGGCGACTTGCTTAGTGTGTTGCGCTAGAGGTTCCATCACCAGCACAAATGATAACAGCAAAAGCGGGAAGCCTTGCCTGGTGCCACGGTACATGGGATATTGCACTGATATGTGCAACCCAGTTTAACCACGTGCTGTAGGATTGGTGTATAGCAACCTAAACCAGTGCACATAAGTAGGGTGAAAGTTAAACTTGTCTAGGACAAAGAAAATATTCTCCTGCCCCGCTGTATCAAATGTCTGTTGTAGATCTGGTGAAAGGCAACCAGCTGCTGTCCACGTCCATTGAGCCAAGTCCATGACCTGATATAAGTGTTGTATCTTTAAAGATGCATTGCAACGTGGGACAGATCATACTGATCTGCATGTATCAATTTTGGGAGCAAAGGGAGCAGACGTCTTGCCAATAATTTGCCCAATATTGTATATTCTGAATTTAACAATGATAAAGGTCTGTAGGAGGACATATCTTCTGGGTTCCTGCCCGGTGTCAGTAGAGATGTAACCAATTTTTGACTCGTGGTGGGTGGCAAAGAGCCAGCCTCAAAAGACATGTTATAAAGCTGAGCTAACTGTGGTGTCAAGCAGTTGACAAATGTGGCATAAAATTCTATGGATAAACCATTCGAACCAAGCGTCTTGTTCCTGGCGTGCTCGTCAATAGCTGGACGCAATGCACTTGGTGTAAGTGGGGCACCTAATGCCTTTCTATCTATAGCGGACAACCCTGGGTAGTGTTGTATTTCGGCTAGGAAGGAATTAATTTTGGGGTCGCAGGGATGGGGAGCAGAATATAAGTTGGTGTAATATTTCCTAAAGGCCCTATTGATATCTAGCTGAGTGGTTTACAGTTATTTGGGGACGGTGTTACTGATATAATGGGTGTTTCTGGCGGCTGGGGTTTAATCCTTTGTGGTAGTTATTTACTGGCCTTATTGCCGTCTGCTTGTGCTTTTTGTGTGTATGCTTGATAATCATTAATACACAGTCTTTCAAGGCGTTGTGTATATCTGTCAGGTTTGGTATCTTTCTTACCAGTCTTGAGTCGTTGGGATGGTTTCGGCTTCGGCTCTTGTAAGTCCTGGTTTGTCCGAGATAGGGGCGACCCTTTCCGGTAGCCACGGTGCTGCCGACAATGATAAAGTCTAAGCAGCCAGTGCCCTCTAGAAGGAGTCCCAAGAGGAAAAAACCCCAGAGGGAAAAACCTCAGATGATAATGAGACTCTAGGAATGAAGGATAGGACAAGAAGCCAGAAAACACTTTAAGACCAGAAACTCAAGAAGAACCAGGAGAATACTGGAAGCCACACTGGAGCCGAAGGCGCAAGGAACAACAGAGCGCCAACAGAAGGAAAGGAACACCAAAAACTGGAGCCAGGGAACCAACAGGATCGAAGACACACCAGCAGGAACAAGGAGTGTTGCAATGCAAGGAAAGGAGAGGCCCCGCCCCTTTTATACAGAAACAACAGGAAGTGATGTACAGGAACAGGAAGTGACATGCAGGAACAGGAAGTGATGAAACAGGAAGGAAAGATGTTGCCATCTTGGATAGGGAAAAGGAGTGAAGTGCAGAGTAGAGAGGTCACCATGTTAGAAAGGTAAGATAGCATTTCCCCAATGCCTTCTGGGAGCAAGACTGTAGGAGGGACAAGCAACAAGATGGCCCCCAGGGACGGACATCACCACGAAGGTAAGTGAAATGCCAAGAATGACACAAGAAACCGCAGTCCCAATCTGGGAACTGTGGTATTTCAAGGTGCCTTTGATTTAAAGGCCGGGCCACCGCGCAAGTCTGCGGCGTGTCCGACAGAGAAACACAGCAGGCGTCACGAGTCCTTTCCGTGACGCCAACACAGCAACAGCGGGCCGCCGTGCCGCACCGCGGTGCGCCCGAAGAGGAAGGAGGGACGCCGCGGGCTGCACCGCGGCCCGCGAGAAGGAAACGGGCAGCGTCACGGGTCGTGACTCGGCCCGCGTCGCAACATATATCAATAATATGCAGTCTTTCAAGGAGTTCTGCATATTTGATTCTGGATTCCTCTAGGTGGTCAGTGAGTGTATCGTCTGTGGCTGACTCTTGTTCTAAGGATCCCAACCAATCCTCAGTGCATTTAAGATCATTGATGACTGTTTTGTGGGCCCCCACTATGTTATTAATAGACACAACTTTAAATACTTCCCAGCCCACCAGGGGCGATGATGCAGGAATGACATTTTCTGCAAAATATGTGTTGATCGTTGTAGCTAGAGTGCCTCTGAATACTATGTCTTCTAATAAGTGAGGTTGCAGTCACCAGGTGGGGATGGGAGTTGGGATTCGGCCCCAAATCACACTAAGTTCTAGGGGTTTTGGTCTGACAGCATCTTACCCAAATATGTTGCATGTGTAACACCAGCTTGTAGGTAGGTAGGACAGAGTATCCAATCCAAGTGGACATGCAATTTATGAGCAGGGGAGTAAAAGGAGTATTCACGCATATCAATTTTTCTGCTACACTAAGCATCACTCATGGATCATCCCGACACCCATTGTTGAAAAGCTTTGGTTTGTTTAATTGAACCTGTGCCAGGTTGCAGGGTGTGGGAATGGGCTAGATCTACATCAAGGACTGCATTAAAGTCTCCGCCGACCACCCAAGGGTATTGTGCCCAGTCAGCAAAGGTGGTGGATAGGTGCAAAAAAAATATATCTTGATCAGTATCAGGGGCGTAGATGCTGCCAAAGACCAACTGCTTACTATCTAGAATGCCCCTAACAAAGACATAGCAGCCATTCTTATCAATTCTGGTGTCTGAAGCTTCAAATGGTACCCCTGCATGCAGACATACTGCCACCCCCGTGCAAAGGCGGAGTGCGACCTGGTAAATAGTTGTCCCTTCCATTTCTTGTGTAGCTTAAGTGCTTCTGTGGCAGAAAGGTGGGTCTCTTGCAGATATACCACACTTGCCTTATGCTGATTAAGTTGGGCTAGGATTCTATGAAGTTTCTGAATGGATCTCATACCCCTAATGTTTCATGTTAGTATATTGTACCTACCCTTGATGTTTGGCATGATTCAAAATAACATTTGTTGTACGTACATGCTACACACACCAAATGAAGTAGCCAGTACAAGACCTTCGAGTACCTGCGATGACAGAAGATTGAAAATCCCCCCAATAGTAGGTCCAACAAAAATTGGTCGCTCGGCCAAAACTGTATATACATTGTTAATGCCGTAAGCAATCGCTGTAGGGGCGAGCGAGCAAGTGATAGGCGCTAATATGCCCCTTACACAGTGGCCCCAGTCTCAATTTTGTGATGTAAATTACAAATAATCAAGTGTGCATAGGAAGGGAACCCCCTTGGATACAGTGTGAGTAAACACTGTAATCCTGTATAGAGGCAGCTCCTAACAGGCGGTGGATACTTAGCTGTTACAGTAATATTGCTAAGGCATGGAGCAAGGAAGGCCACAAGGAAATCAAGACATGCAAGCGAATCACACCCTTTAGGAATGTGCTGATGAGTGTCCCCAGGCTCAAGGAGCAGAAACCCTTTTACCGTGCCATATGTGTCAGGCAACATGTCCATAACTGTCTAGAGAGAATACTAACAGCAGTCTATGGCATCTGCCTTGGAAGTGGAGGATACGGCTTCTGTCTTTCAGGAACTGGACCACTGGCAAAGGTCAGAGGTTATCATCAGCAGTTCATGGTGTTATTGAGGGGAACAGTGCCACACTGGCGCTAGAGTCAGAATCTGTCTCATTGTGCGCTGAGGAGCTGGATTGTAGGATCGGCTGCTTGCCTCTTGATGGATGTCGCGGATGCAATCGCTGCCTCTCTACCCTTCGGGCCTGCTTCAGAGATTGTTCAGCTCCAGACACCAATCGACAGTTGGTTTTATGGCACTGCGGCCAGGGTGGCTGCTGAGTCTTTTGTGACTTTCCTCCAGTTGGCGTTGGTCTCCGAGCATTTGGGAAGAGTTGCTCTAACCATTCCCATGAAGCTTCCACGTGTCGAAGAAGAGCGCATGCTGATTATGAATGACTTTTAATTTTGCCGGGAATAGTAGAGCATAAGTTAGTCCCTTAGATCTCAGTTGATTTTTGATGGCTTGAAAAGAGAATTGTAGGCGTTGGACTGCCAGTGTGTAATCTGGAAAGAGTGAAACAGGTGTGTTATCCACAATTATAGGTGCATTTTCTCTGGCTCTTTGGAGGATGATATCGTGATACCTGAAGTTTAGGATGCGGGCTACAATAGGACGCAGCAGTGTACTAAGGGGCGGATGCCGTGTGGGAACTCTGTGCGCCCTCTGAACCGCAAACAGGCAACTGAGTTCTAGATCAATGAAAAGTTAAAGCGGTTTAATAGAAAATTCCAAAATAAGCAGAACAGAGTCAATCCCATGTAGGCTCTTAAAAGCAGAGTTATGGAGAGTATGTAAAGATTAAAAAATATTCTAAGTCCCAATGGGCAGCAAAAGTAAGAAGAAACAGGCAGCATCCCTAGCAGCATCTAAGTCTCCAGGAAATCTTATGGCTCACCTCCAAAGAAAAGAGATTTTTATATACAATTCTTGCACACAAAATAAGAACTTTTGCACATACATTGTAGTGTGAACTAATTTGTTATTTCTTCGGCAAATCAAAATACAAGAAAAGTAAACGTCATTACCTTAGCACCTAAGCACTATCCCATTTTCTTGACTATTCAACTCCCTCTATGCTACTGTCATCCAGAGATGTTAGAACAAACAAGTTACATTTACAGTATCACACTATTTGAGTGAATACATTTCACTGAAGCGGCAGAAGATGTGGGTACTAGAAGCATTCTAAATGCGACACATCCAAGAACAGAGTCATATAAATATTTAGAGATGAAGATGATAACGCCATTTAAATGTACCCAGCCAATATCAGATATTTTCCATCATGCTCACTGTACATAAAATATAAGCTGTATGTATACCCAACGAATAGTTCTACTTGATACTGAGAAGCAAAAGAAGGTCTAGCTAAAACGTAATATATATATATATATATATATATATACATATATATATATGGATATATATATATATATATGAAGGAACACACTCCTGAGTACCAGATCCTTGGTAAACAAAACAGGTACGGACCACCAGAGCTGGATTCTTTTTAAAGTGCTTTTATTGCAGTTCGTTCAGCATGACGCGTTTCGGCCGTGTCTCCACGGCCTTGATCACATGACACACTGCGGTGAATTCAAACATTATATAGTGACGACACATCATTTCCGGTCAGTTCCTTAGAGAGACATAGAAGACATACTATAATAGGTAGCATGTAGAACCATACCATATTCATCATTAATTTTGTTAAGATCAATTTCAATGTAATATTCAAGGTAGGTGCATACATTCATTCATATTCTTTAAAAATGCCTGATGTTAAGATCATATTCTTTATGTATATACCAAATGGTAAAATTACGGCAATTGATGAAGTTGCAGAGACCCATATCATGATCAGCATGTCATACAACGATAGGTACCGACTGGAAAAATAAATAATAATACATAAAGTGCAAGTGCAAAAATTATACCGTCTTCTAGTATCTGCTATTAATCGCATAACAGACCATAGACATAATAAACAATTAAGACAATGTGGGGAGGCCATGGTGAACCTACTTCCTTCTAATGTACAGTCCTCTGATGGTGTGCTAGCAGCTCGTTGTCAGTAACCCGACCAATTAATACCTTACAGCACAATTCATAACAAAACTGATAACAATAAATAAATGGGTACATACGTTGAAATGTCACTAACACCCATAAACCAGTTCATAAGAAAAGTGCAAAATATGGCAAAAATAGCAGCAATTTAATCCAATATATGACCAATATCCCCCATATTTCACAATTTGAAAAAGTTGGAGCTATATTGGCCAAAGTGCAAGTGCAAAGAGCTGATCATCGTATAAAAAATATACTAGGTCATATTGGGTTGCCGGATGCAGCTGGGTACAAAGAATGCAAGTGCAAAGAACAGATATCATCAATAAGAAGCAAACCAAATATGTGTAAAATTGCAGTATATATATACATCCAGATTGTATTTGGTTCTAATAAAAAGTCATAATAAAATGATTACACACTAGTTTAAAACCGCTACTAAAAAACCTAACTCTAAAAACACTCATAAAACCCAGTAAAACCATTGGTAAAACAAGGTAAAAATGAGGCTAAAAGAGACCAGGCTAAAAAGAACGGCTAAAACCAACATGTGTAAAACAAATTACCGAAATTCATAAGAATGTGTTAAATACTTAGAGGCATAAGCAGACCAATTTTATAAAAAATTATGGAGATCCTCTCCTGTGTTTAGGCCATTGGGCATCTTAGTGTCAAGTAACAGAATGTATCGTGACTCCATTTGGCGTAATTTTCTTTCCCTATTTCCACCTCTGTGATGTTTGGGTACCGCATCTATCACATAGTAGCTCAAATCATTCAAGTTATTCTGATGTACTGATTTAAAATGTCGTGCTACTGGATAGTTGTTATCTGAATTGACTATGGCACGTAAATGCTGAAGTATACGCATGTATACTTGTAATTTTGTGCTGCCTACATATTTCATTCGGCAAGAACACTCAAGTACATAGACAGCATAGTCAGTTCTGCAGGTGAATAGCCCCCTGATCTTGGTAGGCACAGTTTCGAAGGCATTCACATATTCAGACTTGTTGGTACCAAACTTAAAGGCCCTACAAGAGATGCATTTAAAAAAAACAACTCTTTTAGATAACCAGGTACCTGTATTGTCCACCTCAGGACTAGTTTTGACCAGGGCATCCCTCATAGAGGGAGCTCTTCTAAATGTAATCTGAGGGAGATCTGGCAGTAGTTGTGACATAGTTAAATCAGTTTTGATTATGGGCCAGTTTTTGTAAAAAATATTTCTTATTTGTTTCTCCTGGTTACTAAAGGTGGTTATTACTCTCACTTGGTTTGTGTTCTGGGAAAGGGTGCCAGTACTTGGTAGGTTCTTATCTCTGGTTTTATTGGAGGCACTACCCAAACATTCCTCTCTGGACAAGATGTTTGCCTTGGACATGGCTGCCTTTAAGTCCTTAGCTTTGTATCCTCTAGCTCTAAATATTTCAAATGACTCAATTTGACATTGTAAGAGGTCCTCATCAGAACTACAAATTCTTCTGGCTCTTAAGAATTCACCGTATGGAATACTCTTGATGTTTTGGATGGGCACTACTAGCATGGAATACTTCAACATCAAGAACAAATAGTTCTACTTGATACTGAGAAGCAAAAGAAGGTCTAGCTAAAACGTAATATATATATATATATTCACTGAAAAACCATAGGTTTTAGGGACAGTTATAGTTACTTGGACATTGCACTCGTACAAAACCCGTGAAATTCCCCCGTTATAGTTAGTTCAGCTAACTATAACTCGCGCCCCCGCAATGCACTGCTGATGACGTCACATATTACATCACTCATGACATGGTCAGTGACATCACTGATGACATCACTGATGACATCTCAAATGACATCACTGTTGACATCATCCAGTGACTGTGTGTTTCTGTAAAGTTTAAATATTTTTTATATATATAGGGAAAGGCGTTTTGAAGAATGAGTGGGTGTATAAGTGTCTGTATGGATGATTTAGTAGGTGTGTGACTAATTCTATAAGTGAGTGATTAAACGTATCTTACTGAATGCATGGGTTAGTGACTAAACTGGGTGAATGTCTGTATCTGTCTGTTGCTGTGTAAGTGGCTGCATGGGTTTGTGAACAGCTACATGAGTGTCTATAAGAGTTATTGATTTGTTGTCTGAGTATCTGTATGGGTGCCTGAGTGTTTGTGTGGATGGGGTGTGTGCGACTGTGCATAGATGTGTGAGTGGGTGATTCACTGGGTGGATGGTTTCAAGAGTGCATCTGTGATAGACTGTATGGGTGGGTAAGTGTGTGTAACAGTGTGTTAGTGAGTGAATGTATGTCCCAGTGGTACATGTGTGAGTAACTACATATGTGAAAGGCAGTATATATGTGTGTTAGAGTATTTAAATGGCTATAAGTGAGAGTGTGTTATTGTGAGAGTGGCTGTATGGATGAGTGTGTGCTTGTATCAGTGATTGTATAAGAGCATAACAATGTGCTAGTATTTGTATGATTAAGTGAGCTGGTGTGTGTATAACTGTATAGGTGAGTAAATGGCAGTGTGTTTAATTATTTGCATGACTGACTAGGTGTGTGAGTACCTCTATGGATGAGTGGCGGTGTTTGAGTGTCTATATAGGAGTAAGAGTGCATATGATAGTCCTGTACTGAGTGACCATAAGTATGAGTGACTGTACGGGTGAGTGAGTGGATGTGTGTGTGTAGACCTAAGAATCAGTGAGTGGGTATGTAGTTATTGGTGTTGGAGTGTCTATGGTTTTGCGAATGGCAGTCTGTAATTTAGAGTGGGTGTATCAAAGGTTATATTAGGGTGTGAGGAGGTGCATCAGATTATCACGTGGATGATGTCATCAGTGATGTCATTTGAGATGTCATCAGTGATGTCATCAGTGATGTCACTGACCATGTCATGAGTGATGTAATATGTGACGTCATCAGCAGTGCATTGTGGGGCGCGAGTTATAGTTAGCTGAACTAACTATAACGGGGGAATTTCACGGGTTTTGTACGAGTGCAATGTCCAAGTAACTATAACTGTCCCTAAAACCTATGGTTTTTTCAGTGAATTTCAAAGGTTTTTTAAATGCTAATTTGTAACTATAACGTGTCTGAAACCTATGGTTTTTTCAGTGAATTTCAAAGGTTTTTTAAATGCTAATTTCTAACTATAACGTGCCTGAAACCTATGGTTTTTTCAGTGAATTTCAAAGGTTTTGTAAATGACAATTTTTAAATGTATTAATTGTTATATTAATTTTTTTCATACTGATTTACTACATTTTTAGAAACAATTTTTTTTTACATATTTTATTTTTTAAATTACATTGTAATTACATTATACATTAGATTACAAAAATACTTTCTCAGAATGAATTACTTTAGTTTAAATACTTTGCACATAGGCAATAGACTTTTAAGTACAGTAGTTACAGTTGTTGCAATGGGCAACACATTTTCAAACACAATGCAACATTCAGCTCAATGTGAATTTCTAGTTAAATGCAATTAGTTACTTTATGGATTACTTTTCTAACCACAGGACTGGATCCTAGATTCAGTCCTGGGACATCTCCTGTAAACAGTTGAGTAAAAGCGTTTTGGTTACAGTACTGATTTTTAAGGAATATTATTGTATTTTAAAAGTTGACACAAACTTTTTCTCATATGGTCACCAATGTTATCCTATGGAAGGAAATTCACTTAGCAGGTAAAAACTGTTATTGTTACTTTTTCTTACTCAGTGTTGGATCCTGGATCCAGCACTGGTGCATCTCCTGTAAACAGTTGAAAGAATGCGTTTAAGTCATACAGGTGATTTTTAAGGAATATTTGTAGTTTGTAAAAATCAACACTTTGAAACTTTTTGCTGAAAACCAGACAATGGATTCCTATGGAAGAAAATATAAGTTACTGGTAAGTACGGTTAAAATTACTTTTCAGGGTCAGTGCTGGGCTAAAAGATGCAGCACTGGGTTCTCTCCTGATAACAGGTGAGTAAATCGGAATTCGTATTTCGGCTGATTTTAGAGGAATATTTTAAAGTTCCAAAACTCCACACTTAGAAGAATTTCCAAGTGAAACCAGTCAATGTTAGCCTATGGAAGGAAATTCAAGTTACTGGTAAGTACGGTTAGAATTACTTTTCAGGGTCAGTGCTGGGCTAAAAGGTGCAGCACTGGGTTTTCTCCTGATAACAGGTGAGTAAGTCGGAATTCGGATTTCGGCTGATTTTAGAGGAATATTTGTATGTTTCAAAAATCAACACTTAGAAACTTTTTCAGCAAAAAGCAGGCAATGATATCCTATGGAAGGAAATTCAAGTTACTGGTAAGTACGGTTAAAATTACTTTTCAGGATTAGTACTGGGCTGAAAGATGCAGCACTGAGGTCTCTCCTGATAACAGGTGAGTAAATCGGAATTCGTATTTCGGCTGATTTTAGATGAATATTTTAAAGTTCCAAAACTCCACACTTAGAAGAATTTCCAAGTGAAACCAGTTAATGTTAGCCTATGGAAGGAAATTCAAGTTACTGGTAAGTACGGTTAAAATTACTTTTCTGGACCAGTACTGGGCTGAAAGATACAGCACTGAGGTCTCTCCTTATAACAGGTGAGTAAATCGGAATTCGTATTTCGGCTGATTTTAGAGGAATATTTGTATGTTTCAAAAATCAACACTTAGAAACTTTTTCAGCAAAAAGCAGGCAATGATATCCTATGGAAGGAAATTCAAGTTACTGGTAAGTACGGTTAAAATTACTTTTCAGGACCAGTACTGGGCTGAAAGATGCAGCACTGAGGTCTCTCCTTATAACAGGTGAGTAAATCGGAATTCGTATTTCGGATTATTTTAGAAGAATATTTGCACAATGGTGAAGGGAGGGGCGGGGCCTGAGGTGACATCTGTGCAAACGCGCCTCGTGGCGCGTTTTAAGTTGGGGATTAAGTCCCCTTGAATCCTGAGGGTCACTAGGGCCAACTAGCCCACCACGAACCTCCAATATGCGCCAGGGGCTGCGTTGCAGAGACGTGTAGAGAGGCCACACCCCTTTTTACACCTCTCTGCAACGCAGCTCTGTGGCGCTTTCTGGATGTACCTGTTGGGCTAGTTGGCCCCAGGGACCCTCAGGATTGAAGGGGATTTAATTCCCCATCTTAAAACGTGCCACGGGGCCTGTTTGCACACATGTCACCTGAAGCCCCGCCCCTCCCTTCACCACTGTGCAAACGCGCCCCGTGGTGCGTTTTAAGTTGGGGGATTAAGTCCCCTTGAATCCTGAGGGTCCCCGGAGTCCAACTAGCCCACCATATACCTCCAAAAGCGCCACAGAGCTGCGTTGCAGAGAGGTGTAAAAAGGGGCGTGGCCTCTGTACACCTCTCTGCAAGGCAGCCCCTGGCGCATACTGGAGGTTCCTGGTGGGCTAGTTGGCCCCCAGGGACCCCCAGTATTCAAGGGGAATTGCTTCCTTCTGCAAACGCGCCAGGGGCGCGTTTGCAGAGTGGTGAAGGAAGGGGCGGGGCCTGCGGGCCCGATCGTTTTTTTTTTTTTTTTTGTCCTCTGAAGGGGGCTGTGTGGCCCCCTTCCTTTTTCATGTTTTTGGGCCCTGGGGACCCCATCCCCCAGGGCCTTACCCCTTTTTAATTTAAATATTTAAAAAAACGGGAAGGGGCCGCGGGGCCCCCTTCCCTGGGCCTGTATTGGCCCCGGGACCCCATCCCCCGGGGCATGGCCTCGATTTTTTTTTTTTCTTTGGAGGGGGGCTGCGTGGCCCCCCTCCTCAGGCCATTTAAGGCCCCGGGGTCCCCATCCCCCGGGGCTGGCCCTCTCGTTGGGGACTGTGGGGGGTCCCCAATCCCCCCACAGTCCCGCCGGCTCCCCGCGTCCCTTGGGAGCCGGCATTCCTTTCCACATGGGGAGCTGCTAAGATGCAGCTCCCCATGTGGAAAGCAATGTGCTTTGGATATTGGAAGAGAGAGCAGGTTTCCTGCTCTCTCTTCCAATATCCAAAGCAGTTTGTTATGGCAGGACGGGAGCCGCAAGGCTCCCGTCCTGCCATAGCAAACTACAGTGTCCCGGGGGTAGGCACCCCGGGACACTGCAGGAGCCGGCCCTGGGGGTGGCGGTCCCCAGGGCCATCAAGGGCTCCAGGAGGGGGCCGCGCGGCCCCTCCCTTAAATTGCACAGCCCCGGGAGGTGGTGGTCCCCGGGCTCTGGGGTCCATAACGGACCCCCATATTTAAATGTTTAGTGCCCCGGGAGGTGGCGGTCTCGGGCGTGTGGGGGCTGGAGCCCCCACACAGGTTTTTTAATTTTAAAAAAAAGCCCCGGGAGGTGGTGGTCCTCGGGGCTGCGGGAGGGCTCAGAGCCCTCCCGCACCATTTAAAAAAAGCCCCGGGGGTGGCGGTCCCCGGGCTTGGGGGCCCTTTGAGGCCCCCACACATAAAATTAACCCCTCCACCATGCCCCCGGGACTTGGGCCACCCGGGGCCAATTAACATCGAAGCGCGGGAGACCGCGCTTCGATTTTTTCGGCAGGATTCGCGCACCCTAAGCGCATCCTGCCGATTTAAAAAAAAATGTTTTTATTTTTTTTGCCCAGGGGTCTTTGTGGGACCCCTGAGCAAACCTAGGGGTCAGGGTGTTTCTACCCTGCCCCCTTTGTGCGCTTTGCGCACTTGTTTCTGTCCCTCGGTTCTACCGAGGGATAAAATGGCTGCCAACATTTCCTGAATCGGAATGTTGACAGCCAGCTGACAGCCAATTAACATGCAGCTCGTGATCGGGACGGTGCGCGCAGGGTGCGCTGAGGGTACGCGGACCCTACTCGGCCATAGATATCACTATCTTTTTTACTTTTCATTTTCTCAGCAACTACGGAACGGATTTACACCATTTAACAAAAAGGGTTCTTTCTGAACCAAGAACTACCTCTTTTCCAAATTTGGTGTAATTCCGTTCAGCAGTTCGGGCTGTAGCCGTGTCTAAAGTTTCCTATGGAAAAATGCATGGGGAAAACGCGTTTTGGGGCCCCCCTTTTTTCTCGGCCCCCGCTTGACGAATCCCCCTGAGACTTTCAGGGTAGGAGCGGACCGGAGAGGGCCACAAAGTTTGAAAATTTCGCGAAGATACGTCAACCGGCAAGGGAGTTATTTCAAATAGAATGTCGCGGATTTCCTATGGATAATAGGTTGTAACTATAACTATCTACTGGCGACCGCCAGTAGATAATATATACCTATATATATATATGTATATGTATGTATATATATATATATATATATATATATATATATATATATATATATATATATAGATATATATATATATATATATATAATTAAATCCTTAGAGCATAAACAAACGGAGATTGCGCCCAAATTCGTAAAGCGTAGTTTTAATCCAGCATGTGGCAAAACAAACACCCAACGCGTTTCGGTGCAGCCGCACCTTGGTCACGGGTCAAGGACTGTTTGTAACGGTTAATTACATATAGTGCACATATTCAGAAAATAGAAGTAGGACTACATATCCCAAATGCATGTTTAGCAACAAGAAAAACGGCATCCATTTTGAAGTGGTAACTTCATATTCAGGATGTTCTATAAACCACTGTAGAAGAATCAAATACATGTTAATTTTCATGTCCATATCCGATCAACAGTCAAAGTAGACATGAAAATTAACATGTATTTGATTCTTTTAAGCCCACTTGGGCAGAATTGTTGACTGTATAAATTTGAAAAAATTTCTATCTTTTTGTAAATATTTAAAAAGAATCTGCGAATGTTCCGATCTACAGGTCATATATCACTGAAAATACATGTTGAAAACTATCCTATAAACGTATATTGAAACTAATGATTGTGTACAACCTGTACAATTAAGAGGTCCTGGAAACTTATTATTGTTTTTAGTATTTATTGTACATAGATGATCCATTGTATACATAGTAATTTTATCAATATTAATATGATTGTACAAACTGTTATCCAGCTATGCTCTAAAAATAATTTTTCTGTTATAGCAATGAAAGTGTAAGAGTTACGTGCAATAGTGCTGTGTGCCTACTTTGAAGTGTTTCTTTCATGGCATTTGTCACGTGACACGGGGTAGGGACACCCAGCATTTAAAAATGTTTTGGCGGATTGTGTTCTCCATGTGTGAACAAGGGCACAGGGTGCTCGAAACGCGTCACAGAGGGAGAAAAGAATAAACATCTTACCTGCCACTATTATCTGGGTCTGTGTCTCTCTGTTCGCCGGTGCGGAGGTTCGGAGAGAGTTCTGGAGGAAGTAAAACACGGAAGCTGGTTGTGTCCGGTAACAGACCCCCTCCCCGTAAGCAGGCAGCCGCCCGCAACCACAACAGAATCGGATTCCGGAGAGGAGTATTTGGCGGCAGCCCCCTACAGCAGCTGTGTATTTCGACACCAGTCAGAGGACGACAGCGATTGGGTCGGAGGACCCATCGAGGACAAAATCAGGCGGTGAGTTATACAGCACGCAGTGTAGGTGGGGAGGCGATAAAATATTGGCAGTGTTTAGGGACGGGCAGACGCCGTTCCCTTCTTCTCAAATAGCTCGCTCTGAAAACATGTCCGCTGATACAGTGAGAGAACGAGAAGCGGCAGCAGACGAATTGTTCAGCAATTTGCCTAGAATAGTTACAAGTGCAAGCAGCTCTCAAAACAACAGAGGCAATAATGATATTGATGTAAAACAACTTTTAAAGTCACTGGAAAAGAAACAAAAAAATGAAATTACAAAATGGTGGGAGCACAAATCCCTTACTAAATACGAGGAGGTGGGGCGAGTCCCGCGAGGGTTCAGGATTCTGCTAGCTCCGAGTTTTGAAGAGCCAAACCCCGAGATGTTAAAGGAATGGGGAGAAAGCAATTTGGCTGCCTCCATGAACCTGGTTAGGATTTTAATCAAATACGCAGCAATTGATCGACAGAAATTAATGGAGGAGATAGAAAAAATCAACGAGGAGCTTGACAAATCAGAATCAAAAGAATTTATAACAAAATCCCTGAATGACATTGTTGAAAGACTGAAAAAACATGAGGAAAAGATAAAAATCCGTAAAGCGCATAAATTTGCACGTGACCAAATAGACTATGAGCAGGGGCAAATTTACACTTTCTCACGCAAATTTGATCATGCAAAGAAACTCAAACATGATGACAAAAGAACAAGTAAAACCACAGGCGCAATGCAACAACCAAACAGCGATGTGGTGGAAGTATCAGATGCAGACACAGAATCATTAACAAGCAACTCAGGTTCTGAGTACAGCAACAAGGATGGCCACAATGACAAAGTCAAACTGAGTTTGGGGGAAGAGATTGATTTTTTAGCGGAGGATCGGCGACAAACGTTGAGACCGAGAAATCGGAACAAACAACCAATAGAAAAAAGAGAAATGCAAGGAGACGAGCAAGGCGCCAAAAACAAAAACGTGCAACAAAAGAAAAAACAATGGCACAGGAACCAGCGCTAAATGATCAAACTATTATCAATCTATCTGACATTACCCTCACACTAGCAGAAAAACAGTTGTTGTCATTGGGCCTCAATTTTTGTCCCGAAAGTACATTCAATTATGCTAACACGAGAATTGATATTTTTTGCTTTATACGGAAATTGAAGCTAAAAAAGTTTTTTACAATCAAAAACGGGATTGAAAGTTCTAAAACATCTCAAGAAACAAGGGAAAATGAGGCACAGACGCTTCAAGTATCAGATGTTCCAGCTCTATTGACATTTCAGGAGTTAAGTACAGAAACAAATGAAAGAGAACAAATGGCAGATACCATGGAACTTAGTACCCAAGCCAAGTTAAGTCGAATCAACATCACACAAAAGGGTGCAGGTGTAAGCCCCTTCAAACCTAAAAGCACCTTCATACCAATCATGCCTAAGGATGCTATAGACATTTTCCACGAGCGGGTAACAGAAGATATTAAGAAATTATGCCACAAAACAAGGAGAAAAAAACAATCAAAACGTTATAAGGACATGGAATATGTGAAACTGGTGAAGAAATTGGGGGAAAATCAAGAAATAATTACCAATAAATCGGACAAGGGAGGCAATATTGTCTTATGGCCAAGAAAAGATTATATTGCGGCGGCCAAGAGACAGCTTGATGATGAATATTGCTATACAAAGACAAACATGAAGGAATACAATAAAGCCAAAGAGACTTTGAAAAAACAATTACTACAATACAAAAGGGAAGGACTGATTTCTGCTAATGAATTTAATTTTATGAATGTAGAATTCCCGGTGATTCCTATCATGTATTTAATTCCAAAAGTGCACAAAAGGTCTCTCCAGTACCAGGTAGACCAATAATTTCTGCTATTAATAGTGTTAGTGAACACATTTCACAATATGTGGATTTCTACCTGCAGGATTTTGTTAAAAGGTCACCGAGTTATGTAAAAGACACAGGGTATTTTTTAAACAAAATCAACGACATCAGATGGGAGGAAGGTTTGATCTTAATTACATTAGATATCGAGTCACTGTATACCAGTATTGATCATAAAACAGGACTCAGAGCTGTTAAACATTTTCTGGATAGTAGACCTTGTGAATACTATGAGCACAACAAAATGTTATTGGACTTAATTTCTTGGTGCCTACACAATAATTTTTTCATGTTTGGAAAGGAAACCCTAAAGCAAATTAGGGGTGTGGCTATGGGATCCTGTTTCTCCCCCAGCTATGCATGCTTGCATGTCGGCTGGTGGGAGGAACAGGTCCTTAAAAATCCATCATGAAACATTTGCACATCAGGTGCTACATTGGTTACGATATATTGACAACATATTTATCGTATGGAGGGGAGATGAGGAGAGTGCTAATAATTTTATTACCATCTTGAATGCTAATCTCTGTAACCTCACTTTTACCTCCAACATTAGTAGCACAAAGATCGAGTTTTTAAATGTGCAGATTTCAGTAGTGGATAATAAATTAGAGACTACTCTGTTTAGAAAAACTACGGCAGGCAACAGTACATTGCATGCTAGTAGTGGGCACCCGAAACATCTCATTGAAAGCATACCATATGGCGAGATACTCAGACTAAAACGCATCTGTAGTACGCAAGAAGAATTTGAAAGATGCACATTAGAAACTAAGAACAGGTTGAGATTGAGGGGCTACAGTGACAAGACGCTTACTAGAGCTATAGCCAAAGCACAGGAGAGACCAAGGGAATCTTTACTTAAGACTAAAGAGGTAGAAGGTGGTGATAATAACACAGAAGAACCCCCCCGTCTTGTAACCACGTATAGCAGACAAGAAAGGAAAATAAAGTCTATTATTAATAAGAATTGGCCAATAGTTTTGACGTATGGGGTCCTAGGAACCAGACTTCCAGAAGTACCCACAATCACCTATAGAAAATCTAAGTCCATGAGGAGTCAATTAGTCAAAAATAGTCCAGAATTAGGTACACCGGGCACATGGCTGAAACCAAGGCAGGGTTTTTATAAATGTTCTTCATGCCGTGCCTGTAGATTTGGTATTAATACCACACATTATACCACTCTATTTTCAGAAAATAATGTGGCTATAAAGGGCAGTTATAACTGCAGAACTGAGTATGCTGTTTATGTCTTGACTTGCACCTGCAGCTTGCGTTACGGTGGGAGCACTAAGCTGCAGGTGCATGTCAGGATTTTGCAGCATCTCAGAGCAATAGTTAACAATGATAATTCTTACCCTGTCGCAAGACATTTTAAAGCCACACATGACAATGATCTGAGTTGCCTTACTTATTTTGTGATTAATTCTATTTCACCCCTGAGAAGAGGGGGAAACAGGGAAAAACTTTTGAAGCAGCTAGAGACACGCACCATTCTGGATTTAGACAGCAAAGTACCTAACGGACTTAATACGACTGAAGATATGCATCATTTTTTGTAACAAGGTAACAACAATCATGTTAGTCAGTAATTTTTTCAGGTCAATCCTATGCAAATAAGTGGTACTGTATGAATTTGTTTTACTGTATCTTAACTCTGCACATAGTAACTAATATTTTCCCCAAAACAATTTATGAATTTTTTACATCTTTTTAAACATTATATCCTCTTTTTACACAGGGTTTTTTAATGCACTTGTACAGTGTCTAAAATTCTTGTTTTTAGCCGCTACCACTTTAGATGTTCGGTGTCATATTAGATTTTTATCTGGGTTTTTACGTCCACTTTTTAAGCACGACACTAGCACAACTTTTTTCTTTTATATGGGTATTTTACACCGGTATTTTAAATGTCTTTAGCACTTTTTTAATAACGTAGGTTTACATACCTCAATGAGCTGCTAGGCACGGAAGCACTTTACCCTCAATGTTAGGCATTAGTAACTATAACAGATTAAAGCACAATATCATCAGAGAGTTGTGGATTAGTTTACAGACAGAATATATTTTTACAAGGAAAATGGATCAAGTGGTTCAACCAATGCAAATAGAACACAACCTGTACAATTAAGAGGTCCTGGAAACTTATTATTGTTTTTAGTATTTATTGTACATAGATGATCCATTGTATACATAGTAATTTTATCAATATTAATATGATTGTACAAACTGTTATCCAGCTATGCTCTAAAAATAATTTTTCTGTTATAGCGATGAAAGTGTAAGAGTTACGTGCAATAGTGCTGTGTGCCTACTTTGAAGTGTTTCTTTCATGGCATTTGTCACGTGACACGGGGAGGGCCACCCAGCATTTAAAAATGTTTTGGCGGATTGTGTTCTCCATGTGTGAACAAGGGCACAGGGTGCTCGAAACGCGTCACAGAGGGAGAAAAGAATAAACATCTTACCTGCCACTATTATCTGGGTCTGTGTCTCTCTGTTCGCCGGTGCGGAGGTTCGGAGAGAGTTCTGGAGGAAATATATATATATCTATATATATATATATATATGAATCAGATTCCTCCAAGGCTATCTCCCGAAGGTTTTCAGGATTTTCGACGAAGGATCACTGCACCACAACCGGCAAGTAGTTTCAATGATGCTTTATTCAAACCAAGGTGCAAACATGAACGGTAGAGGACGGACTACGCGTTTCGGCTCCCAGCCTTCTACTGGACCATAGATATATATATATATATATATATATATATATATAATACAGAAGTGAAAGCACAATGTAGTTTGTATTGCTCTGCTTTTGTATCAGGCTCCACATGCAAAATGGCTTGTTTCCCTTTTTGGAAAATGTGGTTGCACTCTCAAGATGGTGCTATGACATTGTGCTATCTGTCAAAACCAATTTTAGTAGAATATGTTGTCTCTAGTGTTATAAACATAGCATGGAAAATAGTACAGAATGAGCGACAATTGTTAGTTTAATGCTAGTGAAATGAATTGGTTCATACAGTAGGCTGCCTTGATGAATATTAAGATGGTAATCTGATGACAAACCTTTAAGATGCTTATGTGATGGAAGTAAAGATTAACTTTTTGCTGCCATCTGCTCAGTAAATTGTATGAACTATAGTGTGATAATTTAAAGTTTCATCTAACTGCTGCTTATGTCTAAAATACCAATGATTTGTTGATCCTAGAGACCACTAGGAACTGGACTCAAGGATGAAAGATTGACCCCTTAGTGAGTCTGGTCTGATGCTTAGCCCTTTTACTGACAAAGGACTGATGGTCTAAGTGTGATGTGCTATTTTCAAACTATTCCTCACACACAAATGTACTATATGTGCACAAGATTTGGGGAAATTGTCTTAATGATTATGGTGTGTTGAAAATTGATATATATTAAGCACATTGTAGAAGAAAGGCCTGATTAACAGTTGTTTTTTCAGAATATTGTCTACAGAAATATCTTGTGACAAACACATTGCACCCTAAATATCGTTTACAATGATATCGTCTCATTGGGTGTAGATTTTCTACTATTATTCTCAATGGTGTGATATTTTAGTAGCTGACATTTAGGGCACAATATTTATGCCTGACAATGATAGTCTGGTACCATAACCGACTGACAAAGGGAATGTTCAATCTGCACGCATAGAAGTCCACTTCCACACAAGTGCAGGGTAATGATTTTCCCTAATTCATAAAATTCAGCAGTGACACACCTGAGAAGTTGCGCCAATCACAGATTTAAGGATTACTAATGAGTAAACAATGTGCTTCAATTTCCCCAATGTGTAAATTGAATGTAGTGTCCAACTATGTACTGGGGAAGGGCAATTTCATGTACAAAAACACATTTTTCTTTATGTTACTTTTTCTTCCATGGAGAAACATTTTTCCCATGGAATCCCCACTTTACCTACACCCCACCATTCCTGGAGGAGATTCATTCCCTCTCCCACTAAGGAAGTGGAATTTGTTCAGCCCTGTGCTGAGGACAAAACATCTCCAAACGTTTCCAGGGTGGGGAAGGGTTTGCTAGGAGGTTTTGGATTAGCCACAAACTCACCAGTGTGTGGGCATTCACAGACTTGCAAGCCTAACCATGCATTGATCTGCACACACCCCATCACTTGTGTGGGGTTTAATACTGCATTATTCCTGGCAGTAGAGGTGGGGAATTAGGCAGTATTTTTTCATGTGTCCTTTTGTTGATAGCTGTCAGTAGTAAATGGAGTCGATTTTGGCGAAATCCTAGGTCTGTAAATGGCTCTGTGAATCGGGCCCTTCGTCGTTGGGGCAACTACCCAACTACTAATGTAAGTTTCTGTTACATCAGACCAAGCCAAACCTTGCTTCGCTCATTGCCTAGGTTTTTTGTTGTTGTTGCAGTTTTATATGGCGCAAACTCGGCCGGATGGTATTGGAGCACTTTACATGAGCACCAGTTACATTACACAAGGACACATTCATTTTTGGTAGGTACTGGAAGATTAGGTGATTTGCCCAGAATCACAGGCTGTTGAGCCAACGCCGAGAATCGAACCTGGTTCCCCACCTCCAAAGTCGATAGCTCTGGTTGTTACGCCACATCCTACCACGTCCTGTCACAGCACGATCTGTTAGATTTTCCCGCCTGCGCCCTGGTTCTGTGTGCTGCTGTCTTCCTTCCCCCGTCCCTCAATGGTACACATTCCCCGAAGGGAGAGGACGGACTTGTGACAGGAATCTGCAAACTGTGCTTGAGATGAAACATCTGCTCCTCCCTACGGATGCTGAGAGGGGACAAGTTCTGCCCCAGGGTGCCTCAGAGTGTCTCACAGTGGATCGGAGGAGCTGTCCCTGCTGGAATGACATTTTGTGTATAGATATTTCTTTGGTCCCTGTGTAGAAACGCAATGCCAGAGAATATTCAGCTGCCTGTCTGCGTATGTTACATTTTTTGTATTTGTATTCCTTTGTGTGAGAATTTCACGTGTCTATATGTAAATATGTAGCAGGAATATTGCTTGCATGTTTTATCGTCCTTTGTTTATTTCTTCTGTAGGGTTTGAAAAGCGCTACGCCCCACATTTAGCTATACTAGCAATTATGAGTTGCATTATGCAAATGGGAGAGATTTAACAAATAACAAAATGAATTGGTGCATGACAAAAGGCAGACTGGGGCTATCTTATTCTATGAGATTTCAGCTTTATGAATAACTTCGGGGCTGTCCAAGGCGCTTTAGTTTTTTTTACTATGTGAATCTATGGAGGTGACCGGGGAGTTTGATAGTTTGGCGTCACAGACATCATAGGTCTGGGAAACATGCACCAGCCTCTACGTGGCGCGTGACGTTAAGCTTATTTTCCTTGTTGTTTTTTTCAAATAAATATACATCTAAGTAATTTGACATAAAAGTTAAGTATACGCCCAATTATCAAAGCCCTTAAAGGTCACAGAATATTTTAACTCCAGGTGCTTGGGCCTTGTGGTAGCTCCCAGTTGGGGTCAAGGGTCACTGTAGGCTACCGGGATCAATATCACCGTTCCTTACAGTGCTGGTCAACAAATTCCAGCAATGGACTCGGGAACGCTCTTTTGTTAAGGGTTACTGACCCCAACACTTAAAATGATGTTATATTTGGAAAATCTCGACATAGTCGAAAATACAACAGTGTTCTCTTAAATTTAGGGGATTTTCTAAATCTGAATATCATTATACAGTTGGTATTATAAGTAATTACCTCATTGGATTAATCTTGAATATTATGTGGTTTGGAAGTCTGTCTAACTCCAAAACAATATTAATATTAACAGCGAGGATGGGTCAAAATCTCAAGCGGACATTCCAATGGCGCCAAAGAGCTATGGTTACATGGACCCAGGAAGAAAGGCAGTTGCTGGACCTCTGCAGAGTTGGGGGTCCAGGTGTGGCTCCTAGGCAGTCTTCCAACACCCGGGTGCAGAGATGGTAGGGTGGCTTGTATTTGACACCAGAACGTAAGAAGTGATGGTGATGATGCAATGGTAAGGAAGTGTTGGGGATTGTTAGAAATGGGGGTCTCTAGTTAGCAGAGGTAGGTACCTTTGTCCAAATAGGGACCCTTGCTTCTAGTCAGGGTAAGGGGAATACACACTTTAGATAACCCCAGCTCACCCCCTGGGTAGCTTGGCATGAGCAGACAGACTTATCCCAAAGGCAATGTGTAACGTATTTGTACTCAAAACGACACAGTAATACAGTGAAAACACCACAAATGGACACCACAGCAGTTTAGAAAAATAAAGTATCTTTATCTAAACTCAACAAGACCAAAACGACAAAAATCGAACATACATGTACTAAGAATATGACTTTAAAAAGGTTTCAAACAGCTGGGTCCATAGAAAACTATGGATGCGTGATTTCTCACAAAGTACCTGTAGATGCGTCAAAATTCACAAGGCCAAACAGTTGCAGAGATGGGATGCATCGAGAAACAAAGAGATGCGTTAGTTCCTGAGACCATGGGGAGGCGATGCAGCAGTTCTGCTGCACCCATGAGAAGTGATGCGTCGAATCCGGTCTATAGGGGGAAGTGATGCGTCGACTCCAAGACGGTTCTGGTCCGCGGATGATGCGTTGGGAAAACTTGCCGCAAACAGGTAAGTAAGTAAGAGTTTTATAAAGCGCTCGATTGCCGAGGCGTCTTGGCGCTGGGGAGACAAAGGTGTGAGGTGGAAACCAGAAAGGTCAGATCATTACTAAGAGGGAAAGAGCCAGGTTTTCAATAAGCCCCGGAATTTTGACTGAGCAGGTTGGGATCTAATGTACAGAGGCAGCTTGTTCCAGAGTTTGGAAGCTAGATAGGAGAGGCATCTACCTCCTCATTTAGCCTTCTTGATTATCGGGACGTAGGCCAGCGCCTGATTAGCTGATCTTAGTAAGCGTCCAGGGGTGTACCATTGAAATAGTTTGCGATATTCCGTTGGTCCACCTCCATACAAAGTTTTATGGACCAGACATAGTGCCTTGAATTCAATCCACTCCTTGACTGGGAGCCAGTGGAGGTTCCTAATGGCCCCCGATATATGATTGTATTTAAGGATGTTCAGTAGGGTTCGGGCTGCAGCGTTCTGCAGAGATTGTAGTTTGGTTATCTGCCGTTTATCAACCCCTAGGTAAAGGGCGTTGCAGTAGTCAATTCGGGATAACACGAGGGCTACCACAACAGTTTTCCTCAATTCCATTGGAAGAAATGGTAGAATCTTCGGCAGTATCTTTAACGTGAAGTAGCAGGCCGAGGTAACCTGGTTGATCTGTCCTGAGAACCTGAGCTGTGTGTCCCAGACAATGCAGAGGTTTCTCATTTTGGCCACTGGTGGCGGACAGAATCCTGCCACTGCCGGCCACCAAGCAGAGTTCCAAATGGGAGAACCAGTGCCGAACTCCATGACCTTCGTCTTCTGAGTATTTAGTTTCAGATAGTTAAGGTGCATCCATTGTATGATGTGGTCGAGACAGCTGTGGAACCTATCCAACGGCGCGTCTTCCATAGAAGATACGGAAATTATGATTTGCGTATCTTCGGCGTACGACACAAGCAAGAAGCCGTGGTCTTTGACTAGTTTGGCCAGTGGAGTCACATATATGTTGAATAGCGTGGATGAAAGCGCCGACCCCTGTGGGACTCCACAAGGGAGGTGAAATGTGTCCGGCTTAAGGTTACCCCAACAGACCTTGTGTTCTCTGCCTGTCAGGAACGAGGTGAGGAGGGCCAGCGCGCTGCCTTGAATCCCACTTGCCTTCAGCCATTGTGTAAGAACTGAGTGGTTAACCGTGTCGAACGCGGCAGATAGGTCAAATAGAATCAGGCAGCCCTGCCACCCCTATCAATTTGCCAGCGGACTTCCTCCGTGGCCATGACTAATGCAGACTCAGTAGAATGGTCAGAGCGGAAGCCATGTTGAGAGCTGCCAAGCACATTATTGGAGATCAGGAAAAGATTTAATTAGTATTTTATAGCTTTCTCCAGAACCTTAGCCGCTAGAGGCAGGCAAGAGATAGGTCGATAGCTTGTAACATCACGTGGGTCTAAGGAGGGCTTCTTTGGAATGGGTCTAACGCACGCGTTCTTCCATGCCAACGGGAAATCCCCAAGCCTTATGGTGGTGTTTAGAAGGGGGGCGAGTAGCGAGCTGATTTGGTTCGAGACACCATGAATAATGTTCAGCGGGCACTGATCATCTGGTGAGCCAGACTTGATGGTCAGTAGGAGATCGTTCACAGAGTCCGGTGTCACTAGCGAGAAGCTGGTCAGGTGATTAGTGGTTACTAACCCCTCCTCCATAGCATGCAAAAGTGGGTTTTGGGGGACAAAGCCTGACCCTTCCAGTTCCCTGTAAATTGTTTGGACTTTCGATTGGAAGAACGAGGCCATTTGATCACATAAGGTTTGATCAGGGGAGAACAGATTTCCTTGTTGGAACTTGGATAGCGCAGAGACAGTCTTAAAAAGCTCTCTAGTAGAGTTCTTTGCCTCCTCTATCTTACTAGTGTAGAATTCCTTTTTGGCTCTAAAGACGGCAGCTTTATACTCAGTTAGTGTTTGATTGTAGTTATTTTACCCTCTACGCTATAGTCCAACCTCCATTCACGTTCTGAGTGCCTACATTTGGATTTTAAAGTTTTTAGATCTGCGGAGTACCAGGGAGCAGTGAGTTTGTGCCTACGTTGGGGGGCCGATCTTAAAGGAGCCAGTTGATCTATGGCTGATCCGACCCAATTATCATATCGGTCCGCATCAGTGTTGGAGTCGGATGCTAGCTGTTAGAACCGGGATTCCATAGTTGGCTGAGGTAGGTACCTTAGGCCAAGTAGGGACCCTCGCTTCCACGTCAGGGAAAGGACGGACACCTTCTCAGATAGCCCCCGCTCACCCCCTTGGTAGCTTGGCACGAGCAGCCAGGCTTATCTTCAAGGCTAATGTGTAAAGTATTTGCAACCACGCTCTCAGTGACCCAATGATGACACCACAAAAGAACTCCACACGAGTTTCATAGAAAAACAAGTATATGTTTATATAAAAAGATATACGATTAGACCACACGATAAAAATCCAACATATGCGTATTTGTAATATTCCTCCTGGCCGATTATTAGGCCAGCCAGCCCTTGTTGGGTCTGACGGTAGTAATGAGCAATTCTAGGTGATTCAATGCAATTCCAGTGCAATGCTATGCAGTTCGTAAAGCAAGAATCAGGCACTGTGCAATGTAAAGATAATGAAGTTCGTTATGCAACAATCCAGCAGTTCGTAATGCAAACTAATGTGATGCGTAATGCAACAATCAGGCAGTTCGTTATGCAAAACTAATGCGATGCGTAATGCAACAATCAGGCAGTTCGTAATGCAAACACAATGCAATGCGCAATGTAACGATCAGGCAGTTCGTAATGCAAACTAATGCGATGCGTAATGCAACAATCAGGCAGTTCGTTATGCAAGACTATTGCAATGCATAATACAACAATCAGGCAGTTCATTATGCAACCACAATGCAATGCGCAATGTAACAATCAGGTAGTTCGTAATGCAACCACAATGCAATGCGCAATGTAACGATCAGGCAGTTTGTAATGCAAACTAATGCGGTGCGTAATGCAACAATAAGGCAGTTCGTTATGCAAAACTAATGCAATGCGTAATACAACAATCAGGCAGTTCGTTATGCAACCCCAATGCAATGCGCAATGTAACAATCAGGTAGTTCGTAATGCAGAAACAATGCAATGTGCAAGGCACTTCGGCACCGATCACGGTGCTTTAGACGATCTCTCTGCCTCTTGTACTGACTCGCGGTCAGCTTCTGCCAACATGTGCCCCCAACACGGGTATGGTGTAAACCAAAGTACAGCTCAACACTCCAGCCCCGGTACTGCCACTCCTTGGCACGTACAGGCTGCGATACGAGCTTGAGCAGAGGCTCGTGCTGCAAGAAGGGGAGAGGCCGAGAGCGTCCCTCTCCGAGCCCGCACCCCGCCCCAGGCGGTGACACACGTTACCTGGGGGGTGCAACCTCGCTCTCCTCTCCTCCTCTCACGACTTGGTTGATTCCGGGCTGATGGCGATATCAAAGATCTCAGGCTGCAACAGGGCACACGCACACAGCGTCGCTGAGACTCCCTTGAGCTTCGGGTGTGCACGGTCACAGGGCAATCTTCACGAAGGTCTCAGGCTGCACGAAGCACACGCACACAGCATCGCTGAGACTCTCTCGAGCTCCAGGCACACACGATCACAGGGCAATCCTCACGAAGGTCTCAGGCTGCACGAAGCACACACACACAGCGTCGCTGAGACTCACTTGGACTCCTGGTGCCCACGATCACAGGGCACTTCTTACGAGGGTCTCAGGCTGCAAAAAGCACACACACAGCGTCGCTGAGACACACTTGACTTTCCGGTGTGCACGATCACAGGGCAATCCTCACGAAGGTCTCAGGCTGCACAAAGCACACGCACACAGCGTCGCTGAGACGCACTTGGACTCCAGGTGCCCACGATCACATGACAATCCTCACGAAGGGCTCAGGCTACAAAAAGCACACGCACACAGCGTCGCTGAGACTTGCCTGGACTCCAGGTGCCCACGATCACAGGGCACTTCTTACGAAGGGCTCAGGCTGCAAAAAGCACACGCACACAGCGTCGCTGAGACACTTCTGGAAACTTTTGTGTTCCTGAGTTTCCACAACAGGGAGCCAGCTCTCCTCGGGCCCTTGGGGTTACGTTACTTCAGGACACAGCACAGCAAAGTCCTTTCAAGCAGGGGGACACAGCACACAGCAAAGTCCCTTTAGCCTCTTCCTTGGTTAAAGCAGCAAACTGCAGGCCAGCCCCAGAACACACAGCAAGGGTCAGTCCTTTCCTTCAGTCTATTCAGCTGTTTCTTCCTTGGCAAAGGTTCCTCTTGACCACGAAGTAGGTTCAATCCTTTACAGCCTTGAACAGTTCCATTCCATTTTCCAAAGTCCAGGGGTTTCAGCTCTCATAGTTATACCCCTAAATGTCTTTGAAGTCTTTGTGTTCAGGGGGCACTGACCCCTGTCTAAACCAGTTCTGGGTGTCTCCCTGCCAGTGACACCTTCTGCCTTTGATAGTGGGGGTCTGGCTCCTTAATCACTCAGCAGGAGATGGAGCCATTGTTTTATGGCAGCAACCCAGGCCTCTTCACCTCCAGGGGCTACTCCTCCCCCCTACACTCCAGATGTAGGTCAGCCTGTTGCTGTCTCACCTCCTCCCCTGGGTCAAGACATTCCCCAGAGCCTATCACATTTAAATCTAGACAGTCAATCCACAAACAGGCAGAGACACACAGAAATGTTAGAGCACAAAAACCCAGCCACTTCTAAAAGAGTGGTTTCTAAACACGCAATTCAAAAACCACCTTCACAAAAAGATGTGTTAATAAATTGTGAGTTCAGGCACACTAAACTTCACCTCTCCATCTTAAGCCTTTGGGAAGATAGGCTGGAAACACATTACACAGCCTTCCCCATTCTGTCCTATGGGCAAGATGACCTTTCAATAGTGAAAAACGAAATGGAGGGTATTTCACTGTTAGGACATGGTACACACCTCAGTACATATCTTACCTTTCACATACACTGCACCCTGCCCAGGGGGGTACCTTGGGCCCACCATAGGGGTGTCTGATGTGCATAGAAAGGGAAGGGTAAGGCCTGGCAAGTGGGTGCACTTGTCAGGACAACAAGGTAGCTTAACAAAGCTGCGCACAGGCACTGCAGTGGCAGGCCTGAGTTCTCTTTTTAAGGCTACTTGTGTGGATGGCACAATTAGTGCTGCAGGCCCACTAGTAGCAGTTGCATTACTAGCCCTGGCACACATAGTGCACTTTACTAGGGACTTTACTAGTAAGGCAAACATACCAATCATGGACAACCAATTACCATTACACTTTACACAGGGAGCACTTGCACTTTGACACTGATCAGTAGTGGCAAAGTGCCCAAAGCATTGGCAACACCATGTCAGAAGAAAGGTCTAGGGGTAAAGCAAAACGTTTCAGGAACTGTAGCCAAAAAGGGCCAAGTCCAACACTAGCGTTGGTACATTTTTGGCCAGCAGGTTGGTAAGGGCGCCAGGGTTGATATTCCGCCACGACCGTGCGAAGGTTGGGGGTAGACGCAGTGCTGAAGGGGTTGGGATAAGCTCAACAGGGAGATTAAAAAATATTGCCCTATGGTCTGTCCATGTTAGTGGCAGTATTCTATCAATCTCAATTGTGGTGTAATTAGTAAACATTCCATCCAGTGTGTGAAGCGCGTTATGTGTAGGGCCTACTACTATCTGTGATAGACCAAGGCCCTCCAGGTACGATGCGTGGAAATCTGGGATGTGTCTGCGATCGATGCGGTGGGGTCAAGAGGTGCTGCGTCGGTTTCTTCAGCAGCGATCCCTTGATGCGTCAGTTTTTGCAGCGACAACAGCCACTGTGTCAGTTTTGGCAGCGGCGCAGCGATGCGTGGAGATTCTTCTCGCACAGCGGGCTCCGTCGGAAAAACAGCCGCAAGAAGAGCGATGCGTCGATTTCTTCAGTTCATTAGGTTTCTTCCAGCTCCCAGCACCAAGCACAACCTCCAGAGGCCCAGAACTGGACCAGGCACCTCCTGGCAGGTCAGAACTCAGAACTCTCAGCAGCAGAGTTCAGGGGAGCTGGGGGTGAAATCTATGTGTCCCTGAAACTTCAGAACAGGAGGCCAGCACACACAGGCCCTTGGAGATCTTCTTCAATCAGGTTCAAAGCAAAGTTCCAGTCTTTGTCCTTTCCTTGGCAGAAACAGCAGGTGCAGGCCAACCCCACACAGAACACAGCAAAGAGGCAGTACTCCTCCTCACAACTCTTAAGTTCTTCTCCTTGGCGAAGGTTCCTCTTGAGTCCAGAAGTGATCTAACTCTCTAGGGTTTAGGTCTTATACCCCAAAATGGTTTTTTTTCTTTGTACAAGGATGTCTGAGCCCAGTCCAAACCAGTTCTTTCCTCACTGGTGAAGTGTGACCACAGGGGGTGGAGACAGCATTGTGCAAGTGAGATAGGCCCTTTTCAGGTGCAAGGAAATCTCCACCCACTACTCTAAATTCAGCCAAGGTCTATTCAGCTCAGCTCTGACTCGTCCAGGAAGGGCCAGTCACACCTCAACCCCCCCAGTGGCTGTCTACAGTGAATGCACATCCCCAGCCCCTGTCACTCCAAAACCAGACCGTCAATACACAAACAGGCAGAGGCACACAGAATGGTTAAATAAGAAAAGAAAATGCCTACTTTCTAAAAGTGGCATTTTCAAACATACAATTTAAAAAACATCTTTACTAAAAGATGTGTTATTAAATTCTGAGTTCAGGGAGCCTAAACTTTTTTTCTCTATCTTGTCCCAATGGGAAGTTATACTTGTAAGATGTTACAAAGTATTTCCCATTCTATCCTATGGGGCAGATAGCCTTTCAATAGTGAAAAACGAAATTGGCAGTATTTCACTATCAGGACATGTCACACACCAGTACATGTCCTACCATTCACATACACTGCACCCTGCCCAGGGGGGTACCTTGGGCCTACCATAGGGGTGCCTTACATGTAAGAAAAGGGAAGGCTAGGGCCTGGCAAGTCTTGCCAGGTCGACATGGCAGTTAACAAACTGAGTACAGACACTGCAGTGGCAGGTCTGAGATACCTTTTCAGGGCTACTCATGTGGGTGGCACAAGCAGTGCTGCAGGCCCTCTAGTAACATTTGATTTACAGGCCCTGCCACACTTAATACACTTTACTAGGGGCTTAACAGTGAATCAAATATGCCAATCAGGGAGAACCAATTGTACTCACAATTTACACTGGGAGCACTTGCACTTTGACACTGATCAGCAGTGGGAAAGTGCCCAAAGCATCTAAGCCGGCAAAAACGAAATCCAGCACACCATCAAAAATACAGGAGGTAGAGGCATAAAGTCAGGGGAAACCACGCCAAAGATGCCAAATCTAACAGGGATAATACAGGGGGATGATGCAGCGGGAGCAAGTGTTGGGACAATGCAATCGGGATGATGCAATGGGGAGGAAGTGCTGGGAATTATGGCATGGGCAAGAAGTGTTGGGATGATGCACTCAGGATGATGCAATGGGGAGGAAGCATTACGGATGATGCAATGGGTAGGAAGTGTTGGGGATGATGTAGTGATAAAGAGGTGTTAGGGATGATGTAATGGAAATGATACAGAAGGGAGGAAGTGTTGGGACAATGCAATGGGGATGATGTGCTGGGAATGATGCAATGAGTAAGAAGTGTTGGGATGATGCAATGCGGATGTAGTGCTGAGGATGATGCAACAGGAAGGATGATACAATGGGGTATTCTTGATATTAAAGTAAGTTGAACAGTTGCTATATTGGAGTGTACTCACCAGCTGAGGTCGTATTCTTGAGTCAGCTCAAAACACTTAGTTGGAGTGGTGTTGCTCGCCTTGTCTCAATTGAGACAGATGCTGAAAGTTGCAAGTTATTCTGGGTGACATCTTCATGGCCTTTTTTTCACTGGATGGGTGGTTCATGGTGAGAGTGAATCCTGAGGCAGTGAGGTAGTCAGGACAGGCAGGCCACTGGTCCTAGGTTTAGGGAGATATACAGTACATAGCTCAATATCCAGACATCATTGCAAGTCCACACAGGTGAAATCATTAGGAATCTTTCAGATGCTGGTTACGCATATGTCATTCCTTCGGGACAGTTGAAAAGATACACACTGCTAAACAGTTCATTTGCAAATGACAAACCTCTGTGCACGAGCCTTTGAAGGAAGAAACCGTCCTTCTACCATCAGAGAAGAATCCAGGAGATGGCGACATATGTTAAAAGCATTGACACACAGCCCCTCTTCAAAGCATGTATTTGTACACAAACATGTGTACACCTCCTTAGTCATCGTGTGGGAAAATGCAGAAATGTTAGAAATGGGGGTCTCTAGTTGGCACTGGCTGGCGCCAATGTCCAAATAGGGACCCTTCTTCCTAAGCCAGGGCAAGTGGGCTACCCCCTTTGATAACCCCTGCTCAACCCTGTGGTAACGTAGCACGAGCAGTTAGGCCTATCTCAGAGGCAGTGTGTGAAGCATTTATGACCATGCACAATAAGGCAGTAACGACACCACAAAAGGACACAACTCAAGTAGGTATAGAAAAATAGTATCTTTATCTAAGGTTTAACACAAGACTCTCAAAGCGTTTTAACCCGCCACATTGCACGTAAATCAGTAGGGACTTAAAAAGGCAATAATGTATTCACCAGAACGTGGCACTGACTGAGTTCAAGGCCTGGGTCTACGCGACCCGTTGCGCACCAGATACCTGCCCTTGGACGGGGACACAGCATGCAGCCCATTTAAGGCTTTTACTTGGAGATATTTGTCTAACAATCTTTCAGACAGGATCTTTGATCTCTTCCAATCTTCCTGCCTTTTCACTTCTCTGTTGTTCAGTAGGTGTGGATGGAATCCTTGAAAAAGTCCCAACACTGGCAAACGCTCAAGACAAGGTCCCACACCATCTTTTTACCCACTGTGTCACTGCAGAAGGGGGGCAACCATATGCATATATCTTGGTCCTGCTCCAGTAGGCACTGCCAGGCCACATCCACTCTGAACGGGTACACAACCAACCCAAGACCCGTTTCATCATGGACAAATATGCCACACATGTGTGTGTCCCAATTACTAGAGCTAAAAAAGTGATTTTATTTACAATGGGAAACTAATGTTCACGACACAACGCTGGAATTCTATGAAATAAAATTAATGTAATGAGATGTGCTGCTGTTAACTCGAGCTGACAGTGTAGGGTTTCTGCTGGAGGAAACATGATAGTCCACCCAACTCTAAATAGACATTTGTGGCAGAGTACCCTGTCCTCCAGTCACTTAATAACCCCCTATGTTCTTTGCTTTGGTTAATGACCGGGATTGACTTTAAGGCATGCACTGCTGCAGGTTTAATTTTGTTGGAAATTCAATGTACAAAGATGATCTTGCAAGGCATTAGTAAATTAGTAATATTAAGTTATATGTGAAAAGAGAATGCGAAAATGTGATTCAGTACGTTTGTAATTCAATAAAAATGATTTGGAAAAATCATGCACTGAGTTGTGAATGTACATAGTATCTGTTACAGGTCATGGATCTTACATGGACATTGCGTGATCCCAGCACTACCAGGAGAGCAGGGATGCATGTTTTCTCAGCTTATCCCAAGGCTTTATCTTGAGTCCTGTGTAAAAGGGATGGGGTTATAAGGGAAATAAAGAAACCCTCTCTCTCTGGCCCTCATAGTGGGGGTTGTATTGGTATAGTATGCAGCGCCTGGATACCCCTTGGGTGATAAGCACACTCTACAAATCCATATAATATCAGTGCTTAATTTGAGCTGGTGGTTTCTGGTGCTCAGCACCGTTACTTGTCAACACCGGCACTCATGACAGCTAGCCACATGGTGGCGCTGTTTTCCAATTTTGTGATGAACACAACAGTTTTTTTTATTAATTCTATATACATTAAAATGACAAATATCTGCCACTCTAAGCTAGAAAAATAGCTTGGGTGACAGGTATTACGCATTTTTAATGTATAAAAAGTCAGAATTGTGGGTAGTAGCGCAATGGGTGGTGCAAGCTGCTGGGTCTCCTCACCAGGTCCCTGGCACTTATTTATTTACAAATTAAGTACCGTGTAACATAACATAGCGTAACATAGGGTTCAAATATGCACGATTCCCTGGAGTATTGCTATCCAAATCGATCACACACATGGAGTAATGTATATTTTGAGAAGACTTTGACACTGCAGTTAGTGACACCATGTGAAGGTCCTGTAATCCAGGGTTGGATCTTCCTCCTTCCTGCATCAACCACATCTCTAATGCATGGGCAGCTGGGAGAGGGCGATGTTATCTCATCCCCTCCTAATGTCAAAGCTCTCATTTCAAGGAGCTTGCAGACATGCCCTCTAAACCGTTCAGACAATGTACAATAACACAGATTATTGCTGTTCATCAAAACAGACAAAGGACAGTCGATTTCCAGCCCATTATCAGAAACAACACCATTTTTTTTAACTGACAGCTATTTGATTTACAGAATTAATAGCGAAAGTGCCCTTACATGCATTTCATTGTAAACCGGTAATGGAAATAATATGTTGTATCATTATTACAAAGGTTTTCATGTTGTTTCTTTTCAAAACATGTTATAATTACTGTGTCAATAACAGAATCAAACTGTATTTTCCACATGAGTGCACAAATGACTGATCCTCTTCCTGAGCCCTGCATTGCTGTGAATTACTGGAATAACAGTACTTTAAGGCACGTTCTCGCCTAAAATCAGGCACAGTACTGCACGAGGAGAGAGGCGTGCGACTCAATGAAGTGGGATGCAATAAAAATAAAAATAAATCACATAAAAAATGTCATGATCTGAAAATATAGACCCAGAGATGAGGGACTGTAAAACACTTAAATCCTTTAAAACTCTCTCTCTCTCTCTCTCGATATATATATATATTTTTTTAAATATATATATATATATAATAGCTCCACAGTCCCATAGGCAGTCAGACCCAATGAGAGGCACTCACGGGAGTGAGTTCTTAGTTTATTTTCTTGAACTCGTGCAAAAAAAAAAAACACGTTTCGGCTGTCGCCTTCTTCGGTGTCATATATATATGTATGTGTATATATATATATATATATATATATGCATATATATATACTGTTAGACTTGCATCTTTTGGCGTGTTTCCCCTGACTTTTTGCTTTCTGACCTCCTGGTTTTGACTCTGTTTTTGCTGGTGTAATGATTCTGCGCACTTTCCTCACTGCTGTCCAGTGGGAAAGTGCAAGTGCTCCTGTATAAAATGTGTGATGGATTGGTGTTTCCATGATTGGCCTATTTGATCTATGTGTCAGTCCCTAGTAAAGTGCACTGCGAGTGCCAGGGCCTATAGATCAAATGCTGTTGGTGGGCTGCAGCACTGGATTGTGCCACCCACGCAAACAGCCCGTAAAGTGTAACTCTGGCCTGCCATTGCAGAGCCTGTGCGCAGCCTGGGGCTGCCATGTCGACTTGGCAAGTGCGCACACTTGCAAGTCCCTAAACCTTCCCTTTTCTACATGTTAGTCACCCCTAAGGTAGGCCCAAGGTACCCCTGTGGGCAGGGTGCGTTGTATGCGAAAGGTAGGACATGCCCTGGTGTGTGTGGCATGTCCTGATAGTGAATTACAGCCTAGTTCGTTTTTCACTATTGCAAGGCTACCTGTTCCCCATAGGCCAGAATGGGCAGTTTTGATTATTACAGCTTATAATCCTAACTGACCCAGGGAACATGGTAGAAATTCGAGTTTAGTATGCCTGGACTCAGAATGATAAAATGCATCTTTTAGTGAAGTTGGTTTTAACATTCTGTGTTTGAAAATACCACTTTTAGAAAGTGGGTATTTTCTTGTCTAACCATCCAAGCCTTCCTCTGCGAGGTTGTGTATTCCTTGTCTGGAATGTGAGTGACAGGGGCTGGGGGATGCCAGGAGACAGGGTGAGTCAGCACAGGGCTGAATAGCAAGATCTACATGTAGATGGGTGGGAGGAGTTGCACCTGGGCCCTGAATAGGACAGTGCCTTCCCTCCACAATGCTGGCTCCACCTCCTGTGGTGCGTCTGATGTCCCTGGCCTACTCTCTGAAAGAAAGGACGGAGACTTGTCAACAAAGTGCTCCAGAACTGGTTTGGACTAGGCAAAGGCCTCTCTGCCTTCAGAGAACAAAGGAATTTGGGATATAAATATTGGGGCCCTGACCCCATGAATTTAGATCTCGCTGGAATCAAGGAACCTGTCAAGAAGAAGAGCTGGAGAGCTGCTAGGAGGAGTACTGCCCCTTTGCTGAGTGACTGCTTTGTTGGGTTGTCCTGCAGTTGCTGCTTCTGTCTTGGGCAGTGAAAGGACCGGACTGAACTTTCTACAAACTTGTGCTGAGTATCTCCAAGGGCCTGAAACCGAGCTGGCCTCCTGTTAAGAAGTCTCAGGGACTGCAAAGACTTCACAAGCCTCTGGGTACCGCTTCTGGAACGCTGTTTCAGTTGCCACAGAGGAAGGGAACTGCAACCGACTCCGTCAACCGAATCCATCCCTGACCGGTGACCTGTTTGCACCGCAGACCGCATCGCCCCGCTTCGCATCGCAACCCTGGTCTCACCGTAGGCGACGTCCGACGCCGTCAACACCGAGCCGCTGCTTGCACCGTGACCTGTGGGCACCGCAGTTCGCATCGCATCGCTTCACTGAACCAGCCGGACCCGACCGACACGGTCGCTGCAACTGGCTCAACAGTCGTGACCGCATCGCATTTGGGGTACCGCTCGCACGTTTGCGACGCACCGCTCCGACTCGCACCGCTGTCCGACGCCAGCTCCCGCACTCCGGCTTGGTCGCCTGCATCGCAACCTGTCAGCACCGCATCGTACACCGTCTCGCCCTGCACCGCACGCCTTGGACTCACCGACTCCGTCTGCACAACGCTTATCGAGCAGCTGCCTGCACCGCATCGAGGGACACCGCACCTTGCATCGCTCCGTCTTGCACCGCAACCGCGACGAACGCCGACCGGCTCGTACACTCCGTACCAGCCACAACGAGAAAGGTACTGTGACCTAGTCTGTTCATGACTCTGCTGGCCCGTAGCGACGCGGTCGGCTGGAACTGTTAGACTCTGTGTATTTCAGCATCGCGGTAGACCCGGACGGGGCTACCGACTCGCACAAACTTTGCTTTTGTGTTATTCCTGCAAAGAAGAAGTTACCTTATCAAGCATTCATTTTCAAAGTATAGTATTGTGGATTTTTGTCGTAATTGGTCTTGTCTTGAGTATATAAAAATATTGGTTATTTTTCTAAACTGGTGTGGTGTCCTTTTGTAGTGCTTACACTGTATTACTGTTGGTTCTGTGCAAATGCTTTACACACTGCCTCTAGAATAAGCCTGACTGCTCGTGCCAAGCTACCAAGAGGGTGAGCAGGGGTTATTTTAGGAGTGTAACTCCCTTACCCTGACTAGGAAGAAGGGTCCCTACTTGGACAAAGGTGCAAGCCCTTGCCAACTAGAGATCCCATTTCTAACATTGGTTGTCAGCGGTGAGGATAGGACTTGTGTTTGCACTTGACTTTCAGTGATTGGTGTGCACTACAACCATATCGCAGACCATTACGTACCACATACTGTCTCTTTTTCTTTTGGCCTATTTTTGATCTTGCCAGTTTTCAACTCACTACTTTTGTCATGCCTGAATCAACTGCATCATCCGTTGCATCTCTGGAAGTTATCTTTGAGGAGGCTAGGTTGGAATCCTATGCCGTAAAGGAGCTACGAGCGATTTGTAAAAACCTGAAAGTCCAAATTAAAGGCCTCACAAGGAAGGAGGAGCTACAGAAGGCGCTGAGGGCCTGGGTAGCAGCCAGACATGCCAGTGGGCAGCCTGGTAATCTCAGTGAGGAGGTGGAGGAGCCTATTTCCAGGGTGGATGTGCTTTTGGGTGAGGGGGAACCCGCCAGGTCAGGCAGCAGCAGTCTGTCCCCAGAGGAGCTAGAGGACAGGCGGGAGGCAAGGCAGTTTGAGCTGCAGAAGCTCAGGCTTGAGAGTGAGCGGGAGGAGAAGAGGGAGGAGAGGAGATTGGCCATGGAGGAGAAGAAGATGCTCTTAGAGCATGAGAGAGAACTGAAGGAGCTAGAACTTAGGAGTAAGTCAGGCTCAGATGGTGGCAGCAATTCGTCCAGAAAGGCAGACAGGATTGTGCACATTCCCAAGAATGTAGGCAACGAGTTCAAGAAGGGGGATGACATACAAAGGTGGTTTCAGGGTTATGAGGCAGCCATACACATGAATGGGGTCCCTGAGGAAAATTGGGGAGCAGGATTGTGGCCACTTTTCCCTGAAGAAGCAAGGGATGCTCTGATAGCTTTGGGTAAGGGGTATCACCTCACCTATGCTGACATGAAGGATGCCCTTCTCACTAAGTATGGTCTTACTCCTGAAAAGTACAGGGATCAGTTCAGGTCCAGTAAGAAGTCTGATGCCAACACTTGGTTGGAATGTGTGGATGTGTTCTGCAGGTCGCTGGATGGTTGGGTGAAGGGCAGTAGTGTAACAGATTTTCAGGGGCTCTACAACTTGATTGCATGGGAGCACTTGTCTAGTCTATGTTTTGCAGATCTGCGCCAGCACCTAGTGGATAGTAAGCTAACTGACCCCAGGAAGCTTGCTATGGAAGCGGACCGCTGGGTGAGTACCAGGGTCCATAAGAAAGCGTTTGGGGGAGACTCAGCCAAAGGTGGGCAGGGTCCCCAGCAGAAAGGTGGGGGGACAAGGGTAAAGCACAGGAGTTCTCTAAAGGGCCCCAAACTAGTACCCAGGGTAAAGGTTTCCAGCCCCCGGTGATAAGAAGAAAGGGGTCTCTACAGGGAAGCCTGTTGAGACCGGCCCCCGTAAGTGTTATGCATGTGACCAGGTAGGTCACTTTAAGGGGGACCCCAAGTGCCCAAAGGGGACACAGCCACCCACCGGTGGACAGTCCAAAGTGTTGGCTAGTGTAGCGCTTGGGGAGGAGGGGTGCCCACAGGAGGGTGGGGATCCCGCAGAAATGACCCTTGTCTCACTAGGGGACAGTGAGATGGTCCCAGGAAACCAGGTGCCCCCTAACACAAAGAAATATAGCACCTGGGTGACCATCAATGGGAACAGGGTAGAGGCTCTCAGAGATACTGGAGCCAGTGTGACCTCAGTCCGGTGTCACCTGGTCTCTGAGAAGCAGGTGGTCCCAGGGGCATTCCACCAAGTAGTTGCTGTAGACAACTCTGAGCGCCAGTGTATGGTGGCGCAGGTTCCCTTTGAATGGGGGGGGTCTCAGGTCCCTTGAGGGTGGTTGTGAGCCCTACCATGCCTGTAGATTGTCTGCTAGGTAACGACCTGGAGCAGTCCTTACGGAAGGATGTTGAGCTCAGGTCTCACTTGGAGATGCTTGGGTTGCCAGAGTGGGCATGCGTGTCTACTCGGTCAATGGCAGCCAGAAAGGGTGATCAAGAGGACTTGGAGCCTGGAACAGTGGCCCAAGTCCCTGCCAAGAGAAAGGGCAGGGGGCGCGGGAAACCGGCTCCCGAAGTTCCCACGGACCGGGAGGAGGCGGACCTTCGAGGGTGACGCCCCGGTGCCTACAGGGGAGCAGGTAGCCGAACTGGGAGACATCTCTGAGCTGACCCATTGGCAGCAAGAAGGGGGTCCCACCAGGGAGGAGTTCTGCAGGGAGCAGAGCGAGTGCCCTACTCTGGAGGGGCTGCGGCGGCAGGCTGCAGACCAGGCAGCTGGTAATCAGTCCAGATCACATCTGATCTACTGGGAGAGTGGTCTCCTATACAGTGAGCCTAAGGTTGCTGAGCCTGGGTCAGCCCGTGTGCTGGTGGTACCCCAGCGCTTCAGGACCTTCCTACTGGGTCTGGCTCATGACGTGCCGTTGGCAGGACATTTGGGGCAGGACAAGACCTTTGACAGGCTTGTCACCCACTTCTTTTGGCCCCAAATGCGAAGGCAGTCAGATGCACACTGTAGGTCTTGCCAAACTTGCCAGGCAAGTGGTAAGAGTGGGAGGAAGGTCAAAGGTCCTCTCCAACCTTTTCCTGTTGTTGGTACACCCTTTGAAAGGGTAGGGATGGATATTGTGGGGCCACTGGATCCCAAGACAGCCATGGGCAACAGGTACATCCTGGTCTTGGTGGACCATGCCACCCGGTACCCGGAGGCAATCCCTCTCAGGACAACGACGGCGCCAGTGGTGGGCCGGGCGTTAATGGGGATCTTTTCCCGTGTGGGATTCCCCAGAGAGGTGGTTTCTGATAGGGGGACCAATTTCATATCCAAGTATATGACATCCCTGTGGAAGGAGTGTGGTGTAACCTACAAGTTCACCACTCCTTACCACCCACAAGGAAACGGTCTGGTGGAGAGATTCAACCAGACCTTGAAAGGCATGATCAAGGGTCTAACAGAACCCATGAGACGTAAGTGGGATGTCCTCTTGCCATGCCTACTCTTTGCATACAGGGAGGTGCCTCAGAAGTCTCTTGGGTACAGCCCCTTTGAGCTCCTGTATGGCCACCCTGTCAGAGGACCTCTGAGTTTGGTAAAGGAAGGCTGGGAGGCAGCTCCCAGGAAAACTCCCCAGGATGTGTTTAGCTACATGCTGGCCTCTAGAAACCAAACTCTCCCCTTCAGGAAACTCGCTCAGGCGAACCTAGAAGCAAGCCAGGAAGAAATGAAGAGATGGTATGACCAGAATGCCACTCTGGTCGAATTTCAACCTGGGCAAAAAGTGTGGGTCATGGCCCCAGTGGCACCTTGTGCCTTGCAGGACAAGTGGACTGGGCCATATGAGGTGGTGGAGCGCAAAAGTGACGTCACCTACCTGGTGGATTTGCAAGCTCCAAGGAACCCTTTGAGGGTCCTTCACGTGAACCGCCTCAAGCCCCACTTCGAGAGGTCCGAAGTGAGTATGCTCTTGGCGACAGATGATGGGGTGGAAGAGGAGAGTGAGCCTCTCCCTGACCTCCTGTCTACCAAGGAGCATGATGGGTCAGTAGAAGGTGTGATCCTCTCCCCTACTCTGACTCAGGAGCAGCAGGGGGACTGTCACCAGTTGTTGGGACAGTTCGCCCCACTGTTCTCTCTGACTCCCGGTGTTACTCACTGGTGTACCCATGACGTGGACACTGGTGACAGCCCTCCTGTGAAGCACAAGATTTACAGGTTGACTGACCGGGTCAGAGCCAGCATCAAGGAGGAGGTCTCTAAGATGTTGGCGTTAGGGGTGATTGAGCCCTCCAACAGTCCTTGGGCCAGCCCAGTGGTCTTGGTCCCAAAGGCTGCTGCGCCCGGTGCCACTCCAGAACTCCGGTTTTGTGTGGACTACCGTGGGCTCAATGCCGTCACCAGGACTGACGCGCACCCCATCCCCAGAGCTGATCAGCTCATTGATCGGTTGGGAGCTGCCCGGTTCCTCAGCACGTTTGATTTGACGTCTGGGTACTGGCAGATTGCCTTAACCGATGGGGCCAAGGAGAGATCAGCATTCTCAACCCCAGAAGGTCATTACCAATTCCGGGTGATGCCCTTTGGGTTGAAGAATGCCCCTGCCACCTTTCAGAGGTTGGTCAATCAGGTGTTGGCTGGGCTGGAGGATTTCAGTGCCGCCTACCTGGATGACATTGCTGTGTTCAGTTCCAGCTGGGAAGAACATTTACAGCACCTTGAGAAAGTGTTGAGGACTCTGCAAGGTGCAGGCCTCACGATCAAGGCCAGTAAGTGCCAGATCGGGCAGGGTTCTGTGGTGTACTTGGGACACCAGGTAGGAAGCGGCCAGGTGGCGCCCCTACAACCCAAGATTGACACCATTCTGGCTTGGGAGCCCCCAAGACCCAGACAGAGGTGAGAGCCTTCTTAGGTCTCACCGGCTACTATAGGAGATTTGTTAAGGGCTATGGCACCATCGTTGCCCCCTTAACAGAGCTGACTTCTAAGAAGCAGCCCAGGAAAGTGATCTGGACTGAGTCCTGCCAGAAAGCTTTTGATGCCCTGAAGGCAGCCATGTGCACGGCGCCCGTGCTCAAGGCACCTGACTTCTCCAAGGAATTCGTCGTGCAGACTGACGCTTCAGAGCATGGTGTGGGAGCGGTGCTCTCACAACTGAACGAAGAGGGCCTGGATCAGCCTGTAGTCTTCCTTAGCAGGAGACTACTCCCCAGGGAACAGAGGTGGAGTGCCATAGAAAGGGAATCTTTTGCTGTGGTCTGGGCACTGAAGAAGTTGAGACCATACCTGTTTGGGACTCACTTCCGGGTTCAGACAGACCACAGGCCCCTCAGATGGTTGATGCAAATGAGGGGTGAGAATCCAAAACTGCTGAGGTGGTCCATCTCCCTACAGGGAATGGACTTTACGGTGGAACACCGTCCTGGTACAGAACACGCCAACGCAGATGGTCTGTCCAGGTTCTTCCGCCTTAGTGAAGAGAACTCCAATGGGGTTGGGTAGTTCTCCCTACTTTCAGCTGGAGGGGACATGTGTTAGACTTGGCATCTTTTGGCGTGTTTCCCCTGACTTTTTGCTTTCTGACCTCCTGGTTTTGACTCTGTTTTTGCTGGTGTAATGATTCTGCGCACTTTCCTCACTGCTGTCCAGTGGGAAAGTGCAAGTGCTCCTGTATAAAATGTGTGATGGATTGGTGTTTCCATGATTGGCCTATTTGATCTATGTGTCAGTCCCTAGTAAAGTGCACTGCGAGTGCCAGGGCCTATAGATCAAATGCTGTTGGTGGGCTGCAGCACTGGATTGTGCCACCCACGCAAACAGCCCGTAAAGTGTAACTCTGGCCTGCCATTGCAGAGCCTGTGCGCAGCCTGGGGCTGCCATGTCGACTTGGCAAGTGCGCACACTTGCAAGTCCCTAAACCTTCCCTTTTCTACATGTTAGTCACCCCTAAGGTAGGCCCAAGGTACCCCTGTGGGCAGGGTGCGTTGTATGCGAAAGGTAGGACATGCCCTGGTGTGTGTGGCATGTCCTGATAGTGAATTACAGCCTAGTTCGTTTTTCACTATTGCAAGGCTACCTGTTCCCCATAGGCCAGAACGGGCAGTTTTGATTATTACAGCTTATAATCCTAACTGACCCAGGGAACATGGTAGAAATTCGAGTTTAGTATGCCTGGACTCAGAATGATAAAATGCATCTTTTAGTGAAGTTGGTTTTAACATTCTGTGTTTGAAAATACCACTTTTAGAAAGTGGGTATTTTCTTGTCTAACCATCCAAGCCTGCCTCTGCGAGGTTGTGTATTCCTTGTCTGGAGTGTGAGTGACAGGGGCTGGGGGATGCCAGGAGACAGGGTGAGTCAGCACAGGGCTGAATAGCAAGAGCTACATGTAGATGGGTGGGAGGAGTTGCACCTGGGCCCTGAATAGGACAGTGCCTTCCCTCCACAATGCTGGCTCCACCTCCTGTGGTGCGTCTGATGTCCCTGGCCTACTCTCTGAAAGAAAGGACGGAGACTTGTCAACAAAGTGCTCCAGAACTGGTTTGGACTAGGCAAAGGCCTCTCTGCCTTCAGAGAACAAAGGAATTTGGGATATAAATATTGGGGCCCTGACCCCATGAATTTAGTTCTCGCTGGAATCAAGGAACCTGTCAAGAAGAAGAGCTGGAGAGGTGCTAGGAGGAGTACTGCCCCTTTGCTGAGTGACTGCTTTGTTGGGTTGGCCTGCAGTTGCTGCTTCTGTCTTGGGCAGTGAAAGGACTGGACTGAACTTTCTACAAACTTGTGCTGAGTATCTCCAAGGGCCTGAAACCGAGCTGGCCTCCTGTTAAGAAGTCTCAGGGACTGCAAAGACTTCACAAGCCTCTGGGTACCGCTTCTGGAACGCTGTTTTAGTTGCCACAGAGGAAGGGAACTGCAACCGACTCCGTCAACCGAATCCATCCCTGACCGGTGACCTGTTTGCACTGCAGACCGCATCGCCCCGCTTCGCATCGCAACCCTGGTCTCACCGTAGGCGACGTCCGATGCCGTCAACACCGAGCCGCTGCTTGCACCGTGACCTGTGGGCACCGCAGTTCGCATCGCATCGCTTCACTGAACCAGCCGGACCCGACCGACGCGGTCGCTGCAACTGGCTCAACAGTCGTGACCGCATCGCATTTGGGGCACCGCTCGCACGTTTGCGACGCACCGCTCCGACTCGCACCGCTGTCCGACGCCAGCTCCCGCACTCCGGCTTGGTCGCCTGCATCGCAACCTGTCAGCACCGCATCGTACACCGTCTCACCCTGCACCGCACGCCTTGGACTCACCGACTCCGTCTGCACGACGCTCATCGAGCCGCTGCCTGCACCGCATCAAGGGACACCGCACCTTGCATCGCTCCGTCTTGCACCGCAACCGCGACGAACGCTGACCGGCTCGTACACTCCGTACCAGCCACAACGAGAAAGGTACTGTGACCGAGTCTGTTCACGACTCTGCTGGCCCGTAGCGACGCAGTCGGCTGGAACTGTTAGACTCTGTGTATTTCAGCATCGCGGTAGACTCGGACGGGGCTACCGACTCGCACGAACTTTGCTTTTGTGTTATTCCTGCAAAGAAGAAGTTACCTTATCAAGCATTCATTTTCAAAGTATACTATTGTGGATTTTTGTCGTAATTGGTCTTGTCTTGAGTATATAAAAATATTGGCTATTTTTCTAAACTGGTGTGGTGTCCTTTTGTAGTGCTTACACTGTATTACTGTTGGTTATGTGCAAATGCTTTACACACTGCCTTTAGAATACGCCTGACTGCTCGTGCCAAGCTACCAAGAGGGTGAGCAGGGGTTATTTTAGGAGTGTAACTCCCTTACCCTGACTAGGAAGAAGGGTCCCTACTTGGACAAAGGTGCAAGCCCTTGCCAACTAGAGATCCCATTTCTAACATATACATATAATCTCACACACTCACACCCACACATAGGGCCATAGTAGAGGTGAAATTAAGTATAATATTTTAGGTTGATAGAGACTATGAGTCACCTCCACAATGAATGTAGACACCTCCGATATCTAACTTAATTGTATTGTAGCAAAGATGTCCAGTGGAACTTATCCTCCACCACAGCAGGGGAAATACATGTGGAATGGCCAAGCAGACATGACAGTATGACGTTTCCCAAGTCCATGGGTGATGTGCTGCTCCAGGCCAGGTTTTTTTCCTTTGAATTCTGGGACTTGTAGTCTTTTTTATTCTATTATATAACAGAACTACAAACCCCAGAATTCAAAGGAAAAAAACCTGGACTGGAGCAGCACATAACCAATAGACCTGGGAAACTTGGCAGCTATGAAATGATACTTCCAGTCGCTGCTGGCTTTGCCAGTTGCCCAGGTAGGAGAAGTGGTGGTATTGATCCAGCGCGATATTAGCAAACAGCATTCATACACCAGATACTCACTTGGGCCCATACATTCATACTACGCTAATACTTACGCTGGGTTTTATCAGTTGTTACTCTCTATCAAAATCCCTGCTACCAATTACCTTCTGATTGAAGAGTAATGACTTACCAATGAATCCTTTGCTAATTGGGAAATTTAAAATGAGTGACATTCATTATAGTACATAATCCTGAAATAACCACTGAGTCAGGAAGTTTTAAAATGTTTATCTAAAGATTTAGCAGCGTAAAATACAGAACCACATGGTACTTAATCGCAATACCCAAGATTAAGCATAGAAATGATTATTGCTAATCAATGACGGTGTTTAAAGAAGAGAAGAAGATAGAGACAGCAGCGCAACTAAAGGTTGCATTATAATTACCTAAGTGCGAGAACCAAACCCCTTAGCCAAGGAGTTGAAAGGATAGGACCCAGGAAGGATGAAGAGCAAAGACTTCCTCCAGGATCAGGACAGGACCGGTGACCTCTCTACAACGACGCCTGCGTCGTTCCCCTCTCTGATACTCGGTTTCTCCTCAATTCTCCTGTGCCTTCCTTCTAATGGACTCTGCCGCCCCCTCCTCAGGACCTCTTCTGGACAGGGACTCAGTCTGCAATCGATCAGCTTAGCAGTCTGGAGCTAAGAGCGCTCTGGCAGCATGGACGCCTGTTCTTCATGAACGCATGCTCTCATGGAATCTTGCTCTGACTAATTAACTAATGCTATATTCTATTATACCCTTCTACGCCCATGTACCTCCCCTTAATGTTACTAAAATATGGGACCACTACTTCTGATTGGACAGGGACAGGAGGTGGATTCTCGCACCATGTTGATTTGGCCTAAATTGTAAAGCCTATTGTCTTTACGTTCCCACCCCTTCAAATTAATACATTCGCTTTATTTCCCACCTGTCTCATGACAAATGTAAACCAATTTTCATAGACATTGTATCAATGTGTGACAGGAAAGCACTAGTACAACATCTTCGGCCATCAGGTTACGGCCTTGGACTTCGTCCAGGTTGACTTCATTTGGCAGGCACACAAGACACATGCGCAGAACCATTTGCCTCTCGAGTTTCAGGTCACCAACCCAGGCCCAAGTTTACGAACTAATAAAAGTGCAAGAAGAAAATATTAGAATCACAAATAAAATGTTTCACTGTATACCCACTATTTCTATTCTATTCCCAATTAAATATATATACTATCCTGCGTTAGTAGCGTTAGGAAACGACAATTTAGTAATGACATGAGAGCAAGCTGAAGCATGTGAAAACATCAAGCAGCCATTTTAATGCACACTGCGCAGAAGCAGAAGTTTCCCACCAAGCAAAGAAAGACGTCACACCATGTGATATGGTTGCGACATGCGCATTGAGTTTTCCCGCGCATAGCGGCCATTTTGAATTACAAACAAGCGTTATTCATTAGTAAAACACATAGGCAAGCATCCCTTTCCTTTGTGTCGTGAATGCAAAGGTTAGTATTAACAATACAAGTTTAATAAATTAATAATGTGAGGAGGATTGAATACAAGCAAGTTTCATTTATGAAACCTTGCTCCATCAGTATCAGAAGGGAAGGAGAACTGACCTCTAAACACCTGACAACAAGGGACAAAGGACAGGGAGGATGTATCTCGACTTGGTGTTAGCCCAACTCAGTGGGTGATAGTTGTCAGCAAATGGGTAGCAGCAGCCCCACCTAATATTGTCACTTTCCATAGCACGCAGAGAGTTATGGGCAACCGGCCCTTAGTCACCTTACTCAAATGTACTTATCCCAATTCATGCAGAGTAATGTCAACATCACAAAGAGGAGGAAAGCTGACAGGCACACCTGGGCCAACACAAGACCAAACAAATGCCAGGGAGAGGATCTTTTTAAAAGGTGGCGGGACTTACAACTCCCAAGTCAAAGCTAGAGCCAATAGACACAGCAGCTCATTTAAAGAAAGGAAGGGACCTAGGTACCAAACCAATACAAATTGGCCATGGAGCTCAAGAAGATGGGCACTGGGTAAAAATCCTATATAAACTTAAGTTCCAAGCGCACTAGTGAGAAGATTCCTGGTCCATAAGACCATACTAATGGCCTCCCTTCTATTCCTACCAGCAAGTGGGGTGAAAGAAATCCAGAATGGATGGGGGAAAAAAGCCGAATAGATCCTTGCTGTGAGATTAGGGAGAAAACTGCTGCTCCCTTGGATCATGTCATGCTAATAGACACCCTATGGAACCATCCCAGAAGAGGATTAGCCAACACCTATGGAAGAAATCAGCCTTTTCTCCTCACTTTAACTTCATGCATCCCACAGGAATAAGGGACTTTGAACCAGAGACACTCATAAAATACCTTGTTGGAAGATTCTACCAGATGTTGAAAGAAAACTCATCTGGAACATGTGAAATATTAATAAAAAATGTATTGCACCTCAAAGACGGCTCCAAAAAGCTCTTACTGAGGAATCAGCACAGAGACAATTTATTCTCTGTTTCCTAATACTGTTCCCGAAATCTCAAGACACACTCCAGCAAACTGTAATGTGTTTCAACGTGATTAATTAGAAGACTTTGGGTGTAATACTTTGTTCCATGCCAACACTAGCACCGAGGAGTAAAACTCAGTAGTTCTGCATTGAGTAAGAGGATATTGGCTGCTGTTTGTGACAAGATTTCCTTTAATTGCTTGCCCAAACATTTTTTGAATAGAATGAGGTTCACCTTTCATCAGCCATTATCAATTAAGTCCAGGGTGGTGTTGGGTCCCCACTGACATGTATTCAAAAGGTTGTAAAATTATCCCTCTAAAATAGCTTGACAATACTTGGTATCAGGGATCATTGTCTTATTTTTCAAGCTTCATCCAGTGAATCTTATCTTCTTAACGGCATATTGTCTAGAATGAGTTAGTCTTAAATCGGGGTGTTGGGGAAGAGGGGATACCACTCCTAGCTGTTATAAGTTTTCCAGTGCCTTCAAATCTAGATTTACTAGGCCTACAAATACTTATCCCAGCAATGCCCAGAGACACCAGACCTGAAACAAGAGCTGCTGGGGCTAAGGGTGGAGCAGCTCCTGGCCCCAACCGCCTTCCTCCTGTAACATGGCGATAGTAGCAAATGCTCCTGCAACTCCCCTCTAATCATGGTCCAACCAATGCCCATCACCTGTACCACAGACCAAAACAAAATCACTGCATCCATTTATCACCCGCCTGTTATATTTCTCAGAATGGGGAAAAACACAAAGTACCACAAACAAGAAACCCTTGGGTCTGTGAAAATTGCTATTGCAAATGAAGACCTAGCTAAGGTAAAGTGTCCCTTTAAAATGCCGATTTCCCTCACCCACTATAGGTGACATGCTTCATCATTGGGAATCTCCTCATGCTGTTATACCTAGTCACATTACGGGCTGCAACTCCCCTCACTGAGAGGAGGAGCTCAGGAATGTTTTGTTGTAGAGAGAGCTATACTAAATACGTCAATGATGAGTCCAGGGTGGTGGGGCACCAGAGAAAAAGTGAGAGTTAAAACTAGTTACAGAGTATGCAACTTCCTTTATTCATGCATCCGTGGGCCAGAATTAAAACACGGGGCACTCCAGGAGGAAAATACACCCGCTATTAGTGTCAAAAGAAGGTCGACATGTTTCAGCCTATTACCCTCAATAGAGGTGTTGCGGCTTTCTTCAGGACCAAATCATAAGTGCTGCTGCTCAATGTGCTTAATCAGAAAATAGTGTATGTGCAAATATGCGTAGAAGAGTTGAAATGTAAAAAATCATCCAGTAATCCTATGAATCGTCATAGAGTGGAGGATTCACTGGTGGCACCTGACAGAACTACATACATAGCAATGTAAGTAAAATGGTTTGGAAAGTAGTTGGGTCAAACATTTGAACATGTCTAATAGCTCTACATTTTAAAGCTATTTAATCCTGGGCATCATACAGAAAACAATTGTGGTGCGTCAGACAGAGAAATTCCGCTGTGCATCAGCCATATATTATATGCTCAATGTTATTCATTCTTAGTATAGGCGGAGTAATATTGCAAGAAGCAAAATGTATTACAATAGCATTATACAGTAGGAGGGCTTAACCTCTGATGTCAGGAATTGTGCCTCAACTAACCCTGGCATGCGACTCAGGGGACTCTGTGTCCTATATAGGGATCATAGGAAGGAGAACATGATAAGACAACGAGTCCATTAAAAGTCTGTGAGGGCTCTAGGCATTCCAAAAGAATGAGTGCAAAGACATAGTGCATCCATGTCAATTAAAAACAATCCAAAGAGTATATAACAGTGCTTGGGATTCCCCAAGCATGTACTCATATGTCTGTGCTGTCTCTCGAGACAGGCGTTCGACAAAGTGGTATATTACATCAAGGGGAAACATACTTCAACTATAGTGGCAGTAATTCAGCTTGTATCTCCCATAGCAAGCATTTGGTAAAATAACACTTCAATTTTAGTTGCAGTCACCAGGCTCAGACCTCCCATAATGGGCGTGTAGTGAGAAAACACTTCACAACTAGAGGTAGAAATGCTTAAACACCAGTACAGCAACTCCCACAACAAATGTGCGGCCAAATGGCACTCTAGAACAAGGGAAGATGCGCTTAAAACTATTTAACTAAACATGAGAGACATAAATTTTGTTCAATGATTATTATACCTTTATAAAATAAATCAGGCGCACAAATACTGGCACATTAGACATACATGCAAGGAAGGAACACAAACCACACCAATAAACAGACATTTTATAAAATGACACAATAGAGGACAATGAGTTATTGAATGGACTAATGGTGAGATACAATAAGACAAAACATAGGTTCCAAGACTTACCTGGCCATCGGATGGTAGAGGACCTAATGGCTACTGGCAGGATGAACCCTGATGCCAATGTTGAGGTTCACAAGGAGGAAACCCAGTGCTTAATTTGAGCTGGTGGTTGCCGGTGGGCCCCACCGACACCCGTGTTTAGGGACTGGCATGTATTTTTCCTTATTGTACATTTCTTGAGAGCAAGAGAGGGAAAACACAGAAAGGTGAAAGACGGAGGAAGAGAAAGACGGAAAAACTGTCACAAAGGAAGAAAGCAGGAGTCTGCAAGAGTGAGATAAAGGGGGAGGGAGTGTGTGGTGGTGGATTAAAAAGGCATCATGAGGTTGATTCCAGACTACATAGCCTTGGTATCTGATGCAACGGTGCGGCTGCAGGCTTCTGTGCAGAGCTTCGAGCACCGACACTTATTCTTCTGCAAATTAATTACTGAGGAAAACAGAGGCTGCTGTATGACAGACGCTGATAGGAAAGAGAGAAAGGCACAGATGAGTAAGGAATCCAACAGCATACACGAAGATCCTACCTAAAGGGTTAAAATCCATTTTGGAGACCTTCAAAGATTATTTTCCAGCCAGTTAAGATAATGAGTAACAGACATCTTATTACCCTTACACTGTCAAGTCTAAGGACCATTTGACACGACAATAGATAATAACTAACATAAACTCATGGTCATGTTGCTAATAGGTATGTGTAAACAAAGACATGCAAGTACTTTGCCAATAATAAATAAAGCGTTAGATCCAAAGGTAAAAGAGCAGTCATGTAACTTACCAGACTCTACCATCCATCTGGTGTGTGGTGCTAGTCCTAGTACAAATATCTAGGCGTGATCATAGATAAGGGTGGCCACTTCGTTGCCCAGAAGAACTCAATCAGAAGGAAGGGCCTCGTAATGGCAGAAATTTCAACTTTAAATTGAGTGGTCCATCGCTACTTCCCCCTACTCAAGTTCTATGCGCCAAGCTTTTACCAACAATAGTGTATGGCAGTGAACTACAGAGGGGTAGAGACTCAAAAGCCCTGGACAGCACAGTTATAACAGCATATAGAATCATCTTTGGCCTGCCTAAACATACCTCACCAGCATAGATCAGGCTGGAGTTCGGCCTACAAAAACAGTCCCTGGTAAGGCAAGGAGTGTATATCATCACCTGGGACAAAGTTCGGAAAGCTACTCCAGGAACTCTTAACCACTAACTGTGGTCAGAATTACAATGGCAAGCTTCATCACCTACCGCATATTACCTCAAAAATAGTCTGATCAACACGGGGCTATCTCAGCTCTGGGAAACACCTACTAATGACTCTACATTAAAAAAACTTGTATGGAAAACGGTCAAACTTCTATCACTGACCGAGGACAAAGCTTCCCTATTAAAAAGGGCCCATGGCTGGATGACCCTGAGCACTTACACAGCCCCTGTCTCTCAAAAATACTTTGTCTTGGGGTATGCCAAAACCATCAAAATCCAATTCTTTAAGTACCAACTAGGCCTGCCACCCTGCATACAGCACCTCCCATACTGGCTTAAGGATCAAGCGGGCTCCTCTTGCCGCTTATGTTGCACAGCACCGGAGAACCTGCAGCACCTCTTATGCACATGTAAAGAGCTTCTGAAGGAATGGAAGAAACTATTGAAACCTCACTTCAATCAATGAGAGATTCGCACCTGGAGGCAAGTTGTGCTGGCCTGCTTCGCACCAGAAGACCCAATGCTGAACTGACGCTTGGTGAAGTTCTTGAGCCTGGTGGGAAAAAAAATGCCAGAGCATTGATAGAGGGTTATCTAACGGGAATATTGGAGCAAATTTAAAGCTCCCCTGATGACAGCATTGGACTTTACATTGCACCACCCCATACGCAGTGACCACATAGCTCAATAACACCAGACAAAACAGCCACACCCCTAAAAGCTACATAGAAAATTAATTCAAAAACACAAGTTGAAATGAAAATGGACAAAAATTTATTTTGACTATTCTTTTACTATATAACTTTCATAAAAACTTTTAATGACATGTCTTGATGCAATGGTTTTAAATAACTATGCTAATAAAACAAACTTGAGCTAGTCCTAGTATTGCAGCACTGCATTGCAGGGCCTTGAAAAAGATTAAAATAAAATTCTGAGTGTATACCAATGTAACAGTAAAAATTTGAAAAGTTGTCAAGGTTACATTAGACTACAATGCAAAAGAATTCAAACAAACATTATCAAATATACTATTAGGATTTATGAAACACATGACACCAGTATTCTATAGTGTGTTAGTAAGATTGTAATCTTAAGGACATGCCCGTGTGTGTAGATAAGATGCGTTGTAAGACTTGCCCTGCGTGTTACCCTGCTGCTGTTATGACTCCTGCCCCAGCTAAAGCTACCAAGCTGCTAGACTGAGTAGATGTATGGCAAAATGATAAACAAATAAACCACTAATAATAAAAAAAGAATGTGTTTCATTGTAGTACAAATGTGATCTTTGACAAACAATGCAGGTATATGTGAAGTGGAGATATATGGGTGATTGGTTGTAGGTTTGGGTTCAGTGAGAGAAAAAGAGAGAAGGGGGAGGGAATTAAATTTTTAACTGGCCCCACATTAGTGTTGTCAGAAACAGGCAACGCATATAGCAGATAAGGGTACATTGAGGAGAGGACAGCCTCCTCGAGGGGGTTGGTACAGAAGTGGGTACCATCCACCAAACTCTACATCTGGCCCTATGTTTGTAAAGAGGGTTCAGGCAACGTATGATGGAGTCCATGACGGCCACATCTGAATCGGACCATGAGCAGACATATTCATGAGGATTTCTGATGGCCTACCCTAAATAAATCCATTGACCATTTCATGAGATACTACACAGCCTGCGTGTTAAACAATAATTCACAAATCAAGTTGTCATATCTTGCCAAGCTGGTCAAGTACATTAACATCCTTAGTGCAAAATAGACTTGGAAGCGGCTGCCCCACGTGGTATATGAGGATTCACCCCAACATGGCACAGTTAAGTTAGATAATCATTTGAAGTGGTATGAAGTCCACTTGACAGCTCATATTAGCATTAAGGGTGTACCGGAGTTCCTCACAGGTGTGTTTAATTGTGAAGGCTACCTGGAAGAGCTCATTACAGACAACACAATGTGAATGATCTTGGTAGAGATGAAGGAGGAATACATGCCATTCATACCTTCTTGTACCATCTCCATTGTAATGGGTATTCTGAACATTTTAATAACAGAATTAAGGGCTAGTTAAAACTGGCTATGATCAACATGTTGAACTGAAAGGGGGTGTTGAGAGCTTTGCTGTGGGCAATGCATGCCATGTTGCATGCCAGTGCAGGGCATGTTGCCAAGAGTTGTAGGCACTCCGGGGAGGGTAAAGAAGCAGGTCAATGTGGAGGAGGTAAAATGAGTACTAAATGTTGGCATATTGACCATTATAAGATGGTGCGCAAGGATACATGTTATTTGAGTATGGGGTAAAAAACTCTGTGGCGCTCCGCGTTTTCCTCGAGTGGCGGAGTGTGGTAAGTCGCACTGCTCGCACTGATTTTTAGCACCTGGAGTTTGTCCCACACTGTAAAATCGTCACGAACGGCACTACGCACTGCGCCAGAGGGCATTGCTTCTTTCTGCTGCTCAAGTAGGTATTCGACTCGACTGCAGCTTCCTCAATGTGAGCGGCAGATTTCTCAATTCGAGCGGTCGTGACCTGCCGTGACCGCCAATGTTGAGAAATCTCGCTGAGAGAAGACATAGGGGCAGATTTACATGAAAGTGACGCATCTGTAGAGATGCATCACTTTCCCTGCGCCACACTGAGAAACCCTTGCGCCACCATGGAAGCGCCGTATTTACAATACAGCTCACCATGGCGCAAGGATTGACAGATGCATCAGAAATTCTGACGCATCTGTTGGGGCAAAAGTCACGCATTGCTGGAGTCGTGTCGCAAGCACGACGCAACTCCAGCAATGCTTTTTGAGGCCTATTCCCACTACACTGCGTCACTCCTTACGCCTGCTTCAAGCAGGCGTAAGGTTTTGACGCAGTGGCGTCCTAGAAGTGACGCAGTGAAATCTTGTAGTTTTCACTGAGTCACTTTTATGAGGCCTTCCTGCGTGGGAACGTCCACCCTGCATACATTATACCTGATGCAGGTATAATGTGATGCAGGGCTTTACAACGTGACGCATCTCCCAAATGCGTCACGTTGTAAATAGGCCGCATTGTTTGCACCGCTGTTGCGTCAAAAAAGTGACGCAACTGCAGCGCAAAAGTCACGCAAGGGGCTTGTAAATCTGCCCCATAGTATGCAATTTTTCTCGCTCACGCTCGCCAACTTAACATTGGTGAGCGGTGTGAGAGAAAAAACTCTGCTCTGCATCACTTCACGGAGTTTTGCGGAACTCCACAAACTCCGGTGGTGGAGCGGAATCCTTCACTCATCCCTACTTTCAATGTATTTATTAGGTGTCCTTGATCCTAAATAAGAGGTTTCCGATAAAAAATATGAATTTGTGGAATTATCAATCTGGAGAGTCTCTTTGTGGGGTAGAAATAAAAAAAAAGCTATGCTTCATTGTTCCATTTGGAATCATTCTTTGCCCGTGGACTCACTATAAATTAGTGTGGTCCTTGAATTACATTGATTTGTGATAATAAAAGTTCCTTATGCATATTGTGATAAACGGAAATGATAATTATGTTTAGCTAATGATGTGATTTGAACTTAAAACTTGAATTAAATTGTTTTGTGATATTTTAAATTTAAATGTGTTTTGTATTGACACTCGTGAAGTTTTCTTCTATTTTATCACTATGAATTTTTGGAGTTGTGATGAGTTTGTATTATTCTTTGTTATTACAGGATACTTTGAATATCAATGATTACTGTTTTTAATTTGGTTTTAATTCATGTATTTATATATGTGGGATATTGTTTTGGGATATGTTTCACGGTTATGGTTTTTTTTAGTAGGTGTTTATTGATGTTATATCCTTGGTGATGTATTTATCATGTTCTACTGCAGCCCTGAAGAAGTACACATTTGAGAACCAAACTCGTTGGCTGAGGCTGTATCAATTTGAATATGGACAGAGTGAAAATAAGAGTTTTTTTAATATGAAATAAAAAAGAAACAAGAATTTTGGATATTTGATTGGACTCTTTTTCATTGGATGCACTGCTTTATTCATGAAAAAAGCTTGGCGTTGCCTGCGCGTCTGTGTCTTATGCAGAAATGCATACCTGTTTATCACAAAGCGTGCACTTTGTTTCATGTCATCAAGTAGTCAGGGACAGGGGAAAATCCAGAAATTATAGAACTTGGCGACTAGACTGGAAGGTCAACCTTCCTGTCGCATAGTGTTTATTGAATCTGAAGTTAACTCTGCTCCACAGCCCTCCCAATGAAGGAAGCTGTCAGAACAAGATGCCAGTTACTTGAATGAGGAGCTTGGAAGCTTGCTTTAAATAACAATAAGTATTTAAAAATCCCCTAGCATAAAGCAGCTCTGGCAGCTTGGCAGCAGCCGTAAGAGACTGTTAAATCCAATTTCCTGCAAAGATGGACATCAAAGCAGCCCTTTCAGTAGAGAAAGTCTGAAAAATTGGCCAGCAGCTTAAAATAAAGTTAATTTAGAAAGAAATATCAGGATACCAAACTGACACAGCTGAGCACACATAAACAAAGATGAACATGAACAGCCAAAGAGTTTTCACATCTCCAGCAATGATCGAAATTGCTAAGAAAATGTTTGGACATTTTGAGTGGAATCCATGACATCCTTTTATAATATTGAGTGAGAGCCAACAGCCACACTGCACCATCTTACTCCTTTTAGATTGTAATCTCACCCATTATTCTGGGGATGTTTCAGACCTATCAGTTTTCCATATTCAATGCATGAGTATTTCATCCAATGCAGGATTGTTTTGCACCTTGTGGTACATGTAGCACTTTTTATTGCATTATATACACAGCGAAGGCCCTGGTCATCGTGTGTTACTCACATATGAGGTCAGGGAACTTGAGAACTCTGATCCAGACTCTTCAAATCTCCCTCCCAGACTGGTTTCCTTTTTCCTCAAGCTCATGATTACTGCATGTATGCCTGTAAAACTGACGGACAATGTTGGTTAAGGAAATAATAGTCACAAATGCAAGTAACTCCCCAGCTCTCAGTTAGCAAGATCTTTATGAAGACTTGTAGCTAAGGACCTCACTACTAGCTGGGAGGTAATCTGGCAGCTCGGTAACTAGTGATACATGCTGGGTACTGCAATTAATAGTGCAGAATTCTCTCCGAGTTATGAGTTTCAGTCCTTGGAAGGAGAACTAACCATGAAAATCAATGTTGTGCACAGCTGATTTTCCATCATTTTTGTCACCTTTCCCCATTCACATTTTACCATGAACGCCCTTGCGAAATGTGAAGGAGGAAAATGAAAATGAATACCTCTAAAATGCATCTTGAAATATCTGTGCAGTTCCTCCCATCAGTGCAAAACGAGTCTTTTTTCACATTTTTATCCGTACGTTCTGGCTGGCCTACTCAGCATTTCACCCTTCTCAAGTAGATAACATGGGTATTGCTGACTGGGGTGACATATATGGCACCTGTAGACCGCTCAGGTAGGGTTACCATTTTTTCATGTCACTGACGACGCACTGCTCTAATCTTGGGCTTTTCTGTCTGATCTCTTTTTCAGGGTGGAGAAGTGCCTTTGTGCCATTCAATGGTGGCTTATCTCTCCAACAGATTTGTTTCTGATTGTTCAGTCCTGGTGCCAGCTGTGGTGGCCAGCTGTTTCTTCTGTGTTCTGGACTGTGCCACTACGGCACTGCTTTGGGGGATTTGTGGTCCGTTCTGTTCCTGGTCCCAAAGCTGGTTCCTGGTTCCCAACCTTTCTTCTCGTTGGATATAATGCATTCTCTGTCTTCCCTGGCACCTGTGTCTCTAGACATTGTGTCTGAGGGGGTTGGGTGCTGAACAGTTGGCCCTGTCATACTCTCTTGTTAGTGTCAGTTCTCTTGTTAGTGTTTGCATACTCTGGGCAAGTGCGCGGTCTGTCCCTGTGTGTGCCATATGTTAGTGTCTCAGCAAGAAACACTCTGTATTCGGGAATGGACAGATGTGGCTGGGCCTCTCTGCCTGAGGCTTCATGGCACTTTCCAACACATCTTGTGTGCTGACCTCTTCCCTTCCTTTTGTATTGTTCTTGACTTTTGCACCTGGGTTCTCTGCCACTTGTGACTCTCCATTGCTTAAACTCACACTATGTACACGAGTGGTAAAAAGAAGGAGAAATAGGAAATAGAAAGAGGACTGGAGAGCACTCCTGTGTTAAGCAAGAACCCTCACTCACCCAAGGGTGACATGCTTCATCATTGGGTCCCCTCTTCACACTGGGACCTCACGGTACCAGTGTGGGCTACAACTCTCCCATAAGAGAGGAGCAGGTATTGTCACAAGCTCTGCAAGTATTATTTCCTATATGGGAAGGGAGGGGCAGAGTGCAACAAAAATACAAAAAAATGTGGTTAAAACTATCTCTTGGTGGGCAAAACAACTTTTATTCTGGTGCCCCAATGGATAGAATTAAAAACAAGCTAAGTGAAAATGGATACGGATATTCCCCTCATTTTGTGGTCCACATGTTTCTGCCTTTTTCGACTAAAAGGTTCGTGGCATTCCTCAGGACCAAGGTCATATGTCACTCTGCTAAATAATTAAAGAAACCAAAAAGACCATAATTTCACGGTATTGGTCAGTCTCGTGACACCATCCTCTGGTATGATCCACAAGATTCTGAATATAAAATAAAACACAACAATGTTAAGCAGTCCTCATACTAATAAAACCCATGTGTCCATCACCAACACTGCAAACCTAGTGCAAAGTGAATCTATGTGCCCATGAAGAGATTCCAATAGTCCTTACCATCTACAGTGTATCAGGTCTACTCAACCTTCATTGGTCCATTCAGGGCAAATTTGAGCTAGGAAAAATGTGTGGAAGTAACATAAAGTCAACCATATAATCAACAAAAGAAAGGAAAAGCCTCTAAGAAAAACAAAGGGAGAAAATCCTTCAGAATAAACAATCACACACGTTTCTAAAGGTGATGTTATAATCATGTCCCTGTGTAAATCTAAATAAAGCATTGCCATGTTGAATCGGGTGTAACCGGAACCATGTTTAAAATACAGTTACCATGGTTATTCTCTTAAAGTGACCGGCATCTTATTGCGAAAACTACGGGCAGATTAAATGGAGGCAGAAGTACTGTGTAGGAAATACTCCAAACCGAGAAAGTCGCTACCTGCCCATTTAACCAATAAGAGCGGTTATAAACAGGGCAGCCGATAAACACGTTTCACCCATGGAGTCTCAAGACGCCGTGTCTCGCTCAGGGCCGGAAGTAGGGAGACTCCAGGGGGACGTGTCTTCTAGTAAATGACAATCTCATCAAAAGACCCATCTAAGTCTAAAATTGGGGACCGTAAAGAGCGTCTTACCTAAGAAGTCTCAGAACGCCACTTCTCGTGAAAGGCAGGCAGGAGAAAGATTCCAAAGGGACGTGTCTATTAGAATACGATGTACCTGATGTGTAGCCTGTATGTGTGTCAGTGACCCGGAAGAAAACTTCAGAGTAAATGGGAAATGTAGTTCCCGGGCACATACTCGCTTGATACAATCATATCAGGACAAAAGAAGGGGGGGGAGAGTATGACGACAATGCAAGAGCATGGTTGACACAATTTATATACATATATCAATAAGGAAAAGTGTGTAAATTAAACCATTCCGAATCATATTATCTATTGTGTACGTGGTAAATAGTATGATGTGCCCCATAACTCTGTCATTGCCAATGTATTAGCAAGGACAAATGGTGATGGTAATAATATAGAGTCTCTTGAGGTAAACCTTACATCCTCAAATTAGCTGATATAAAAATATGCTAATATGAGAATCCCTCAAGAGGGGGTGCTGGGAGGTGAGATGTACACATATATCAGTACCTCTAATAAGCTGGCATATTCTTGTTCATAGGGAACACCAAGGAATGTCATCATTAAGACCTCCTTGATGACTCCTTAGTCAAAACATCCATCGATGTTACCCTCGGAACAAGATTATGTTTAAGGGACCCATTCCTGTGGAGTAGTAGGGTGTAGTATCTTCATGTTATGTTTATAGTGTGTAACTTTACCTTGTAACTAGCTGGTCTACTTATGGTCTCCCTGTGATCCTGTACCATCTTGTAATAAACCTCTTTGAATCACCTGAACTGAGTGGACTTGATCACTACATAGGGCTTATCCAGAACTACCCAATTAATGTCATCATCGGTGTGTTCTGCTTCCAAAAAGTGTCTGGTGAGCTTAGTATTAGACTTTTTACATCTAACCGAGCTCCTGTGTTCGATAATCCTACTTCTCACCTTACAGGTAGTCATACCCACATATACAAAATCACAGGGGCATCTGATCAAATAGATGATGCCCCAAGAATTGCAATTGGTGTGATTTGCCAATCGTCAAGGGGTCTTGAGCCCTAGTTCTAACTGGTTCGACAATTGTGTGAGCCCACACACCGAACAAGATCCACAGGGGAAATGCCCAACAACTGGCTCTCCTCCCCATAATGTCTGTTGAGATGTCTGCCTCCTAATAGTTTGTGGTCTTGTGTGAACTAGGATATCTCTCAAATTACTGCTTCATTTAAGAGCAAACAATGGTTTCTCAACAGATGTATTACCCTTATTTAGAATATGCCAGTTCTTATTGATGGCTTTTTTAACAGTTTCTGTGAGGTGACTGAAAGTGCTAACACAAAACAATCTCTCAGTTTTAGTTTGAGGATATGTCTCTAAAAGGGCATCTCAAATGTTATTACGTGCCCGTTTGCATGCCCTACGGATCAGATCTTTAGGATACCGACGTGTTAGCAGATTATCACCCAGATTGTCGGCAGGTTGTTTGTACTTATGCATTTCTGTACAGTTCCTTCGCGATCTGAGGAACTGGCCAACAGGAAGGTTATCGCATAAAGCACGTGGATGAAAGCTCCTGTACTTCAGTAATGAGTTACGTGCCATGGGTTTTTGATACAATTCGGTGTAGATCTTGCCTTCTTTGGGGTACAGAAGGAGGTTGAGGAATGGAAGTTGCCTTTTACTAGACTCGCATGTGAATCGCAGATTAGTATTGAGAGTATTTAACTAGGTAGAGAAAGAATCCAGAGATGCAAGATCACCCTCCCAGATGACCGACCAGGATATCATCAATATATCTCTTCCATAACTTAAGGTTCATCTGGAAGGGATTATCTACCGGGTAGATGTGTGTTACCTCAGACCAATGCATATATAGATTTGCCATGCTGGGAGCACAGGTACTACCCATGGATGTACCAGTCACTTGCCAATACAATTGGTCTTCATAAGAGAAAAAATTCTCTTTCATTGCAAGAGTAGCACAGTCCATGATAAATGTGATAGGGGTCAGGTCCTCTCGGGGATGTTGTTCCAGCAGAATTTTTAACGTAGTCAGTGTGTCATCCGGCGGAATATTGGTATGCAATGATGCTGCATCATACGTAACCAATAGATGTTTATCAGGATCAAATTCAACAGTACCGAGAAAGGATAGGACATGTTTGGTGTCCTGCAGATAGGAAGGCATCTCTGCTACAAGTGGTCAAAGGAAACAATCCACAAATCGAGACAGAGGTTCAAGAGCTGACCCTGTGCCAGAGACAATAGGTCTACCTGGCGGTGGTCTCTGGGCTTTGTGGATTTTAGGAAGGATGTAAAAGGCTGGAATTCTCTGAGGGATTTGGACGAGAAAATCAGCTTCACTTTTAGTAATCCACCCCAATTCTTTTCCTCTGCCTACTAGAGTTGTAATCTCCCTCTGTAGTCTTGGTTTGGGGTCCCGTTGTATGGGTCTGTAATATTTCTTATCTTTCAACTGTCGCAGACACTCTGTACGATATGTCATGGTATCAAGTATCACATTGGCCCCACCTTTATCTGCTGGTTTGATAGTAATACCATGATCAGAAGCAAGCTCTTCCAGACACCGTTTCTCCTCTTTAGTCAGGTTAAAAAACGGATGTTTTGCTAGTCTTTTGTGGGCCTCAAAATCTTTCAGCACTGCCTTGTCAAAAGTAGCCACTTTTGACGGTAATTGTTGGAGGGAGGGAAGGAAACTGGACTTGCTCTTAAGGCCTGTATTTGAAGTAGTGTCAACCACATTCATGTTCTGCTTTTCAAAGAAAAATTAAAACCTTGTTTTCCGAAAAGATTCTGCCAACTCTTTGTGTGTTGTAAAATCATCACCTAGGTGAGTAGAGACAAAACCCAAACCTTTATCCAAGACTCTGTTTTCCATAACTCTCCATTGCTTCCCAGCTGGGTTTACGCTATGAACTTATTGTTGCACGCTTACATGAATGCTACCTTTGTGTGATGCCACATGTCACATTCCCCTTTGTGGGTTATGGCCTGTGATCCTGTGGTTACCTGCCTTCCTTCTCTCCAACGACATCATCATGGAACTTCATGTGTTGGAGGTTCCAGGTTAACTGTCCTGGTGTGCCTTGTTAGGTGTGAATTGGTTTTCAAATATGTTTGTTTGTTTGTTTGTGCATCTCTTAGTATGCCGTGTCAGGTGGATGTGAATTGAGGAGTGTGATTTGTATGTTTTCTGCATCTCCTTGAGTTGATGTTGGTGTCTTCATTACCGGTATTGTGATTCCCTTTGAGGCTCTACCCCATGTACGCCTTTCATTCTTTGTTTGCTTGTTTATTTGTTTGTTTGTTTGTTTTGTGAAAACGGAAAATGTGTGGTAACCTGCCTAGACTTGGGCTGAGGTACCTGTAACATCTGTTCCTTGTGTCGTTGAATATACATGCTAGTACCTGTACCTGCAAACTCAATAAAACCTTCTGTCAACTACCAAAGTGTCTGAGAGTTCCTGTGCTTCCTGCTTGCCAACCTACATCATTGCAGGTCCTTGTATCTGGAGCACTCACCACTGGTTGTTTGTCTGTAGGACCTTGCCAATTACTGGTGGATGTTCCTGTGGCTTCCAGTAGCTCTGCTGTGGATTCTGTTCTGGCATGGGTTCTGGTTGAATCTTAAGCCTGGATCTCTGCTCTGGGTCTCTTCTAGCCCCTGCCTATTATTCTTGCCTTCGCCCTCTGTGGTTTTGGGTCCTCTTCATAGATCCTCCCCCATTCTCTCATTCTTTCATTTCAGAGTCTTTTGGTGTAGCTTCTGAGGGTCTTCTCCATGCCCAATTTGTCCAGAAGATTGTCGCTTTGCTGTTCTGGTGGCTCAGGACAATATATTCCATGTGCTAACTCTGGTCTGTTTTGACTCCATTGAGGATATTAAAAAAGTAAACTTACACATGCGTAAATCTATGAGTGTTAGTTTACACTTACACGTTCCTTTAATTTACTACTTTGGGCTATTCACCATTTTCGAGTGTAAATTTACTACAAAATTTAGACTTACGCATCTCCACCCCCTCAGTTTAGAGCATGGAGTGAGAATACACATAGTTTTACAATCATAAAATTCCTACTATTAACTTTACAACCAAATTTTATGTTCCACACACTTTAAGGAGAATCAGCACTAAGGTGAAGATCTCTGCACACTTTTCAGGATCTTGGTCCTTAGGGTGCAGACCTCCCCAACTGGGCCTGAGACCTGGGGTATTGAAGGAAATAAGAGAATTCTATTAAAGGGAATAAGCGAATTCTATACACTTGAAACCCATCCTACTCCCCTGACATCCATTCCCATCCAACAGCATAAATACTGTCAACAATGTAGAATCTGCTTTTTCCCTCTTCAGCTTTCAGATCCTGCAGCCTCCATATTCTGCCTGAAGGATGTAGACCACAGTACTGAAGAAGTAGAGAAATTTCACAGAGGGAGTAACAGCCCTTGCAGTTATATTTGTGATAAAATACTCCATACAATTCAATGGGTTGCATCCATCCACCCTCAGTGGAACCCAGAAAGCAGCCTTATAGCAGGCGGTGACAGACTCTGTCAATGCATTGGGGGAGGCAGCCCGCAGTGTGAGGGATATTAAAAAGAAGTGACAAGATGAGAGGAAGCAGGTGATGGTGAAGGAGAAGCTCACCAGGATTCAGTTGGCTGAAGTTCTTCCTGGAGGGCCAACTGGATCCCTTCTCCGTCTCACCAACCTCAACCGAAGAAGCTGTCCTCTCCACAATGCATCCCACCTGCTAAATGGGTTATATCTTTCAGACAGATATAATGTAGTGCCAGGTAAGACTCCAACTCCCCCACCCCCCTAAAAGCAAACCTATAATCACTCACCCATATGTGTCCTTCACACATACCTACATTTGTTAAATACACATCCCATATATAGGTCTGAAAAGGACCCTCTAATGCAACCACTATAAGTTCCTAAATGTTGGCTAACTATATTTGTATACACTCTTTTCATAGAGCAACTCTTTTGAGGGCAGTGGTTGCTTCAGCTGTGGCAGACGTCATTGCAACTACAGCAGGACAACACACAGGACATGTCTTGCAACACAACATGTTTATACACCCTGGCATGTCCTTATGCTAACAGTGTAACACAGTACCGAGGATTTCAATCACTTGTTTTATCCTCACACTATATTTGACAATGTGTTTAGGAATACCTTTTAATTTTATTTAAATCTAACCATGGCATTTATGCTGTTACACTATTATGTACTCATACTTTTATTTTAACATTTTTCCCATCCACTACCTGTTACAGTGTTGACTTCTGCCCCTCACAGTGCACCAAAATCAAGACTGTCACCACAAAGCAGACAGGTGGTAGAGACTGGTGAGTTACATGACTGTTCTTTGACCTTTGGAGCTAACCTCTTCATTTATTACTGATTGGATAGCTGTATGTCTTTTTTGTAACACGTCCCAATTGGCATCATGCTCAATATGTGATCCTATTGTTTTAGATATTATATATTGTCTTGTAAAATTGCCCATATACTTACCAATGTAAGTTAGCACTATAAGATATCTGTTATGCCTTGCTAGTCTTACTTTTCAGGAGGGCAATTTCTTTTGGCCTCAAACTGAGTTTTCAAACCATATACCTAGCATCTTTTTGTATGATTTACAATTACTTATTCCCTTGTGTATTTCCCTCGCTCCTGTCAGCTTCTGTCATACATCAGCCCCTGGTGTCCACCTGAAGAGCATCAATACCAAGGACATCATATACATTCCTAGCAGCAGATAATAGGCCACCTAATTCCGTTGGTCCGGTAAGTTTGAGAACCTATGATTTTAACTTTTCCATCTAATCATTATTTCTTTCAATAAGACAGGTATCTCTATTTTGTGAGTATATCAAATGTTATAAGTCTTTGTAAGGGTTATGTCTGTTTTCCTTTCTTGTAAAATATATCTAATGTGACAGCATTTGTGGTCATGATGACCTTTACGGATTGATAATATTAATTGAATGTAATTGATATCTCTATACCTACTGGATCTGGGGATACTTTGGTAACACAAACTCTAAAGGCAAAGGTTCAGGAGCTGATTCTCTGTGACACCCAAAGATGTTAATCATTTGCCTGTAAACCCCCTCTCTCCTCCTTCTCCTCAAATAATAATCCTCAAAATGAGGGGCAGAGCAAATTCCCTGACATGTTGAAGGTAGAGAAAGTTATTTAGTATGTGAGTTAATTTCTTATATGAAAACAAAGGGTCTACCCCAAGCACACCATAGAGTAATGTTTAAATCCAATATAAATGAGAAAGTCCTTGTGTATTAGTCCAAGTTCCAATTCTTTATTCAGGTATCCAATGTCCAAAATTTAGTCATTCCAAGACACAGCTTGATGCAATGGTACAATCAATTACAACAGCCAACACGTGTTTCGTCGTGTGTCGTAACACACATATGACTTCTTCAGGGCTGATAAAGTTGCCAGCTCATTACACTATTCAATCTGGATAAAACGCTGTATTTAAAGAAGAGTTTGAAATCGTTGTAACTTGATAAATTAGTCCTTGCAAGTAAGGTTCCTGAAACAATATCCAATGTATCTAGTCCTCCACTTACTTAAGATATGCAAGGTATAGCACTGAGTCTATATCAGATGGCGCACAAACACAAGCGTAGAAGTAAGGGTTAAGATGTATGTAGGTATGGATAAGATCACGAGTTCATGACCTGTCAGGGTTCTCCCGTGCTGGAAATCCCTCCGGTTGGCGCGCCATTGCATCAAGTTGTGTCTTGGAATGACTGAATTTTGGACATTGGATACCTGAATAAAGAATTGGAACTTGGACTAATACACAAGGACTTTCTCATTTATATTGGAGTTAAACATTACTCTATGGTGTGCTCAGGGTAGATCTTTTGTTTCTGCTGTATCTCCTCTGCTGTGGGGATTTATGAGGTTGAATTGGTAACCAACTCCTCTCCCCTTGGAGCACCAACCTTTACTATTTTTGTACCTTTACATTGGCCGATACTTTTGTTGAGCGCCCGGGCCCTTGGTTTCTTGCCTGGTTACCAATTAGTATTTCTTAATTTCTTATGTGGTCAGCCTGGCTGTATTTGGTTGGTGTTAAAATGTGCTTCAGCTGTAGGTGGGTGGTGGAGTTTATACCAATCACTCTTTTATTTATCAAGTGTATTGCAAACATTAAACATTGTACTCCTTTTTATATAAATCTACAACATTTGATTATAAGGGAAAAACATTAAGTAAAAAAGCAATTCCCCATGTTCTAACATTAAACAGGATTTGATGTTAACAAAAAATAGGGATGTTAAAAACATATTTTTACTAGATCTTAAATTATACATTAGTTTTAAAAATTCAGAAAAATTGGATGAAAAAATAGTACTTTAAACAGGATTTCATAAAAAATATCACTTATTTGGATATTTTTAAAAAGTTTGTTTATTTTCCTACATATTTCCATATTTATTTCTTGCCTCGGTTGTTTTCCATGGGAGGGTTTTGAATACCAGTGGTTGGTCATTTTCCAACAACTGTCCCTGTCTCTTTCACATTTGCTACAAAAACGAATGTGTAACAGTGCAAAGATCTCTGCACAGAAAAAATAGGAAAGATGGAGATCTCTGCACAGAGGTTTATGAATAGCATTTGTGGTATACGAGTAGTAAACGTACTACAAAATGCAGTTTGTGAAAAGGCTGTCATATCTGTTGCAATGATTAGTCTGTAGTGGCTCTTCTGCTGGCTGGCTGCCTGCCACCTGCCTTCATTTTCCCCTTGCAGTGATGGGTTTCTAGCGTCTTTCTGCCTCTTCCCAAATAGTGTTTGACAGTCTTTGGTCCTTGTTCAGTCCTTTGCTGTTGTGTTTCTGTATTTACGATCTGGGTGGTTCTTTCTTCTGAGTCTGGGTTTTCGCTGTGTTCTGGTTTCCCCTGGTGGTGTTCTAGTCTGGACTTTCCTGTGAGTGGCCCAGGTATCGCATTTAAGCCATTCCGCCTTCTCTTTATTGGTCTTTTCTTCCAGCTGTCCTTGCTTTGCTTTCTGCAACTTTCTGTTCTTGTCTTTCCTTTGGGCACTCTGATGGGTGACTGTGCCTCCTTGGCTGAAGTTGGTCCTTGTCAAGGGTTTTCAGGATGCCATTTTAACTTTCTTGCTTCTTGTTTGCTTTTTTGATTAGATGTTCTTGGTTCCAGGTGAACACTTTTTGTGGGTGTTTGCTGATGCATTTCTCCTGCTCTGTGGCTCATTATCCCCTTTTATTGGTGTGCCTGTGTCCTGCCATGTTTGGTGTCTTTAATCAAGTTGGCTGCTTGGTACATCCACATATATGTAAGAAATGGAATGAGAAGCTAGACAGCGGGTTAATTGATTGATTAATTACTGGTAATATTAATTATTATTAAGACTTGTCATTCCAATCCTCTTTGCTGTACTCCATCCCCTCCAGTGGCCTCCTCTTTGGCACATTTGCAAGGCCCTATAGTGCTTGGTGTTTGACATGTGGGGCATTAAGATTGTGGCTGTGTTGTGTTTAGAAGGTCTGTTGGCTTTCCAAAGGAAGGAAGAAAGATTATCCAATGTAAAAAGGAAAACAGCCTTCTCCCCCAATATGAAAGTAGGATTGTATTTCGGGGTCAGGACTCACCTTACAAGCCTGAGGACTGGGACAAGCAAGTAAACTTAATTTTTCCAATTTTTTTCTGTGGATTTCCACTAGCATAGCTGCTAACTTACCCCAGTGAGAATTTGGGCGGTTGGTTGAGGAGAGTGTGTGAGCCCTTCTCAAACAACAGCCACACTGCGTGTCAGGGTGAACCAAAAAGAGTCACTAAATTAACCTGTGCTTCACCCTCTGGTAGCTTGGCACAAAAGCAGTCAGGCTTAACTTAGAGGCAATGTGTAAAGTAGTTATACAGCATACAAACAGTAATAATGTGAAAACACAACACAAGGCCAATCCCACACCAATTTACAAAAATAGAGTAAAATGAAATAAATAAAATGACACCAAAATGACAAAAACTCAATCAGTAGAAATGGAGATATGCAATGTTAAATATTTAGATAAAAGTAGCGTCAGAACGCACAAAGTGACAACTGAGGGTATCTAGTCATGCTGGAATGGGACAAAGTCACAAGTTCAGGCCAACCGCGATAGAGTGCAGGCCAGGTGCAGGACCAAATTTGGGCTTCTGAGGATTCTATCATATGTCCTTGGTGCAGGGTCCGCTTGGCATTGCTTTGCGGGGCTTTGCGTCGCTCTACATCGGATTCGGTAGAGCCTTCAGTTAGGCTGAAACCCCACCTTCAACCCCATTTCCAAAGGTCCAGGATTGGAGGGACAACACTTGAAGAGTCAGGACTCACTCAGGCTGGGTCCATGTGCAGGTTCAATTTGGTTGGAGTCTTTTCTGTACATGAGGCTCTGATCAGGAGGTCAGCCAACTAGCCTTTGAAGTCACTCTGGTATTCCTGAGTGCAAGCAGAAAAGCAGGTCTCAAGCAGCAGGACAGTCCTCTGAGGGTACAAGGCAGGCTTCAGGTAACAGGACAGTCCTCTTGGTGTAGCTGGGCATTTCTTTGAAGTACACAGCAGGCCACAGACAACAGAACAGTCCTCTGAGAGCCCTTCAGCAGCCAAAAGCCAGGGTAGACTAATCAATACCTTGATGGTCTTCCCTGCTTAGGCGATAGATCATGAACAATGGCCCTACTGTGAAGGTACTTGTCAGTTCTATGCCCCTCTGAACTCATTTTGATCCCTCTGTCTACACTCTCCCGAACCACTGGACTGACCCATTGGGGACACTGTTCCTCACTTGTGGACTGCATTTGTGAAGCACCCAATCTTAACTTGCTCACGGATGCATCCCGGTAGGCAGACAGTACCACCATGGCCAACAAGGTGATGTGGCCCATTCCAGCCCTTTGTTTCAGACTTCTGTCCTCAACCCAAGGAGAACTCTGTCGGTAAGGGCAGCAACCAACAGAAGCCACTGACAGCTGTCGGTGTCAAGAGCCAGCCCCGGGCATCCAGGTTTCTCTGACCTCTGAGTATTCTGAGTCGGGAGTAACAGGCCCGGGTGTTAGGCACTCCGCTTCCACTCTACCTTTCACCATTCCATGGGTGGTATCCAGAGACTGGTTCTCCAGCCCAGGGTCTGTACCCTGAGGCTGAACAGGTGACAGGGATGAGTCTTTCCTCCCTGCACCCCTCCATCTGGTTTCCCACACCCTCTTCTAGGGAGTGGTGCCCCCAGAAATCTAAGCTTTCATGGCGCCCTGGGCGTCAGTCCCTTCCAGCTCTACTGGGCAACCTATTTCCCATAATGCAGTCAATGGGCATCTGGGGACTAACGATGACCCTCCTCTGGGTCACCTCCCCACCACATCCCAGAGATACCAGAGCCATGGTGTGGAAAAAGTCCTTCCCCTGGGCCTGAGTTACCCTACACCTCTGCCCGGTGTACTGCTCTGGGGACACCAGCCTTTCCACTACCATGATCTGACTGGTACCAGTGTCTCTCAGAGCAGTGACAGGGATCCCATTCACTTTGACCTGGTGGAAGTGACAACTTCCACCCTCAGGGATCACAAGCTCACCCTCTGAGTCTATCTCCCAGCTGAGGGAGATTAGGGCATGGTCTATTCCCTGCTCCTGGGGAATACTTCCCCCTAAGGCCACATTGGTCACCCAGGTAGAGTTCCCACAAATGGGTAGTTTGTTAGGACAGAACCTCCTCCTTGTTTGTCAGATGGGGTACAGGAACCCTTTTCCCCACCTTTTGCTGGAACTTGTCTGTGTCTCCTTGGACCTCCCCCTCACTCTGAAGGGGGAACCTGACCCACCCTTCTTGGGGCTACTCCAAGATACCTTCTTAGACACTCTGGTACTAATCCAAAGGGATGTCTCCTTAGCAAGTTCACTGGGGTCAGTGAGCTTACTATCAGCCAGGTGTTGGCACAGCTCTTTAAAACAAGTATTGAGCATGTGTTTGTTTCAGAATCAAGTTGTACAGCCCATTATAATCTTTAATTTTGCTGCCCCTCACCCAGTCACTTAGTGCCTTGCTGTAATAATCCAGGAAATCTACCCAAGGCTGGTTTGGGAGTTTGTGGCTGTCCCTGAACCTAAGGAGGTACCTTTCAGGGGTCAACCCAAATTTAGCAAGTGGAATGGCCTTCATGGGAGCATATTGTTTCTGTTCCTCCACCTCTAGCGTTAGAAATGTGTCCCTCCCCACTATGGGCCTGTGCTTCCATAAGCTTGCTTACCAATCCCCCTCAGGGACTCTGTACATTCTAAGGGCTACCTCATATGCAGAAAACCATTTATCTATATCATCTCCCACCATATAGCTGGGCACCAAGTCTTGGGACTCTCATCTCTCCATTGCACCCTGAGGGGACGCTGCCACCATAGATGCTGGACTCAACTTGCTTGGCTCTGAGGTCTAGCTCTTTGAGATTTAGCTCAGTGGGCATTCTCATTTCCTCCATGGCCAACTTCTTTTCTTCCAGGGCCGGGCCCTCCTCTACTGCCTTCTTGGCAGCAGCCTCCTCATTAGCCAGGGCCAATCTCTTTTCCTCAAGGACCCTTGTGGCAGCAGCCTCATCCTTGGCTGCCTCCAATTTTAATTTAGCTAGCTGCAACTTCAGCTCTCTGTCTGCCCTCCTGTTCTCCAGCTCCTCTGCGGAGAGACCATTGGAAGACACAATGGCCTCTGCTCTGGCAGAGAGTTCCTCCTCTCCACGGTGCTGTAGCTCAGACCTGGGCCCAGGCCCTCATCTTGCTCCTCCACAGCTTCAAATACTTTATTCACTGTATGATGAGCGATGCTTAATAAAAAGAGTTTTAAAAAAATAGAATGAGAGGACGTGCTATGAGTCAACCGTGCCTGGTGATTCCACCAGAGAGCTTGACGTTGCACCGCTCTCAAATGGACCCATGTCATGTGTGGCACCACCACCCAATTCTTGGCTTCAAACCAACAGCACCTCTCACGCAGGGACCATGCAAGTTCATGTGCATAACGAATAAGCTGCACCTGCTGGCCACTCATCAAAATCTACCGGAAAACCCAGAACAGGCAGCCTTGCAATACACACAATGGCTTCATTCCGCCATTAACACTCTAGTACCGCTAAAAAATGCCTCAAAAAACAGAAAGACCCACTCCGTTCCCTGGTTCTCGGAAGCACTAAGGCTAGAAAAACAGAAATGCAGAAATTCGGAACGACATTGGCGCCGAAATTACGACAGTACTATGAAAATACGGTATAATGAAGCATTGTCCAAATATAAACATCTTCTAATCACAGAAAAAAGTAAATATTACCTAAATGAAATTGAAACAGCGCAAGACTCTGTGAAACAGCTATTCAAGGTAGTCACCAAGCTCTCAGGACCAGATACCAGCTCTCTTATACCCCCCACACAGCATTTCTGTGACTCTCTCGCTTCGTTCTTTCAAGAAAAAGTTACCGACATCTATTCTAACTTCTCAACCCTCTCCTCGACAAACATCCATAGTATCATCACTAATTAAAACTCGCACCCCACTGACGTTTCACCATCACACATCTCCAATCATTCCTTGTTTTTAGAATTCAATCAGGTCACTACAGAACACATTACTGACCTTATATCAACTATTAAATCTGGCTCCCCCAATGACCCATGCCCCCCCACCATAATAAAATGTATCCCGGAGATCATAGGTCCCGAACTAACCAACATCTGCAATTTAATGTTTACAACAGGAATATACCCTTCCATTTGGAAGGAGACCATTATCAAACCTCTACTTAAGAAACCTAATCTTAACCCTACAGAGACTAAGAACTATAGACCTATTGCAGGCCTCCTCTCCCTGCAAAGATCATCGAAAAGGAGATGAATACCCAGCTAGCCAGTTATATTGAAATAAACAACCTCCTAGATGACACCCAATATGGCTTCAGGAAGAGCCACGGCACTGAAACTGCCCTCATCAAAACATCCGATGAAATCAGGATGATTCTTGATAAGGGAGGTGCCGCGGTCCTGGTGCTGCTGGATCTCTCAGCGGCATTTGACACGGTCGACCACTCCACCTTACTCGACCGTGTCACAGCCATAGGTATTAAAGACAAAGCAAAGGCCCTTCTAACATCCTTCCTGTCCAACCGTACACAACGAGTAAGGCTTGGCAATTTTAATTCCCCTTCCTTCTCACTACCATGCGGAGTCCCGCAGGGATCTTCGCTAAGCCCAACCCTGTTTAATATTTATGTGTCGGATCTGGCTCGAATCATTAAATCTCACAACCTGCGTCTGACGTCCTACGCCGACGACACTCAGATAGTGTTGGAGATCTATAATAATGGCAAGTCAGTCTCGGAAAACTTCAAAGAAGGAATGTGTGCCATCAGCACTTGGATGGCACACAATTGTTTAAAGCTGAACTCCGAAAAAACCGAGGTGATGATCTTTGGAAAGCTCTCCCCCAGTTGGTCCCCTTCTTGGTGGCCTGCAGAGTTGGGCCCACCTCCACCGCCTGTTTCTAAGGTCAAAAATCTGGGAGTCCTGTTTGATGAAAAACTTTCTTTCAAACATCACGCCAACTCGGTCGTCTCATCATCCTTTTTTACCATCAGGATGATAAAGAAACTTCTGCCTTACCTTCCTCGTAACGCAGGCAAGACTCTCATTAGCACACTTGTCATGTCTAAGATAGACTATTGTAATGGCTTACTAGTCAATGCCCAGGAAGGTGTCATACACAAATTGCAGATGGTGCAAAATGCAGCAGCAAGAATTCTTACAGGCACTCCTAAGTTCAAACCTATCTCCAAGGAGCTTCGACAGTTACACTGGTTGCCCATCAAATGCAGAATAAAGTTTAAGGCCCTCTGCATTGCCTATAAGGCTATCCACGATACAGGACCTAAATTTCTCAAACAAAGCCTATGCCCCCACAGACCCACAAGATCTTTACGATCTTCTTCAGCTTATCTGCTGACGGTGCCTAGAACTAAAAAGGCAACCTGGGGTGACAGAAGATTCACTGTCGCCACTGCCAAACTTTGGAACACACTCCCTTTACATCTCAAAACCATTCCTACATTGCTTTCCTTCCGTAAACAATTAAAAACCTGGTTATTCAATCAATAAACATTCTCTCCTTCTTTCTCTCAACTCAGCGGTCCATAGCGCCGAGACACCCAAGGGTATTTGTGCGCTCAATAAATTGCCTAAATAAATAAATAAGCCAAACTAACTCGGAATAAAAGCCAAAAAGTGCCCCTCATGTCATGTGTTACACCTTCATTCAAGCATGCTGGAATTTTGAAGCCTAATGTCTTAGTATTAAATTGGAAGCTACTAGAGCTACAATCCATCAAACCAGGACTGGCTTTTACCCCACAACACTTCTTATTCTGGGATCACATAGGCCCATGTTTATAACCACAAATGTGAAACTACTTGATCTAGAATCATAGTGACTGAGGGGGGCCATGACATGCATTAAGCCTTCATTCATGCTGGGATTTTTTCGTCATTCTCTTAATATTAAATGTGAACCTACAAGTGCTAGAATGCATCACACTGCTGACTAAAATGTCAGTTTTTTTGCGCTAATACTTCATATCCTGGGATTTTTAACATATACTCGCAATATTAAACTGAAACTACAAATCCCAGGATTCAACGCAGCTCTGGCTAAAAACTACGGTCTGGATAAGAGAGTTACACACGACAAGGGATTTGTGGCAGTTATCTAGAATGCACACTGCAGTTTGATAAAAACCCAGAGCCAGATGCCAGCTTCATGCACGCCACTGAGGCAGCAGACAATTAAGGCTCCGGTGTAAGTTTTCGAGAGATTCTGCCTCACCCCAGGCTGGATTTTAATGTAGCGCCATAATGCATTCTAGGAGCTGCATTGAGCTAATGAGACTAACACAGCTGGTACCAGTGGTTTGTTGGGTTACAGCCTAAGGAACGGAAATAATGTTCGTGAGAGAGTTATGGCCAGTGTGTCACGGGCCCTAGTGCAAGGAAGGAAACATGCTCCCTGGCTGCTGTTAGATTTGAAAAATACACCAGTAATTAAGGTTCCGTGGCCCTTCAAGCCTCTGGGCCCCCCGTGCCATCGACACATCCTGCACCAACGGTGGCCGGTCACCCTAATATACAGCATCCGCCCCAAATATTCGCACAGAATGGTCGATCCATTTGCTAAGCGGCCATTTAGCTGGTAGAACTTTGCAATTTTGCGGCTTGTAGTTTTTTTTAAATATCATATTTATGCTCTCAAAAATCCCAGCACGTAAAAAGCTGTTGGCTGGAAAAAAACAGCTGCGGTCCGGCTAAATAAATTACCGCACACAACATGGGGCTGCTCGGCAGAAACACGTAATTTCTGCAGAAAGGTGCCCTGGTGCGCGCGGACACGGCACAGAATCGGAGCTTTCATTAGCCTCTGGTCGCGAGAGCGCAAGGCCTGCTGAGGAAAGGGAGGCTGCGCGCGCTGTAGGCTGAAGCGCCAGGCCTGACTGAAGGTCACCCGCGTGGCACGAGGCCAGTTGACGGCCGAGCAGCTCCGGACCTCGGGTATCGGTGCACTCTCTGCCCAGTCCTCGTGGCCAGGAGCGGAAACAACCTGCTCCGTTCCGCCGTGAGGAGCGGCGCTTCTCTCGACGGCTCTACAGCCGTCAGGACTATATTTATTGACGTATCATTTATTTAGCGGTGTGATGCCAGGAATATTACATTTGCTGGAGGGACAGCGAGTCCCCCGAGCCCGTCACTTCTGTCCTGGGGGCACAGTTGTGAGTGAGGCGCTGCAGAGAGAATGATTTCTGACCACTCTGCAGCACCTCCGAACAGCAGCCCACGGAGAAGGCTGAAGAGGCTTCTGCTCGGAGGCTGATGAATGCTGGCGCTGATTACGTTAGAGCCAAATATTTATCAGATGAGACACACGGAAAGACACGGCATGCCTTTCGTTAGCAATTCTTCCGTGCGGCTTGCCGCTGGCTGAGAGTATTTTGTTCGTGTTTGTGTCGTAGCGCAATGAAGCCACTGCAAGCCGTTCGCAGCGCTCTACAAATAAACAATGAAATGAATCAAACAAAACACGCAGCTATGCCCTGCGGGGAGGAAAGTATTTTGACCCAGTTTCTATACTCCAGAGTTTAAAACTGTTTTTCTTTTTTAATCAATTGAACATAATTTTCATTGCATTTCTTCGTTTTTTAAGTTCGTTCAATTAAACTGTTTTGAGTCATAAAAGTAACGCAACTGGACGTTTGCCAGCGGCGTACGTAACACAAATTGACGGGGCCCTCATGCAGAATGTGATGAGGGGCCGTAAGTCTCCAATATCTCACAGATATTCATTGACCTTGCCCTGAAGGGGGGCACTTGACGCGTTGCCCCTTCCTCCCTCGCCCAGACTGTTCGTGGGGGGAGGCTGCAGGGACCCTGACGTTTGCCTCAGATGTAAGTGGATTTTTGCGACCAAGAGGAGAGATGATGCTGCAGTGGATTCTCACACTAAAGTATACAAAAAGGGATGGATGGAACGCTTGAACTAATCTTGGCTACTGCTAATCACTCAGTCCTGCATCCCAATACATTGATATTTTGCACACCATGTCACCTCAGTTTGGACTTAGCTATATGCAAATCAGTCTTGACCCTGCACCAATGGGAACAGTCGAGCCTGAACTGCCAAGCCAGGTTCTCTTTGAACCAGATCACAAGCAACCAAGGACCGGTTCACCCGTGTTATGGGCTCATCAGCCAGGTATAGCTTAGTTCCGGTGACACAGTGTGCATTGGGCCATCATCTGGACATACCCGTCCCACCCAAGGTGAAATACTAAAGTGTACAGAAAGTGATGGATGGAATGCTTAAATGAATCTCAGCCACTGGTAATCACTCAGGCTGCATCCCAGTCCATTATTATTTTGCACACCATGCCACCTCAGTTTGGACCCAGCTCTATGCTAATCAGCATGGTCAAGGCTGATTTGTATATGGCTGGGTCCAAACTGAGGTGACATGATGGGCGAAAAACGATGGATTGGGATGTGGCCAGAGCGATTGCCTCTGGCTGAGATTAATTCAGGCATTCCGTCCATAACCTTGTTGTTGTTGTTGCAGTTGACGTCCTAAGTGCGATGGTAATGCCCTGACATGGGTCCTGTGCCACTAGAATCAATCTATACCTGGTTGATCATCCCTTATTAGGTAAAAACTGGTCCTATGTTGCTTGTATTCCAGTTGAAGGACGACCTGGCTTAGCAGTTTGGGCTGGACTGTTCCCATGATGAGCAGGGTCAAGATAGATTTGCATATTACTTGGTCCAAACTGAGGTGGCATGATGCCACGAGTAGTTGCCAGTGGCTGAGATTAATTCATGCATCCCATCCATCATCTTGTGGTTGTTGCAGTGTATCCTCACTGAACCGGAAAAGCCCCCCAAATTTGGGCCTGCAAATAAAGTGCATAAGGAAAACTTCAGTTGTACCTTAGCAAGCAGTGACAGCCTAGAAAAAGCAGTGTCACAGCAATGACTTGAGTGTTGGACTAGCAGGGTCGTAGCTTCCATTGGTGCAGCAGGTGCAGTGGCAGTGGGGCCCATGCCTGAAGGGCCACCTGAACTCTGATAAGTGTTGTATTACGCAGTTCAAAAAGTGATGGGTTGGGACAGATTACCTTCCTAGCACTAGGGCTCTCGACATAGTGGCTACATCACTAAAGCCTAGGAATTTACTACTTACGGCAAATACCTTAGTGGCAGCCTAGCAAGTGATCAGTTATAGCTGACACTTTAGAGGAGCTATCCGCTGAATTAAATCATCATACACTTCAAACCCAAGCGAATCTCATTAAACCAAAAAACACTCTAGAATGGCCCTTGAGGGTGATTGGAAGAGATACAGAACTGGGCAAAGAGAACTGTTGGACGAGCCCCTTTAATAAAAACTTAGACAGTGACATGTACCGGTGAAAACGCCAATGGCAGCCTAGCAAGTGAAGAGTCATGGGCAAAATCTTCAGTGGAAGTCCAGAAAGTGACGAGTCGTGGCAAAGACTTACATGGCATTGACATGACTTGGACAAAACTACAGTGGCAGCCCAATACTTGACATGCCATGTCAAGGGGTGTGGTAAAAGAAGAGTAACTAGGTTTCCTTTCCAAGAGGCGTGGACTATATAATTAAGAGCATGGCTTAAAAAACAGGTTCAGAAAACAAGAGTGTGAAGTCAAAAAGTCTGGGGATGACCCTACAGAGATGGCAAAGTTCGACATAGGGGTTTAGGGAGGGTAGGGAGGGATTTAGAGCGCTTTGTCACCCACTCACAGAAGGGTAATCCAATTGCATTACTCAGGGTGGAGACATGTAACTTACACTTTTGTAGTAAGTTTACACTCAGAGTTTGTGAATATTAAAAGAAATAAACTTACTACAAAGTGTAAACTTACTCAACTGTGTAATTTACCTTTGTGAATCAGGCTCTATGTTTGTAAAATGTAATTACCTGGGTCTTACAGTAAGAGAGTTCTAAACCCTCTCCTACACTGTGAAGTAAGCTTTTATTGTTCGATTCGCTGTCCTTGGTGGGTGCGCCCAACACTTCAGACATTACTTGAGGAGGACATTATTGAAGAATCTGGGATATAATAGAATATTTCCTCTCTGCTCTTCAGATGGTTCAAGAACCCTAAGCAGAGTACCATTAATGCTGGAAACGTCCAATTAAACAGAACAGAACTGGTGGCAGATAAACTGCACAGTCTAGAGACTAACTGATTCACCAATATTTCTGGCAAAGTTACCTCCATGAAAGATCGCCATAGAAATATGCTGGTAAACCTGCCCAGCATCTTACAGAAATGAGATACATAGCCACTAACATTCCCCTCAATGATAGGGATACATTTCCATTGCCCAACTATTTTGATGGATGTTCCACTCCCAGTGATGGGTAATGGTGTATTTTCTACCAGAGATTTCTCCAGGAAGTGGCTCCTCAATGGCACATTGGGCCACTTTACTAAAACAACCTCCGTCACCCTGGCCAAACACTTTATACATGGTGTTTTGTTCACCGCCACATGGGGGCTAGATTGATAGATAGAAGTCCACCAGAAAAACTTTAAATCAGGACAGACTGTTTTTTTATACCAAGAACCTTGCTGAAACCTACATAACATTAATCCCTTACAGTAAGTCGGGAAAAACATATGGAAGGAAGGTTCAAAATGGTTTGCTGAGGACCTGACAAGCTAGAGCTAGAAATGGGCCTTTGAAGAAGTTAGGAATTCCCAGCTGGAGGAATTTAGGATAACCTGCAAGGTGTACCTTTTTGCTTACAGAAGAAGCTATCTGTATAGAAAATTGAGTAGGTAAGAAATCAATGTGAAGCAAACTCGAAATTTAGTATGGATTTTATATACTGCAGAACCAGTGAGCTAAAGATGAGAATTTGCAAGAGTTTTGTTCCAAAGTAGCAGCATTTTAGTCCAATGATCCTTGATATACAGGCATAAAATCAAGTCCTCTTCTACCCAGCAGTGAGGTCCGGCTGAGAAGAAAATAGAGGGTCCCCAGCAGAACACTTTTCATCCTAGACTGAAAATACACAAGAGAATAGCCAATGGGTACTATGGAGACAAGGGTATTATTAGCAAATTGTACACAATTTATTGGCCTTGCTCATGCTTTTTGGCAAGCACATGCAAACATGTGCTTCAAGATTAATGCAAACACAAGGAGATGATGGACGGAGCGCTGAAACGCCTCAAGATTAATCACATGCATGACTGGCAATCTTGCAACAGGTTTTCTACTAAAGAAAACCCATCGCAAGATGGATTGCAATGCAGACATGCGTTTTTATGACGTGTGCCCATAACACATGCACTTATCATGATGCATGGCATCCAATTTTAATTTTCCTTTCTAAAATGGAGCTGGTCATGTTAGAACTGTGACTTAAAATGTACAAAAAAAGTATAGAAGATGCAAGCAGCATGTAAACACTTTACAGCTGCTGCACCCTTGTAAAAAACATAAAATATAAAAATAACATGAGGAGTGGGTTAAGAGGAAAAAGTAGAATGTGAGAGGCCTGGCAGCAATCTACAGCTGCCGGGCCCTTGTAAAAGGAAAATAAATAAATAAATAAATACAACTTTGAAAACAGGGAGCATGGACGTTAAAGAGGGTTCTTCCATGGATTCTGGTGTGGCTCTTGTATTCTCCCGGTGTGGGGCTTTTGTAGATTCCTCACCATGGGGAAAAATAAGCTGAGAATCTGAATAATCCCATTTGAGCTGGCTGCATCTTTTTGCCTTGCTGCGCACCTTTTTCTGACGCTGAACAGTTCCTGTATCTTTGGAGGGATTACTATCATTGTTGTTGGAAAAGTCTTCATCGCTTGAGCTAGAGCTAGATAACCAATCTTCTGTCGCACGGTCAGAACCGTCCGACACTGAAAAAAAATTTTCACCGGTAGAGTCAGGAGTCTGTGGAGCCTGGGACCCCGGGTTGTTTTCTAAACTTTGAACAGAGTGGCTCCAACTGTTTTGAGTTTAGATACCTCCTTATTGGAACTAGAGGCAGAAGCAGAGGCAGAGACACCGGGGGCAAGTGGGATCGTTAGGCTGGTATTCCCATTGATGGAAGCCAAAAGGGGGGCTACCGGTTTAGTAATATCAATAGAGCTGATAGGGCCCTCTATGCCAAGTGATTGATCTCTGGGCGCCGCGATCACCTCAATCTGAGCAAGAGCGTAATTTTCTATTGTGAATGCGCCCGATTGTGGCAAGTTAAGATTTCCCTGTTTTGTAGACAATGAACTGCCGAGTTCGCCCTCTGGGAGTGGTACAGCTTCATCAATAGGGGTCGGCGGTTTAGCAGTAGGAAAAAGTTTGGCGATAGAGGGCTGAGAGCATATACCATCCTTTGAAGCTCCGCCTCTCCCTGGTCTCCCCGCTCTCCTTTTGGAGCCCCCGGTCTCCCGTTTACCTTTTAAAGTGGTGTCCAGCCCCTCCACGTCTCCCTGGCCGGCGCCGACAAGAGCGGCTTTAGGTTTAGGTCCTCTTGCTCCTCGAGACGACATGCTCCGCCTCCGCCTGGGACGAGATTGAGCCTCTACACGGACCGTAACCAAAAAGACAACAGCTGACCAACACACGAGAGCGTCCCAAGTCCTTTTTCTCGGGCTAGACCGACGGCAGCCATTACCGGCATCCAAAGCATCTAAAGCGGGCTGACTGCAGAATCGGGCTTTCAAAAGCAATCCCTGTGCCTTCCGAAGCTGCGTCCCGGGGCCAGGCAGCATAGCCAACGGCCGATTTTTCCTGCACGGCGTGGGCAGCTAAGTCGCGAAGAATCTCACCGACGCCATCTTGCTCCGACAGACCAGGCCATACTGGCCTCTATAAAGCAGTTTCAGGAAGAGGTTCGTTCTGATAGTCGCCTCGCCAAGGGGGCCGCTAAGAAACTGCAAGGGGGCATGAGGAAGCTAAACAAAATCTGCACTGATATCGGCGATCGGGTTACCATGGTCGAAGTCCGCACAGAAAGTTTGGAAACCGAAGTAACCACCTTAAAAGATCAAGGCTCTTCCCAAGGTGCTTGTCTGACAGATTTGATGGGGAAGATGGAAGAGCAGGAGAACAGACAGCGCTGGAATAACCTCCACCTACTAGGGATTCCCGAAACTCCTGCAAGATTCCTTTCCCGAATACTCGTATTGGAACTGGGATCACGAGGTCCAGCGAGCGTACTGCTTCCCTTTCAACTTAAAGAAACGGCATGATGGCAGTAGTTACAGCAGGGAAAAACCCAGGGCTTTCTGGTGTTTTTTGGGAACTTTTTGCTTAGACAGCTGGTCTACGATCAGGCCCGTCCCAACTCCCAGAAGGGTTCTGATGGGGTGTTGTTCTTCGCTAAACCTGATTTTTGCCACGCTACGGTGGAGCGGAGGTGGCGCCTCCGCCAGTTAATTGCCCCTTTCCAGCAGCAGGGCGCCCAGGTGTTCCTAATGAACCCGGCCAGACTAAAGGTTATTTTGAATGGGTCTACTCGTACCTTTTTGTCAGAAAGTAAAGCAGAAGAATTCCTTGGGGAAATCAAGTCAAGAAAGGGGCATAGTTAATCAGTATTCTGTCTGACAAAGAGTAGCACTCTAATTTTTTGCCGCCCCCTTTGTCTTTTCTTTTCCTCTCTTTCTTTTCTCTCATCTGTCTTTTTGAGGGATTAGTCTGGGGGCTCTGACAGGCTTCTACCGGGGGTTACCTCCTTTACTTGCCTGCAATACCTTAAAATCTCTGGCCGATAAATTCGGCATGGATGGGCGGCCGGGACTTACATTAGACGACCATCACTCAGGGTTATCCTGATTGCTCTAATTTTGGAGGGGGGGGTGGGCGGGGTGGGGGTTGGACAAGTAGAATAGTGGTGGGGGGACACTGGGTGTTTACTATTATGTTTTTCTTAGTTATTTTGAGGTTGAACTCAGGGGAAAATGTGCATTGGGCAAAAATGCTTGAGAAGGAAAAAGAATTCTTTGTGTGTCATTGTATTCAGGATAATGATATTTTTGGGATTTGGAAGGGTGTGGTAGCTTTGGTTAGATCTCAGATATGTTCTGGTTGTATTCCTTATGTAACCCTTATGATGTTTATTTTCTGGAACCATATCATGTTCAAATATGAATAAGATAACCAATCTTAGGATTGTATCAGCAAATATCTGCGGATTGAACGATGCTCAAAAGAGACAGAAGGTGGCACAAGGGTTGCGCTTGCTGGGGGCTGACGTCGTTTGCCTCCAGGAAACACATATCGTGGGATCGCAGATACATCTTTTAAACTCTTTGGGGAATAGAGTAATCGGGGGGACATCTCAGGGTGTGCGTGTGAGAGGCGTTGGAATTATGGTCCAACGGAATCATTGACTTAAATCTGTTCGTGTGAAGTCCAACTCTCTTGTAAGATGGGTTATAGCAGAATGCCGGCTTTCGGACAAATTCTCTTTTACTTTATGTTCCATATATGGGAGCAATACCGATGACCCTGGGGTGATTAACTGGATCTCAGGAGAACTAGCCCACTGGCCCCTTCCAGTTATCATTTGTGGGGACCTTAATATTAACCTATCCAGTAGCTGGAGAGTGAACAACCAGTGGAATTATATAGGCCGGAAGCCAAAAGTATACCAAGCCTTAATAAACTTAATGCACACCCATGGGCTTATTGATGTGTGGGCTAACTTAAAACCGAACCAACCAGGTTTTACATACTACTCAGCCCCGCATCTTTCCCTAGTGAGGTTAGATCATTTCTTGGCTTCATCATCTTTGATTCGGGATTGTGCTATTGACACCGCCCCGCGATTTTTGTCGGACCACAATCCACTTATTTTAAATATAAAAGGGTTGGGCTCTTGCGGGGAAATTTCGTCCTGGAGCTTCGAAAGAGCGCTTTTGTATGATATTGGATACCAGATTTATATGAAAAGCTGGATTCTGGAGTTCATTGAAATAAAAATTGTGTCTGCCCCAGTCACGATGGTATGGGACACACTGAAAGCGTGTATCCGTGGGGAAACCTTACGGTATTCCTTAAGGAAAAACAAACAAGAAAAGACGCAGATCTTGAAGCTGCAGGACAAAATGGCAAAAGCAGAAGAGAAACTAACCGGGGCAGTACAGTTGGGGGCTGAAATTGAAGCAGCACAACTCGAAGTTGCAGCCATTAAAGCTGAAATTGGGTCGATACTAGCAGAGAAGGTTGCCGTAAAATGGGCCTCTGCTCGTGAAAAAACATATGAGTGTAGCGAGCTTCTTGGCCATCAGTTGGCCATTAGAACTAGGCAGCAGATTACCTCTAATGAAATACTCTCGATACAGGTTCCTACAGGGGAGCTCACTAGTGACCCGATTAAAATTCAAGGGGCATTTCGAGAGTTTTACAAGGGCTTATATACAGAAGAGGACACCGGCTTACCGGATTTTAGAGGGGCAGAGATCACTAAATATCTAGACGCAGTCTCGCTAACTCAATTTAGCGTAGAAGACCATGATCAACTTGAAGACCCTCCTTCATGGGAAGAAATTGCCATGGCTCTAGCAAATCTACCAGATGGTAAAGCGGCTGGTTCCGACTGCATCCCGGTGGAATTTTATAAAACAAATTCTTCTTAGCTAAAAGACCTTTTTACAACTTTGGTAGTTTTTATCTTTAATGGTGCCCCCGCACCCGCTTCATGGTCATCAGCCAAGATTATAATCTTTCCAAAGAAAGATAAGTCACCACTAGAAATGGGTTCCTATAGGCCAATCACGCTTATCAAATGTGATTCTAAAGTTTATTAAAAAATCTTCGCATCCAGATTATCCTCCAAAATTGAGTATCTCGTATCTAAGTGGCAGCAGGAGTTCAGTCCTAAAAAAGGCACTACAGACCATATTCGGCGGACCATCACCTTGTTCGACGCTGCACAGATTACAGGGGACCCGATTGCGCTAATTTTACTTGATGCTGAAAAAGCATTTGATCGGGTCTCCTGACAATTTCTCTGGTGCGTCATGAGGAAGATGTATTTTGGGGCTAAGGCGATTCAAGCTGTTCAAGCCTTATATCTTAATCCCACAGCCAGGATTTCAATAAACGGGAAATTAACGGAGCAGATTGAAATCTCACGTGGGACTCGGCAGGGGTGTCCCTGTTCTCCGCTGCTCTTTGCCATATATATAGACCCTTTCATCAAAAAACTTGAAAATAATCATGAAATCCTGGCTGTAAGTCGATTTGGTATAGACACTAAAATCATGGCCTACGCCGATGATCTTGCCTTGGTGACTCCGGACCCTGAGACAGCTATTTTAGCTATAGAACAAGAGGCTCAAGGATTTGGGAAGATTTCTGGATACGCACTTAACAGAGGAAAGACGCAGATTATCCTAAATAAGGAAATCAAATGGACAGATAGCACGGTTGTCCATAAGGCTAAATATTTAGGGGTAAACATTGTGGCCGACACTGACTTAATTGTTAGTGAAAATCTGATCCCGTTGGCGGTTGAAACTAAGAGAGCACTTAATCGGATCAATAGCTTACATTTGACCATAGTGGGTCGGTGTAACGTTCTTAAGATGATTTTCTTCCCCAAACTTCTTTATTTTTTTAGAGCTATCCCCCTTGAATTCACTAAGGTAATGCTCCAGAAATTTGAACAGCTTTATTCTCAATTTGTCTGGGCATACTCTCAGCCAAGGAGATCTTTTAAGTTTTTATCCCTTCCTCGGGAAAGAGGGGGTTGGGAGCTCCCAAATTTAAGGCTTTACTATTGGGCCAAGGTCCTGCAGAACTGTACTATATTTCTGCATGAACAACCGTCTATTTCAACATCAGGGCTCCCGTCTCCCTTTGAACTACTACTTGGGGATGAGGCTTGGGGTTGCCTGTGGCGACAAGTCGAATTTGGGTACTACAAGCAGGTCAGATTTAAGACCCTGTTGGGTGCTTTTAGGGTCTTCTCCAACCTATGTAAGCTTTTCGGTTTAGGTAGATTGAACTACTATACTCCTATTAATAATAATGCTAACCTGCCTGCCATTTTTGGGAGATCATATGTCCAAAACTGGCATAACGCGGGCATACTAAAACTGGGAGCTTTGTATTCTGCCGAAGGAATCCGGCCTTTTAATGACCTTAAAACCCAATTCAACCTGAGCCACAATGAGGCTTTTAAATATCTTGCCATTAGAGACTTTTTGGTACGTAAGGCCGGCGGGCCCACAGGGTTTGTGCAAAATGATCTTATTGATAAGCTAAATGATCCTACCCCGCCCCGCATGGGATATATCTATTCTACATTGAATAGCCAAATGCCTGATGCCGTGGCCAAAATTGCAAGTAAATGGCAACAAAAATTGGATATTCCCAACAATATTTTTCATCTTGCCCTGCGATCCGCCCAGAGCGACCTGTTATCCGCCAAATTGCAGGCACAGTTTTACAAAACCGGTTTCTTTTTGTACATCACACCCAGTAGAATTGCAAAATGGGGGACAGGTAAAGGCACGTTCTGTCCTAGGTGTGCGGAATTTAGTGCATATTCTGTCCACATGTTTGCCACCTGTATAGAACTTGGGCCACTGCTTAATAAGATCCAGAACTTTCTAAGAGTAGTCCTATCACGTGATATCCAGCTAACCCCTACGACCATCTTGCTGGGTATACAAGACACGATCGATAGGAAGAGCCGTGGGGCACTAATTTTTGTGGCTATGACTATTCTCAGGCTCTGTATAACTTCTGTTTGGATAGATCCAAATCCCCCTTTATTTTCCCAATGGTTGGCCCGATTATTAGCGACATTCAACCTTGAGAAAGCTATCTACGCAAAAAAAGGTATTCGGGCCAAAAAGAAGGGGTTAGTCAGCGAGCTCTGCTTATTTTTGAAGAATTTTGTTCCGCTCGTGGTCTAGAAGTCAATGTATCTAAGACGAAGTTTATGATTTTTAATTTACGTAGTGTTTTTAAAGGCAAAAGTTTAATGAATAACCGACCATTGGAACAAGTTAGAACGTTCACATATCTGGGGGTAAATATTCAGAGTGATCTCAAATGGAACCAGCAAATTGATTTTGGCACACTTAAACACCGGCAATTGTCAGGAGTACTAAATGTGGAGCACAAAAAGTCACTAACAAAACCAATTAGGCCTGTGCTCCAGGTTTATGACATGAAAGTGATTAGCTCAGCCCTCTATGGCGTTGAAGTCTGGGGGTTTGAGAACGTGTCCAAACTTAGAGCTTCTGAAAATAGATTCCTACGTAGTATCACTAATCTTCCCCAAAGCACACCACTGTGCCCTTTATTCTATGAGTTTGGCAGAATGTCCATATCTGACATTGTAAAATTACGCCCTGTATTATACTGGCGCAGATTGTGGACTACGCCAGAATTGATGCCATATGCTCTGGGTTTTGTGGATGTCATTAAATCGGATATCTTCCACAAAATAAGTTGGCTACGTGGAGTTAGGGATGTACTAATAGGTATTGGGATGAAATCACTTTGGGAGGATCCAACTTTAGCATGCGTTCCCTCAAAAAAGGTCCTAAAAGAAAAGTATTGGGAGATGGTGGCGTATAACACCTTGAGATGTAGTGAATCATCTTCATTAACAGGATCCTTTCTGAATTTTAAACACACCCCGAACCTAGAATCTTATTGGGACACCATAACAAAGCCAATGGATAGAAAGTTGTACTTTCAGTTGAGGGTGGGCTCGTTGACTCTTAAATCTTTCACGTCAAGGTGGTCGAGTCCAGGTGATAACAGGTGTCCAATCTGTTTGTCGCATAGCGAAACGATTGCCCACATGCTATTTGTGTGCCCAGCGTATGCTGCTCCGCGCCGGATTTGGTTGAAGCCCTTATGTACTATGTTAGGTACGAGGAAGAGTGCGGAGGCAGAAAGGATAATACGTACCAGCACCCTACCGCATATTTCTATAGGTGTTGCAAAATATTTAGGGTGGATGTGGGTTATAAGGTCTAATTCAAAAGTAGCTTGATTTACATTGATTGCTTGTAATTAGAAAGTCATTGATCAAGTGATGTAATGAAATCCACACCGCTCAAAAAGTGGGTAATTTTATGTCCAATTTATGGTTAGAACCAATTAAGATGGAGTGTACAATATTATATAATTTTAATTGTGAACTTTTAAATGTTTTTAAAAGTGCTAAGTTTTTAGCTTTTCTTAATTGAAAACTTGTTCCAGTGGAAATTATTATCACATGTTATTTATTCTTTTTGTCATATGTCCTCTTTGGTTTTAGTCATATCTTGGAAAGATCATGGATATTTTTGTAAAATGCTTTTATGACAATGTGTCGAATAAAGCTTTTTGGACTCGGACTCGGTTAGTCATTTGGGGACCTTTATCTAGGTGGCTCAATCAGACGAACTCCTAGCTTTTCCTTTTGATCAACTTATTGTATGTTTGCACTATAATTTGTTAGTAGTTCTACCTTTATGGACAATTGCCATAACATTAACTCTGTATGTTGATGTATGTTTGCGATGTTTGCACAGAGGCACTGTTCACTTTATCACTAATGGATTTTTTTGCTACGGCACTACTATGCCTTGTAGTCTCAAAATCTATGCACAGGCATTTTAAGCAGTTGGTGTTTTTTTGTTGTTTTTTTAAAAACAACTAGTATCATGTTTGAAAAATGTATTTTTTTATGCAAATGCGGATTTAAAACGGTGATTACTGTTCAAATGTAATTTGGTCGCCCCGCTGCGGTAAAAGTTTATTTCTCTAGCTTGGAGGGTGGGGGGTGGGGGGGATGCTGTACTGTATTATCTCGCTCTCTGTTTTGTATTGCATATGTATAAAATAAAAATTTTAAAAAAACAGGGAGCAGTTGGAGGGAGCAGTTGGACGAAAAAGCAGGGGAAGAGAGCAAGGAAAAACCTGCACCCTTAAGAAGTGCTCAAGAGAAAATAAAAAAGAATATCCACAAGTATGCAGTGGAAGTATACTACTCCTCCTCCAATCAGAACACTTTGAGACCAAAAGACTCCAGGAGGGACAAACACGAGAATAGGCAGCAAAGCAGTCTCTAGAAGAGACAACTGAGATGGACAACAAAGTCATCCAATCAAGCGCAAAGGTCTGTCACTCATATGTTATGTATTGGATACAACAGGTCACCCTTCTGTCTTTAGCCGAAAACTAAAAATGATGGAGACTTATTCAGTGTCACCCATATCTGTAGAATTTTAGATGTAATGTTATGCTGCGTTTTGCAAACCATAGTCTGCCTGCTCTCTGCAGCTGAGACCTAAAATAGTCTTAGAGGGTGTCTGCTATATCTCTAGAATGGCATGTTAAATTGCTGGACCTGGAGACAAAGGTAGAAGTATTACATTTAGTTTTATTCTAGATAAAATCTTTAATTGTTTTGTAATCTTAAAAAACTGATTCGATTTAATATTTGTATATTAAATTAATTTATTTGTTTACATATTCTTTTGCTTCCAAATTATTAGGTCAGGTAGTGTTGGATTTCTAGAATTTCTTTTTATTGCTAAATGTTATTTGTGTCATTTTCTAAAGGAGACTCTCCTGCATTTTATGTGCATTTATCCATTGTTGTTTGGAACCAGGAACCAATTGCTGAAACCCATTCTGTGTTATGTTAAGTAGACAAGATAGGTTAATTAAATGTGTCAATTGTTTAAAAAAATCTGCTGAAGACCTAGACATGTTATCTGTGGGCTAATTTAGGGTTGTGTTGTAGTTTTTGATAATGGTTTTAGCTTCTGTATTTTAAGGGACCTGCCATCCTGTTTGAATACATTCTCTTAACTGTGTTGAAATTGTATGATTTTAAATAATCACAAATAAAAGTGATTGACTTTATGGACTGACATGTACAATATCTTGTAATAAAATAACGAGAATTATTATGAAAATAAAGAGTTGGATTATGCCATGAGAGAGTCATGTTGAGTTTTCGACAGCCACCTCAATGTTTTTTAACATCTTATTAACATATTGGTTTTATATGGATTTTTGCAATTTGTTTCTTAAATGGTCAAAGACAGTGGGCACCAACCATTTGAATGAAGGTTTTGACCCCTCAATGATTTTGGGGGTTCTTCATCAGGATAACACCTGATCTCTCTGGGCCTCTCTGGTCCCTTCCGCGCAGCTCGTGCCGCTGGCTGGTCCCGGGTGCTCCCCTTCGGTCTCGAGAGTCGGGGGCCCCGGCTGGGGACCTCCCCGCTGCCTGCTTGAACAGCTACATGTGCCACAGCCCGTGTAGTGAGGGTGTGGACGAGCGTGTCCTGGGGATTGCTCCATCGGGCTGAATGCCCTGACCCGATCTACCGAGAAGCGGGGAGCGCCCCGCAGCACCTCCCTCACGAGACCTTGACTCGGGTCCCGGCTCGCCTGCATCTACTGGGGTGGACTTTATATGTGCAGACTCCATTTGGAAGGCGCTTGCTTTGCATGCACGATTAGATAGAAGGCCACCTTGACTTTATTGGTACTAGCGCAGCCATCTTGCATTGCACTTTATTGGTGCTAGCTCAGCCATTTTGCATTGTAGGCACTATAGGATAAAAGCTGTCCTCACATGCCCCTACTCATAGAAAGTGAAAGAGGACTGATCTAAGCTTTCACAACAATTGAAAGAGGACTGAGCCAGAAGCTCCCCATAATAACAGAAAGAGGACTTCTGCAGCGGCCATCTTGGCATGGGCATTTGATTAACAGCCCTCTCAACCCATTCTACTGAAAGCGACCTGGTAACCCCCACCTTGGCTTGGGCATTGGATCAACAGCCCTCTCTACTTACTCAGTTTATTCTACTGAAAGCGACCGGAAACCCCCACCTCTCATTGGATGGACTGATTTTATCTGATCCGATGTTAGTTTGCAGTTGCACTCTCGCTGCTCATTTAAGATGGGGCATCATGGCGCTGTAGTACATTTTTAAGTGAACCTAGACTCTAAGGCAGACCTGCTGAGACTGCTACCGTTATATTTCACTACTCAAACCGATAGTTAGCAATCGCACTTTCGCTGCTCATTTAAGATGGCATCTGGGCGCTGTAGCACAGTCTCCAAGTTAACCTAGATATTAGAGCAGACCTGCTGAGACTACTACCTTTTTATTTCACTACGCAAACCGATCGCTGGGGCGGCAGACTCATCACTCTCCCCAGCATGGCAGGGCCCTGCCTGACCTCCACGGGCGACAACTACTACACCGTTATCTATCCACCTAATCTCTCCAAATCCGCCTCTAAATCCCTCAAACACTCCATCCTGAAAAGTCATCCTGAGACCCTAATATCTGATCTTCGTCTCTGCGTGGACAAGGGCACTGTCATTAACGACCTCATCTTCCATTCCAGGAAAACGTCTCTTTGGCGCAATGCCTTCTCGAGCCTCCTCAAAGTACAGGAAGCCAGGAACATCCCTCACGGAAAAAAACTCATGATCACACCATCTGCAAACCTGCGTGCTGGCCTCACCATCACCTTGTACAATAGCGGCATTATCCTGATTCAAGGGACACCCAAAGACCTCATCAAATTTGCAGACCTTTTCACCCTCCTTAAAAAATATGTTCACAACCCTACCCAGTCCACGCTCCCCCCGCTCCACCTCTCACCCAATCCGCCAAGTGCACCTAGCCTCTCATTAACCACACATGCTAGTGACCACTTCATCGGGCGACCCAGCCCTACTACCTTATCACCAACGCATGCCAACCACTGCGCGCCTATACCACTGAACTCAGGCCTACACGCTCTCCCCTCTCCATCGGCTTCCGTAACTCCCCCTACGGCCCTCATCTCGAACCAACCTAGCCCCGCTATCACGCTACCAGCACCTGCCATCAGAAGCGTCCCCAAACCCTTAACCTCCAGCCCGCATAATCTTCCCGCACACCGGGCTATTGAAACCCCCACTAGGGCCCTCGACTCTGGTCGATTTAGCCCCACCACTAGGCTACCAACGCAGTCCGACAGAATTGCTCCCACCCCGTCGGCCCCCTGCCCGCAAGATCTTACCTCTCACTGGGGTACTGATCGACCTAGCCCCACCACTAGGCTACCGGCACAATCCACCAGGATCGCTCGCATGAAACCGGCCCCCCGCCGGCCGGCCAGAACCCACCACTAGGCTACCAGCACATTCTAGCAGAATCGCTCGCATGCAACTGGCCCCCTGCCCGTCTGAACCTACATCTCTTAGAGATATCGATAATCTCCACCGCAGAGCCACCGAATTAACCCTGAGCATCCACAAGTCCATTCTGGATCTAAAGCACCTCCTATACCTCACCGAACTCTCCTTCTCAAATCTCTGGCTCTCACAGAACGCGACCCCCATCCCCTACACTAAGCCCCTCCTTCACCCACTACCACTATCCCTAAGACACTTGCGCCCCCGCAAGCAACCCTGCCACCTCTCGGAGGAAGAAATTCTTGCCCTCCTCCATACCTACAAACCCACACCCGGCACGCCTAACCCATTAGACCTCACGGAGGAAGAAGTGGTTGACCTCCTCATTAGCTACGATTCTGCCTTGACAACCACATGCACCTCAGACCTGAGGGAAGAACACCCTATCCGCACGATTGAAACCAACCCCAACAGATCTGCTACCCTCCGCAGCAGAGGGGTGGTCAATAGCAACCTAACTAGAGTACCCTTCTCTGCATCTACCCCTGACACTCACTCCGACCCCCTCCCTAGCCGGCCTCCTAATTAACTGCCACTCAGCAGTAAAGCATGCATCTGATGTCGCTGATCTCATCTTGAGTCATAAATCGGACTTAGCGATCTTGACTGAATCTTGGCTCAAGGAATCCTCATCGCCCTACCTAGACCTCTTAGTCCCGCCCAATTACAACATCGTAAGGCTGGACAGGCATTCAAAGAAAAAAAGGGGAGGCATTGCCTGCATATACCGCTCTAACCTCCTTGTTACGGAACTTCCTGTGGACCCTTCAGACTCCTGCGAATACCTCGCACTCTCCATTTCTAACAACAACTCCCAACTGTGCAGACTTCACATCTTTTACCACCCCCAGGCAAGAATGACACCTTCACTGACCTCCTCATGGAAATCATCACAGCCAAGATTTCCCCTAACACTAATGACATTTTCCTTGGCGACTTCAACTTGCATTGGAATGATCCTAATGACCCTCAGGCCAGCGCCATCAGAGACTTCTTGGTCGACCAAGCCCTTACCCAAGCCTGCTCTCTCCCTACACATACGAAAGGCGCCACCCTAGACTGGATCATCGCTAAGGAATCAGCGGTCAAACTTATCTCTATTGACCCTTGTGACTGGTCTGACCACCACGCTATCACCATCCTCCTGCCTAGCACCCACAAGACATGGACACCTCAACCTGTGAGTCCCAAACGATGGGTTAGAGACACCAAGAACCTTGATCACGGGAAACTGGCTGCGCGCTGTGAGACTGACCTCCGCCCTCCCCCTCAGTGCACGTCGGTCAACAACCTAGCGGATCACTATTCCTCAACTATATCCGACATTCTCGATGACCTTGCTCCACGAAAGTTCAAAAGAACCCAGATCAAAGACAGGAATCCTTGGTTCAACGGATCCCTCAACAAGGAGAGGAGATCCCTTCGACAGACTGAACGAATCTGGAAACAGCACCCGTCAACAACCCATCTAAAACTTCTCCGCCAGGCCAGAAATGCCTACAATAAGAAAATCCTCATCTCTAAAAAAGAATTCTTCCGATCTGAACTGGCGAACACTAAGAATCGACCTCGCAAGCTATTTGAGTTGGTCAACCACCAATCCAACAAACTAGCAAAAACCTCCAAAGAAACACCTAAGCCCTTAATATCAAGCGAGGAATTTTCATCCTTCTTCTGCAACAAAATCTCTGCCCTAGGAAATGAACTTAAATCCGCAACTCACCACCAAAATCAAAATCTATCGGCTCTACCTTCTCTCTCCGCGCTGGCTTCCCAAACCTCACCCAAAAACCAAGCGCACTGGTCCAACTTTAAAATCTATGACGAACACTCGATCTCGAGAATTCTAGCCTCCTTAAACCCGAACAATCACTTCAATGATCCTCTCCCTTCTAAATGCCTAGCTGCCGCCTCTCAGGCCATCATCCCTTCCTGGACCTCAATAATCAATGCCTCCCTCCTACAGGGTTCAATACCTGATTCTCTTAAGGCTGGCCAAGTCGTCCCCATCTTAAAAAAACCTACGCTGGACCCTGCTTCCGCCGACAACTATAGACCCATATCTAACATCCCACTCCTAGCCAAAGTTCTGGAAAAATGTGTGCAACAACAGCTGAGCCTACACATCACCAACTTCCACCTTCTAGATGACTTCCAATCCGGGTTCAGACCTGGACACAGCACGGAAACCACCCTCCTCCACATCGTGGATGATGCCCTCCAAGCCCTCGACCAAGGCAAAACCTGTCTCCTAATCCTCCTAGACCTATCTTCTGCCTTTGATACGGTTAACCACGAAATTCTCCTTGAACGCCTCAAACTCAGGATGGGTTTGGATGACACCGTCCTTGAATGGTTTAGATCCTTCCTCCAAAATCGCTCACAGAGAATCCTCATCAACGGTAATCTATCCGCTCCCTCTCCGATCACGGTTGGAGTCCCCCAAGGATCAACCCTCTCCCCTACCCTCTTCAATCTTTATCTGGAACCACTCACAGAGGTGTTACGCTCTGCCAATATCTCCTACCTTATGTACGCCGACGATACTCAGATATACATTAAAATCTCTTCCCCTGAGGACATTTTCTCCCTGAATGAGGCCCTGAAGCTGACTGTCCACTGGCTCACCGCCAACCAGCTTAAACTTAATGCTAACAAAACCGAATTTCTTCTAATCTCCCCACCCAAAACCAATCCAGACATCCAGGAATGGATCAAGGCTATCACAGCACTAAACTGCCCTCCTACCATTGTTGACTCTGCGAAATCCCTTGGAGTAACCCTTGACGGCAGCCTGAACATGCGGGGCCACATCAACTCGATGGCCAAAACTGCCAGATTCCATCTAAGTTACCTAAGAAACCTAAAACCCTTCCTCGATACCTCTGACCTAAAAATGGCAATCCAGGCACTAGTCATTTCCAGACTAGAATATGGATGCTCTACTCTCGCAGGGCTACCCAAGAACTCTCTGGCCCCACTGAAAGCCTGCCTCAACGCCGCCGTCAGACTCCTAACTGGCTCAAAGAAATTTGACCACATCTCTCCCCACCTCAAAGCTCTGAACTGGCTTCCCCTAGAGGCCAGAATCCAACTTAAACTGGCCTGCATCACTCACAAAGCTCTCTACTCCAAGTCCCCTGCATTTCTCGCCCAAAAACTCGTGATATCCGGAGGAGCTAGAAACTCCCGATCTGCCAAAGACCTTTTGCTTCAACCAGCACGCTTCCGGAAAAAAAAAACCTACAACCGGGCCTTCTCTGGGGCCGCTCCTAGAATTTGGAACTCTCTCCCACCCGACATCAGAAGACTTCCGTCCTTGGCACACTTTAAAAAGGAGACCAAAACTTTCCTAATGAGCAAATTCCTCGCCTAACGATCACCTCAGCGACACGATCCACCCTCCACTTCGGCATGATCCATGCTTTTTCGGATGATACCTATTCCTGCACTCCTGGGCATCCCACTCAAGAGTTGAGACTGTGTGCCTTCTTTTAAAATGTATCTACCTGTTTTTCGTTTTTATCCCATATGTAGCCGGGAACTTTGACTGTGTGCTCTTTTTTTCTTGTAGAATGTACCCACCTATTTTACCCAATTGGTCCCTCCCTTCCTAATTCTTTGTATACCACCTTTAATCCTGTAAAGCGCTCTGATGGCCTCACGGGTCTGGTTCGCGCTCTATAAAACTATAAAATAAATAAATAAATAAATAAATCTGCGACAAAGTGTTTGTCACCAATGTGATAATTATTTAAATACAGGCACAGACCACCATTTAGTTACTTATTTAGTCAAGAACCCTTTTAAAGCCATATTTAAAAGATATGGGGCGTGTTATGTTATGTTATAACAATTTGTATAGCGCACTACTACCCATAGGTGTCTAGGCGCGTTGCGGACCACATACTGAAGCAGGAGACTAGTTTTTAAAAAGCCAGGTCTTGAGGTGTTTCCTGAATTCCTGTGTTCCTATGAGTTACTTGGCAACACATCAACATCATTCAAAGGAATACTGCTCACTGCCTTTAAGGAAGACATGACCGAAGAGCAATTAAAAAACAGCATATGTGTGATAGTTCCCTAGTTGCTCATGGTTGGTATAAACCATCTACTTTGATGGAGGCAATAGCTGTGCAATCAAATTTTGACAGATAGAGACTATTGTTTAGTAGAAAGATGTGTTATCGTCTCGGTTTATCAGTTCTCTGAATTGAAGGACAAAAACAAAGTCACTCTGGATTAAATAATCATGATTGAATGAAATAATGAATAATAGACTTGTATAATGCTCAAAACCTCAGTAGAGGTATCCCGCCACTTCCCAGAATAGGGAATCAACATCATGGCAGTCAGTTTTTTGTTCAATAGGTGGGTTCTTAACTCTTTGTTGAAGATGGAAAAAATAGGTTGTCATCAGAGAGAACAACTCATATTGTTCCGTGCTTTGGCTATTAGAAGTGTCAATGATTAACCACCTGCTCTGTTTTTTCTATATTTTGAAGTCTGGACTAGATATTGGGCTTTATAGCATAGACAACTGAAGGAGAATACCAGGGGAACACTGTAGGAATTAGAAGCCATGCCATACCTTTTGCTGCCCCTATCCCCCCTCTAGAGGTGGGTGTGCCCCAGGGCTCTATTTTGAGCCCCATCCTTTTTAATCTATATATGACACCTCTAGCAACTCTGGCTGAGAACCATGGAGCAAAAATAATATTGTATGCCGACGATACGCAGCTGCTCTTCACCTGCAACAAAGACACGGACTTCAAGGGAGACATGATTAACAGCTGTCTAACAGAAGTATTCTCCTGGCTCCAGCGCAACCAGCTTAAATGTAATCCTGGTAAATCGGAGATTATCTTCTTTGGCCACCGCCCCAGCAACCTTTGGCGCAGTTGGTGGCCTGCTGACATGTCCCCCCCCACGTCCCCCGTAAAGATAGTGAAAAATCTAGGGGTGAAGCTGGATGATAATCTTTCCATGCAGGCACAGATCCAATCAGTGGCCGGTTCCTGCTTTGGCCTGCTCAAAATGCTGAAACAGTTCCTGCCCCTCCTGTCTATCACCCACAGAAAAACGGTGGTCCAGGCATTAATAATCTCCAGGTTGGACTACGTGAATGTACTGATCCAGCGCTACTAATATAATTTCTTCTCCTGCGGACATAACATCCAGGTTGAAAACACTCTTTTAACAACTATACCAATATGACGGTGGGGCCCATAACACCTCATATACATTCATTCACTCAAATATTCCCTGGATCCCATCCACTTTCACCTAGGAGAAAAAGTTAATGACTGCTGGAAGAGAACGGGATACCTTTTCAAGCTTGACAAGATGGTTTCTCAAATATCATACATAATCAGTTTTAATCCTGTCAGTTTCTAAGACATCAAGGTATTTCGCTCTTTGGTCGATGGACCAACTAGTAGGAATCAGTTGATGGTGATTAAGACCAGCTCAATCACATTTAAACTCATTAAACATTACACTTATTATTGAGCTAAAGAACCACAGACTCATAGTTTTAATTGTAATAAAGTTTATCTACTTCTTTTAAATGCATGAATAAGTTTCAATCATATTAATCAGTTTTAATACGTTTAATATCATTATAAGAAATAACTTTTAAAAGAATTTATGCATACCCTTTTAGATGAGAAATATAGTTCACCTCGGCAGATAAATTGCAGATCACAGCATAGAACTCCCAAAAACTGACTGTCTGTCCCGCTAAACAGGCCTCCTCGATGGACCACTTATACAGGTTTCCCGCAACGATCTTGTTCCTTCCCAGTCAGGTTTAAAAGGAAAAAAGATTAATTATATTAAAAAGAAAATGGCCTGTAGAAAATAGCAGCAATTCTCCAGCGTCAACGTTCAGTGCTCAAAAATTATGTATGAATAACGCTCCTCTCACCTAAGAGTAGGTCCCCTTATACCCTATTACTAACTTACTAAACAGAAATGTTTCATTCTTTGGGGGCGAGATTCACGCTAATTGGTCCATTGGAGGGGTGGCAAGCATCTCCTCATTGCCCTTCTTGCTTAAACCGGTTCCGAAAATGTTTATAACTTTTGTCCTTTCTCACAGCTTTAGGACATTACTAATCCGATTGACAGTTCCTCACATGTATCTTCTTTTGTAACTTTATTTTAAACAGTTCTTTGTTAATTCACAGCTGCATCTTTGGTTCTCATACATTCTCGCGGAGTCCTTTTTGGCACTCATTTGGTGACAGGTCACGCTGTCCTTGACTCGTTTCACTCTGGGCTTTACTTTCAAATCACGTGACATATTTCCGCAGCTTTCTTCCACTTGGAAGCCATTTTGCACTTGCGCATTAAGCTCATCTGCCTCGGCAGCCATCTTTACAGCGCGGCTTAACAGGCCCAAGCGAACTATCATGAAAACAAACACAATCATAATTAAAACAAAGAAAATAAGCCTTTTCTTTTCCCACCCGTCACTCTACGTACCCCAATTAGGTGTTACCTAGCAAAAGCGACATGTAAAGCTATGTTTACTTACCATCCGCATTCTTTAGCCACAATACAATTTTCTACATAGCACAAATCATGCAACATTACTCTAATTAGTACGCAAACCATTATGTTAATATTATTTCACGTTGACAAATGTAAGTAGGTTAACTTTTGCACATAAATTGCGGTTACCACGTATAAAAGATGTCTATAAGAGACGTAAAGTGTTGATTAGTCATCAAAACAATTAATAGTATTTATTATTAGCATTAATATTAGGGGGTTCAAAAAGTTCTTATTTACCTTGCTCCATCAACTCCCCCCTTTGGTGATTTTTAATATCACCACAAAAACCCAGGTTAGACAATTTTACAGATAGCATGTTTCTGGTTCATTTGCTTCTTGTTAGTTTTACACATCAGTATCCCTTTCATCTTGTCTTTTTGTACTCTCATACATACTTTCTTTTAGTTCTTCAAGTTCTATTTCACCTAATTCTCGTTCTCTTTCTTATTATCTCTTTTCATTTTGTTTGTTTTGATGGGGGGTAAATGGAGAGACACTGCAGTGGTCACACATGGCTTACCAGCTCACGAGAGCAAGACCTGCGCTCTGCACGTTCTCTTGAAAGGAAGGAACAATGATGTCAAATACAGTAGCACTTTTTTAAGCAATTCAAACCCACAGGAAACAGTTCAACTTAAATGTGTGTTCATCAACACATGATCAGGATGAAAAAATAAATGCATCGACAATGTTATAAATCAAATGTTCAAACGAAGCAGAAATGTATATCTATCTTTCTATGAGCAGCTGCCCAACCTTGAATTTAAAGGTGATGAATAGGATAGTGCCTAGAAGGCAAATCTTTTCTTAAGAAAGCAACACCATTCAAGACTACGCAGTTTAAACTAAGTTAAATGCAATGGCTTGGGCTTTGATGAGCTAAATTAGATAGGCTGTCAAAGCCAAAAGGCTAAATTATTAAAGAGGCTGAATAAGCTAATAATGAAATAATCAGATAGGCTGACAAAGCCAATAGGCTATGCCATCAGATAGGCTGTTAAAGCCAAAAGGCTAAATTTATAAGAAAAGAATATTACCACCTTGAAAGTTTGAAGCTCTAGCCCAGTAGTACGGACGATCGATCGCACGGGAACCCTCTAACTGCAGTCAAGCTCTGATGCAATGGAGAGTTCAAAGCTTATAGTGTGGGCGAGGCGCTTTTATATAGTTGAATGCAGAACTTTATCGTTAAATGCAGAACCTATGCCTACGTGTGCACGAGGCTTGACACGAGATGTGACGCAGGCCACTTGGCCACCTGCTTTACTGGAAAATTTTATATGAGAAGTGGTATCAGGATAAAACAGAACTGGTGGCAGAAGGTCAGAGTTCTCTGACTGCAAAAAGTAAACAAAGGATAACTTTTACCGTGAAAAATGCTTTAGAATTAATATTAAATATATTAATTCTTGGTCAAGTTCCTGCCTTGGGTTCCAGTTTAGCAAGCGCGGAAAGTCCCATAGCTAAGAATATCATGAATCTTGCATGTGACACTGCCAGATGTTCCAACAGGTCGTCACATGGGTGGGGGCCACCCTTATTCTTGTAACTGTGGAAAGTTACAAGACAGGCTAATGTTGTATCTGGGTGGATGGGACAGATTTCTGCTAGCAGATCAGTGAGGCCTACGAGGTCTGTTTCATTATTATTATAAAAATGAGAGCAAGAGTCACTTTCATTTGGGCCTACACTTTTGTATCTAAGAAGGTATGCTTGGCCCTATGTAAGATATGGTTTATCTAGGGAGCTGGGCTTGGGCCTATGTGAGATGTGCTACCAGGACAAGGGAAAGTGGACAATTTAAGACATTCTATCTGAGCCTGCCTGGTAGGGCCTATCTGGGAGTATCATGTTTGGTGGGTAGTGCAGAATCATTAATGGGTTTCTTGTTAAATGGTAATACGGGACTTTCGGGACCCTCCATCATCTCCCTCCTCTTGTTCATTCTTTTGAACAAAATTCTTGCACTTAGTGTAGTCCTATTGTTGTTACTTCTACAACTTCTATAAGTGCTAAGTTACTCACATTCCCTGTTCTATCCTTGCTCTCCCTTAGCTAATTCTGCTATTCTCGGGAGGTGCAACTGCGGACATGGTGTTCTGACTGAAGAGCATTTTGTACATTAGGACACAGCCCAAGTATTTGGAGACAGGTATGACATTGTAACACATGCTGTTTTCTGTGTCTGTAGGCCGGTGTGTAACATCCTGCCCTGTCAACTGTCCCTTCTTTATCAATGGCTATTTATTCACTTTGGTACAATATCTCTGTGTGTCATTTAAGCAGTATCTCAGGTATAATACTGTGATCACAACACACTTTTAAGGAGCGTAGTCATTATAATGGCAGGAATGGGGGTCAATGCTGCTAGCAGCACCCATGATCATTTTCTCTAATTGTTCTGAAAGTCTTGAGGCATTGTTCCAATCGTTGGTACGTGTGGCTAGTGTGACTAGTTGGAAGAATGTCTTATCTTCTGCTGTACTTTTACTCTTTTCAAAAAGTCTGCCGAAGAATAAGGGAGAGCCTCAGAGATGATACCTGTAAACAGAAAAAGTAACCGTTGGTGCCTGTCTTCAAGTAATTTGAGAGGTTACTAGCACTTCTATTACTTAGGCACATTCGATATGAGGAAAACAAAGTGATGAAAAAGGTAAAGATGTCTCGTTGTCACAGGTTGTAGACTGAGGGGTTGGGGCATACATTTTTCCAGACGTCTTTAGTTGATGTATCGTTGGTATCCGCTTACACACTCTTCCTTTTTCTTTAGCACATGCAACCCTTCAGGATGAGCTTGGGATACCATTCCCACTTGGTTGTTTCCGTGGAACACATGTATTTTCTGTGTGGCTCCTGGCCCCTTGCACAACCCCTCAATCACATGTGAGATGAACGCCGGTCCATTGTCAGAACCCAAAAACATAGGTACTTTAAAGCGCGGTATGAACTCTTTCAGGAGCCATTTGGCAATAATTTGTGTATTGCCGTTCTTGGATTGGCATACCTCAGTCCAATTGCTGATCATGCACACAATAACCAACACGTACTTGTAGTTTGAGTAGGGGGCATGCTGATGAAGTCCATTTAATGTGGGGAAATGAAGTGGCCTGGGGCAGCGGAAATACAGCATTAGGAAAACAGGCTGATCTTCCCATCACGTCCTACAAGTGATGAACCATGAAAAAGTCGGGCCATGGGACCAAGCATTATCGTTGGTATACATATTTTTCCATTTGGGCCTAACCGTATTCCTTTTTTTTTTTTATTTTTTTATTGCATACATCATCCCTTGTTCCCTTCTTCCTTTTCTCCCACCCAGCCCTTCCAATAATATACTTAGGGTCATAGTACATATCATCATCCTTTATATTTATGTCATGATATCATGTGTAGTAGAAGCAATCTGAACCATTGTGTACTCACAACCAATTAATGCTATTCCTTTTTGTACATCTGCATCAATAAATTATTTACCAATTGATACATAGTCCTTGGAGGAGGTGTGTGCAGCACATTCTACAATTGAAACTTTGATAGCAACATGTCTAGCAATAGGTGAGCTATCAATGGTGCACGCTGCATTTGTTGGCCAGCTGAGGTAAGGAGGGAACTCCAAATGGAGGAAAGAACCTAAAAATTATATTGGCGTCCCTGTACAAGACTATAAAAAGAAATTCATTTATCTCTAGAAGCAAAAGAAGAATTAAAACATTGTACTATAGCTTGTCCCAACAGCAAACACAGATGAAAATCTTTTTTCTCTCTTGGGACAAGTAGGCCCAACCCCTAGCTCAAACCCTTTGGCTGTTAGTTTGCAGTACCACATTATGGATCATGTAAGGGCACTGTCTGCAGTGAAGGTAATATTTGTGTCCATGTTATAATGCTGTTCAAACTTGTATTTACTGTTCATTAATTGAAAGCCTCTATTATTAGGGTGAGCGCTCTAAGTAAATGTTGTAAGCTCAGACTGTACTACTGACAGTCGTTAGAATATAAAAATGTGTACACATATGTTCAATATTTAGCAATGTGAGGCTATGTATACTGCTCTCAGAATGCTCAGTAAACTACTGGAATATGGTAGGTACCATTTCTTTGCAACATATAAATAAGCAAGCATTGGCAAAGCCAGTAGGTCCGAAATTGTTGGTCAGCCCTTTGGCTCTGTCAATGCGCAACCCATCCTTTTCTTACAATATTTCTGTGGGAGCTGCTGGGCCCTCACCATTATAACAAACATTAGCAAAAAATAAAAATTGTTTTAGTGTCAAACATCACACATTGCACAGTCGTTACTGGCACAGAATAAAACAACTGTGTGTCGATATGCTCCTTGTGAAAGAACAGAATGTAGTCACTCACAGTGAAGCTAGCCAAGTAATAATAAATAAAGTGCACCCATGTCCTTGGATTTGTGCAGATATACATCTTTTGTGAATTCACAAGACTACAGAAGTAGGCCAAGAAATAGTACTCCTAGAAAACATATATGTGAACTTCATTTAAGCATGAGCAAATATGTAGGTGTACCAACTTCGCAGCGCGTTGTTAAGTCAAACACATTTTCTCTTATTTTTGTTTTTTTTCTTTTTTTTTGTTCATAAATACAAAAGAACTTTCAGTGTCATTTTTAGGTCATGTCGGTTCTATGTATAGTTGCTGGTACTTATATATTTATTAATTGTTCAGGGACAAGCTGATGGGGCTTTAAGTGTTGATCAGAACTTGGAATATGCCTTAGTGAAAATAGGGTGATCCCTAGGCAATAAACTATTTTTATTTTTTCTTAAATATTTATTTGTTTATTTCTTTCTTTTAATTGTAGTACTTATCTTGCTTATTTTATTCCTAAGTAGTCCGTTCAGGCACTGCTGAGATTTGTTGCTGCTTTAATATCACAGTGGGCACATGGTCCAGCTTTGATCCAAACGTGTGGGAAACTTATGGTGACGTAACATTTGATCTAATATAGACCCCTTGTGTATTTTAAAGTAATTTTGGAAGGATTGGTTGTGTAACCCTCAAAATCCCCCCCTCATACACGATCAGCAGTATATAATTTTGGATAAATAATTGATCAATTGTATGAATGTTTGAATGAGGGAAGATATATATGTTTTTGAGTATGATGAATTAAAAAGATGCATGAACCTCTATATAGTGAAATGAACTTTTATGTGATGTAATGGGTTATGTAGGTCTGTGTGGTAATGCTGGAACCCATTTAACAACTAAATGGATGTGAACGGATTTAATGGTAAAAACAATACTTAATGAATATGTAAAATCATTTATAGGATTATGTTTATTGTATATTTTCGTTTTATTAGGTACATCTAAAACTTTTTTTTTTCAAATGTGTTCACACCTAACCCACCTGTCATACCCAATATGTTGTCTACTCTTCACCAAACATTCTCAGTCTATGACCTGTGGCTAGGTGCGCAACAGTAGCTGTGCCCTTGTGCAGGCACAACATTCAGAAATAAAATATACAAATACACTGAATTTAACACCTATAAAAAACGTTCAACACATTGGTGTGGCCCTATCTTTTTGTGGTACTGACACGGACAGGGCTTCCTGGCCTCTTATTGCTCTAGATCTAGTTGTTATATATACTATGGGTGGCCAGTGTTCGTACCTGGTAGGGTGTATTCAACTGGATGACATTTTTTTTCAGGGGCCCCAGTGATCACCACCCATCATATGTCTGGAAACTTTAAAATATCGAGGAATCCAAATTTATTTCATAGAGGTAAAGTTGAAGGGTGGCAATCTAGATAGATGTGTGTCTGGAATTCCATGGTGGACCATATTCTGGACAATGCTACTGCTGTCCCCTTTGGGCAGAGTGTCAATCATTAAAACAATTGTGTTACTTATACTCTTTTATTTTTCACAGCACGCCTGTTTGTCCACCCCGTGCTATTACTACCAAAATCTAAGGCCTATCTTGTCAGAGCTGATCAGCCCTCAGCACAAGTGATGTCTCACTCTCTCCATAGAAAAGGTAATGCACCCAATACATGCCTGGGGAATGTGGTCCCCACCTTTGAAATATACACAACTTGGCACTACAGATGATATATATAGCATGATGGCTGGCTGTGGACACAGACCCTGAGCCACTAGACCTGCTAAATGACCTGCTAAACATTGATGGAAACCCTGAGTTACATGTACTTTATGCCAAAAGCGGACAATATCTGTATAGGCTCATTCTTTACCAACAGTCTGCTCTTGTTGCCGCAACTGAACAAATAAGCTGGGATCAGTTGCATCATACACACCGTCCCCTGTTGGTGATACCCCAGCTACTTTTAGTGGCCAAACAACACTCTCTGAAAAATGTGTCACTGAAGGACATGCGTATATTTATATATCCCTGCACACTCAGCTGACTTTACCTCAAGCAGTGGTGATGCACGTAGTGAAAAAAACTATTTTGCCTTCCCGCTGCCGCAAAAAACCCACTATTTTCTTCACCACCACTTCAACCCAGCACAACTCTTTAAACTGATGCCAGGCAAAGATGTTGCCAGTCAGTAGTGTGTCTTCAGTACAGTGGTCATAGAGGAACGAAGCATATATATATATATATACATACATACATACCCAGTTACTAAACTTCATAATGCGAGACCTGAAACCCTGTATCTAATCTCGGCTCCCCCCTTCACCAAATTGTGTGATCTTAGACATTTATTTCTCATGTTCCTCTTTTCTAGCTTTGTTCAATATAGGCATGTCTGCCATGGTGGGGAAGAGACTCAGTCTCTCCTAATTCATTCTTTAAAACTTAAAAAGTGTTCACAACGCACTTAACATAATCTGTTGAACTAAACTGGAAACTTATACACTAAAATTATTATTTTCTTTTATCAAAACTGTTATTCCATTCACACAGCTCTCCATGTTCTGCTAACTGTATACAGATATATACATATATTTTAATTTCCTGTTCGTTCGTACCCACAGGAAGCTATTGCATTGTGTCTTTCTGGCCTGGCTCAACGCCCAGACTCTGCGGCCAGCGTTAATGTAACGGCAGCCCAAGAGAAATCCTTTAACCCTTCAATACCTCGTAATATCCAGACACGTGTTGTCTTTAATTGTACGTAAAATATAGCTTATTATAAAATAATATGGCGTTTTTGTAAAGTGCACGTTCACTCAGAATGGTATTTTGACGCTAAACAGCAGATCCTTATCATTCCCTCAACTCAATGGTACTCATTTCATCCACCTCAGAATGATGAAGGGTTGATCAGACCCCGCATCTATTCACTTCAGAACGATAAAATGCTAAGTAGACCTGGTAGCATCTGAACTTATGACCATGAAGTCAAACACAGGCTCAAGCACATTCTCTGTGTGTCATGCATGTTGTGTAAACGCCGTATATTCTAGTCTTTTCTCCTAAAGGCCTATAATAATTGTATTGAACCTATACTTTTAATCATATTATTGTTGTATATAGCTGAATTAATCTGTGTATTTGTATCAAAGGTATAATAACTCTACTTTCCTATGGAAGTTGGTGGTGTGGCCTTCATTAATTTGTTTCTACACTTTCTAATGTCCAGGCAATAACTGACCTTTAACCTTCTTTGGGTAGCAGTACATTTTCTTTGAGAAGGACAGGGCTGTTAACATACCATTAGGTGAAATGCAATTTCAGTCTTTTCTATTCACTGAGAGCCACAAAACATTTCCCATCAGACAAGTACAAGTGGTGTCTCATTTGGTGCTTGCAAATTATTCTCCTAATTTGTCCAGTTTCAGAGGTGGACCCTAATGTGCACTACCTCTCCCTCCTCTCTCACGGTACCGCACTCCTGTTCCTTGGCACTTCATCTTCTCTACTCCCCCATTAGTCCTGCACAAAGATTACATCCCTTTCATAAACTTATTTTTACTTTATCATTTATTAAAAAATGGGTGTAGTTAGTGTGCATTCCATTCCATCAATTTGTCTCCTTGTCTCCTCTTTTCTCTCTAATAATTACCATCTGGTCCGAGATGTATGTTGCTCTTAGTCCAATGTCACTAACTTCCTTGGCCACGAGACACAATTTCAAAATCTTTGCTACTAGCTAACTCCAACTGTGTGTGTTCTGTAGCTGTACTTCCTAGATCTATGCTTGTACTTGGGCTACCTGCCCGTGCCTGAAGAGGTGGCACTTGTCACTGCCTGGGCTGTTGAATTGGACGCAGGTAGGAGTAAATTATTTGGGTCTTAATTGCCTTGTGTTGCGGCTGTATGTGGGGTGCAACACCTTGCATGTTGCCTACTAAGGCACATCATGGTACTTGTAGTGTAACTGCATCTATATGTCTGTTTTTCATGATCGTTATCAATCATTACGTGTGTGAGCCTTCCCAGTGCTCATCAACAATGTAAACCGAGTGGTAGCCCTCTGGCTGCGCTGCAATGTTCTCCTCTTAAGTACTTCCTTCCACTCGTGAGCCTATTTTTGTAATGCCTAAATTTTATTAACAAGAATTGTAGGCCTGTGTTTCCAGTTAAATGTAACAATGTATTTCAAAGCATTTATAACCTACCCTCATGACATGGAGCAGGGGGTGTCTTTGTGTGCTTTAGCGAATCAGAAAGTTTAGCTACTTATGGGAACGTAAATGTAATATTAACTGTGATACTGCGCCACTGTATTTATTTAATTTCTTTTTTGTTCTGGTATTCTAACTAGCAGGGTCTCATCGCCATCGAATGATGATGAGACTTCAGCAACACGTAATGCTTTGAAAACAGGATATACTAATATAACAATAATATTCACGGTGAACTCAAGCACTCTCAACTCACATGTTTAAAAATACATTAGCAGGCCCAGGTATTCCTGTCTCGCTAAAACAGATCAAATACTGTTAGATGATCAGGCCAAAGCATAATATGGGGGGGTCAAGGGACATACCTGAGAGGAAGGGGCTTAAGGGAGCTAACAGGAGGAATGGAGATACGACTCCACCCCCACTTTGGCTACCAATTGGCCTGGACAAATGGTAGGCAAAACATGTGAGAGACAGAAGAAAAGAGGCGCAATGTATGGATAATGTGCAATGAAGACAAGTGCAACTACTTAGCGGGATTGCGGCTACGTATTAAAGGCAAGACAATCCAGACAACAGCTACCTGGCGCAACTGCCCGTAATAGTGAGGAAAAGTGGGGGCAATTGAGTCAACAATAATAACTAGCAGTCTGCCGCTCGGCTAGTGAGTGTAAAGCTGGCAGAACAGCAACAGATGGGGGCGGTGGCGGTAGAGAACTGTGGTGGGACAGCAGGGCTAATAAATGTTTAACAAAACGAAGCACAAGAAACAGACATAACGGACAACAAATAAACAATAATTAAATAAATGAAATGCATTTCAAAAAGGAATACGTATCAATGTAACAGTGGTGGCTGAGAAAGCAGCCTGGAAAGACAGAAAGGAGGGGCGAGGGGGCCTACAGTGGAGCTGCGAGGCTTACTTCCACGTTCTGTGAAGGGACAGAATCGGAGAAGAAGGCGGGGTCGATGTCACAGCGGGTCAGAGAGTGCCAAGTGGCCTGTTCCTATTTCTGGAGTGGCGCAGTTAACAAAGGAGAAAGGCGCCGGGGAGAGACTGAGAGAAATTGCAGAAATAAAAAGAGAAAGGCACCCAAGCCATGCAAAATGGAATCAGAAAGGGACATACTGTAGAGAGCGAAGAACGGGTGTGTGAATACACAGGAGAGAATCTTGAGGAAGGAGGGGCGCATTGACGCCGAAAACAAGAGAATGGTCTTGCAAGAAGAACAATATATAAATAGCAACTGAATGAGAAGGAAGGCAATGAGTGAAAGAACAGAAAGGTGAAAATATAAAGGTGAAAGTAAATTAGAGAATCTGTAAAGAAGAATATAAAATGGCGGCAAGAGCATACAAAATGGCGGCGGGATACACCCTTAATAGAAAAGTGCGACAACACTACAGATACGCGTGCCACTTGTGCACCGTGTCAAGGGCGCAACAGCCCACAACTAAATCCAAACAGTCAATTGAAAAACAACGTCAAAGACCTGCTATAATGATATACAAAAAAATATGCGCCAAATATTAAAACATGTCAAAACATGGGAAAGCGGCAAACGCATGTGCACAATGCCAGAATTCGAAAAACACACAGAAGTGTTTTCCAGGACTCAAACCTCAAGCAGTACGAAGCAAATTAAAAACCCCACATATTATAAATACCAAAACATAAAACGCCGCAGAAGCACTTGTGCACAATGCCAGAATTCGATCAACCACGTGATCCGGACTCAAACCGTAAGCATCAACCAGAAGCATATGCAAGGGAAAGGGCAAAGATAAGAACGAGGAAGTGAAAACGGCAATGAAAGTGAGAGCACAATATTTCTTAAAAAGGCAACGACAAAGAGGCCAAAGACAGAATGGGCAAGAGAACGCAGCAAAAAGGAAACCACGACAACTAAAGAGCAGAGCACCAAAGAGCCTCGGAGAGATGTGACCAGCCACAAAGAGGGAAGAGGGCGGCGGTCGTGGCACGACAGAAACTACAGGGGACCAGGGAGGGGCACGGCGACACCCCGGAGGACCCAATCCACCGGACCACACACACCAGAGACCGGAGGAAAGGCAGGGGGAAAAAAAAGTGTCCCTGACTCACCCGGTCGGTGGAGGGAAGAGGCGGGGAGAGGCCATGGGCAGCCGCAGGCGTGTCCCAGGTCCACACTGCAGAGGAACCGTCCGCACGAGACCTTCGCGGTCGTCAGCTGATGGGGGGTAAATGGAGAGACACTGCAGTGGTCACACATGGCTTACCAGCTCACGAGAGCAAGACCTGCGCTCTGCACGTTCTCTTGAAAGGAAGGAACAACGATGTCAAATACAGTAGCACTTTATTAAGCAATTCAAACCCACAGGAAACAGTTCAACTTAAATGTGTGTTCATCAACACATGATCAGGATGAAAAAATAAATGCATCGACAATGTTATAAATCAAATGTTCAAACGAAGCAGAAATGTATATCTATCTATCTTTCTATGAGCAGCTGCCCAACCTTGAATTTAAAGGTGATGAATAGGATAGTGCCTAGAAGGCAAATCTTTTCTTAAGAAAGCAACACCATTCAAGACTACGCAGTTTAAACTAAGTTAAATGCAATGTTTTGGGCTTTGATGAGTTAAATTAGATAGGCTGTCAAAGCCAAAAGGCTAAATTATTAAAGAGGCTGAATAAGCTAATAATGAAATAATCAGATAGGCTGACAAAGCCAATAGGCTATGCCATCAGATAGGCCGTTAAAGCCAAAAGGCTAAATTTATAAGAAAAGAATATTACCACCTTGAAAGTTTGAAGCTCTAGCCCAGTAGTACGGACGATCGATCGCACGGGAACCCTCTAACTGCAGTCAAGCTCTGATGCAATGGAGAGTTCAAAGCTTATAGTGTGGGCGAGGCGCTTTTATATAGTTGAATGCAGAACTTTATCGTTAAATGCAGAACCTATGCCTACGTGTGCACGAGGCTTGACACGAGATGTGACGCAGGCCACTTGGCCACCTGCTTTACTGGAAAATTTTATATGAGAAGTGGTATCAGGATAAAACAGAACTGGTGGCAGAAGGTCAGAGTTCTCTGACCGCAAAAAGTAAACAAAGGATAACTTTTACCGTGAAAAATGCTTTAGAATTAATATTAAATATATTAATTCTTGGTCAAGTTCCTGCCTTGGGTTCCAGTTTAATGCAAGCGCGGAAAGTCCCATAGCTAAGAATATCATGAATCTTGCATGTGACACTGCCAGATGTTCCATCACAGGTCGTCACATGGGTGGGGGCCACCCTTATTCTTGTAACTGTGGAAAGTTACAAGACAGGCTAATGTTGTATCTGGGTGGATGGGACAGATTTCTGCTAGCAGATCAGTGAGGCCTACGAGGTCTGTTTCATTATTATTATGAAAATGAGAGCAAGAGTCACTTTCATTTGGGCCTACACTTTTGTATCTTAGGAAGGTATGCTTGGGCCTATGTAAGATATGGTTTATCTAGGGAGCTGGGCTTGGGCCTATGTGAGATGTGCTACCAGGACAAGGGAAAGTGGACAATTTAAGACATTCTATCTGAGCCTGCCTGGTAGGGCCTATCTGGGAGTATCATGTTTGGTGGGTAGTGCAGAATCATTAATGGGTTTCTTGTTAAATGGTAATACGGGACTTTCGGGACCCTCCATCAACTCGTTTCACTCTGGGCTTTACTTTCAAATCACGTGACATATTTCCGCAGCTTTCTTCCACTTGGAAGCCATTTTGCACTTGCGCATTAAGCTCATCTGCCTCGGCAGCCATCTTTACAGCGCGGCTTAACAGGCCCAAGCGAACTATCATGAAAACAAACACAATCATAATTAAAACAAAGAAAATAAGCCTTTTCTTTTCCCACCCGTCACTCTACGTACCCCAATTAGGTGTTACCTAGCAAAAGCGACATGTAAAGCTATGTTTACTTACCATCCGCATTCTTTAGCCACAATACAATTTTCTACATAGCACAAATCATGCAACATTACTCTAATTAGTACGCAAACCATTATGTTAATATTATTTCACGTTGACAAATGTAAGTAGGTTAACTTTTGCACTTAAATTGCGGTTACCACTTATAAAAGATGTCTATAAGAGACGTAAAGTGTTGATTAGTCATCAAAACAATTAATAGTATTTATTATTAGCATTAATATTAGGGGGTTCAAAAATTTCTTATTTACCTTGCTCCATCAACTCCCCCTTTTGGTGATTTTTAATATCACCACAAAAACCCAGGTTACACAATTTTACAGATAGCATGTTTCTGGTTCATTTGCTTCTTGTTAGTTTTACACATCAGTATCCCTTTCATCTTGTCTTTTTGTTATCTCATACATACTTTCTTTTAGTTCTTCAAGTTCTATTTCACCTAATTCTCGTTCTCTTTCTTATTATCTCTTTTCATTTTGTTTTGTCTTTTTCTCCTTTTAATACATATAATAACAAATTTCGCAAATAACACCACTAAAATTACTACTGTTGCTGATATCAAAACTTTCCCTACAATAGAACTACCTATTTCAGTGAACCATTTTGGTATTGAGGAAAAACTCTTACCAAGTTTCTCCCAAGCATTTTCAACCTCCAGTGGAACAAGTTCTTTGTGCAAATTAGTAATATTCTTTATATACTTTTGTATATTTTCACTTTTATCTGGAATGTAAGTGCAACAATGTTGGACTTTCAGCATTCCACAGACTCCTCCCTCTTTTGCCAAAAGAATGTCAAGGGCAAGTCGATTTTGCATCACCATAGCTCCCATGGCAACCATCTCGGTATTTACCATCAAGAACCCTCCAGCAGTATTCGTTGATAAACGATCTACTACTGTGGACAATTTTCGAATTTTAAATGCATTCAAAGATATTCCCACTGCTGGTATCATTGCTCCAAAAATGTCACCCACTATTTCTGAAAAACTTTCCCTCTTTCTACGTGTGAATGTTTCACCCATTTCGTGTGTTCCTTTTTCTTCTCTATCTACATGAAAGATTTTTGGAAAGACCAGGCCTAAGTAGCCCGACCCATACCAATGGTCCGGCAATCTGTAATAAGCTCTGTTTCCACATATATAATAGATCCCTGGAAATATTAGAAGTCGCGCTAAGCTAGGCAGTGCTCAGTTCTTTTTAAACCTACATTTAACTCTTTTAAACTTGCCTGATTTTAATCTGCTAAGTGTTTAAGCCTCTGTTGTTCACCGCGCTCGCCGCATCTCGCACCGGAGCTCCCTCTGGGCCGGTCCTGCCTTCCGGGGGGTGTCAGCTGCTGCACAGCAGGGCTGATTGGAGGGGCGGAGGCCAGAGGTCACCAGGGCATAAAACTGCATGCTGGAGCGGACGCGCCGCTGGCGCGCCGTTGGCGCACCTAAGGCAAGCCCATCTGCGCCCGTCCGCAATCGCACGGGTCCAGGGGCTAGGACCCCTGGCCCTTCCCTGGTATACTCGGGTGAGGAACTCAGAACCCTCGACAGCAATTCCTGCCCCTTAAGCAGAGAGACTGTAAATATACTTCAGAGAGAAGGACTCCTCATACCACAGGGCAGGAAGTCATTTAGCTCTATTCCTTTACACACCCCGGGTGATTACAATCTTGGTAACAATAACTGTAACAACCTGAAACTCTCTGCCCTAAACACACGCTCCCTCCAGAAACACGCCCTGGAAACCTTGACCCTCCTACAAAATGATAGCCCCGACATCCTTGCCTTGACTGAAACTTGGCTTGATGAGGACTCCGGCCCCACCTTAGTAGCATCACTTCCGGACGGATATGATGCCATCTGGCACAACAGGTTAGGGGTAGAAGAGGAGGGGGGTGGCGCTCCTGTACAAAAATCATCTGAAAATTGAGAAGTTGTCTGGAGACAATCTAGAAGGAGCTGACATCTTAATAAGCAAGATATGTTTTAGTTCATCTAGTATAGCAATCATGGTAGTCTACCGCCCACCTAAATGCCCTCCACGCTTCGTGGATCTCCTCACGGAATGTGTTACCAATCTTAGATCACGTTTCCAACAACTTCTGGTGTTAGGAGACTTCAACTATCACTGGGATCTACAACCTAGAGGAGCTCAGGCCCTACAGCTAGAGGAGACGTTTACTTCTCTTGGGCTTGAACAACTAGTAACTACCCCTACATATGAGAAAGGACATACCTTAGACTTGGTCTGGTCCACTCTCACGCTCGTAAACCCAGTGGAGACCTCCCCCTGTGCATGGTCAGACCATTACTTTATCAACCTCCAACTCCCCATAGCTAGGTGTGAGGGACGTCCACCCACTAACTGGAAACTAATTAGAAGCTGGACAAAAATTGAGGGCCCTAAACTAGGAAATCTGCTCAGAGGAATACCCCTAGGAGGCCGGAGAATGCAGATATTGAAGAGTGGACTGAATCCATCTCCAGCCAGTTAGTTTCTGCCATCAATATACTAGCCCCTGTCAAGAAAATAAAAATTGGTAACAATGGTAAGGGCGCACCATGGTTCACGGAGGAGCTCAGGTCTTTGAAACTTTCACTTTGCCACCACGAACGCCGTTGGCGCAAAGCCTACGAACCACAGGCCCTCGCAGATTACAGGGCAAGAGTCTCCACTTACAAAAAGGCGCTACTTAACAGGAAGGCTGAATATTTTGAAAATAGAATCTTGATGGCAACTAACAAACAAAAAGAAACATTCAAAATCCTCAAAGAATTGAGTCATAAACCGCCATTGGAGACACCATCCAACCTGGAACTATGCAATACATTTTTATCCTTCTTTTTCGACAAAATACAAGATATTCTGGCCGATATTGACAACTCCCCTTTAAGCAATCTTACTATGAAGAGGTCAAGACCCCGGGACAAGGGGTAGAGTTGATCTCCTCTTTTCAAACACTTGACTTAGAAACCTTCCGACGCATTGCATCTAAAATTAAATCTGGCTCACCCGCAGATCCATGCCCCCCTAGGATCTTTAAACTAGCCCTTCCAGCGATTGAGGGAGATATTGTAGCCTTGCTGAACCGCTCGCTGGAAACCGGGAAGGTTCCCAGTCTCTTCAAAGAAGCCAGAGTAATTCCGTTACTCAAGAAGGCAGGAGCGGATAGCTCCAATATGAAAAACTTTAGGCCCATATCTCAACTCCCATTCTTGGCCAAAATCTTAGAACAGTATGTCTTGCAAACCCTATCCAGCTTTATAGAGGACCATCATCTCCTGGGAGACAGGCAGGCCGGCTTCCGTGCTCATCATAGCACCGAGCTGGTGATGCTGTCAATACTTGACGACATCAGGAATAAATCTGACAGCAAGAAGCCATGTGCCCTGGTCCTTCTGGACCTGTCGGCAGCGTTCGACCGGTCAACCACTCCCAACTTCTGAAAAGAATACAAGACATTGGGATTGGCGGCCCAATTCTCCAGTGGATTACCTCGTACCTGACCGACCGCACCCAAAAAATTCAGATGGGTGACTGGGTCTCAGAGAGGGGAGCTATCCCCTGCGGAGTTCCGCAAGGGTCAGCACTCTCCCCCCTCTTGTTTAACATATACCTCAGAACTCTGATTAAGGCCCTCGCCTTGATGGACTGTCAAATTTTCAATTATGCGGATGACACGCAAATTATTCTCCAAATAGAAGACACCCCAAAGGCCCACTCCCGGGCAAAAGACATACTGCGATTCACGGTTAAGTGGATGACGGCCAACTCTCTTAAGATTAACCCAGACAAGACGGAGGTCCTGGCCGTCACCAATGAGAGCAATCCTTGGAACTCCCTTTACTGGCCACTCGAACTGGGTGATTACCCAGCCCCAGCAACGGTGGTAAAAAGTTTAGGACTCAAAATTGATGCCAAACTTTCATTGGCTGATCAAGTTTCTACCGTGTTCGGTACCTGCGTCAGCCTTCTTAGGCTGCTGAGGAGACTTTCCCCCATCCTCTCCCTCTCTACCATGAAGACAGTGGTGGCCGCCCTGGTCCTGGCCAGGCTGGATTATGGGAATTCACTCTATATTGGATTACCAGACTCACTGTTGGGCAAACTTCAGGTGGTGATGAACGATGCCGCTAGGCTAATTTTCAAACTGCCTAGACGCACGCAGGCATCACCCCTTCTGCAACAACTTCACTGGCTGCCCATCAAACAGAGGGCCAAATTCAAAGGACTCTGTATTACGCATAAGGCCCTCTTCGGACAGGCACCCCACTACATCAAAGAACGCCTGGAGAGATATGTCCCTGGCCGCTCACTTAGGTCCTCTACTGAGGGCCTCCTAAAATGCCCACGCTTTCACTACACTACTAAAGGAGGACGTGCCTTCTCTGCCTGATACCGCCACTCTGGAACAAGCTGCCTAGTCAGCTCCGTGCGGAAGGACGCCTTCTTCCATTAAGAAAAAACTCAAAACCCTCTTGTACACAGAAGCCTGGGCCTAACTATATTACCATCCCACCTGGAACTGACGCTGATCTTCTTGAAGCGCTTAGAGACCTGTTGGTATTAGGCGCTATACAAGTCGAAATTAACATAACATAACATAACATATTGGATCTTTTCCTCCTTTGAATCCCCATCCCCCTAAAATTTTATAATTGTCTCGGCAGTCACTGGAACCCACAAAATAGTTGTCATACCTAGTTCTATTTCTACTAATGCACAACTTTCCCTGTTGGGGCCAATCTAAAGTCATAGCCGCATTTGTCTTTTTCTTATCATTACTTTCTCTTTCAAATGTCCAAAGGGGTGTTTTCATCTCTTCCTCTACTATTTTTCTTTGAAATTTGACTCTTCTACTTTCTACCATCTCTAAAAATACCTTTTCCTCTTTCTTTAACTCACAAGTAAGGTTGTGTTTAACTACATCATCTAATGTCAATTCTTTATTTTCTAAGAAAAAATCACCAAACATCTTTGCTACTTTCACCTTGTTCAATTCAGGAATTATAGGAATTTTTGCAAAAATCTTATTTATGTCAGTGTAATAATATTCTAATCTACCTGTTTTATAAAACAAACTAGCTAAAACACTACATGTTATTCCATACGTCAAAGGAAGGTGATGATAGGTCACACCTTCTGAAACAGACGCAGGTAATTGCATACAAACATAACAATGTTTTACATCCATTGTTTCTACATATTCATATAATAATTTTGTGAAAACATTCTTTGAAAAATCTGTTATAGATCTATCCTTATGTAACTCTGCACTATCTATTAATGTTGCTGTATTCTGTATGTTAACTTCCTTATCCTTCTTTGTGTTATTCTCTAATATGGACGTTTCTTCTACAGCTAATTTAATTGGAATGGTGATTGCTAAGATAAGCCATACAAACATTAATAAACCTGTACAAAAGAAACACATTCTACACCATCTACGTAAAAACGCACATCTATTCTCTGTGTCTACCATCTTATTCTATTACCTAAATATATATATTTGTACAGTAAATGTGTCACCACACCTCAGAATGACGTTTCAGCCACTCTACTCTCTCACTTTGTCTCGTTTGGTACTCTCTTTAGTTCCTCTCAGAACTCTTTCTTGTCTTATTCAGGTTTTTAATGTCCAGTCCAGCTTTTTCTTTCCAATCTCTTCAAACTTGTTGCACTTCACTTTCACCCATTGGTTTGTAGCTTTCTTCGGAGTTATCGTGAGTGATTTCTTCTTCTTTGATATCAGTCAATGCGATGTATAGCCATTCAGGTGACTTATATTTCAAATTAACTTTCTTTACTCTTTTTGTTTTCTGCAATTGTTTTCCACTTTGTTTTTCTTGTTCTTTTTGACTTGTTATCTCATTTACTTGCTCTGCATTATCTCTGTTTATCCTTATGATTTTATATCTCAATCTTTTGACTTTGTGGGGCCAATTATCTCCTTTTCTCGGCCTTTTCGGTTCACTTTCTTTTTCTTTTCGTTCAGCTCTCCAAGTTCTTTTTCTTGGTCCTAGTCTCTGTTTTCTCTCTCCTTCACTTTCTTCTGATTCTGTTTCAGACCTTACTTCATTTCCTCTTATTTTGAACTTTATGATTTCACCTTCTTTGTCTAGCTCTTCTTCTTCCTGTGTCTTTCCTGTTCGATCACTTGTTTCTATCCCTCCTCAAGGTTCTTCCGAATTTTCGTTGTTCTCTCTGTCTGTTTCTATATTTCCCTGTTCTCTTGTTTGTTGGTCTGTCCCTATTGCTCCTCGGCGTTCTTCCAATTTTTCTATCTCTCTATTTGAATCTATCCCTCCCTTGTCTAATTTGACAATTTTTGAAGGATTTTTACCATAACTTGTGCTTGGCTGATCACTATCACTGTCTCTTTGTTCAGTTTCTTCGTTTATGATGTCATTGTTCCATTTATTCTTTAGCTTTTCATCACAATCTGATTGATCTGTATCAGATGCTGAACTGGTGTCTGATATTTCCAGATGTCGACTTACAGGTCGATCTTCAAGTTCTGGAACTTTTGTTATTTCAAATTCTTCTCCGGTTGTTAGACTTGTACCTGGGTCTTCCAGATGTCGACTTACAGGTCGATCTTCAGGATCTGGAACCCTGTTTGTTTCGTCTTCTGCATCGGATGCTGAACTGGTATCAGATGTCGACTTACAGGTCGAGCTTCAGGATCTGGAACTCTGATAGTGTGGCTGGCATGTACCCAGTTTTTCACTCCTGCACATTTGACTGCAGTTGTTGTCACCAGGATCACTTGTCGTGGTTGGTCCCAGCGAGGAACCAAACAGTTTCTTCTTCTGTGGACTTTTATGCGGACCCAATCTCCTGGACTCAAATCATGTTCTGGTTTTCTTTCAAGAGTGGTCGCATCCGGTCCAACCTGATGAAACACAGAATGTACCACATCAGCTAATCCTTTGCAATAATCCAACACGAGATCATCAGTTATAGTCAGCAGTTTGTTGACAGGTACATGTGCTTGTCTCATTGCTCGTCCCATGATTATTTCGTGGGGACTCAGACCTGTTTTTCTATTAGGTATGCTTCTGATAGTCATTAGTACCAGTGGAAGGGCATCTGGCCATTTGAGTCCTGTGGCTTGACACATTTTCCCTAATCTATTCTTTATTGTTCCATTCACTTGTTCTACCACTCCAGAAGCCTCTGGTCTGTATGCACAGTGCAATTTCTGTTGAATACCAAGAGCTTCACATATCAGTTGAATTAGTTCATTTTGAAAATGTAAGAGCTTAGCTACTGTAATCCCATCATTCCTTCTGGTTGGATAGGCTTCCACCCAACGAGAAAACAAACAAACGACCACAAGAACATACCTCAGTCTATTGCTTGGGGGCATTTCTATGAAATCCAGTTGCATTCTCGTGAAAGGACCTCCCTCTCGTCCTATTGTTCCTAAACTCACTACTGTTTTCCTTCCTGGATTTATCTGTTGGCAGATAAGACATCTTTGACAAAGACTTTCAGCTATAGCTCTGAATTTTGGGTTATACCATGTTTGTCTAAAAAGTCGGATCATGGCATCCCTTCCAATATGAGCTTGTCCATGGTACATCCGTGCCATATTAGAAATCATGCTATCAGGCATAACTGGTCTTTCATCTCTATAAACCCAAACATCATCTTCCTCCCTTTTCCTGCATCCTGCTTTTATCCAGCTATCTTTTTTCTCATCATCTGCAGCTTCTTGTAATTGTCTCACCTCATCCCATGTTTCGATAATGTTAGTAAACAGCAAAGGACATGAAACATGCTCTCTTTCTATTCTCCTGTTCAACGATACTACATTTTTGGCACAATACTGAGCTATTTCGTCAGCATATTTGTTGCCCACAGTTATGTAGTCTTCCCCATTTTTGTGCGCAGTACACTTTACCACTGCAATCTGTTTAGGCAGCTGTATCGCCTCAAGTAATTTCTTCACAAACTCACCATTTCTAATTGGAGTTCCTGCAGACGTCAAGAAACCTCTTTGGGACCAGATCTGCCCAAAATCATGGACCACTCCGAAGCCATACTGGCTATCCGTGATCACTGTGATTCGAACATTCTTTCCCAGTTTGCATGGCTGAATTAGAGCAACTAGTTCAGCCACTTGGGCGGAACGTATCCCTCTCAAACAAGATGCTTCCATTATTGCAGCTACTGTACATAATACGCTGCACTCAAAACTCCTTCACTTGTCCTCAAACATGAGCCATCCACAAACATCACATAATCTGATTCTTTTAAAGGCTCATCTCTGATATCTGGCCTTGGTTTTGTACAGTATTCAAGTACGTTCAAGCAATCATGGTCAACCTCATCTTTGTCTGTCACACTCTCTTCATCCGGCAATGATGTCGAAGGATTCACGCTTGTGCATCTATCAATGGTTACATTTTCTGCACTTAAAATCACTTTTTCGTACCTAGTCAGCCGACTATGTGTCATGTATTGAGTTTTGGTTCTTGTCAAAAGAATTTCAACTGAATGTGGAACATATACTCTCAGTGAGTATCCCATCACAATGCCTTCACTTTGTTCCAGACTCACACAAGTAGCATCTACTGCTTTCAGACATCCAGGCAACGCTTTTGCTACCGGGTCTAAAACAGCTGAAAAATATGCAATAGGTCTTTTCATATTTCCATGTTTTTGTACTAACACTGAAAATGCACACCCATCTCTCTCACTACAGTACAGCTCAAATTCTTTTTCATAGTCAGGCATTCCCAATGCCGGTGCTTCACACAGTCTCACTTTTAGTTCTCTAAATGCCTTCATTTCTTCATCATTCAATTCAAACGGATCTTTAACATCCTTTTTCGTTAATCGCTGTAATGGTTTCGCAATTAGTGAAAATCCACTTATCCACTATCGACAATATCCAACCATTCCCAGGAACATTCTCACCTCTCTTTGTGTCATTGGAGCTCTCATTCCTCTGATAATTTTTATTCTCTCAGTCGTTATCTTTCGCACTCCTTTTTCAATTTTATGACCTAGGTATTGAACTTCTTGTTGACAAAACTGTAATTTTGATGGGGACACCTTATGTCCTCCTCCAGCTAAATGGTTCAGTAAAGCAATTGTGTCAGTAACACATGCTTCTCTGGTTTTTGATGCCACCAATAGGTCATCAATATACTGAACCATCACAGATCTTTCAGGCATTTTTAAATCTTCCAATGATTTCTTTAGGATCTGATTAAAGATCGAGGGACTTTCTGTATACCCCTGAGGAATTCGATACCATGCCAAAATACGCTCTCCGAACCTGAACGCAAATAATGGCTGGCTATCTGGATGTAATGGGATAGAAAAAAATGCATGGCACAAATCAATGACAGTGTACCATTCCGCCTCATGTGGAATCTGGTACAGTATTACAGCAGGGTTTGGTACAATTGGACAACAAGGAACGACAATTTTATTAACCTTCCGTAAATCTTGCACTATTCTATATGTTCCATTCTGCTTTTTCAGTCCCATTATAGGCGAATTACATTGCCTGCTCATTATTTCTTTCAAAATTCCTTGTTCAATCATTTTATTTATTACAGGTGTTATTCCTTCAATGATTTCTGGCGTCAATTTATATTGTGGAGTATTTGGGTAATTTGTTCCTTCTTTAACAGAAATTTTAACAGGGTCTACTCCTCTCATTAACCCAATGTCTTCGCCTGTAAAATCCCATACCTCCTGTTTGACTGTTTCTATTAATTCAATTGGAATTTTCTTTACATCGAACACAGGAAACATGTCATTCACTCCTGGCTCTAATTCTGCCATTGTCATTTTATACAATACATCTTCATCTGGTGTCTGAAATGCAATCCCATCCAGAGTACAATAGATGGTGCAATTCATTTTGCAAAGTAGATCGCGTCCAAGTAAATTTACAGGACTGCAATCACACACCACAAATCGGTGCATTTCTCTGAATGGTCCAACTTTTACTTCTACTAATTTAGTAAGTGGTGCCTTAATTTGCTGATTTGAGACACCAACGACTTGGATATATTCACCTGAGAGAGGAAGGTTTGGAATTTCCACTGATCTGATGGTAGAACGGGTAGCTCCATTGTCCACAAGGAATGTTACATTTGCACCATTCACTTCTCCATCCACAAATGGACCTGCCTGATCTACCTCTAGAGTTGCGCCAAGTACGCACTCTTCCTCCTCTCCTAGGCACCGTCATAAACTTTCATCCGATTCATTCCCATCCTGTCGTAACCAATACTGCGTTATCGCAGCTGCACGCAGCAATTGTGTTACCTGCTCTCCTCCGTAGAATCCTGTCTCTGCACTGTATCTCTGTGGATTTACACTCTTGGGAAGTGGTGGTTGTGGCACCTGACTCTGCTGAGTAACTACATGCGGTTGCTGCAGCTGTTGGTAACTCACCTCACTCTGCACCTGTGGATTTAATGATTGATTTTCTGTATTAGCTTTTGGAGGAAATTTACACTCGTTTCTCCAATGCCCTAACTTTCCGCAGTTGTGGCATGGCCACTTCTTCTTTGCTTCTTCTATACTCATTTGGCCTTTGCCTTTACCTATATTTGTTTTGGATTTCGTTTGTCCTGTCTCATTACCCTGATTATTCAGTTGAGCTTCTTGTTTTTCTGCAACTTTCACTTGCGCCCACATTGCTTTCTCCTTTAATTTACGCTGTCTACATTCAATGTCATCACTACAATACTTGGCATACTTCAACACTTCATCCACTGTACTGTTCTGCCAGCATATCATATGCTGTTTAATCATTTCGCTTATTTCTGGTTTCAACCCATAAACAAATCTATATACAAAATGACATGTCCTTCTCATTCAGAGTCTCATAACCGCTATACTGTTTGAAGACCAAAAGTAGCCTCTCATAGTAGGCATGTACAGACTCCTTACTCTCCTGCGTAGTTCTGTCAATTTTTACCCAATCAGTTTCTTTAGGTGGAATTTTGTTTTTCAAAAAGGTAATAACCTGTTCATATTTCCTCATCACTTCTGGTCCTGGTGCTCCTGTCTTTGCGTCTCTTGGGTATTCTACAGTTGGCCAATCAATGGTAATTTTACATTCTGTCCATAAATCGGCTGGTACTACAATGTCAAATAACCCATCCAAATCTACCCATAACACCTTGGAAACTTTGACAAACCTTTCCACTTGTCTGTACCATTCTACAGGTTTTTCTCTCAATTTTGGAAAGTCATTTGTAAATGACAGTATATCTTGTCTGGACCAAGGGACATGTACATAACTACCTCCTGGGGTTTCTCTCATCGGATACTCCCTTACAACCGATTCCTTGTCTGTCACTGCAAACGTCAAAGACGCTTTATCTGTTATTCTCTCATTCCTTTTAGTCCACCTGCTTCTCCATCTGTCCACATCACCCCATTTTCTCAATAAAACAATCAGTTCTTTTATCTGTGTTAAACGTCCTGATGTGTTCAGATTTTCTATATCTTTCTCACAAAAATCTACCATATACGGTTTCTGCAAACTCCTGACCTTTACAAATTCCACTCCTAGTTCATTCGCTGTCTCTTCCAATGTGTCATGTAGATTTCTAGCTCTCCAAGTAATGCTTTTGCATAAGAAAATTATCTCATCGTCCTGGTATGTTTTCAATTTTTCTGTACCAATAGTCCCCAAAATTAATTCTTCCATATCTATCTTTAGCCTAATTACATCTAATGGTTTCGGTTCTGTCTCTTTCTTTTGCAGATTTCTCATCCATTCACTTAATTCGTCTGGAGTTGGACCTACAGGTGTGCTATTTATTTCTATCCAATTTCTATTCCTCTCTGGTGTTTCTGTTGCAGACTCGGTTCCCATAGGAATCCTCCTTATCTCACTCTCGTTTACTGTCAGGTTAGTAGGTGGGCTCGGTCTATATGAACTGACCAAATTTCTTACCCCTTCATTTTCTAGTTCCATTCCTTCTCTTATTCTTTCCAAATTTGAGTTCATGGGGATGACTAGCTAATGCTCATCTATTTTCTGGTTCTCAAAAACTGGTATTACTGGTCCTATTGTCACTGGCACAGTCACAGCTTCCATGTTCATTGTTAACTCTCTTATTTTCTCAGTCAATTCTTTTGTAGTTTTTGCTAATTCGGCTGCATTGTCACTATCAACTTTTTCACTTTGTGGAGTTTTTAGCTGCTCATTTGACCTATTTATCTCGTATCTTTGTTCTGGACTTTTATTCCTCCCAGTTTCCATTGGCGGTGCATTGGGTGTCACCACCGCAGAATTCTGTTGATATGGAGGTGGGTTTCTGTTTAAAATGTCTTCCAGCAACTCATCCTCTGTCTCGCTACCTCCATACCCGTACCTTTCTGTAACTGTATGTTTCTTTTTCTCTGCACACTTCTTTCCTGTACCCTCTTCAACTGTAAAAGCTGGAAACAACCCTTCTGTCATATTTGCATATCTCCAACGCTTCATTCTGTCCTCATGATTCACTCCCCATAACCTTCCAGGAACTAAACTATGATTCTTTGCACCTCTGTACCTTTCTCGTTCATACATCTCATCTTCCCACTCACCTAACGCTTCAAACTGTGTCGGTCTAGGTCTTGGCTCAAGCTTTGTCATCTTTTCTCTCAAATTTCGAAGTACCGCTATGCTAAATGAACCATTCTCTGGAAAAGCCAATACTCCATCGTTCTGAGTATATTTTGTCCAATTTTCTAAACAAATGCAAGTATGATAACCGTATTTCAGCATCATATGCGAAGCTGGTGTTTTCGGCGGAGGAATTACCTGTCCCTCTCTAGTCACTACCTTTTTGTCTTTCTTAAAGAAGTTCTTAATTTTCGCCATCCATGACGGTTTCTCTCTACCATATTCATAATAAGCCATTCTTCAGAATTTCCTTTCCTTCTGCAAACCTGTAACTCTGCTCTGATCTCTATGTGCTATTCGGACCTATCCCAGCGCGTCTCACACCAACGCACCAATCAGGGCGTTTTCCCTGTTTCTACTGTACTGGCCAATCCCAGCGCGGTCTTTTGTCAACGTCAGTTCTACTCCTGACCCCTCCTTTACAAAATTTATCGGCAGTTCTTTTTCTTGACTAAATCTTATTAGTTACAACATAAAACACATTTCCATTGTCTGTTTTCGCTAAACAAAAGTGATAGTTTACTCTATCGTACAAGAATACAGTTTCGTTCGATAAGTGTAGCACTTCCCTCTACCTTACCCTTCTTTCAAACAAGGGGTAAACCCGTTTCTCTGGGGATAAAACACATGTGGAGACTACACTGCTCCTGAGAATTAAGGCCAGAGTTTCACAAGAAAACCGGTTTCTATTTTACTCATACACGTTTTATACAGAAAATGTCCCTATCATAACACAACCTGTGTTATCACCAATTTGAAAAACCAGACAATGCACTATTCCATGTGACTTCTCTTGCCACACGTGTCCACTTCCTACTTCCCGGAAGCTTCAAAATTTTCAACTTACATATAACGTAATACAACTCGACATGAAGTGTTAGACATGAAATAATCAAAAATCAATAATCAATAATCACCAAACTAATCTATAGAAACCATCCTCTGCTACCAAGAAATCTGATCCAGCGCTACTAATATAATTTCTTCTCTTGTGGACATGACATCCAGGTTGAAAACACTCTTTTAACAACTATACCAATATGACGGTGGGGCCCATAACACCTCATATACATTCATTCACTCAAATATTCCCTGGATTCCATCCACTTTCACCTAGGAGAAAAAGTTAATGACTGCTGGAAGAGAACGGGATACCTTTTAAAGCTTGACAAGATGGTTTCTCAAATATCATACATAATCAGTTTTAATCCTGTCAGTTTCTAAGACATCAAGGTATTTCGCTCTTTGGTCGATGGACCAACTAGTAGGAATCAGTTGATGGTGATTAAGACCAGCTCAATCACATTTAAACTCATTAAACATTACACTTATTATTGAGCTAAAGAACCACAGACTCATAGTTTTAATTGTAATAAAGTTTATCTACTTCTTTTAAATGCATGAATAAGTTTCAATCATATTAATCAGTTTTAATACGTTTAATATCATTATAAGAAATAACTTTTAAAAGAATTTATGCATACCCTTTTAGATGAGAAATATAGTTCACCTCGGCAGATAAATTGCAGATCACAGCATAGAACTCCCAAAAACTGACTGTCTGTCCCGCTAAACAGGCCTCCTCGACGGACCACCTATACAGGTTTCCCGCAACGATCTTGTTCCTTCCCAGACAGGTTTAAAAGGAAAAAAGATTAATTATATTAAAAAGAAAATGGCCTATAGAAAATAGCAGTAATTCTCCAGCATCAACGTTCAGTGCTCAAAAATTATGTATGAATAACGCTCCTCCCACCTAAGAGTAGGTCCTCTTATGCCCTATTACTAACTTACTAAACAGAAATGTTTCATTCTTTGGGGGCGAGATTCACGCTAATTGGTCCATTGGAGGGGTGGCAAGCATCTCCTCATTGTCCTCCTTGCTTAAACCGGTTCCGAAAATGTTTATAACTTTTGTCCTTTCTCACAGCTTTAGGACATTACTAATCCGATTGACAGTTCCTCACATGTATCTTCTTTTGTAACTTTATTTTAAACAGTTCTTTGTTAATTCACAGCTGCATCTTTGGTTCTCATACATTCTTGCTGAGTCCTTTTTGGCACTCATTTGGTGACAGGTCACGCTGTCCTTGACTCGTTTCACTCTGGGCTTTACTTTCAAATCACGTGACATATTTCCGCAGCTTTCTTCCACTTGGAAGCCATTTTGCACTTGCGCATTAAGCTCATCTGCCTCGGCAGCCATCTTTACAGCGCGGCTTAACAGGCCCAAGCGAACTATCATGAAAACAAACACAATCATAATTAAAACAAAGAAAATAAGCCTTTTCTTTTCCCACCCGTCACTCTACGTACCCCAATTAGGTGTTACCTAGCAAAAGCGACATGTAAAGCTATGTTTACTTACCATCCGCATTCTTTAGCCACAATACAATTTTCTACATAGCACAAATCATGCAACATTACTCTAATTAGTACGCAAACCATTATGTTAATATTATTTCACATTGACAAATGTAAGTAGGTTAACTTTTGCACATAAATTGCGATTACCACTTATAAAAGATGTCTATAAGAGACGTAAAGTGTTGATTAGTCATCAAAACAATTAATAGTATTTATTATTAGCATTAATATTAGGGGGTTCAAAAATTTCTTATATCACCCACAGAAAAACGGTGGTCCAGGCATTAATAATCTCCAGGTTGGACTACGTGAATGTACTCTACCTGGGGCTGCCTGAGTATCTACTGGCAAGACTGCAGGTGACTCAGAACGCTGCAGCAAGAGCAATACTCATGCTTGGCCCCAGAGCTCGTATGTCCACACAGCTGAAATCCTTACACTGGCTCCCTGTCCGCAAAAGGATCCATTTCAAGGCCATGGTTTTGGCTTTTAAGGCTCTCCATGGCATAGGGGCTGGGTACATTGTGAAGAGAGTTCAATTTTACCACCCTCACCGTGCACTTAGGTCTGCAGCACTTCAGCTGGCTCTGACCCCCAGATACCTCCGGGCACGCATCGGAGGTCGCTCCTGCCAGGTGCAAGCAGCAAAATTGTGGAACAATCTACCGGTGGACTTAAGGTTGACTCAGGATCTCCTTGCATTTAGGAAATCACTGAAAACTTGGTTGTTTCAGCTTTAATATCCAGTGCGGGGATCACACTGCTTAGCTAGGCGTTCATCCTGCTTCAGCGCCGGGACACTCAATTGAGTAGCTGCGTGCTCTATAAATAGCCATTTAACATAACATAACATAACATAACATGCAATGATTTATTGCTGAGAGACACAGTGTTTTGAAGAGGATTCTCTTGGCAATGTGGAGCCAATGTAACCGCCTCAGATGATGAGAAATTGAGATCCCCCTACTCAGTCCAATGATGGTGCATGCAGCAGCGCTGTCTACCATCTGCACTTCGGACAGGCGGTACCAGCAGGGACCGGCAGGGAGTTGCATTGGTCAGGCTGTGATGTTATGAGGACATGGACCAACCCTTTCCTTGAAGAGGCTGGGAGGAATGGAAGAATCATCCTGATAACTGGAAGGAAGCGAAAGCAAGAGGCTGTTAAAGAATGAATGTGTTTCTCGAAACTGAGGCTGGAATCAAATATGGCTTCCAAGTATCTGGCATGATCAACAGGAGTGGATAAGCGACCTAAGGATCCAGGCCAACTCGCAGCTGTCCATAGACTGCATTCTCCAAAGATAAGAGCTTCCGTTTTGTTGCCGCTGAGTACCAGGGAATTATCTTACATCCAGTGAGCTAGGCAAGATGATAAATGATAGGGTGTTATTCCAAAGTTGCCATCCAGCCTAATGATCAACTATGTGTCATCGGCTTAGGCATAAAGGTTAAAGCAGCAGGGACTATCAGGGGGCCCAGGGGTTTCAAGTACAGATTGAATGGGCTGTGGCTGAGATCCAAACCCTGAGGGACACCATCTCTAATTGGCTTGCTAAGAGAGATGAATTTGATTAACCACACCGTCTGAGTGTGAGCTTTAAAAAACAAGTCAAGCCAATTATAAACAGTTTGTGTAATGCCGATCTCTCACAAAGGTGCCGCTGAGAGATGGTGTCAAAGCGGCTGATCGGTCCAATGAAAGCAGGGCCGCCACTCCCCCATGGTCACAGATCAGCCGAAGATCATTGGTGACCATGTCAAGAATGGCTCAAGTCATTCAATGGCGCGGGCTCTCCACCTCTTCGCCCTTTTTGGTAGCTATTCTGGCTACTCGATCAATTGGGCCAAGTCGGTGGTTTATCCTCTGTCGGGTCCACCTCCTCGCATCCCGCGGGACTGCCCAGCATCGCTAGAGACCGCTGGATTCCGGTACTTGGGAGTGTACGTCACCAGAGACACAGAGGAGTTCTTCGCCCGTAATCTGGAGCCTCAACTGATGAGGCTGGGGGTGGACATTGGACACTGGAGGTCTCTGCCCCTGTCCTTGATGGGGCGCGTGGCGCTCTTTAAAATGCTGGCGCTGCCACGACTTCTATATATCCTCCAAAATACACCGTACCTGGTCCCGACGGCGACATTCAAGCGGATCTCCCGGGAGTTGCGGACGTTACTTTGGGACGGCCGCAACCCGAGGATTGCACTGCAGAAGCTTACGCGGGGGGTGTACGACGGGGGGCTGGCCCTCCCGGACGTTCAACTCTACTACTGGGCAGCGCAGTTGCAGGTGGTCAACGACTGGGTTTACGCGCCGATCTCGGAGCCGGCTTATAGAATGGATAGGCACGCTATGATTGGGGGAACCTGCGAGCCATATCTCTACTCCCGCAGGCGGGGTTGTGACCTGCCCACGCACACCGGGGTGGTGCTCCACTGCTGGAGGGAGGCCAACAAATTCTTGGGCTGGACGAACACCCTAACGGGACGGACCCCGCTTTGGACGGGCGACCAGCTAAAGGAGGTGGCGGGACTATCAGGCTATAGGGGGTGGAAACTGATCGGCATCGAGTATCTTGGTGATGTGTGGAAGGGGGGGCCCCTGTCCCCTTTGCACCTCTGAAAAAAGAATACCAACTTAATGATTCCCAACAATACCATTACCTGCGCCTTGTACATGCATTGCGAGCCCACATCCGCGCTGGCACTTCCATCCCGGAGTACTCCCCTATGGAGGACAGGCTCCTTCTCGACCCCATTCTAGCGAAACCCACGTCAACGATCTACCGAAAACTTATTAATAATATGCCGGACCCCCTTGGTCCCCTGCGGGCGAGATGGGAGGGAGACATTGGGACACTAGACGATGACGACTGGCAGGACGCCCTGCAGAGCCCTCGCGAAGTTGCGATCCGGCCGCGATTCCGCCTCGTGCAGTTAAAAATACTTCACAGGGTCTATTATCCCCGCACCCACCTGTTCTCCTGGGGTAGGACTCTATCGCCCTTGTGTGTGAGGGGCTGTCAAGGGGAGGGCTCATTCTATCACATTCTATGGGATTGCCCACTCATAATTCCGTTTTGGACCAGGGTGACGCAAACGATGGAGGGGTGGTGAGGTCCCCGGTCCCACTGGAGCCCAAGTGGCTCTTGCTCATGATTAAAGGAGCCACAGACTGGACACGGCATAACGAGATTTGGTTAGGGCTGGCAGCAGGGGTGGCTAAACGCAACATTGCCAGGTGCTGGGGTGCACAGGCGCCCCCTCGTGGGATCAGTGGCTCTGTGACTTGGATTGGTGTCAGAGGGCGGAGGAAACGGTCTATAGGTCCCGGGGATGTGTGAACAAATGGAGGAAGGTGTGGGGTCCCTGGCAAAGGTTTCGAGCCGTACAAGATGGGTTGGGATAGAAGATTGTTGCAATTACTCATCTGTATTTCCATGCATGCAAAACATATGACGAACTGTGATCCCTGTGACTGTATCATGAACTGCCGCTGTGTACTGTACTTGAACATGAGCAATGTTAATAAAAAGAATTAAAAAAAAAAAAAAAAGAATGGCTCAAGTCTATAAATCATCAAGTGATTTGCAGAAAACATTAAAGACCACCAACCAACAGAGCACATACCTACAAAAGAGAAGATGACAATGAAAATGAATTTTTTTAAAGCTTCATCTTCTGGTTTGAATATAATGTGGAAGATAATAAAAACTATCGCCCATGTATCAATTTTGTGTCTTTTTCAGCGCCTGGGTACCCTCACGCAGGGACATCTTAAGGATTTTGGGGGCCCTGGCCAAACGAATTTTGGGGGCCCCTGTTCGAAATTTGTTTGAATTTATGATCTAATTGCAGCTCTTTCATGCCTGATTTGGTCAGGTCCCTGACACACTGAAAGGCACACTGGTCCAAATTCTAAATGTGTGTCCATCTAATATTCAGGGATAGTGACGTGTGTTTTCAATACAGCAACAGCTCACTAATATTATTGCAATTAATCTCTGTGGTCCTCGCACGTTTTAAATATGTGAGGTCCTGTTTTCCCACACATTACCTGTATTAAAAATAAATTAAAGAAAAACAGTATTTAAAACCATCTATGTTTCAGAATCATTCAAGGTCATCAGGGCAGGACTGTCAGCATAACAGAGCCAGAACTATCATGGGGCCCCCAGAAATGCTGGTGCCTTGGGCCAGAGCCCACTTTGCCCATGCCTTAAAACATCTCTGCCCTCACGGGTGACAAGCAGCGCTCTACAAATCCACCTTACATCACATTACATTACAGTGCAACAAATTTGAACAAGATGGTGCCTCTAATTCACAACCACATTTTAAATCACATGACCTGCCAGTCTGCATGTTGGCCATCTCTTAATAGAGAGGCAATATGACTGGCCGTGAGAGAGAAACTGCTCCCCCCCAAGAGATTGAGACCATGATCGCACTGTCAGTTTATTATCGTCTCCGCCTCATTTGTCTCTATAGACCATAGTATTTGATTAGATTGCAAAACCTAGAGTTGATGAGGAATGCTGAGCGATAGGCATGCTTCTTCCTGTCTAGCAGAGGGGAGCAGGTGAGAATGGATGGCGTTACATAAAAAGGGTTGAACTAGGCTGTGGAGAATCACATTGCCCAGCCTTGTGCCCCACTCTGTTCAATACCTATATATCTGTTCAATGCCTCTATGTTTCCTAATTTATCGCCATGGTTTACAGTTAGTATAATCAGCTTCCTTGCAGTGTCATCCTAAGGATTTTTGGGGCCCTGGGCAAGTCATAGTTTAGTGCTCCCTGTTTGGAACAACTTTGAATTTTTTTACCTAATTTCTAATAATTCACGCATGCATGGTGTCAAACAATTTAAATATTCCTCAAAATAGCTAAAAGGTGTCTTCTCTGAGGTCCCAAAATCCCTAAAATGACAATGGATAGAGAGGCAGAGTCAGAGGTAAATGCAAGAAGAGAGAGGGTTTGATAGAAAATTCAATGAAAGTGAGAGAAACCAATAAATATTACTTTACATAGGAGCCCCATGGAAGGTGGGGGCCCTAGACAATTGCCCACTTTGCCCATGCCTTAAAACGCCTCTGCGTCCTTGTGAATAAGTTGCTGGAAGTTTTACCTCTCCTGCCTTTAAGTCTTTGCTGGGTCAAGTGACTGTTAACTCTAAACTCTCATTGCACTCCTATTCACCTTCCACTTCTTGCAAAGTTGATGGTAAACCTCCAGATGGCCCAACTATCAGACTGTGAATAAATAGAATGAACACGGTTCTGCTTTATAACATAATTTAACTGCCATACTATCCAACAAGCAACAGAATTAAAGTCCCTCTGCCTGCTATTTAAAGCTGAGTATCCCCCTGAACACACAGCCTATACCAACTAACCCAGACGTACACACCAGCTCACTGTTTATTGGATCTCTCTTTCAACACTAAATAACTTCAACCTAGTGAAGCTGCTTTTTTCATCATGACATAACAGCACCCTGAAATCCACATTACTCTATGACTCCTCAGGGCCCACTTTCTTCACCTACCTCTAAATTCTTCATTCCATGTTATTTGACTTTTAGGTCAATCCCTTAAATGCATTATTCTTAGCTTAGTAAGGTACCCAATATGGATCCTAAGATACTGGAGTTGAGACCCTTGGGGAATGCCTGCCCTTCACCTACTCTGAAGGATTGCAGTAAGCCTGGATCCTGGTGGCCACCCGGCATAGAAGAATCCAGGAGGAAGCAGTATATGGGAACCATGCTTGGGCCACCATCAAGTAGTAGTCGCTATGGATAAGTATAGTACCTTAGGCAGCCTATACCTGTGCCCTAGGTAAGGGATGGCCACACAGAGATTAGCAATGTTCTAATCTGATTGTCCAAATGCCTTAAAATGAGAACACCTTCCCACAGCCACAACTACATGGATGTCGATTCATTAAAATGCCAGGGATAGCGGAGGTGTCATCACACACCCTTTGACCTTAATGACATCACATAAGTAACAAAACAATTCACCTGAAGCCTTCAGAACCTTTAGAACTCGGCGGCCAGAATAATTCTCAACCCCCCACACCACACTCACATCAGGCCAAGCATACCTTAACACTTGCATCTGCTTTAACAAACTTTCCAGACACCTCCGCTCGTCCGGACTCTTTCTTGAAAACATCCCACCCATATGGAAAACCAGACCCAGCAGTTGATCCTTCTACATCGCTCCTAGAGTGTGGAACAACCTGCTGCTACTCATAACAGCCTCCTCCTCACTTGGTTTCAGCAAGAGCTGAAGACCTGGCAGTTTGAGTAGTCCCACCAAGCCTTATGTTTGGCCAGACAACTGCTCAGAGCCAGCATACTCTCTCGGGTGATAATGCACTCTACAAATCTGCATAACATAACAATATACCATAACATAACTGAACATAGCATAATATCATCATGACCTTTGACCCTGAATCTTCTCACAGTAATGTCACATAATCTTGATTAGATTACAATAATTGACATTGCTGAAATTCCATAATAGCTACATGATCAATATAACAATACAAATATCTATTTTAGATGCCACCTATTTTAGGGTGAAGATAAGATATGCCAGGGAAACCTTACTCATTTCTCTTTGTATTAAATGAAAGATTATATGTTATGTATTCATTTGAAGACTATTTAGTGTCACAGAACACCAAACTGTGCTGTGATCCAAAAATGTTTTAAGGTTTTATTCAAAAATATAATTTTCCACATATTTATAATAATGTGGCATTATGCTTGCAAGTTTGCACTTGGCTGTCACTATCATTCTAAAGGTAATACTTGGCATTTGGGGACATCAATGGAAAAACTCTGCCACTAGCATTCTGGAGCAAATTCTTTTGCAAGGGGCACCCATGGCAAAATGCTAAGACTGGCACCTTTGTGGTAATTCTTGGTATAAGGGAGGACAACCATGGCATGTTGGGGGGAAGGCAACCAAAATGCTGGCCCTCGAATACTAGAGGCAATATTTGACATATGAGTTGCCCATAGCATATGGAGAGCACTGAAGGCAAAATTCTGGCACTTGCAGATTGAATGTAATTTTTGGCATAAGGGGGCTCCCATGGCAAATGGTGGGGCCCCCATGACAAAATGCACATTTTTAGAAGAGTTGTTGCAATTTTTCATTATCTCTCATGGTCACTTACATTCAATCACAATGTGGGATAATCAGCAGTGCATGGCAAGGGCACGAGTTATAGTTACCTTAGGGCACGAGTTATAGTTTCTTGAGATAAGTATAACTATAACTGCTGAATTTCTATGGTTTTGTGTGTGCAAAATCTGTACATAACCATAATGCCCCTGTAACCTTTGACTTTTTAGTGAATTTCTATAGTTTTTTCAAATTCTATTTTTTAACTATAACCTCCCTGTAACTTTTGGTCTTTTCAGTGAATTTCTATGTTTTTTAATGCTATTTCCTAACTATAACGTCCCTGTGACCTTTTGTTTTTTTCAGTGAATTTCTAGGTCTTTTTTAACCTCAAGTAATAATTAATTGCCATAGGTCCATTAAAACGCAGCGGTGCATGCCCTTCGGCCGTGCGTGGCAGAGGTTGGCTGCAGGGTATGTGGCTGACCCCCGCATGCAGCCAACCCAGCACTGCGCATGGTCTTTGGCCGTGTGCGGTGAGGGTTGGCTGCATGGCCTAACCTAACCTGCGGCCAACCCCCCAAAGGCAGCTAACCCGGTAGGGGGGCACACAGCCCCCCTTCCTGAGCCAATTTAAGCCACGGGGACCCCATCTCCTGGGGCCCAGCCATATTGTAAAGGGAGAGGGGGGACATGTAACCCCCCTCCCCAAGCGGATATCTAGGACCCCATCTCCCGGGGCCCTGCCATATTATAAAGGGGCGGCACGCAGTCCCACTACCCGGGCCAATATTGGCCCTGGGGCTCCATCCAGCAGTAGCGGTCGGTGGTGGGAGTGCCGCCGGGCGCTGATGTGGGGCGGGGGAGGGGCAGGGTGGGGGTAGTAAACTACGGATTACAGGCGATTACAGGTAAGTACACATATAAATAAATAAAACAAATTTTGTTTCTCGCGCTGCATCACATTTGGCGATGCAGCGCGAGAAACGAAATTCGTTTTATTTATTTATATGTGTACTTACCTGTAATCGCCCGTAATCCGTAGTTTACTACCACCCACCCTGCCCCTCCCCCGCCCCACGTCAGCGCCCGGCGGCACTCCCACCACCGACCGCTACTGCCATCCAGCCGCGACCGCTGCAGGTAAGAGCGGTGGGGCCGGCTGGGGGGGGATTTTAAGAGAAGACCACAAGTGAAAATTAAATAAATAATTAATTTTCCCTTGTGATCTTCTCTCGAAATCCCCCCCAGCCGGCCCCACCGCTCTTACCTGCAGCAGCCGCAGCTGACTCCATCCACCGGTGCCTGGCTAATTACTAATGGGAGAAGGGGGGCCAGGCGGCCCTCTCACCGGGCCAAATTTGGCCCCAGAGGCCCCCAGAGGCCCCCAGGGCCCAGCCCTATTGTAAATGGGGAGGGTGGCATGCAACCCCCTTCCTAGGCTGGTTTCTGGCCACGGAGACCCCATCACCTGGGGCTTGGCCATTTTATAAAGGGAGAGGGGGCACAAAGACCATACTACACTAACTATAACTCACGACTCTACCATGCACTGTGTTCTGAAAAATTATCTCAATTGAGATGTCATAAGTGTTGTTATGAAAGCTATGGTTTCAGATCATATAAGTAATGTAATGTGCAAGGGTATAACGAGTGCCTTGAGAAGGCGTTAGTTATAGTTAATTTGGTATGACGAGTGAGATGAGAACACTGTGTACGAAGCTGCGTTAATTATAGTAATTTGAAGGTGGTGTGTTAAATTAAAATGTAAGTTATAAGTAACACTACGTTGGTGGGCGATTTATAGTAATGTGAAGATGGTGTGTAAATTGTAAATTAAAGTTATAACTATAACTTTAGAATTTCTAATGTTTGTGTAGTTTAAGAATGGTTTGTATGGAAAGAATGAATAAAGTTTTCCTAGCTATAACTTATCTGTAACTTTTGTTTTTTTCATGGAATATATATATATATATATATATATATATATATATATATATATACACACAAATACACACACATATATATATATATATATATATATATATATATATATATATATATATATATATATATATATATATTATCTACTGGCGGTCGCCAGTAGATAGTTATAGTTACAACCTATTATCCATAGGAAATCCGCGACATTCTATTTGAAATAACTCTCTTGCCGGTTGACGTATCTTCGCAAAATTTTCAAACTTCGTGGGGCGCTCCGGTCCGCTCCTACCCTGAAAGTCTCGGGGGATTCGTCAAGCGGGGGCCGAGAAAAAGGGGGGTCCCAAAACGCGTTTTCCCCATGCAATTTTCCATAGGAAACTTTAGACTCGGCTACAGCCCGAACTGCTGAACGGAATTACACCAAATTTGGCAAAGAGGTAGTTCTTGGTTCAGAAAGAACCCTTTTGTTAAATGGTGTAAATCCGTTCAGTAGTTGCTGAGAAAATCAAAAGTAAAAGTACATATATATCTATGGCCGCGTCGGATTCGCGCACCCTCCCGATCACGAGCTGCATGCTAATTGGCTGTCAACACTCCAAATCAGGAAGTGTTGGCAGCTATTTTGTCCCTCGGTAGAACCGAGGGACAGAAACAAGTGCGCAAAACGCACAAAGGGGGCAGGGTAGAAACACCCTGACCCCCTAGGTCTGCTCAGGGGGTCCCACAAGGACCCCTGGGCAAAAAAATTATTATTTTTTTTTTTTAAATCGGCAGGATGCGCTCAGGGAGCGCGGATCCTGCCGAAAAAAAAAAAAATCGAAGCGCGGTCTCCCGCGCTTCGATGTTAATTGGCCCCCGGGTGGCCCAAGTCCCGGGGGCATGGTGGGGGGGTTTTAATTTATGTAGGGGGGGCCTCTAAGGCCCCCCAAGCCCCGGGGACCGCCACCCCCCGGGGCTTTATTTAAAAATGATGGCGGGAGGGCTCTGAGCCCTCCCGCAGCCCCGGGGACCGCCACCTCCCCGGGGCTTCTTTTTTTTTTTTTTTTTTAAACCTGTGTGGGGGGCTCCAGCCCCCCCACATGCCCCGGGGACCGCCACCTCCCCGGGGCACTAAACATTTAAATATGGGGGTCCGTTACGGACCCCCAAGCCCCGGGGACCACCACCTCCCCGGGGCTGTGCACTGAATGGGAGGGGGGCCGCGCGGCCCCCCTCCTGGAGCCCTTGATGGCCCTGGGGACCACCACCCCCCAGGGCCGGCTCCTGCAGTGTCCCGGGGTGCCTACCCCCGGGACACTGCTGTTTGCTATGACAGGACGGGAGCCTCGCGGCTCCCGTCCTGTCATAGCAAACTTGGTTTGCATTTTGAAAGAGAGAGCAGGAAACCTGCTCTCTCTTTCAAAATGCAAACAATTGCTTTCCACATGGGGAGCAGCATGTTAGCTGCTCCCCATGTGGAAAAGCAATGCCGGCTTCCGCAGGAGGCGGGGAGCCGGCTGGGACTGTGGGGGGATTGGGGACCCCCCACAGTCTCCAACGTGAGGCCAGGCCCCGGGGGATGGGGTCCCCGGGGCCATAAGTGGCTCGGGAGGGGGCCACGCAGCCCCCTCCCCAAAGTTCTAAATTTTTTTTTAAAAAAATAAGGGAAAGGCCGGCCCCGGGGATGGGGTCCCCGGGGCCTTAAATGGCCTGAGGAGGGGGGCCACGCAGCCCCCCTCCAAAGAAAAAAATAAAAAATCGAGGCCATGCCCCGGGGATGGGGTCCCCGGGGCCAATACAGGCCCAGGGAAGGGGGCCACGCGGCCCTCTTCCCGTTTTTTTTTTTTAAATTTAAAAAAAAAAGAATGCTCAGGCCCCGGGGGATGGGGTCCCCGGGGCCAAAAGTGGGCAAGGGAAGGGGGCCACGCAGCCCCCTCCCATTAAAAAAAAAAAAACGAGAAAAAAAAAACGACCGGCATCGTGCCGGAGGCCCCGCCCCCTCCCTGCAGTATCTCTGCAAACGCGCCCCCTGGCGCGTTTGCAGAGGGGAACGAATCCCCTTGAATACTGGGGGTCCCTGGGGGCCAACTAGCCCACCAGGAACCTCCAGTATGCGCCAGGGGGCTGCCTTGCAGAGACGTGTACATAGGCCACGCCCCTTTTACACCTCTCTGCAACGTAGCTCTGTGGCGCTTTGGAGGTATATGGTGGGCTAGTTGGACTCCAGGGACCCTCAGGATTCAAGGGGACTTAATCCCCCAACTTAAAACGCGCCACAGGGCGCGTTTGCACAGTGGTGAAGGGAGGGGGCGGGGCTTCATGTGACATGTGTGCAAACAGGCCCCGTGGCGCGTTTTAAGATGGGGATTAAATCCCCTTCAATCCTGAGGGTCCCTGGGGGCCAACTAGCCCAACAGGTACATCCAGAAAGCGCCACAGAGCTGCGTTGCAGAGAGGTGTAAAAAGGGGTGTGGCCTCTCTACACGTCTCTGCAACGCAGCCCCCTGGCGCACACTGGAGGTTCATGGTGGGCTAGTTGGCCCCTAGGGAACCTCATGATTCAAGGGGACTTAATCCCCCAACTTAAAACGCGCCACGGGGCGCGTTTGCACAGATGTCACCTCAGGCCCCGCCCCCTCCCTTCACCATTGTGCAAATATTCCTCTAAAATCTGCCTTACTACGAATTCCGATTTACTCACCTGTTATCAGGAGAGACCTCAGTGCTGCATCTTTCAGCCCAGTACTGGTCCTGAAAAGTAATTTTAACCGTACTTACCGGTAACTTGAATTTCCTTCATAGGCTAACATTGACTGGTTTCACTTGGAAATTCTTCTAAGTGTGGAGTTTTGGAACTTTAAAATATTCCTCTAAAATCAGCCGAAATACGAATTCCGATTTACTCACCTGTTATCAGGAGAGACCTCAGTGCTGTATCTTTCAGCCCAGTACTGGTCCTGAAAAGTAATTTTAACCGTACTTACCAGTAACTTGAATTTCCTTCCATAGGCTAACATTGACTGGTTTCACTTGGAAATTCTTCTAAGTGTGGAGTTTTGGAACTTTAAAATATTCCTCTAAAATCAGCCGAAATACGAATTCCGATTTACTCACCTGTTATCAGGAGAGACCTCAGTGCTGCATCTTTCAGCCCAGTACTGATCCTCAAAAGTAATTTTAACCGTACTTACCAGTAACTTGAATTTCCTTCCATAGGATATCATTGCCTGCTTTTTGCTGAAAAAGTTTCTAAGTGTTGATTTTTGAAACATACAAATATTCCTCTAAAATCAGCCGAAATCCGAATTCTGATTTACTCACCTGTTATCAGGAGAGACCTCAGTGCTGCATCTTTCAGCCCAGTACTGGTCCTGAAAAGTAATTTTAACCGTACTTACCGGTAACTTGAATTTCCTTCATAGGCTAACATTGACTGGTTTCACTTGGAAATTCTTCTAAGTGTGGAGTTTTGGAACTTTAAAATATTCCTCTAAAATCAGCCGAAATACGAATTCCGATTTACTCACCTGTTATCAGGAGAGACCTCAGTGCTGCATCTTTCAGCCCAGTACTGATCCTCAAAAGTAATTTTAACCGTACTTACCAGTAACTTGAATTTCCTTCCATAGGATATCATTGCCTGCTTTTTGCTGAAAAAGTTTCTAAGTGTTGATTTTTGAAACATACAAATATTCCTCTAAAATCAGCCGAAATCCGAATTCTGATTTACTCACCTGTTATCAGGAGAGACCTCAGTGCTGCATCTTTCAGCCCAGTACTGGTCCTGAAAAGTAATTTTAACCGTACTTACCGGTAACTTGAATTTCCTTCATAGGCTAACATTGACTGGTTTCACTTGGAAATTCTTCTAAGTGTGGAGTTTTGGAACTTTAAAATATTCCTCTAAAATCAGCCGAAATACGAATTCGGATTTACTCACCTGTTATCAGGAGAGACCTCAGTGCTGCATCTTTCAGCCCAGTACTGGTCCTGAAAAGTAATTTTAACCGTACTTACCGGTAACTTGAATTTCCTTCATAGGCTAACATTGACTGGTTTCACTTGGAAATTCTTCTAAGTGTGGAGTTTTGGAACTTTAAAATATTCCTCTAAAATCAGCCGAAATACGAATTCCGATTTACTCACCTGTTATCAGGAGAGACCTCAGTGCTGCATCTTTCAGCCCAGTACTGATCCTCAAAAGTAATTTTAACCGTACTTACCAGTAACTTGAATTTCCTTCCATAGGATATCATTGCCTGCTTTTTGCTGAAAAGTTTCTAAGTGTTGATTTTTGAAACATACAAATATTCCTCTAAAATCAGCCGAAATCCGAATTCTGATTTACTCACCTGTTATCAGGAGAGACCTCAGTGCTGCATCTTTCAGCCCAGTACTGGTCCTGAAAAGTAATTTTAACCGTACTTACCGGTAACTTGAATTTCCTTCATAGGCTAACATTGACTGGTTTCACTTGGAAATTCTTCTAAGTGTGGAGTTTTGGAACTTTATAATATTCCTCTAAAATCAACCAAAGTACGAATTCCAATTTACTCACCTGTTATCAGGAGAGAACCCAGTGCTGCATCTTTTAGCCCAGCACTGACCCTGAAAAGTAATTTTAACCGTACTTACCAGTAACTTATATTTTCTTCCATAGGAATCCATTGTCTGGTTTTCAGCAGAAAAGTTTCAGTGTCGATTTTCACAAACTACAAATATTCCTTAAAAATCGCCTGTATGACTTAAACGCATTCTTTCAACTGTTTACAGGAGATGCACCAGTGCTGGATCCAGGATCCAACACTGAGTAAGAAAAAGTAACGATAACAGTTTTTACCTGCTAAGTGAATTTCCTTCCATAGGATAACATTGGTGATTCTATGAGAAAAAGTTTCTAAGTGTCAACTTTTAAAATACAATAATATTCCTTAAAAATCACGACTGTAACCAAAACGCTTTTACTCAACTGTTTACAGGAGATGTACCAGGACTGAATCCAGGATCCATTAGAAAAGTAATCCATAAAGTAACTAATTGCATTTAACTAGAAATTCACATTGAGCTGAATGTTGCATTGTGTTTGAAAATGTGTTGCCCATTGCAACAACTGTAACTACTGTACTTAAAAGTCTATTGCCTATGTGCAAAGTATTTAAACTAAAGTAATTCATTCTGAGAAAGTATTTTTTGTAATGTAATGTATAATGTAATTACAATGTAATTTAAAAAATAAAATATGTAAAAAAAATTGTTTCTAAAAATGTAGTAAATCAGTATGAAAAAAATTAATATAACAATTAATACATTTAAAAATTGTCATTTACAAAACCTTTGAAATTCACTGAAAAAACCGTAGGTTTCAGACATGTTATAGTTAGGAATTAGCATTTAAAAAACCTTTGAAATTCACTGACAAAACCATAGGTTTCAGAAATGTTATAGTTAGAAATTAGCATTTAAAAAACCTTTGAAATTCACAGAAAAAACCATAGGTTTTAGGGACAGTTATAGTTAGTTGGACATTTTACTCGTACAAAACCCGTGAAATTCCCCGTTATAGTTAGTTCAGCTAACTATAACTCGCGCCCAGCAATGCACTGCTGATGACGTCACATATTACATCACTCATGACATGGTCAGTGACATCACTGATGACATCACTGATGACATCTCAAATGACATCACGGATGACATCATCCACGTGATAATCTGATGCAGCTCTTCACACCCTAATATAACCTTTGATACACCCAATCTAAATTACAGACTGCCATTCGCAAAACCATAGACACTCCAACACCAATAACTACATACCCACTCACTGATTCTTAGGTCTACACACACACATCCACTCACTCACCCGTACAGTCACTCATACTTATGGTCACTCAGTACAGGACTATCATATGCACTCTTACTCCTATATAGACACTCAAACACCGCCACTCATCCATAGAGGTACTCACACACCTAGTCAGTCATGCAAATAATTAAACACACTGCCATTTACTCACCTATACAGTTATACACACACCAGCTCACTTAATCATACAAATACTAGCACATTGTTACGCTCTTATATAATCACTGATACAAGCACACACTCATCCATACAGCCACTATCACAATCACTCACTCTCGCTTATAGCTATTTATATACTCCAACACACATATATACTGCCTTTCACATATGTAGTTACTCACACATGTACCACTGGGACATACATTCACTCACTAACACACTCTTACACACACTTACCCACCCATACAGTCTATCACAGATGCACTCTTGAAACCATCCACCCAGTGAATCACCCACTCACACATCTATGCACAGTCGCACACACCCCATCCACACAAACACTCAGGCACCCATACAGATACTCAGACAACAAATCAATAACTCTTATAGACACTCATGTAGCTATTCACAAACCCATGCAGCCACTTACACAGCAACAGACAGACGGATACAGACATTCACCCAGTTTAGTCACTAACCCATGCATTCAGTAAGATACGTTAAATCACTCACTTATAGAGTCAGTCACGCACCTACTAAATCATCCATACAGACACTTACACACCCACTCATTCTTCAATACGTCTTTTCCTATATATATTAAAAATATTTAAACTTTACAGAAACACACAGTCACTGGATGATGTCATCAGTGATGTCATTTGAGATGTCATCAGTGATGTCATCAGTGATGTCACTGACCATGTCATGAGTGATGTAATATGTGACGTCATCAGCAGTGCATTGCGGGGCGCGAGTTATAGTTAGCTGAACTAACTATAACGGGGAATTTCACGGGTTTTGTACGAGTAAAATGTCCAACTAACTATAACTGTCCCTAAAACCTATGGTTTTTTCAGTGAATTTCAAAGGTTTTTTAAATGCTAATTTCTAACTATAACATTTCTGAAACCTATGGTTTTGTCAGTGAATATATATATATATATATATATATATATAAACACCATTTCCGAATCCTACTTATGAAACGGACACCGACACAGGGGTAGCGTTGCCATTCAGTCCCACGCTTTATTCAATTCTCCGCTGTTACTCTGTTACGCGTTTCGGCACACCATGAATGATGTAATATGTGACGTCATCAGCAGTGCATTGCGGGGGCGCGAGTTATAGTTAGATCAACTAACTATAACGGCCGAATTTCTCTGGCTTTGTACGAGTGAAATGTCCAACTAACTATAACGTCCCTGAATCCTGTGGTTTTTTCAGTGAATTTCTAAGGTTTTTAAAATGCTAATTTCTAACTATAACGTCCCTGAAACCTATGGTTTTTTCAGTAAATTTCAAAGGTTTTTTAAATGCTAATTTCTAACTATGCCTACAGAGGTAGGACATGTGCAGAAACAGGAAGAAAGGTGCAGAAAGAAGCAAGAGATGTGCACAAAGAGGCAACAGAAGTCCAGAAAGATGCAAGAGAGGTGCAGAAACAAGCATGAAAGGTGCAGAAACAGGGAACAGGGGTGCAGAAAGAGGCAAGAGAGGTGCAGAAAGAGAAAAGAGGGGTGCAGAAAGAGGCAAGAGATCTGCAGAAAAAGCAACAGAGGTGCTGAAAAAGGCAAGTGAGGTGCAGAAAGAGGCAAGAGATCTGCAGAAAAAAGCAACAGAGGTGCTGAAAGAGGCAAGAGAGGTGCAGAAAGAAGCAAGAGAAGTGCAGAAAGAACCAAGAGAAGTGCAGAAAGAAGCAACAGAGGTGCCGAAAGAAGCAAGAGAGGTGCAGAAAGTAGCAAGTGAAGTGCAGAAAGAGGCAACAGAGGTGCATAAAGACGCAAGAGAGGTGCAGAAACAAGCAAGAGAAGTGCAGAAGAAGGCAAGAGAATTGCTGAAAGAAGCAACAGAGGTTTAGAAAGAAGCAAGAGAAGTGCAGAAAGAGGCAAGTGAGGTGCAGAAAGAAGCAAGAGCAGTGCAGAAAGAACCAACAGAGGTGCTGAAAGAGGCAACAGAGGTGCAGAAGGAGGCACGAGGGGTGCAGAAAGAAGGAAGAGGAGTGCAGAAAGAAACAACAAAGGGGATGAAAGAGGCACGAGGGGTGCAGAAAGAAGGAAGAGAAGTGCAGAAAGAAGCAACAGAGGTGCCCCAATGCCCCCACGGTCCCGCCGGCTCCCCGCCTCCTGCGGGAGCCGGCATTGCTTTTGCACAAGGGGAGCTGCTGACATGCAGCTCCCCTAGTGCAAAAGCAATCCTGCTCTCGCTTCATTGAAGCAAAGCAGAGTTTGCTATGGCCCCCCACGTTTCATTATCAAAGCCCCGGGGAGGTGGCGGTCCCCGGGGCAGCATGGGGGGATTGGGACCCCCCCACGCATTTATTTTTAAAGCCCCGGGGAGGTGGCGGTCCCCGGGGCTGTGGGGGGCTGTGGGGGGCCGCAGTGCCCTTGCATACAATTAAATAAGCCCCGTGGAGGTGGCGGTCCCCGCAAATTAATTGGTGAGTGCCCCCGGGACCTGTCCCACCCAGGGGCTTTCAAAAACAAAGCGCGGCAGCCCGCGCTTTGTTTTTGTTTTTTTAATTCGTCTGGATTCCCGAACCCATCGCGAATTGGTACGTTTTTTTTTTAATGCTTTTTTGGGCCCTGGGGGTCCTTGTGGGACCCCCTGAGCAGGCCTAGGGGGTCAGGGTGTTTGTACCCTGCCCCCATTTCTTGTTTTTCACCTTTTTTTAACTCTTTTCTTGTGACTCGGTTACCGAGTCACAAGATGGCTGCCAACACTTCCTGGTTTGCAGTCTTGGCAGCCAATCAGAGTGAAGCTCGTGCCCGGGAGGAGTCGCGACCCCTCCTCGGTGCTCAGATATTTTATTTTTTTTAAATTTCTCAAGAACTACTGAACGGATTTACACCATTTAAAAAAAAAGGTCGCTTTCTGGACCAAGACCTACTTTTTTGCCAAATTTGGTGTAATTCTGTTCAGCAGTTCAGGCTGTAGTCGTGTCTAAAGTTCCTATGGAAATTAACATGGGGAAAACGCGTTTTGGGACCCCTTTTTTCTCTGCCCCTGCTTGACAAATCTTTCAAGACAGGAGCTGACCGGAGCGCCCCATTAGTTTTGAAAATTTCGCGAAGTTTCGTCAACCAGCCCCAACGATATTGGCAAAACAAAAAACGCTTTTTGAATAGAAACGAGGTCCTAACTATAACTACCTACTGGCGACTGCCAGTAGGTAATATATATATATATCCCAAAGATTCAAAAAACTTCTGCTCCTAAAATTAGAAAACAAATCACAACATACATTACAAAAAATAAAACAATTTTTTAAATCAATAACAACATATGATACACATAAACCAATGATACATATAACAATGATATTAAACTCAAAGTTATTTTTAACAATGGCATTAATAAATCATTTTAAAAAACAACATGCTTTCCTGTGAAATTCTGCTTCAAGATATTCTTCACATCATGATAATTTTGACACAATATATGTGTCCATGATATTTTGGAATCGATATTATGGTAGAATTCCCAGAGAGCTTCACAATAAAATAAAGGTCAATATGGGCAGCTACAATGTGTAACCTTCCCTAAGGCAGAGAACAAATAAAAGGCAGGGGACAGTAGCGGGAGGAACATTACACGGTTCTCTCACATATACAGAGCAGATACAACACAGATAGCAAACACGCTAAAGAGAGATTAAAAGGGGTTAAAGGACTGTTGTACGCTGCCTGCAAACATACAAACACATATAAGAAATAAAAAGCTCCTGGAAAAAACATTCAGCCCTCTTATGGAATTGCCATACATTCATGTGCTCACACTCCTTCTCACTCAAAGGCATTCTTTCTCACTCCCTTACACTCACTTATCCTCAATTACTCTTACTTTCACTATTTCATTCTCATTCATTCGCACTCACTCTCACTCGGACATAAATATTCCCTCACACTCTTCCACTCACTCTTATTGTCACTCACGCATTCTTTGTCACTCAGTCTCACTTGATCTCATTCACTCTGACTCATTTATGTGCACTCACTCACTCACATTCTCTTACTCTCACTCACTCATGCATTCTCCCTCACACTCACTTGTACTCACTCTTGCTATAATTCACTCATTTTCACGTATTGTCACTCACTCTAACACATTGATTCACACTCACAGTTACATTCAGTCACTGCTAGTCAGTCTCATTCATATTCATTCTCATGCATACTCCCGCACTCTCTCTTATGCATTTCACACTGATTCTTATTCATTTTCCCTCACTTTCCCTTTCACACACACAAACGTACTCAAACATACAAACAGGCACATGGTCACACTTAAACAGGCTCTCTTTCTCACACAAACATACTCTCACCTGCAGGCACGGACACAATATATATTTTATTTAACTTATTTCAGCTGCCAGCGAATGTCCTGTTTCAGCTGCCAGGGCTCCATTTCTTTTACACTAATAGTGAGTTATAGACTAATATTTATTGGTGTAAAGACAAATGGGCAGAAAACTTAAAGAGAGGGGCGTGAGGCCCACAAGGGTGACTGCCCTGTGTTCTTGCCACTGATTGTGCCACTTCAGAAGCCAGGGGATGAGAAAAGCAGTGCCAGGGGGTGCAAAAGTCAATCCAGGAGTCGAATCAGCGACACGTGGCAACCCCTAATTGAAGTGCATTTGTCCATTCCCCCACCTCTCAGCTACTCTTTCTATCCTGTTTGTCTCATTACTCCTCTCATTCTTTCATATGCATCCCTCTCTCTCTGTCTCTCTCTCTCTGAGTTCTCTCACAGTATTGCTTCTCTTACACCTGCCTCCTACTCTCACGCTCTGTACTTTTGAACTATCTCTTTCTTATCTGTCTCTCACCTATCTCTTCTTTCATCTCTGATGCCTCCTATTTACCCTATCGACTGTCTATTTCTAAACTGTTTATTTTATCACCTTTGACAGACCTGTCTCCTCTATTGCTGTCTCTCTAAGCAGTGTCTTTCTCATCTGTCTTCCTGATACACCTGCCTTCCCCTCTCTGCCGTCTCTTTTTCACCTGTCGCGTCACTCATCTGTCTTCCCCTCTCTCAAACTAGTCTACTACTCTATATCTATCCCTCCAACATCTCCACACACACACGCACACACACAGACACACGAATGCATGAGCACATGCGCAGGTACACACACACTTACACACACACGCAAACACACACACACACACGTCATTTTCTCTCTTTCTCACCTTTCTCTCTGGTGTGTCTGCTTCCTCTCTTCTAGTCTCTCTGTTGCCCAATTCCTAGCACTCCTTTAGCGACATGGGTCAAAATGTCAGGGCTAGGGGTCGCAAGAGGGAAGCCAGGGGTTGCAATTGGCCGTAAATGACGTCCATACACTACCACTGCCCGAGAGGTGGTGGTCAATCTCATGGAAAGGGAAGCCAGATCAAAAATCACAAACCAGTAACTGCTTTTCCGTCAAGCCCTGATTACTGACAAGTCAAGAAGGCAGGCAACTTGGAAAACGATGGAAATAGTCACACCCATCACTCAATGCCATAGCATAGTGAATACAGACCAGTGGTTAAAAAGGGATGGAAGAAACAGGCGGTGATCAGAGCAAAAATGGTCCAGTTTCAATCATGCTTCAGGAAAGTTTAAAATTATTCTAAAAAGTTTCTTTGAGCAGACCCTACAATTATGACTACACCAAGGGGCATATTTACAAGCCCCTAACACCACCAGAGTGTCACTTTTTCTGACGTTCCGGTGGCGTTGCTCTCTACCCCATATTTACAAGGTGGTGTTAAACCATTAACGTGGCTTAAAGCCACCTTGTAAATAGGCCCCTTATCGCAGCAGTCCGCTGCAGCAAAGGGTGCGGGCAATGGGTGCTGCAGTGGGCGTTCCACGCATGCTTTTTGACGCTGCCCCATATTTACAAAGCTGGGGCAGCGCCAAAAACTAAGGCCAGGTAAAACTTGGATTTAGGATGGCGATACAAGGGGAAATTATTAATTTATCCTCGTATTTTGCTCTTTCTATTAGGTGTACTGCATTCAGCAGCACACATAGAAACAGCAAATCGCCTTCCTGCTCAAAAGGAACACCTTCCTGCACATAAACAATCCTCCCTGCAGTGCAGGCACCCTTGCAACTTGACGCAATGGTGCCTGTGCTGGCGCTATGCAGCTTTTTTAGTGCCAGCACTAGGGGAAACACAGGGGGGCGCCGTATTTTTGTAAATACAGCACATCTTTGCGTTTTGAAAATGTCGGAGTGCGGCGTGCCAAATTTGCCTTTACAACACACTCAGACATTTTCTTGTACATATCCCCCGAGTGTGGCACTTCAGGCGCCTCCTTCGCAAAGACTATGTAATGACCTAACCTGAATCTTGAGTCACAAATCTCTTCATTTTGAGAAAATCTCGCACAATCGTTGCCAGGTCATAAATTCCCATAACACCAGTGACAGCTTGTTCAATGCTGAAAACAATTCACTCACGGAAACACTTGGCACTGAAAACAATGCACAAACGACACACCTTCTGTGTGACTAGAAAACATCCGTCCAGCTAGTGATGTCCAGCATCTGGTGTGGAACATGGAGAAATACCCAAACCCGCACTGCTGGGAGCCCATGTGGCATTTCCCCAGCGAGGGGACTCTTTCTGCGACCCTTGCTAAACGGAGAGCATGAAGCTTGGCAGGTAGCTGCCACCGCGACGATCACCACACTCCTCAACACGTCCCAGTCTTCAAGACATCTTTCAAAACTCAGAGCACTCCACAGCAACTCCATGGCCAAAAACAGTCCATAAGCCAAAAACCCTGTGAATTACAGACCAGTCGTGTCTTGGCATCAATTCCTATGAATCTCGAGAAAATCAGGGGCAGAACACAAGCCCCTGCAGCGCAGGCGGATGGGGGCACCCCTTCAGGGGCCCCCGCACCCTTAAGGAGGCGCCCATTCAGGTCAACTTCAATAAATATCTGTGAGATATGGGAGACACAGGGGCCCCTCATTACTTTATGCAGGCAACCCTATTATTTTGCGTTATGCCACTGGAAAACATAGTCAATTCTTAATTCTGCCTACCTTGAAACTTCCTCTTTAGAGGTTTTTAGTCTGGTTTCTGACCAAGAGGAAGTGCCATAACAATCTTAACCAACACCACGAAAGAGCTGCTGGCCAGCCAGGAGCACGAACTGGACAGTGCCCTATTCTTCTTTGATCCGACACAGTCGATCACCACTTTGTCATCTACGCTGAAGGACAGCTGTGGAATACAAACGTTAACCTTGCGGTGCAAGGGTGCCTGTGTCACAGGCAGGATTGTTTCTGTTGTCCATGTCAAAAACCACACAACAGGTAACGTTAGACCACTTCCAATAAGACACCACTGGGTTTTCGGTTTCATACCACAAAGATTTCCCCCATATCCAGTCCTACTTAATATCCACCTGCTTCCATTAGCAAATATCATTCAGAAAATGCTGGGCTTCTCCATGACACAAATAATACCCATTTCCACATCTGCAAGGATCCCGGCAATAGCAGTGCCATCAAAGACTACTATCAAAGTACACACAACAATAGCAATCCCTACATTTTTTTTTCCTGTTCATTGATTTAGCTACTTTACGGTTAAGACTGTTTACTCCACATTCCGTTGCATCATACATGTACCAGTTATCAGAAGTAAACAGCACGCTACCTTCTGCTTCACATGCTGGCCGCAAACATACAAAATGGTGGCTAGCATGTGTAATAGTTCATGGTAAATCAGAAAATATTGTTGATCCTGCCCCATCCTACTTGTAGACTGGAGGTAGTTTACTACTGAGAATTGGCACCTTTCTGGTGCAATGAAGTGTAATCAGTAGAATAACGAGATGTGCATGCATATCAGTCTGAGTTGTTGTGTTAAAATATACAGGTTAAAAGAAAATCCTGATGAATGCACTGGACCAAGTTGGGCCCTTTAGAATCTGAAACATGTCGATTCGAATAGCTGGAGCTAGAATATATCCTTCACACGATTGCAATTGTAATTATTTTAGTGGGTGGCTTTGATAAAGAAAACAGTTTCCTCCTAAAAACATTTTTAAACAAATACCTTTGTGTACCAATAAAATGGAATTTTGAGATGAAGGTGTGCTGAAATAAAGTTGGCAAAACTAGTGTTTTTAATGCGGTGGGAGGGTATATGTGTGAAAAGTTTGATAGTCTTTAGATTAATTGATCTTTAGTCACCCTTGTTGGTTCTCCCCTGCCAGGCAACTTGACCTTCCCAAGGAGTCACAAAATATTAAGCTGTCACTAATCTGTTTAAAATCACACTTGTGTTTACCAGCGCAGGTGTGCTACATCTATGCTTTGTAAATTCTCTCTTTCAGAAAGTCTTGAGTGGGACTCCAGCTGTGAGTTAGCCAGATTAGCAACTAAATTAACTAAAACTTATTCGGGATCTCCCTTATATGTACAATATCTGGACTTATTCCCTGACCCAGTGATGCGTGATGAAGTTGTGAGGTAGCAGCTTTACATCAACCCTGCCTGAAGATGTAAGAGTTTCGTGGAGACTACGGGAGAACAATCCCTTTTGTATCTGCACTTTAGGTTTACCTTTTCGTTGTATCTTTCAATTTTAGACTGCTTGTACTTTTTAGATCAAACTTATTTATTCTTCAGTGCTGTGTTTTATTGGTACATTAGAAATGGAATTTATTGTACAAATGGAGAATTCTGTTATTGCTTTTTAGGCAGGCTTTATTGTCATTTGAAAATTAACGTTTATAATTGAATCTGATTTTTTTGTTATACAGCGGGATACAACTTTTGTGTTTTCAGAGTCATTGGCTTAATGAGACTATCAACTTGAAAGTTGAATTGTTTGCATTTTTTCAGAATGCCGTGCACAGTGCTTCACCTGAGCACCTATAGCATCCGCCTATGGCCTTCTGCCTATAATCGCTCAGTGCTGCACCAGAACACTTTGGCTCTTAAGGGTCTCCTGTGGAACCTGTTCATCGAGTTCACCTCCATGGAGTCAAAATACAGAAAATATTGTGAACAGTTGAGGACGCATCTCTTATATATGGTCTAGACCAGCGGCGGTGCGTCCATTGGGGCGCTGGGGCGTTGCCCCACTAATGCAAATGCAAAGTAATACTCCTGTACGTCTGGCAGACGTACAGGTGTATTACTTGAAGTCCGTGCCGGGGGTCACTGACGATCACCGGGCGACGCCCGAGCAATCATCAGGACAAGGGGGGTGGTGACGTCGGGTGTAGCGCACTTAGTGCGCATGCTCAGTTCTGGGCTGGTCATTTTTCTGACCAGCCCGCGGCGCACATGCGCATTAGCCTGCAGATTAGAAGAGCGGGGGTTGCTTCATGGCGCAGCCCCGGTCTCCTAATGGGCGGGTGTGTACCCCTGCCCAAGCCAATCCTGGCGCTGCTGGGGCAGCGTCTGGATTGGCTTAGTCACAGCGAGGCACGGGATTTGGGAAGCGTAAGTGTTAACTGTAGTCCGTAGTCGGACACTCGGACTGCGACACGACACCACGACACCACGACACACACCTCGTGTTCTGGTGCGAGGGCCGAGGCTGCCTGCTACTACTGCTCGTCGTGGGTGGATGGCTCCGGTAAAGAAGAGACTCACTGCTGGACGAGACTTCGACTTCACCACATAATAAAGTAAGTACTTCGTTCCATTTCCAAAGTGAGCAGATGCTTGATGCCGAGAAATATACAATGTACCTTTCACCCACGCCACCAAGCTGATTGTTGTAAGTAATAGTACATTTTAAATTACTTACAGCAATCAGCTTGGTGGCACGGGTGGAAGGAAATGCTCCTGTTAACGTTGCTGTGCGCTCTCTAAAGTGCACAATCAAAGCGCCGGCCATTAATATACTCTAACCCAGGAAAAGAGTATATTAATGGCCGCCGCTTGATTGTGCACTTAGAGCGCCAGCTAACGTTAACATGAGCATTTTGTTAACGTTGCTCGGCGCTCTCTCGATGCATGCAGTCACTTACTTATCTTCCTTGTTGCTTTTCCACGCATGTGCTTTTTCCGCAGCTCCTTGTTGCCCTGTCTGATGCCCTAATTAAAAGGATCCCTGACTGGATTCCTTCTAGCTGTAAAAGTTCATATTTCTAGCCAAGTCTTTGGTTCATGCCCATGAATGACGACACCAGTTCTAGGAGTACAAATGACTGACTGTGTGGCATCCAGGCCAGGCCATAAATTCAGTCTGGCTGTGTCCTGCATTGTAGAGCCCTCACATGCTTCTTCGCAAAGGGTATAACAATAGCGAGCCAGAATGCTCAAAGTATTTAAAGAGAGGTAGCAGCTGTGCCTCCAGACCGCAAGTTGAAGGTGGAAATTGAGTCTGAAAGTTGGGGGTATTGCGTCCGTTTGTCTGTTTCTCACAGGTTTGAGATCATGTTGCATGCGGGATACAAGTGATCAGAGAGATGGTGGGGGCACTCGGAGGCAACAGAGCATGAACGGCGGAGGGAGGGGTGCACCGAACTCCTGGGCCCTTGGGATGCTAAAAGTAGGGACCCTCTCCTCAAGCCCAGAAACAACAGCAAAGGGGCACATGAAAGGGTTGTCGAATGTTTGAGCAAAGGGGTTTAAGCAGGGCTCTAAGTGGGATGAAAAAACTGGGGGAGGGGGAGGTCTCTAAGGACGTAGTTTAAAACACTTAAGCTAAAAATCTGTGCTTAGCATAGTGTGCCGCCGACTGGTATTTGACTGCCTCCGTCATTGCATCCAGATATATACTACAACAAGTAATATCACATCTACATCAAATCAGGACTATTGGCTTTGTCAACGGTTGTTAGTTGTATAAGATCAATAAGCAACAACTATGGCTTCGTTGTACATATTATTGAAAATGCTTTATTTCTAAAATGATGAGACTGTGAAAGAACTATAACGAGTCTCTTTGAAGTTACATCCCAGGCAGTGAAGGGTGGCACTGCTGCAGAGTTAAGATTTTATTTCCATCCTTAGGGTGAGGGCAGAAATAGAGAGCCCGACAGGGACCCGTCTCGGCACCTGATTTTTAGAACTGTCGGTGCTGAGCACCGGCAAGACCCACCTATATTTAGCCAAAATAAGGATAAAGTAGGATAGATTTGTGCAGTAAGTTAAGATCACATTGACGAGTGCTTATGACTATTGGGAGAGTTGTTTCCATGTGTGAAATGTAATACACACTCTGAGGCAGTAAAAAGTGTTTTTCTCATGTCAGTTTTGCTCTCCTGTTGAGTAATAAATGTGTCTTTGTTCATTTATCAGTTCAGTTTCTCTAAATTATTTAACCACAATATAAATACTTGAACAAATACATTTGAGAAATATGCAGTTATTTGCTACAAATATCAGAGAAATTTTATTTGTAAAGAATGGTATGAGCCACTTAAATTAGTATCTTTTAAATACCAATATTATGGTAGTAGAGAGAGTCTAAGTAATGTTTAATATTCCTAAAACATAGAAAAGTATCATTTCGACTATATGCAATAACAACTAAGTGGATATACATTAATTTTGGAGGCTGTAGCATAATCTTCATCTGTGTTGAGTCCCGAAGGTTTCGTGGTGACTAGCATGATAATGATTTTTGGTGTCTCAAACGTAATTCACAATTGTCAATTTGTGGTGTTGTGTTGTTTCCACCAATCAGTAGGAACTGCGCGTTTGTGGATGACACAAACTTAGGATGGTGCCAGAATGATTCCATGTACCCCGTAGCATATGTTGTCCCTTGGACCAGCTAGCTCTGAGTGCCACTGTTAGCCCCCTAACCTAGACAGGGAGCGAACAGTTCTGGCAACCACTGAACATGACACCTCTATTACCTCAGGAACCATGGTGACAGACTTCAAACTTTCGCTTAGTCACTCGTACTCTCTTCCGCTCAGAGAACTATACAAAGAATAAACAGAGAGGCGTTTTCAATATTTATTGAACCAGAGTGATTCTTGTATAAAATATGTGCCCAGGGGGACGCACCCAACACTAGGGCCTAGGCAGTGTGATAGGATTCTCACAAAGTGTTCTGTCAGCAAGTTCGGCGTTTCTGTAAAACCAATCCAAGCGTCACGAATGCAAAATGTGTGTCAAACATTAATGTGGCAAAGAGCAGGCAACTTTTAGAAAAAGGATTTGTGTATATGGAAGAATGATACTAATTCCTACCGGGTTCAACTTGGGCACATGACACCCACTCCTCATACATATGTTGGTGCAAAGCTACTAAAAGCAAGGCACTCACACATTAGCAAAAGAAAATGCTAAAAATTGTGCTTAGTAAAATTGCTTAACATCATCTTAAAATAAAGGCACTCATGCTATTTGGAGGCCCAAAGCAAGCCAAACTTATATAAAATATAAAAGCACTTACAATTTAGGCAATTTTAAAAACAAAATTTGGAAGTAAAAACAGGCTGAATAAAAGCTCCCACCACATGGAAAGTCAGATGTTTACATGTTCCATGTAGTAGACGAGACACTGGAAAAGAGTATATTAATGGCCGGCGCTTTCATAGTGCACATTAGAGAGCCGAGCAACGTTATGCCAACAACAAGGCTTGTTGAAAAGAGTGGCCGGCGCTGTGATTGTGCACTTTAGAGGGCGCCGAGCAACGTTAACATGAGCATTTTGTTAACATTGCTCGGCGCTCTCTAAAGTGCACAATCAAACGCCGGCCATTAATATACTCTTTTCCAGGAAAAGAGTATATTAATGGCCGGCGCTTTGATTGTGCACTTTAGAGAGCGCAGAGCAACGTTAACATGAGCAATTCGATAACTCATTATATGCAACACAATAACGTTTTTGCAATGCTCTTCTGTTATAGCAGTGTACAACAAGCACGCACCCATGTCACCCCCCTTTGGTTGTTCGGGCTCGCTCGCTACGCTCGCTCGCTACGGTGCTCTATGAAATTCATTTTCCGCCCCACCACTTACAAATGTCACCAGCCGCCACTGGTCTAGACTGTCTCCCTTCTGACTGATGTTTTCTCTTGTTCCATTTCCCCTACTCCTTCCACTCCCGAGCACTTTGGCAATGGCACTTTACAAAACAAAAAAGCAAATTACTGTCATCTAAGACAGGTGCTTATCCCTAAAGGAACGGTTCCTATTTAGTTTATAATTTCTAAACCTACCTTGAGAATGCCAATACAGAAAAGAGGCAGACCCCCAGTCTAATATCTTTTAATACAAATATTTTTTTATTCACAGCAGAAAAGAGCCGGTAAGTGCATACTATATTTTCAAAGGCTCGTTGCTTTTAAAGTAAATTCATCACCATGCTAGAAAGAACAGAAATATGATGGGCCATAGAAGGCAACAAATACATATTTATCAATGTTGATAAATTATGTTACTCTCTGTCCCGAAGTCATACCTCAACACCCATCTATGACGTCAAATGACCAAATGGAGGCATAAGGTAAAATTCCCAATTCTTTCAAGACCTGTATATTATTTAAAACTCTGGCTATATTGTACTATTTAAAAAATTCTAAAACTTTTCAAACAAATGTGCCAATTGAGTTTATTATTGCTGTTTTATTATATACATTAGGAATATATTTGATTGCAACCTGAAATGTATTTCCTACATGTGATCAATTCAATATTCATATTAACTTTAACATATGTTATGTTAAAATATTTATAAAGCGCATGGCTGCTCCAGCAATGGGGCGTCCCAGCGCTGACTGTCTAGTAGAGTAGGAAGAAGAGGCAGCTTAGTGATTGGAGAATAGCCAAATCTTCACAGTCCTTCTAAAAATTCTGTGGTCGGAGATGCAACGGGTAGAGAGAGGTAGGGAGTTCCAAAGGGCAGGCACCAATGCCTTGAACAAGCTGCCACCCTCTCTGGCCCTGCGTATCCGAGGCACTCGGGCCAGATGCAAATCCGCTGAGCGCAGGGCGCGGATAGGTGCATAAGGAGAGCACATATCGCTCAAAATCCTAGGGCAGAGGCCCAAAAAGATCTTGTGGATGATGCAGAGAGTTTTAAAGTAAATTATCTGTTCTATTGGCAGCCAATGTAGCCGGCAGAGGAGGTCGGAGACGTGACAGTGCTTAGGGAGTACGAACAGAGCGCGGGCTGCAGCGTTCTGGGCATGCTGGAGCCTTTTGATCACTGATCTATTAGACCCTAGAAGCAATGCATTGGTGTAGTCCAATCTTGCCAGGACAGTGGATTGGACAATCAACTGCTGGGTGTGAGAGTCGAAAAGTCCCAGGATAGGCTTTAGACCACGTAGCAGTCCGAAGCAGGTGCCTGCCACTGATTTAGCATGTGCCTCAAAGGAGAGGGCGCAATCTACCCAGACTCCCAGATTCTTGACCACGGATTTAGGTAGGGGGGGTGCACCAAGTGGAGGGGGCCACCACTGGCTGCCCCAGAGATGGGAGTCCCTGCCCACCAGGAGGACTTCAGATTTTGGTGGAGTTCAATTGCAGGTAATTGTTGGCCATCCAATCAGAGATAGCAGTTAGATCTTCCTCAAATTTCGCTGAATCCTGGCTGGGATTGCAGGAGAAGGTAAGCACCAACTGAGTGTCATCTGCATATGACACCAAAGAGATGTTACGGCCCTTAGCTATCATAGCCAAAGGTCGAATGTAGACATTAAATAGAGTAGGGCTCAGTGCTGAACCCTGGGGGACACCACAGCGTAGCGGATGGATAAGGGAGGAGAAAGGGGGGCCGATGACTTAAAAGGTCCGAGTGGCCAGAAAAGACGAGAACCAAGAGAGGGCCTTGCCATTGATGCTGATCTCCCTCAGCTGGTGTAGAAAGATCTTATAAGAGAGGCTGCGCTCAGATCAAGTAGAATCAGTGCTGAGGTTCTGCCCTCGTCCAGAGAAGCCCGTAGATGCTCCGTGACCGCAAGCAACGTGGACTCTGTACTGTGCCGAGGCCGGAAACCATTTTGGGATGGATCCAGTATCGAGTTAACTTCCAAGTATTGGGTTAAGATGGCATTGACGAATGATTCTGTGATTTTTTAGAGGAACGGGTGCAGGGAGATTGGTCAGATGTTTTCAGGCTTGGATGCCTCCAGCGTCGGTTTTTTCAACAGAGGAACAACTTTGGCGTGTTTCCATGATTTGGGGATAGACGCCGAAGATAGAGACAAGTTGATCAACTCCAGGCACTCAGGTAGGAGACATTGTTGGAACTTTATAAAAAGGTCAGGTTTCAGAGGGTCGTCTGGGGACCCTGACTTTACCTTGACAAACAGAGCTTCCAGGTCTTTGGGGGAAATAGGAGAAAAGAAAGAAAGGGAGAGGGTCTCAGGGCCAGAGGAGGGACTTCTCCAAGGGCAGGGAGCGGTATTCCCAGGACAAAAACTGCTGTATACGCTCAACCTTATCAATAAAGAATTTGGCCAGTACCTCACACTGCGAATTGAAAGATATGGTGCTGTCAGGGGCAGAAGGGGATTTTACCATATCTTTCAGGAGTGTTAAAATAGTTTTAGTAGTTATCATATATTATCATATATTTTGGTATGTGCAGTTGAAATTGTTATTTTTTTTTTACAATACCAGACTTTATAAAATAAACACTCTAGATAATTTCTTGCAAATCTTGAGCTAACCCCTGGTGTCAGTTATTCCAAGTGGGAAAGGAAAGATCGATGGATATTGGATTTTAAATCCTGGCTGCTGCTGGAATGATGTCTGAACTTGTGGAGGTTGGTAAATCACTGTGTTTGTTTGGAAGATATGTTATTTGTGATTTATTTCGTGGGAGGGCAAGCACGTCCAAAAAGATTGTGGTACCTTGATTATCGAAGGTAATATGATGCAAGCTCTAAATGGAAGTACATCAAAGAAGTAATGATGAAATAGAACATTCTGGATGTAAGACACAGATACTAGCACCCTAAATCAATTTTCTTTCACAAACAGCTGGACAAATTCATACCATGTCAAAACGAGAGATTCTGATTGTGCTGCCTGCGAGACTGTGAAGATGTTTTCATGTTGCCAGCGAGCAAAGACCCAGCCTGGACTGGAGTAAAACCCATCATCCCTTTTACCTGGTCTATTAAAATTTAAAGTAACTCAATCCGTCTCAATACATTCAAGACATATGGGCCTATGTGATGCTATAGGAAATCAGATTAAATCAAATCACAATTGGCAACTGCGAAGGCCCAGGTTGAAAGGTCATTTGGGTCGAATTGGATGATGTTTGGTCAATATAATCAGAACAGATGTGAGAAGAGAAAAGCAATGATGGAGAAGGCAGGAGGGAGACCGGAAGAAAGAGGGTGCATAAATGGTGATAAAAAAAAAGAACACAAATGGAAGGAATATACTTAAAGGGAGAGTAGGAGATTGTGGGGGAACATACGATAGAGAGAAAATTGAGATGAACAGAAAGGGATCGGTGGGGAGATGGGTTAAGATTGGTTAACCGGAGAGTAATGCCCTGATTACTTATTGTTAATTTGTATTCATACCTTCCTCATCCTTGTACTGAGTGAAGCCTTCATCCTGGAGGCAGGCATTGCTAACTAGCCCTCCGCCTTTCTTACCCCTCCCTCTCATACTACAACTTCCTCCCTATCCCACCAGCATTTCCTGTGAATACCGAACAGGAATTGGGAGTGAAAGCAACAGGAGAGAAAAAATGAGGACACAAACGAGGAAGCTAGGAGTCAAATTAATGAAGATTACCTGTAAGTAATTGGGACATTACCCCTTCTTCTGCCTCTTCGAGGATTTACCAAGCCAAAAACCGTACTGAATGATGGCACAGCAGACAAAATGACTGAAAAGCCTAGTGATTTATTTTATACACACACACACTCTCTCTCGCTCTGCAAATAAATTATAAAACAGGCGATCAAAATGATTGGACAGTTGAAGAGAATTGAACTGCGGTGCTCTCAGGATGGCTGCAAACTCTCCCTCATTGGAGGGATGTTGAGCAGCCATGGCCCATGCAGGTAAGAGCGGTGGGGCCGGTCTGAGGGGTGGGGGGGGGGGGATTCGGCTGACGGCCACGAGGGAAAATTAAATAGATAATTAATTTTCCCTCGTCGTTGTCTGTTGAAATTCCCCCCTTCCCTCCCCACCGCTCTTACCTGCACGGGCTGCAGATGATGTTGAGCCTCATGAGGGGACCATCCACCCTTCATGCGACGCCCGTCCAGAGTGGCTCCCAGCTCACAGGACTGGCATCAGTGTTTGGGCCCTTGAAAGTTAGAAGAACCACTAGAGGTGCTGGGAAGTAACTTCTGCCTCTGTAACTACCAGGAGAGAGACTCCCTCAAAAAGGCATAAACTACAAGTGTCCTCTCGTGATCCTGAAATAGTGGGGACCAATGGGACCTTTTATGAATCAACACTAGATGTGTTAGAAGAGAGTGAGCCCAAGGAACATCAAAAATTCTGGTGGCCTTGATGAATTCGGAATTAAAGCTGAAACATTTTGTAGGAGGGAGGACAGGTATTCCTAAAGTCTTATCATCATCTCCTTTGGAGGAACCGCCATCTACAAGTTAGTTCTGAAATGAGCTCAAATAAACGTCAGGGCCTAAATTTATCAATATCACGCAACGCTCAAGACAACTTGCTGTGTTGTGTTGTGCGACGGGGAGAGGGCAGAAATGTGCCATATCTAACAAGATATGATGTATTCCTGTTCTCGCATTGTGCTGGTGCACTCAGCGCAGCCTAGTGCCAACGCAGGCACCCTTGCGCTGTGGTGCAATTGTGCCTGTGTTATAGGCAGGATTGTATTTGTGCAGGAAGGGGCAACCTACTGCATGAAAACAATCCTAAGAGGCATTTTCCTCTTTCTAAGTGTGCTGCAGAATACAGCCCACTTAAAAAGAGGAAAGGCGGAGAAATAAAGATATTTGTCCGTGTTGTGCCTCTATCGGGAAGGCATACAATCCTGACGCATTCCCAGGTCTACCAGTGTTGGTACATTTCGGAATGTGTCAGAATATATGGATGGATTTGTGGGAAACACCCACGGTCCAACAATGTAATGCTTTCCCAGCGAAGTGTAACGCAAGGCAGAGACTCGTGCTACCTTGCGTTTCCGCTAGATTTACCAAGACACACAGGGCCGCGCAAGGTTCCTCAGTGTGGCGATCTCATTCTATGTTTTGCATCACCCTGTGTAGACTTGCGTGGCCAAGGGTGATGCCAAACCTTGATAAATCTGGGCTGAGATCTTCAGAGGGATGGAGGTGGAACTAGCTTAAACTGGGATGAAATCCATGTTACTGCGGTAAAAGTCACACTTATCAAGCATCCTCCTGAGTCCAGAAAAAAGAAATGGCATTCAGTCATTCATCCAGGTACAGAAAGACATGAACCACCCTAGAATACAATATTGCCACCAAATGGACCAGAATCTTAGTAAAGGCAATATGGGTTGAGGCTAAGCCAAAGGGTAATACCTGAAGAAAAAAGTGTTAATCTCGTACTACATAACACAGACGTCTCTGGTGGTCGCAGTGAATCGGTCCATGATAGTAAGCACTTTTGAGATTCAAGGATATCAAAAGGAACCATAGATAAAGTAGAGAAATAAAAGAGTGTGGAGTAATCATATTAAATAGAGGATTCTACAAGAATTTGCTCAGGAATGCGAGATCTAATAAGCGCCAATCTTACTTTAGCTTGCTATAAGAAAAGTACAGAATACATTCCATGACCCTGTCCTTCTACTGGGCCAATTGTAGTTCAATATAGGAGCAAACCACTGCCCCTGAGGAGAGCCTCCTATCTGAAAAAAGATGGCGGTGGAGGGTGGGGTTAAAAATGTCTTCTAATGTTAGATGCTGAAATTCCAGACAGTGTTCCCTCTCCACTGCCATAAGAATCCACTGATCTGAAACAGATCCTTGCCATGCCGCTAGGAATTGCATCAGTTTGGCAATCCGCAGAGAGGCCAGAGGTAATAGCGAAAGAGGTCGATAGGAGTGCTTTTGGGAGAGCAGAAACAGAAAATGCAGGGCTTTGGGGTTTTTTATGTGTGGTAGGCCCCCGACTCGCAGGTCTACCCCAAAAGGACCATCGACAACTGGAGAAAGACCGACCTCTGGAAGGACGTTGGTGAAAAGCAACAAAGTCTTTGAATCCTCTGTAGACTTTTTCATTATTGCTTCATACTCAAGTCTGAAGAACAAGTAACCCAGGAAGGAAACGTGAAAGAGTAGATGGTGCTGAGCTGCATCTGGTTCCAAGATCTCAACCAAGCACGCCTTCTTCCATAAATGGCGACACCTGAGGCAGGAGCGGCTGAGGATCATTCATCATAATCTGCCCTGATCCTCCTTAAGGGGCCAGATCCTCCCTTTTCTGCAAAGCTTCAGACGGAGATTGAAAATCCATAACTAGAGAATGGACCATGTTGGTAGCAAAATCCCCATGAGGGTGGCGCAAACGAGTGAAAAGGGAGCGTTTTAAGGCCGTGGCAACATTTTTAATGAATGGAGACATCTACTAGCTATTTAATTATCTACTTTTGTAATTGAGGGCATCTCAGCCTCAACCCGTTCCAGCTGATACTTCTCTGCCGAAGAGCGAGGAAAGGCTGGTTTACAATATCTTCTCGTTCTTTTCCATGAATATCACCGCCGCCAGGGTCCCTGGCAAACAGTCAGAGTGCTGTGGCCTGAAGCGGGCATAAACAATCCCCTTGCCCATCTTGTTGGGGCAAATTTGATGGAATCCCGGGCTCTCCCATAAATGTCTCAGAACAGTAAAAAACATCAGCCTCTTGAACATATGACTTCTTCCAGCAACTCTTCTTCAATATCATCATCATCATCAAATACTTTATTCGGGCTAGCCGCCGATAAAAGTCCCTGAACTGGTACAGTATTTATAAATATACAATTTGAGAACATAAAACACTCTCTAAAACATAGCAATAAAACATTCTACAAGTCATCAGTAGCAATGGCTCTGAAATAATTTTATCCAATTTACCCCCTATGCTTTTCTTGTTACAAAAATACATTACATATCACCCTGAGGGATGGGGGGGGGGCACCAGGAAGAGAAGCCGCATGCACTGTAGCATCTTCAAAACACCATCTGCAGGAGCTTGGAGTTCAGGAGCGTTTAAAGCAGCGCTTAGTTTGTAAAAAAAAAAAGAAACAAGTGCCAGGGCTCTCGCCAGGAGGCCACTGTAGCTTGCCCCACAGATTGCCCCTGCCAAGGTGCCAATGACAGTAGCCACACAACTACTAACCATCACACTCCTACAAGTGTTGCAGTTCGGACTATTCCAAGCACCCAAATCTATAGAATGGCTTGGGCGTCAGCTAATAAATAGTCATTTTTAATATATATTGAATTAATAATTGACTTTTGTTGTGCTCATCTCTAAATTAGCCAGACGACGCCACCTTGTGACAGATTGTCACAAGCCCCTGTGTTGACAAATAAGTGCCAGTGCTGAGCACTGGAAACCACCAGCTCAAATTAGGCACTGGGTTAAAGGTGTCTGTGTAGGTGCTGGCATCTCTGGAGCCTCAGTGTTCCCAGCATGCTGTGGCAAGTCTCCCTTTGGCAGAGCAGTTGCTGACTGTGCATGCCACCCCCATGACTTTGCTACACTCAAACACCGGAGCCAGTGCACGGAGACCAACTTATTTAACACAATTTCAGGCCGCCGTAGTTCTGGCACCTCCTGGAGGCAGGACAAACTTGGCTGACGTTCTTGGCAAGAACCGCCATGCCAGAAACAGGCGATGTAGAAGTCAGGCAGAGTGGTTAGCAATGCGTCCTGTAGGCGGCGCAGTGTGCCGCTGGACCTTCCCCAAATGAAAGATCCAGCAAGGAGCATGCTGGGTCTGCGACAAGGCCCCAGCAAGTCACCCTGGCCCAAGTGTGCCGAGTTCGCTCTGCGTGGTCTGATGCAGGCCATCTGGGTGATCCTCACCAGAGACATTTGAAAATCAGAGGTAAGCATTCTTTACTTCCAAACAGGAAATTATAAAAGGGAAACACCGGACTCAGGAAGATTCAATCAGGGCGGAAGGATTCCGAGTAGATGAAGGAGGCAGCCAAAAACAGGAAGTGATGGAGGGGTCGGAGGAAGTTGTACTATGGCAGGAGCAGCAAAAAAGCGGGAAAGTTAGGATTGCCAGCCCCCAAGATGAAACTTTACTCACAAAGTTACGCCTGGGACAAGACACTTAAGGGGTAATTAAATACTGGGACTTAGGAAAAGAGTTGGGGAGTAGAAATATGGAGGAAATAGAGGCATAAAGAGGCAGGTTACAGCCTAAGGGAAAAAAAGGTGTGAGGAAGAGGGAAATGGCGGGATTCAGAGGGAGAAATGTGATTGGTGGAGATATATTTGAGGGCAAAGGGGCTTTGGAAGTGTTTTATGCTGAAGAGAAAGAAGTATGGACCAGAAAGAATGAAATTAAGGGAGAGACAGTCTTAGGTGGAGAGATAGGAATTAGGAGGGAAATAGACTGAGAAAGACAGAAGAGATTATTGGAGAAAAGAGATACAGATGGAGGGAAAGAGATTTAGACATATATTGGCAGAGAATTTGAAAGGGTGAATATGAGAAAGTTGTCGAGGGAGAGACAGTGGCAGGGAGATAAAAAGATTGAGAGAGAGAAAGACATTGAAGAAGACAAGGAGAGTGAGGGAGAGAAAGAGGCTGTAAGAGAGATATAGATTGGGCAGCAGAAGAGATTAAGAAGGAAAGAAATATAGTAAGGGGAGAAAGAGATGGAGAAAAAGAACGAGATTGGGTAAAATGAGAAACTAGTAGAGATAGAAAGAGAAACACTGAGAGAGAACGAGATAGGGAGGAAACTAAATGGATTACTGTTAGAAGACAATGAGAGATAAATGATAGATTGGGGAGATTGAGGGTTTAAAGAGAGTTAAAGATTGGGTTAGTTAAAGAGACTGAGGAGAGAAAGATTGACAGGGGGGAAGAGAATGCTGTAAAGGGAGGATGAGGGGTCAAAATGAGGGGGACTGGACTATTGAGAGATAAATAAAGAGATTGTGTGGGAGATGTAGAAATTGTGAGGGGATGAAATAGATTGAGAGAGGAGGAAATATAAAAGGGAAATAATTAAATGTAGGAGGTGAAGAAGAAGTGTTTGATGGAAAGGGTATTAAGATGGAGAGAATGAGACGGTTGAAGTACACACATTGGGGGGATCGAGGTAAAAGGGAACCGGCCAAAGGGGTGCTGGCGACAATTAAGGGCACCCTGCCTAAGACACATCTACCCCTTTCCTCCTTGGCCAGAGACATATGTCTGCAGTACTGAGCTGTCCTCTGGGATCCAAGCCAGGGCTGCATGGCAGGCAGCCACTAGAGAGGCGCAGAGGCATGGGGGAGGGGAGTGATGGAGAGAAAAAGAGAGAGAGAGAGGAAGAGAGGGGACCTGGAAAAAGACAGGGGCAGAGTGACTTTGAGCGAGACAGAGGGCGAATGTGTGAGAGAGAATTAGAAATAGAGAGAGAGAGCATGACATGCAGATAGAGAGAGGCATGGAGAAAGAGTCATGGAGAGGGTGAGTGACATGGAGTGTGACTGAGAGAACATGACATGGAGAGAGACAGTGAGTGTGAAAGAAGGAGAGAAGAGACAGAAATGGGGAGGGAGACAGGGATGAGGAGGCAGGGAGGGAGAGAAACAGTGAGTGTGAGAGAGCAATAGAGAGATGAAATGATAGATTGAGGGAGAGACTGGCATGGAGAAAGAGTCATGGAGAGAGTGAGTGACATGGAGTATGACATTGAGAAAGAATGACATGGAGAGAGACAGTGAGTTTGAAAAAGGAGAGAAGAGGCAGAAATGGGGGAGACAGGGATGGGGAGGCAGGGGGGAGCGAAACAGTGAATGTGAGAGAGCAATAGAGAGATGAAATGATAGATTGAGGGAGAGAGTGACTGAGAGAAAAAGAATTCAGAGAGAGTGATAGAATATTGAGAGTAGGAAGAAAGAGGGACAGAGCGTGAGGGGGAGAGAGACATGGAGGGGTGAGAGCAAGAACGGTAGTGACAAGGAAAATAAGTGAAGGAGCAAGCACGAGCGAGAAAAAGTGAAAGCGGGTGAGAAAGACAGAGGGACATCAAAGGAGCAGGATGTAAAGGCGAGAGTGACAGGTAAAAAGAGTGAACGCATTATGGCATTATTTGTAGAGCGCACCCAAAGGAGGGTATCCTGGCGCTGAGCAGGTGTGAGTCTAGCCAAACTTAAGGCCTAGGGGGGACTAATCAAAATGCCAGATAAACAGGTCTTGCAGAATTCAAGAAGTGAGGAGGAGCTATGTATATGTAGCTGTAAGCATTGAGTGGGCTGGTAAGAGGAGCCAATGGAGTGCAAGCAAGAGACAATGAAAGAGAGCGAGTGAGAAAAAGAGGGAGTGGGAGAGAAAGAAATGGAGGAGACAGAGACACACAGAGAAAAACAGAGAGTGTGTTACAAAGAGAGTGAGAGGGAGCGATTGAGGGAGCAAGCAAAATGGAGAGAATGACAATGAGAAAGGTAAACTGGAGAAAGTGAGAAAGAGCCATGGGATAAAAGGGAGAATGAGGAAGAGAGCGAGAGAGAGAGAGAGACTGGGGAAAGAGGGATAAAAATGGAAAGAAATGTGATTACGAAAGAAAGCTAAAGAGAGGTGGTGTGTGTGAAAGAGAAACATAGAGGCGAGAGGAAAAAGAGATGGGTGGAGTGAGAGAGAGATTGAAAAAGAGAAGGGAGAGAGAGAAGAACAAACAGAGAAAAAGAGAGATCAAAAGACAGACATAAAAGATGGAGAGATTGAGATAGAGTGAGACAAGGTGAGAAGAAAATGTCAGAGGAAAGTAAAGATGGAGAATGATAGCAAAAGAAAAGAATTGGTAAGAATAAATTATTAATATGGGAGAGAAGGATGTCAAATGAGGGAAAAAGAGAGAGGTAGAGAGAGACAGGGACAGTGAGAAGGCGGGAAAGAAAGAGAAAGAAATATAACTAAAGCACACAAGTGTGAAGGGGTAGAAAGAAAGTGGGAGGGAAGAGACAGAGAGGTGGGAGCGGCATGGATCTGAAAGAAGTGAGTGGGTAATAGAAGCAAGAATGAAACAGGGTAAATTATAATGGAGAAGAAGGAAAGTCGACAGGCGACGAATGAAAGTGAAATTGGAAAATAAAGGAAAAAACGCAGAGAGGAAGAGTGAGAGGAAAAGAAAGAGAGAAAGATCAGGAAAGAGAGGAAAGACGGAAGCGTAGGAATGTTGAAATGAGAACGGGTTGGGAGAGGGCATCTTTGGAGAGAGACTATATCAGAAAGAATTGAGTGCAAGGGGGGGAGAGAGAAGGGGGTGAGGCGAAGAGCTATTAGGAAGGCAAAATGAAGAGAGGGAGAAATGAGGGAAAGGGAGTGTGCAGGCGATAGCGAGAGAAGGTAGACGGGGAGGGGGAGGGGAGACGGGGGAGGAGAGATATATAGAGAAACACACACAGAGCCAGGGAGCCGGAGAGGAGCCAGGGAGCAGAGCCAGAGGCGCAGGAGCGTCTGACCCACTAACTGCTCGGATCCGGGGGCAGAGCACGGAGCGAGAGCGGTGTCCCGGCTGCCATTACTGAGCGGCGAGGCTGCAGCATTGGGCTGCACTCTCCTGCAGCACGGCTCCTGCAGCGCCGGGAGAGCAGCTCCTGCAGCTCGACTCCTCTAGCACGGCTCCTGCACCCCGACTCCTGCGGCAGGATCCAGCACCAGGGATCCCCACAGGAAGGCTCCGACAGCAGCACCGAGAAGTACGGCTGCTGCAGCACAGATCAGCACGTCTCTCCTTGGACAGCTCCTGCAGCACCGAGTAGCACGGCTCCTGCAGGACGCAGCACCGCGCAGCACGGTTCCTGCAGCAAGGCTCCCGCTGGTCGCCTCCTGCAGCACGGATTCCATTGGACGGCTCCTGCAGCTTCACACAGCACGTTCCTGCAGCACCGAAGGATGCAGTCCCGGACAGGTAGGCTGCCTCTAGCCATCGCATGACCTAAGCAGCACACATTTGCGCACCATCGGATGTCTGCCGTGAAGGGGGGCGCCCCCACCGTGCTGATCTACCGCCGGGGGTGTGCTGGAGGTGCGGGGCTGTAATTAAGGAGGCGCCCGAGTCAGACATCATCGAGGGCTTCGCTGGGGCTGCAAACAATGGAACAGAAAATGCATGTTGTGCCAACAGTGTCTTCGTTCAATTAGGGGGTGCGGGCGGCACTGTGCCAGGGGCGGCGATTCTGCACAGCGTGGGAGCCCCAGACCCGTTCACTGAATCTGGGGTAGCCCTCGGTTGCAAAACCTGAGCCGTTTAATCTGCTCTGAGATGTCGTGTCGTGCACAGACAATCTGGGTACCCGTAAGGTGTACAGAATTTGGGGTGCACCGCCCCAGAGCGCGGGCCTTCAGCGCTTCACACACTACCAGGTTCACCACCATGGTGAAATACCAGGGACTGTTAATCTGCACCTGATGAATTCCAAATACTTGCCCCCCTCCGCCCCCCTTTCCACCTCCATCTGTGTGCAATACCAGAATACTAAACCCGCACGGGGTGGGCAGTTGTGCACACAGGAACCGGGGTACCCTATGGTGCAGTACCAAAGACTGCACGGGGGGCATCCCTCCTGCACTCCGAATGAGGGGGGACCCGGAGGTGCAACGTCAGGACCGGCCATTCTGCACAGAACAGAGACCCTAGACCCCCCCAGTGTACCCCGCCCAGTACAGGTAACCTGCCTCGCGCGTGGTCCCCAGCATACCCAAGGTTACAGGAGTGTATGCTCAGGGCCCTGATCTCGGGTGGGAACAGCGAGCTCTGCGCGCTAACCTGGGGTACCCTGCCACCCACGAGTCGTGGTCAGCGGTGAACCCTCATCCCTGCACGCAGGGTCAACCCCATGGGTGCAGTGCCAGCGGAGGCGCGCCTACACAGAGTGGGAATCCCCGCACCGGTACACAGAACAAGAGGTGTCCCGAGGCACACTCTGAACACAGAGTATGGCTTACCTGCACATGGTCTATGTGGAGTTGCCCGGGGTGCATTAGCAGGGGTAAGAGGGTCAATTGGCCCCTCTGTTACCCATAACCCAAGGGATATATTGCCTGACCACATATAGTGAGTCTCACCCGTCCTTCTTGGGGCATTTGTACCCAACGCATCATACCGAACGCACCTTCTTGGGGCATTTGTACCCAACGCATCATACCGAACGCAGCTTCGTTGTTTGGGGTGTTCAGAGGGTCCCATCGGTGTACCCGCACTTTTTCGGGGCACGCCCTCTCCAGAGGCATGAGGCCCCTAGAAGCCACGGGGAAGCAATGTCTGTGAACCGAGAGCGGGGGTGTCAGACCTCTGCGCCTGGAGTCTGTGGCAGCCCAGCCCCCGCTTTAATACCGCGAATGTGGCCTGAGAGAGGGGTGTGCCAGGCGTGCCACGGCCGTCCGAGGCGCCTTGCCAGAAGCACTGACTGCCCTGGTTGAAGGGCACCCCAGCAATGACCACTGGATAGCAGCCCTTCGGTACAACACACACAAAAGCAACGCCACGGAGCCGGGAGCCCAGGCCGTGCACCCACACTCCATGCGCCGAGATGAGGTGGTGATCATGGGTTTATAAAGGGGGGAGGGGGATGTGAGGGGGTGCAGGGGGGGGAGCTGAGTAGGCCCCGAAGCTCTCATCGGGGGCAACGAAGGATGTGGCATTGAAAAGGACGAATGTCATAGGCAGCCGGCGTGGATTCTATCGAAGGGGCCTTCTTGGTGTGGAGAAGTGCGTCTCACACACCCACCTCATGCGTGGAGAAGTGAGTCTCACACACCCACCTCATGCGTGGAGAAGTGAGTCACACACCCACCTCATGCGTGGAGAAGTGAGTCACACACCCACCTCATGCGTGGAGAAGCGAGTCTCACACACCCACCTCATGCGTGGAGAAGCGAGTCTCACACACCCACCTCATGCTTGGAGAAGTGAGTCTGAAACACCCACCTCATGCGTGGAGAAGTGAGCCTCACACACCTACCTCATGCGTGGAGAATAGGCCTGGGCGGTAAATTCCGTTCCGCTTGCGGAATTTGGGTAATTTCGCGTTCCGCGGAGAACGCGAAATTGCCAAAAATTCCGCGATCCGCGGCTTCACAGAGTTTTTTGCTTGTTTGCGCTTTCAAAATGCATGTTCGCGAGATATTTCTCCCCGAGCACGCAAACAGCGTTCGCGAACAGGAAAAAAGCATCGCGAACGGGCGGAACAAGCAATTCCGCGTGTTCGCAGAACTTTTGCATGCTCGCAGAGATTTTTTACCGTTTCACGGAGCTTTGCGTAGCGCGACTACGCAAATTCCGCCCACCCCTAGTGGAGAAGTGAGTCTCACACACCCGCCTCATGCTTGGAGAAGTGAGTCTCACACACCCGCCTCATGCTTGGAGAAGTGAGTCTCACACACCCGCCTCATGCTTGCAGCTTTCGGTGCACGAGGAGGGCCCTTCTCATATCACACACCCACCCCACGAGGGGCCTCTCCTGTGAGAAAATATGTGTCTCGTGCTCCTACGTCGCGAGGAGGTCTCCACTGTAGGAAGCCGTGCGGCTCACACACCCACCTGTGAGGAGGCCCCTTCCCCATGAAGCGGCGCGACTCACACGCCCACCTTATGAGGAGGACCCCTCCTGTAAGAAAATACGTGTCTCACACACCGTTCTCACGAGGCTGGTCCTTCCAGTCTGAAGCAGCGTGACTTACACAGCCCCCTCACGAGGAGGGCCCTTCCTCCTGTAAGAAGAGGTGTGAATTTAAACACGTTTTAAGGCATGGGCAACTGCCTCATGACCACGGCTCTCAGTGCACGAGGAGAGCCCTTCCTGTAGGAGGCGCTGTGGCTCACCCACCCATCTCACCAGGACCCTTCCTGAAGGAGGCGCTGTGGCTCACCCACCCATCCCACGAGGACCCTTCCTTTAGGAGGCGCTGTGGCTCACCCACCCATCCCACGAGGACCCTTCCTGTAGGAGGCGCTGTGGCTCACCCACCCATCTCACCAGGACCCTTCCTGTGTGAAGTCGTGTGGCTCACGCACCTTATGAGCAGGGTCCTCGGTATGAAGCGACCCACCCTTTGAAGAAGACGCTTCTTGCCTGAAGCGGTGTGTCTCTCAAATCCACCTCACGGTTACATCTCTCAGTGCACGAGGGTGGCCCTTCCTGTATGAAGCGGCGTGGCCCACACACCCACCTCATAAGGAGGGCTTTTCCTGTATGAAGCGACGTGGCTCACTCAACCACTCCATGCCTGCAGCTCCGCGCACAGCCCTCAGTGCACGAGGATAGTTGTTCCCAGGGTGAGGAGGTGTGGCTCACACATCTGCCTCGTGCATACAGCTCTCAGTGATGCTGGAGTGCCCTTCCCGGGGTGGAGAAACGAGCCTCACAAACCCACCTCACACACCCGCCTCATGCCTGTGGCTCTCAGTGCACGATAGGGTCCCTTCGTGTACGAAGCATCGTAGCTCACAAACCATGAGGAGGGCCCTACCTGTATAAAGCTGTGTGGCTCACACCTGCCTCATGATGAGGTCCTTCCTGTATGAAGCAGTGTGGCTCACACTGCCATTTCATGTACATAGCTAAAAGCTGGTTTTGAGTAGGGGTGGGCGCCCGGGGAATTGGCAGAATTTGGCCACTCTGCATTACTCTTCAACGCAGTGTTCTGGCCAAAATGGCAGAGTGGTTTCTCCTGCCTGGCTCCAGAATATGCGAGCGAGATTTGGCGTCCCCTAGCGCGATTTTCTAACATTGAACGTTGCCGGTGTTTGCGGGCGGTCGCAGTCAGAGGACTACCGTTCTGATAGATTTGCTGCCGCTCTAGCAGATTTTCTACTGGAGCCGCAGTAAAATCAACTCGAATGGCTGCATGCTCTTGGGCAACGCATGAAGCCATTTGCGTGGATTTTCAGCGCGGTTTGCACGAACATCGCTAAATTGCAGCACGAGCAACACAGGCTGCATATTTTCTGCCCATTAGCAGAATTCCACGCAATCTTGCAGAGTTTTTCTGTAACTCCACGGAATTCCGGTGAGTGAAACTCCACGAGTTCCGCCCACCCCTAGTTTTGGGAGATGAGGCCCACTCACCAGGTTCATGCATACAGCCCACACTGTATGAGGGGAGTTTCTGACCCCTTCCAGATAATCAGTCTGTCCTCGTCAGTAGCCTCCTCCCTTTACCAGTCCACTCCCTAACACCTGCCTTCTCCCTATCACCAGATCACCTCCACGACAAGCCTCCTACCATCACCAGCCTTCTCCTCCTCCATCATCAGCCCCTGCTCCCTACCAGCTCCCACTTCAATAAAGGCCTCCACCTCCATCACCAGCCCCCTTTCCATTACCAGCCACCTCCCACCACCAGTCCACTCCCTACCACAGCCTCCCCCCACCACCAGTCTCCTCCATCACCACTCCACTCCTAAAACCAGCCCATTCCCTATCACAAGCTCACTTCCCATCACGAGCCTTCTTCCATCACAACCTTCTCCATTACAGCCTCTTCCCATCACCTACTGACACCTCCATCACAGACCCCTCTCACCTATACCAGCCTCCTCTTCAATCATGGCCTCCACCTCCATCACCACCCCATCTCCATTACCAGCTTCCATCTTAATGAAGGCCTCTGCCTCCATCACCACCATCCAGTGAAGGGACAGGACAGGGATGGTTTCCTCCACTCCAAGTTGCCTTGTGTTTGAAGCACTGGGACCTCACCGGCTGCCGGCTACCTTACCCTGGTGCCCACTGTCAAATACTGTGTGTGGCGGACAACTGTCCAACTGCTCATTGTAGCCCTGTAGTGTATCTTACCGCTTACCACTGTTCTATGCTGTCCCCTGCATCTGATAGTACTCTCATTGCTTGTCCTTCTGTTGCCCACTGTCCTATAGTGCCTCTCTCTACTCCCACTGCCCTATTTTACATCCAGCTACTGAGAACTGCCCTAGTGTGCCCTACTGCTGCCACAGTCGAATAGTGTGTGTGATGACAATTGCCCTATAGTGTGTCCTATTGCTGATTACGGTCCTATAGTGCGTGCCAGTGAAAATGGTCCTATAAAGAACCTTGCTGTTACCCATGATCCTATACTGTGTTTGGTTGCTGATCACAGACCCATAGGGTGTCCTACAACTGGCCCTACTTCTGTAGTGAGTGCTGCTGCCCATGACTCTAAATTGTATCTTACAGCTGATATCCTTTACTGTGCTTCGCTATTGACCGTGGCTTGATAGTGTGTGTTTCTGACACAGTCCTGTATAGTGTGTGTTAGACCTGGCACCATTGGCGTGGGTCTCCCTTCCATTTTTTGCTGTTGCCTCTTATGTTTTTGCTGGTTTTAGATGCTTTTGGGCACTGTGCCACTGCTGTTCAGTGCCACAGTGCAAGTGCTCCCTATGGTAAATTGATGTATGGATTAGTGACTCCATGATTGGCTTGTTTGGCTTACTGTCAGACCCTAGTACAGTGCACTGCGTGTGCCCAGGGCTTGTAAATCAAATGCTGCTGGTGGGATTGCAGCACTGGCTGTGCCACCCACCGGAGCAGCTTGTAAAGTGTGTCTCAGGCCTGCCATTGCAGAGCCTGTGTGCAGCCTGGTACTGCCATGTTGACTGGGCAAGTGTACCCACTTGCCAGTCCCTAAACCTTCCCTTTTATACATGTTAGTCACCCCTAAGGTAAGCCCAAGGGCAGGGTGCATTGTAGGTAAAAGGTAGGACATGCCCTGGTGTGTGTGGCATGTCCTAATAGTGAATTACAGCCATTTTCGTTTTTCACTATTGCAAGGCTACCTGTTCCCCATAGGCCAGGTATAATCCTAACTGACTCAGGGAACCAGGTAGAAATTTGAGTTTAGTATGCCTGAACTCAGAATGATAAAATACATCTTTTAGTGAAGTTGGTTTTAACATTCTGTGTTTCGAAAATACCACTTTTAGAAAGTGGGTATTTTCTTGCCTAACTATCCAAGCCTGCCTCTGCTAGGTTGTGTATTCCTTGTCTGGAGTTTGAGTGACAGGGGCTGGGGGCTTCCAGGAGACAGGGTGAGTCAGCACTGGGCTGAATAGAGAGATCTGCATGCAGATAGGAGGGAGGAGTTGCACCTGGGACCTGAATAGGGCTGTGCCTTTCCTCCACAATGCTGGCTCCACCTCCTGTGGTGTGTCTGATGTCCCTGGCCTGCACTGTCAAAGGAAGAGAAGGAGTCTTGTCAACAAAGTGCTCCAAGACTGACCAGAACTGGTTTGGACTAGGCAAAGGCCTCTCTGCCTTCAGAGAACAAAGAGAAAAGTAGTATAAATATTGGGACCCAGACCCAAGAACTTTTGATCACTTCTGGGAATCAAAACGAACCTTTGCTGAGGAGAAGAACCAGGAAGCTGAAGGAGGAGACTACCCCTGTGCTGTGTGTTTGGGGTTGGCCTGCAGTGGTTGCTTCATTGCCAAAGAAAGGAGAAAAGGACTTAGTGTGCTTTCTATCAACTTGAAGAAGAATCTCCAAGGGCATGAACTAGAGCTTGCCTCCTGCCTGAAGTCTCAGGGATACAAGACTTCACCAACCAGCTCCCCCCTGAATTCCCTTGCTGGGAATTGAAGTGCCTGCTGTTGTGCTGGGCCTTCTGAGAGACTGCGTGTCGCTGGGAGCTGGAAGCGCGACGCAACAACGAGAAGCGTGTCGCCGCTGCAGCCGCTGTCATCGGATTGCCGAGGAAGCGAGACGCCGCTGCCGCTGTCATCATCGCATCGCCGAAGCGCGGCGCATCGCCGGAGAAGCGGGACGCTGCCACAGAGGACATCGTCGCATCACCGGAGAAGCGCGTCGCAGGGCCTGTCGCGGCTCCAAAGATCATCGAGTCGCCGCACGGCCGTCGGGCGTGCACGCATCATACCAACGTTGTTGCATCGCAACCAAGACGCCATTTTGTCGCATCGCACCGGAGAAGAGTATCGCATCGAGGTGCCATCTTGTCGCATCTCACCGGAGAGCAGTAAGAAACCGACGCATCACCTCCCCACACAGTAAGGAGCGAGCATCAACTCCCCTGCGCAGCAGTAAGGAACCGACGCATCCACTCCCCTGAGTGTAAGGAACCGACGCATCACCTTCCCTGCGACCCTTTTGTTTTCTTTGCGTTACGCATTCAAGGTACATTGAGAGTAAAGTGTCGCATCTACAACTTGCGAGAACTGAACTATTTTATAACATTCTAAAGTCTATTTTTGAGTACAGTATTGTGGATTTTTGTCGTTTGGTCTTGTGTTAAGTCTATATAAAAATACTTATTTTTATAAATACAACCTGTGTGGTGTCCATCTGTAGTGTTGTCACTGTATTACTGTATGTGTTCACAAATGCTTTACACACTGCCTCTGAGATAAGCCTGCCTGCTCGTGCCAAGCTACCAAGGGGGTGAGCAGGGGTTATTTTAGGAGTGTAGCCCCTTACCCTGACTAGACGCAAGGGTCCCTATTTGTCACAGGTACCTACCTATGCCAACTAGAGACCCCCAAATCTAACAGTGTGCTACCACTGACTGTGGTTCAGTTGTGTGTTTATGGGAATGGTCTTATAACGTGTCCTGCTATTGACCATGGTCATATAGTATTGCTGCTGACCACAGTCCTGTAGTATGTGTCTGTTAGAAGGTGGTTCTGACACGATGGGCCGCCCAGATTTTTCGCTTTTTGAGCACCTATGTGTGGAGCTTTTACTGTGGGAGAGCCTCATAAATTGGGACTCATCCACAGTGAACTCATAATGAAGGAGACGGCATGTGGATTTTACTGGTGTCCCCCTAGCTTGACTAGGCCGCTGCGCAGCAGCTGGAGTAAGGGGCACCGGGCTGGTTACATGCAGACACCTGTGTACAAGCGTGTGCACACGTGTAGGGGCTGCGCAGGGGAGATTCCTGGCGTGCGCAGTCCAGGAGCAGCTACAAAGTTAATGGTGTGGCGGGACTTATGCAGAAGTGGGTGGTGACACGGAATAGGCCTTATACACTGGGAAGGAACATGCCAGGGAAAGTCAGTGTGTTTTACTGTGTTTTTCACTTCATTATTCCCCTATGGGGATGTGGAGCCCATGTGCTAGATTAACTTTCCTAAGGCCTACAGATTCCAGACACGCACTAAAGTCCACTGTAGCGGATGTGAAAAGGAGTATTCTGCAGAGTCCAAAGTCATATTTGTACTGCTTTTGGGTCATCCAGAAATGTCACATTTCTCTGAGTCAGTCATAACCAGGGCCAGGCTGAGGGCTGACCTCAGCTGGATGGATTGATAACCTTTCTTCCACAAGCTAAGGCCTCCTCTCCATGAAGAGAAGATGGGTGGGGCTACAGGCTCATCCATCAGCACCTATCACTGTGTGCCAGGCACCAGGCTGCACCAAGGAGGGAAGGCAGCGAGGAGGGAAGGGGTCTGGTTTTAGAGACCATGTGGCCAGAGACCCTGGACGACGCCATTTTGAACAAGCCCAGAGGCTGGACCAGGAGGAAGGAGCAGGGGCAGGGAAGTGATGTGTCGCTGTTTGATAGGATCAACAGAGACTTCCTGCCAGCCCCCCTACTCAACTTTTAAAAGTGTCTGCGCAGGAAGAGAAGCTTTTTCTGGGGTGTGGTCTGTGGAGGCTGAAGGTGCTGGAGCCTGGCGCAATGGGCAGTTGGAAGGAGGAACCCCCTGACTGTCCCCCAGGGCCCTGCCAGCACCAGAAGAGGAGCCCAGGACCAGTGCGCAGAAGCAGAGGCCTCTGCGCAGGGAGAAGAGAGGCCAAGGAGGAGAGACAGGCGAAAGGCTGGCGCAAGGAGCCAGTGAAGACAGCTCCCTGCCGAATCCCCCCTCTCAGAGACCCCGAGGGCGAAGGAGAGTGTTCCCAGTGGTGGGGGCTGGTCAAGAGGAGCGAGAGGAGACGGAAAGGAAGGGAATCGGACTCCAGGGGGCCGAGATATGCCCCCCAGAAGGTGAGCGACCTTTGACCTACAAGAAGACCGACGACGAAGCACGAGGGGCTCCGCCGCCGGTCTTGCATGTGCCCCCGGGGTGGATCAGGTCCCGGGGGCTGCCCCCAACACGAAGCCAAGTCGGGGAGCACCGTCGTGCTCCCCGTAAAGAGCTGGCTGCGGGGTGCCAGGAGCCCACCCTGGCCCCCTCCGAACAAGAAGCCGGGGAGCGCCGGTGCGCTCCCCGCGAAGGTGTGGAGGAGGAGGGGCCCGGGATCCCAACTCCGGGCCCCGTGTGCCGAGGAGGGGTGCGGGGGAGCGCCGTCGCGCCCCCCGCGAAGATGTGCCCCGAAGCCGGGGAGTGCCGTCGCGCTCCCCGTCAAGATGCCGAGAGGCGGGGGTACCAGGAGCCCACCCTGGCCCCCGGCGAGAAGACTGAAGTCGGGGGAGGCGCCGTTGCGCCCCCCGTGAAGACTGTCCAGGGGCTTGGGTGGGACCGGGCCCCCGAAAAATGAGCCAAGCGGCCGGGGGTGGGCTCCCGAGCCGTTACCCTCACCTGGGGGTCCGGGTGGGACCGGGCCCCCACCGAGGAAGGAGCGAGGCGCGAGCGCCAGCGCGGCTCTCCCGGCACAGCGGGAGAGCCGCTCATCAAATATGCGGCGAATCCATAATGCCTTGCAGGCCAGGATCGGCCTGCAAGGGCAAAACAGCGTTTTCTTGGCTTGTGGTGGCCCCAGGAGAACGGGGTCACCACCACACAGGCGCAAAGGTGCTGGGGGAGCTGCTGGAGAAGCGCAGTCTCCCCCCAGCACGAAGAAAAGTCCCTCCCTAAGTGTCATAGGGATTTTAAAAGAATAACCCCTCAAGGGCTCAGCCAGCATTTAACTCCCTTTAGGCTGGAACTTTTGTTCTACAGCTGACGGTGTTTTGAGAAGTGCCTCAAGGAGTGAAGGGCATCCCCTGGAGGTGAAGAGGTGTAATTGCACCAGCACTGCATTTACTTACTGTTATTCCTTTTTAGAGGGACTGAAGGTCACATATGTAATGTGAAGTACCTGTGTAAGGTGATGTCATAAGCAAAGTGGGTTTTGTTGCCAGACACTCCTGCTAGGGTGTCTGGCTGGATAGGCGTAATCCTGTGATTTCATCTCTGATGCCCTTAGGGGCTGTAATTGCAATGCATTCTAATGTCCAACAAAGGTGATGAGTACTGTCATTCTAAGGTGTGCGTAAACATGTATTCTTGCTGCTGCACTTAGGTGAAGACCCAGACTGCTAGCCCTTAAGATATAGAGGTGCATACTTTATGGTCAGTAGGAAATGCTCAGTCAGGGTTATGTGTCACCAAGGCAGGTGTACCCATTTTTAATGCGCGTTGAGGTAATGGGGTGGGTCGCCACTGGGATGGTGCCAGTGCGCAGGACCCTCGCTCCAGGTTAGGCTCAACACACTGCATTAGGGGGCAAGATGATGTGCATACATGGGAGTGGTGGTACTAGACCCCACCCCCTTTTGGGAGGGGTGGAGATGTTACGCAATGCCACAAAGTAATTCCAACAGCTTATGTATATTTGTAAATTGGTGCATAGTATTGAGTAGTGTGTGTGTTTAATAAATGTACTCTTACTTTTATAAAGCAAAGTACAGACTGGACAATCAATTATTGAGTGTTATTTCGGCGCACCTGCAAATGGCGATTACTAGCCCACACCACCTCCCTTGAGTAAAGCCTCAGACTGCTCTGCAACGCTACCCTCTGAGAGTCAGGCGCTACAATTGGGTGTTTGGTTCCCAGTGAAGGACAAATGTAGTCATGTTATTTGTGCAGGCCTCACAGATACTGCCTCGTTTTCCAACAGTGTCGCTGACCAAAGCTCGGTACATTGTGCCCTTAGCCATGGTCACGTAGTGTGTGCTGCTGATCACAGGCCTGTAATGTGTGCCACTGACCCAAGCGCTCTAGTGTGTGCCACTGAACAGGGCCCTGTAGTGTGTGCCACTGACCACAGTCGTGTAGCATGTTCCACTTGCCATGGTCCTGTAGCGTGTGCCACTGACTATGATCTTTTAGTATGCTGCTAATCACAGACCTGTAATATGTGCCACTGACCAAAGTCTTCTAGTGTGTGCCACTGACCACGGTCCTGTAGTGTGTGCCTCTGACCACTGTGCTGTAGCGTGTGCCACTGACAATGGTACTGTAGTGTGTACCACTGACCATGGTCTTTTAATGTGCTGCTGACCACAAATATTGTAGTGTGTGTTACTGGTCACAGCCCTGTAGTGTGTGCCACTGACCATGGTCCTTTAGTGTGCTGCTGATCACAGGCCTGTAATGTGGGCCACTAACCAAAGTCCTGCTGTGTGTGCCAGTAATCACGGTCCTGTAGTGTGTGCCAGTAATCACGGTCCTGTAGTGTGTGCCACTGACCATGGTACTGTAGTGTGTGCCACTGACCATAGTCGTGTTGTATGTGCTGCTGACCACAGCCCTGTGGTGTGTGCTGCTGACCACGGTCCTGTACAGTACTGTATGTACTGTGTTCTGCTGACGATCATGGGGTTCTGTAGTGTGCTGCTGACCTGGTTCTGCAGTGGCCCTGCTGTTGGTCATGGGTCTAGTATGTACCAGTTGCCATTGGTCTGTACTGTGACTGATAAGCATGGGCCTCTACTGTGGCTTATGATGAGCATGGACCTGTACTCTGCGATGGAGATCATGAACCTCTACAGTGTGATGATGAGGATGGGCCTCTATTGTTTGTGATGGACCTGTACTATGGCTGTTAAACGTGGCCTACCTTATTTGACGATGAGCATGAGCATGTGCTGTGGCTGATGAATATGAGCCTGTTTTATGGCTGATGAATATGAGTCTGTTCTGTTGCTGGTGAGCATGAAGCTGTTCTGCGGCTGATGAGCATGAAGCTGTGCTGCGACTGATGTGCATGAGTCTGTACTGCTTCTGATGAGCATGAAGCTGTTCTGCGGCTGATGAGCATGAGTCTGTACTGCTTCTGATGAGCATGAAGCTGTTCTGTGGCTGAGGAGCATGAGGCTATACTGCTGCTGATGAGCCTGAGTCTGTTCTGTGGCTGATGAGCATGAGGCTATACTGCTGCTGATGAGCCTGAGTCTGTTCTGTGGCTGAGGAGCATGAGGCTATACTGCTGCTGATGAGCCTGAGTCTGTTCTGTGGCTGAGGAGCATGAGGCTATACTGCTGCTGATGAGCCTGAGTCTGTTCTGTGGCTGATGAGCATGAGTCTGTTCTGTGGCTGAGGAGCATAAGTCTGTTCTGTGGCTGAGGAGCATGAGTCTGTACTGTGATGCATGTGTCTGTTCTGTGGCTGATGAGCATGAGTCTGTTCTGTGGCTGAGGAGCATGAGTCTGCTCTGTTGCTTATGAGTATGGGCCTGTATTGTGTGCTGCTCTTCAAAGTCTTCAGTGCGCTTTGCCGATCTTAGTCAAAAATGTTGCTAATCAAAACCATTCCCCAGAGACCTGGTAATAGAGTGAGCTTTCTAACCCACCATCACTGAGACCAACCACTCCTTCAGAAAAACACTCTTCTCTGAATCCTCTGTAGAAGTACTCATCCATGAGGCAATTCACCTTGCGGAGGTGGGCAATGCCAGTCTATTCATTCCTTCCTGGGCCAGTACTCTGTCCTGCTGCTGACCTCAGTCCTGTATTGTGCCTGCTTCCTTCTCTGTTGTCTTTCAACCTACAGCATGTTCTGCTGACCATGACCCTGCAATACTTAAGTTTCTCACGGTGCTGATCGTGTTACTGTGCTGTGCTGCTTATGGTTGTCCTGTAGTGTGCTGCAGATCAGGATCCTGTAGTGTGTGCTGTTTACCGTGTTCCTGTACTGTGCCGCTGACCGTGGTCCTGTAGTGTGCTGCCAATCAGTCATGTGCCGTGTGATGCTGTTCCTGTATTGTACCGCTGACCGTGGTCCTGTAGTGTGCTTCTGATCAGGATCCTGTAGTGTGTGACACTGACCATGTTCTAGCATTATGCAGCTGTCCGTGGTCCTGTAGTGTGCTGCCAATCAGTCATATACTGTGTGATGCTGATCGTATTCCTGTATTGTGCCACTGGCCATGGTCCTGTAGTGTGCTTCCAATCAGGTTCCTGTAGTGTGTGCTGCTGACCGTGTTCCTGTACTCTGCCGCTGACCGTGGTCCTGTAGTGTGCTGTCGATCAGGATAATGTAGTGTGTGCTGCTGACTATGTTCCTGTATTGTGCCACTGGCCGTGGTACTGTAGTGTGCTTCTGATCAGGATACTGTACTGTGTGCTGCTTACTGTGTTCCTGTACTGTGCCGCTGACCATGGTCCTGTAGTGTGCTTCTGATCAGGATCCTGTAGTGTTTATCGCTGAGTGTATTCCTGTTCCGTGCCGTTGACCGTGGTCCTGTAGTGTCCTGCCAATCAGTCATGTGCTGTGTGATGCTGTTTGTATTCCTATATTGTGCCACTGGCCATGGTCCTGTAGTGTGCCTCGGATCAGGATTCTGTAGTGTGTGCCACTGGCCGTGGTCCTGTAGTGTGTTATAGATCAATCAGTCATGTGCTCTGTAATGCTGTTCATATTCCTGTATTGTGACACTAGCCATGGTCCTGTAGTGTGCTTCTAATCAGGATCCTGTAGTGTGTGCTGCTGGCCGTGGTCCTGTACTGTGCCGCTGACGGTGGTCCTGTAGTGTGCTGCTGATCAGTGTTATAGTGTGTGCTGCTGACCGTGGTCCTGTAGTGTGTGGTGTTTACCGTGTTCCTATACTGTGCTACTGACCGTGGTCCTGTAGTGTGCTGCTGATCAGGATCCTGTAGTGTGTACTGCTGACCGTGGTCCTGTAGTGTGCTGCCGATCAGGATGTTGTAGTGTGTGCTGCTGACCGTGTGCCTGTACTGTGCCGCTGATCATGGTCCTGTAATGTGCTGCTGATCAGGATCTTGTAGTGTGTGCTGCTGATTGTGTTCCTGCATTGTGCCGCTGACCATGGTCTTGTAGTGTGCTGCCAGTCAGTCATGTGCTGTGTGATGCTGTTCGTATTCCTGTATTGTGACACTAGCCATGGCCCTGTAGTGTGCTTCTAATCAGGATCCTGTAGTGTGTGCTGCTGACCGTGGTCCTGTAGTGTGCTGCCAATCAGGATCCTGTAATGTGCACCGCTGATCGTGTTACTGTGCTGTGCCACTGACCATGGACGTGTAGTGTGCTGTCGATCAGAATGTTGTAGTGTGTGCTGCTGACCGTGGTTCTGTACTGTGCCTCTGACCTTGGTCCTGTCGTGTGCTGCCGATCAGTCATGTGTTGTGTGGTGCTGTTCGTATTCCTGTATTGTGCCGCTGGCCGTGGTCCTGTAATGTGCTGCTGATCAGGATCCTGTAGTGTATACTGCTGACCGTGTTCCTGTACTGTGCCGCTGACCGTGGTCCTGTAGTGTGCTGCCAATCAGGATCTTGTAGTGTGTGCTGCTGACCGTGTTCCTATACTGTGCCGCTGACCGTGGTCCTGTAGTGTGCTTCTGATCAGGATCCTGTAGTGTGTACTGCTGACCGTGGTCCTGTAGTGTGCTGCCGATCAGGATCCTGTAGTGTGTGTCGCTGAACGTGTTTCTGTATTGTGCCGCTGACCGTGGTCCTGTAGTGTGCTGCTGATCAGGATCCTGTAGTGTGTACTGTTTACCGTGTTCCTGTACTGTGCTGCTGACCGTGGTCCTGTAGTGTGCTGCCAATCAGTCATGTGCTGTGTGATGCTGTTCCTGTATTGTACCGCTGACCGTGGTCCTGTAGTGTGCTTCTGATCAGGATCCTGTAGTGTGTGCCACTGACCGTGTTCTAGCATTATGCAACTGGCCGTGGTCCTGTAGTGTGCTGCCAATCAGTCATATACTGTCTGATGCTGATCGTATTCCTGTATTGTGCCACTGGCCATGGTCCTGTAGTGTGCTTCCAATCAGGTTCCTGTAGTGTGTGCTGCTGACCGTGTTCCTGTATTGTGCCACTGGCCGTGGTCCTGTAGTGTGCTTCTGATCAGGATCCTGTAGTGTGTATCGGAGTGTATTCCTGTTCTGTGCCGTTGACCGTGATCCTGTAGTGTCCTGCCAATCAGTCATGTGCTGTGTGATGCTGTTCCTGGATTGTACCGCTGACCGTGGTCCTGTAGTGTGCTTCTGATCAGGATCCTGTAGTGTGTGCCACTGACCGTGTTCTAGCATTATGCAACTGGCCGTGGTCCTGTAGTGTGCTGCCAATCAGTCATATACTGTGTGATGCTGATCGTATTCCTGTATTGTGCCACTGGCCATGGTCCTATAGTGTGCTTCCAATCAGGTTCCTGTAGTGTGTGCTGCTGACCGTGTTGTGTATTGTGCCACTGGCCGTGGTCCTGTAGTGTGCTTCTGATCAGGGTCCTGTAGTGTGTATCGCTGAGTGTATTCCTGTTCTGTGCCATTGACCATGGTCCTGTAGTGTCCTGCCAATCAGTCATGTGCTGTGTGATGCTGTTTTGTGCCACTGGCCATGGTCCTGTAGTGTGCTGTAGATCAATCAGTCATGTGCTCTGTAATGCTGTTCATATTCCTGTATTGTGACACTAGCCATGGTCCTGTAGTGTGCTTCTAATCAGGATCCTGTAGTGTGTGCTGCTGGCCGTGGTCCTAAACTGTGCCGCTGACCGTGGTCCTGTAGTGTGCTGCTGATCAATGTTATAGTGTGTGCTGCTGACCGTGGTCCTGTAGTGTGCTGCTGATCAGGATCCTGTAGTGTGTGTTGGTGACCGTGTTCCTGTACTGTGCCGCTGCCCATGGTCCTGTAGTGTGCTTCTGATCAGGATCCTGTAGTGTGTACTGCTGACCGTGGTCCTGAAGTGTGCTGCCGATCAGGATGTTGTAGTGTGTGCTGCTGATCGTGTTCCTGTACTGTGCCGCTGATCATGGTCCTATAGTGTGCTGCTGATCAGGGTCTTGTAGTGTGTGCTGCTGATCGTGTTCCTGTATTGTGCCGCTGACCATGGTCTTGTAGTGTGCTGCAGATCAATCAGTCATGTGCTGTGTCATGCTGTTCGTATTCCTGTATTGTGACACTAGCCATGGCCCTGTAGTGTGCTTCTAATCAGGATCCTGTAGTGTGTGCTGCTGACCGTGGTCCTGTAGTATGCTGCCGATCAGGATCCTGTAGTGTGTACCGCTGATCGTGTTCCTGTACTGTGCCACTGACCATGGACGTGTAGTGTGCTGTCGATCAGGATGTTGTAGTGTGTGCTGCTGACCGTGGTTCTGTACTGTGCCTCTGACCTTGGTCCTGTTGTGTGCTGCCGATCAGTCATGTGTTGTGCGGTGCTGTTCATATACCTGTATTGTGCCACTAGCCATGTTCCTGTAGTGTGCTTCTAATCAGGATCCTGTAGTGTGTGCTGCTGACAGTGGTCCTATATTCAGCCGCTGACTGTGGGCTGGCATTGAGCTGCTGTAGTGAGGCCGCTGACCAGGGTCCATTATTGACTCTGACAGTGGACCTGTTTTTTGCAGCTGCTTGTAGTCCTGTAGTGTGCTGTACATCAGGGCCCTGTAGTGTGTGCTGCTGACCATGTTCCTCTATTGTGTCACTGTTCGTGGTCTTGCATTGAGCCGCTGACCACGGACCTGTATTGTGCTGCTTGTAAAGATCCTTCTAGGGGGGTGGGGGTACCTACTCACGGTCACAACAGAGACACCGGCACACAGGCTACAGTTCAACCGTAAGGTCACGTGTGACCTCGGCCCCTTTATTATATACCCTCGGACCGAGCCCGGTCGCGAGGGGTGCTGTGCGTGAGTGTCATCACGTAAAGGCCGGGTGGCACTCTACATCCCTCCTTTCCTTTAGCCATAGCTAATCTATCAGTTAACGGTGAAAGAGAGTGGAGATAAAAAGAAGAGAAAAGACAAAAGTGAGAAGAGATAGCTTGCAGTGGAGGTGTCACATGCTCACAAAGTCTCTTGCCGGTCCATCCGGCGTTCTCCTGCAGGCATCGCCACTTGGCACGCATAGTCCCTCAGCTTCTGGCTGGGTGCGGGGTTAGGCCTCAGCTGGTATCGTTGGCCGCGAGATGGCATTTCCTCGTATCTCGAGGGAGCGCTGCTTCCATGACCTCCTGCCTCAGTACCCCCTGCTGGACTGGACTGGTCTGCCCTGTGGTCATCCTCTATCCCCTGGTCGGGTACCGGCGCTGGACTCTCTCGGCCATTGGGGACAGTTGCTGCCGAGAAGTCAGGCAGATCTTCTTCTGCCCCGGGTGCCGCCTGGTCCGGCTGTGGGCTGTCAGAGATCTCCTTGAACCACGAGATGTTCCTCACCACAGTGTGCCCTCCGTGCTGCGCGGTGACCATGGTTCCGTTGATCTGGACGACGACCCACTCCCCAGGTTCGTAGGGCGTGCGAAACTTCCAGCCAGGGTGACGATCCTTTAGAACCACTCGTGCTCCGACTCGGATAGAGGGTAACTTGGCTCCGCGGCTGATGGTGGCTTTGTCGTTGGTCTGTTGGCGCTTCTGTTGAGCTCGTTCCGGGTCGAAACCTGGCGGTGTCCAGTTGGGGTCTTCGGGGATGATATCCCTGGGCGGCCGCTTTAGAAGGAGGGCTGCGGGGGCACACCCCATCGTTGAATGAGGCGTCTGCCAGTAGGCGAATAGGAATTGGTGGAGACAAATCTCCAGGTCTTGATGCCGGTCCACCCCTATGCGTAGTGCTCTGTTCAAAGTCCGCATGAACCGCTCGACCTCGCCGTTGGCTTGAGGCCACTGGGGTGTGATCCGTCGATGTCGGATGGCCCGTTTCTGTAGAAAATCTTGAAACTCCTGACCCTGGAAGGGCGGTCCGTTGTCGGACTTCATTTCCTCCGGCAGACCAAACATTGCGAAGGTCTTCTCGAGTGCTGGCTGCACGTGCGTAAATGCAGTGGATGGCACGATCTGGACCACAGGAAACTTGGTGCATGAGTCAATGACTACGAGGGTGTGACGTCCGTCCGGGAAACTGCCAAAATCGATGTTCACCTTGGTCCATGGCGTGTCACAGGGCCCTCCCGTGATGACCGGTGCAGGAGCAGGGTCCGCTCCCGTGATGGTGCAGGGGTGACAGGTCCTTACCTCTTCATCGACCATACTTTCCATCCCCGGGAACCAAACTTTGGTTCGGAGCCTGGCCTTTGTCTTTGCTACACCTTGGTGCCCTTGGTGCGCTAGGGTTACCAGCCGGCGGTGCAGCTCCCTTGGGACCACGATCCTCTGGCCTCTGAGTATCAACCCGGATCCTCCGATGCTAAGCTCATGCTTCACCCTCCATATCTGTCTCCTGGCGTTCTGCTCTTCCTCGGTGAGTCCTGCCACCCCGTCCAGGAATCGGTGCCATCTTCCTGTCGTCAGGGCTTCTTTGACTCGTTGGAGGGTGGAGTCCGACTCTGTAGCACTGCTCATTTCTTCTTTGGTGATGGCCAGTGGACAGGCACTGTCTTCGATCATTTGCACGAAGGCTTCTGTGCTTGGGCTGTCATCCTGGGCCTGCCCAGCCTCCGCCTGCAGTGGATGCCTCGACAAGAAGTGAGCGGGGTTGTCCACCCCAGGGCGATACAGTAGTTGGAAGGAGTATGCCTGTAACTGCACTGCCCACCGCTCGATCCTCGGAGGTGCCAGCCTGTTGGACCCACTGAACAGGGGTACGAGGGGTTTGTGGTCCGTTATGACCTTGAAGGAGTGGCCACACAGGTAAAGATGAAAATGCTGGCATGCCCAGCGGATGGCTAGGGCTTCGCGCTCTATCTGTGCATACCTTGTTTCTGTTGGCGAGAGTGCGCGACTGGCATATGCAACTGGCGCGTATAACCCTTGTCGGTCTTCCTGTAATAGTACTGCGCCTAGCCCCACTGGGCTCGCGTCAACGACCACTTCCGTGTTTCGTTTTGGGTGGAAATAAGCCATAGTCGTTTGGTCAAGCAGGGCCTTTTTGATGCCTTGAAACGCTGCCTCTTCTCGAGGGGTCCAGACCCATGGTGTCCCTGTTTTTGTTAGCTGCCTCAAAGGTTCGGAGATTGTGGCGAGGTTTGGTAGGAAGCGGCCACAGTAAGTTGCCATCCCTAGGAAGCTCCTTATGGCAGTCGGGTTTTGAGGCACAGGTGCATTTCTGATTGCTGCCGCCTTCCTGGGATCCACTCGAAGCCCTTCTCTGGAGAAGACATAGCCAAAAAAGTCTATGGATCCCTGGTAGAAAGCACATTTCTTCCGGTGCAGGGTAAGGCCACAGTCCGCTAACCTTTGCAGTGTGGCTCTCAGCCGAGTGTGATGTTCTTCGAGGCTCTGAGAGTAAATCAGGATATTGTCACTGAGATTGATGACTCCGACCAGGCCAGATAGGGTTTCTTAGACTGCATTTTGAAATACTTCAGCCGCGGACGACACCCCAAAGCTGAGCCGTGTGTACCTTCTCAGACCCACGTGCGTGGAAAATGTGGTTATATACCTGCTTTCGGGAGCCAAGTCTAGTTGATGATACCCGGAGTTCAGGTCAAGTTTTGAAAACCATTGGGCTCCGTTCAAATCCGCCACGATGTCGTCCATCGTCGGGGTCACGTGTCGCTCCCTGCGGATAGCCAGGTTGGGGAGCCTCATGTCTACGCATAGGCGAATGGTGCCCGGTTGTTTTGGTTTTGGCGCCACCACCAGCGGGGATACCCAGGGAGTGGGTCCCGACACTTTCTCGATCACTTCCATGTTCTCGAGGCTCTTTAGTTCTTGTTCCACCAGTGGGCGGAGGTGGATCGGTATCCACCGGTGTCGGAGGGCACGCGGCTGGACGCTTTTGTTGATATGCAGTTTGACTTGGTAGTCTTTTAGTTTGCCCAGACCCGTGAATAGCTGCGGGAATTCTCTCAGCATGTCTTCGGCATGGTGTTCGTGTACCTGCTTGGCGAAGAACACGAGTTCTAGGTCCTCCGCCGTGTGGCAGCTTAGCAGCGTGCCCTTTTCCCCTTCTGTGACGTGGAATGTTGTTGTCACTGTGTGGGAGTCGCTCGAGACTTCTACCTCCACCATTCCCCTCAGCGGAATGGGTTCGGTGCCACCATACGTGAAGATCCTAGCCTTGCTTGGAACCAGAGGTGGTTTGGGCCTTAGCCGGTCGTATTGCTCAGAGTCCATTACGTTCACTGATGCTCCGGTGTCGATGAGGGCCTGTACAGGGTGTCCGTTGACATTGACGTGACACAGTGGGTGTGGGCGGCCTTTCCTGCCAGATCAGCCAGCGAATGAAACGACGAATATGTCGTCTTCGTCTTCATAGTACGCCGCACTAGTAGTACCGGCTGTGACGTCAGACTCCTCATGGTCTTCCAGTGTGAGGTTCCGGAGACTCCCCTAGCACCCTCTAGTTGCTCCGCCACGTGCCCTTCCTCCGCGTCCGTGACAGACGCTGGCATAGTGGTTTGCCCTGCTGCATTTCGCACACACCTGTCCTCTCGGGGGGCACCTGTCTTTTTCTCTGTGCTCGAATCCACAGTACCCACCCTTGCTGCTGGGCCTGTTTCCCGTGCCCCGTCTTTGATTCTCCAACGGCCGCCATTTGATGGTCTCCACGGCCTCCTCTTTTACTTGCACCTGCTTGTGCGTAGCGGCTGCTGACGTGTTCCGTATCCGAACAGCCTCCATTTCTTCGGCGCGCTTGTCGGACAACTCATGGGATTGAGCCAGTATTAATATCTCATCCAGCGAGATCCCTGGCTGCCGCAAGATGAGGTGCCTCAGTGCGACGGACTTGCATCCTGCGGTCAGCTGCGCTCTGATTTCGTCATTGTGGTCTATTCCTGTGCACGTGACCGCAAGTTTCCGGAGTCTGGCATAATACATATCCACCGTTTCTGCCTCAGTTTGTCGTGCCTGTCATAATTTGAAACGCTCGTAATCTGGGTTCATCTGGGGGTCGAAGTACCTGTTTAGGGCTGTAATCGCGGCTTCATAGTTGTCCGCCTCGCCGGTATTGGGCAGTGTCTCAAACAGGTCGTATAATTCCTCCCCTCCAAAACGCATGAGCAACGAGCGCTTCACTTTCCCATCGCTTTCGCGGGTTCCCGGGGAAATAGTGATTAAGGCGTCCCACCCAGCGTTTCCATCGTGGTGCCGCTGTGGCTGGGTCTGTCAGCTGGCTAAAAGGTGGCAGCGGCGTCACTGATGCATGCGAATTTGGAGCTGTGTGTGCTGGTGCCTGTGCTGCTGGCTCGTCCCCCATGATGCTTCTTTTTTTTTTTTTTTGATGCCTGCACTCGCTGTTGTGTCAGATCCTGTGTTATTGAGAGTCCCTCTTTTTTTTTTTTTTCCTCTCTGCACACTGTCCCTCTCCTTCACTCGTGCAGCTCGACCTGTGCCTCCTATGTGTGGTCTGGCCCAACCTGCGCAGCTGTGTGGACAGGGTGAACGCAATACAGTCTCTCACCCCTAGTGTGTGTCTCCTCAACCCCCTGTCAATTCGGCCTCCGCAGTCCTCCAGGCAGCGTGCTTGCGCTTTGCATTGACTGGTGCGTGTGCTGCAGGGGGGGAGGGGCACGTTGCCGGTTGAGTCAGCTGTCTAGTCCTACGCTGAGCGTCTTGTGCGCGTGATATTGGGCGCTCCGCTGGCAGCTTTAATCACTCACTTTCTTTTTTTTTTTACTTCGCGCGCATGTCTCGCACTGACAGCTCCTCCTATGTGGCGCGCTGAGCACTGCCGCCGTGATGCCGTCCTCGCATTACCTTTGCTGAGGCAGTTCACTTCCAACTCGCTATGCTGGTTTCAGCTGCCCGATCCTGGGAGACCCGCTTCAGATCGTTCTGCGGGATCGCGGTCAGTTGAAGGCGTCGCCGCCCGCCTCAGGTGAGCAGCCTTCCGCTTGCCTCACGCTCTCTCTCCGGCCCTGTCACCGGCTGGCGGGCTGTGCGCTGAGCTCCTGCGTGGGCGAGGTCGCAGGCTAGGGTCCGGATACACGCCCTCGTCGCCAGTGTAAAGATCCTTCTTGGGGGGGGTACCTACTCACGGTCACAACAGAGACACCGGCACACAGGCTACAGTTCAACCGTAAGGTCACGTGCGACCTCGGCCCCTTTATTATATACCCTCGGACCGAGCCCGGTCGCGAGGGGTGCTGTGCGTGAGTGTCATCACGTAAAGGCTGGGTGGCACTCTACACTGCTGACTGTAGTCCTGATGAGTGACGCTTTCCATGGCCTATAGTGTGTGCTCCGGACACTGATCCTGTGCTGCCTACTTCTCTTCTGCTGACCGTGGTCATGTAGTTGCTGCAGATCAGGAGCCTGTAGTGTGTGCTGCTGACCGTGGTCCTGTATTCAGCCTCTGACTGTGGTTCTGCTTTGACCCGCCGACCGTGGCTCTGTATTGTGCTGCTGACTGTGGTCCTGGTGAGTGACGCTGTCCATGGCTATAGTGTATGCTGCTCACTCTAGTCTTGCTGCGTGGCTCAGAGCAGGGTCCTGGGGTGTGCGCTGCTGACCGTGATCCTGCTCTGAGCTGCTAACCATGGTCCTCTTGAGTGAATCTGTCTATGGGCCTGTAGTGTGTGCTTCTGGATAGTGTTCATGTATTGTGCTGCAGACTGTGGTGCTGCAGTGTGTTGCTGCTCCGTGTCCTGCCTGGTGTCCTTCTGAGCATTGTCATGTAGCCTGTTCTGCTGCTGATCGTGTTTTTGAAGTCTGTTCTGCTGCTTGGCCTGTAGAGCCTGTTGCTTGGGACTTTGTCGGTTCATAATGCTGCTGGCTGTGGCGCGGTGGCCTGCACTAGATTTCACAATCGTGTGGTATAAATTCTTGCAGCTTATAGTGAGTGCAATGAAAGTGCTACATTCATACTAATGTTGCACAGGTTTTGTTTACTTTGATAATGAGGTTCGGGCCGTTGTGTGACATGTTACAGTACTGTGAGTAGCATGGTGATACATCCCAGCTGCTTAATGTGACATCCAGGGTGATGTGTAGCATGCCACAGTACTGTGCATAATGTACCGATGCTTTCCACAGCTTAGTGTGATATCTAAAGTGATGTGTAACATGCCGAGGACTGTGCATGAAGTACTGGTACATCCCAGCTGCTTAGTGTGACATCTGGAGTGATGTGTAAAATGCTGCAGTACTGCGCATAAAGTACTGATACAGCCCAGTTGCTTAGAGTCAGATCTGGAGTGATGTGTAACATGCTGCAGTACTGTGCATAAAGTTCACATACATCCCAGCTGCTTAGTGTAACATCTGGAGTGATGTATAACATGCTGCAGTGCTGTGCATAATGTACTGATGCATCCCGCTGCCTAGAGGGACATCTGGAGTGAAATGTAACATGCTGCAATACTGTGCATAAAGTACCGATGCATTCCTCTGCTTAGTGTGACATCTGAAGTGATGTGTAACATGCTGCAGTACTGTGCATAAAGTTCTCATACATCCCAGCTGCTTAGTGTGACATCTGGAGGTATGTATAACATGCTGCAGTACTGTGCATAATGTACCAATACATCCCACTGCTTAGTGTGACATCTGGAGTGAGGTATAACATTCCGCTGTACTGTGCATAATATACTGATGCATCCCGCTACTTAGTGTGACATCCGGAATAATGTGTAACATACCGCTGTACTGTGCATAAGTAACCAATGTTTACCGCTGCTTAGTGTGACATCTGGAGCGATGTGAGACATGTTGCAGCACTGTGCATAATGTACCAATGTGTACCGCTGCTCAGTGTGACATCTGGAGTGATGTGTGACGTGCTGCAGTACTGCGCATAAAGTACTGATACATCCCGCTGCTTAGTGTGACATCTGGAGTAATGTGTAACATGCCGCAGTACTGTGCATAATGTACCAATGCATACCACTGCTTAGTGTGACATTTGGAGTGATGTGTAAAATGCTGCAGTACTGTGCATAATGTACCAATACTTCCGAGCTGCTTTGTGTGCCATCTGGAGTGATGTGTAACATGCTGCAGTACTGTGCATAATATACCGATGCATCTGAGCTGCTTAGAGTCTCATGCTACTGTACTATGTGTAGTGTGCTGAGCCAGCCCAGCAGCTTAGAGTAATATGTTACAGTACTATGTGTAGCATCCTTCCCCAGCCCTAGCTGATTAGTGTGACATGCTGCAGTACTAGCTATAGTGTGCTGGCCCAGCCTAGGTGGTTACTGTGATATGCTCCAGTACTATGTGTAGCATGATGGCCTTGCCCAGCTGCCTAGAGTAACATGCTGCAGTACTATATGTAGTGTGCTGGCCCAGCCGCCTAGAGTAACATGGTGCAGTACTATGTGGAGTGTGCTGGCCCAGCCGCCTAAAGTAACATGCTGCAGTACTATGTGTAGGGTGCTGACACAGCCCAGCTACCTAGACTAATATGCTGCAGTACTATGTGTAGTGTGCTGGCCCAGCCTAGGTGTTTAGTGTAATATGCTGCAGTACTATGTGTAGTGTGCTGGCCCAGCCTAGGTGTTTAGTGTAATATGCTGCAGTACTATGTGTAGTGTGCTGGCTCAGCCTAGGTGGTTAGTGTAATATGCTGCAGTACTATGTATAGTGTGCTGGCCCAGCCCAGGTGGTTAGTGTAATATGCTGCAGTACTATGTGTAGTGTGCTGGCTCAGCCTAGGTGGTTAGTGTAATATGCTGCAGTACTATGTGTAGTGTGCTGGCCCAGCCTAGGTGTTTAGTGTAATATGCTGCAGTACTATGTGTAGTGTGCTGGCCCAGCCTAGGTGTTTAGTGTAATATGCTGCAGTACTATGTGTAGTGTGCTGGCCCAGCCTAGGTGTTTAGTGTAATATGCTGCAGTACTATGTGTAGTGTGCTGGCTCAGCCTAGGTGGTTAGTGTAATATGCTGCAGTACTATGTATAGTGTGCTGGCCCAGCCTAGGTGGTTAGTGTAATATGCTGCAGTACTATGTGTAGTGTGCTGGCTCAGCCTAGGTGGTTAGTGTAATATGCTGCAGTACTATGTGTAGTGTGCTGGCCCAGCCTAGGTGGTTAGTGTAATATGCTGCAGTACTATGTGTAGTGTGCTGGCCCAGCCTAGGTGGTTAGTGTAATATGCTGCAGTACTAAGTGTAGTGTGCTGGCCCAGCCTAGGTGTTTAGTGTAATATGCTGCAGTACTATGTGTAGTGTGCTGGCCCAGCTTAGGTGGTTAGTGTAATATGCTGCAGTACTATGTGTAGTGTGCTGGCCCAGCTTAGGTGGTTAGTGTAATATGCTGCAGTACTATGTGTAGTGTGCTGGCCCAGCCTAGGTGGTTAGTGTAATATCCTGCAGTACTATGTGTAGTATGCTGGCCCAGCCTAGGTGGTTAGTGTAATATGCTGCAGTACTATGTGTAGTATGCTGGCCCAGCCTAGGTGTTTAGTGTAATATGCTGCAGTACTATGTGTAGTGTGCTGGCCCAGCTTAGGTGGTTAGTGTAATATACTGCAGTACTATGTGTAGTGTGCTGGCCCAGCCTAGGTGGTTAGTGTAATATGCTGCAGTACTATGTGTAGCGTGCTGACCCAGCCGCCTAGAGTAACATGCTGCAGTACAATGTGTAGCGTGCTGACCCAGCCAAGCCGCTTAAGTGCTGAGGAGGTCAGGGCTGCACAGTGTGACCCACCGGCCCCTGGTGGGTAAGGAGCGCTGCTGCCCTTGGGCCCAGCCATGCTGCTGTCGTGTTAGTAACGTTGCTCTGCAGGCGCCGTGTAACAATGGACTCCTGCGGGCCTTGCGTTCTTTTCTCTCAGGAGCGGTCTCTCTTCCTCCAGAGTTACGTTCTTCTCCCACGTTATTCTCTCGGTCTCTGCCGGCCGTGGGCGGTGCAAGGCACGGGCGCCTTCAATGGAAGCTCTAGATTGTGAGAAGCACAAAGGGTGTGAAGAGTGGGCAGGATTGCTGCCCCTCTCCAATGCGAGTTGGGTTCTGTGTGTATCTCCCCTGGACTATTCTGCCTGTGGGTAGGAGTACACTGGTATGGGGGTCATTTAAGCTAAGTCATGAGTGCCCTCTGTAATGAGCTCAGGGAGGTTACATACAGGAATGCATGTATTTCACGTGTACATGGGTGGTCAGGTGCGTGGTTTCTCGATGGCGGTGAACAGCAGTCCGTGTGATCCTGGCCACCCTTTGGGCCCTCCCTGGATCTCACAGGCTACAGGCTGGAATGCTGCAAGGGTGGTCACCAAAACAGCTCTTTGCCTTGGGAGCGCTCTCCATCCACTTAAAACAAGCACTGGCAATGCCAATAGGTCTGGCTTTGAAGGAACTTTTTATTTGTTTTGAGTTTTATATAGTGTGAACGCGCTCCGACTGTATCAGAGCACTTTACATGATCACCAGTTACTTTACAGACAGACACATTCATTTTGTTAGGCACGGGGAGATTAAGTGATTTGCTCAGAATCACAGCATGTTGAGCGTCCCTGCCAAGACTCCAACCCGGTTCCCCAGCTTCGAGGTCAACCGCACTAGACGTTAGGCCACATCCTCTCCCTGTGTATGGTAATATGAAGCATTACAAGTGAATAACAAGGGAATGAATATGTATTTGTGTGGAAGCAAAGAACTGCAGTATACTATTGGTGTAGGTTAAACGGTCGGGTGACAGTTGCAATTCCAAGCCAGACCTAAAACTCCATGTAGGTTAATAACTGCCCTCCACCCATCTGCGCTGCCGCCAGAGGGAGAGGTGCTGGAGGTGCGGCCATTCGTATGTATTAAACATATACATATTCTTCCAGTCCACCATAAACTACTATAACTTCTATTTGTTGCATCTAACAACTATTTACTTGTGTCAGGCTAATTTCTATTTGAGAATATATTTATCCACTTGTGAATGGCATGAGTATACTACAGAGTCTAAGATTCAAACCAAAAAGGCCTATTCATAGTAGTCCACATTCCGAAAAGTATTGAAAAGAAAAACAGAAATGTTTTTTTAAAAACAAATCTTTTTATTAACATTGCTCAAATGACCATACTTTACATAAATCACATGCGTTCGTACATGGTTAAGCTCTATCATCACAACAATTGTATGAAGGCGAGGTAGGAGGTCATTTACCTTTAGAGGCTTCAAAGGCACAGGTCAGCAACGGATTACAGTCACTGACAGGAGACAAAAAAAAAAAACAGCCTATCGGTCCCTCCCCACCCTCCAGCAAAACGTAACTGATGTGTATCACTCCACACCCAACATTGCTCTATGTTGCCGCCATGGTGTCCATATTTTCTCCCACTTTTTGACACATCCCCTACTTTTATACACTGTTTCTTCAGCTCGTTGGCACCAGTTAAGGTCTCTTTCCCACTCCCCCAGCGACGGTGGTGAAGGCACTCCCCACCTCCTTGCGATGTTCCTTTTGGCGATCCCCGATGCTAGAGCTAACCATATTCCCACATGTCTGGGCCAGTTGAGGTCTCCCCGAATCATCAAAAGAAGCCATTTGGCATCCATTGGGACCGTCACTCCTGACACCCTGGACATTACGTCTGTGACCTTCTGCCAAAATCGGGCAATCTCCTGGCATTCCCATATAGTGTGAAAGAAAGTCCCCTCCTGTTGTCAACCCCTGATGCAAAGCGCTGTATGTGCCTTACCCCATTTATATGTGTGTACGTGGATAGTAGGTATGGTGCAATATCTTGAGTTGCACCAGTCTAAAGCGTGTACGGATTGCAATCTCTCTTGGGCTTTGTATTGCCTCTTGCCAGTTCTCATCATCTATATTCCCAAGATCGTCCGTCCATATCGCACGCAGGGTCACCAGAGGGTCTGGCACATTATTTATCAATTTGCGATATATCGTGGATGTCGCTTTTTCAGGGATGGGGTCTAACAACAATCTATCCTCCAGGGGGTAGTGATCTGGAATGGGGGTACCACATTAGATATGTTGCCGCAGGGTGTGCATCAGTATTAGATAGTGATATTTCTGTGTCTGATTTAAATTATACTCCTGCTGTAGATCTTTAAAGGCAAGAGGAGCCTCTCCCCTCCACACGTCTCCCAGGTATTCGATTCCTATCAGTTTCCACCCTCAGGGCGGCTACTTCTTTCAGTGTATCCCCTGCCCATAGTGGAGTCCGACTAGTCAGTTTCTCCGTCCAGCCCAGAAATCTGTTAGCCTCCCTCCAGCACCCCACTACTACCCCTGTGTGGGACGGCCATTCCAGACGTGCTTTCCAGGAGTACAAGAATGGTTTGCAGTTTCCCCTCGGCATGCTGGCTCTGTCCACTCTATAGGCTGGCTCATGTATGTCTGCGTATACCTAGTCGTTTATAACCAACAGTTGCGAAGCCCAGTAGTAAAGTTTAATGTCTGGGACTGCTAGGCCACCATTATACACTCCTTTTTGTAGTTTGTGAAGTGCTATTCTGGGAGAACCACCCTGCCACAAAAGCATTCTAACTTCCTGGGCTATTCTTTTAAAAACTGCCGGGGGAACTGGACAGGGGGTGTTCTGGAGAACATACAAAAGGCTCGGCAAAGCCATCATTTTAAAAAGGGCCTCCCTGCCCATAAGAGACAATGGGAGTGTACGCCAGTGACGTACATCGGCACTTAGCCGATCTATCTGGAGCTTGAGGTTCCTCTTCAGAAACATCCCGTGGTCTCTTGTGATGTATATGCCCAGGTACTTAAGTCCCTCTTCCACCACTGGAGCTGCACATCTTGCCGGTATCCTAGGTGGAGGGCCCGATAGCGGGAAGACCACCGATTTGGACCAATTGATAGTATACCCTGAATAACTTCCAAACAACTAAAAAATATGGAGGACTCTTGCCATAGAGTTGTACGGTCTTGCTAGGTACAAGAGTATGTTGACCGCATAGAGCGAGATTCGCTCTTCCCACCCCCCTTGCCCCAGATCATCGGGTCCCTCCGAATCCAATGCGCCAGTGGCTCCAGTGCAAGGGCGAACAGCAAAGGGGACAGAGGGCAACCCTGTCTAGTGCCTCTCTGCAGCTGAAAGGGTCTGGACAATGCTCCATTAACTCGCACTCGGGCCTGAGGTTTCCTGTACAGCAGCCTCACCCAGCTACAGAAGTTAGGGCTGAAGCCCAGCTTACGAAGTACCATAAACAGATAAGGCCCTTCTATACTGTCAAACGCCATCAATGCCTTCTGCTGGGCAGCGGGGTCGTGCGTCATATGGAGCACTCCATATAGCCTCCGTAGATTGTGGCGAGTGCTTCTATTTGGCATAAAGCCCGATTGATCTACATGTATCACCTCTGGGAGGACCGGCACCAGCCTGTTCGCTAAAGCCTTGGCCAGCACTTTCGCCTCTACAATGATCAAGGAGATTGGGCGATTTGAGGCACACTGGTCCGGTGGTTTCCCGGCCTTGTGTATCACCGCCAGTGTGGCCGCCCGCTGATCCGGCGTGAGTTGCCCCTGTTCTCGTGCCTCTAACAGCATGTTCCGTAATGGTTGTATTATTATGGAAGCCTGACATTTATAAATCTCAACAGGGAGTCCATTTGGACCCGCTGCCTTTCCTGAATTAAGGAGTCCCAGGGCCCCCCCCAACTCATCCTCCATGAGGTCAGCCTCCAGTGTCTCACGTGCTTCATCGGTTAGTGGTGGTAAGGAGAAGTCTCTGAGTAGTTCCTCACAGTCGCTTTCGGATCTGGTGCAGATAGGTGCATAAACCCCCTCAAAATGCATAGCAAAGGCTTCTGCTATATCTGTACTCGTTGTTCTCAGTACCCCTTCTTTGTCTCGCACCTCAGTCACCCATGATCGTTCCCTGTCACGCTTTTCCAATCACGCTAAGAGTCTTGAAGCTTTGTCGCCCACATCATATAAGCGATGCTGAGTTGCCAGGGCGTATGCCCTCGCTTCGCTATTGGCCATGGCGCGTAGATCACGCTGTTTCAGCGCTAGTCTGTGACGCAGGTCGTTAGTGGTGTCAAGTGTTACCTCTACCTCCTCCATCTGAGTTATTTCCTGCTCCAATTACCTAATTTGCAAAGTATCTTCCTTCTTTTTGGCCCCAATTAGCGCCTGTGTCTGCCCCCTCAACACCATCTTGTAGGCTTCCCATAGAGTTATGTGTGAGTCTACTGTCCCCCCATTCTCCTGAAAGTATAGTTCCGAGCTTTCTCGGAGTTTGTCCCTGAGTGCCAGATCTCGCAAGTGCCAGAGGTCAATCCTCGGGAATGCTGCCCTGTTAATGACCACACCCACCAGGGAGTGATCCGAGATGCCCCTTGCCATATGCCTAGGGTTTGTAAATTCTCCCACCTTATCATTCCGTGTGAAGAGGTAGTCCAGCCTAGAGAAGGAGCCATGGCGTGCGGAGTAGTATGCATATTGTCGTGCAAGCGGGTTGTACACCCGCCACAAATCTACTAGACCCATGGCCGCCAGGAAGCCCGGCAGGTCCCGCTCTCCCTTCTGGCCCGCTCAAGAGCCAGACCGATCTAATTCCAGGCCCATAACTGTGTTTGTGTCCCCCCCACTAGAAGGGTGCCCAGGGGCAGCTTAATCAGGAACAAACTAATTTTCAGAAATGCTGTGTAGTCCTGTGGGTATATAGATCGAACATAATACTATCGAGCGCCCCTCCCATTTACCCGCTACTGCAACACAGCAGCCTGCATCGTCTGCCCAAGTATCAGTTACAGCCAGGGGCAGCATGTTGCGAACCAGGATTCCCACCCCCCGAGCCCCGGTCGAATATCCAGAGTGGGCCACTAGTCCATAGCCGAAGCGATCTAGCGCTTTGCATTTGCTCCCCTTCAAGTGGGACTCCTGTATCAATACTAAGTTCAGGGAGTGCCTCTTGATGTATTGGAGGACCAGTGTGCATTTGATTTTGTTCCCCACTCCATTTATGTTCCAGGTCCACACCTGTATATTAGCTAGGTCTCCCATAATTTCCAGTTGAGAAATTCACTCCTGTTGATCCTCCCCTCCCTTGTGATGGTCTTGCTTCAACCTGTTGTACTGTCCGGCTGCGTTGGTCTTGAGCTCGTATGCAATCACACATAATAAATCTAAACATTTTACCCAACTCCCGCCTCCCTGAAAACCTGCTAGGTGAGTAACAAACCTCCCACCTCCCAAACACGCAGAGGGCCTGTCGCCCAAACTGTGCAATAACAAACATGAATGAGGGGCGGTGGGCCAGCCTCCAGCATGAAGTAAAATAATTCTGCTGTTGGATACATTCAAACCCTCCTAAAATGTCTCGAGAGCAACCTTGTCTATCAGCCCCCTCTGCTGATTCCCCGCAATGGATAGCGATAGTTCCAATGCCACAAGTGTCCTTTTAGGCGCCTCGCCTTGAGATGGTCCGTACCCTTATAGTACTACTCCTGAAGCCCCTCACCTCCCCACTATGGTGGCTCTGGGAAAGGACAGTTAGGTTTCAATACTTGGGAGAACGTCCCTTTTGTCACTTATCTGTTCGTTGTCTCTGATCTGGGCTGTTTGGCGCTTGCTCTGTCTCTCGCCCTTAAGTGATGTGACCATTCCTAGGCAGTGATCGACTTTTGCCCCCTTTTCGCTCGACAGTTCGCCAGCCCTCCACCCAGTCGCTCGCCTCGGCTGGTGAGTCAAAGAAGTACGCCTTCCCCTCATCAATTATTTTGAGCTTCGCCAGGAATAGCATCATGTATTTCACATTTTGCTCTCGAAGGGCTCTTTTGACTGCGTCGAATGTACGCCTCTGTCGCTGGACCTGGAGCATGAAATTCGGGAAAAAGCGGATAATGGCATTCTCATGATGCAGATCACCATGCTGGTGCGCCGCCTGCAGGATGGTGTCCCTATCCCTGAAGTTCAATATCCGGGCTACGATCGTGCGAGGGGGCACTCCCGGACGGGGCCTACCTCCCAGGGCCTGGTGTGAACGTTCTATGGTGAAGAATGTGGATAGGCGTTTAGGCTTAAATTTATTCAGGATCAAGTCCTCCAGGAAGAGGTCCATCGATGGTCCTTCCATTCCCTGCGGTACACCCACCACCCAAATGTTGTTCCGTCGGGCTCTTCCCTCCTGATATTGAAGACGGGCAAATATTTCGGATTGGTTCTTAGTGAGCACTGAGACCTGTTCTTCTAGGCATTTGGTTTTAGACTGTAGACACTCAATACCTGCCTCCGCCGTGGATACCTTGTCAGACATTTTCCGGAGGTCTGCACGAAGCAAGTTTACCTCCTCTGTGTTAGAGTCTAGTTTAGGTTCTAGGGTCCCACGCAGTTCCTTGATTGCCTTCATAATGTCTTTCAGGGAGGGATCTGGGGACTGGTCGTCGTGCTAAGACAGTGTTTCACCTCCCGTCGCACCTCCATCACGGCCCACTGCCACTGTATATTTATCTATGTGGTTGGCCTACCAAGGCCCCACCACCTTGTTGCGGCTTATAGCTGAAATCTGCAGGGCTTCCCCATTGGGCCCTGGTTCTGAGGTCTACTATGTCTCCGGCGGGTGTGTTGGGTACCGGCACCGGTGTCCGAGGCCTCTGCTCTGTGTCTCTCCTTCTTGTGGGCGCAACACAGGGCCACAGGCGCACCACAGCTCCAGCCGTGCAATCAGTAATTACCCCGCAGACTCAGCTACTCAAGGGAGGTGGATTTCGCCTCCCTCCACCCAGCCAGAGTCACACCCTGCAAGCCCCAGATTCTCCCGCTGACTTCAGTGTGGGGCTCTCACTATTCATACAGTTCAGGTCCAGTCTCTCACTTCCAGGCTTGCTGCAGTCCCTGTATCCCCGGGAAGCTACGTCTCAGCCCAATCAACTCTGAGGCAGCTCTCCACTCGCACCTGCGAGGAGGGGTAAAGGGGGAGCGTGCCTCCAGCTCCCGGTCTGCCTCTCAATCACCATCGACGTCTTCCCTCAGACCCACACTCGCTTCCCAGCAATTCACCTCACCGGCTCAGCTGCAATCCGATGGGTCGGGTGTGAAGCCCAGTTGCACGCATGCGGCCGTGCCGATTTCCCGCTGTGTGAAGCGCTCCAGCTCCGCTCCTGATCGGCACCAGTGATTATGCGTGCATCGGAGGTGGGCACTCCGTGATAGTTTCACGTCGGGGCTGTCAGCAACCACACGCTGTGTGACCGCGTCGTGCCCCGGCTTCTCGGGCTGTTCGCCGGGGTTTCTTTGCTCCCGGAGCTATGAGAGCGGCGCCATCTTGCTCTCGCTAGCCGATCTCTCTTCACGCCGCTTGTCCGGTCCCATGCTGCAACTCCAGGGCCGTTTCACTTTGCGGGACAGCCACCGCATGTTTAGTCAGTTTTCAATTTCGGGTTACCCTCCAAACTGCGGATTATGCCAGATATTGCGGGCTCGTTTGCTGACGGCTAGCGCAGCTCAATCAAATGGTGGCCATCTTCAGCGGCTGCAGGCCACGCCACCCCAAAAACAGAAATGTTTGAAGAACACATAATAAGATCACAATAAATGGTATGGCAGCTCAGGGGAGACTTAATTATTAGAATCTGAATAAACCAGTCTTGTTGTGGGTAGAAATTGTCAATTTGTATGCCTAGGAGGTTTTTTAACTTTAGAGAAAGTAACAACTTATAGGAGTGTACATATAGAAAAGGTAAAACAAACTTTTTTGAAAGAATTGAAACTCCTGTACCTTCAGCAATAATATGTTGCATTCTGAGACATGCCATATAATTTTGAAACTGAAAAATCTGGGTCTCTAGATCCCAACCAACAAAGTGATTTTGAACAAAAGGCTAGAGCTAGCTGAGGAGGTCAAACATAACACAAGGATCCTGGCAGCAACAAAATTCCCCAAAACTCTACAAGAAAAAGATGTGTCAAGATCTGTGATCTTATAAAGGTACTTGAACTGTGGGCAGGTGCCTGTATATAGTCATGGAACACCTCAGAAATTTGCAATATTCGTAGATTCAATGGTTGGGGGGACTTTTTCCAATATAGATCATTCAGCCACCGTTTTAGGTAAGACCACCAAATATATAAATTGCTTTAATTTAGATGATGACATGTAAATTCACTTGTGTGGATGATATTTTATTACACTTGAAATCAGATAAATAAAATATTTCGGGTGCTTTGCAGGAAGTTCAGAATTATGCAGAATTAGGTGTTCCAAAGGTTAATGTAAACGCGGATGCCATTTTTGATACACACTGAGCTGAATATATTACCGGTTTGGTTGGTTGATAGAGTGTCTAACATAATAAATAAATACCTGTTGATTATGGTTTCTGAATTTGTAGAAGAAATCTACATATTTTAATATTCACCAGTAATGCTATCTCTTGCATTAAAGTGATTGTGGTGGTAATATTTGCTAATTAAGGAACCCACTATTGGTTTTGCGCTCCAAACAGTTTTGTGCTGTTTCAGTTCAAGTTATTCCCTTTTAAACCATCTAATAAATTCATTACTTTGGACAAATGAGCCAATAAGGTTAAGTTGAGGGAAAATATATAGGTTGTTGGAGCAAAGTAGAGGGCAACATCAGAATTATGATCTGTTGTAGGACTTTAATGCTGTGGTGCTTTAATTGATTGTTTAAGACAGAAATAATGGCAATTTACTAAAATATGATTGCTTGATAAATTTATAACGATGTTATATGTTAAAACAAACACAAGGAGATGATGGACGGAGTGCTGAAACTTTTCAGACACTCATCCCCAGTCACAGATCTGGGTTGAATCCATCATCGTTTTTTAGCTCACTCCGCCACCCCAGTTCAGACATAGCTATATGCAAATCAGTCTGACCCTGTGCCTCATGTGAACAGTCCAGCCCGAACTGCCAAGCCATGTCTTCCCTGGACTGTAAACAAGCATCCTGGGACCGGTTTCGGGCTAACAGCCCTCATCAGCCAGGATAGCTTGAATACAGTGGCAAGGTGAGCAAGGGACCCATGTCTGGACATACCCTGCCAACTGAGGGCGAACAAAGCAAACACAAGGAGATGATGAACGGAGTACTGAAACTTGCCACTGGATTCAAGCTAGCCTGGCTGATGAGGGCTGTTAGCACGAAACCGGTCCCAGGATGCTTGTTTCCGGTCCAGGGAAGACATGGCTTGGCAGTTCGGGCTGGACTGTTCCCATGAGGCACAGGGTCAAGACTGATTTGCATATAGCTGTGTCTGAACTGGGGTGGCGAAGTGAGCTAAAGAACGATGATGGATTCAACCCAGATCTGTGACTGGGGGTGAGTGTCTGAAAAGTTTCAGCGCTCCGTCCATCATCTCCTTGTGTTTGCTTTGTTCGCCCTAAGTTGGCAGGGTATGCCCAGACGTGGGTCCCTTGCTCACTTTGCCACTGTATTCAAGCTAGCATGGTTGATGAGGGCTGTTAGCCCGAAACTGGTCCCAGGATGCTTGTTTCCTGTCCAGGGAAGACATGGCTTGGCAGTTTGGGCTGGACTGTTCCCATGAGGCACAGGGTCAAGACTGATTTGCATATAGCTGTGTCTAAACTGGGGTGGCGAAGTGAGCTAAAGAACAATGATGGATTCAACCCAGATCTGTGACTGGGGGTGAGTGTCTGAAAAGTTTCAGCGCTAATCCATCATCTCCTTGTGTTTGCGATGTTATATGTTACACATGTTCCTATTAGAACTGTAGCCACTTAATGTTGTATGTTATTCATAAAGATTTGCTGTGAGGTGAAGGAATACATTGAAATTACCAAATTAAACCCTTAAACTGCCCTTTGGAGAGCCTATCTCTTCTGGAACTCTTGGCAAAGAAGACATCTAATAGCCTGTTGTAGAGGTGGGTGTTAGTGGAAAATTCACCGATAATTCCCATCTGCATCTCTGGTTATGTAGCCTACCATTATCAGTTTGATGGGTGGTGCATATTGTACCAGAGCAAACTCTTTTGGCTCCACCATATTAGAGAGGTAACTTGCAAAAGATGGCCGCAGATCTGGTGCCCAGTTTAGAGCGAGTGATCCGTTATTACATCTCACTAATTTTCCTCTAAGGAGGTCTCCAACGCAAATGGCGGTAGAAGTTGATTTCAATTTATGTTTAGTGTCTCTAGCATGCTTGGAAACACCTCTTAACTTGTTAGGAGCTGGATAGGTGGGCACTAAACATGTCCACCAGCTCCAGGGAAAGATTTGCAGTGCCCACATGTGCTGGTGGACATTTCATTAGCAGAGCCAGAAAATGGTGGAGCATCTTATTTGCTAAAAAGCTTATCGTATGGTCGATAAAATGATGTTGGTATAGGAATTTCTGTTGCCTTGAATCGAAAACCACTGCAATAGCTGATGGAAAATCTGCTGCTAAAATTGAAACTCGGGACCTAAATCTTAGGATGAAGTGGGGATTGTGAAACTGCACTAGTTGATGAGAGCTCATGTGAATGACTGCTCCAAAATTACATTATAATTAACATACCTTTTTAAGAGTGGCTTGAATTGGCAGAACACCTGAGAAATAAAGAAGACAGTGGTATGGGGGGGGTGTGACCAAATTGCTAAATAGATTGTTTTACAAAGTGGTAAATGTGAAATCGTCATAAATAAATGGTATGACTTGCAACATATTTTTTCCTCCTTAATTTCAGTTTAAGTGAAAGCGTACTCCTGTGAAAATAAATTAAAAAAAAAAAAATTCAGTTTAAGTGTACAAAAATGCCAGTTGTGGTCACATTCGGTAGATCTTGATTCTCAGAATCTGGGTCTGTAGACATTAACAGTCACAGATGAAGCAAAGGCAAGATGTATGAATAAAAGGTTGCACAATGCTGCTCGCAATTAATAGGTTGGGTTGTAGAATTCCGAACTCATAGTGTGTGTCGCAATCTGACCTACCTTATAAATATTAATGAATATCAATTTGTGACTCACTACGACTGGCGACCATCATAGAAATGATGGCCTGCACTGATCAGCAGACCACCATGCCTGTGATTGTCTTTTAAAGAGCCCATTTTCTGGTAAGGAATCGAGGCTGCATTAAAAAAAAGATTTAAACTTTTTAAAAAGTTTATTTAAGAATAGATAGCGGACCCCTAGACCATTGCCTACTCCCCAAAAGTCTTTTGTTTACATTCACAAAGGGTAAGGGGCCCCAAGGGCATCACTTCCCTTATGCCATTGGTTTACCGCCCCAGTTGGGAGCTGGTAAAGTTTCAATGTTGTGACAGATTTCAGTCGCAAAACATTGATACATCCTGGTGAAAAAAAACAAATCATGTGCTGACACCGATTTCTTCAACACTTATTGCTACTATTCACCCTGCAGCGAGAATTTAAATCTGTTCAGTGACACTTGAATCCGGTGACAGCACATGGGAGCATTCGCTCTCTGCAGCGACACTCCTAACCCGCGGAGTATGTTTTTTCAGTGCGTGCACTAGGCTTCCAAGTCTGTGCAGCAGCATTGGAAATCTATGTGGTCCGCAGCACGGTTGAAAATCCGACATACACCAATTGTTAGTTTGAGTAGCAGTGCTGTAAATTTGAGCTGCAAGCTGGCACATCTTTGTAGCAGTGTTGTAAATCTGTGTGGTCGGATTGTAAATCTATACAGTAAATCCAGGTAAATCCATGAACAGGAAGGTAAATCCATGTACAGGAAGTGTAAGTCTGTGAAGCAGCTCTGTAAATCTGTGCAGTAGGATTGTAATTCTGTACTGTAACATGTAAATTCAGGAAAGTCTGTGTAAAGGAAGTGTAAGTCTGTGAAAAAGCGATATAAATCTGTGCAGTAGGTTTTTAATTCTGTACTGTAACACTGTAAATCCAGGTAAATCTGTGTACAGGAAGTGTAAGTCTGAAGCAGTGCTGGAAATCTGTGCAGTAGGATTGTAATTCTATACTGTAACATGTAAATCTATGTACAGGAAGTGTAAATCTCTGAAGCAGTGCTGGAAATCTATACAGTAGGATTGTAATTCTGTACTGTAACATGTAAATCCAGGAAAATCTGTATACAGGAAGTGTAAGTCTGTGAAAAAGCGATGTAAATCTGTGCAGTAGGATTGTAATTCTGTACTGTAACATGTAAATCCAGGTATAGCCGTGTACAGGAAGTGTAAGTCTCTGAAGCAGCGATGTAAATCTGTGCAGTAGGATTGTAATTCTGTACTGTAACATGTAAATCCAGGTAAATCCGTGTACAGGAAGTGTAAGTATCTGAAGCAGCTCTGTAAATCTGTGCAGTAGGATTGTAATTCTGTACTGTAACATGTAAATCCAGGTAAATCCGTATACAAGAAGCGTACGTCTCTGAAGCAGCGATGTAAATCTGTGCAGTAGGATTGTAATTCTGTACTGTAACACTGTAAATCCAGGTATAGCCGTGTACAGGAAGTGTAAGTCTCTGAAGCAGTGCTGGAAATCTGTGCAGTAGGATTGTAACTCTATACTGTAACATGTAAATCTATGTACAGGAAGTGTAAATCTCTGAAGCAGTGCTGGAAATCTGTGCATAAGGATTGTAATTCTGTACTGTAACATGTAAATACAGGGAAATCCGTGTGCAGGAAGTGTAAGTATCTGAAGCAGCTCTGTAAATCTGTGCAGTAGGATTGTAATTCTGTACTGTAACATGTAGATCCAGGAAAGTCTGTGTAAAGGAAGTGTAAGTCTGTGAAAAAGCGATATAAATCTGTGCAGTAGGATTGTAATTCTGTACTGTAACACTGTAAATCCAGGTAAATCCGTGTACAGGAAGTGTAAATCTGAAGCAGTGCTGGAAATCTGTGCAGTAGGATTGTAATTCTGTACTGTAACACTGTAAATCCAGGTAAATCCGTGTACAGGAAGTGTAAGTCTGAAGCAGTGCTGGAAATCTGTGCAGTAGGATTGTAATTCTATACTGTAACATGTAAATCTATGTACAGGAAGTGTAAATCTCTGAAGCAGTGCTGGAAATCTATACAGTAGGATTGTAATTCTGTACTGTAACATGTAAATCCAGGAAAATCTGTATACAGGAAGTGTAAATCTGTGAAAAAGCGATGTAAATCTATACAGTAGGATTGTAATTCTGTACTGTAACATGTAAATCCAGGAAAATCTGTGTAAAGGAAGTGTAAATCTGTGAAAATGCGATGTAAATCTGTGCAGTAGGATTGTAATTCTATACTGTAGCAAAGTAAATCGTGGTAAATCCGTGTACAGGAAGCGTACGTCTCTGAAGTAGCGATGTAAATCTGTGCAGTAGGATTGTAATTCTGTACTGTAACACTGTAAATCCTGGTAAATCCGTGCAAAAGAAGTGTAAGTCTGTGAAACAGCGATGTAAATTCGTGCAGTAGGATAGTAACTCTGTACTGTAACACTGTAAATTCAGGTTAATCCGTGTACAGGAAGAGTAAATCTTCGAGCAGCGACGTAAATCTGCGCTGTAGGATTGTAATTATGTGCAGTCAGACTTTACTTACTTGGAATGGAAAAGCAAATGTACGCCATAGGGTTCTAGACGTGTGAAGCATAAATGTAAAATATTTATTTCTTGTGTATATTGTTCAAGATCTTATTATTCACTGCTCAAATGTCAAAGAGAGTTGAAACAAAAATTGTTTTTCGCTGCAGGGAAATCTCTGGGGAAGTGTCACTTCTCTGGCCTTTCCCTGCTTAACCTGGAGTGACTGGGGACCGTGTTCTGTCTCATGTCCTCCCTGGCTGTCTAGGGTGTCCCTAGACCCGAGGGGGTGGAAGAGCCTGGGCCACCCATCCATCGTCTTCTCTGTCAGGCCCAGGCCTGGACAGACCTGCAGCTGACAGGTAATGCCTCCCTGCTGACAGGAGAAGTGCTGTCAGGGCGATGCTGGCTCTCCGCTCTCAGTGGATGGTGGAGAGCGCTGCTTTGTTATAGTGGGGAGGGAAGGCGCATAGGGTAGTGGAGAAGGCGCATAGGGTAGTGGAGAAGGCGCATAGGGTAGTGGAGAAGGCGCATAGGGTAGTGGAGAAGGCACATAGGGTAGCGGAGAAGGGTGGTAGATAGCCAGGTATTTTTCTTTATAATTTGGTGGAGGAGAGCTTAACCGGAGGTTGGTGAGAGAGGTCGATGGGAGGCCGGGTATTTTTTTAATATTTGTGTGTGCTGGCAGGTCACCAAGTATGTACAAATTTTAAGTTTGAATTTTCAGAAGCGGGTGCTGAGGGAGAGAAGGCGATGCTGTGCATGGTTTTCCCAGGATACCTCTTCCCTTACGCAGCTGATGGGCGGCATCAGCACCACGGGCGGATGGCACAGACACAACTATAGATGGGTAACAGCCAATAGCACGGAGTGTTTCACCTCAGGGTTGCAGGTGACGTCACAGACAACTCAGCATCACTCTCGCTGTCTCGTTGATGTCAGTTGCAACTCCTCGTTTGAATAAAACCCCTGGATTGATAGCTACCTATCTATAATTTCTATATGTTTAATTATTTATGTGGTTTTCTAATGCATGGACGAGGCTCAGCCGGCCGTAGAAGAGTAAAAAGAAATACAGAAATATCCTCAGATGAGCGGAGGGCATGAGTGAAAACATCTAGCAAAGACTTCGGACTCACAGGGATCAAGAGGAAGTGACTGGCAGCCCCAGAGCATGGGCTTGGGGACAGTTGGGAGAGACTGCCCGCTGCCTGCACAGGGAGAGCTTGAGAGGGCTCAGGTGGGAGAGACTGCCTGCTGCCTGCACAGGGAGAGCCTGAGAGGGCTCAGTTGGGAGAGACTGCCTGCTGCCTGCACAGGGAGAGCTTGAGAGGGCTCAGTTGCGAGAGACTGCCCGCTGCCTGCACAGGGAGAGCCTGAGAGGGCTCAGTTGGGAGAGACTGCCTGCTGCATGCACTGGGAGAGCGTGAGAGGGCTCAGTTGGGAGAGACTGCCTGCTGCCTGCACTGGGAGAGCCTGAGAGGGCTAGCCAGGGGATGGGTCTGGGACAATTGGGAGAGACTGCCTGCTGCCTGCACTGGGAGAGCTTGAGTGGGCTTAGTTGCGAGAGACTGCCTGCTGACTGCACTGGGAGAGCTTGAGAGGGCTCAGTTGTGAGAGACTGCCTGCTGCATGCACTGGGAGAGCATGAGAGGGCTCAGTTGGGAGAGACTGCCTGCTGCCTGCACTGGGAGAGCCTGAGAGGGCTAGCCAGGGGATGGGTCTGGGACAATTGGGAGAGACTGCCTGCTGCCTGCACTGGGAGAGCTTGAGAGGGCTTAGTTGCGAGAGACTGCCTGCTGCCTGCACTGGGAGAGCCTGAGAGGGCTAGCCAGGGGATGGGTCTGGGACAATTGGGAGAGACTGCCTGCTGCCTGCACTGGGAGAGCTTGAGAGGGCTCAGTTGCGAGAGACTGCCTGCTGACTGCACTGGGAGAGCTTGAGAGGGCTCAGTTGTGAGAGACTGCCTGCTGACTGCACAGGGAGAGCTTCAGAGGGCTAGCCAGGAAGAAACAGTGTCCAGGCCATTCTGACTTCAACTTCAGAGGGAACTGGAGACGAGGAAGTCACAGATGAGACAAAGTCTGGGATACAATGGCATTGGGTGTGTAAAGTTATAAGGCTTTTCTCTTGCACACTTGTCACCAATACAATGTGTACCAATCCTAGCTCTGGACGGTCACCTCATGCTGAAAATCAGAGCCTTTGTCACCCTTTTAAGTTGTTGCAAGAAGTAAAATATTACCCGCATCCCTTCAGTTTCAAAGTGGTATGAAAAACTGTTTGACAATGAATTCCCTTGTAAAGGAGTCTCCATTGGCAGTGGCTTCCGGCGCTCAGGAGCGCTCAGGAGAATATAATGCAACTGAGGATGGATGCTGCCAGAGTATGGGGAAAACTGTAGGTGTGTAGACGTCAGAAAAGCTGGTACCCCAGCAAACTGTGTCTAGGACAATCATTGGGATCTACACAGACTTTACTCATCTAATAAATACTGTGTACACTCTTAATAAAGAACTGGATATTACAGAAATACCTACTTCCTCATGGCCAGGGGGAAACTTCCTCCTGTTAATCCTTGCATTAGCATTGTAAATCTGTGCAGTGGCATTGCAAATCTTTCTAAATCAGTCTGCGTGTTGTCAATCTGTCCAGTGGCATTGCAGATCTGTGTAAATCAGTCTGCGTGTTGTCAATCTGTCCAGTGGCATTGCAGATCTGTGTTGTAAATCTGTCCAGGGCATTGCAGATCTGTGTAAATCAGTCTGCGTGTTGTCAATCTGTGCAGTGGCATTGCAAATCTTTCTAAATCAGTCTGCGTGTTGTCAATCTGTCCAGTGGCATTGCAGATCTGTGTAAATCAGTCTGCGTGTTGTCAATCTGTCCAGTGGCATTGCAGATCTGTGTAAATCAGTCTGCGTGTTGTCAATCTGTCCAGTGGCATTGCAGATCTGTGTTGTAAATCTGTCCAGGGCATTGCAGATCTGTGTAAATCAGTCTGCGTGTTGTCAATCTGTCCAGTGGCATTGCAGATCTGTGTAAATCAGTCTGCGTGTTGTCAATCTGTCCAGTGGCATTGCAGATCTGTGTAAATCAGTCTGCGTGTTGTCAATCTGTCCAGTGGCATTGCAGATCTGTGTTGTAAATCTGTCCAGGGCATTGCAGATCTGTGTAAATCAGTCTGCGTGTTGTCAATCTGTCCAGTGGCATTGCAAATCTTTCTAAATCAGTCTGCGTGTTGTCAATCTGTCCAGTGGCATTGCAAATATTTCTAAATCAGTCTGCGTGTTGTCAATCTGTCCAGTGGCATTGCAGATCTGTGTAAATCAGTCTGCGTGTTGTCAATCTGTCCAGTGGCATTGCAGATCTGTGTAAATCAGTCTGCGTGTTGTAAATCTGTCCAGTGGCATTGCAAATCTGTGTAAATCAGTCTGCGTGTTGTCAATCTGTCCAGTGGCATTGTAGATCTTTGTAAATCTGTCCGCGTGTTGTCAATCTGTCCAGTGGCATTGCAGATCTTTGTAAATCTGTCCGCGTGTTGTCAATCTGTCCAGTGGCATTGCAGATCTTTGTAAATCAGTCTGCGTGTTGTCAATCTGTCCAGTGGCATTGTAGATCTTTGTAAATCAGTCTGCGTGTTGTCAATCTGTCCAGTGGCATTGCACATCTGTGTAAATCTGTCCGCGTGTTGTAAATCTGTCCAGTGACATTGCAGATCTGTGTAAATCTGTCCGCGTGTTGTAAATCTGTCCAGTGGCATTGCAGAACTGTGTAAATCTGTCCGTGTGTTGTAAATCTGTCCATTGCCATTGTAGAGCTTCGTAAATCTGTCCATGTGTTGTCACTCTGTCCAGTGGCATTGCAGATCTGTGTAAATCTGTCCGCGTGTTGTAAATCTGTCCAGTGACATTGCAGATCTGTGTAAATCTGTCCGCGTGTTGTAAATCTGTCCAGTGGCATTGCAGATCTGTGTAAATCTGTCCGTGTGTTGTAAATCTGTCCAGTGCCATTGTAGAGCTTCGTAAATCTGTCCATGTGTTGTCACTCTGTCCAGTGGCATTGCAGATCTGTGTAAATCTGTCCGCGTGTTGTAAACCTGTCCAGTGGCATTGCAGATCTGTGTTGTAAATCTGTCCAGTGGCATTGCAAATCTGTGTAAATCTGTCAGTGTTTTGTGAATCTGTCCAGTGGCATTGCAAATCTTTGTAAATCTGTCCACATGTTGTAAATCTGTCCAGTGGCATTGCAGATCTGTGTAAATCTGTCCAGTGGCATTGCAAATCTGTGTAAATCTGTCAGTGTTTTGTGAATCTGTCCAGTGGCATTGCAGATCTGTGTAAATCAGTCTGCGTGTTGTCAATCTGTCCAGTGGCATTGCAGATCTGTGTAAATCAGTCTGCGTGTTGTCAATCTGTCCAGTGGCATTGCAGATCTGTGTAAATCTGTCCAGTGGCATTGCAGATCTGTGTAAATCTGTCTGTGTGTTGTAAATCTGTCCAGTGGCATTGCAGACCTGTGTAAATCTGTCCAGTGGCATTGCAGATCTGTGTAAATCTGTCCAGTGGCATTGCAGATCTGTGTAAATCTGTCTGCGTGTTGTAAATCTGTCCAGTGGCATTGCAGATCTGTGTAAATCTGTCCAGTGGCATTGCAGATCTGTGTAAATCTGTCCAGTGGCATTGCAGATCTGTGTAAATCTGTCTGCGTGTTGTAAATCTGTCCAGTGGCATTGCAGATCTGTGTTGTAAATCTGTCCAGGGCATTGCAAATCTTTGTAAATCAGTCTGCGTGTTGTCAATCTGTCAAGTGGCATTGCAGATCTTTGTAAATCTGTCCGTGTGTTGTAAATCTGTCTGCGTGTTGTCAATCTGTCCAGTGGCATTGCAGATTTTTGTAAATCTGTCCAGTGGCATCGCAAATCTGAGGAAATCTGTCTGCGTGTTGTAAATCTGTCAGTGGCATTGCAGATCTGTGTAAATATATCTGTGTGTTGTAAATCTGTCCAGTGAAACGGGAAATCTCTGCAGTAATGTTGTAAATCGCTGCTGTGGTATTGTAAAACTCTGCAGTTGTATTGTACCTCTGAGCAGTGGGGTTGTAAATCTGTGCAGTGGGGTTGTAAATCTGTGCAGTGGGGTTGTAAATCTGTGCAGTGGTATTGTAAAGCTCTGCCGTGGTATTGTACCTCTGTGCAGTGGGGTTGTAAAGCTGTGCAGTGGGGTTGTAAATATGTGCAGTGGGGTTGTAAATCTCTGCATTGGGGTTGTAAATCTGTGCAGTGGTATTGTAAAACTCTGCAGTGGTATTGTACCTCTGAGTACTGGGGTTGTAAATCTGTACAGTGGTGTTGTAAAACTCTGCCATGGTATTGTACCTCTGTGCAGTGGGGTTGTAAAGCTGTGCAGTGGGGTTGTAAATATGTGCAGTGGGGTTGTAAATCTCTGCATTGGGGTTGTAAATATGTGCAGTGGTATTGTAAAACTCTGCTGTGGTATTGTACCTCTGAGTAGTGGGGTTGTAAATCTGTGCAGTGGGGTTGTGAATCTGTGCAGTGGGGTTGTAAATCTGTGCAGTGGTATTGTAAAACTCTGCAGTGGTATTGTACCTCTGTGCATAGGGGTTGTAAAGCTGTGCATAGGGGTTGTAAATCTGTGCAGTGGGGTTGTAAATCTGTGCAGTGGGGTTGTAAATCTGTGCAGTGGTATTGTAAAACTCTGCAGTGGTATTGTACCTCTGTGCAGTGGGGTTGTAAAGCTGTGCAGTGGGGTTGTAAATCTGTGCAGTGGTATTGTAAATCTGTGCAGTGGTATTGTAAAACTCTGCAGTGGTATTGTACCTCTGAGCAGTGGGGTTGTAAAGCTGTGCAGTGGGGTTGTGCATTTTTGCAGTGGGATTGCATATCCAAGCCATAGAATAATACATTTGCTAGCATTACACACCTGTGTTGTCACAGTGCAGCAGCAAAGCACTGTAAATTGTTACCAGGGGATTTTAATTCTGTGCAGTTTAATCAGATGGTGAACCAGTGGCAATTATACATTCTTAGACTAAGATTGTAATTAAATACATTGTGGTTGAAAATCTGTGCAATTGGAGTTCAGCATGTGTATCCAGCTATTACATTTGTGATGTGGGGTCTTAAATATACACAGGAGGTTAAGGGCTTGATTTAGAAGTCGGCAGAGGGCAGTGGCAAATTTGTAAAAAATAAGTGCTGGGCCTCTCATCAGGAGGCAGGTTGCACCAGCCCATTTCTCCTGTTAGTTCCGCCTAAAAGAGAAGCAACTACTAACCATGAAACTGGGGAAAGGATGTGGCGTAATGGCCAGAGGTGCTGACTTCGGATCTGGGAAACCAGATTCGAGTCGCGGTGTCGGCTCAACATTCTGTATTTCGGGGCAAATCACTTAATCTCCTCGTGCCTACCATAAATGAAGGTGTCCTTAACTGGTGCTCATGAAAAGCGCCGGTGTTGATGATTAAGTGCTGATACTGAGCACCGGAAACCACAGGCTCAAATTAAGCACTGGTGGAGGAAAACACTGTCACAAACGTGACGGATATCCCGTCCGCCGTACTACGATCACATTCTATCCTATTCGGATCATAATACAGCGGACGGGATATCCGTCACGTTTGTGACAGAGTATTCCCTTCGTCGACTTCTAAATCAGGCCCAAAATGTGTGCTGTAGAGTAATAAATGGGGTAGGACGATTGAAATACTGGGCAGAATAAATGAAAATTAGGACAGTCTGATGGTAAAGTGGTGCACCGTGATTGTAAATATGTGTATTTCGATGGTAGATTTTTGATTTAGGATTGAAAGGGTATAGACTGGGTTGGAATATCTATGTTGTAAGAATTGAAATTATAAATCATTGAAGTATGACAATATATTTGCTTCGAAGATTGAAAATATGTGCCATAGGTCAGTAAATCTGTGCAGTGTGTTGGTACATCTTCGTCCTGTGATTAATAGTCACTATAATTTAATATAAATTATAAGCAATAGTCTCTAATTGTGTACTGTAGATTTGTAAATATGTGCAGTAGAATTGCTATTTATGCATTAAGATGAATGTTTGTCGAGAAGCATTCTAAAGGTGTGTAATAAGATCATAAAGCTGTACAATGTAATTGAACAAATTTGCAGTTGGATTGTAAATATGCCTCGTAGGATTGTAAATATGTCATCACATTTCTACATTGCCATTGTAAATGTGTGCAGTAGATTTGTAAATCCATTCAGTTTAGTTGAAATTTATAAGATTATAAATCTGTGCCTAAGTATTGTAAACTCAGGCAAAGGGTTGCAAGGATATGGAGTAAGATTTTCTTGTTGTGCAGTTGAAGTTTACATTTGTGCATTATAGGTCTGCCATATACAAGTTGAAGAGCCTTAGCATTACAAATCTATGTGTTAGGGATGTAAATATGTATAGTATGATTTTATGTCAGTGCATAAGGATTGTCATTTTGGCTTGTTGGATAATGAATATGTACATAAAGCTTGTAAATTGAGGTAATAAGATTGCACATCTGGACAGTGTGGTTGCAGATCTGTGCATCCGTGTGCTCTGAGTGCACATGTGTAATGTAGGTCTGTAAATCTTTGCAGTAGAATTGTAAATTGGTATTAGAGGGTCAGAAATATTGCAGGAGGTTTGCAAATGTGTGCAGAAGTATCTATGCAGTAGAATAGTAAACCTGTTCAGCAGAATCGTACATCTGTGCAGCTGAATAATAAACCTGTGCATTGAGAGTGCTTACTATTACTGTATAATAGTATACATGTGCAGTGGGTGGTGATCTGTGCAAGTGGGAGCCCTCTCAGTGCTAAGAGGTGCCCTTAGGAAGAAGCACTCCATGTCCTTGTAAACACATTTGGTGTATCGTTTGTTGTTGCACACAAAGTTTGCTTGTTAGCACTGCAATATCTAGAGTACTGAAATATTTCATGGGCTGCTGTGCAGACTGCTTGTAAAACCTATGCCTTTTGAGGAAATATGTTTCAAAGTTGTGCTGTACAATAAATCCTTTGTGTCCATTTAACAACAAAAAAACTTTTGCGGGGGCAGTTCCCTCCCCCCCAAACAAAGATAGCTAGACATGATCGCTGTGCTACCTTGCTTGGTGAAATACGGCGCTGGTATTTCAATATGTTCTAAGTCATGTTTACTTTCCATGCTGGCACTGCCCTGGTCTGAGCAGGTCTCTTTCTTGAGCATGTGACTCGAAGGTGGGAGTGGGAGGGGTCAATCCGCCATTGTTCCTTTAGCCTCACTGACAATAGACCACCTCCATCCTCACCACCTGGGCAGGACCAGCTAGGAAATGTTGACAGGAAGAAGCCAGAAAATGGGAGATATTGCCAAATGAGGAAGAAAGGCGGGCAAAGCCCTTGAAAGTGGTGTGGAGAAAAGTTGGGTGAGCAAAGTCCACGCAAAAGGTTCCTATTGGCCGGAAAGACCATGAGAATGGGCGAGTTCTTCTTCCATTGGCTAGTAGGGAAGGAAAGCGAGCTTATAGACTGGGGGGAATCAAGAGTCATTTAGTCTGTGTTCTTCTCTTTTCCTACCCCATCATGATTCCAGAAATCGTATAGACACACATACAAGCACCCGGACATGCACACGTCATGCTAGGGGCGTGGGATTGTGTGATCCCTGCTGCACATTCACACCCCCCATGACGAAAAGGAGCTTGCGTCTCTTGATCCCCCTCTGTGTCTAATGATAAGGCGAACAGTAGTGCAGACAGAGATAGGCTTCTAGAAACACCCATGTCACGTGACTAACTCTTCATAGCAGACACAGTAGAAAGACGAGGTGGACTCCACCCCAGGTCAAGTCACCTCCTCAGAGGTTCGAGATTGAAATATGGCTGATCTGACCCCAACTCAACCGGCCCTCCTCTACAGTTTCATTCGAAGTCTCTCCCTCTCTAGCAAAAGGCTTCAAGGAGTGATTCAAAAAGCGGTCCTTTGTTTGTGTTTATGACCTGATGTGTAAAGTTAATATGTTAACATTTCTGGGGATTCTGAGTTGTACAAGGAGCACACAGTCTCTCATTTTCATTTTCAGAATAATAATAGTCTGCCATATCAAGTTTTACAAACAGCCTGAAGCTGATTACATTTTTAACTTTCAATCTCATCTTTCACACTTTTGTTTTCTTTTTGAAGCATGATGTAATGATGTCAGAGCGTGGTGTTGTTTAGTTGGGTTGGACAAGTAGGTGTTCTTTCCCGAGATCAAATTACAGGTCTCAATTAAGGGGACAAACTTGGTATCGGTAGGGGTTGGGTATTTTGTGGGGGGGATGCCAAGTGGCCCATGGTATGCGAAACCTTCCACCTGCTCTCGTGTTTCAGCCATCAGGACTTTGCATGCTGGAAGTTTCAAACCTGTTACTATTATGGTAAAGAAAAAAAAAACAATAGTCTCAAAATGAAATGCACTTTTTGGATTAGAAAGCCAGGACTTACTTAATGTGTTGCACATGCAGGATACAGTAAATGTGATGCTTCATGAAGGGCATTTTTGGCGAGCAGCAGTGTTGAGTTTTTCTTTTTCTTTGTTCCCATTTTCAGCAGGTAGTCTTCCAAAGGTAGCAACATTATTATAGGATATAATCCTTAGCTCGAGCCAGGCAGGTTCTTGCCACCTCTGATGCGTTTTCATATTTGTCTTTTGTAGGAAGGGCTCTTACCGCGGGCGTTTCCTTATATGACCACTTTGTAAAGTATCTGCACCATAGGTCGCAAACCATGCCACAGCCAGTGTCCATGAGACAGATATAACATTCAATCAATCAGGATTTATAAAGCGAGGCAAATCACCCATTTCTATCTATGTAGCTCAGACCTGAACCCTCAACAGAATCATCAAAGAGGAAGCAAGCATACAAACCTGTTCACCCTGCTCTGACCAATTAGGTAGCATAGCACATATATTTGGTTAATCTCACCACCAGTCACCACTTCTGTCTCCAGGAGGGATGCAGCTATCCTAGCCGGTTAACTCTTTGTGGAAAGAAGATGCTCTTGCATACTCAGGGTAGGAAGTCAGTCCCAATTCGCTAAGAAAAGGTTTTCATTTGTGACCCATTGGATATGTGTTTACCTAAACCCAGGAAAGTGACTTCATATAAGGTTTCACAATTGGATCCAATCCAGTGCCTAATTTGTATTAAAAAAAGTACCAGGGCTCTCGTCAGGACACCACTGCAGCTTGCATCACACATTGCCCCTACCCATAGCTGCCAAGGTTTCAGATTGCTATGTGTGACATTTTCATAATTTCAGTGTAATTATGAGTGACATTTTTAGGACTATGAGTGACACTTTCTCACGATAACATCAAGCAATTTAGACGAGGTAAACATATAAATAATATCAGAAATTACACCCATTTGAGCAACAAGAAACAAAGAAGTCAATGAACTAAAGTGCGCTAAAGGCAGGCATCTGAAAATTGAGCAGAGCAGAGTCATGCTGCGTGACTGCACAGTTCTCAGACTCAGTACACTACAGGCAAGAGGGCGCAGGCAGCTCAGAATGATTGAAGCATTAATGTTATTTAGTAATAGCAGCCATAGTAAGTTAGCTTAACTACAGATAAACGCTGATGCCATAGCAGCCTTCACCCACTCTGGGCCCCCTGGATCCTCCTTGCTGCTGGCAATCAATCAGTCAAGTGAGGATGCAGAGCATCAGTGTGTACTCCAGGCCTCTCTGTCCCACGTGGGACCCGGCCCACAGCAGAAGGATGTGAGGCCCCAACATGAACAACACGGACCTCAGCTGTAATGCCTCTAAGCTGCAACAGTAGTAGACTCCTTGCTGTCACGTGCTCGAGTCTTGCCTGTTTAGTGCTGAATGCAGTGCCGGACTCACTGTGCAGACGTCATTTACAATGATAGCAGGTTCACCACTCTGACCTAAGCTCTTCAGAGGGGTGGCGCAGACAGTCGTGCTCCTGCAGCAGTACTGAGCTGAGACCATTTCTGCAAGCCTCGCCAGCCGGCCTTTGCCTTTTGAAAGAACCGTGGCGCAGTGCAACTGGCATGGAAGGCAGCATGCGAGTTGGCACAACTTTCCCAAATTTATTCTAACAGCGCTTACCAGAAAAAGGCTCTATGATTTACATTTTTATTACTAATGCTATTTTATTTTAAGACGAAGCACCGAAAGCTCCAGCTGGAAGACGGAAACCAGCGTGAAGTATGAGCTGTTGCAGAGTTAGGAATTGGGAAACAGGCAGCTGCACATATGGAGCAGCGGATATAATTTAAACACATAACAACAGCTCTCTCTCTCAGTGCAGACAGTTATAAAAATGCACTCGGGAAACTTCAATAAATAGTTTCTTGCATCCATAAACTGTCAAGATGCAAGAACGTGCAGAGGACGTGCTGTTTAAGACACTCCATTTACTCTGCAAGCGTTAAAAAGACAATTTGACACTCGGCTTTTCTAACACTTACTTGTGAGGAGAGCACGGAATTTCGGTTTATGGGCCGACCGCCTCCTAAGAGTCCGTCCACAACTTCTCACTCGACTCCCTTGGCAATGGCAAACGTGCCCCCACCCTCCAGACTCACTCAGGCTCAGCAGCAGGCGCAGCTCAGAGCGGAGCTGCGCAGTGGACTGCAGCGGCCCCCCGCGGTGCGTGGGGGGGTTGGGTCCTCATTGATTTTAATTTACGGCCGCGGGACGGCGGTGCGTAGTGCGAGCATCGCGCTGTCACGCAAACCAGCCAGGCAGCCTACCAAACTTTTAACTGTGGCTGCAGTAGGAGGACGTGACGTAACATCCTGTAGAACTAAAGAAAATCTGTCACTGTCAAACCTCAGTAGGCTACTGTTACTGATCCTGCTGGCTGCCGCAAGTGAAGTCTGCTGCGCCCGGCACACAGTTGCAGAGGCGCTGCGCGCGCGCTAGCACCAGGCAGGCTGGCATTGGCAGCCCGGTCAGTGGCAAAATGCGTGACAAGGCATTTCAGTGCGGTGATGCGGGAACACCACACTGAAATGCGTTAGCGTCACGCCTGCTGCGTGACACTTGGCAGGCCTGCCTACCATGCTACCAATGACAGTACCTACACAACTACTAACCATCACACTCCTACAAGTGTGACAATTCGGACTATTCCAGGGCCCCAAAGCTATAAGAATGGCTTGGGCGTCAGGTAATAGTCATTTTTAATGTATAATGATTTAATAATTGACTGTTGTGGTCATCTCAGACAGTGCCACCTTGTGGCAGACTGTCACAAGCACCGGTGTTGACAATTAAGTGCCGGTGCAGAGCACCAGAACCCACCTGCTCAAATTAAGCACTGATCCAATCTCAAAGACAGTAGTCATGGCTGTCAAGTCCTCAGTGGCAGCACTCCATAAAGGAAAATCTATGCCCGAAGATCTCAACACACATAGATTTTACTCGTATGCCTGTCTGTAAATGCCAAACAATGGGCAGAGATTTACGCCTACAAGTGGGCACATGGGCATGCACCCTGTTACATGAGGGAGTGGAGGAATATAAGTCTCAAAATATGACCATAAAGATATTGCCATATTTTGATGTTGTTTAGTCCTTGCTGTGCAGGAACTGGGCCTGCATGCACACACCGGGGCACACCATGTGTACAGAGGCAAGAGCGGGCTTACAGCCATGAAAAGGCCGGCGGTGGGGAAACTCAGAAAATACCGCGGCACCACTGCCAGGGAACGCGGTTCCCTGGCGGTTGCAGCGGTCCCAAAATGGTCCGACCACCCTACTTGGAATATGGCAGTCGGACCACTGGTGCAGCGGTCCCTGACCGCCACCGCCACCACGGGTTCGGAGGTCTGATGGACAGCCAAACTCATAATCAGGCCCTAAGATGGCTGATGAACTAATACAGGAAGCCATGAAGTCGAAAATGCTTTTGAATATTCTGAGGGATGAAATGTGGTCCCATCTAACAGTGCAAGGCCTGGAGGCAGGAGCTCTTGTGTCCAGTCTAGAACCTCCGGTGATTGCAGTTTGGCTTGTTATGTGCCCTACAGAGCCAGGCTAAGCATGCATTGTACAGACTGAGCCTTGATTTTCATACTGTTGGTGAATAAAAGCCAGTGTTAAAGTTCCTTCAGCTACTGAGTTTGCCTCTTAGACATGCCTGTTAGCCCATGGCATCATACCTCTGCCAGGGGTGCCACCACGCCTTGCCACCGTCCCTGAGCAACACTGCAAGTCTCTGAGTGTTTCTGCTGAGCCGAACACCGGTGTCAGACCATTTGCTTCGCAGTCTGTGTGAGGTTGAAAGCCTCCTTCCACTGTAAGGGGAAACAAAGAGCACATGGAATAATTTGTGTTTTTCTCTCTTGGTTGACTGCAGCCCCAAGTTTAGGGCCTGTGTCCCATTTTCCAGGCCATGTATATTCTTTCATTCCTACAAATCTACTTTTATTTATTGTTTTCCTTGGTCAGGGTCGGACTGGGACAGCAAACAAGCCTGGGGACCATAGTAAAAGTGGCCCCCATTACTGAATTAGGTAGCTAAAAAAGTGGCACGTTTGCAAGTTGCAAGTTGTGGTAGTTTTGAACTTGTAAATGCACGCTGTATAAGTGTTCTGCAAGGTATGGGAGACTGCATGGATTTGAGCTTGCTGCAGGCAATGTTTGTTTTAATATCAGGGAAATCAGCAGCAAAAATCGGCCCAGCAGACCATAAAACAGCCCCACAAAAAGCGAAAAAGGCGCCTCACACACTGACCTCTCATAGCAGCCCATAGGCCAGTCCCACCCTGTCCTTAGTACTATTTCAAATTTTAGTTAGGGTTAATCTTCAGAAAGCCTTCCTTGGATCTCACAACAACGCACCCAAAACCCTGCCTGGCAAATCTGCCCCCTCTAAGGAGGGATTTACATGTGGACCCAGAGTGCCCCCTTAAAAATGAAAATTGACCAGGGAAATCAATAATCTGGACCTGATTCTCCTGTTTTTCCTCATTGTGGTACTTGCTGGTTGCAAGTGGAGTTTCTGGGTGAAAGACACTGTTGTTCCAACAGGACACATTATTCCGACGGGGCTATTAACGCTCATTACTGGTCTGAGTGGAATTAAGACACGATAATCAGTGATCTGTGTCATATTTAACAGTGGTATCCACTGTGTCCCTTAGGGCAGCACACAAGTGGAAATGCCTAGGGAGGGATATTTACAAATTCAAGTATCAATACAATGACCTCTTAAGTGCAGGGTTGGGATGTACTGTGGAGCCAGGCCTTGTAGGGAGCTCGAGACTGGGGGAGGAGACACAGGCTCAGAGGGAATGTCAAGCAAATGAAAGGGCACAGTTTCATAAACTCTTAATGGTAAGGATCACAGCATCCATCGTATTAAATGTCAGATATCTGTGTAGAACCTTGTGGTATCCTAGTTATTAAATGGAGACTCTTAGAGCACAGTGCATCCTGTTGTTTGCCACAATGTCATTCTCAGTTCAGCAGCAAAGCCTTCTTGGGACAAACCTTCTGAGTAGGATTAGCTTCAAAACCACTTCTTATCGAGGAAGCAGGGCTGGCTGAGCTGTGAATATAATTCCAGTCCTTCATGTGTGCTTTTAAAGTCGTTAGTGTTTAATGTGTAAACCCAGCCTTGCAATTATTGTGGTTCTAATCTGCGCCAGGCACAGAGTCCCTATGCAGAAAGCTTGTCTTGGCGTTTCAGACCCCCTTATTGGGTCAACTAGTAGTGAACTGTATCTCGAAATAATGACCTGCGATCCTAAATAGTTCAGAAAACTAGCCCTGGGTGGAGGTCGCGGAGTGAAGTGACCAAAAAACTCTGCCACGATATGCGGAGTTCTGCAAGTGGTGGAGTACATTAGGTTGCAACGTTCGTGCTGATTTTTAGCACCGGGCGTTTGTCCCGCTCTGGAAAATCAGCACAAACAGCACCATGCACAGCGCAAGAGGGCGCTGCTTCTTTCTGCTGCTCGAGTAGATCTCCTACTCGAGTGGCAGCTTCCTCAACGCGAACGGATGGTTTCTCAATGCTAGCGGTCGCGACCATCTGCGACCACCTGCGTTAAGAAATATCACTGGGAGGTGGTCTAGCATTGGATTTTCCTAGCTTGCCAACTTAACGTTGGTGAGCAAGCGAGGAAAAAACTCTGCTCCACAAACTTCGCGTGCTCCGCGGAGCGCGGAAAACTCCGCGAACAGAGTTCACCACCCTGGCCTACCAAAAACCTCTGTACAGTTCTCTGAAGAAAGTTACTGGGAAGTTCTTTGAACTGCCAGTAAAAGTTTTAGATCTGCTTGTGGACCGCTGTCAAGTATTACTACAGAAAGTCAATGCTACATCTTTTTGGGCAGGATTCCTGTTGTCAAGCGTGGGGAAATGCTGTGCCTGCCTTATATCAAGTACTCATCCAACATGGCTGGTCATAAGGCCACCTGATCAATGGGGTTGTGAGCATTGGAGTTCACTGATTCTGGTTTTTGTAGTTCTCTGATTCCTAGAGCTTTGCTCCTTTATTTTTATATTTCTAAACATTGTGGGGCATATTCTCAAGGACTTATCGCCGAGTTATCGGCACTTTAGCGCGGCAAAAGTGGTGAAAGAATTATCGCCCCATTCCCAAGCTGGTTCAAACTGCCCACATCACCAGTTTACCAGCGATAGCTGCCGCAAAAAATATCACCACGGATGAGAGAGACAATAACGCTAATGATATGCAGAGTAGGCGTTCCCGTGCAAAAACACACGAAAACACCACTTTGCGATATTCTCAACGACCAGCCAGATCTGCGATGTGAACCAAAAACAGGCAATAAGGCGCGTTAGCAGCAGGGATTTAACACCTGCCTTTTACTGGTGTTAAGCAGGACGACCAACTGCAGTAGAAAGGGAGCCCAGCCCAGAGCCACATCTGAAGACCAACAGATGCCATGGAGACACTGATCATGCAGCTCGGAGACCCAAGAGGGCCACAACCCCCACCGCCACCACCTGCAGCCCCCCCCCCGGACCACCTCCCCCTCCTACTACCACCGAGGCAGCGCAGAACAGGACAGCGGACGTTCCGAAAATGGCATGACCCCTCAGCCACACAATAGCAGAATGTGGGGAGAGGTGGGAACCAAGTATGTGTGAAGGAAGCAAGTCACCCATGAATGAGAATGCACACAATGCCAAGTGTGGCGGTGATGTGCTGGACAGACCTCAGTATGCAGAGCACAGACCTATCCATATGGACATATACTGCAGGTGTATGCAGTGTCGTGGACAGTGGACGCAACCATGTTACCTCAGGCAGTGGGGAAGACCTCGGTCATGTAGCTGTGCCGTCCCCCCCTGTAAGCGTAAGCGGAGTGGGCTTGTCCGGCGTACGTCAGCCCAGCATAGGAGTGTGAATAAATAGGCCGGGGCTCTGGGCGTGGTTCACTTCCGGGATGGCCAACTCATCTGCCAGGGCGGCGCCCCTCACCCTCCCACGAGGCCGCCGCCGTGACCGCCAGCCTCCTCAGCCGAACGCTGGTTCCGCGACACAGGCCCCCAGCACACCCAGCCGCACAGCACCATGGAGTGATGTGTGTGCTGGATACTGCCTCCGGCCTACACTGCGGACAGCAGGGCTCACAATTCAGATCGAGTCGCGATTGCAGATGACGCAGTCCAGTAGGCAACAGACATTGACCCCAGTGCGGCCCGCCCGGACCACGAATCATCGCTGGCTGCGCACCCCCTGAGCGCCACAGGTGCCACTAACTCTGTGCACTACAAGTCAACGCCACGTGGCCATATTGAGGCAGAATTCAATAGGCAAAAGACATTGCTCCCAGTACGGCCCGCCCGGACCACGCATCATCGCTGGCTGCGCACCCCCTGAGTGCCACAGGTGCCACTAACTCTGTGCACCACAAGTCAACGCCACGTGGCTGCGGGCCCTTGCTGACCTCTGCCTCCGGCCTACACTGAGGACAGCAGGGCTCACAATTCAGATCGAGTCACGATTGCAGATGACGCAGTCCAGTAGGCAACAGACATTGACCCCAGTGCGGCCCGCCCGGACCACGAATCATCGCTGGCTGCGCACCCCCTGAGCGCCACAGGTGCCACTAACTCTGTGCACCACAAGTCAACGCCACGTGGCCATATTGAGGCAGAATTCAATAGGCAAAAGACATTGCTCCCAGTGCGGCCCACCCGGACCACGAATCATCGCTGGCTGCGCACCCCCTGAGCGCCACAGGTGCCACTAACTGTGCACCACAGCTCATTGACCCTTTATGATTGAGTCACGTGCTGTGGACTGCGGACGCAACAATGTCACCTCAGGCAGTGTGGAAGACCTGGGACGATGATGATGAAGATGAGGCAGGTGTAACACACCCCACTGCAGCTGCGGCAGGAATATCCCGAAGGGACACAATCATTGACAATTACTTCACATGAGCACGCCCAGCTTTGGTGCCACTATCTCAGTGCACCACAAGTCATGGCCCCTTCTGATTGAATATTGGGTGACCTCTGTACTTGCTCCGGCTACCTCCATGGTGCTTCGCAGTTGTTAGTGTTATGTTGGTGTTTTCTGTTTCCGCTTTAATAGTGATCCATGTACAAGTTGTTGCCAGCACCAACCACTCACTGAGGGCTGGCTCACACTCACCCCACACCCATCCAGCACAGGCGTCACTGGATATGTGATCCTGGTAATAAAAAGGGGCCGGGCGCACGTGCCCGTAGCCAGTTCCACTATTTATCCAAGTGTGTCCGTGTGGTCATTATGCATGAATGATGGCCTCAGGCCCTACCACATTACATTGTGCTGTGGACAGCGGACGCAACCATGTCACCTCAGGCAGTGGGTAATAGCTTGGACATGTAGCTAAGTCGTCCCCCCTGTAAGTGAGAATGTTGCAATGTAGCATGCACCCGGAGGGCGGGCTCGCACGAACGGAGTAATGAAGGAGCGCAAGACCGCTCGGGGTCCAGGATCATACATGCCAAGTGTTGTGTGTAACTGTATTGCCACAGCATGAGCAAAATGCCTAGCCACATTAGCAGCGCCAGTTCAGCCAGGCATGTACTCTACATCTGTGTCCGCCCTATCCTTTACATAGGCCTATACTCACGTGGCCCACCCCCTTCAACGACCAACATCACAGTGTCGTTGTCAGGCTTGTGGACATGCGCAGACAGGCATGACAATACTGTGCCGTAGGAGTGCAAGTGATGCAATCGCGCAGCGCACATATGTAAATGGGTACGGGGGAGGGAGGAGCGGCTGTGAGGCAACGTAACACACAGTGATGCCGCTCATATGCCACATGCAAGTCATGTCAATAATGAATCACAAAGTCCAACTCATCCCACCCCACCCCCAACAAGCCACTTCACATCCCATGAATGCAAGCAGATTACAAACTTACACTAGGGATGAAAGCTCCTTTGTCTGAACTATCAGGCGGAAGCATATCTGCACCTCCGACCTCGGAATTGCATGTGCCCGGCACCCCCAGACAGATACTATAGCAGCTGATGACGACTCCCACAATACGCACAGCCAGACGAAAGACCAACGTATATACACACCCCACACACAAGTCCATGCTCGAAGTTATCTTGCATGGAATGGCCTTCACACTTACTCCCACAACATCCCAGGCATACAACCGGTGCACACTATAACAACTCATTGATACGAGATGTGGCATTTCATCCACAGAACTGGCGCAGGTCAGAACAGTGCCGCTTCCTCAAGAGCCACTTACGCAATGGCCGAACATCCCGGACACATGCACAACCCCTGTCACGTGGAACTGTACCGTGCATGAATGCTGCATTCACTGGGGGCACTGCCATTGGCACTGCTGCGGATCAGTTACCGGCTAAGCTTCCGCCTTGCCAACGCCACCTGCGTTCAGCCTGTGTTGCATTGTCGATCGTGCATGTTCGAGTGGTCCATGGATGTCTGCCTATCCAACAGGACGGTAGCTGAACTGGATTTTGACATGTGTGTGCGCCCCCTGTTGGCCCACGACCAGGAGTGTCACCGTGTTACCCGTTTATGGGATGCCTTGATACTTGGCATACATGCTGGCAGCTGGACCTGGGAGATTGCACAACTCCTCGTGTGCAGTGACCACATTGAACCGCTCCCCTATTGGGCTGTAGTGCTAATTGGTGAAAGGGGGTGGACGCAGCACATCTGTCCGGACCTGCTAATGGATGGCCTCGCCGTCCTGTTTGATGAAGTCGACACCGACCTCATGTTGGAAATGTTAGCCTACGAAGCTGCAATGGCTTTCATGGACGAGTAACTACGTACCTGCAGCCACAACTGATTGGAACACATTGCACATGTCCCGACACCTTGTTGCATCTTGGAGATCTGGTCACATATCCCACGACAACAGTGGACATGGCTGCACTCACCTGGACTCGGGAAACAGGAGCGGACAACAACGCGTGTTAACACACACCTGTGAAAGGTGAGGCACTCCCCCGGAGTGGACAGCGGCGCTTGGCAAGGTTCCTCATTCTGACATACTGCTGCATTGGTCTGCATGTTGTGGCACTTATCTTGCCCGTACTGACACGCATATGCTAATAAAGTCTACGCAGCTTCACTTGTATTCAACTGTGATGAGTGTTGATTTGAATGACAATGTGTGTCTCAATGCCTATCTGGGTCACGGCCATACATGCGCATTGATAGCATTACCCAGGGAGTGCCTCTTTTGTGGAACCACTGTCCCTACATTCATCCATACTTTCATTCTTAAATGGTCATGGCCATGACACATCAGTGTGAATTGGGATGTTTTATTCACATTCAGTGGAGTGTTGAAGCTGGGCCAGTACAGGGCCATGCAAACCCCACTTTACATTGTTGCCCCGTGGAGGGCCAGCCAGAGTCCTTTAGGGATTGACAAGTTCATAGGGAGTGGAAGACTACAGTCCACAGTGTGATTGCTGTGTCATTGGTAACCACACCAAATATGGCAGTCCATGTCGAGGTCCAAGGTGGGTGTCGCTCGGTGTATGGGGGGGACAGTGGGAGGTGTTATTCCAGGGCATGATGCAGAGGGCAGAACCAAGCTGAACACGGCCATATGGCGGAGATGAATGCTAACACTTGATTCTAGCCACAAAGCCAGCTTCATCATCATCTTCGTCCTCTGATGTGTCAGGTGCCTCACATGTGGGTGGTGGTGTTCTGTCTGCATCACTGTGTGGCACTGACACTTCAGGGGACGGAGGTGGGAAATCTGCCGCACTGTGTGGCACTGACATTTCAGGGGGAGGAGATGTGGATGTAGTAGTGGCACCAGCATCCATCCGCGCCAGGCCTTGTGGTGGCAATGCCATGGCGAGGATATGCAGGGCATGGAAGATCACAGCTACATCTCGCTGGTGTGCAGCCGTGGCACACATTCTTTCCGCCTGCATCCGCTCCAGGCTCTCCATCATTCTCCTTATGTGTCCCAACTCACGGATGACATCGCTGGAGCCACTTTGACTGGACAGTTGTTCTTGTCTCAGAGTCATGACTCCAGCGATGTCAGCCATGGCTTGTTGTGGAGCAAGGAGCGGACAGTGGGTGTCCGTTAGGGACTGTGAGTGGTCCCTGATGGGACTTAGACACCCACGTATGGCATCCAGTTTGGCTGCCATGAGGTCGAACCCCACCCACAGCTGGTCAGACATCTCCTCCTGGCACCCTAACACACGGCGTTGGGAGGCCATATGTTGGTCGTGGGGGTCCTGGGAGACAGCTGTGGTGGTGGGTGCTTCCTGCTGTGAAGCCTGTGCAGGGGGTGGGGTCTCATTGATGCAGCTGGGCTGCCCTGCTCCTGGAGGTGGTGTGCTGGAGCTGTCCCTGAGCTGTTGGAGTGCGTCGGTGTAGATGTTGGGGAGGTCCTCTTCATCACCAGTGCTGTGTTGTTGGTTCTGCTCTGCAGGAGGTGTTGATTCTCCCTCTGCAATGTGAAGGGAAATGCAGATTGACATTGTGTTCACATGTATGTTCACGCATTGTGCAAGTTTACTGTCAGACTGCATGGCAATGTACATTGTGACTGTGTATGAGGAGACGCATATTTGAAGTGGGACACTTGGCATTTATACACCATCAGGGATGTGAGGTTGTACTTGTACATTGTCATCTCACAGTTTCCTGCTATGCCAAATGCGAATGGCCATTTTCTAAACACAGGCGGCAGCAGTTGTGTCCTCTGTTCTGTTGTGGAAGTGTTGCAGTTTGTACCACATTGTTGTCAATGTTGGGGTGCTCTGCATCTTGTGTGTGTGCTGCATTGTGGGTGCTTTGCCCCTACGGGTCTGATTTTGCTGGCCCCTATCCCTTTCAGGCGGTGTGCCTTTCACTTCTGTGCTTGTGCAGTGCTGAGCTGTTGCAGACTTGGGTAAATTGGGCCCTTGGTCGGAGTTGTGACTCTTGGACATGGTTTGCCGCAGATGTGCTATACTTACTTGTGCATGTGTGCCATTGTGCCCATCTCCCCCCGTCCCTGGTCGTTACTCACCCTGTTGCTGTTGGGTCAGGTCATGTTGTGCAGTGTCCGGTCCCCCGACTCCTGCCACCGTCTCCTCAATGATGGTCCCAGGCTGGTCCTCCGTGGGGCTTGTGGGGTTCTGGTTGTCCTCTGTTCTTGCTCCGGCTACCTCGATGGTGCTTCGCAGTTGTTTGGGTCTTGTTTGTGCTTTTGGTTGCCGCTTTTATGGTGATTTTGGCCGCCTGACTTGTGGGACTTGCAGGCTGGCGCAGCTTAGCGCTGGTTTGGTATCGCGGTAGGGTCTATCGCGACTTTTGCCGCGTTCGGGTTTGGATTTGTATCACCGTCCTGGTGATGTTATCGCGGACATTTTATGCGTTATCGGGAGGCTATCGCATGTTACCGCCGTGTTGAGAATACGACGTTAACACAAAGTTATTTTCCCGCAATAGACGGCGATATGAAAACGTGCGTTAGCCTTTTTTGGCGATGATTATGGCACGTTCTTGAGAATATCCCCCTGTGTGCATTATATCTCACTATATGGACACTGAGTGGTGTTGATGAACATGAGCACGCACACCAGGGGCCTTATTATATATAGTCCTTGAGATTTTCAACACAACCGAACATGCTGGTTTCAGAACCTTCTGTCACGTTGAATCCGGGGATGCCACAGCACCAGTGTACTATGGTCATAATGCATGTGATCGTAGCAGTTAATTGACAGGATCATGGGAATTTGTCAGTTCCTGACACCCGGTCATTTGCTCACTGCTGTGTCACCAGTTCTGTGCGTTGTTTTTATGGTGGTTTTCCTTGCCCAACATTATGCTTATCTCAACATAAAGGTGTGTGGAGTTGTCTAGTGCTTTTCATTCATAGAAGTGTAGTTCCCCTTTAATTAGAACAACAGGTGTGACTGGATCTCTGCCTGTTACTCTCTATCCTGTTCCTCTGGCTTTAAGCCTCCATCGTCCAGTGATGCCTGTATGCGCTCCTTATTTGACTGTATACCTCCACCTTCTTCCTCTGACTTTAAATTTCCATCCTCTTTCTCCACCTTTAGCCTTCTGTTATCTTCTGTTGCATTGCTGGTTTCATGGGCGAGAAACTGTCCTGGTGGTAGCCATAGATAATATATGACATAAAGTACCCTCTGCTGTACATTATAAGGAGATTCCACGACACTGAAGAGCTCTGTGACCATACAAAGGAATTAGGCTGATGGCCGAGTTCCTTTATAAGATCTAGTAAATCAAAGGTGGCTAGCAATCATACGGCAGAGGGTGTTTTATTGATGATAAGTAGGGCTCGGGTTTTATGGTATTTATTTTTAACATTTCCATCTGTATTTATCAATATTTATTTTTTGCCCATCTTATTGGTATTTATCCATATTCATTTTGTATTTTGCGAATATATGGAGTCATAAAATGGTTTATTCCACCCTTTTTAACTGATAAACATGCAATCATACTTTGCTGCCTGTTGCGTTTTATAAGACATTATCACATCATTACCTATCCTTCAAACCCCTGAAATCCTTCGTTTAAGAGACATAGTTTGGTTGCAGACATGAAGAATAAAATCATAATCTCTAGTGTAAAAAGAAACACATGAGAAAATAATTATTAATTTGCTGCAAAAAATATTAGTATTACAGCAAACAAATGATGGACGGAATGCTGACAATGCAAACATTCTCCCCCAGTCAAAAGATCTGGGTTAAATCCATCGTTCTTTTGCCCACTACACCACCCCAGTTTGGACCCAGCCATATGCAAATCAGTCTTGACCCTGTGCCCCATGGGAACAGTCCAGACCGAACTGCCAAGCCAGGTCCTCCCTGGACCGGAAACAAGCATCCTGGGACCAGTTTCAGGGTATGTCACTCTTCTTCAGCCAGGCTAGCTTGAATCCAGTGGCACAGTGAGCAAGAGACCCACGTCTGGGCATACCCATCCCACTTAGGGCGAAAAGTGTTCCAGCAAACAAATGATGGACAGAATGCTGACAATGCAAACATTCTCCCCCAGTCAAAAGATCTGGGTTAAATCCATCGTTCTTTTGCTCACTACGCCACCCCAGTTTGGACCCAGCCATATGCAAATCAGTCTTGACCCTGTGCCCCATGGGAACAGTCCAGACAGAACTGCCAAGCCAGGTCCTCCCTGGACCGGAAACAAGCATCCTGGGACCCGTTTCAGGGTATGTCACCCTTCTTCAGCCAGGCTAGCTTGAATCCAGTGGCACAGTGAGCAAGGGACCCACGTCAGGGCATACCCATCCCACTTAGGGCGAAAAGTGTTACAGCAAACAAATGATGGACGGAATGCTGACAATGCAAATATTCTCCCCCAGTCAAAAGATCTGGGTTAAATCCATCGTTCTTTTGCCCACTACGCCACCCCAGTTTGGACCCAGCCATATGCAAATCAGTCTTGACCCTGTGCCCCATGGGAACAGTCCAGAACGAACTGCCAAGCCAGGTCCTCCCTGGACCGGAAACAAGCATCCTGGGACCAGTTTCAGGGTATGTCACCCTTCTTCAGCCAGGCTAGCTTGAATCCAGTGGCACAGTGAGCAAGGGACCCACGTCTGGGCATACCCATCCCACTTAGGGCGAAAAGTGTTACAGCAAACAAATGATGGACGGAATGCTGACAATGCAAACATTCTCCCCACTCAAAAGATCTGGGTTAAATCCATCGTTCTTTTGCCCACTACGCCACCCCAGTTTGGACCCAGCCACATGCAAATCAGTCTTGACCCTGTGCCCCATGGGAACAGTCCAGACCGAACTGCCAAGCCAGGTCCTCCCTGGACCGGAAACAAGCATCCTGGGACCGGTTTCAGGGTATGTCACCCTTCTTCAGCCAGGCTAGCTTGAATCCAGTGGCACAGTGAGCAAGGGACCCACGTCTGGGCATACCCATCCCACTTAGGGCAAAAAGTGTTACAGCAAACAAATGATGGACGGAATGCTGACAATGCAAACATTCTCCCCAGTCAAAAGATCTGGGTTAAATCCATCGTTCTTTTGCCCACTACGCCACCCCAGTTTGGACCCAGCCATATGCAAATCAGTCTTGACCCTGTGCCCCATGGGAACAGTCCAGACCGAACTGCCAAGCCAGGTCCTCCCTGGACCGGAAACAAGCATCCTGGTACCAGTTTCAGGGTATGTCACCCTTCTTCAGCCAGGCTAGCTTGAATCCAGTGGCACAGTGAGCAAGGGACCCACGTCTGGGCATACCCATCCCACTTAGGGCGAAAAGTGTTACAGCAAACAAATGATGGACGGAATGCTGACAATGCAAACATTCTCCCCCAGTCAAAAGATCTGGGTTAAATCCATCGTTCTTTTGCCCACTATGCCACCCCAGTTTGGACCCAGCCATATGCAAATCAGTCTTGACCCTGTGCCCCATGGGAACAGTCCAGACCGAACTGCCAAGCCAGGTCCTCCCTGGACCGGAAACAAGCATCCTGGGACAGGTTTCAGGGTATCTCACCCTTCTTCAGCCAGGCTAGTGAGCAATGGCTCCAGGGGCACAGTGAGCAAGGGACCCACGTCTGGGCATACCCATCCCACTTAGGGTGAAAAGTGTTACAGCAAACAAATGATGGACGGAATGCTGACAATGCAAACATTCTCCCCCAGTCAAAAGATCTGGGTTAAATCCATCGTTCTTTTGCCCACTACGCCACCCCTGAAATCCTTCGTTTAAGAGACATAGTTTGGTTGCAGACATGAAGAATAAAATCATAATCTCTAGTGTAAAAAGAAACACATGAGAAAATAATTATTAATTTGCTGCAAAAAATATTAGAACACGTATAGGTAAGTCAGATTCAAAAATGCTTTAGCTCAGAATGTGCTGAAATAGAGAAATTCTTTCTTTCCTGTAATACACTACTGCCTATCACATTAGCTGCTGACTGTGTCAGTTACACAATTTTCTTATTACAGATGACTAGCAACATCACAACTTAACTGTAAGAAGGAAATTAGAGACTGTTTTTTTTTTGTGTTGACATTTTTTATTAAGTTTTACAATAAAATACAATGACTATTGAAAGCAAAAGTACAAGGGCAACAGTACATTATTAATAAATACTTAACTCTTACTAGTAGATGTAAGCAGATAAATATGAAATGTAAAAATAGGTATATGATAAATAGATCCTTAAATAGATAAAATGAAAAAGCAATGAGAATAACACATATTTTAAAATTGATAAAATACACATCAGTAATTGATGAAATATAAATAGATAGCTTGAGTATAAATATATAAGTATAACTTGCCAAAAAAAAACAACCTAATAATAATAGTAGAAAAATACATTATCATAAGAAAAAACTCTGTTAATGATAGTTTGGAGAACTATACATTGAAACACTAAATAGGGGAAAGGGAAAATAAAGACAAGAAAGAAGAAAGCGGACTTGAGGAATCATGTGAGGAAGAAGTGGAGCCAGAGTATTCAGAAAAGAAAGATATAAAAATAATGGAGGAAAAGTGACAAGAGAAAAGTATAGAAATTAAGAGCAATAAGACAGATACTGATGAAAAGAATTGGGTTGAAAGGAAGAAAAAGTAATGAATTAGTGTGGTTGACTGTATATAGTTAGGGTGTTAGAAGGGTCAGCAGCATCATCCACTTTGGCTTTAAGAAAGGGCAGCCAGGTCTGTGAAAATATATCAGCTTGATCTTGAAGATTGTAAATTACTCGTTCATATGAAGCCGTCTGCATCATTGCTACCAACCATTCTTCCTGAGGAGGGGATGATGACTTCCAATGACGTAGAATACAAATTTTAGCTGTAGCTAATGCCGTGTGAAGGAGACGATGCTGAGGTTTAGAGAGCTTTGAGGAATGGCGTATATCATGTAAAAGAATAGTGGCAGGTGTGAGTGGGAGGCGTAAAGCCATTGCGATACACAATAATTTACCAACATAGTTCCAGAAGGGTTGAATTCTTGGACACTCACAAACAATATGAGTTGTATCACAGTCAGAGGTGGAACATCTCCAACATTCATTGTGTGGGAGTAAACCAGCTTTATGCAGTTTGACCGGTGACCAGTGCCAGTCATGAAGAATTTTAAATAGACACAGTTTAAGTCTTGCTTCACGCACCCCTTTATACAGATCTTCTAATATCTGATCCCATTCATCAGCTGTAAAGGATATCGATAAACGGAGTTGCCATTTTAATTGAAGATTGAAGATTGTGAGATAGATTTTGCGAAAAAAGGTGAAGCGTGAAGGCTCCAATGTATTATATTAGAATTATACTAGATCAGATAGTCACATCCACCCTGACTAACCTTGTTGGACCTCTTTGTGGTTTTTGACCCCATGGATAATTCCATTCTTCTGCACTCCCTAAACAGGATGCCATCAGACAAATCGGATGGAAATGGAGTAAGGCTTTCTAAAGAGATAGTGGTCGGGCAGTTTCCCTTCCCCCTTTCAGATCTAGCTTTAACCACTGTAGTGGTCATCTTTTAGCCCATTCCTGCATTAATGCATATGTTGCAGCTTTAGCAGTCTTGATTACGTCTTTCAGGGCCTCTTTTTAAATGTATGCAGATAACACTCTATTGCTTTTAAGACTGCAAAGCAAAAGCCCTGAAACCATTAAACAGTTCCTGGCTTGTAAGACAGCTGCAGCCTCTTTGATGGCTTCAAATTGTTTGAAGCTGAATTACTAGAAGATGGCAGGCTCATTCCAAGCAAACAATGTTCTGTCTGGTCCTCGGCCGGGCCTTCATCCTTGGGACCCACAGCTTCCCGGTCACTAATCACATTGGATTACTCTCTGTAATTTGCTCCACATGTGAACCAACCTGCGTCCATTCGCTTTTCCTTTCTCAAAAAATGAAAAGGATTCTTCCTATTTTTCCCCCCTTTCAGGACAGTATCAAGGAGTTCAAGCTATTATTTCCTATATATCCAACTTTGTAAATAGCGTCTTTTTAGGACTTCTTGTCTTCCTACTAGCTAGATTTCAAGCCAACCAAAATGCTGAAACTTGACTTCTGAAAATCCCGCCCTGAGATTCTGTTAGCTCCTATCTAACAAAACGTCACTGCCTGCCCACAGGTAATGGCATATTGTTCAAATCATTCTATATGTTACATAGAGCCGTTTATCAAAACTGGCCTGCTTTACTTGAAGTCTCATTTGCATCCCTATATGCAGTAGGGGTCTTCAGGCTGGAAGGGTTTCTTTGCCCTTAGTCCTCCACCCTCCTTATGTGCCACGCTCCATCATCACACTCTGCTTGTAACCTTTCATGGCCTTCTTTTGTTGTACCTTCAGTCACCTTACTCTGCTTGTAACTCTTCACCATCTCCCTCCACCTGGAACCCTCCACCATATTCCTCTGCCCATCACACGCCATCTTCTTCTACTTGTAATCTTGCATCATCTTCCGTATGAGTCATAAGTCAATTTATTGTATGGTTAATAAAAACCTTTACAAACAGTGAAAAGCATGGCAATATAAAACATTCCTTATGTAACCTACATCAACTTCCTTTGCTTGCACCCTTCTGTTATCTTTCCAGTCTTGTGGTAAACACTTGTCTAGCTGTTAGTAATTCAATCACACTATGAACTATGCAGTGATAAAAGAGGTACCCACTGGCTGGCGGAGGGCTCCCCCCGTGTGATTGTTAGGCTTCTCTGGGAGTCACCTGGTTGACAAGCCAAGGGTTACACCTGCATGCTTTGGAGTAGCATTTTACTTGCTGTGCTATAAGCAGCATGTCAAGGACTCCCAAACATATTTGCTACTTTCTGCTGAAGATGGGCAGGAGCCCACAAATGCAAGTATAGAAATGCAAGCACTGACTGTGTCCAAAATGGTGGCATACACTTTCCTTCCTGTGGGTAATTCAAAAACACTCTGACCTCAATCTATCATAATGCAATGGGAGAACTGGTGTGACCTTGCTGGCAGGTTTTACCCTCCCCCTGATCTTTTCTGCCTGTAGGCCTCATCTTCTTGCATGCCTTCACCCCATTCATCGCACCCCAACTCCACGCACACACTGTGCATGTATCCCTCCACCGTATTCTTCCTTCCGATAGGCATTAGGCTGGTTCCTGCCTTATTTTATCAGCAATCCCAATCATGATCCTCTGTTGTGGCCCTTGCACCAGTGCCGGCTGCCGCCAATCAAAACCGGTAGGGCGGTGGGGGCAGGGGGGAGAGAAGAGGTTCGGAAATAACAAAAAAAAAACACTTACCTGCCACTCCACTCTGCTCCCGCTGCCCGCTGCCTTGTTCCTCCTGCTCCTCACGTCCCGGAAGCCCTAAAGGCACAGGCTCCCCACCCAATCAAGCACCAGGATTGGTCTGAGCAGCCTCATTTGCCGCTCAGACTGTGCCTGGGAGCCTGTGGGGTTTCTCCAACTCGGCTGTACAATACAGCCAGGTTGGAGAAACATAGGTTTGCATGTGTGTTTGGCCGGCCATCTCAGGCCGGCCAAACATACATGCGCACTTATAAGTGCACAGTACTCCTCCCTTTCCTTGCCCGGCCAACCCCCCCTCCTGTCGGACGTAAGTAACTCCGACAGAGATAAATAAAACGATATTAACGTGTTATTATCGTTTTATTTATCATCTTCTGCCGTTTTGGAGGAGCTGCCCCTGCCTTGCACGTAACCCTCTACATACTCTTGCTTCATGTTTTTTACCCTCCCACCATCCACTTCTCTCTCTACTTATAGGCCTCCACCCTCTTCCTATAACCCTCTACTCTCTCTGTCGCCATGTATTCCTCTGTAGCCTCAGCCTCTTCTGCTTGTAATCCAGTCATCTCTGCCTGGTGTGACCCTTCATTCTCGGTGCCTGTAATGTCCATCGATATCCTACTTTTCTGCTCTACCTCAAACCTCCATCCTCTTCCTCTGCTGTGACCCTCTATCCCCTTTCTCTGATTGTAACTCCTTTTTCTCTCACCCTTCTAATCCAAAATGAACACCCTTTTCTCCTCGTTCTTTTCCTTTAGCTCCCACGCCCTCTTCTTTCGAATGGTACCCTCCCTGGTGGTCTTCAGAAAGCGACTCGAGACCTGTCTCTTCGATGCAGATGCAGCAACCTTAGCGCCCAGATAGCTCTAGGGGTGATAGCGTTGTGCTATATAAATACTGATTGATTGATGGATTCTTTCAATACCCACCCTCTTCTTTACCCCATCCTCCTCTTTGTCTGCTTGCATGTCCACCGTCATCCACTGCCTCTGCCTGTGACCTCACTCAGCTCATGCATTTCCTTTCCTTGGACTGTACTCCCGAAAGCTCGATTGTGGTAGGGAATACCAAAGGCAGAATATTGAAGGGTCACAATATTTTGACCAGTATATCGAGGGACGAAATATCGCAGTGGCAAGTGCACAGAGGGTGGTATGGATTTACTATTCTTAACTCCACATCTGTGTAAATGAGGATATATATATCACCAAACTACATATATATGTGGAGTTAGGTATAGAATATTTATACCAACTTACGTATTCATATTTGGTTTCTCAATATTCTGGTTACGATATTGTGACCCTTCGATATTCTGTCTTCGACATTCCCGAGCCCCACCCCAAAGCTTGTGAGCCACACCCAAAGCTCCCCTTTCTCTGCATTTAACTGCCATTTCTCTGCCTGGAACGCCTCATCATCCTCCCCTTTCTCTTCCTGTACCCCTTCCCAACTCATTCTCTGCATTAACCTCACCCTCTTCTTTAATACCTGTACCATCAGCCTAATTTTGGTCTGCCTGTCATCCATTCTTCTCCTCCTCACCCCTTCTCTCCTCCTCCTCTTTCTATGCCTACATCATCGTTTCTGCATCTTTCTCTTCCTGTACCTTCAATCCTGCTTTTTTTTACCTATATCTCGCTGTCTCTCCAATTTCAGTGTCTGTATGTGCCTGTACCCCTATCCGCAGTGCTTTAAATGGGCCGGTACTCACCGGTACGGAGTACCGGCACTTTTTAATTTTCGCCCCTTGAGTACCGGAACTTCTTCTAGGACAATGAGAGTACCGGTACTCATGGGGGCCTTGCCTAGACACAGGTGGTGCTGCTCGCATTTTCTCCTGCCTCGGCAGCACTTTTCACATGAACTGCTCCGATTCTGCAATCCTGAGCTGAGCTCGCACAGGAGCGCCAGAACAGCAGCTCTTGTCACCTGGACACAGCAATCTTGTTGTGCTTCTCTGCAACTCTTCTAGCAGCGTGGGGCGGCAGGGTGTTTGGTTTACCCTTTGATCCTGCACAGTGGGAGTTTAGAGTCCATTATAAAACTAATGGACGAGGATGTGGGGCGCATTCTTTAGGCAGTACAGCTTTTTAGCATGCCATTGTTTTAAATGACTGAAAATGTTAGTTCATCAACAATTTAAATTAGGCATTTTTACTTGCATGTAAATCCCCGCCCTTGCTGCCACTTGTATGATTCCCCTCAAACAAAAAAACACCTTAAAGGCAACACAATTTTGTTTGGTTTGGTGCATTTAAACAACAAGACGACCCGCAAGTGCTACTGTTGCCTTTTCAAATAGATCTACAGTACATTAAATTAGGAGGTGCCGGGGCAGAGGCAGAATGAAGGGGCGAGCCAGGGTGCATACAGTAGACCCTTGGGTTTAAAAGGCAATTTGTGGTACTGAAAATTCTGGACCTGTGTCATTAACATCATTGTAACATGACGATTTTGGTATCAGCAGACCGGTAATGACAGGTATGCTATATCTGAGTATTTGCGTCATATTCGAGTGACGGGATCACTCTAATATTAACGATTCCCTTGTGAACCCTCGGGTTCCACTTTGTGTACGGCAGCCATTTTGTGGTTGCCCTCACATAAGGCAATGTCTCAAGCCAAAACGCGCCTTAGGGGACACGTACACTTTCAGTGACCTGGGCAAGCTGACTCCACTGTCCAGAGCCAGAACCTGTTCGGCCAGTTTTAGTTCCCAGTGGCCGATCGAGATTAGGGGCCCAGGTGCAGCATGCCATAAACCCTTCATTGCACACATCTATATCTAAATCTTATTCACACCTGTCACTGCTCTTTCTTTATGACCTGCTTTACGAGGAGGAGGTGCCCGGTTTTATTAGGGCTCCAGATTATATCTGTTGCAGGTGTTGGGCCTCACTGGGTATTTGGTTGTGGGCTGGACAAACTGAAAATGGGCTTGTCATCATGAATCTGTTTTTTTTTGTTGTAAGAAATATGTGAATGACTCACTGTAAAAATAAGGAATGTTTGCCTAAAGCATAATATTCTGTATAAAAGAGATAGCTGGTTTGCATGATAAAGGCAGTCTCCTGAGAACATACACATTGTTGTACTTCTAGGATACCTGTTGCTGGCTGCAGCCAATAAATTGATCTTTGAAGACACCAAGAAGACTCTGTGTTTCTGTAGTCTGAGACTTGAAGAACTCGAGGTCATTGGGTGTGTTCCCTGGCACCGCTGGGTCCAATAAAACCCAGTACTTCAATTGGCGCCCAACGTGGGGCGATTTCAGCGGTACCGGTCCAAGCCAGAGGTCGTGAGGAGCTTCGTGTAAAATTCTGGAGGAAGGCCAACCACTTCATCGACCCCTGTATGTCGTTCGTGGTCCGAAAGTCTTTGCTGCGAGGTTTCCCGCGTCCCGACGGCTACGAAGGACTGCTGCCCTGACTATCGCCCTGTCTTGGACCCTTTTATGATTTGTAGAGCGAGACAATAGACGAGTCTTCTGGTGACGTCATCGATACCTCAGTTAAGTATAAGTGGAGCGTCTCCCAGTCCTTAGTCTTGGTTCTTAGTTTTGGGTATCCCATGGGATCTTTGATTTGTTAGGATCTTTTGATTTGGAACTTGCAAGTACCAAAGCCGAAGGACTCGTGTATTCACGAGACTGTCGTATTCGATAATCCTTTGAAGTTTGAAGCTAGACTAGTGAGCGAAGATGCCTGGTTTAGCAGACTTGGAAATTTGTTTTGTCTTGGTTGTAATAGGGATTCCCGATTGGAGGACTCGTGTCCGGTTCCTCCAATTGGAACTCCAACCTATGAGCTCTACGTGAAGCATGGAGTGGGCCCTATCACGTATAATAACGTATGGGTTAGGTACACAAGGAAAGTTGGTGTCCTAAAGTGGCCCCAATATGGTAGTTTTGACACCGAAATTCTGGATAATTTAGAGGTTAGACTTTTTAAGAAGAAAGCCCGGCCGGCGATGTTTGACTCTTTCCGCCTATGGCGAAAAGAAGCCAAACAGAAAGAAATTAAATTAGTAAAGAAGAATAAAAGAGAAAAGGGTATTTCAATAATGCAAGCTGCTATGCAGTATAAGGATGATGAAGAGGAACAAGCGAGTGAACAGCTGCACAGGCAACGTAAATTGGCAATTGATAAATGTTATCCAGTTTTGCCACCTCTTCAGCAAGATACAGTGAAGGAACTTGAGAAGGATCCTTTAATGTCTCATTTGTTGAATTCACCACCTCCTTATGCGCAGAGCGCTACAGCACCTCCGCAACCTTTAGTTGTACAACCCCCAGTTGTTGTACCTCCGGTTCTTCCACAACCACCAGCTGTTTTTCAGTTGGCACCTACTACTATGGCGCAGCCCCCTCAAGGGCTGCCACCTTTACTACCTGTTCCATCTTTACTTCCTATGACTTTGCCCCCTGCATCTATTTCCCTCCACACTATCCCTTCTGACACTGCCTCTGCATTTGCTTTGTCTCCTCCTGTTTTTCCTCCTGTTCATTTGTCAACTTCTCCTTCTGTCCGACAGAGAATGACAAACACTGTTACTAGTATTTTGTCTCCTTTCTTTGGGTCACCGACTACGACCCCCGTTTTAGAGCGTAAACAATTGCGAAGCCAATTGCCCGATTCTAGAGAGAAGGGAGTATTGGATCATTTGGCGCATAAATGGGTCACTGACCCTACAAGATATGAGTTAGAGTCTGTTATGGATGTCTTCCACCAATGGCAAGCACCGAAACAGAGATATGTTTTTGACAAAATGTGCGAAGTTCTTCTTGAAAGATTAAAAGATTGTGATATGGAGGCCAATCCGCCTGAGTTGTGTCGTGTACGGTTTGAGTTTTCCAAAGGCACGATTGTGGGTTCCGATATTGAGAAAGCAGTTGCGACATTATTATCATTTAGGAGTGAGGGTATTTCTCGACTGTTGTTTGAGCCAGAACCCTCTGTTAAAAGGAAGGTCAGACAGTATCCCATGAGAGAAGTTCCCCCAGTTTGGAAAGAAGGAGACCTAAATGCTGTTCCACCTATTCAGCCTCATTTTCAACGTGTGTGGGTACATGTTCCATGGAAGCGAACTGAAGTCCTGGCTCTTAAGCAGACTCTACCGACCCCCGTAAAAACCCTGCAGGTTATTATAAGGAATTATCACAGACTGCAGACTCCTGTGTTATGAATTTAGCTGATATAGACATGTTGTTTGGAAATGTGGTCCCACAGCCTTTATGGAGAGTGATCCGTCACACGGATCATGCGCCGGAGTTAGGGGACACATGGATTAATATCAATGCGGCAAATGACAGACAAGTAGGCGGTGCTAAACCAGAGCCTTTAGTAGCAGACCTCCCTGGTAGGATCGTTACTTACATGAAGACTTTGATGCCTGCAATGCGTGTAAATTGGGATAAATTGTCTGCATGCAAGCAGAAGAAGGAGGAAAGTGTATCTGACTTCTTCACTAGGTTTGAAGAGACATTTATCGACCACAGTGGTCAGGATATGAGTACAGAAGGTGGTCAAAGGTTGTTTGTTGACAAGTTTGTGCATAATTTGCTTCCCGAATTGTGTAAAAAATTGAAAGATTCAGAGAGTTCTTGGGCCGTTTCCTCTTCAGCACAGATATTGGCTACTGCACAATACTACGAAAATAGAGATAAAGATGAGAAAGATAGAGCAGACAAGAAAACTAAAGAGTTAAAAACAAAGGTTCTTTTACAACAAGCGTATCCGCCTCGTAGTAATCAGCGTGACTATCAGCAACCTCAACAGTATCAGAGGAATTCGCAAAGGTTTGAGTATCCTCAACAACGTGCTCTGATAGGCCCTAACCAATGTTCATATTGTAAGGAAGAAGGTCATTTTAAATATAATTGCCCTATTTTGTTGCAGCGTATGAATGGTATTTCTGGCGCAAGTGGTCGAGGTGTTCCACAAGCACCTAGAGCTAGAGGACGCGGAAATTTCACCCAGAACGCGCGCCCATTTCCTCCTCAAAATTCAATGAATAGTTTTGATCAGCAGAATAACGCGTCTGGTAGGACGACTCAGTACTATGCTGATGACTACTATGCAGAAGGTGAGAGTATGGAAGGTGATGATTGCTAGGACAGCCATAGACAAAGAGAGGGAGTTGTTTCAGTTCCAGTAGATCAGAGTGGACCTTATATTGAGGTGATTACATCAGGTGTGTCAGAGCCTTTTCTGTTGGATACTGGTGCTACAAAGAGTTCTATTATGCACTCTAAATTCCCTGGCGCACCTTTGTCTGGCGAAACTAATGTTTCAGTAGGTTTTTCTGGCGCCCCGGTTAGGAACCCGATTTCTAGCCCTATGTCTCTTTCTGTTGGACCTTGTGAAATCGAAGCACCACTTATTCTAACGACAGGTTGTGGTGAGAACTTGTTAGGATTGGATCTGCTGAAAAGATTGTATGCGACATTGTATTGTTCTCCTTCGGGAGTACAACTCACATTGGGTAAGACAGTGGTTTCACCAATATATTTGTCAAAGGACAAACTTCCAACAGAATTGTCGTTTCTCCCTGATATTCTTTGGGCTACTGGTCCCAATGATGTAGGTCTTTTGGAAATACCGCCATATGTTGTAACGTTGAAAGCCAATGTTAAAATGCCGCGCATTCCCCAATACAAGATCTCTAATGAAGGTGAAAAAGCGTTGCTAGCGATCATTTATGATTTGATTGAGAAAAATTTAATTGAAGAGACAAGAGGTAATGTTTGCAATAGTCCTGTTTTACCTGTCTTGAAGCGTACTGACTCTTCTCAGCCACCTGTTTACAGGTTTGTGATTGATCTTAGAGAGGTAAACAAGATAGTTGTGCCACAGTTTCCAGTGGTTCCCGATATCACTGCTTTACTGACAATGATTCCAGCCTCAGCCACTTGGTTCTCGGTGATTGACTTGAAGAATGCTTTCTTCAGCATCCCTATTGCCGTAGAGAGCAGGGATATTTTTGGATTCTGTTTAGGAGGCCGAAGCTTCCGATTTCAGAGAGCTCCTCAAGGTTTTTGTGAAAGTCCTTCTATCTATAGTCAGGCTCTGAAGTCTCAGCTTGACACTCTTGTGTTACCTGATGGCGCTACCCTTCTACAGTACGTCGATGATTTGTTAGTTGCTGCAGATACTAAGGAGATTTGTAAAGAAGCCACTTTGTCATTGTTGCGTCATTTGTCTGATTTACACCACAAAGTGTCTCTTTCCAAGTTACAGTATTGTCGACAAGAAGTGACCTATTTAGGTCACCTCTTATCGAAAGAGGGAAGAAGATTGACCCCAGAAAGAATTCAGGCAATTGCAAAATTAAGTGTGCCAATGACACAGAGAGAAGGTCGTGCTTTCTTAGGTATTACATCCTATTGCAGACAATGGATACCGAATTTTTCATTGATGGCTAAACCTTTGGTAGCATTGACCTATAAAGACACGCCGAATCCCCTTCCTTGGTCCGAAGATTGTCAGAAAAGTTTTTCCGAATTGCGTGATGCATTGTGTTCGGCTCCTGTGTTGGGTACCCCGACTACAGCAAGCCCTTTACGCTGTATGTCCATGAGAGAGAAGGATGTGCATTATCAGTGTTAACACAGTCTTTTGGGGACAAGCAACGTCCATGTGCATATTTCTCGTCGATTTTGGACCCGGTAGCTAGAGCGTTGCCGAGTTGTTTGAGAGCCACAGCGGCAGCAGCTGTTTCTATTCGACAGTCTGCTGGTTTGGTGATGAATAATACGCTGGTCGTGATGGTCCCACATGCAGTGGATATTTTGTTAAACAGGACCAAGACACAGCACTTAACTAGTGCTCGATTGTCAGGTTACGAGTTGACACTTTTAGCGAGCCATGTGCACATAAGAAAATGCAACACGCTGAACCCAGCTACATTGTTGCCAATTATAACAAAGACAGATGTTCCGGAACAGCATGATTGCTTTCTTAGGACAGAAGAAGAAACGAAAGGGAGAGTAGATCTTAGGGACACTCCTCTTGTAAAGTGTGATGGTACCTTATGGGTGGATGGGTCATGCTTCAAGCTTCCGAATGGTGATACGACTGCGGCATATGCTGTCACGACTTTACATACGATTGTTGAAACTGCACGTATCCCACATAATTCAGCTCAAGCAGCAGAGTTGACTGCACTTATGAGAGCGTGTGTATTATCAAAAGGAATGAAAGTGACCATATATACCGATAGCCAGTATGCGTTTGGTGTGGCCCATAGTTTTGGACGCTTGTCGAAGGAACGTGGGTTCCTCACGTCTCACGGTACGAAAATACAGCATGGTCAATTGGTGAATGAGCTCCTGGAGTCACTTACTTTGCCATTGCAAGTCGCGATTGTGAAATGCAGTGCACATAAGAAGATCACTGACGACGTTGGTCGCGGTAATATGTTTGCTGATGAAGTTGCGAAAGAAACAGCAAGAGATGTGATGAGTCGAATGTATGTTGCGGGCCCTGCAAGATGGATTGGTGACGTTGGAATGTGTGAAGATACGATAGAGAGTGTGAAGTCCATCCAAGCTGAAGCTACGGAGAAGGAATTAAGTACGTGGAGAGAGAGTACGGGTAAATTGGATGCAAATGGTTGTTGGGTTGAATTGTCGGAGCATCAGCGATGGTTGTTACCCGATACATATGTGCTTGCAGTGGTTACAATGGCACATGGGATGGCCCACATCAGTGTGAAAGGAATCTGTAAGTTATTGGCTCCAGCGTGGCAAAATGCTGGAATTCCCAAATGTGCAGCGAATGTGGTCAAAAATTGTATGGTTTGTTTGAAATACAATCCTGGTAAGGGAACCCCAACTCCAGCTGGTCATTTTGCGCCTCCAACGTATCCGTTCGAGGTTTTGCAGCTAGATTTCATCCACATGGAGAGGTGCAACAATTTGAAATACGTACTCATTGTTGTTTGTGCCTTTTCAAGATGGGTAGAGGCATATCCTCTGAAAGATAATACTGCCTTGTCCACAGCGAAAGCCCTTCTCAAAGAGTTCTTCCCTAGGTTTGGTTTGCCGAGAATGGTGTGGAGTGATAATGGGGGTGAATTTGTGGGTCAAGTGATGAAACGAGTGTGTGAAGGTTTAGGAATCCGGCAGAAATTTCACGCTGCAAATCATCCCCAATCAGCTGGATTAGTTGAGTGCTATAATGGCACTCTTAAACTAAAACTGGCCAAGATACAAGCAAGCTCTGGCCTTAAATGGCCTGATGCATTGCCATTAGCACTGTTGTCAACTAGGATGACCGTACATTCCCGAGTAGGACTTAGTCCTCATGAGATAGTGTTTGGTCGCCCGGCTAACATATGGGGAGTGCCGAGGCCAACGAAATTCAGCGAGATTGAACACCCTGTACTGCTTGATTACTTGCATGATTTGACGGCTAAATTGCGTGTTTTACACCAACAGGTTCATAATACACTGCCTCAGGCTTCTAAAGATCCAGGGCATGCAATCAATCCCGGATCGTGGGTGTTAATCAAGAACTTTCAGCGGACAAAGAACGATCAGCCCCGCTGGATTGGCCCCTATTTGGTGATTTTGTCCACAAGATCTGCAGTGCGAGTACAAGGGAAGAAAAACTGGATCCACGGCGTACACTGTAAGAGGGTCCCTTTGCCTCTACCATATGACCGGTGGGTCCAGGAGGGAATTGCTGACTCGGAAACTGAAACAGTGCCTCGTTTTCTGCCTTTTAGTGACGCACGCGTCACAGGGACAAATTCTGAGCGAGAAAGTGACGATCTTCTCCAAAGAGCAATACCATCACCACTTCGATTGGACACTACTGAGCCTGAACTTTTGTTTTGCGACCAGACATTGCCTGGAAAAAGCCGTTATAACTTGCGACCGAGAGTCATGGACAAATAAAATGAAATTTTGGTCCTCCCATCCGAAAACCTGTTTTTGAACCACCATCCGGGTTCAGCTGTAGGGTCGTGGTGAAAAGACTTGAGTGTGTAGCCTGCGGACACAAGGTCTACGGGTCTGGTTTGTTCTAGGGCGTTCCCTGGGACATTCAGAAACACTCTCAAGTGAAGAAAACCAACCGCCGCGAACAGCACGTTAGAGGATGGAGCCTTTTCAGATGGAGAGACCTGTTGAAAGAATAAGTTTCAAGAGGAAAATATGTGCAACCATGAGCAGAAAATGTTTTCTAATTATGTGTCTTTGTATTTTACTTAGTCTAATGATGTCTTTAGTGGGGTATATCATATTCTCTTTTCAAGTGACATCTGCACCCACTGTACAGCCCATGCCTTCCTCTACTATCTCCTCACATTCTTTTCACCCTCTACCTGAACACGAGTCCGTTAGAAGATTAGAGTTTATGAACAACTCCTTTGTTCAGCTCTTACACCAACACCAGCTAGTAGTGAACAGAACCAACTGTTGGGTGTGTGGCCTTATGCCTCATACTACTGAGAAAGGTATTCCCTACCTAGTGCTGCCATTCAGCTACAATGGTTCTGTGTCGGCATACCGAACGATGTTCATCTATGCTCGCGAAATCCACCCCCTACGTTCCGTCAAAGACAACCCAAAGAATAGTGCTCTAGTTAAGGGGATAGTCGACATGATAAGGGGAACTAGTTCCTACGAAACTATCCCGGAAGATGAGACACTAGCGTATATTGGATGGAACGTGACTGGATATGGAGCGAGTCTGAGCGAGAACCAGCAAGCAAAAAGATCCGCTCCAATCCAATCCAGTTGTTGCATTTTCATTCCAGATAACGCTCCAACAGTGTACCAGGCCATCTCCAAACTACATAGGATCTCTGAATCCATCCATATAGATGAAGGAGACTGGTCGTTGATGGGATGGTTCTGGGAACTGTTATCCACCTGGGGATGGAAAGTTCTGATGGTCATTGGGATACTTCTAGCCATCCTTTTCCTGTTTTGTCTGTGCATACAGTGTGTTCCTGCCATATGCGGCCTATGTGTTACATCATGTGTAAGGAAACCTGTATCAAGGGACGAGCTAAGTAATAGGATGATGCTACAGCAACATCTCAATGAATTCATGAACATAGACCTAGACTCAGATTAGCATGAGTGTAAGTAAATTGCCTATGTAAGGGCAAAAGGAGGGTCTGTGGTACTGAAAATTCTGGACCTGTGTCATTAACATCATTGTAACATGACGATTTTGGTATCAGCAGACCGGTAATGACAGGTATGCTATATCTGAGTATTTGCGTCATATTCGAGTGACGGGATCACTCTAATATTAACGATTCCCTTGTGAACCCTCGGGTTCCATTTTGTGTACGGCAGCCATTTTGTGGTTGCCCTCACATAAGGCAATGTCTCAAGCCAAAACGCGCCTTAGGGGACACGTACACTTTCAGTGACCTGGGCAAGCTGACTCCACTGTCCAGAGCCAGAACCTGTTCGGCCAGTTTTAGTTCCCAGTGGCCGATCGAGATTAGGGGCCCAGGTGCAGCATGCCATAAACCCTTCATTGCACACATCTATATCTAAATCTTATTCACACCTGTCACTGCTCTTTCTTTATGACCTGCTTTACGAGGAGGAGGTGCCCGGTTTTATTAGGGGTCCAGATTATATCTGTTGCAGGTGTTGGGCCTCACTGGGTATTTGGTTGTGGGCTGGACAAACTGAAAATGGGCTTGTCATCATGAATCTGTTTTTTGTTGTTGTAAGAAATATGTGAATGACTCACTGTAAAAATAAGGAATGTTTGCCTAAAGCATAATATTCTGTATAAAAGAGATAGCTGGTTTGCATGATAAAGGCAGTCTCCTGAGAACATACACATTGTTGTACTTCTAGGATACCTGTTGCTGGCTGCAGCCAATAAATTGATCTTTGAAGCCACCAAGAAGACTCTGTGTTTCTGTAGTCTGAGACAGGAAGAACTCGAGGTCATTGGGTGTGTTCCCTGGCACCGCTGGGTCCAATAAAACCCAGTACTTCAAATTGAGCAGACCCCCCACACCCTCCCCGACCCCATTAAACTCATAAGACAATAGACGTCCTTCAATTTCTAAATGCTGGGCGCTCGGTGTGCGTAAGAGAAGAGGGCAGGAGGCACTTATCTGCCAAAAGCATAGTTTGTAGGTTTTATTATTCGTAGCTCGACCACTTATCAAACAGTAATCTTAGGCAGATGACTTGTTTCCTCAAACTGAACGTAAATGTTGCTTTGAGATGGCCGTGTTTCATGTGTCCGGTAATAAAGGTCGGCAAAGGTGCGAGGAGTTCCCCTTCAAACTTTTTGACCCTCTTTAGTAACCTGTATAAATGCTGAAAGGCTGAATTTTTATCAGGGCAGACAAAAGTTACCTAAACATTGGTGGTTTTGCGTCCAGTTGTATACAGTTGAGTGGCCTCTTTAGTGACCGGCACCATTGTAGCAATCTCAGCAGAGAGGCCAAGAACTGAATGAGCCCGAGTGCTCTCCATTTTGGCAGACTTACCTCAGCAGAACGCGAGGGTGGGGGTGCATGTTTTTGCAAATGTGGCTCGTCTGTGTTCTCGTCTGGTGCCTTTCACACTTCCCTAAATGCCCCAAGGGCTGCGAGGCTTTCAGCCGACAGTGTGCACTCACACAACTGGGCAAGTCAATTCTTGTGGCTGATGCCCAGGTGTATTGACATGGCCTGCCAGGATGGCTATGATGCCACTGCCAGGGGTGGTGACCTTTCCAACAGCGCCAATCTGAAGACTGCGCCATTCTGACCTCGGTGGCCCTTGCTGCCACTTGTATGATTACCCTCAAACAAAAAAACACCTTAAAGGCAACACAATTTTGTTTGGTTTGGTGCATTTAAACCCCTTGTTTCGTATGGGAAACAATACATAATCCAAATGAGACAGGCAGCTCCATTGAATGCCTTACACTTTCAGACAGTTCTAGATTTTTGTTGGTAATGCTTTTGCATGCTGGGACTCGTAGTTCCCCTTTCTCATAAGTAAGGGTTTCTAAAAATTCCAGCATGCAAAGTTTTGATGGCAAAATTCAGAGACAGTTTTGAACATACCATTATTAGTAAATGCTTTATAAATGATTATTAGGGCAATAACCATTGGACAGATACTTCTGATTTTTTCACAATGCACTTGGATTTCTTGCATATAAAGTTTGGAAAGGTTGAAAACCTAGCCCCGCCTCTGGCTCCGCCCCCAGTCCCGCCCCACACTCCACCCCCCCAGTCCATCGCTCCTTTTGGAGAGTACCTGCACTTATTTTTCCCCATTTAAAGCACTGCCTATCCTCCCCTCCTTCTCTTTCGTTGCTTCTACCCTGTCCTCATCTTTCTCCTCCTGTACCTTCTCTCATCCTCTTTCTCTGTCCGTACCCCGTCCTCCTCTTTGTCTGCTTGTAGCCCTTGTCCATTCACCGCCATAACTCCTGTTCTTCTTTTTACGCCTGTACCACAATCCTCCTCTTTCTCTTTCTGTACTCCTCTCTTCCTCTTTCTGTACTCCTCTCTTCCTCTTTCTCTGTACTCCTCTCTTCCTCTGTCTGTACTCTTCTCTTCCTCTTCCTGTACTCCTCTCTTCCTCTGTCTATACTCCTCTCCTCCTCTTTCTCTTTCTGTACTCCTCTCGTCCTCTTTCTCTGTACTCCTCTCTTCCTCTGTCTGTACTCTTCTCTTCCTCTTTCTCTGTCTGTACTCCTCTCTTCTTCGTCCTCTGCCTGTACACCTCTCTTCCCCTGCCTGTACTCCTCTCTTCCTCTGCCTGTACTCCTCTCTTCCCCTGCCTGTACTCCTCTCTTCCTCTGTCTGTACTCCTCTCTTTCTCAGTCTGAACTCCTCTGTTCCTCGTCTTCTGCCTGTACTCCTCTCTTCCTCTGCCTGTACTCCTCTCTTCCCCTGCCTGTACTCCTCTCTTCCTCTGTCTGTACTCCTCTCTTTCTCAGTCTGAACTCCTCTGTTCCTCGTCCTCTGCCTGTACTCCTCTCTTCCTCTGTCTGTACTCCTCTCGTCCTCTTTCTCTGTACTCCTCTCTTCCTCTGTCTGTACTCTTCTCTTCCTCTTTCTGTACTCCTCTCTTCCTCTGTCTATACTCCTCTCTTCCTCTTTCTCTGTCTGTACTCCTCTCTTCTTCGTCCTCTGCCTGTACTCCTCTCTTCCCCTGCCTGTACTCCTCTCTTCCTCTGCCTGTACTCCTCTCTTCCCCTGCCTGTACTCCTCTCTTCCTCTGCCTGTACTCCTCTCTTCCCCTGCCTGTACTCCTCTCTTCCTCTGTCTGTACTCCTCTCTTTCTCAGTCTGAACTCCTCTGTTCCTCATCCTCTGCCTGTACTCCTCTCTTCCTCTGTCTGTACTCCTTTCACCCTCTTCCTCTATCTATACTCCTCTCTTTCTGTACACCTCTCTTTCTCAGTCTGTACTCCTCTCTTCCCCTTTCTGTACTCCTGTCTTCCTCTGTCTGTACTCCTCTCTTTCTCAGTCTGTACTCCTCTCTTCCTCTTTCTCTGTACTCTTCTCTCTCTGTACTCCTCTCTCCTTCGGTCTATACTCCTCTCTTCCTCTGTCTGTACTCCTCTCTTTCTCTGTCTGTACTCCTCTCTTCCTCTTTCTCTGGACTCCTCTCTTTCTGTACTCCTCTCTTTCTCAGTCTGTACTCCTCTCTTCCTCTTTACTCTTCTCTTTCTCTGTCTGTACTCCTCTCTCCTTCGGTCTATACTCCTCTCTTCCTCTTTCTGTACTCCTTTCTTCCTTTTCCTCTGTCTGTACTCCTCTCTTCCTCTTGCTCTGTACGCCTCTCTTTCTCAGTCTGTACTCCTCTCTTCCTCTGTACTCCTCTCTTTCTCAGTCTGTACTCCTCTCTTCCTCTTTACTCCTCTCTTTCTCTGTCTGTACTCCTCTCTCCTTCGGTCTATACTCCTCTCTTCCTCTTTCTGTACTCCTTTCTTCCTTTTCCTCTGTCTGTACTCCTCTCTTCCTCTTGCTCTGTACGCCTCTCTTTCTCAGTCTGTACTCCTCTCTTCCTCTGTACTCCTCTCTTTCTCAGTCTGTACTCCTCTCTTCCTCTTTACTCCTCTCTTTCTCTGTCTGTACTCCTCTCTCCTTCGGTCTATACTCCTCTCTTCCTCTTTCTGTACTCCTTTCTTCCTTTTCCTCTGTCTGTACTCCTCTCTTCCTCTTGCTCTGTACGCCTCTCTTTCTCAGTCTGTACTCCTCTCTTCCTCTTCCTCTGTACTCCTCTCTTTCTCTGTCTGTACTCCTCTCTCCTTCGGTCTATACTCCTCTCTTCCTCTTTCTGTACTCCTTTCTTCCTCTTCCTCTGTCTGTACTCCTCTCTTCCTCTTGCTCTGTACGCCTCTCTTTCTCTGTCTGTACTCCTCTATTCCTCTTTCTCTGTCTGTACCTCCTCCCCCCACCCCCCCCCCCCGCCCACCCTCGCAGCTGAAGATATTCTTGCCTTACCCCGTTATTGCTAGAGATGCAATAAATCGCAGCCCAGAAGAGGCAATGGCTCTTTACCAGCCTGAGAAGTTAAACCGCAGGGTCCCGCGAGGACAGAGCGCGCGGGCCTCTCCGCCTGCAGCATTTATAATGCATGGGCCAGGTCCCTGCGAGGGAGGGGGAGGGGCAGAGAGATAGGACGATACCTACAAATAGCTGAGTCTGGCCGGATCACTGACCCCCCGGGTGTCACTGTGGAGAGCCAGCCTCTTCTCTAGTGTGGCACAGCAGTACTCTCGGAGACAAGCTTGGTGACCCATGTATAATTCTATTTATCTGATTTCTTTTATTCAGCGTATAAGTGTCTCAGGGTCGGTGTGGTAACATGGCTGTGAACATCCTCCCAATTTGGGGCGCCGGTTGCTGAGAGTAACCCAAAAGTATGCATTCTGAGCTCTCACCGGAGTCTCCTGTACCGTGTTGGGGCCTGGGGGTCAAAGTGCCCAGGAGCAAACAGTCCGTACAGCACCGAGCACGCATGCTGCCGTGGGCCCTTTTCAAGAAAGTGAGCCCCTCTACCATGGCTGCGTGGCAAATGGCATCCACATTTTGGGAGCAGCGGGCTCGTCGTGCCCACAGGCCCGGTGCAACGAGCAGTGATAGCAACGCCATAGATGTCACGAGGCCTCAGCGCTCTAACGCCCTGCTTATTGTTTCAGGTGACAGGCGCTGCGTGTGCAGATGTACATTTGTCAGGAGAAGTGAATGAGCGCGTGCTAATGCGCAGTCGCCCAAGACAAGACGCCGGGTCATGGAGTGTGGCCAAGCGGAAGAGACTGAGGGAGGGGCGGTGTGCTCGAGTGCCGTGAGGGCCCTGACCTACGTCCCCTGGTGAAATGATTCTACTGTGCCTGGTGCACTGTATATACTATTATTAATTATGACGAAGCCGCATCATAAGCCTTATGGTATATTTCTATTATTGTTGACGGTCCCTTTGGCTCGCCCCTTGCTGGCCCGCCCCCTTCCACCCCCGCCATCTGAGGTGGTCTGTCTTCCTTGCTCCCAACCAGTGTCCCATCAGGGAGCCCAAGAAGTCGACATCCCTTAGACCCGACCTACTATTGTAACCTACGTTCTTACAGTGCCGTCACTCCGCTTCTCAACCTCCACGATGACTTCCTCTTCCTGCCGTGGCCACGGCAGCCATCTTGGGTGGAAGAGGACTGACTGGAGAGATATGCTCAACTACAGGGAGGCCCCAGGCCTGAGTGCCCCAGGTGAAATTAAGCAAAAGTGTCTCCTTCCTCTGACCTCCTCCACCTGGGCGTCCAGTCCTGGGATGCAAGTGATGGGCAGAAAGGTCCAGGGCTTCTCCCTCTGGGGTGGTCTGTCTGGCTCTGCTATGGCCCTTGGACTAGAAAGATTGCCCTACTGTCCCCAATTCCCCTTCCCGATGCCGTCCTCTTGTCCCTCGCTTGTCCTAAATCTAACCAGAACTTTCCACAGGTTTCATCAACAACCCGTCTCATTGAGGGCCAGTACCATCCATTCCTGAAGGTTACTCCTCTGACACCTGTGTCAGACGGTCTAATTGTGTAATGCCAAAATGTTTCCATCAAAAAGCATTGAGTGTGACTATCTGTTTTCACTAATCCCACCTACACCCACTTACTTCTTACAACTGGGTGGGATGTCTCACGTATAATTCAAACAAATGAAGCATTGTGACAAAATAGGTAAGAGGCAGTTGTGTTTACAGAGGCTACAGTAGACGTAGACATACCCTGCCAAGCAGCACAGAACCTAAGTGAAGCTCAGAACGTTCAGTGTCAGGTTTGAAGAAATAGAAAGAGGACAGGACTGGGCTTGAGCGATGGTGGATGTGCGCGCTCTCCTGTGCCATGCGGGCACTGCAGCCACTTGTGAGGCTGGTACCGCTCACAGGTGGACGGCTGACCAATAATGGTGTAAGGCAAGAATAGCCAAGTGATAACTAGCCCTAGAGATGAGAGAGGCTTCTCCGCGTCAGGTCATATGAGGGGAAGCTCTCCTCTTGATTGATGTGTGGCCCTGCATCCCATGAGTGGTTTGCTTCTGACTCTTGGCAAATGATGTTTCTATGTAAAAGCCCACCCCCTTCCGGGTCCAACCTATCCATCTTAAAACCTCTGCCACTTTGGCTTGGTCGAGAGCCTGCTCTAATGATGTCAAGAGACCATGTCCTACACGGCATTCGTCTTGTTGACTGGTTACAAAGCAAAGCATTCGAAAAAGGCCTCTAGAGCTGCACTTATACCACAGAAACATATGCACTATTTCTTCCTCTGTGTAGTTTGCTTTAAATGTGTACGCTCCTTGTTACTATAATCAGGGCACAAGTCCTAAAAAAAGAAGTGGGGGAACTTACCAGGTTAGGCCGTATGCAAGTGAAATCATGACGCATGCTATCACAGTGCATGATGTCACGACGCGTGACATTGCACGTGACATAAGAGGAAGTGACCTCACTGGATGCGACAGCACAAGAAGCGACATCAGATATTAAGACCTCATTCATGTTTATCAGGAATATCAAGTGTACATTTAAGCACATTATGAGATTTAACAAATGAGATTGGGCGTCGGGGTTGTGCCAAAAAAGTGGCGCAATCCCGACGCAAAATCTGGGACTCAACTAATATATTTATTTTTTTAAACCCTCTCACAAAGAAATTGGCAACAAGGAGAAGCATGGCAGTAGATCTGTTCTGCTTAACTGGTTGCAAAGTCTGCATTTTAATATATTTTATGGGTTAAGGCATTTGCTGTAAAGGTGCCCAGTAAATCTCAGGGAATAGTAATAATGGTGAGGTAACTCGCAAGGTGAACGCTTTTGTTGGAGAGATCTGTGTTTTGTGAAGTCCCAGATTTAAATCAAAGTAGCATAGTGGGTTAATGTGTCGCCTGCAAAGCACATCATGTAACATGCAGATGACAGATTTTTATTTTATGAAGATAGTAAAGTAGGTTACTGCTTTTAACACAGAGATCCTTTTGTTACCTGCAGTTCATAAATTGTAATCCTTGTAATATAGCACAGTGAGCTATGAAGGACATGTGGCTCCTACACCTTGTAACCCTGTCTCATGTAACTCACCTTGTACACTGATTTACACATGTGCATGATTTATTGTCAATGTATAATGTGTATGTTACCTAAAGAGCTCTGACACCCTGCATTGGGTTGCATAGCGCTATAAAAGAAATAAAATAGTGCTATTGGAATTGTTATTTGTGTAAATACTGGGACAGACCAACACATCTGACAGTCTTACAGTGCATGCATCTCTTATTTACAAGGACTGAACAAAGGCAAAAGCTTCCTCTCTTAAGTACCTGTGAAGAGATAACAAGCTGTGTGCCTTTGTTTCCCTTCCTTGGCATTTACATTTAAGTGTGAGGTTCCAGGCCACCTCCAGTCAGGATATTCAAACAAAAGGAGGCCTGATGGCCCCTTAACTTCGGCCCAGCTGGAGGTGGAAAAAAAGCTCCCTCGCTGCCTGCCCGTTGCTGCTGGGAATGGAAAGCAGAGAACGTACAGGCGCTTGTGAACGTGTCCCGGTGTCTTAAAATTACACCGCTATACGTTCAGCATATTTCTGTGGGCCCCAAGTTCTTGGCAGCGGGGACGGCGTCGACCCTGTGAAAAGAGTGGGTGGATGCTGTGTACCTGCGTGTACCCCCGACTTGTGCCCTGACTATATTGGAAACTTTTTGGGGCTACCATACACTACAGCTCCCAGCATGCTCCAAGGAAACTATTTCACGGGTGCATTTGCTGCCTTTCAGACTGCCTCACCTTCTGATATAAGGTGCCATTTTGCTTCATCCTGAACATGGAGTTAGAGTCTCCATTGCACAGTAGCCTCCTTGCTAACCAGTGCTTAACTTGAGCCGGTACTCATTTTTGGGGACCGGCACTTCTTTTTGCTCTTCAGTCTTTGACCCAAAGCAAGACAATGAAAAACACACGAGGGGGAAAATGGGGTATGAGAAAGGCAGAAAAACCATGACTAACATAGAAAGCAGGAATGTGCAAGACTGAGATAAAGGGGAAGGGAGTGTCTGGTTGTGAATTAAAGAGGAGTGAGGTGGAATCAAAACTACTGCGCTTTGGTATTCGGTATCGTGCCTTTGATAGCGCCGGCCGCTGGCTTCTGAGCAAAACTTTGGGCCCAGCACCTATTCTTTTACAAATAAGCACTGTCCCTAGGCAGGGAATTGAGGAATAGACATATTGTGGTAACCGAGCACAAGTAACGACTTGCTGACAAAAAGTAGAATTTTCCTAAGAGGGAGTTACGAAAATAGCTAAGAAGTTTGACTTTGAGGACACCATGAAAATGGGCACTGTAGACCACTGAGTGGATACATAGCACAGCAAGGGAATTCTACATGACTGCGTCAGAGCAGCTTCTCAGCAGAGGTTCAGTAACAACGGCAGCCACGTGGGCAGCATCAAGCGCCCAATAGTTATCCATGGACCTCCCTCAACCCATACCTGCCACCTCACACGGCGCCACCGTGTGACACACGATATCGGCTCCCTTCACACGTTCTCCGGTGAGGAGCCGATATCACACGGTGGCAGGGTAAACGAGCTGAAACCCACTGTAAATAGTGGTTTTCCAGATTGTTTTCTGACGTCCATTATGGGGTGTGAAAACACCCCAGAAAATCAGCACAAGCCTCAGCAAGCTCTTTTTTTGGGGGGGGAGGAGGGGACTTGGGGGCGGGGTAGGTACTTCTCGGCATGAGGCCCTGCCCCCTTTCAAGGCCCAGCCCCATCCTCACACGGTGAGATTGTTCTTCAAGTTGGCAGGTATGTGAACCCCAGTTCTATAGCTGGGGTGCCACTGGCACGAGTACAAGCAAGGAAAATGGGCCCCTGACTACTGATTGGGTTGTTAAATACAGAAATGTTCAGATTTCGGTGAGCATCTTGATCGTCGGTGCCACTGTACCTGCTGCACCTTTGATAACTGGGCCCCTCTGAGCCTGCGATCTTACAGCCTTGACATGCTAGCGCTACATGTCTCAGACACACCTCCTCATTTTTAGAAATGGAAGCATAACAATGGTCAAGTTAAGTAAGTAATAAATGACTACCTTACATCACTGTCCTATCTAGTTGGATACTTTCTGTGTCTCTGTAGCCGCCTAGCCGTTGTTTTGACCAATCCACGCCCATTGGGCGCCCATCCTGCTCTTGACTTGCACCAACCCTTCTCATGGCCCAGCCTCTTTGTCTACATCCCTGTGTAGCTCACATTATTCACTCTCCAGTTGGTTCTGGATCATTTTCTTAAAGTTTTCACCTTATTCCTTGAGACACAATTTGCTCTTGTCAAAATCTGTTTAGCTCGATCAATTATTTTTGTCACGCGTGGTCTTGTGGCACAGGGCATTCGTGTTCATGTTATAACACCCACCCTCCATTTGCAAACATTTTCAGCATATCCTTAATATGCATGTGTTTGGGAGGGTTGCTCTTGCCCTTTCTCACCCTTTCTGGTAGCTTTGCATGGACATATGCTTCACAGTGGAATTCAACTCGTCTCCCCTTGTATTGTGGTACCAGAATAGTGTTGTCTTGTGCTAGATATTATCTGCAAAAATATTTCCTCATTAGAGGTAAAAATAGACAAGTGATAGCCAAGGGGGCTTTATTTTTATAAAAGTTATCTGACCACAATATTTATATCATACAATATTTCTGTATATGATATTCTGACATACACCCCACATTGTTCCTCTGCTCCCAGTACTCATCAGCACTCCAGGCTGGCTTAGGTAATTTCGACAAGGTGTCACAGAAATTGAGTATTTGCTGTATAGGAGGGGGAAGGGTGTCTTGTACATCTGAAGTTTGCTTCGAATAGTGTCGTCAAATGAGCCCATCTGACAGAGCAAGCTTCAGGCTTTTTTAACCTATACATTCAAATGTTTAAGAAAGCTATTCCCTTGGGGGAGTGATAGCCTAGACCCAGCAGTGTGTCTGCCACAGGACCTCTTGGATATAGTGATGTTTGTCCCACTCTATGGAGAGTGGGTCGTCCATCACTCATTTTCCCCATCTAAGCCAGGGTCATTTATTTTTTTGTTCAAAGAAAAAAAAATCCCGCTTTGTGAGTTTGTTTTCTCTGAACAAAAAAGATGCTGAGTGGGTGCTTTAAACATGGCGCCCAGTCGGCAAACATCCACCTGGGTCTAAAGATGTATTGAAAGCCTCAATAGGTTTGGACTCTGGCCAACTGAAGATATGTCAAGTGGGACTTCGAGATAACTAGGGGGTGTCCCTGCGGTGGTAAAATGTCCCAGTAGCAGTGATCCTAGTCTAACGATTCTCTGAATGAAACTGGATCAAAGGTTTTCGTGGCTGATGTTTTTGTTGCTAATTCACTCATAACTCAGTATTGAAAGTCAATTCACCAAAATGCCAGGGGTTGCGGAAGTGACATCGCACCCATTTACCTTTACTGTCACTCACACACACATGCTTACACATACACAAAGGATGTGCCAGGGGTCGCAAGGCTCAAGCCAGGGGTCACAGCTGTGACCCCTGTTGACCCCTAAATGACGCCCATGAACTCAGTCCTGCACAGTCTCTCCAGTTATCTTCAATCAATCAATCAATCAAGCATTTGTATAGCGCGCTACTCACCCGGAGGGTCTCAAGGCGCTTGGGGGAGGGGGGTCCGCTACTGTTCGAACAGCCAGGTCTTGAGTTGCTTCCTGAAGGAGAGGTGGTCTTGGGTAAGGCGGAGGTGAATGGGTTGGGAGTTCCACGTCTTGGCAGCCAGGTAGGAGAAGGATCTTCCTCCCGTTGTGGCTCTTCGGATGCGGGGGACGGCGGCGAGGGCGTGGTTGGTCGATCGTAGCTGGCGGGTGGGAGTGTAGAAGGTCAGACGGTCGTTGAGGTATCTGGGGCCTTGGTTGTGGAGAGCTTTGTGTGCGTGGGTGAGGAGTCGGAACGTGATTCTCTTGCTGACGGGGAGCCAGTGCAGGTCTCTCAGGTGTCCGGCGATGTGGCTGTGTCGGGGGATGTCCAGGATGAGTCGAGCTGAGGCGTTCTGGATGCGTTGGAGTCTTTTTGAAGTTTGGCTGTGGTTCCGGCGTAGAGGGAGTTGCCGTAGTCCAGTCGGCTGGTGACGAGGGCCTGGGTGACCGTCTTCCTGGTTTCGGTGGGGATCCACCGGAAGATCTTGCGCAGCATGCGTAGGATGTTGAAGCAAGACGAGGAGACGGCGTTGATTTGTCGGGTCATTGAGAGGGAGGAGTCCAGGATGAAGCCCAGGTTGCGTGCGTGGTCCGTTGGTTTGGGTGCGTTGCCCAGGGCAGGGGGCCACCAGGAGTCGTCCCAGGCGGAGGGTGATGATCCTAGGATGAGGACTTCCGTTTTATCTGAGTTCAGTTTCAGGCGGCTGTTCCTCATCCACTCGGCTACGTCCTTCATCCCTTCATGTAGGTTGGTTCTGGCGGTTGTGGGGTCGTTGGTGAGGGAGAGGATCAGCTGGGTGTCGTCGGCGTAGGAGATGATGTTGAGGTTGTGTTGGCGTGCGATGGCTGCGAGGGGGCTCATGTAGACGTTGAAGAGGGTGGGGCTGAGTGATGATCCTTGTGGTACGCCGCAGATGACTTCGGTGGCCTCGGAACTGAACGGGGGAGGCGGACTCTCTGGGTTCTTCCGGCGAGGAAGGAGATGATCCACTCCAGTGCCTTCTCTTGGATTCCGCCGTTGTTCAGGCATTGCACTAGGGTGCGGTGGCAGACTGTGTCGAACGCTGCGGAGAGGTCCAGGAGGATGAGGGCCGCTGTTTCCCCGTTGTCGAGCAGGGCTCGGATGTCGTCGGTAGCTGCGATGAGGGCGGTCTCGGTGCTGTGGTTGGCCCGGAAGCCGGACTGCGAGTGGTCGAGGATCCATTCGTCTCGAGGAAGGCGGCCAGTTGTCTGTTGACGGTCTTCTCGATGACTTTGGCAGGAAAAGGAAGGAGCGAGATGGGGCGGTAGTTTTTGAGGTCGGTGGGGTCTGCTGACGGTTTCTTCAGTAGGGCGCTGAGTTCGGCGTGCTTCCAGCTCTCTGGGAAGGTGGCGGTGACGAAGGAGGTGTTGATGATGTCCCGGAGGTGGGGTGCGATGACGGCGTCGGCCTTGTTCAAGACGTGGTGAGGGCAGGGGTCGGTTGGTGATACGGAGTGGATGGAGTTCATCGTGCGGATAGTGTCTTCGGTGTTGATAGGGGTCCAGGCTCGGAGGGTGGAGGTGGGGGCGTTGGAACGGTCGTAGGGTACGTCGGCTGTGTGCTGAAACTGTAGTGTATGTCTGCGATCTTGCTGTGGAAGAACGAGGCGAGCGAGTTGCAGAGGTCTTGCGAGGGAGTGATGTCGTTGTTTCCGGCGCTGGGGTTCGAGAGTTCTTTGACGATGATGAAGAGTTCCTTGCTGTTGTGGGCGTTGTTGTCCAGTCGTTCCTTGAATGCGGTTTTCTTGGTGGTGTGGATCAGCTGGTGGTGTTTTCGGGTGGCGTGCTTGAGGGTGGTCATGTTGTCTGCAGTCGGGTCTCTGCGCCATGCTTTCTCGAGGGCCCGGCAGTTCTTCTTGGATATCTTGAGTTCGTCGGTGAACCAGGATGCTTTCTTGTTGCCGGGTCTGACTGGGGGGGTCTTCAATGGGGCGAGGTCGTCTGCGCAGTTGGTGATCCATCTTGTGAGGTTGCTGGCGGCTTGGTTGGGGTTCGTTGAGCTGGCGGGAGGGTTCTGGCTCAGGGATGTGGTGAGTTGGTCGGTGGTGATCTTGTTCCAGCTTCTGCGCGGAAACTGTTGCGGGTGGTGGTGCGTGGTGATCCAGCTGAAGTGGACGCAGCTGTGGTCTGTCCAGTGGAGTCCGGTGGTGTGACTGAAGGAGATGTCCTTGCTGGAGGAGAAGACGGGGTCAAGCGTGTGGCCGGCGAGGTGTGTGGGGGTGGTCACCAGTTGCTTGAGTCCGAGGTTGGCGAGGTTGTCCAGCAGGGTGGTGGTGTTGCGATCGTTGTTGTTCTCTAGGTGGAAGTTGAGGTCCCCAAGGAGGATGTAGTCAGCCGAGGGGAGGGCGTGCGGGCTGATGAGGTCGGCGATGTCTTCGCTGAATTGTGTGCGTGGTCCTGGGGGTCTGTAGATGAGGGTGCCTCTGAGGGTGGTCTTGGGGTCGGTGTGTATCTGGAAGTGCAGGTGTTCGCCGGCTGTGAAGGTGTCGTCGGAGTTGGTCGTGATGCGGATGGTGTTCTTGTGGACGATGGCGATGCCTCCTCCTGTCTGGTTTGCGCGGTCCCTTCGGGTGATCTTGTATCCGTCCGGGATGGCGATGGCGATGTCGGGCGCTGAGGAGGCGTTCATCCATGTTTCCGTGAGGAAAGCGACGTCTGGTGATGTGGAGTCGAGCAGGTTCCAAAGTTCCACGGCGTGTCTGTGGACGGAGCGGGTGTTGAGCAGGAAGCACTTCAGGTGGTTGCTGCTGGTGCTCGGCTTGGCGGGTGTGGTGCAGGTCCGGAGGCAGGAGAACTTGCAGGATTGGCAGGCGAAGGGTCCGTGGGTGCGTCCTGGGGTGGCACGGTGGCAGCCGGGGATGCGGCCGGTGTTGAGTGCGTTGAGGGTGGCGGTGTCGTAAGTCCGGTGGGTGGGTTGGCTGCTGCGGGGGCCAGGGGTTTGGCGCTGGGCGCGGTCCAGGCGCGGACGGGCGCAGACGGGCTTGCCTTAGGCGCGCCTTCGGCGCGGCCGCACAGCGGCCGCCATTTATGGGGAGGTGGGAGGGAGGAGCAGCTGGGAGGCGGGAGGCAGGGGCAGCGAATGGGCAGTCAGGGGGGCGGGGCCGCAGGGGACGCAGCGGCGGGAGTGGCGAGAGGCAGCGAGGGGTACAGAAGGAAAAGTGGAGAGAAAGCGGACACAAATACGGGCACAATTCAAAATGGGGCAGCGAGGGGTACAGAAGGAAAAGTGGAGAGAAAGCGGACACAAATACGGGCACAATTCAAAATGGGGCAGCGAGGGGTACAGAAGGAAAAGTGGAGAGAAAGCGGACACAAATACGGGCACAATTCAAAATGGGGCAGCGAGGGGTACAGAAGGAAAAGTGGAGAGAAAGCGGACACAAATACGGGCACAATTCAAAATGGGGCAGCGAGGGGTACAGAAGGAAAAGTGGAGAGAGAGCGGACACAAATACGGGCACAATTCAAAATGGGGCAGCGAGGGGTACAGAAGGAAAAGTGGAGATAAAGCGGACACAAATACGGGCACAATTCAAAATGGGGCAGCGAGGGGTACAGAAGGAAAAGGGAGAGAAAGCGGACACAAATACGGGCACAATTCAAAATGGGGCAGCGAGGGGTACAGAAGGAAAAGTGGAGAGAGAGCGGACACAAATACGGGCACAATTCAAAATGGGGCAGCGAGGGGTACAGAAGGAAAAGTGGAGATAAAGCGGACACAAATACGGGCACAATTCAAAATGGAGCAGCGAGGGGTACAGAAGGAAAAGTGGAGAGAAAGCGGACACAAATACGGGCACAATTCAAAATGGGGCAGCGAGGGGTACAGAAGGAAAAGTGGAGATAAAGCGGACACAAATACGGGCACAATTCAAAAATGGGGCAGCGAGGGGTACAGAAGGAAAAGTGGAGAGAAAGCGGACACAAATACGGGCACAATTCAAAATGGGGCAGCGAGGGGTACAGAAGGAAAAGTGGAGAGAGAGCGGACACAAATACGGGCACAATTCAAAATGGGGCAGCGAGGGGTACAGAAGGAAAAGTGGAGATAAAGCGGACACAAATACGGGCACAATTCAAAATGGGGCAGCGAGGGGTACAGAAGGAAAAGGGGAGAGAAAGCGGACACAAATACGGGCACAATTCAAAATGGGGCAGCGAGGGGTACAGAAGGAAAAGTGGAGATAAAGCGGACACAAGTACGGGCACAATTCAAAATGGGGCAGCGAGGGGTACAGAAGGAAAAGGGGAGAGAAAGCGGACACAAATACGGGCACAGTTCAAATGGGGGCAGCAGGGGCACAAAAGGGAAAAGGGGAGACAAGCAAGCAATACGGGCACCGAGGCCACAAACGGAAGGGCGATCTTACCAGCAGCAGCAGCGGGCGGCCAGCACAGGCGGATCTGTGTGGTGGGGGAGCGACCTACCTGGCAAGGATCTTATCTATTGTGAGCTGCCAATAACTGTCTCTCAATCTCCTGTAAGTGGCTCTCATGTTCTATGCTGACCAATATGCTTCAACTGAACGAAGCATATTAGGGACATCAGCGCTGTAGAGTATACTCTTCTGTCCTCCATTTTTCCTTCCAATATGGTGGACTAGGGTTCTGGTCAGTGTACACCTGCAAGACTTATGTGCCAGTTTCTGTGTTCACATGAATGGTCCTTTGAGAGTTTTGTGAGCGTCATGTTTGTAAGATACTACATTTTCCTTCTTGTGTGCAGAGTGAATCTATGGTTATTCTATTCAGACTTCACTATATTCCTCTGAAAATTATTTTTAGATTCTTCCATTTGCTGTTTTTCATCTTCACTGAGAGCCTTTCCTCCTAGAACACTGAAAGTTTCTGATTAACTGGGCAGGAGGTTAATTCCAATTCGAATGGTGGTGCCCTTCATTAAATAACGGCTTCTTTGACATTGTCTTCCTTTGATTATTCCATTGATCATTTTAATCTGTTTTGGATAACTTAAATATTCTGTAGCAGCAGTGCTTAATTTGTGAAAAACATAAGTGCCATGGACCTGTCAGGAGTCCACTTCCTCTTGCAGCGCCTATTGCCTCTGTCAGCACTACCAATTACAGTTTCAACACAATTACTAACCATCACACTCCTAAAAGTGTGACAATTCTGACTATTTCAGACCCACAAAGCTATAAGAATGGCTTTGGCAGCAGGTGTTAGTCATTTTTAATGTACATTGAATGAATAAACAATTGTTGTGTTTGGTTCTAAATTAGACAAACAGCACCATCATGTGGTAGCCTGTCATAAGTGCTGGTGTTGACAATTAAGTGCTGGTGCTAAGCACAGAAACTACCTGCTCAAATTAAGCACTGTGTGGCAGTTCCAATTTGGGAATTGTTCAGCTAGAAATTGATAAAACTCTGTGTAAATGTTATGGTAAAGGGATGCCACTATTTTTGTATTCAATTACAATTATCACACCCAATTTTGGAACATTGATTACCATATTCTCCGAGAATCACAGGACCTATTATTATTTGATATTTGACATTAAAATGTTTCTATGTTCATTTTATGTTTTGACATCTAGGTACTTCTATCTTAATTTAATCTTGAACGTTTTGTCCTCTTTCCTACATTCGCTTGATTTCCTGAATTAAAGAGTTTATATGATACTACTATTTCGCAACACATCTTCTTTAGGTTTTTTTTTTTTTTTTAGTTTTCAGCTTCATTCGTGTAGATCTGAAGAGGCAGTGGATGCCGTGAAACCAGCGCTGGGGATTATTTCACTGGTTTCTTTCACTTTTTGGAACAATTTCAAATGACATCTTCTTTACTTATTGTGCAAACGATTTATATTATAACATTTGTGCCTCAGAATCTGCAGGTGCCTCTAATATTTCCTTCCAGTAAGATTAAGGATGGGAACATGTCTGCTTCTTTAAACTCGTCTTTATTTCCTCAATTTTACTAGCCATTTTTTTCCTCATTTTTTCCTAGTACGTATTTTCCCGAGACTTTTTTGACTCAACGCTAAACAGTGAATTGAAGTTAACAATCATAGTGATACCACAATCAATAATGGTACCTGAACAGTTTGTCGAATAATTATTGGTTAGCTCAGAGCACCACATTATCACCGCGTTTGCGTTCTGTTTGTATTTTATGTTTCTGACATATTTTGCTCTGTATGGCCAGACAAAGTAACGTCCTTTCTATGTTTGTAAACAATATTTATCACAGAGCACATCACGCTATTGGAGGATGTGCTGAGCACATGGAATCCGTTTTTCCATAATCCTTGCTTCAAGTTCTTTTTGCTCAAGGTGCACCACCGGCCTCATTGCGTTTCTTGCTTCTTTCAGAGTCCTCTTATCTGCCACCTGTATTGACGCAAATGCCATGAACCTTCATTGCCTCGTCTTTTTAGGTCTTGGCTACAGACAGCTTTAGCTTCCTGTTGGTAGACGTACTGTTTCCAATACATAACATATACTTAGGTTGGACTTTGGGTCATCGCCTAGCTCATGCTTGGATGGCTTTGTTGTCTTTCCTAAGTGTCTGCTTTTGGTCCAATGGATTTCTTTCCTATTCATGTGTTTATCCCATCCTGAAGTATTTTGTTTCACAGTACTCTGATTGTTTGAGTCGTAGCCATCCACTGCTGACCTGATGGGACTCTTTTTTTATTGTGCATTCACCACTCCATGGGAAAGCATGCATTTTCTTGCTCTCTCCACCACTTGTTCCTATGCACCGCGCCCACAGACTCTCACATGCAGCCAAGAAAAAGCACTGGCAGAGCCAATAGTTTGGCCCTTTAGAGCTGAGATCTTTTGGATTTGTCAATGCTTGTTCTCCTTCCTTATAGATGGTAACAATACAGTTCATGTTCATGCGTGCCACTCTTTAGGCAGTGTTGTTTCCTGGAGGCTAAACCTGTTCTTGCGCCTTGCTTTTACTTGTATAATGTAGTCAACCAGCGAGTCCAATGAGAACACACCGTATTTGCATGCGATAGCCAGTCCCCAAGGCAGATATACATCCATCATTGACTTCTCCTTGACTGTCCTTCATGCAGTAAAACTGTTCCTCTAAATATTATGTTTACTGTTGGGGTAAATTTCTCAAGCATTTAATTATTTTTGTTATTCTCGTCTCTGCCTTTGCCAAAAACTAATTTGCCCTTCAGTTCCCAACAAATTGATATGCATGTTATTTCCTAGCTCTTGGCAACTCATGATCATCATTGGACGCTTTGGAACTCTGGAAGAGTCCTTCCTAAAACTCATGGCCTGGTTGGACTTGACTTGGGAGGAACCTATTAGGGAGTGACACTAGTAGGTGCTCACTGTGGTCCAGTGTGCACCTTTCAGCCCTGAAGGTACCTGTACTCTGGACCACAATAGCTCCCATACCAAAGTGCTGTTTTGGAAGATTGCTCTTTTCACATTTAACTGACTGTAATTTAATCGGGACTCTACAGGCACCATACATATTCGCTCAAACCTTTGGCCAGAGGTTTCTGTGAACCGACCATGAGTACGGTTTGATCTATCCTCAGCGACATGACTGGACAGACAGCTTGTTCAGACAAGTCAGTGGTTTATTCCACCCCGGGTTCGGTTTAGGGAGCGCCTTATCCTTCTAGTGATTCTAGTCATTTTCCTACCAGCAGTGAGTGAAGTGACACACCTTTTATCAGCAGTAGTGTGACATACGCACAGCTTAAAGGACTGTCCTTCAAGGGCGAAACGCAGGCTCCTGCCAAGCAGAGGGGCCCCAAATATTTCAGGGGGACCCCATCCAGCTCAAGGCCAATGAATATGTGCACTATGGGAGACTCAGTGGCCCCTCATCACATTTGGCAGGGGAACCCATCACTTAGTGTTACGCCACTGCCACCCCTCAGGACGCAGGGCATAGCTATTCATGGTTTTGCTAACTTAACACTGGTTTAGGGTTGTCACGTGCTCATGTGAGCCCCACCAATACCAGGCCCTCATTGCCCATCATGGGTAATATTTGAGATTTCCATATACTCTTTATATTTAAGTGACAGTCGTGGGTTCTTGTGGTTATGATGGCGGCAAAGAGATTAACATGGATGCCTTTATTATTTATTTATTTACTTACTTACTTGTTTACTTATTTAATTATTTATTTAGTTTACTTATTTAATTATTTACTTATTCATTTATTTAGTTATGTATCTATTTGCGTGTTTAACAATGCTTACCAGGCTGAGAGGCACCAAGATGTACTGATGCATCATTAAATGTACTGATAATGCAATTGGAACACAAGTCTGAGTCATGCAGGGGGCAGCTTGGTGTTCCTTTGTGGGTTTGGACTTGAAGAGAAGGTTTTGCATTCTCAGTGAAACAGCAGTAGTATTAGAGAGAGACTTCTAGATTCTGGTAGAGCGCCAGAGTTTTTGGGCTAGATCTGAGAAAACCTGACTTGCAGTTTTAGGCTTTGCTATTCTCTATGACTAGTCTTGATTTGCTTCTGGAGTTGTGCATCCCATCAGCAATTGCAACCTTATTGTGGAAACAAGTAGGTTAGCTAACAGCTACTGCAGTATATGCAGGGGCACTAGAATTATGCAATTCCACATAATTATGGATGTGCCACATTTGCCACATATCCAGCATTTGATGCATAATTTGCAGATTTCTGCCCAAAAAGAAGTTTCCAGTTCAAACTGATCAAAAGTTACTAAAAACGCAATGGCAAGTTTTGCCGTACAGTGGAAGGCCCTATGCAAAGGTTGACTGGTCACCTGTACATTGCCTTTTGCAGTATTTGAGTGTTATACTGTTACTAATGAGATGGAAGCTTTGCCCAGATGTGTTAATATATGTAACTAACACAAAATAATGCAGTAATACTGTCAGAAAATGTGCCACATTGATCTGTTCTTGCATTAGGGTTGACTAACCCTGCTGCATAATTTTGTCCTGCCCTGTTGCATAATTCCAGTGCTCCTGTCTATATGTTGATCTTCAGAATCTGAAGATACTACGTATCTGTAAAGTGTCGGAGGCTGGTCAATGGTCATTCATACAGCCCACGGCGCTATGTGAGAACACACGCATCAGCATATAAGTGAAGCTTCCACCGTGTCCTGAGCCAGCTCTTTGAGGATCAGAATGACGTTTCTGGTCTTAGATACAGCAGGATGGTGAACACAGGAGAGGGCCGTAGGCTAAAACAAGTTCATCTATATGCAGAGCAGGCACATGGGCCGTGACAGAACCGCGTTACTCTTCACATGACAAGAGTCAGGCTGGAAAAGGGAAGCTAATGGAGAAGACATTGGTTGGCAAATGGAGAGCGAGGGTGGATTTGAGGCACCCAATAGCCAGAAAGAAAGCCTTACGCAGGAGTAGGATTCGTGGGAACTACTGTGGGCTAAGCATTGAAGTGAGTAGAGGTAGTGCCAGTGTTTAATCTGGCAATAAATATGTACAGTGGTCCAGAGATTTTCTTAGGAGCCTGCTGTTGAATAATTGGGTTGTTCACGAAAGGTTCCTAATCTTGATTCCACCTCATGCCTCTTTCTTCCACCACCTTACACTTCTGGTCCCTTTGTCTTATTCTTGCAGGTTCTCTTTCATCCTTCCTTTCTAACCTTGTCACTGTTTCCCTATTTTTCTCTTCCTCCTCCTTTCTCTCTCTTCTGTCTTCCTCTCTCTTGGTCTTAGTCAAAGTCGGGTGGTGAAAAAGTGAGTCCTGGTTCTCATGTAAGCGGTTAAGCATCTGGAGGAAGGTATGTAGAACACTCAGGAGGAAAACAGAAAGGCAGGACCATAAAAACCCAAATGGCACAGGAAAGCAGGGACAGGAGTGAGGGAGCAAGAGGAACAAAGACAAAGCCACTGGCAAATGGAATAGAGCAGTGTAGGGACTCAGTCCTATCTCGGGCATGGTCGTGTGTGTGAAATATGCCAATGAGATGAAATGTACCTGTATGGCTGGTGGTGTGCACTAATCGGAGGACTAGATTAAGTTGATACATGCCAATTGTCAGCGAATGAAAAGGGGTACATAAGATATGGGATAATGGAGAAAGGACCAATACATGTTACAAAAATGCTCTTATCAATAATTCCAAATGCCGAGGACAATCAAGCATCCAAAAATTGTTGCCAAAAGAAAAGATCACTATATGCGTTATGTGGTGAGTGAGAGTGGGATGAGCCAGTGTAGTCTGGTGCTGCGCGAGAGTGGAGGTAGCGGTGCGCATGCCAATTAGATGGTGCCGGTATGCAAGTGTCAGATGGTGATCAGGGAGTTGGAGACCGCAGTGCTTGTGAATTCATGGTGTACACACATGACTATCGGAGTAAGATTACATCCACTGGTGGAAAGTGAGCAAGCTGTTGTTCTTTTATTTCCTACTGGTGGGTATAGCGAGATTCCTATTGAAATGTTGGGTTATTTCTCAGCAAGGATTTAATTGAAGACTAGTGAACACAAGGAGATATTATGAAGAAGATGATTAGGCGGGGATGTTGCCCGGCAGAAATTGTAACAGACACCAGGGTTCAACTGTGTTTGAAGGAAACAAGCAGATACATTAGTCACATGGCATAGGGTTCACAGGTCATTGGGGTTTTGCAGAAGATGAAAAGTGTGGTCGAGGGTAGCTTGCTGTTGCTCAATAACGCTGATTTGTTTTGTACCATGGGGGTAAGTCTGCTGTAATGAGGAGAAGACTCCAAACTAAAAAACAATTTGCCTCCTTTGTCGTTAAAAACAGATAATGTGGTTTGTTTAATGTGGATGTAAGACAAGAACAAGGGGAGTCGAAGCAGAAGAAGCGAAATTGGTACCTTGGCTAAAGCAAATGGGTGAAGTACATTTTTCTGTGGAAGTCAAAGCAATGGTGGCCACCTTACAAGGGTGTTCAGGGAGAGAGGAGGTTACATAGTTCCACCAGTTGTAACAAGTTAGCTTTGAGAAGTATAATGTCATCCTCTAAGAAAGGTTGTGGTGGAACAAGGGAAGCTGATGAAAAGGTGTGGTGCAATTAAGAGATTTAAGCCATCTAGAGAGATTTGGAGGCACATGGTGATGACTAAAGAGTAAGGGTAATGTCGGATCTGCGAAGATGGCTCCCTTGACAGGTATATTGATGACATACTTAAACATTACTTTCTCCTGCTTGCTCTTATATTTGTGATAACGCTAATTGTGTGTTAAGTTCTATTTTCCATTTCTTAAATTATATATTGTGTACTATAGACAAAGGGGGGGTGATCGATTCATCCTGGTGAGCGGCTTAGGGTGGCGCAGCTGAGTTTTTTGTTTTCTGTTGGGTGTTAGGAGTCAGACGGATAGGGTGAAAATCTCTGGCTGTTGTTAAGGATCTTCTAAATCTACAGTGGATAAGGTTTGGTAAATTTAGTGTAGAGTTTAAAACCTAACTTTTAGACTGAGAGGTCATAAAGATAGGTCCTATCAGATAGACAACATCTTCCAGAATTGATATGAAATGTGAATGTGATGGATTCCTCTAATTACAACACATCCTTTCCTTAAATGTCTTCTTTTTCCCTATTGCACAAGTCTAAGATAATGGGATTTTGTTATAATTACTCTATTTACTGAGGTTCTTCTAGTTACTTCATAAACACATTTACTAGACTCCTGAAGGCGATTGTTTATTTGTATTAAGTAGTTCTAATGTAAGGTAGTTAAGGTATCACAGGTCTACTTCTAGCTTTATTTTCACCATATACAAATCTATTGAAGTCAATGAAATAATTTAAAAGCAGTGCTTAATTTGAGCCGGTGGTTTCCGGTGCTCAGCACTGGCACTTAATTGTCACCACTGGTGCTTATGACAGTCTGACACCTGTTGGCGCTGTCTGGCTAATTTACAGATGAGCACAACTACAATTGTTTATTAATTCAATAAACATTAAAAATGGCTAATACCTGGTGGCTTGACAGGCCATCATGGCGGACGCAGCTTAGCTGAGCTCCGTCCATTCACGCCGTAATCCGCCTTATATCCTTCATTATCCTGCCCAGAGAAGCCTCATCTAGCAGTGCCGATTGCCCTTATCGCCTTGGAGATCGGGGATCCCTTCGTTGTGGCGATTGACTGGGCTGTGGCTGAGATTCCAGCGCCGATTCCAGCGCCGATTGCCGCTCCTGCTGTTGCGGCCGGCCTGGAGCATGTGAGCCGAGGCTGCGTTGCGGGCCCCCGCTCGCTGTTTGGAGAGCGACGTTCGGGGTGGAAGTGCCCTGTGCCCCCCCTGTGTGCTGCATTACCGGGGAGACCTGTGCCGGCGGGAGGTGACCGCCGCCCCGCCCCCTCTACCCCGCGGCCGCCATCTTCCTGGCGCGGTGCCGGAGGTGCGGCGGTGCCTGTCCTGCGGCACTGCTCGGGTACCTGCCGAGTGGGCCGCGGTGGGATTGATGCCCCTGATGCCAGCGGAGAGAGGCTCTCCCGTTCGCTGTCGGCGAGATCAGGCCCCGGAGGAGCTGGCCGTGCGAGGCCCTGGGGACCCGAGGTTGGGCCGCGACCACAGACGGTGAGCGATCCTGCGGATACCCTTCTCCCTCCCGCAGTCCCCGTGGGTTTGCCTAGCCGAGAGACTGACCTTGGGAGCACTGGTGCCCATGAGCACCTCGAGGGCGGACATTCACTGCCTGGGAGTATGCGTCGTGGAGGCGGACCCTGATTGTCATGCTTGGGGCCCCGGATACCACTTGACTGTATGCACTGCCTGGTCCTTGCTGCCTGGGGGTCACTGCGCGCCGCCCTGAGTGGGCTGTGATCTGTGCCGCGGAGCTGTGGAGTGCCTGCATCTGGCTGGGGTTCGTGGCCTGCTGTGGGGCTCCCATATCAACCGACCCTGAGTACTCGGCCTGACCCTCTGTCCGCGCCCAGTGTTTTGCCGGGAGCTGTGCCTCTTCGGCTCCTGTTATCCTGGTCCCGCTTGGCGAGGCGGCTGCCGGCCCAGTTGGTGTGGGCTCCTCGTCCCTTTGCCGGCTGCGTGCCCCGTGATCTTCCCTCCTGATGGGCAAGGGCGGCCCGGGTGGGGCTGGCCCCAAGCAGGGCACCATTGACCAGTTCACTACGGCTGCCGGGGGCACTGCGAGTGGGGATGGGAGCGGCTCGACTCCGGACAACGTGGCCCTTCTGGTGGCGATCAACAGTGCCCGTGATACGCTGGATGCAAAGATTGGCGCGGTGGGGTCCGAAGTCTCCTTTTTGCGCCAAGACCTCCGCAGGGCAGTGGACCGGATCACCGAGGCCGAAACGAGGGTCTCAACGGTGGAGGATTCCGTGACCTCCCTCCAAAAGAAAGTGAATAAGCTCACGGTCATCACGCAGGATCTGGCCTCTAGAGTGGAGGATACAGAAGGCCGAGCTCGACGGAACAACCTACGCTTCGTGGGCCTGCCCGAGGGCTGCAAATGGGTCTCAATGACGAATTTCATCATTAAGTGGCTCATAGCTATTATGCCTAACGATCTTTTATCCTCGGCCTTTGTGGTGGAGCGGGCGCACAGGGCCCTGACGCAGAAGCCCCCCCCGGGCGCGGCCTCAAGGCCTGTCATCGCAAAGATCATGAACTATGCCGACCGTGACGCCATACTGCGATTCGCCAGGTCACATAAAGACAGTTTTGTACATGAATCCCGCTCTATCATGATATTTCCGGACTATACGCGCCTGGTTCAACAACAACGCCAATCCTTCATGGCTGCGAAGTGCAGACTCAGAGAATTGAACATACAGTACATGCTGCTGTATCCAGCCCGGATGCGCGTAATCTACAACTCAAAGTCTTATTTTTTCGACACCCCTGAGGCGGTCTTCACTTGGACGGATGAGCGCCCACAGCTCCGAGCGAATTCTCCATCGGCCTTAGACTCAGACTCCTCTCGTGGCTCTCGGAGTCAGCGGCCACGACGTACCAAGTCTCAGAAGCGGCGAGGGCCGGGGTCGGACAGGGCGTCAGCGAGCCCTGGGCGACCACCCTGAAAGATCCGGATTATCCCGCAGCCCACATGGCAATCTGTAAGACACTGAAAATGTTTGAATCCACATTAGTAATGTTGTTCTCTGGGCGGGCGTGGGAGCTTGACTATGGGCTGCTAGGCCAAGGACCTCTTGCACCCCCAGTTTTCTTAGAATTATAGGGTGGGGTGGGAACCCTTGGTGCGAAATTCGGGGGGCCCCCGTTGGGGGTCCGCTATTTTCCGCAACGCGACAGATGCTCCTTGTTCCTGGTAGTGTCGGGTGGGGGGTGAGGGGGCGTTCCCTTTGGGATTGCAGTTTTATGGTGTTTTTATGTTCTTGGTACATGCAGACGGTGGGCTATTTTCCACATTTTCTTCTATGCAGATCTCCTCGCTTTATCCAACCCCTCCCTGGGACTAGATGATGCCCGGTGAAGTAGACCCCCTCGGAGACCTAACGGTGGTCTCATGGAATGTTCGGGGATTACTGAATACAGTGAAACGAGGCGCAGTCCTACGACAGGCGAAGAGGTATGGGGCAGATATCCTGCTCTTACAAGAGACCCATTTACTGGGGACAAAGGTCCCGTGCCTCGCCCGCTTCGGCTTTTATCACATTTACCATGCAGGGTTCACAAGGGGTTCCAGGGAAGTGGCTGTCCTTATCCACCGCAGGGTTCAGTTTCAATATATAGCACATAGGGCGGATCCCGGGGGCCGATTCCTCTTCGTCACGGGTAAGATATATGGGGAACAGACCACCATTGCCAGTATCTATGCTCCCCCGCCACTAGGAGCTACTTTTGTTGAAAATCTTTTGGGGGTATGCGGAGCCATTCCAACGGGTTTGACCCTGATGGGGGGCGACTGGAATGACACCATGGGGCCTTTAGACCGACAGCGCAACTTAAATTCCCCTCAACCATCGGGCCCGACTAAACTTCATACACTGGCATCAACACTGGACTGGGCTGACATATGGCGCGAATTCCACCCTACAGAGCGGGATTATACATACCTTTCGGCGGTCCATGGGTCGCAGTCCCGATTAGATTATTTTTTTGTCCCTTGTGTGTTTCTTCATAGATTTTCACAGATACAGCATCAGCCCCACGGTTTGTCCGATCATTCCCCGGTCGCAATGCGATTTCATACATGCTCACGCAGGCCCCCATTCCGCTGGAGAATGTCCCCTTGGCACCTCCGTAGTCCTGCCTGTCAAGACATGCTTAATACTGCAATCACTACCTATTTGGCAGACAACGGTCCCTCTGCCCCCTCGTGTACCACTCTCTGGGAAGCCCTAAAACCGACCGTCCGAGGTCATGAAATTAGCTATCGCACAAAAGAGAAACGTACCCACCGTGAGCAGCTTGATACCCTAAAGGCGCGCCAGGCGACCCTGTCTTCCCAGCTCAGTTCCAATCCCAGTCCCATCCTCCGCCGCAATCTGATCCTTGCACAACAAGAGCTGCGTCAATACCTATTAAATGAAGCCAAGGAGATTTGGGAGGCGTCACAGCATTGGATATATCAGTGGGGTGATAAATCCAGTAAAATGCTCCATAGACTGTGTCAAGCAGATGGTGCCCCGGCCATTACACCTACCATTCGTGGTCCGGACGGGTCCCTATACACAACACCCGAGGGGGTGGCGGGGGAGTTTGCGAGGCATTTCACATCCCTGTACGCCCGGCAGGAGCAGATTTCTGCCGAACTCATTGCGGAGTTCCTAGTGGACATTCCGCCTCGCCGGCTCCCCGACTCCGTTCGGGAACGGCTGGAGACCCCAATCACACTCGATGAATTGACCGGCGCCCTCAGTGCGTTACAGCCGGGTCGTGCCCCGGGTCCCAACGGGTTCCCCATGGAATTCCTTCGATCCCATATACCTCTTCTAGGGCCTCATTTATTGGCGACCATCGCGGACGCTACGGACGTGACAATTCTACCGAGGGACTGGCGACACGCGGAGATTGTGCTGTTTCTCAAGCCTGGCCGACCTCCGGAAGACCCGTCTTCTTACCGCCCCATTTCCCTTATCAATTTTGAACCCAAATTACTAGGGAAGGTCCTGGCAGATCGCCTCAGGGGGTGTATCAAGGACCTGATCCACCCTGATCAATCGGGCTTTATGCCACAGAGAGCCACTAGACACAATATTAGACGAGTCCATACGCCATCGCTGCTGCCCCTACCCTTGGCCGACCCGCTGCCCTATTATTAGCTGATATAGACAAAGCATTCGATTCGTTGAGCTGGGTCTATCTTTTTCAATTGCTTGAGGCAATCAACTTTGGACCCCGCTTCCTGACATATATACGCCTGTTGTATACAGATTTGACGGCATCAGTTCGGATTGCGGGACATCGCTCTCGCCCTTTTCTGATTCAGAGGGGTACCCGTCAGGGCTGCCCACTGTCCCCATTGTTGTTTGCCCTAGCAGTCGAGCCGCTGGCGGCCTGGGTCAGAAGTGACCCGGTGCTCAGGGGGTTTGATTGGTCGCGATCACGGTCAGATCGTATAGCATTATACGCTGATGACGTTCTCTTTTTCATGACAGACCCATGGTACTCAGGACCCCGCATACTGCAAATTCTTAGGGTATTTGGCGGCACCACGGGCCTCCACGCCAACCCCGCCAAATCCATCCTCTTCCCAGTGTGCGGACACCAAGGCCGTGAATCATGGGCCGCACAGCTCTCCCGGGCCACAGATGGGTTCAAATATTTGGGGATCTACATCTCCCCCTGCCCCAAGATTTCATGGACACACAATATCACCCCATTGTTAGTCAGTCTCAAGAATGAAACAACGACATGGTCCGCTCTCCCTCTATCCCTCTATGGGCGTTCAGCCATCTTTAAGATGGTTTCTCTGCCTCGGATCCTATACCACCTCCAAAATTTTCCTTATCCTCTCCCTCACGCTTGGTTTACACAGGTAAATGCAATACAAAACAATTTCCTCTGGGGTGGTGGTGCCGTTCGCGTGGCGCTCCGCACTTGTGCACAATCTACATATTGTGGGGGGATAGCGGCAGCTGATATTTATTCATACTATGTTGCGTCTCACATTCTTGTAATTAACGAATGGTGGTATAATTCTCCTACCGATCCAGCATATGCAATTGAGCACGCTGCAATGGAACAAGTCCCTCTGCTCCACTTGCTATATAGCTCCACACGGCTCGACCATCTACCACCGGCTGGCAGAGTTGCCATACAGTTATGGAGGGCCAAGACCAGACAAATGGGGTGGAGAGGGAAACTTACTCGTCAAACCCCCCTGTGGCATGGTACACACCTCAGAACAGCTACCGTATTGAGTGGGTTCCGGGGATGGGACCTGGTGGGGATTTCGACCCTTGGGGACGTATTGAGGGGCACTATCTTAAAATCATTTCAACAATTGCAGACAGACTTTGACCTCCACAATTCACAATTTTTTTAATTTTTACAGCTCCGTCACGCACTCTCCCCCCAGATCCGAAATATAGATGTTCTCCCCGAATTCCAGCCATTGGAAGGCCGCCTGCTTATGGGGGACCTTGGACTACACAAAATCAGACAAATATACCAAACACTGACGACCCACACCCCCACCACTCTCGACAAAACCCGACTGGCCTGGCAGGTGGACATTCCTGAATTAACGGACGATGATTGGGCTGAAGCAATAGCCAGCCCGAGGGGCGCGGCAGTCTCCACACGCTACAGGCTCATCCAGTTTAAATACTTACATAGAATATATTACACTAGGGTACGACTGTGGTGAATGGGGGTCATCCAGTCCCCGGTGTGTTTGCGGTGCGGCAGGGAGGATGGGTCCTTCCTACATACGGTATGGGCCTGCAAGGCCCTACAGCCCTTTTGGAATAGGGTTAGGACATGTCTCAATGAGGTGCTGGGGTGGGTGCTTCCACTTGACCCACGGCTGTTTTTATTGCACTCTACTGACGATATCGGGGGGAACCGCTATAAACAGCATCTGCTGTTCCTCGCCCTTACTATTGCCAAGAGGGACATTGCACAGGGGTGGAAGGTGTCATCTCCCCCGACTATAGGCAAATGGAAGTACGCAGTAGATACATGTATGGGAGCTGAGATTGCAGTCTTTGAGGCCCGGGGTTGCCCCAGGAAACATCGCAAGATTTGGTCACGATGGGCGACATATCGCGGAATTGACCTACCCCCCCTGCCCGAGGAGGACCTATGAGTAGCACCCTCCGATCCCTGACGAGTTTCACCCCATGCTATATCGTTTGATTGTCTTATTGCCTTGTTGTAACGTATATTTTGAATCTGCTGCATCATGTGCTATATCATGGAGATTGACCACTGTCTGCATATTGTTTGTAGTATTGTTTTGCCTGCATGTTTGGCGGGTAATGTTTATCATCATGAAAATGGTTATCGATGCAAAACTTATCCCTCTGCTCATGCGTGTTATTGTAGGGCGTCCGCCCGTTATATTGCAAAATAACCAAATAAAATTTGTTATTAAAAAAAAAAAAAAAATGGCTAATACCTGCCACTCAAGCCATTCGCATAGCTTTTTGGTGGCCTGGAATAGTTCGAATTGTCACCCTTTTAGGAGTGTGCTGGTTAGTAGTTGTGTTGGTACTGTCATTGGCAGCGCTGGCAGGGGTAATGAGCAGCGCACACTGCAGTGGGCTCCTCACAAGGGCCCTGGCACACATTTATATATATATTTAAATTAAGCACTGTAAAAGAGTCAGACAGATTGGGCATCCTGAACTGTTGTCTTCTTGTCTTGTACTAAACTTCATATTTGCCTGCCTGCTATTTCAGCACTCTGTGGGGCGGACAGCATGGAGGCAGCGGGTTCTCTGAAGCGCTCCAATGACACATGCCTGTCTGCTTCGCCGCCCCCTGTCTTCCCTTCCTTGAAGGGGGATCACGTCCATGAGTGGGTGGCAGCGTGCTTGCCGGTGCAGGGTTTTCCCGCCTGGTTTCCATCAAGCGATGATTCATTTGGCGCATGCAGGTACAAAAAATGACAAGAAGCGAGCCTTTTCTGCACAGGAATAAAGGCTTCGTAGTCCAGGAATACCTTTCCATGAGTCACAGCTTTGCGTGGCAACCTTTGTGTATCTCTCTGCCTCTCTCAACCCCTTTAGGCTTTCAAGTGTATCTTTGTTATGGAGGCGCGTCTAAGTGGGTGCATGTGTGTAGCTCAATTAACATGAGGAATGGGTGAAACTTCATTTACAAAAACAAACTTGGTTTGAGGTCAAAAACGAAGAGATCGTGCAGGGTAGAATTTTCCATTCAAATCTTTAATTGTTGTTTTAGGCAAAAGCTGGCCAACTCATGTTTCAGGAAACCAAGGTGGCTTCATCAGGGCCAATACATTAACCATTGCTATATTAGCTGCACAGTCTCAGAGGTATTGACACTTCATTTCTTTGTTTATCATCAAATGGATACATAATGACATAGGGCCTGATTTAGATCCAGTGGCGGCTCCTCAGCTAAGGCGGAGGAGTGTCGCCCTACTGAGAATGTAAAAACAGTAAAAATAAAATGATAATAACTGATTGTTATTATCATTTTATTTTTACGTCCTTGCTCAGCTGGGTTGGGGTAGGGCTACTCTGCTCAAAGAGCGGGGCAGAGGAGGAGTGGCTTGCCCACTCCTAGTGCGCATGCTGCTTAGGCCGGCCCTCTCGGGCTGGTCAACCCGTCATGCGCACTTTGTATGTTCTACATGCAGGCTGCATTACAGCCTGCTTAGAGAAAATGCCAAGCCTCCCATTCTCTGGCTTAGCGCCGATCCATGTTGCTCAGACCAATCACAATGCTGCATTGCAGCGTTGTGATTGGCTTTCAGGAGACTGGGAGCTGGGTGCTTCCTGCCCTGCGGGTGAAGAGGACTGAGGGGAGGAGGAGGCAGCGGCAGCAGTGGCGGCGGCAGAGAGGTAAGTGTATTTTATTTTATTTTCACTCCATCCCTCCTCTCTCCCCGCCCCCGTGACCCGCCCACTCCCCGCCACCGGTAAATACTAGCCGCCACTGTTTAGATCTTGGCGGATGGGCTACTTCATCATAACGATGAAGGATATCCTGTCCGCTGAAATATAAATCCCATAGGATATAATGTGATTTATATTTCGGGGAACAGGATATCCGTCACCCTTGTGACTGACTAACCTGTCCGCCAAGATCTAAATCAGGCCCATAGTCACAAACTGATATAACCTCTGTTAATCCATTTTTGATGGTGTTTGAGAGTTGAAGTAATGTTCTTTTTAAATCGGTCTCACTCCTTTAAGTTCCCAATGGCATAATAACCGACTCAAGCGCGTGTCTAGATATTATCTCACCTGCCCGAGATAATCATGTCATTATGTATCCATTTGATGATAAACAAAGAAATGAAGTTTCAATAGCTCTGAGACTGTGTAGCTAATATAGCAATGGTTAATGTATTGGCCCTGATGAAGCCACCTTGATGTTGTGAAACACGAGTTGGCCAGCTTTTGTCGAGCATAAGAATAAAAGATTTGAATGGAAAATTCTTTCGTGCACTATCACTTCGTTTTTAGACCTCAAACCAAGCCTGTTTTTGCATTATAAACTTGCAGTTGCGTAGGAGAAGGCTCTGCTTACTTTGAGGTCGTTTTTGTCTGTTCATAAGAGCCTTTGTGTTCCCCTTCCTATTAGTTGAAATTTCATTTACACAGGCATAATCTTGTATAGATACTGGCATTTTGTGTTATGATTGTTACGCGTCAATTGTGACTTCGTTCGGGCAAAAATACTATCATGATCAGGGCCGGACTGGCCATAGCGGGCACCGGGCGATTCCACGGTGGGCTGCCATGGTCACGGTTTTTGTGACCGGGGGCCGGCAATATCGGCCCCCTGTAACAAAATCGGCCGAAACCGGCACGAACAAACAGCTCGGCCGCACTCCACCCCTCCCCTTCAGGGGGGCCGGCCGAGCAGTTTGCCAGTGCCGGTTTCGGTTCCAGTCCGGCCCTGATCGTGATCACGAGAACAATCTGAATGTGAGTGGTTGTTCACGTCATGCAAGATTTTGCACTTTTTTTTTTAGCACAAAATGCTTATTCATGCCGAAAATGGGCACAAGGACACATTTAGCACTAAACAATAGTGCAAAATGTCAAAGCGGGCATTTCACATTGTAAGAGATGATTTTACACAATTTTTTGGGCATTTTGTGTAATTTCTGCAAAGGAAGTTAGGAAAATTTCACCCAGGCCTATGCATTTGTTTGTTTTTGTATCTGAGGGCGTGCATTTATGACTATGTCTTTGTGCGATTGTGTGTTTGGGTTTAAGTGTATGCCAGTGTAGCTCCCTATCTGGATACATATGTATGTTTTTATGTTTATTTTGGCATAAACAATCATAGTGTCTTCATGTGTTTTGTACATTGTGATCAACGGCCAACATAAACTGATAGTTCACTGTGACATTGTGTCTCCATTTTGTGAGTTCTGGCCTATCCTGTATTTTTTCTGCCCATTGGCATCAAATCCAGAGACAACTGGGAATGACTATGTGGCTCCCCCAGCAGAGTGCAAGATCTGTGTGGCAGAGGTTATAACCAAAGTGCACCCCACACATAGTGCATAGTGGCTGCTATCATCTCACTAAGCGCTGTGGAATTCTGACGACAAGCTATAGGTTAACGATAGTCAGGGGCCTGGGCCGTTTTACCTGTACACCTGAGAAAGGTGTTTACTCACCTCCTCAGTAAATGCATTCAGTCTCCCATATCCAGATGCATCCTTTTCCTCTGTTTTTTCTTTGTGAGTGTGCATATGTCTAGCATGCACATTCAGACCATGAGCATCCCTGATCGGACTGTAGAGCCAGGAAATAGGAAGACACGCCTGAGACTAGAGTCCTTGAGCCTAAGAGCACATATAAGTAAATATTATATTGGGCAATTTGCATCTTCAAGGTGCGTAGATGTGGAGTTAGGAACTGTAAATGCATTATTTCTTGTATTCTCCCTAAACATACATTTAGTTCATATACTGGGTGGTATATGTTTTTGCTCAATATTTTGACATGCCACCCCTGCTGTCTGTGTTAGTCACGAGCACCACATGAGTTTTTTATGGAAGTGAGAAGGGAAGTGGATCACAGCCAGGCTGGACTCCCATGCTGCCTCTGGAGACTGATCGTGGGTTGTGCCTTTATTAGAACTCTTTGGGGCAGATTTACAAGCCCCCTGCGCCACCAGTACGTCACTTTTCGTGACGTACTGGTGGCGCAGGGGGCTCCTCGATATTTACAAGGAGAGGAAAAGCCACCCTGCGTGACTTTTCCTCTCCTTGTAAATACGGTCCTTTCACACGCAGCACTTTGCGGTGAAGGGGCGTTCCATGGGTGTTGCAGTGGGTGTTCCCACGCAACACCCATGGAACAAGACACATCTCCAGATTTACGAGAAATCGTAAATCTGGAGATGCGTGTGAATGCTACGCCACCCTAGAGGTGGCGTAGCGAGACGCAACGAGGAGAAATGTTTTCATTTCTCCTCGTTATTTCTCTTTCAATGCGTGCTGCATTCTACAGCACACATTGAAGGAGGAAAATGCCTGTAGTGATTGTTTTTGTGCAGGAAAGTGACCCTTCCTGCACAAAAACAATCTCCCCACGACGCAGGCATCCTTGCACCATGGTGCAAAGGTGCCTGCGCCGGCGCATGGCTGCAGTTTGTGCGCCAGCGCAGGGGAAAGCACAGGAATGTGACATATTCTTGTAAATATGTCGCATTCCTGTGCTTCGGAAGTGCCGCAGCGTGGCGCAGCCAAAGGGCTTGCGGTGCCGCGCTGCGACACTTCCTCGTAGATCTGCCCCTTTGTTCTATACTATGGTGGCTCAGGCATGTCTAGTAAAGAACTGGAGTGGTAATGTTCTATAGGGATTTTGATTTCTCTATTTGATCTGGAGATATTGCTCGGTTTCAGAGGTAGAGCATTTCAGAGACGTGGTTGGATTTTAACCCTAAATTATAGTTCCCAACTGGGTGTCAATGGGCCCAATGTGTACCCAGGTCCTATGAGTTTTTTGTGACTTGAAATTTTCAATATTGAGCAGCCATTCATAAGATACAATTCTCCAGGTTTTGAAACCCCCGGGGATTGTCCTATGGGGGCTCGCATATTTTCAACTGCCATTAGCTCCCTCTCTAAACTGTGACTTTAGAAAGCCTTTAATGGGATGACCACCTCCTCTGGGCTATTATGGATACTGTTTCCAGTACTGAACATTTGTGTGACAGCCTAATGCATTGTGGGTGTTGTAGTCTTGGTTTGCTTCTTTCGAACTAATTAGCCTAGCACACCTGAAATCAATGATATCTAGGTAAAAGGTTCAGGACTGGAGACAGTGTTTGTAATGACCAGAAGTGAAATGGGTACCCCACCATTTGGGGACACTACCTGCCTGTGTGCGGTACCCCATTGCCACAACCAGTTGTGTCCTGTTAGCTAGGTACTGGAATTTAATTCACTACTTCAGCACTTCATAACCTTTCGTTTTCTATTGCTGGGCATCTCCGCTCAATCTTTCCTGTAGTGTTTTTTGGGTGTGATTAAAGCATGTTTGTGCTTGTGACATTTTTGGCAGATTGTTTTTCCAGTTATAAGTACACAAACACACTGAGTTGATCCTCCCTTGCACCACGCGCTGAGGAACCAGGAGCTGGAGCAGGCATATCATTGCATAATCGATACCTTGTAGAATTCTGCCTAGCACCTTTATTCTATTGGCTGATAATTGTAAACACAGCCATAGTAAGAGCACTCAGACCTGTACATTTCTTAAGTCAGTCAAAATCTTTCAGCTATTGAATACCTTTTGGATAGGACTTCCCCTAGGGGTGTATGCCATTTAAATAGTGTAAGCAATATACAACTATTTGGGGGTTCTATCTTGGCCCCAGAAAATACCAAGACCTTCTTTTTTTGAGTGTTTGTTTATTTCTATTATCTACATTTTTTGGTGTTGTAAATACGGTCAGCTTTTAAAGATACAGTTCTTTTAAGGATACTTACTAAGCATATTAATTGTGCCATTTAGTACTTGAATTCATGGATGTCAATTCACTGAAATGCCTGGGGTAGTGGAAGTGACATCAAACGCCCTTTGACCTCCACTTTCACTCACACACACACATATACACTCTATCAGACATAAACACACTCACTCGCAGGCATGCACACAGCATACATTTAAAAGCATTTTTAGATTACCTCAGCTGCCATGGAAAGGCATATTCCAGCTCATTGTAATCCATTTTATTACACTGTTAGTAAATAATATATTTTATTGATTCTCTATTAGTGTAATAAAAAATTGACAGAAAATAAAGAGTGGAGCCCCAGTTGCCCCTGTGTTTCTTTTATTTTTTTTATTTTTATTTATTATTTATTTATTTATTGAACTTTTCATCAATGTCACACATTCAATATATCAGCAATTGTAGTGAGTATACAGCCTCATCATGAATAGTAATGAAGTATCATGAAACAGATGATATCCGTTGCAATAAACGCCATGGACAGCATTAAGGAGGACAAAAATACATTACAGAGAACCATGAGGAGCTGAGTAGTAAGGTGAAGGTACCATCCACATATTCACCACGACGAACGCCAGTGTGGGTAGGTTGCCAGGGGGGTCTACCATAGGACACCAGGGCAAGCAGGGTAGAGGGCATAGAAATGGAAGCAATGCAAGAGAGGCTGTATTGAGTATAAATTTAAGTACGGCCAGGGATAGTTTGTGTAGGTCTCACGGTCCATCGGTAGTGTCGATTGGGTGTTCCAGTAGGTATGTCTGCAGTGGGCCCCAAATGTCACGTGGACGTGAGGAGTGGGGGAGTAATTCAGCGTAAGTACAGAGTTGGCCTTGCCACAGGATCATGTCTCCCAGCCACTCCTTAAACTTGGGTGCCCGGCCCCTGCCCCACCTACAGGCCCTGCCCCACCTACAGGCCACCCGCCGCTTAGCCGATGCTTGACGGGGATGTGTTCCGTGTATCCCAATAGGGTAATGAGTGGTGATCGGGAAATGGGCGTGGAAGTCATGAGGTCCAGGGCTGTAAGGACTTGTCGCCAATAAGTAAGCACCTCTGGACAGCCCCACAAAAGGTGTAGGAAGTCAGCTTGTTCCGCCCCACACCTGTCACATCTACTTGTGTCCTGCAATCCAAACCCGTGAAGTCTAACCGGAGTGTAATAGCTGCGGTGCAAAAATCTATAGTGGATTATACGAAGCCTGCTATTGGAAGAGACCTGTTCTGTCTGTTTGCAGCAGAATGCCCATTGCTCGTCAGTGAGTTCATGCCCAAGTTCCGCTTCCCATTTAGCTCTAGCTGTGCATGGAGGATAGGCAGTATCGGTATATAAAGTATGATAGAGTATGGACACTAAGTGTGAGGCAGAGGATGCGCGCAAGAGCTTGTGCAATGAGGCTGTTGTCGCAGGTTCAGAGGGAAATGTGGGATGACACGCTTGTATGCCATGCCGAAGGCGAGCATACAAAAATGTTTCCATAGTGGACGGTGGGGGGTCGTGACACAGCTGTTGGAGGGTACGAAATTTGCCATTTATATATGTCTCCCCAGCATCGGAGATTGCGTTCACGAGCGGCTTTCTTAAATATTCCTTCTTGTAGTAACGACACCTCTGGATGGTAGGTGAGAGGTAGGAGGGGGGAGTATAAGTGGGGTTCAGGAGTGCGGTCCGAAATGCGGGACCATGCTTTGATCGTACATTCTACTGAAGTGGGGTGCCGTCCACGGGGCTCGAGCCTGGAGAGGAGGACCCCGTCTAGTGGGATTGGATCCGCCAGCCAGTGCTCGGTAGCGACATGTGGAGTATAACGGGGCGCGTTAAACCAGAAATGAGCAAAGTGTGCCTGAGCACTTATGTAATATAGTTCAAAGTTAGGCACATCATAGCCTCCATGGGCATAAGGCCGCGTGAGTGTGTCCCACGGAATACGTGGCTGTTTACCACCCCACACTAGTCGAATCAGTTCAGATCGGAGGGAGGTAAAAAAATGTCGGCCAGGGTCGTACGGAATATTTAGGAATAAATACAAAATTTTGGGAAGAATGACCATTTTTATAAGGGATATGCGACCAGCCATAGTTAAAGGGAGTGTTATCCATCGATTGATGCAATTTTTGACATGTTCCACCGCACGCCCATAATTGAGTCTCATTAGTTCCTCTCGGTCTGTCGTGATACGAATCCCCAGGTATCTAACATCGTCATCACACCAGACAATGGGATAATCCGATTCGAAAGGAGTAGGAGCACTGGTTAACGGAAATATTTGTGATTTTGACCAGTTTATGTGAATGCCGGATTGACCACCAAATTTAACAAATTCGCGCAGCAGTGGGTTTAGATTGTGACGAGGATTCTTAATATAGAGGGTAACATCGTCTGCATAAAGGGAGATGAGTACTGGGCGGAGGAGGCAGCGTAGGCCTACGTGATTGTAGTGTTGTCTAATCTTGGCCGCCAGTGGTTCCATCACCAAGGCAAATAGGATGGGGGAGAGTGGACATCCCTGACGAGTACCTCGAGATAGAGAGATGGAGGGTGAGGTGAGCCCGTTTATCATCACTTTCGCCGTGGGCGAGGTGTACAAAAGTCGGACCCACGATATAAAGCCCATAGGGAGACCCATGCATTGCAAGACCATGAAGAGATAGTCCCATTCCACTGAATCAAAGGCCTTAGAGGCGTCTAGAAACACTGCCACCAGCGCCAATTTGGGATCCACCGCCTGTAAGATGGAGAACAGTGTTCGAAGGTTATGTGATGTTGCTCGCCCGGGAATGAAACCGGCCTGATCGGGGAGGACCAACTTGTCCATCAGAAGGCTAAGTCGATTCGCCAGCAATTTAGCGAGTATTTTTGCATCTGTGTTTATGAGAGATAGGGGCCTATAGGACTCGCATCGGTCTGCGGACTTACCAGGCTTTAATAATGATGTGATTAGTGCCTCTCTCATCGAGGCGGGCAGGATTTGCGTCTCCTGAGCTTCAAGAAAGACCTCCTTTAAGACTGGGAGTAGTTGGTCAATGTAAGTCTTGTAAAAATCGATGGGGAGTCCATCGGACCCTGGCGCCTTTCCAGATTTCATCTGCATGATCGCTTCTCTTAATTCGTCGTCTTCGAATGGGGCTGCTAAGAATTCACGCTGTGAGTCTCCCAGCCACCCAAGAGCTATGTCTTCGAAGTATGGAGCGAAGTTGGGGGAGAGGTGCGTTGGGAGCTATACAATTCTGTATAATATTTGGTAAATGTGTTTAGTATGTCCAGGCTATCTCTATGTCGAGCCCCTGCATTATCAATCACATCTAGCACATAATTAGAGAAACGAGGTTGTTTAATAGTGTTCGCCAAAGCGCGTCCGGGTCTCTTACCCTCCCCATAACGACGGGCAACAAAATATTTGCCTCTGAACCTCACCTCTCAGTCTGCAGTGGAAGCATAGTCTGTGAGTTTTTCGCGCAGCAGGGCACGGCGGGCGCCAGAATCGGTAGTCCACATGTCAGCTTCTAGCTTTTTTATCTCAGTCTCTAAGCGTTGTAGGGTTTGTCGTATATCTCGGAGCACCCCAAAGCTTTTGGACTTACCTATGCCTCGGACAGTGACCTTGAAGGCCTCCCATAATGTACTCATCTGATCAACAGAGCCTTTGTTCCTAGTAAAAAAATCCGTAATCTCTTCCCCCAGTTCGGCTTGGAAGACCGTATCTAACAGTGTTTCAGGCACTAGTCTCCAGCAGCGTGGGGTGGTGCTGGAATTGGGGAGTATTATTTCTAGAGAGACCGGCGCATGATCAGAGTATGTGCGGGCCAAATGTTTGACAGAATGAATTCACGGGGTCACTCCATGGGAACAAATCCAATAGTCTAGTCGAGACCATGTGGCATGTCCTGCGGTATAAAAAGTGCCTTCCTTATCAGTTGGATGGGCGTACCGCCATGCATCCACCAGGCCATGTTCCGCGATTATCCCCGATATGGCCTCGCGAGTGTTAGTTTAGTGATGAGGAAGGGGATTAGAACGGTCAAGTGTAGGGTTTAGAGCCGTGTTGAAATCACCTCCCCATATAACATGCGTAGAGCCTATTTTGAGTATGTGCCCCCAGAGCGAGGTAAAATAGTCTGGATCGTCCTGGTTCGGGCCATAGCTGCAAACAAAGGTGATCGACTGTGCGCCCAATGTACCCCAGAGCAAGCAGCTGCGGCCAGTAGTGTCACTGTGTGTGCCGCCTAGTACAAATGGCGTGTTTCTCTTAATTAGTATGAGTGTGCCTCGTGAATATGTCGAGTAGGAGGAGAATATGCGTGTGGAGGCCCATTTGCTACCATAGAAAGAAGGGTGGCGAGGGTCGATATGAGTCTCCTGAAGCATGGCGATCTGTACATGGTGTCTGTCTAAGTACGCTAATATTTGTCTCCGTTTACGAGGGTCCCGAAGACCCCTGACATTCCATGTGAGCATGTGAATGGAGGGGCGATCAATAGGTGTAGTCATAGCAACAGTGAAGGCGTGACTTGGTGAGTATGATGGCGTTGAAGGACATTGCGTCCATCTACATAGGCTGCAATATGGTGATCAACGGCTGATAGGTGTGCATACAAACAGTAAAGAACATTCCCATCTCTTCCCACCCTCCCTCTAACAAAACCCACATCAAGCTGACATCAGAACAGATGTCTAGCGTCGAAACCTCCCCCACCCACAACGGCACCCCAATCGTGCCGGTATTCCCTTCCCCACCCACTACAACCCAGTAGGGTAACAAGCTTATTTGAGCCTGATAAGGCCAAAGAAGCATCAGAAAAGTCCAAAAAAGAACAACACAATAATAAAGAAAGTAAGGGGGATCTCCCATAGGGGGGGGCGCCAAGAGGGCATTTATCCCTTCCCATGTCCCGACTCTAACTGCAATGCAGTCCCCTGGGTGTCAGCCCATTAGGGGGGGGATAGAGTGCTTCAGGGGGAGGGGTGCTCGGCGGTGCAGTTATCAAATCTACCAATTATGTATGCAGGTAAGTAAGAACATATACTGAGTGCATAATCAAAGGTCAAAGCCACGAGGGCACTTATCTGTTCATGTCAATTCTGAAGGAGTTGAGGACCATCCGAAATGAAGGTAAAGTGATCTAGCAATAGACTTGAGGGTCTTTATTTGTCCATGACAGTTCTGCCGCAACATGGGAGTCTCTAGAGGAGGATGACAATGAAGGTTGCCATAAAGTGATGTGGGGGGTTGGAGATGTCCGCCGTCTGCAACGGGTAGGTGCAGTCATTTTGTAGGCCAGTGAACAGTGCACTTTTTCGTCCCCGGGCATGTCTTTCTGGCGCCTTTCAATCCTTAGGTGGTGAAGGGGATCTGGAGGCGCGACCTTGGCGTGGCAAGCGTCTCAGTAGAGTTTTTAGGAAGTCCTCCGCTTGCTGCGGATTTGTACAAAAACGTGCTTTCCCTCATGTGTGATCCGGAGTTTTGCTGGATAAAGGAGAGCATATTCCACCTGAGCTTTGCGCAGCTTTTGCTTGACTGCGAGGAATTTCCGGCGAGCTTCTTGAACCGCTAGGGTGAAGTCCGGGTAAATGGTGAAAGTGTTCCCCTCAAATTGCAATGGCCTCAGTTCACGGGCCTTCTGGAGAGCGGCATCCCGATCTCGATAATTGAGAAGCCTTGCAATGATAGGCCTTGGAGTTTCGCCCGGTGGAGGCCGTGGTCCCAGAGAGTGGTGTGCACGCTCGACAGCTAGATGGGGCGAGAAGGATTCCGCTCCAAGGGCGCCTTTCAGGAGACGCTCGACGTAGTCCTCCATGCGTCCTGTGTTGGTGCTCTCCGGTATACCTACTAAGCGGATGTTGTTGCGGCGGCTCCGAGCTTCAATGTCCTCATTTTTCACCGCAATGACTTTCAGAAGCTTGTCCATTTGCGCTACGTGGGTTTGTAGCTGAGAGGTGGTGTCTTCATTATCTGATATTCGGCGTTCCGCTTCCTTCAATTGCCCATCATGCTTGTCCACTTTTTGTACGAGGAAGTCCAGTCGGTTGTTCATTGTGTCCATCTTCCCTGACAGGTCTGATAGACTATGTTGCACAGCCATGAGCATTGCCTTAACATCAGCGTCAGCAGAGTGGGAGGGTGCCTGGGCTTGCTCCATAGTGGTGAGGTCAGTGTCTACAGAGGATGAGCGCGTCGTGGCTTTTTTTGCATCAAAGGTCAGTCTTGGTTGGCGATTATCAGGCTTACCCATCTCTCCGTGTAGCGTGTCCAACCTTTGTGGCGGGTGTGCTAGTAGGGATCCCACAGTCCCCCCCAAATGCGCGGTTCGGAGGCGCTGTCGGTCCAGGCAGGAGTGCAATAGGCCTAGCAGAAGTGAGGCTGACGCAAGGAGGCCTGTGGCTGTGGAATGCTCCAGCGATGGAGGAGGAGAGGAGGGGGGGCTCTCCAGCCGTTCGGTATCAGCGGTCCGTATACCCGCCTCGTGCACTTGGTAATGTTGTAGTTTCAGCGTGGGGGTTCTGGTGGTTGAAAAAGGTGCAGGCGTGACTGCCTCGGAGGAGTATTAGAGAGCAGGAGGTACTGGCCCGTGGTCAGCGCCAAACCGTGCAGAAATGGGCACTGTAAAGGGCGGCCGAAATGTGGCAGACAGGACCAGCACGTCAGCGCTTGTCGAGGAGCATAAGCTGGTGAAGGTGTATTGGGGTTCATAGCGTTGCCAAGTTTCCCCAGGCACAGAGATGGCAGGTTGCAGGGGTGCTGAAGGAGTAGCAACCGGGTAAATGCCCAAGAGCAGAGGCCTCAGCGCTGGTTGAAGCTGCGTGGGTATGTTACGCCCATGCCTGGGGAATGAGTCCAGTGTCTTTTTCTTTTTAAAACATTTTTTTTTTTTTTTTTTCCCGACCCCCGTGGCAGATGGCTAGGGTCAAAGAGGACTGCAGCGCTTAGCGAGTCGCCAACGCACTGTGCGTCGCTGGTCCCAGAGGGGTTAGTCTGTCACGGACGTGCAGGTCTAGGAGAATGGCACGCAACTCACCAGGGAAAGGCAATCGTCGCAGCAGGCAGCCTCACCCTCCAAACGGTGCACACGTGAACCAGGAGCCTCGTAGGTGTGCACTAGTGGCACGGGGAGGGAGGCTGCAGGGTCCCGGGGAGTCAGCACGCCGGAGAAGGTCCGCAGCCGATCTTGTGGCCTGGCCCCACGTGGGATCCTCGGCGCTCGGGTAGTGGCAGCAGCCAGTTAGGGCTCCAGCAGCGGCACCCAGCACTTCCGCCCGCAGCACTTAGAGTCCCGCCGCCGGGTACCGGAGCGCGCGGGAGCCGCGAGATTCAGCCCGATGCAGCCGGAGGTGGTGAACTGTAAATAGGGAGGCTTACATGTCCATTATTTCAGGCAGATATGCGGAGAAATGTCGGATTTTGCCGCCGAGCGGCCAGAGCCTCACTAGCGTGCGGCCATCTCGGATGTGCGCCACCTAGCGCCCCTGCCCCTGTGTTTCTGGCACTGAATTTGCCACCTCTGAGGCTAATGGTCTCAAAGGAAGTGCCAGGGGTAGCAAAGGGCAAGCCAGGGGTCGCAGCTGTTACCCCTGGCAACCCCTAAATGACGTCCATGCTTGAATTCCAGACCATCATCTCCTAGAATAAGCCTTGACTGCTCTGCCACAACCCTTTATCGAGGCAAGTGCTAAATAGGAATGCATAGTTGAAAAAGGGTAGTGCAGTAGTACCCATTGGCCAAGGGCACCAGTGGTCTATAAGAATTACTTACCAGACAACTAGCCAGAAACCTCTAATTGCTTCAGAACCTGGAGCAAAAGCCTGACGTGTATTTTTGTAAATCTCCGTGTCTCAGTGTCTCTATTTGACTCTGTATATTTGTTTGCTTATCTGTATCAGAATTTTTTTTTTTTTTGCATTTTGGTTTGCCTATTTGTATCGAAGTTCTTATGTTTGGTTGTGTATTTTTGTGTCTTAGTTTGTGAATTTGTCTGTGTATTTGCAATTTTGTTTTGGTGTGTGTTTGTGTCTATGTGTGTTTGTTTTGTGGTAGCATACTGTGGGACATATTTATGACCCTTGTGGTGCAGTGCAGAAGTCACCTTGCTGCACTGCCCTGCATCACAGGGAAAGGGAAGGAATGTGCCGTATTTATCCAATACAGTGCATTCCTGTCCTTTTCCCTTACATTAGTGCCGTTTGCCAACGTAGGCACCATTGCACCTCCCAGCACAAAAACAATCCAGAGAGGCTTTATCCTTTTTCTATGTGCTGCAAAATGCAGCACACATAGAAACTATGTGCTGAAAAATGCAGCACACATAGAAACTATGTGCTGAAAAATGCAGCACACATAGAAAGAGGAAAAAACAAGGAGAAATAAAGATATTTCTCCTTGTTACGCCACACATGGGGAGGTGCATCTTTTTGGGGCATTCCCAGGTTTACAAGGTCTTGTAAATCTGGTAATGCATAAAACTACCATGGAAGTTTCGTGGGAACACCCCTGCAACGCCTATGGAATGCCTACCCAGGGCAGAATAACGCAACATAGCTATTTGCGCTGTGCTACGTTACTCCATATTTTTGGAGCCACTCAAAGCCATGTAAAGTGTCTTTGAGTGGCATCAAAAATATGACATAAGGTTTGCGTTCCTCTTGCACCATGTTGAGTGGTGCAAGAGCGATGCAAACCAGGTCATAATTATGACCCTGTTTTGTGCCATGCTAATATGAGTGAGAAATCCAGTATTTGTCTGAGAGTACAGTTCACCTTCGTTTCCCTTTCTGCCTGAACATCTGCATGCCGCACCTACACCTACAGGTCAACACTAGCACACATGTAGTGATGTTCACCCAGAGTGGCACAGATTCCAATGCGCGTGTGCACACACGCACACACACACACACACACACACACACACACACACACACTCTCTCTTTCTCTCTCTATGAAATGCACATGCTGATATAAACACACAGGTGAAAGCACACATATACTGACAGGAATACTTATGCACAGCTGGCTATTCACACATGAAAACACATATGTGCCTGCACAGATGATTGCACTTATCTAGAGACAGGGGTACATATGCACAAAGACAGCAACGCACTCATGCACCCATATGTTTTCACATATGCATACAAACAAACACAAATATCATTCACATAGATACGCGCATTGACACACCAACAGGCACAGACACACACGTTGTTGTAGACACTGTTTGCTTTAGATAGGCTGGAGGCTGACCCCTTAGCTGCAACAGACCTCAGATGTCCTCAGCATGTGCACTAATATAGTTTGTCAGGTTTCATCTCGTGCTGGGCTCCCTCAGTTGACAATGCTCCATTATTTTTGGGAAATGCATCACCAGTGCCAGCCTGTCGTAGTCTGACACCTTCATAGGTGGGTCGTGGGGCATCCCTTTGTGTTGCTCTCAGAGCCATGCCAGTGGGACAAGGCACCAGGAGAAAAGCCTACAGTGCTGCAGAAAGGTGGCGCCCTGGCTGGCAGGATCAGGCCTGGCAGCAGACGTCCATATAATGATGGCTGGCACACAGCAGCTTGGTGCCTGCCAATGATGGTGCTGGGGAGACGGGCTGTCACAGCTGTCGCTGGAGATAGTGATACAGGAAGACAAACGAAAGCCCCAAGCACCGATCTGTAAAGGGAGCGTGGCTCGAATGACCGAATGGCAATCAGGTCACTATGAGCACATAGTGCTCACGTGGGTACGAAGGCTCCTACATCTGCCACAGAGCCAGGGGACCATCGTATCATCACTAAGAGCTAGTGGAACCGTGTATCCTAACCATAGCCACCTAGACAACCACCTCCATCACCAGGGTACCATACCTGCCAACTCACACTGTGCCACCGTGTGACACACAATATCGGCTCCTATCACACGGTCTCCCGATGAGGAGCCGATATCACACGGTGGTAGGGAAAACGAGCTGAAAACCACTTTAAACTGTGGATTTCCAGCTCATTTTCTGAGGCTTTGAACTGCCGGCGTACATTGAAAACATCCTGGGACATCGCCACCAGCCTCAGCAAGCTTTTGTTTTGGGGTGGGGGAGGATGCGACTTGGGGGCGGGGTGGGGTTTAAAAGTGCCTTGTAGGTACTTCCCGGCATGAGGCTCCGCCCCCTCCTCACACGGTGAGATTGTTCTTCAAGTTGACAGGTATGGGGTACACAGGGTTCACCACATTCTCACCATGGGCCAGGGACCACCACATCTTCACCAGCGTGAACAAAACCTACTACATTTCTCACAAGTTCACGGGGAAAACTACCCCCTCACTAAGGGCAGATGCAGCAACCGTCTACAACCAGCTACCTGTCAAATCATTTTGTTGTGGCTTTAGACCTTTCTATAGCACTCCAATGCCTTTGGCTAGGTTTGTGCATACATACATAAATACATCCTAGTCAAGGATTAGCAGACAGTCATATCCTCACTGTATGCACAGACACCACCTCTTCATCATTGCATCCTCACCAAGAGTAGCTGGGTCATTACATCCTGACCATGGTCACAAGGACCACCACACCCTCACCATGGTTTCTTCTTTATCCTCTATTCCCTATATCTACAGTGAGCACAAGCAACAACAGAGATCACATCCTCCTCACCAAGTTCACACTTAGAGGGCAGGGCATCCTCATCAGGAGTCAGAGCCCACCAGATCTAGGGTCATTGGGGGCCACTGCATCCTCACCAGGGCCAAAGGCAATGCCATGTGTACAACAAGGGCAGAGAGGCCACTTCATCTTCACAAGGCACAGATAAAACCACATCCTAACCGTGGACGCAGACACCACCACATCTTCATTACAGACTTTAAAACTGCTGCACCCACAATATATTACAGACACCACCACATGCTCACCAGAAACACAGAAGCTAATTAATCCTTAAAAGGAACACAGTGGGCACAACATGCAAACCAAAGGCACAGGGACCACAACATCCCTGCTGGGGGGTTGTGCGACACTACAACGCTTGAAAAAAACATGCATGCCTTAATCACACATTTTTTACCACTTAATTATTTACCACTCTTATGTCTCTACCACACATGCCTTTACCAGACATTGAAAGTCTATATAAGGTAAGTATTATTAAGGTAAGTATATATATATATATATATATTTATATATTTTCATATATATATATATATATGTATATTTTATGTTACAGTAACAGAAATATATATATATTTCTATATATATAGAAATACATGCACATATATATATATATATATATATATATATATATATATATCCTAAAGTTGCAAAGTCAGCGCGCTCTCAGTAACACACACGACTCCGTATAGATGCCCAAACACCGTTTAATCCACAACGCGTTTCGGTTCCAAAGAACCTTGATCACGTGAATTTTACACCAAATCAGAGGGACTCAAATAGTTCATAGTATAAACAGTGAAAAAGGACAAGTGAGCAATAATCATAGCGGACATGTTGGAATGGCACAGAAGTCCTGAAAAGTATACAAAACTTAATACAGTCGAGTTTAAAAATATGTACATCTATGTGTCACATGTTAAATACATTTTACATAGTGTATGAGAAAACAAAAATCATTGTGCCAGAACGAGCCCTAGGTATCAGTACCTGTTATCAGCGCCAAGTAATGATCGGCGTGTAAACAAAACTTTATTGCTGCCCTAATTGCAGACAAAAAGTAAAAATAAGTATACATAATGTTACTGCATATTAAATGAATGCTAATCCAAGTGGACAACATCCTCCTTCTGACACCGCAGCCCCATCAAAACAATCTGTGCCATGTAACAGTGCTAACTCGTAAATGCCAAGATTCATAGGCACATTATCATGGACAAGTGTCCTAGGCAAAGACAACACTACTGATCACATAACGGGCAAGTGCCCGAAAACTCCAATTTGAATGTGCAAAACATATCAAACACTCCAAACAAAAGTCATACTATACTTAACGGTGGAGACAGAGCCCTGTCTCCATCATTCCACTGCTCTTATGCCCATTAATATACGGAGTCGTGTGTGTTACTGAGAGCGCGCTGACTTTGCAACTTTAGGATATTGGATTACCGGTGTGCTCCGCCGGTGTGCGCGCCACTCTCTATGGGTCCCAGCGGTCCGGAAGGAGCGGCTGCAGTTTGATATATATATATATATATATATATATATATATATATATATATATATATATATATATATAGTATGTTTTTGGGGAGATTCCCTCAAACCTCTATCTTTTTAATTACCCCATACCCTTACCCACCCCATAACCCTAAAAACACCCTTACCACCCATTACCTTTACCCACCCCTAACCCCTAAAATACCCTTACCATATAATCCCATTACCCACCCCTAAACCCCCAAAACACCCTTACCGCTCAATACCCCTACCGACCCTAAACCCTAAAAATACCATTACCACCCAATACCCTTACCCATCTCTGAACACAATAAACTCCCTTACCACCCAATATCCTTCCCCACCCATAAACCCTAAAAACACCCTTACCACCCAATACTCTTACCCACCATTTACCTTAAAAATACCATTACCACCCAATACCCCTACCCACTCTGACCCCTAAAAATACACTTACCCACCCTAAACCCTAAAAATACCCTTACCACCCAATACCTTTACCCACCCTTAAACCCTAAAAACACCCTTACCACCCAATACCCCTACCCACCCTAAACCCTAAAAATACCATTACCACCCAATACCCTTACCCACCAAATAACCCTGAGAATAACCTTACCACCCAATACCCTTACCCACCCACAAATCCCTAAAACACCCTTCCACCCACTACCCTTACCGACCCATAAACCCTAAAAACACCCTTACCACCCAAAATCCATACCCACCCTAAACCCTAAAAATACCTTTACCATCTGTACCCTCAACCCACCTCTAAACCCTAAAACATTCTTACCACCCGATACTTCTACCCACACTGACCCCTAAAAATACCCTTACCACCCCTAAACCCTAAAAACAACTTTACCATCCAATACGCCTACCCACCCCTAAACCCTAAAAACACCCTTCCCACCCATTACCCTTACCCACCCATAAAATCTGAAACACCCTTACCACCGAATACTCTTACCCACCCCTTAACCCTAAAAATACCATTACCACCCTTTTCCCCTACCCATCCCTAAACCCTAAAATACCTCTACCACCCTATACCCTTACCCATCCCTAAACCTACAACCCCTACACCCCTACCCAACCTAAAACCTTAAAAAAAGAAATATATATACACACACATACACTCACACACATACACACAAACACAGATACCTATATTAAATACGTGGTAAAGGCATATGCGTGCTAAAACTTATGTGGTAAAAAATGGATGTTAAGTCACTGGGTGGTAAAATCCGCACTGTAAAGGCTGTTTCCTCTGCTGGGGTACAGAGACCATCTTCACCAGGGGAAGAGGTGCCGCCTGTTCCTCGGCAGATGCATAGGTACCACTGTACCTTCATTACAGGTACAGACACCACCAAGTCCTTAGCAGGTCGAAAGAACACCTAATCTAGGCTCCATTTTACGTGTTGAGGTCCTGTAATATGGCACAATGATTTCAAGACACCAAGGTATCGATAATTGGTTCTGTGCACATATATCTGGTTATTAGTCTATGTCTTGCCCAGGAATTATATCATGGCCAGAGTAGGAATAACCATTGGCATCAGTCTCTTTTAAGACATCACCCTTGATTCTGGCAGGTCCCAAATTCATGGGAAGATACGAAGGGCAACCTGTGAGGCGATGTCAGGGATGGTGCAGTTGGTCCTGTGAAGTATAACATTCCTCGGACTTTGGTTGAGTATAGAAAGACAAAATTACTATGCACTTCATTCTGTTCTGTACATTCTCCAAGGACTTAAGAAAGCAATTTCTACATATTCTGTTTAATACTGGAAATTATATTTGTTACCAGGAAGCTTTTAAATATATTTGGACATTTGATAACGTGAATATATGCTTCTCGGTCTCTACCATTATTATAACTGCCATCTCTAGAAGGAAATGTCTTTATATATTTGGAAGCATTAGCATATGAGGCTGGGTGACAAAGAGTATTGTGTAATGAAATGAGATAGCCTAGTTATCTTTTAAGATGTGAATACTGTTTGAACCGCTTTTTAAGATTTTTATGTACAGTTTTATAATATTTATCCATTTTAATTCTGCTTTGATATATTGTTAAACAGAATTAAGTGTCTTTTAATGTATTTTATATTGCTTTTATTCTTGTGATTCTTTTATGGATACTATTTTTATCCGAATAAAGATTGATGATGATGACAAAATTACCCAGGCCAAAACGATTTTTGGGAAACCCATGAAAAAATTAAATATCTGTTGGAAGGAGTGAGTAAATCAGTTATATAGCTCGATTTCTGGACTATCACTTTTCAAACAAATGGAAATGACCGTACGCATATCATTATTGTCACTGAATTTGAGAGAGAAACATATTAGTAAATATATTTGTGAACAACAAGGGCCCTATTGTAAGATGAATCATGAGGCACAGTGCCCTGATGCATCACAAACGTGATGAAAAACAGTACAGTGTGTACATGTACGATACCACCAAAAAGCACTGGCTGAGCTTCATTTCCAAAACTGTGGCTGAATCAAAAAATAAGTTCAAGGCCACTAATGGCCTTAGTATTCGAGTCAAACTATACAGTTCTTGATGACGTTTTGACTCCTATGGAGGAATGAAAGCGGGTCTTCCTCAGGTCAGGAAGTTTAAGACCATTTTCATTAGCTTGCTTGTTGGTAAAAAAATAATATAGGAGACAATCGGTTAAAAAGAACTATGGAATGGTGGTTTGGAGGTAGAGAAAAAAGGGGATCCTTACCGCACAGCCAGCTCCATAATAAATCAGGACATATGTTAGATGTTTTTGGGAAGTAGATTAATTCCAAAGCATGCAAGACTGTGAACTCTGCAGGAGAAAAACCTATGCCTGACCCTGTTGTGATGCGAACAAATGGCTTACCTGAATTAGTTCTCGAAAAGTGCGAGAAACTTTGATATGAGAATAAGGAATCAGAATCATGTTGCATAAGAGAAGACTGGATAATGGGATAAAAACTCACTGGGGCTTATTTACAAGCTCCTTGCGCCACCCGTACGTCACTTTTCCCATGTTAAAAATGATGCAAAAGTGGCGCAAGAGGCTTGTAAATAAGCCCCACAGTGCGGTTACCAGGCGCACATGGAATGACCCGTGCAAGTCAAATTAAGAATGGCCAATTGGCCCATCCATTCATTAATCTGCTGTCACTAAATGGACAAAGGCAGTGTCCTGTCACGTTTCAGCGCAGATCTGGGGTAAATACATATCTCTAATGTCCATCCCCTCTTCACTGCCTCCTAATTGGGTGCATTATGAAGTTTTCAAGGTCTCTCTACAGAAAAGTGACTGTGGACATATAGCGATGGACCAAGAGGCCTTTGGTCTCATGTTAAACTCTGCAAAAAACAAGAGCACTCGCTTTCCTTCATCGACTGCACCCACATCCCATTCCTCTCAGCCAGCAATATCTCAGTGCCTTTTGACACCCAAAATAATCTAGCATACTTTATACCCTTCCCTCTTACCTGCTCAACATATGCAGAATCAGGCCACGCCTCTGCTCCCATCAGCCATGACCCTAATCATGTCCCAAGTTCTGAACAAACTAAGTTTCTGCAATTGGCTCCTCTTGACCCTACCACAGTGCTTTTGTCATACAAAATAATCAACTTTGCAAAGTGTAGCCCATTCACACCAGTCAGGGCCACTCTGACCTGACAGCATCACCAGTGGGCTGCTCTATTTAAGCTTCTTACCCTGGTCTTCAAAGAATTCTATAACTTGTCAGCCCCATACCTTGCAAATAACACCCGCATCTACACCCTCATCTGCGATGCAACATATGCTAGGCCACACTTTGCTACACACAAATGCCCATGCATTGCACCCTAGTTTAGAGTCTTTGCCCTCTTCACAGGACCTGAGAACCACATTTTACCACCAAGTATTCACAAAAGCCCTTGCAAAGTCTTCATATTTTCGATACCCCTCTTCATGCCCTTTTCTAGACATTAACTTTATTTATGCATGCAAAATTCAGAACCATGTATCGCTCAAGCACCCATTTCCTTCATGACATCAGTTGATGCAGCCTTCATCTTGACTTGTTCTTCTGCCCTGTGCTAGAATTACATTACCAGGAAAGAAAGGATAGGAAAGAGCAGGTGTTATTGAAAATTCTGCCCAGCACTTGGCATGCATCACCAAACCCTCTCATTGCCCAGAACCATACTCCCTCGAATTCTTTCTTCATGTGATCAACGTAATATTCCACTGGTAGAGCAGGATGCTGCTTACTCATGTCTTCATCATAACATCATTCTTATAAGCAATAACATTGAAAACACTAGTATAACAGTAGAGAAACATACATTGGCAACACAAATGTACTTCATTTATTGTTTGTTGTCGCTGGTGACCCTCTCGCATTTCCAGGACCATATGTTTCATTCCACTTTTGCACTACTTCCATCTGTCTCTCCCTGGTTCCCATTACCCCACAACCCCTTAGGCCCAAAATTCTACATTTTATGTACAACCACCACTCAGGCTGGCAAATTCCTATAGTCTACTGGTAAGCACAATTCTTCCCTTCACCGCACCATGGCTATAGTGTCCACTTTCAGACACGTTATATTTACATTCCCATTCTTGTCAAACATTTCTTTGCAGTTCTTTTGGTAATCTTTAATACATCTGCCACTTCCCCGGCAATCTCTCCCTTTTATTTCCAGGTGATTGGTCCACCAGAAGGTAATTTTGTTCTCTCCAGTTCTTCCCCTCATGATGACCATGGACTTTGTCCAGTTACGCTGCGCCATGTACACTTGTGGACTAACTATCCATGCAGGTGCCTATGGCTTTGTGTACACTATCCTTAGCAGGCCTATTGCCCATTTTCTCTGTTCCATTACCATTTTGATCGTATGGAAATTTCCCTCAAGAGCAATTCTAAATTCCAATCAGAATGCCTTAATTTCCGCTGAACAGAATTGTACCCCTGTAAACAAATGGATCACATGGAATCACCTTATGTGTAAATATTCTGCTTAATAATCTCACTACCCATCATGGCTTCACAATTGATACAATTTGCATCTCGAACCACTTGATGCCGTCTGCCGTCCCTAAAACAAAAATCTTAAATCCACCTATTATAACCTCTGCCACCATCTCTGCCATGACCCTCATGGTACTTCTAAACCCCACACTCCTTATTCACTGATACCCCTGCCCAATTCTTTGTTTTGTGCATCCCAGGTATTCCCTATGTCCTAATCCCTAGTATTTCATCCCCAATGTGTCCTACTTTACTCTCAGCTCAGCCCCCAAGGACTTCCATTATACATCTAAAATCTGGTACCACCCTCCTGGCCATCGCATTCCTCAACTGCAAGTTTCACTGATGCTTCTTGCACACCATGCCTTGCATTTACCTCAACCCAGATGTCAATACGTACAGATTAGCATTCATGGTCAACTTATTTTGGAGATCTGCAAGGTGGGTCCTTCTGTAACTTCCCTCTTCAGATGAGTAAGACAGCCCAGACCTCTAAGCTACCAGCACCCTGTAGAAACAGGTTCCAGTTAAGTGTCAAATAACAAGAACAACAAGGTACCCGGGTCTCATAATCGTAATCGAAATCAAGATGTGGAGGGATTTGCTGACAGACAATGTTTCTAACTGGTAAAAACAGAGAGAGCTTTCTAAAGGATGAGAACCCTCACCCACCCTGACATGGCATGCTTCATCATAAGGTTCCTTCTCACACCACAACAAGGAGTTGTGGTGTGGGCTACAAACTCCTGAAATAGGATGAGATCTTGGATGCTTTTTGTCCTACCCCATGTGAGTGAAAGGTGTGGGTAAGCTGTGAAGAGTGTAGAAACGTGAATCAAGGTGAGACTAAAACTGTTTCCTGGTCAGACCCTAAAGCTTTATTCTTGTCTCCTGGGGACAGAATTAAAAACAATAGCGTGAAGCACGAAAAAAACACACCCCGGACTATATTCTATGGATCAACATGTGTCTGCCCTATAATAACCCTTCAGCAAGGTGTATGGGGCATTCATCAGGAACTAAATCAAATCGCTTTCCAGTAAAAAGTAACAACATAATAGTATTAAAGATTATACAAATATTGGAACAGACGGTAGTCACCAAAGAGTAGAGGAAATCTACTTCTTAGGTACCCGCTATAGTCGGGTTTTGCGGCCTCCACTCAAGGCTATCCCTGTCAAGAGACTCACGGCTGTGGCAATTGTAAACGCCTGCGTGGCTGATGCTTCCCAGGTTCGAGAACCAGTTGAGTGTCACCAGCAGTCTCTCTCCTTTGGGATGCAAATATCCTTGTAAAACCTTCAGCCCTTCCTCTGATCCCTCAAAAGGGTGTTCATGCAGAGCCAACAGAGGCTCCACCCTGGGCCTATTGATTCCACTGATTCATGGTTTTCTATTCCTCTGGTGTACATATCATCATAATGTACTGCCTTCGCTAAATGGTGTCCTGTGTTTATTGTCTAGATGGTATGTATATGCAAATGAATGATCAATGCAGGTTCAGAATGCAGGAACACATGGACTACCACAATAGGATCTAGAACAGTGCTTCTGAAACTTTTTAGAACCATAAACCAGCTTTTAGTACAATACATTTTCGCGACCCACCTAGCTTTAATGGACATGAGGCAGGCAATTTTTTAATGTAACTAAAGCATCATGTGATAGCGCATTGTCATTTACACACAGCACATTTTCCAATAAAATAATCACTAAATTTGCACATGTAGTTTTACTGATAAAACTAGATTACACACAAATGATAATGTGTGGAACTCGGGTTTCAGTGAATATTTAATATTTGTGCATCACCAACTAAAGTGTATCGATTTGTTCTGATCTTATTAAAATCTTTGTTTCCATCACTCTTGAGAAGTACAAAAAATGTGTTTAATTTTTTCTTTCCTAACTGCTGATTGTGCATAGTTTATTTACAGGAATTTACATTTGGCTGAAAAAAACGACATCCTACAGCCTTTCCTTTCACACTTCATGTACCCAAGCAAGATTGTCACATAATTCACTTTACTTTTATTTCTCTGACTGCAAAGTAAGAGGAGTTTGAAAACACCAGTCACATGTTAAAAAACATAAGCAGCAGAAGAAATAGCCTGGCATTGGCGCACTGTCTTTGAAGCGCAGTGAGTATGACAAGATAAATATAGAGGGGCTTATTTACAAGCCCCTTGCGCTGCCGGTGCGTCACTTTTTGTGACGATCTGGCGGCGCAACTTGCTGCCCCATATTTACAAGGACACGTAAAGCCATCCTGCGTGGCTTTTCGTGTCCTTGTAAATATGGCCCCTTCACATGCAACACTTTGCGTGAAAGGGGGGTGCCATGGGTGCTGCTGTGGGTGTTTCCACACAACACCCGTGGCTTCTGCCACATTTCCAGATTTACCAGAAATCTTAATCCTGGAAAGGCGTCAGGATGCCATGCCACCCCAGGTGAGGCATAGGGAGGCACAACGAGGAGACATTTTTTCATTTCTCCTCGTTTTTTTCCTCTTTCTTTGCATGCTGCATTCTGCAGCACACATAGAATGAGGAAATCACCTATTGTGATTGTGTATGTGAAGTAAGGGGTCCCTTCCTGCACATGAACAATCATTCCCCTCAACGCAGCCACCCTTGCACTGCAGGCACCCTTGCATTGGTGCATGGCAGCAAATTGTGCACCAGCGGAGGGGAGAGCATAGGGATCTGTCATATCTTTGTAGATATGACACATCCCTGTGCTTCAGAATTAAAGCAGTGCGGCGCAGCCAAACGGCTTGCGGCACCGCGCTACGTTAATTCCTTGTAAATGAGGCCCAGAATTTAAAGGCATCTTTATTTATTGCTTGCACTTTCTCAACCCACCAAAATTCAGCTCACGGCCCACCAGTGAGTCGCAGCCCACAGTTTGGGAAACACTGCCCTGGAGCAATTTCATCAGCTGTGAGCTAATTCCTGGAAATAGAGGAATTAGGCAGAAAACCAAGGCGGGGTCAATATCTATTATTTCTAGAAGCAGCAAAGTGGAACGAACCTTCTTTAATCCGATGACTTTGGATTATTGGAGATTCTTGTCACTATGTAATGATTTATTGAGCACCAATAGTATGAAAATGGATCCTCAAGAGATAATGCACCACACTAGGAGAATTATGGGGCATATTAGCAAGACCCACGTTAAAATTATCGCCGTTTTAGCGGCAGGAAACTGCCGCTAAAACGGCGATAATGGGCTTGCTAATATGCGTTATGGAATTCCAATAGAAGCCCAGGTTAGATGTGCAGGACATCTAACCTGGGCTTCTATTGGAATTCCATAACGCATATTAGCAAGCCCATTATCGCCGTTTTAGCAGCAGTTTCCTGCCGCTAAAACGGCGATAATTTTAACGTGGGTCTTGCTAATATGCCCCTATACTCGTATTTGTGCCTAATGCACATATAGGGAAGGGCAGACATGGGTCATTATCCCTAGCTTAGTGTGAAGTAGAAATGATCTTCATTTTTGTGGTGTGGGTCCTGAATATCGAGTAGGGAATATTTTAGACCTTAATATAGCCATAATATCAAGGATAAAAATAGTGATAAGTAAGTATGATAGATTTTCAATACCTAACTCCACATATATGTACCTTAACAATATATATATATCTGTCCCGTTTTATTTCTCGGTAAAATAAAATAACCGAGTTTACCCCTTGACTGTGTGCGGTCTCCTCGCTTCTTTTGATGTGAGAGTCGGAGCTGATATATATATATATATATATTTGTGTGTGTGCGTGTGTGCGTGTGTGTGTGTGTGTGTGTATATATATATACATAAATATATGTGTATATATATATATATATATATATATATATATATATATAAATGTATATATACACATATATGTGTGTGTGTTTATCTTCAATGTACGTAGATTTGGAGTTAAGTATATTACATCTATACTTCCCTATGTGCGCTTACGATTGGATATTTTTGCCTTCGAAATTTTTGGCTACAGAATTTAGGTTTAACAATTTTCTCTAGTCATCATTTCAGTCTATAACCATTTTAGTGATGATGTTGAATTGCATAAGACATTGACGTCCTACTCTTTCCTCGCGTACAATAAACCAAATATTTTATAATATACCTCATAAAAATCAGTGTTATTAATAAGTACACCCTATGAAACAATTGCACAGATTTTGTTTATTAAAGCCAGCAGCTTATAAGCACAGTAGAGCAGACGGTTCTGTTTCTAAAAGTAGAAACGATGGATACATAATCCCGAGTAATTTATGCATCACTGTGGATAAAGTTCGAAATCTAGAAGAACGTCAAATTAGTCTTTAGATTTCGCACAGAAGTGTGTGAAGCTTTTTGCGGCAAACCTATAAATACATGTACAAGTTCTGTACGTGTTTCAGCACAACATTTCTTCAAACCAGCCTCCTTCAGAAGTAACTGGAGCTGTTTTTTCAAGGTAAATCTGTGCTCTGAAGTTATTTGTTTTGGTGCTTTTTATGGGTTTATGAGTCTTACCCTATGTGACGTCCTTACTCCATTTCCTGCAGTACATTCTTTTTTGTGATTAATTAATCGTAGTTTCATTGTGATTAGAACTAGTAGTTGAAGTAGGGAGGGATGAGCTGAAATGCATTCAATGTTCTACTAGTACAGAATGTAAAGCTTTTATTTTTTTGATATTTCAGCAACTTGCCCTGCACTGGCACGCTCCGTAGACAGCCCTGAGAGAATGATGGGTTAACTCCCTCTTCAGGTTGATGGACAATAAAACATAACATTCATTCATTCACGTTTCTCAGTACAAGCCTTTCATCTCCATTCCACAAAGCCTAAAGTCTTTGCAATTCTTTTGATTTTAGATTTCCCATTCTAAGTGCTATTCACTTATCGATTTCCATAGTTCCTATTTTGTTTAGTGGTACAATAGATAAAGAACAGTTGTGTTACATAAATGATTTTGTTAGCAATAATGTTCCAGCAGTTTGTACTCTTCGAAACTGTTTTTCAATTATTTAACATAACCATAATGGTTCACAATTTATGAATATTATGTTTTCCTTATTTTATATCAGGTAATGTGCACTTGCAGCAAATTTGAAAGCATCTGGGCAACCCAACCTGAAGAGAAACAAGCATTGGCAAAGCCAGTGGATCTGGTTTTAATGTACAAATTCACGCAAACACAGGATTTGTCACTGTTTAACCTGCCGAAAACGTGAAGAATATAACACAGGGCACAATCTGTGCACCTTTGTTTCCATTTGTTATCACATTAAAGTCAGACCTATGATCGTTGCCAATGCTTGAGTATTTTTTCAGTGAGATGACCTGGGTGCAAAGGGTATACCCAGAAATGGAGCTGGTGTTGCTGCTGTGGTCCCTTCTGTGGTGAAATCATGCTCCTGTCCCAGCCAAGATGGTTGCTGTTGCCTTTGCTGTGGGTACAGCTGTGGTTGCTGTAGTTGTCCCTCTTGAGGGGAGAGCTCTGGGGGCTACTGTTTTTTGGCTATGGTTATAGTGAAAGTTGTGATCCCTGCTGTGGTTTCTGATGTTCTCACACCTATGGTTGCACCTGATGTTGCTGTTGTGGTTCTGGCTGTGGTCAGAACTATTGTTGCTGTTGTGGTCCCAACTGTGGTAGAAGCTTCTGAGGCTGTTATTGTTAATGCTGTGGAGTCCGCTCTGGTTGATGTTGGACTCTCCTGGCGTTACAGCTGTGGACACTGACCTATTTCCTGCTATGTGGTGCATGCTGTTGCCCTGCTGCTTGCTCTGCTTGTAGTGTTTGAGGCTGCTCTTGTGACAGCTGCTATTGCTGTTGCAGTGGTGGGTATTGTGACACTTGTTGATGGTGTTACAGTGGCAGCTGTTGTTGCTGCAGTGGTTTCTGCTGTTGTTGCCTCTGTTCCAGTTCTCCCTGCTGGGCTTACTATTATGGTCACCTCTGTTCCGGTTTTGATGGAAGATGGTGCTACTGCTGATGCGTTTTCATTGAAGCTGTGGTCTCTGCTAGGCTTGCAGTTGATGTTTTTGTGATAACTGCTGCTGATTTGGTTGTGGCTTATGCAGCAGCTGTCGTGGCTTTCGTGGTGGCTGCTGTTGTTGTCAGGCTCCCTACCCTGGGGCAGCTTTTATAACAATTGAAGTTCCTACAGCTTTGGCAACTGTTGTTATTGCTGTGTTCCTATTGTGGTTGCAGTGTGGTCACTGCTGTTGCTTTGCCTTGCTGAAAGCTGTTGCTGCTGTCGTTGGTCATACCATGTTGGCAGCAGTGGTTGCTACTAGGGTCGCTGCTGCTGCAGCACTGTGGTGCCTGCTGTTGTGACAGCTGTTGCTGCTGTTGTCCATGCTGGATGGTGCTATGGTACCTGTCGTGGATTCACACTTGTTTTATAGGGAGTGCCAGAGGACAATATTTGTGTCTCGGAAGCGCCATATTTCAATAGCAGAGTAGGACTATTGATGACTTGGGGTACAAAGGTTTCTTTTTTAAACCTGTGAAATTTTCCAAAGTTTCTGATTTTTTCTTTATGTTAAGTTTGAAGAGTTACCTTGTTTAAGTTCATCTTTGCCCGTTAGTCACTGAAAGATAACTTTTACAGCAATGAAAGATAATGTTCACTTTAATTAAACCCCCAAATGTGAACTTCATATGCATGGGTTTTCGCTGTTAGTTTACCTTTTGTAACATAAATTGTGACAAAGTCCTTATTTTTTTCTCAAATGTGGGGGAGTGTGAAAGCTTGGAGCAGTGATGTGATGCTGTAAAGACATTGGTGAATTTCAAAGGATTTTGGAAATATACTTTCACGATGACACATTCCTAGTGATCCACCACCGGCATTTAGAGCACCCTGTTTCGTTAACCTAGAAGTGAGAGGGTACAGTTAGTACTTGGCATCACTAGCATCTGGTCAAGAATTGCTTAGCTTGTGTATTACTATTACAAGTGTCACTTTCCACCAGGTAAAGCATCTCAGGCATTTTGGGGCACCTGTTCTGTTTCTTTCCAAGATGAGGCTTTTGGTGTTGCCCCATGGTCTGCTAGTATCAAAACTGCACACAGGGAAAAAAAATTGCACAAGCAAAATCTTCCCTCAGTCCCAACATTCTACGTTTTGCGTATTCCACATCATTTTTGTTTTTCATCTGTGAACACTTTATGGTGTCATTTCCACCCCAAGGAAATTGGGTAAAGCAGAAATGTCTAGAATGCAGTCATATGATTAAATGTCAGGTGCTTAAAGTGGCAGGTGCAAGAATGAAACCATGAGAAACATCAACACTGAGAGTGAGTATCCTTCATTAGTATCTAAGCATGACCCTCTGCACCTCGTTATTTTACAAACACCCCTACATTTTAATAATCCTGCTTCTGGTCCCGAGTAAGTCCCATGGCTAAACATTAGCACAACTCTATGTTAACATTACTAAACAGGATGTGCTGCGGCTATGAGTGCTTTAGACACTGTGGAGCAGGTATCCTTTGTGATTTTTTTTTATACAAGGCCATATATATATTATTTAAATTATTTAGCATTCTTATATAGTGCATCAGGACATGTATGACCTAAAGAGCACGAGGGGCAAAATGGACATGTGTGCCCGCTTTCTGCGTCCCCAGGACACTTTACTTTTACGCAAGGGTCTCCAGATGCTTGTGCAACACCTTCCATAATACAGATAGCGCCAGTGCTACATGTGTGCCAATGCGATCTTCAGGGGACATTCCTTCATTTACACGGGGGTGGGACCCCCTGTTAATGAGGAAAACACTTTACCTTTGTGGCCGTGCTATGTTAGGGACGCAGCCTCAAAGACAAAGAGGCCGTCAGGAGGCACGCTGACTGTGCACCACAGAGAGGTGGCATACAGGCCCTGTGCCCCTATGAGGGCACCCTCTGGAAGAGGGGGAAAGGGATCCCCCTTTCTAAAGCAGGCCACATGCTGCCTGCCTTGTTTCAGACAGCCAGTCCCCTTTCACTGATGTTCTGGTCCCAGCGCAGCTGCAAGTTCGCGGCTGCCCTGGGGCAGCTCATAGAGTGTAACAGTGCTCGCAGCACACAGGGCAATGCACCTCTTCCATAGGGCAGCCTCTCAGGCGTGCAACGCCCATTGGGCTCATAGGGCATCAGCCCCCCCCCCCCCCACCCCTTCTCCCCGTCGTGTGTGTCAGCCTGGGCTGAGACAGCTTCCCGGGCACACACACAGACAGTTTTTGAGCTACTCTGGGCTGGCTGGTCTGGCGTCCGTCTTATCGCAGCCGCACCCGAGTACTTCACAGGTCTTTAAAAGACCATTTACTTGTTAACGAGGCTTTGTTGTTTTTTCACCCCTTCTTAGAGCCCCTACATCTCCACTCTGCCTATTGCTGGAAGAATTAGCCCCCCCCAAAAGTTTTATTAGCCCCTTCCCCGAAATTTGACGCTAGTTGCGCCTCTGCAGCCTCAGGACCGTGAGGTGATAGGACGCTTTTCGCAAAACTAGGAAACACAAGTACATTAATCACAAGAACAGATAAAATAACAACAGTAAAACCGTTTTTAATAGTTGTGTTTAACTCAGGAAATTTAGATCAAGAGCTAGCCCCACAAACAATTTTCACACAGCCGTCCACAGAAGCTTATTTCGTTTAGTACGTGTCATTTTCATCCAAATTATGCGTTTAATGCGTGGAAAAAAAAGTCTACACTTATCAAAATGTCTCCTCTACTTCTGCCTCTGTTGTGAGTTAACAATGACGAGGTCCATGAGGTGTTTCCCAAATTAAGTTCTATCACTTCCGTGTGGCAGTATCTTGACATATTTTAAGCTGCTTGGAATGTCTGCTAGAAGCATTTACAATGTTAGCAATATGCAAATTAGAAAGTAACTGTGGCCCTCAATAAGTCAGTGTCACGTCAAGTGAAAGAGTGCACGTTGAGCGGATTAGAGAGACTTCTTCCTGTAGATGGGATGCTGATGCTGACAGCCACCCAGAAGATTGCAGTGATGCAGACTGCAAAGGAATGACTCTGCCAACCCACGTTCGCTGAGAAACCGACCATGATCCGGCCAGAGTCTCCACCCAGCTCCGGTCCAGAGTCTGACGGTGCAGCGTGCAGTACTAGTACTGGGCAAGGCAATAGCTTCGCATTCGTTTTAGGCACAGAACATCCAGGCACACATGCATGCTAGACCATGCACCTACAGACACCCACTTTCACAAAGTCTGCCAGATGTGCAGGTATAAATGAACACAGACCAACAATTATACATAATGCAAGAGGTACAGGTTGAGGTGCATCAGTGCAGAGAGGCATCATGGCCAGCAGGCAGATCTAGGTGATGTTCAGCACACAGAGATGTGCACCAGGACAGCACTAGTGATGCACCTCATGAAGACAACAGGTAAAGCCCTCAGGGAGCGCTCAGTCCTGCGCTTCGAAGGGAGCACTGAGTGGTGCGCCTCATGGTAACGCTGACTGCTGTGCATAAAGTGAGCAATGGATATTGTGCATCACAGAAGCACTGATTTATGTACCGTTATGGGGCTGTGTGGATTGTGGGGGCAGAAGAGGCTGTGCAGCAGGATACATAGCTGTGTGTATTGTGGGGGCAGATGCATAGGATACCTGGGGTCTGGTGGCTCAGTGGACTAATGTGTCTACTGTAGGGACCTGTTTTTGACCTCATGGTCATAGGTTCGAATCCGGGTGGGTCCACTCAGCCTTTCATTCTTCTGAGGTCGATAAAATGAGTACCATTGATTTGGGTAACATTAAACATCTGTTATTCAGCACCAAGATACCCTTCTGGGTGAACATGCACTTTACAAATACACGTTATGTTATGTAGTATACATGGGGTGATGAAAGCAGGAAGTTATAGACAAAAAAGGTGAATGATGTGATGCCGGGTGCAAAGGGTGAGGTCAGAGCGGTCTCATATTGTCCCGAGTTATGTAATCCAGTCTTGACTTGTTTATGTAAATTTAGTGACTCCTGGCATTTATCTATTATGAAGGAACAACTTCAATTACCAGAATGCAAATGAGGAAAATAATTGCAATTGCATGAGCAGCTTATTTTTAACATTTTGGAAGATGAAAAAGGGCATATTGAGGTTTTTAGGTCTCGGCTAGGCAGCGCTTGCGCTGTCTCGTAGAGACATGCAGTATATACTTTAGTGAGGGTCTGACCGCCTCTTTTTAAATAGTTCTTCTCATTTGTTCTCCAGTGTGCCTTTCAAACCGTTTCTACTTGGTATTGGTTACTAGTGTTTGAAGTCCCTCCTTTTGGGCTGTTAGCCACGCCTGTGGCTGTTGGCCCCTTTACTTGTATCAGGGGCGTTGTTTTGGTTGTTGAACTTTTTTATTTAATGCACGTGATGTTGATGGAGTGCTTCCGAGGCACAGACACATGGGCGTGTCCACACATGAGCAGCGCCACACACGCAATGCGTGAATTTCTATTCCCAGCGCAGCCCGTGTCTTCGGCATTACTGTGTTGTACCTTGCACTTTACAGTGCCCCGGGTCCACACACGAGCAGCGCCACACACACAATGCGTGCATTTCTATTCCCAGCACAGCCCGTGTCTTCGGCATTGCTGTGTTGTACCTTGCACTTTACAGTCCCCCGGGTCCACACACGAGCAGCGCCACACACGCAATGCGTGCATTTCTATTCCCAGCGCAGCCCGTGTCTTCGGCATTGCTGTGTTGTACCTTGCACTTTACAGTGCCCCGGGGGCACAAGCAGGGACCGACTAGAGTGCTCCTGTACAAGCACGCAGTCTATGGTCTCCCCGGGGCACAAGCAGGCATCCACTCCGGCGTGCTTTTCTTGTTAAAACTGGAGCGCGAAAAAAGTGAGGTGGGCAGACGTGGACACCGGTAAGGTTTACTAGAATGGGATGGAGTGCTTGTGTTTACAGATATCTGCCTCGTGTACTTCTCCCACCTCCGCTGTGTGTAGCACTGTCGCCTTTGTGCTTCTCCCTGTCCCCCTCCGTGTTGCTGTCTGCCTCGTGTGCTCCCCCTGTTGCATTGTCTTGGCTGCTCCACATTAATTTCTCTTTTTCCGGTTTGCTCTCCTCTCTGTGCTCCACTTTGTGCTTTCTCGCTCTGTCGTCTGCTTCCCCCAGTGTTGCCTCCTGCACCGGACTCCGTGTTGCTTCCCCCTCATCAGTTAAAGAAAAAACTTTGCGTTTCATTCCCGTTTATACATACTAGCATTACAAAAGTGTCTGTGCAGACCAAAAGCGCCTATGTAAACTACACGTTTAATATTGGGAAACTCAAGGGCATGCCGAAAATGAAGGAATCTACACATTTTCTGTTACATGTTCAGCGTGCCAAAATACATAGTATGTGGAAGTACAAAGTGTTGAACAATAGAACAACATTTTGAATAAAAAATCTGCATATACCAATTGCGATAATGAAAGGGTTAGTTCATTGCCTTTCAAGAAGTAAGGAACGTCATGGCCAATTTGTTGACAAGAAAGTAAGTGACATCATGTTCAGTCTGGTGGCGAGAAAAGTAATGTTGGCTCCTGAAAGCATGACAATCATAGACTGACTTCCAAATGGTCTCTTATTGATGACTTAATACCTAAATTTGGCACAGCCGAAGACACAAATAGTTAATTGAGCGCACTTAACAGTTAATCATCATCTATGACACTGTTAACGTATTTTCGTATTTTAAATAAAGTGGCCTTCGTGCACCAGAAAGTAATTGTGCTTTGATGTTCCATTTCTCACTAGATCTAATTAACCTTTTTTAAAACACCACACATTTCGAGCTGCAAAGTGTACTGAGAAGACAGGCTAACAGCATAATTGTGTTTCCCTACAACACTTTTTTACCCTGACATTTAGAAAGACCTGATTATGAATGGATTTAATTTAAGTCAGCAGGCGCGAGAGCTTGTATTATGTTTGGTAACTGCTCTTGCTCTATTTAGCCGACAGATTTTATCACCTTTGTAGTAAAGTATGTGAAGAGTCACAAATACAACACTGTTCATCTCCCTGTCACATCCAGATTAAAAAAAAAGTGTGGAAGATTCAGAAACAGGAGCAATTTCATGTAGAGGAGTTTGTTGTGGATGTATTTGTACCAGAAATATGAAGGACAATGGCGGCACACATGGGGTGGAGGATGTGAAGGGCAGGAATTTTAGGGAATACATGTGGTAGGGCGCAAGTATAACTGTTGAGTGGTATTGTGGTATCAGTGAAGTAAACTGAGACCGTCAGCTAAACCAGAAGAAACAGTTAGGTGTTTGCTGGGAGTGGTGGTATTTTGTGGTGCTGTATGGTTATGCATTGTAAAATGTATGGTTTAGTGTTGTGCAAGGAGCTGTTTTATCTGGGCAATTTTTAGGGTTCTGAATTTTGGATGATGCCGACTTGTGTGTTGTAGTATAATGTGTAAAAAGTGGTTTACTATGACCAAGAGCTGTCGTGATTGCATAATGCTGTGCATTGTGATGAAGTTGGCGTCTCTTTAAGTACATTGTGCAGTTTAGCTACTGTTTGATACAACATATGGGTTGCATGTTTTTTTTGTGTTATGTATAACGTGGTAGAGTTCATCTGAAATGATGTTCTAGTAACATGTAATGGTGTGGCGAGGGTGAGGTGGCATGGCAGGCAGAAAGCCCAAGACAGGAGATGCATGGACCGCCTCCCACTATCATGCAGGAGTATCTTCCACTCCAACAGGGCACAAAGGAAGGCATGTCAGTAGGAGGGCTACAAAATGGACAAGAGAGGAGAGAAGCAAGCAATAAGTCCAGGGCGAGTGAAGGAAGAGGTAAGAGAGCCATTTATTAGTCTGACAGGTGTGTCTAGGGATTGTGGGAGAGTTCACTCCAACCTTTTACCAAAGAGAACCTTGGGGCATTATTCACAAGTGAGGTTGTAGGTTCCCCCTGGTTGGCAGCCTGTTCTAGGTCCTCCATCATGCCTATTCCAGCCTCCTTCACTCATCTGTAGATTTCAGAACATGATGCTTTTAGAGACACTTAAGTCGCTCTTGTAGTGCTTCAATAAATTGATGGCGAATATTCAAGTGGCTGTTTTTTCATTGGGGCCGGTCTTGCTTTTGCAATGTACATGCCTGGAGTCGAACATGTGGGACTCTACACATAGCCGCTTTAGTAGACCCGAACAACTAAAACAGGCTGTAAGTGCTGAGCTACTTTAAGTCTTCTGCTCACAAGTTCGGATGTGACAAATGAAACGTATGACAAGTCTTTGAAAGTGCTAGAAAGGGTAAATCAAGTGCTATGTTTGAGGTGCATGGAGAGAACAGTTGTCCATCTCGTGGCCGTAATATCATTTGGTGCCTTCAGTCAAGATTGAGGTACATCGCCCGAGCTCGCATTTCATAAATAGGAGGTGGAGTTGTAGATCAGAATTGTTTCGTTCTAAACAGTGAATAGAAGGGTGTGCTGCATTGCAAGATCGAGGTGCATTGGCTGAAATGTGCATGGCTCAGCAATACTCAGGACTATACGAGTCAAGACTGAGTTTCATTGGGCTAGTTAATTCTACTGGAACAATAGCAAGTTGATAGAAGTTTACAGAATGAATTATATCATGAGGGTTCGGGACTAGGCGCATCGTTAAGTGTATGTGGGTACCAATCCCAGTAAATTAGGTTTGATCAACAGGATTAACGTACATTGACATAACCATGCCTTCTAAACTATGTTTTATGTGAGCACTTATGAAAATGCAATGCACGTTGTGTGGTCCTATTACTGGAGTAGCATTTGATGCTGCAGAATGAGTATGTGGCATGGTTAAAACTTTATTTATAACAAACTGGTGTTAGTCTTTCTTAGTTATTTTTTCCAGATGCTGGTGGTTTGGTTGGTTGGTTGTGTCTTATTCAAAACGTATTTGGTGGAAATGAACCACCAGCACCTCTGTCGATAACCCCCACTATTGCGACTTGCAGATTCCACCAGTGACCATGTTGTGGCCGTTTTAGAGCACTATTTCCCGTCCCTGTTTCCCGATGGAACCGCTACCGGCCAACCAGCTGCAAAAAATATGCTGCATGGTTAAATACCTATAAGGCCCCAAAGGCGAGACCGATTGCATTGCAAATGCTTGTTTCCTACTGCATTTGTTTAGAGAGGTAGGAAACTGCAAGGGATTGTCATTTCCTCCATGTATCACTGACACCACACAGGAACTGTAAGGTCTCCAAGACTTGTAAACTAGAAGAATGTAAACTTTATTCAGGAAACAATGTTTCTGTCAGATGACATGTTGGTTACAATATTCTGGTATATGTGGAACTGCTGGCTTCGTCTGTTCTGGTGTCATGACGTTTACCAGTGGGAGGTGGATACTCAGATCTTTCTCTATATGGATTGAGATGGGATTGTCAGAGCTGATACCTTCCATATAGAACTGGAGGGTTTGGACCCAACACAAGGCTGAGTTGGCAGTGGGTGGGCAGAGGACATCCTGTGGTATTCCACCATTTTGCTGGTAGACAAATTTGGGCCCTTAAACAAAACCAGCTCTTTTTAAGGTCTGGTAGTCTCACTCACCACAAATTGCTGCTACTACCTGTGATTCTTTCTTCCAGTTTAAACAGCTTCAGCAAATTGGCCCATACCTTACACCTTTGGGCCATGCCTTACACCTTTGGGCCATGCCTTACACCTTTGGGCCATGCCTTACACCTTTGGGCCATGCCTTACACCTTTGGGACATGCCTTACACCTTTGGGCCATGCCTTACACCTTTGGGCCATGCCTTACACCTTTGGCCCATGCCTTACACCTTTGGCCCATGCCTTACACCTTCAGGGCCATGCCTTACACCTTTGGCCCATGCCTTACACCTTTGGGCCACGCCTTACACCTTTTGCCCATGCCTTACACCTTTGGGCCATGCCTTACACCTTTGGGCCATGCCGTTCACCAGTGATTCTCAAACTTTTTCGACTTGCGGCTCCCTCGACCCATTGGCCATTGGCCACGGCTCCCCACTGTTACTTTTTTTTGGAGGGTGGGGTTCACTGAAAATAATTGGGATGAAGCTGATGAAGGTATTATAATCATATATGCATGGTGTTTTGTATTACTAAGGCGGCGTAATAAAATATTTCTAGTTACACTGCTTTGCCCATGCCTTTCTTAGAGAACCCTTTCAAACTTTTTTATCCCACTTACAGTACTAGATAGCACCCCTATGCATGTAGACCCCATTGCCAAAGTGTTTCTGCGCTTGAAGAATATTTGCATGCCGTTCCATTTCTACCCATGGCATATGTGCCAACACACCTGTCTCAGCAGGGTGACTCACGATTTTTAAACTCACATACAGCTTTATTTTATCTGTCTCCTCCCTAAAATTGTCTCAAATTCAATTCAAGCCAAATAAATTCTTCAGATTTTTTTTTTTTTTAAATGTCCCTCTTTCTTGCTTTCAAATGTTGTCTTCGGGGCAGTTAAAGCCTGGAATGACCTTCCTGTCCACCTGAGAAATGCCACAGATCTTTTATCCTTCAGGAGGGGTCTAAAAACTTGGCTTTTCGATAAGTAACTCTGCCTGTGCTGCTTTAGCTGAAAGGATAGGTAATTAGCGCCAGGACACCTTTGGGTAACCGCTGCGCTTTATAAATACCCGTAACATAACATAACATAACATAACATTATGCCCTATATGGTATTTTACTTCCCTGTGCTCATATAGAGAGCTGGCCTGTCTGGAAATGTGTGTGGAATGAAAGAAATATGTACTGGAAGTACCTATGATTCAAGTACACATGTCAATACTTAATATCACTTAGTGGTTTGAGAGACAGGACAACTGTACTTTTTCCTGATAACTTGCATTGGTGTAAATTGCATTTGGAAAAAAACGAAACTATCAACAAGTCCAACAAAATTAATCTGGCATCTTCCGCTTACTTTGGGAGTGTTGGAACATGAGGATCCAGTGAAATATGTAGGTCATCTCTCTTGATATGCCATCGATTAAGCACTACGTTTCCAGCTTTAGGCATGTCACTTACAAATCATCAACATCATGCGTTTAAGTCTAATTAGTTTAACTGAAGACAACAAACCCTTCAACATTAAATGCATTAAAGTGCTTGGTGTGTGGCTCTCCTGGCTAGTTTTAACGGCTCCCCAGGGAGCCATGGCGCACAGATTGGGAGCCACTGCCTTACACCTTTGGGCCATGCCTTACACCTTTGGGCCATGCCTTACACCTTTGGGCCATACCTTACACCTTTGGCCATACCTTACACCTTCGGGCCATGCCTTACACCTTTGGGCCATGCCTTACACCTTCGGGCCATGCCTTACACCTTCGGGCCATACCTTACACCTTTGGCCAATGCCTTACACCTTCAGGGCCATGCCTCACACCTTCGGGCCATGCAATACACCTTTGGCCCATGCCTTACACCTTTAGGCCATGCATTAAACCTTCGGGCCAGAGGATGGCCCTAGTCGACTGTCGCCTGATTCATGAAAAGTTTCTGGATCTCAGTCCTACGAAGAGTTTAGGAGTTGGGCCACAGAAAAGCCTCAGTGATTCACTTCCTGAAAAAGAATCCTCTGACTTCTAATATTAGCAAAAGTAATTTTGAAGGTAATCGCACACTCTTTGGTAAGGCTCCTTTGTTCGTGATGAATAAACTCTGGAGATATTCTCCCTCGAGATCTCTTTGTGTTCATGGACTCATTCCCGTTTGTACATTCCCTTTATCAAAAGACACAGCAGGCGCTGAAATCCATTTCAGGTCTGGAGTAGCGACAATTTTAGCTGGCTGCCTGAGCTCATGTAATGAAGCAGGAAATAATACATGGAGAGGGGCTTCAGCCATTTCTTGTTAGAAATATCATTCACTTTTTGGATCAGCCCACAGGATAACATACATACATTCTCCTTCTCTGCTGACCTCTTGGCTGTATGTTCTCTCTTTGGATCTGAGAAATACCTCTAACCAACTTCTGTTTCTAAGGAACTGTAAAGCGGGTCCTTCTGTAAGCACTCTTCATGACAGTGCCATTCTCTATGAAGTTCTTTTGGTCTTCTCTTCATTGTAGTGCCAAGAATCCCTTGGGTTGTCTGTTAAACTCAAAGGAAAATTCAAATAAATAAATAACCTGTATCGTCCATGCACATGGGCACATATAACACACGGGCACACATTCAGAGAAGCAATGCCCAATCAGAGACACACAGATACACTTGCGTAGCTGCAAGAGGCCATGTGCCATGTATCAGTCTTAGGTTTTTTGTCAGGGGCAGTTCGAAAGGTGTGATTTGTGAAACTGTTTTAAAATGTTTGAGACAAAACTACATGCCCCGTACTACAAAGTATTCTAGGCTGGCATGTTATTGCACACCAGCTATGTACATATGGATGTAACATTTAAAAAAACATACACCTCATCATGTTCAAAATATGACAATTTTAGTTTGCTGCTTTAAGGTGTTGTCTGATGTTGGACGTGGCCCTTTCTGCAGGGTCATCCCCAAACGTTTTTCCTTCACCCTCCATTTTCTGAACCCATCCTTGTTGGCTTTTACGACTCTGCGCACTTTACCAATGCTAAACAGTGCTAAAGTGCTTGTGCTCTCTCCTGTTAACATGGTAGAATTGGCTTACACCCAATTGGCCTATGTAATTTACTTGTAAGTCCCTAGTAATGTGGTTCTACATGTACCCAGGGTCTGTAAATTAAATGTTACTAGTGGGGCTGCAGCACTGATTAGGCCACCCACTTATGTAGTCTTTTAAACATGCCATTGCAGCCTGTGTTTGCAGTTTTTAAACAGCCATTTTGACCTGGCAAATAAACCTTTGCCAGGCCCAAACCTTCCTTTTTAATACATATAAGTCACCCCTAGGGTAGGCCCTAAACAGTTCACAGGTAAGGGTGTGGTGTATTTAAAAAGCTTGATGTGTACTTTTAAGTTTTACATGTCCTGGTCATGGAAATCTCTTAAATTCGTTTTTCACTACTACAAGGCCTGCCTTTCCCATAGGATAACATTGGAGTTAACTTATTACATTTAATAAGCTATAAATTTCAAATGGGTGCAGGTAGACATTTCATGCTTGGTGTCTTTTTGAAACTGTAATGAAAAACCCTCTTTAATGATAAAATTGGATATTAAATTACAGTTTTGAAAATGCCACTTTTAGAAAGTTGGCATTTTCCTGTCTTAGCCATTGAGTTCCTGCAGCCTCTCTCTGGGTTGCATGACTAGGTGTAGTTGGCAGTTGGTCTGGTGTATACCTCCCAGACAGCCACACACAATAGAGAGCTTAGATGTGCCTGGATGGGCCATCACTGACAGGATGGTGAGGGTGGAGCTGGGCACAGCTCCACTTGCACCTGAATAGACTTGTCCTGCCTTCACACAAAAGGCGGCATACCCCCTGTAGATAGTCTGGAGACAGGGCATGGGAGACAGGAAACCTTTTCACTTTAAAGGGAATCCAATAGAAGCATCTCCCACTTCAAAGAAGACATCAGGTATAAGTATTGGACCTCAGACACCAAATCTTCAGTACACGTCTGGGCCTGTGGAAGACTCTGCCAGGAAAAAGGGCTGCTGTGCTGCTGAAAGGACTGCCACTCTGCTTGACTGCTGCCCTGCTGTGCTGACCTGCTGCCCTCTTGCCTGGGTGAGAAGGACTGGACCCGCTGGAACCAAGACTGTGCGACACATCTCAACATAAGGACATAGCATCGCTCAACACAGCTTCCCAAAACCGCTGCTGCATTATGCATCTCCTCGCCCAGATCTCGCATCGCCACTGCTGTGCAACATATCCTCTACACAGGAATCTGCATCTCTTCCCACCCAGGATCGAGGTACAGTGTTCAGCGGACCGAAGTGGCTCCCTGTAGCCGGCCCGTGAACCATCACGGCCAGCTTGAACTTCTGACCATGTTCTGGTTTAGCGTGACCAGATATCAATAGTTGGCGCTTTGTGCTTTTTGGCACTATATGTACTAAAATCTTTAAACTTGCATATATCTGGTTCTACTGGTTGGATTTTTGTCGTTTTGGTCTTGATTTCTGTATTAAAATGTAATTATGTTTCTAATTTGGTGTGGGATTCTTCTTGTGTTGTGTTGTCACATTATTATTGTTTGAAGTGTTGCACAAATACTTTACACATTGCCTTTAAGTTAAGCCTGATTGCTCTGTGTCAAGTCACTAGAGGGTTGAGCACTGGTTAATTTGGGGTTTGCTTATGATTTCACCCTGACAAGGATTGTGGTTGCTGCCTGAGTAGGGTTTCATCCCTCTCAACCAGTAACCAAATTTCTTACATCCGATTTTTTTGTGCCCACGTTCTTGATAAAACGTGCACAAGGAAGCATGTTACTTATTTTTAATGGCATTTTTCATCTTAAGCATGTTCACAGCAAGTGCTTACATTTCAACGAAGACACAAAGGTCTGTGTAATAAAGTATTGTAATAGGATGTGGGGAAAATAAGAGACTAATTGAACCAGTAAATACAGTGCAATACATGAAGGATTTCTCTAACAATGCACTAATGAAAACATAAAATGCAATATTAACATAACGTTACCTACTTTGCTCTCTCGCTCAACCAATCACAAATACAGCACCCCAAATTGCACATCAGAAATGCTTATTCTGTCTCTAAAAGGACATGACATATGAATGCCATAGGCAGAATTAATCAAGCAAGAACTAAACATGCATTGCCAAAGCTAATAGGTCTTGTGCTATGCTGAAGCACTTAAAGACAGGCAAGACAGGCATGCCCAAGTGTGCATTTGTGCGTGCATTAGCATTTAGGAGAAGATAGAGGGAGAGGTAGGAAGATGCAAAATAGTCCCTCATGCATTTCAATGCATGCACTCTATTGGAAGCAGATGGATATACACAAACAGCTAATGGCATTTGGTGAGAGAGAAATACTTCTTTGGCCTGAGCCAAGATATGATTGTCAGTGTCTTAAGCCAATGGCCGGAAGAGATTGGTCAAACAAGCCAATGGTAGGAAGGAGCATGCTCAGCCGCGCTGTCAAACCCAGACCTAAGAAACAGAAGCAAGAGGATTTGGAAATTTCGGCTCATGCATTATGTTATGTTAATATGATATGTTAATAAACTTGTCGAGCGCACAAATACCCATATGGAGCAACTGTGATAGCAAAATTCTTTGAACGCCCAGCATTTGCACAAATGTGGAAAAAAAAACACTAACACCAAGATGAGCTTGAGTACATGTGGACATTTTGTCCATGAAACATAGCAAAGACTTAAGATGCTCACATGTAATGGAGCTAATTGATTAGAGGTGACTTGAGTAAACAGATCACTTGACCTTCTTTAGAACTGCACTATTCATATTATTTGCATTTTGTGGCCATCTATTTAATTATTCATTTATTTACATATTGACCTAAGAAAGGCGAGCACAGGAGCACCTCATGCACTGAGTTAATGGATCAATTACCGAATGGGCTCTTAACCGGTTTCATAATAAAATGATACTGTTCTTACTTAGCATCCAAATGTAAATCAACTTAAATATAATTAAAATAATTGAGCAAAATGTATGTCATTATTCCTAAAGTCGCTTCATTCACTATGGGGCACATGCATCAACACTCTGTAAAGCGATTCCTTATTTGCGAAAAATAAGGATTCGCAATTAATAAATCGCTATTCGCGATGCATGTACAGATCCGGTAAAATATAGCGATTCGCTACAAATCGCTAAAAAACACAAAATACACGACTGCGAGTCGCAAAAATAGAAATTAGCTAATACCGAATTCGGTTTTAGCGGAATCGGTAATAGCGAATTCGGTAATAGCTAATTCGCTAAAAACGGGTCGCACGAGGAGCAGGCTGATGACATCACACCCAGGAAGTCATCCAGCCCATGCTTCATTCAGTGCCCTGAAGAGGAGGAGGCAGAGGACTGAAGCTGAGCTGAGAGACTCCACCCTCACAATCCAGCTACACTACACCTAGCCAGGATGGACAACAATGCAGCAAAGTCAACTGACACGCCCAGGAAGAGGAAGAGAAAGTTCTCAGAGAGGGAACTGGAACACCTGATAGAGGGGGTGAGCAGCAGCCACGACAAACTGTTTGGCAAGTTGTCCCTGAAGGTGCCAGAAGCTGTGAAGCGCAAAATATGGCTGCGCCTTAAGGAGAAGGTAAATGCTGTGGGAGTCACACACCGCAGCATTGACAACCTGAAGAAAAGGTGGTACGACCTCAGGAAACGTGCCAAGGAGCGCATAGCAGAAAGGGTGAAGGAAGCAGCTGGCACAGGAGGGGGAGCATCCAAAGTACCCGCCAACACAGCCCTGGAGGACCTCGTTGAGGGGACGATTGAGCCTGAGGCAGTCGTGGGAGTCACCCAATTGGACACTTCCGGCACAGCAACCACACAACAAGGTAAGAAGCATGCCTGCGTGAATACGCTGCAAATTGTATACCCATGCACATCCCCCCAGCCAAATCACAGTGTGCCGGAAGAAGTCCATTGCACATATACCCTCACATACCAATAGCATCATGGGAGTTGTAGTCATGTCAGCCAACTGCTGTGGTGTTGTCGGGAAGGTGATGTGGGTATGTATCATTGTCAGCATGGCATCAATGAATTTACGGAAGAAGCGTGAAAGTGCGCTTTGTGAGACGCCTCCGGCTACCGCTACAACCCCCTGGAAACTTCCGGACGCCAGTAAGCGCAGGCTGCATAGGACCTGGACGTGCGCAGGAATGGCATTTGTCCTACGGGTCTGGTGCTGCAGTAGTGGTTCCAGATCAGCAATTAGGCGCATTATCATGGCACGATTCAGACGGTACTTGTCATATACTTCCTCATCATTTTGGCCCAGCAATGTGATGCGCACTCTGAATACCCTCTCCTGGATCCTCCTCCTGCGCTGTGCTGCTGCATTTATTCTCATCCTCCTTGGAAGCACGTAGAGGGCTGCCATTTTGGAAAACTTACAGGGTCTCCAGTGCCATTTTTGAAGGGTTTCAGATAGTTAACACCTGTGGTTAATTTTTTTTTTTGTTTTGTTTCATCAACTTTACCTCCTGGTTGGGATTCCCCTTATTCTGCTCATGCTAAATTGCGATTTAGATGTTATTCGTTATTTGCAAATTTTGATGCATTCCTTTGCGAATCTTTATTTGCTAATCGCTATTAGCTAGCGCAATTGATGTTTCGCTATTTTCGAATCGCTACTTTGCGAGTCGGTAAATTACCGGGGTTTTTTTTAGCGATTGTGTAGTTTTTTCGCTATTGGGGTTGATGCATTGGAATATGTTGTTTTGCCCTCGCTAACGGCCTATTTTAGCGATTCGCTAATTTAGCGAGGCGTATTTTGCTTGATGCATGGGCCAGTATGTTTCTCATGTACATGCGAGACCAACATTTTAGTTCAAATTACTTATTCTTCAAATGAAGAGTATTTCAACATAGTTCATTTGGCCAACATTTTTCCATGTTCATTCAGAGAATCTTTTTTATAAAATCCAGTAAAAAACGTTTCACAACACCATAGATTCCTCAAGGTTCGATTTTATTGCACATCCAGAAGTAATTCTATTATTTTCTCGAAATGATTTCTCAACAGCACTTTTGCAAATTCATATAGGACTTGCACCTGCAAGAGAGACTTGTAAAATGTAAATATGATAAAATCTAGCTTCTTTAGGCACTGTCGCTATGGCCGTCCAGGGAACCAAAGGCAGTCCTGGCAAGTTTTGTTAGACCAGCCTCCATACTGTGTGAAGTGAGGCATCTCTGCAAGCAGGCCCACCTACTAAATGTTGACAGTCGCGACCGGCATGACTCGCAGGTGGGGGGGGGGAGGGGGTGGCGTGGGGAGGAGGTTGCGCGGGGAGGATGTTTAATTTAAAATAAAATACTTACCTTCGCCGGCACGGTCCTGTGTCGTCGGTCCCGCGTCGTCCTCTGCAACAGGAAGCAGGCAGCCTCCCTCCCCTCCCCTAAGCCAATCACAACGCTGCAATGCCAGCATTGTGTTTGGTTGGGACGCCGACTGCACAGGCGTCTATGGGGAGGCCATTTTCTCCATGTAGGCTGCATGCAGCCTACATGGAGAAAATGGAGAGTGCGCATGACTGGTTTGGTCGGCCCCCGAGGGCCGACCAACTAGTCAGTGCCCATAACAGTGAGCAAGCCACTCCTCCCCTGCCCTAGAGCAGGCCCGCCCAACCGCCCGCCCCCAACCAAACCCTTCTGCTTTCTCGCAGTGCGAGAAGCAGAAACATTAAATGGTATTTATAATACCATTTTATGCTTCTGCTTCTCGCACTGCGAGAAAGCAGTGGGGCGACGCTCCTCCGCCCACATGGAGGAGCTGCCCCTGAATGTAGGGTTACACATTTTTGGGAGGTTCTCTCAGCAATTCTTTTTTTTAACAAAATGGCGAAAATTTTGCATTTTATAATACATTTTTATTTTATATATTCAAATCCCACATTTTGAAAGCATAGTGAATGATGACCTCACAGTGAGCCATGATATCCAGTCATGGAGGGAACGGCAAGGAGTGTGCACAGACTTTCTTAATGAGAACGCTGCTCTCTCATTGCCAGATGTCTGATCTCTATGCGCCCCTGCTCTGCTCTTACATTTTCACTCTTTGCTGTACCTCTTACTATCACTTACTTGCTCTCTCATAGTAACTCTCTGGTTTCTATTTTATGTGCAGTCCTGAATTTCTACTGGGTTTCGATGTACACTGTTGTCTCACTGTCTTTGATTATCACCCAGTCTGCTTCCTCTCAATGTCACCCTCTTGGTTTCTTCTGTGTGTGCATTGCTGGTCTGCCATGAACTATCCTTTCGATGCTTTGTCACTCTTGATCAATGGATCCCATGGTCCTAGCGCCGAAGGGACTTTCAACTGCTGCTATTCCTTATTTTATGTGATTTCACTGTTCTAATGTTAAGGAACATGATGCAAGCACAGTTTAAATAGGCACACTGCATCTAGCTCAGCATGGGTTACTTCACTAAAGCTGCTATGCTGTTCTGAGAATGAGAGAGCTGTGGTCCAGGCAAGGACTGAGAAGGAAAGGCAAGGACTGAGAAGGAAAGGCAAGGACTGAGAAGGCAAGGCAAGGACTGAGAAGGAAAGGCAAGGACTGAGAAGGAAAGGCAAGGACTGAGAAGGAAAGGCAAGGACTGAGAAGGCAAGGCAAGGACTGAGAAGGAAAGGCAAGGACTGAGAAGGAAAGGCAAGGACTGAGAAGGAAAGGCAAGGACTGAGAAGGAAAGGCAAGGACTGAGAAGGCAAGGCAAGGACTGAGAAGGAAAGGCAAGGACTGAGAAGGATAGGCAAGGACTGAGAAGGAAAGGCAAGGACTGAGAAGGAAAGGCAAGGACTGATAAATCAAAAGTGTAGCCGGTGGAGGCTGCTTAGCACAGAAATGAAGCTTCTTGTGACTGCAAGGGATCGGGCAGGTGAGACGTTTTCTGCCTGATGCTGTGTGTTGCTTTGACGTGCCTGGGTTTTAAAGCGTGGGCAACAGGCAGCAGCCTACCCCGTCCCCACCATCCCAGCCTCCCGTGGAACTGCTCAGTGCCCAGTAGGGCCAGTCCGGCCCTGATTAGAGGTCTGTACTTTTAGTAGACGAACATCCATGCTGTCAAGCAGACGAATCACAATTAGGAACTTGCCCTATGGCTTTGCCTTATTATGTGTGATAGACAGTGATGCCCCAAGTGCTTACAACATACCTATGCTTCCATAGTAGTTTGCACATTGCAAGTGATAGAAAGAAACCCTCCATCTTCAAAGGATTTTTTTCACTTTCATTCCTATGTATGTATGTATGTATACGGTATTTCTATAGCGCAAGACTAGCTACCCAAAAGGCACTTTACATGGACAAAGGCAAGCTTTAAGTCGGCAAGTGATAGGAGAGGAACCTGTGTTGTGGATGGTAAATGCCTTGTGATGTAGTGTTCTTCAAAGAAGTGAGTAGTCAACTTTTTCCTAAATTGGTGCCGTGTTGGGGCCGACCTGATGGATACCGGGATGTTGTTCCAGATACCAGGTGCATAGATGGGAAAGGCCTGCTGTCTTATTTTCTATTTTTTACACTTCATAGTCTGCAGTTTGATGGTGTCCAGGTATGCCATGGACCACCAGAGATGGTGAGTATGTCTGCGAGATAAGCTGGGTGTTTGTTGTGATGGATTTGTAAATGATGCAGCTAGTTTCGAAAGTGGTGTGGGCTGGCAAGGGGAGCCAATTGAGATCATGCAAGGTGAGGTTGTATATTCCTATACAAATGTGTCATCTGAAGGAAAGTAATCTGTACCCTAGGCAACTTAATGCAAAACTCCATCTCCTTTTTTACATAGTTATTCATATTGCAAATGTTTCAGGCCTGCATCCCATAATTGTCATTCAGTGCCATCTCAAAACACACATTGAATGCTAAATTCTCTTTGTCATCTCCATCAACCTAAACCCCCCTGGGTCTTTATGCCACAGCTATATAACTTACGCATGATAGTGCCTATGACATTCAGGGTCCAATCTGTCACCCAACGGGCATCAGCTTTAACTGCCACTTTGACAGATTGTGGACACTTTCTGCTAGTAAATTGTGTATTTTACAGTGGGCTAGTCCTCCCATTCTCTAGAAAATACCCTAAACAAATTATATGATTCAGCTAGTTCCATATATTAAAACAAAATAATTAACAAATAGAATATCATTGTATTGTAGAGGGCTCCTCTTCAGTCCCAGGCTCACACTAAGGGCAGTGGAGTAGGAATGATATGATAGGCTCTTACGCATCACTGCTGGTAGCTACACCTCTTAGTTACGGCCCAAGGTGAGGGGAGTCATGGGGTAGTACACTATCACAGGACAGCGCAAACATCAGATCAGGCAACCGCTATGTGCCTGCAAAATTTATCCCTGTTCAACTATCCTGTGACAGCAATTCACAGCATGTCATTCAACATTCTCTAAAACAAACGATAAGTCTGAGATGCATGTAAGGGTCAGAAGCTCAGCTCTTAACTTAGTGGCAATTATTACTCTTGGTATTGGACTTTTGGACTATAAAACCAATTGCAAAAACATGTTTTTTAAAGTTTGTGCAGGCACACACTGATCACTATTTGGACTTCATGATTTAAAAGCCTTTGTTTTGTAATTGTTTTTAAAGCACGTTCGACAGGCAGCAATGTCCATGGCCCCTTGCACCAAAACCAGCCCCCCAGCCTTTCAGGTTCCCAGTTAAATCTAGGAGTGGGCAGAAGTCGCAGAGTTTCACTCGGCAGAATTATGCGGAGTTAACTAAAAACTCTGCAAGATTCTGCAGAGTTCCGCAGGTGGCGGAATTTGGTATATTGTGCTGCTTCTGCTGATTTTTAGCACCGGGAGGCTGTCTCGTTCTGTAAAATCAGCGTGAACAGCCCCACACAGCGCGCCAGAGGGCGCTGCTTCTTTCTGCCGCTCAAGTAGATTTTCTACTCGAGAGATAGCATTTTCATCACGAGAGGCACTTTTCTCATTGTGAGCGGTAACGACGTGCTGCAACTGCCCGCGTAGAGAAATCTCACCGGGAGAACTTAATTTTGGTGAGCTGCGTGTGAGAAAAACTCTGCAACACGGCGGTTGCAAAGGTTTTCCGTGGAGTGGGCAAAACTGCACAACTCTGCCGAAGGAGCAGAGTTTATCGCCCACCTCTAGTGAAATCCTCAGTGCCCAATAGTCTAGTGTAGCTAGTGCGGGTCTGTTAAAGATGACCCATGAAATGGCTGAATCTGGCCTTGGTAGATTTCTCTGTAAGTTGCCTCCTCTTGAGTTTGTCACAGTGAAATGTGGATGTTTTAGCCATCACTTGGGTGCGTTTCTAAGGTTGATATCAAGTAGGAATTCCAAAGACTTAGCGAGGTGGCCTTTTGCTTGGTGATATCTGCTGATTTTAGAGATTGAAGCCAGATAAGGTTAGTGGCAGCGTCAGGTTTGGGTGAGAAGAAGAGAAATTCAGTATTAAGCACATTACATGTGAGATGCTGTTGCTCCATCCATTTGTGGATGCACTGAACATTGGGGTGTCTCTCTCTCCTGTATTTTTCACTCAGCTTGACAAACAGCAAATAAGCCCAATCAAGTTAACCCTTGCTGCTAACCTCCATTTGTGACCCGAAGGTCACAAATCCAAATAGGGCCAACACAACCTTTGATCCTTCCCAGGTTAGTAAAGTGGGTAACATCAAATTCCATTATACCAGCATCTGTTATTTACACCACTACAAAATGGAGAATCCGTGGTAACTGGCGCCATCCACGTAGAAATAGCATTATTATTATTATTAGAACATGTCCATTCATTCGTGAACTGCAAGAGGCAATAATTCACATCAGCAGAACTAAAGTGACATGCTCCGTCGCTAAGGGTCAAAAGGAATTTCTGGCAGTTCTCTCTTGACCTCAATCCCCCTTTAGAAGCCGTGTGCATTATCTTGTTTACGATTAAACACTACGGTGCGCTTCATTGCTCTGATTAAATCTTTGTCGGTTCAGATATTGCAGCACACTAACAAGCTTCAGCGTTTAGTGCGGGAAGCTACTGCTTTGTTGCTACAAACAAGCAAGCGCAATGCTTTCTCTGCAAAGTTGCTTATCCCTGCACAACAAGGCAACGTGCCACGTGTTTACGCACAAGAGCAACCCGGAAGCCATCTTTGAAAGTCTAAGGGGTTGATGAGGAGACCCTCAACTTTCTGTTTTCCCTGAACAAGAAGAGTAAAATTCAAACTAGTGGGTTCAGGAACTATTGCGGCTTAGAAGGGCACTCTTTTTTTATTGTCTGGCTTGAATGCGCAGCTGGCACCAGACAGTTATGTGAGGAACCCTAGAGAGAAGCATTGGCTCCACCCACTTGTAGGGAGTCAGGAGTACATGTTTGGATTGGGCAGAAGTTGTGTGCTTCCACAAAAAAGTGTTTGCCCGCCACACAGCTGTTATCATTTTGTATTTGTATCCAGCGTCCCGAGCTTGGACTTTCAGTGGCACACACATGCCATTGTAATACTATTATAGTGTCTTAGAGAACTAGATAATTTATGGTGTGTTTTTCTGGCAGTAGCACAGATGGGAGGAGGGCAGTCATTAACCTAGAGGGGTGTTTTGGCTGGCATGGAAGTGCAACTGTCACCTGACCTTTTAACCGTAACCAATATTATTCTACAGTTCTTTGCTTCCACACAAATACATATCCATTATCATGCTATTTACTTATAATGCTTCACATTACCATACATTCATTTAAAGCCAGCCTTAGTGGCATTGCCAATGCTTTGTTGGATTTTCTATCCAATACTCACCCTGCTGTGTTTTTTTTCTACTTGTGGTTGACTACCGCCACAACTAGTGATGGGACTGGGAAAGTTGTGGCTCCAACCCAGTGACCAGCAATGGGTGCCAAATGTACTTTGAATCTACATGTTTTGTCCTGTTCTGATAAAGGACAGGCTTGACAACTGTGATGGATTTGGCGACAGAGCCCGAATAAACTTGGAATCACTTCAGTTTTACCTTAAATTTACTAGAATCTTCATCGCCTTTAGAGACAAATGAAACATTTATTTTTTCCTGCAGCCTGATTCACCATCCCTAGGCTTTCTAAGTTGTAGTTATCCTCCAATGCCAAGAAGCTACAAGTGGCGCTCTGAAAAACCAAATAACACATCACAACACAATACAACAAAAGAAAAAGGTTTATGTGGGGGCGTAGAAGAAGTCCATAAGCATGATTGCCAAGAGGAGGCCTGCCGCCAGTTCACAACCCCCATGCAATGACTGAACAGGTGGTGCCGTACCGTGGCTTGTTTGAGGTCCAGTGAAGTGATACTCTTGGAGTGCAGGCGAGAAGAGGAAGAAAGGTCAAGAGATTTGTGCGCAGTGGCGGCTCGCAGAGGGAGTGCTGCGGAGCGGTACTTTACTCCTGGCTGTCGTATGTCTGACTCCACTACCCCCCCCACCCTGCCCTTCAATCCCGCCCCGCCCCACCGCCCCACAGCACTCCCTCTGCGAGCCACCACTGGTTGTGCGGTTCTCCTTAGACCGTCATTCAGGTTGTATATGAATCTATTGCGGCAGATGGGCCACAACCCCTGTCGGAACTGGGATAAAGCGTCTGTGCTGTATCACAAACAAAAGGCACGTCTGTACTCGCAATATTAGTAACACTTTTACTTGTGACTGATGACTCACACATATAGGCACATGAGTCACAAAATACCACTATCTCCCCTGAATTGAGGCATGGTTTGAATGTAAAGTATGCAGCTTACATGGAACAGACCAAATAAAGACATTTTAGGCCCTATTGACAAATTTATTTTGGCCCATAAACAAGTTTATGGTTGAAAATACTTCATTTACTCGTGCCAGGAATTCACAAAAGGATTTCTGTCAAATGGTGATGGCTTTGATACTGTAGATTTCTGTGCCATGAGTGTAAAGAACCTTGTACTAGTAAGGTTGGTAAATGAGGGTTACAAAGGGTGGATTGCCCTGTAAGTTTGTGAACGCTAACATACATGTTTTGGGGATTCACAACCTGAAATCTGACCCATTCCTACCTTGGAAATAGTCAGATATTTACTTTTGTAAATCTCCCCTTCAAGGATGGGAACCCTAGTTTTGCGCTGGTGCTGGGAAATGGCTTTCTCTATGGAGATGTTTTCCATATGGAGAAAAAAAATAAACAAATATGCATTTACAGAGCAGGTATATATTTTTGTGAATTAAAATAAAATAGTTAAAGTACATTCAGGTAAAGATGCAGATCACCTGATCTCTACATGTATCTCATGCTGCTTTTATGTAAAACAGATCATATGAAAACATTAAAAGATTGCCCAGTCTCTTCTGGATGTAAAGCAAGCAGCTTATATACAACAGACCATATGAAGACAATAAAAGATCATTCAATTTTCTTAGCCGGAAAGGTGGCTCAGTGAGCTGAATGTTCACCACTAACAAATTCAGGGTTTTAGAGGTCATATGTTTGAATCCTGGCATTTCAGATCTTGGAAACTGCAAAAATGTGGTTAGATGCACTTTATAAAAACAAGCCATTAAACATAAAGCATGCTGCCTAGATACAACATACAGTATATATACACAAAAGAACCTATGAAGACTTTAAAATATTACTCAGTCTTCTCTAGACATAAAGCATGATGCATAGGTAAAACCTAATCTTTGAAGACTATAAACAATTTCTCAATCTTGTCTAGATGTAAAGCATGCTGCATAGGTAAAACGGAATCTATGAAGAATAAAAGATTATTCAATCTTCTCTAGATATAAAGCATATTTCCTAGAAACAACAGAATATGTGAAGACCTTAAAGGATTGCTCAATCTTCTCTATATGTACAGCATGCTGCCTAGATACAACAGAATATGTGAAGACCTTAAAGGATCGCTCAATCTTCTCTATATGTACAGCATGCTGCCTAGATACAACAGAATATGTGAAGACCTTAAAGGATCGCTCAATCTTCTCAATATGTACAGCATGCTGCCTAGAACAACAGAATATGTGAAGACCTTAAAGGATTGCTCAATCTTCTCTATATGTACAGCATGCTGCCTAGATACAACAGAATATGTGAAGACCTTAAAGGATCGCTCAATCTTCTCTATATGTACAGCATGCTGCCTAGAACAACAGAATATGTGAAGACCTTAAAGGATCGCTCAATCTTCTCAATATGTACAGCATGCTGCCTAGATACAACAGAATATGTGAAGACCTCAAAGGATCGCTCAATCTTCTCTATATGTACAGCATGCTGCCTAGATACAACAGAATATGTGAAGACCTCAAAGGATCGCTCAATCTTCTCTATATGTACAGCATGCTGCCTAGAACAACAGAATATGTGAAGACCTTAAAGGATCGCTCAATCTTCTCAATATGTACAGCATGCTGCCTAGATACAACAGAATATGTGAAGACCTCAAAGGATCGCTCAATCTTCTCTATATGTACAGCATGCTGCCTAGAACAACAGAATATGTGAAGACCTTAAAGGATCGCTCAATCTTCTCTATATGTACAGCATGCTGCCTAGAACAACAGAATATGTGAAGACCTTAAAGGATCGCTCAATCTTCTCAATATGTACAGCATGCTGCCTAGAACAACAGAATATGTGAAGACCTTAAAGGATCGCTCAATCTTCTCAATATGTACAGCATGCTGCCTAGATACAACAGAATATGTGAAGACCTTAAAGGATCGCTCAATCTTCTCAATATGTACAGCATGCTGCCTAGAACAACAGAATATGTGAAGACCTTAAAGGATCGCTCAATCTTCTCAATATGTACAGCATGCTGCCTAGATACAACAGAATATGTGAAGACCTTAAAGGATCGCTCAATCTTCTCTATATGTACAGCATGCTGCCTAGATACAACAGAATATGTGAAGACCTCAAAGGATCGTTCAATCTTCTCTATATGTGCAGCATGCTGCCTAGAACAACAGAATATGTGAAGACCTTAAAGGATCGCTCAATCTTCTCTATATGTACAGCATGCTGCCTAGATACAACAGAAACGATGAAGACTTTAGAAGATTGCTCAAGACATAAAACATGCTGCATAAGTAAAACAAAATGTACGAAGACCTTAAAGGACCACTCAGTCTGTACTAGATGTAAAGATACAACATAACATATAAAGACTTTAAACTATTAGCAGAACTCCTCTGGGGGCAAAGCATGCCGCTTGCATACAATTTAACATATGACGACTTTAAAAAATCATTCAATCTTCTCTAGACGTAAAGCATGCTGCATAGATACAACAGAACATATGAAGACCTTAAAAGATCATTCAATCTTCTCTAGATGAAAACCATACTGCCTGGATACAACAGCCTCTGACATTCTGGTCATGTGCCGTTCCCCCACCACCGCTGCCCAGCTCATCATGACAGCAGTCTTGCGCTCAGCTGCGAGGTTGCCGGTTCGGTTCCGGCAGGCTCACTGGTATTTGTTGTATTTTTATTTTATTTTGTTTAATTTGCTCCCTATGGTTAGTTTGCTCCTTGTTTTTGCTTTTGTGCCCCTTGTAACTGCTTACTCCTCCTGAGGGCTTGTTTTCTTCCCAGTCCATCTGTTACACCCATTGCCTGCTCCCGCAGTTTTTTCCCGGTCATGACATTTCCCGCTCGTTGCCTCCCTGACAGCCCATCCCACCTCCAAAGGACTACTTATGGATGCCTCGTAGCCTCAGACCTCCTGGTCGTGCGCTGCTACCCCACTGCTGCGGCCTAGCTCCTCGCGACTGCAGCCTTGTGCTCAGCTGCGAGGCTGCTGGTTCGGTCCTGCAGTCTGCCAGGCTCAGTGGTATTTGTTGTATTTTTATTTTATTTTATTTAGTTTGCTCCCTGTGTTTAGTTTGCTCCCTGTTTTTGCTTTTGTCCCTTGTTACTGCTTACTTCTCCTAAGGACTTGTTTTCTCCCCAGCCTCTCTGTTGCGCCCATTGTCTGCTCCCTTTTTTTTTCTGCTCTCACCGTTATCTGCTCGCCACCCTCCAATCTTCCAGCCAACCTCTCCCACCTCCCAGGACTATTTATGGAGGGCGCTGCATGGCCCGCAGCAGACGCGCCGCCCGCGCACTAAAGGCAAGCCCATCTACACCCGTCTGTGCCAGTCCGTGCCTGGTCGAGCCCAGCACCAGGAACCCTGGCCCCCTGCATTCCCAAAGATACTCTGCCTCAGATCTGCATGCCCTGGACGCAACAAAAACTGCTGCCTGGTGTCGCCTCACTCCACAATGGAACTTTCACCTGCATCCGCTGCCCGCTCACCTCCACTCCTGCACCGACCACCACTGTGGCAACCACAGCCATGCCAACCCCATTGGTCAAGACCTCCCCAGAACAATTCAGCAGCCTCCTGATCAAATCCAGATTGCTCTACAAACACGCCACCCAAGTCTGGGACACCATCTCCTACCTCACCCCGACGCGTCCTTCATTACAGAGACCTGGAACACCCCCGCATTGGCCACTGACATCGCCACCACAACACTCATTGGCTACAAGATAAAACACAGCGACTGCGGCAGCAAACATGGAGGTGGCATTGCCATCGTACAGAAGGAATCGATTCATCTGCACCATCACCGACAACGAGACCACACTGATCATGGAACATATGAACTTCCAGCTCCGCACCGACGACAAAACCACCATCAAAAACACCTTCGCTTAGAGATCACCAGGACCATGTACCGGCCTTAGCGACTTCATCACCAAATTCATCACACCGCTAGCCATTGAATCTGAACACTACGTCTTCCTGCGAGACCTCAACTTCCACCTGGATGACCCCACCGACACCAGCTCCACCTATCTACTGGAAAGATTGGACAACATCGGCCTCAAGCAACTGGTCACCGAACCCTCGTACAAAGCAGGACACAGGCTGGACCCCATCTTCACACCCAGCAACAGAATCAGATACAGCTGCACCACGGAACTCACCTGGTCTGACCACTCCATTATACACTTTGCCCTTGCTGGATGCCCCACGTACCGCCTCCAACCGCCATTTCGCCCCGCTCCCCAGCACCAGTAGATCGACGCCCTCAGCATGACACAGCCCAACGCCACCACCAACTTGAACCAATGCCTGGATCACCAGCGCCGCCGACCGGGTCACTCCCACAAGAACAGCCAAAGCACACAGATCCACCAAACGAGCCAACTGGTACACCCCGGAGCTCAGCACATCAAAGCGCAGATGCAAGCAACTGGAGAGAAAGTGGCGCACCAGCAGGAACCACGCTGACCAAGCCACATCAACAACTACCACTGCCAGCTCAGAGCCCCGTTAAAAGAGGCCCTGCATTGACGGATAGAGTCCAGCGCCATCCGAACCAAGGAACTCTTCACCATTGTCAGAGAGTTCACCTGCCTGTTAGCCACTGAAAACTCGATTCCCTCCTCACAGCAACTCTGTGATGCCCTCACCGATCACTTTCACAACAAGATAGCAACCATCTACACAAACTTCGATCCCCAACCTCCTCAAAATCCCGACGACCACTACGGCCGCCCATCCAATATACCTCATGAAAACAATTCAGCACACCAAAAACAATTACTCTAATGAACTCCATCCACTTGGGAGCACCCACCGACCCATGCCCCCACCGACTTTTCAACCTCAGAAGAGATGAGATCAGCCATCAGCTCACCATTATCCTCAACGCCTCCATCATCTTAGCCACCTTTCCCGACACCTGGCAGCATGCAGAGGTTAGACCCCTTCTCAAGAAACCCTCAGCAGACCCCAGCAAGCTCCAGAAATACCGTCTCATCTCACTGCTCCCATTTCCCGCCAGAGTCCTGGCAAAGACCATAACTCACCAACTCAATGAACACCTGGAAAGAATCAACCTGCTGGATCCCACTCAATCAGGTTTCAGAGCCAATCATAGCACAGAGACAGCCCTCATCACTGCAACAGACAACATCTGTATCCGGTTCAACAGAAGAGAATCAGCTGCCACGATCCTGCTCGACCTCTCTGTAGCCTTCAACACTGTTTCCCACCACACACTCATCGATCGACTGCGCCAGATCGGAATCACAGACAACGCACACAGATGGATGGAATCCTTTCTCATGGGTCGCACCCAGAGAACCTGGCTACCACCTTCACCTCTCAACCCAAGCACACCGTCGGCAGTATACCTCAAGGCTCATCACTTAGCCCAACCCTCTTCAACATCTACATGTTACCTCTCGCAGACATCGTCAGATCCCATGACATCAACATCATCTCCTATGCCCACAATACCCAACTCATCCTCTCACTCACAGCGGACCCCACCTCACCGAAGACCAACTTCCAAAACTGTAAGAAGAACATTGCAGCCTGGCTAAACAACATCTGCCTGAAGCCCAACACAGACAAAACCGAAGTCCTGATCTTCAGCAGACGCACGCACTCTTGAACGACTCATGGTGGCCATCGGAACTCGGAGCCACCCCCACTCCAACAGACTTGGACAGCGAACTCCCCATGAAACATCAGATCAATGCCATCTCCTCAGCCTGTTTCCACACTCTCCACATGCTCTGCAAAGTCTTCAAGAAGCGCCCCTTCAGCACCAGGAAATACGGTGACACATGTCTTTTCACCAGCTGGCTGGACTACGGCAACACACTCTACGCAGACACCACCACCAAACTTATGAAAATACGCTAGACCATCCAGAATGCAGCAGCCAAACTGATCCTCAACCTACCCAAGAGAACCCACATCACCCAGCACCAGAAGAGATGCCAATTCAAGCCCTCCAACACCAATGGCCCGCTTACATGAACCACTGCCTGAATTTCCACCCACCTCCCAGGGACCTCTTCTCCACTCACCTCACCATCGCACAAATACCATGCATCCGCTGCTGCTGCTCTAGAGGACACTCCTTCTCCCACCTCACCGCCAAAGCCTGGAACACCCTCCCACTCCACCTCCGCACTTCACCCTCACTGACCCAATTCAGGAAGGGACTCAAGACCTGGCTCTTCGACTAAGACCTGCAGCACACCACCTGGATACACTCTCAGGTGATTAGTCACGCAATTTAAATATCGCTTGATTGATTGATTGACAGAACATATGAAGACCTTAAAAGATCTCTCAATCTTCTCTACATGTAAATAAGCTACATAGATACAGCAGAACCTATGAAGACATCAAAAGATCATTCTGTCTTCTCTAGGTGTAAAGCATGCTGCCTAGATACAACAGATCATAGGAAGACCTTAAAGAATCGCTCAATCTTCTCTAGCGGTAAAGCATGCTGCCTAGATTCAACAGTACATATGAAGATCTTAAAGGATCGCTCAATCTTCTCTAGATATAAAGAATGCAGCCTAGATGCAACAGAACAAGTGAAGACCTTAAAAGATCGCCTGTTTTTTCTAGATGTAAAGCATGCTGCCTATATACACAAGAACATATGAAGACTTTAAAAGGTTAGCAGATCTCCTCTGGATGCAAAGCATTCAAATTGCATACAATATAACATATGATGTTATCAAAAATTCATTCAATCTTCTCTAGACATAAAGCATGCTGCATAGATGCAGCAGAACATATGAAGACTTCAAAAGATCAGTCAATCTTCTCTAGACCTAAAGCAGGCTACATGGATATGGCAGAACCTATGGAGACCTTAAAAGATCATTTTAACTTCTCCAGATGTAAAGCATGCTGCCTAGTTGCAACAGAACATGTGAAGGCCTTTAAAGATCGGTCAAGGGTCTCCAATGTCAATCATGCTGCATAGATATAACAGAACACATGAATACTTTAAAAGGTAAGCAGATCTCTGAGAGTTGCGTGAACTCATGAACCAAGATGGCGGCTTCCAGCTGAAGCGCTAATTAGCCCGGTTTATTGACGGATCAGTTTAAACGATTAGGGCTTTTGTTAATACCTTTTTTGTGTGGAATACTGCTCTTTTTCCCCAGCGCTACACTTTGGCAGGTTTTGGAGGATTTCTGAGACGAATGGAGGTGATTTCCTTGGTTGATGCTTTCACCGGCTGCTCTGTTCCCACGTAGCTGAAATTCCTGTCAGGAGGGCGGAGCTCTACTTCCAGAAACAGTGAGGCTGGAGGCCTGGAACCACTCCCACAGTCAGTTTTAGCTGCTGCACTCTTCTTTACTTGGTGAATACCTTTTATTTCTATATCTACACTTTAACTCTATGGGAAAATTATTTGCTTGTTTTAATTCAGTAAAATGGAAGGAAAAGCCAACTCTACAGGAAGTATCAAATGTAAACAAAATATTTCCCCACCACCTGTGAAATCGAAGATTGTGGACTCAAATGAACCTTCTTTGTCCACTTTGTTAGAAGAATTGCAAGCTGTACGTCTATTGCTTCAGAAGTTAAAAATATTCATAAAGACATGGCTAGTCTCAATGAAAATTTCAGATAATTCAATTACAATCCAAGATAATAAAGCTAAAATTGATAGCTTTGCACCTATAGTGGCAAAAATAATGCCAATGAGCCAGTTATTGTTGGATTTAGAAAATCGCAACTGTCAATATAACCTAAGTATTTTTAATCTGCCAGAAGACATGGAAGGAAATGATTGTAGGCAATATTTAGAAAAATTGTTGCAGGGTCTATTAAAGCTGTAATTCTCTGAGAAATTCGAAATAGACAAAGCACACAGAATTCCTTCTCACAGAAACCCTCGTCATAACAAACCACGGCAAATGATATTCAAAGTTTTACGCCATAACCATTTGGTGATGATTAGGAGATCAGCTAGAGAAATTCCATTTTTAATGGTAAATGGAAATAAAATCTACATACACCAGGACTTTGCCAAAGAAACTTCAACTACGTAAAGAATTTACTGAAATGAGACTACGACTACGTTCCTTAGGTTTCAAATATGGTCTCTTCGATCCTTCTACTATGAAAGTCTGGAAAGATGGCGTTTCGAAATCCTTTCAACGACCAGAAGAACTATGTGCTTTCTTGGATCAACAATCATCAATGCCCATGGAAACAAATGCTACAAATATTTGATTTTATATATTTATTCATTTTTCTAGATCATTTATCTAGGTTTTGCTTCTCAATCTAACTTGCCCTTTTTTCAGATTAGCTATATGGGCATTTCTTTTTGGCGGGCTATTCTTGGTCATGTGTGTACGTGATTCTATAATTCTATTTATGTTTTCATGTTGTCTTATGTATGTTTTTCTTTGTCTTTCATTTTCTCCCTATTTATCTTATCCAGGGTTACTTTTGATGTGCTAACTTTATTTGTTCTGTCTTTCTCTGCTGGTTTTTATATTGACATATGGCTAATTTCAATCATATTAAAATTGTTTCTTTAAATGTTAAATGTGTTAAAATGTTAGATTATTTAGAAGCCACAAAGCTGATATTTGTTTTTTACAGGAGAAGCATATTGATGATAAGGTTATATCATATATGCCAAAAAAATGGGTTGGTACTATAGTTTCTTCACCTGCAATTAATAAAAAAATGGAGTGGCTATTCTTTTTTCAAAAAAATTAAATTTTCAAATACTGAATAAACTTTCAGATACAAAAGGTCGATACATTATTGTAACAATTAAGTTGGATACCACACCTATTTATTTAATTAATGTTTACGGGCCAGCAAGTGATGATCCCAAATTTTGGTCCTTATTTACCACATAGGTACTCAAACTAGGTAATGTTCCACTCATTATAGGAGGGGACTTCAATTTAATATGTGATCCTTTGTTAGATAGATCATCGCAATCTAAATAATGCCCACCTAAAGCTTTTTTTACTTTAAAACCTTTTTTTAAAACAACTAAATTAGTTGATATATGGCGATTACACCATCCAAATGAAAATGTTTTACTTTTTTCTCATATCTTCATAATTCTTATTCACGACTGGATAATTTATTAGTATCACAACAATTAATTCAGTCAATTTCTACTCCATTAATACATAATATAGACATTTCTGACCATGCTCTTATTTCAGCTATGTTTCAATTTACCCCTACTCTTTCTACTCAATCCAGATGGCGTATGAATACTCATACTGTTCTCAATGAAAATAACATACCAAAACTTTTATCTGCACTTTAGGATTATTTTACTTTTAATCCTGAAGATTCAGTGTCCTTAATAACACGATGGGACGCTTTTAAAGCATATATGAGGGATGTCACCATTTCCATTATGGCTCATGAAAACAAATATTTTCATGCTAAAATTAAAGTATTAGACAAACAAATTGCAAAATTGGAAAGACTATTTATTTCATCTAATGATCTTACTTACAAAATAAAAGTACAAAAACTCCGCTATGAATTCAACTCAATTTTAAGTAGACGTGTGGGTATACAACTTTCCAAAAATAAGGCCAGATTTTCTTTTAATGCTAATAGATCAGGTACATTTTTGGCAAATTATTTACGTATAAAAAAAGATAAGACTCATATCACTACAATCCATGATGTTAATGGTAAAGTAACCTTATCCCATAAAGATATTGTTAATGAATTTTTAACTTATTGCAAATCTTCATATAATAAACCTCCTTCTGTTGACTCTTCTTTGATTGTCAATTTTTTGCATAATTGTGGTTTACAGTAAATATCACAATCAGTCAAAGATAAGCTAGATCCCCCAATTACTTTAGAAGAAATTGAATTGGCTATTAAATCCCTTAAAGTTAATAAATCACCTGGACCAGATGGAATTCCAGCTGAATTTTATAAGGCGTTTGCTCCACAACTTCTGCCGTACCTGCTCCAGCTATTCACTTGTTTTAGCACATTAGGAACAACTCCTGGTTCATTTACAGAAGCATTAATTGTTGTTCTTACAAAACCCAACCAAGATCCCACTATTATTTCAAATTATCGACCAATTTCCTTAATAAATCAAGATTGTAAACTCTATGCCAAAATACTTGCAACTAGATTGACCTCTGTGCTTGACTCTATTGTACATCCTGATCAATCTGGTTTTATGAAACTTAGATACTCTGCAAATAATACCAGAGTATTACTTCATGCTATTGAGCAAGGATCTAAATTATCAGTACCGAGTGGAGTGTTGGCATTAGATGCAGAAAAAGCTTTTGATAAAGTTCACTGGCAATTTTTATTCCAATCACTAGCTATGTTTAATTTTGGTGAGTCATTTATTCGCATGATATCTGCTCTATATACCAGGCCCTCTGCTAGACTTTTTATAAATGGACATATTTCTAATCATTTCTTTCTTTTTAGGGTTACAAGACAAGGTTGTCCTTTGTCTCCTTTACTTTTTCTTCTAGTTATTGAATCTCTGCTTACTGCTATTTGAAAATGTGCAGAAATTAATGGTGTGAATATTAATGATGTTACTATAAAAACATTACCTTATGCAGATGATGTTCTTTTGTTCATTAGTAATCCTGAAACATCCCTTCCTCCCTTATTTAACGTAATATCGTTATACTCTCAAATTTCTGGATATAAGTTAAATGCAAACAAAACAGAATTTTTTCCTTTAAATGTATATTGCACTCCTGATAAGATACCTATTCAGGATACAATCTGGCAGAGAGAAATTTAAGTATTTAGGTATCCTTTTTTCCCATAATATTAAAAAAATAATCACATTAAATTGTGATGATAGTATAACTTATATAAAAGAAAGATTGTCCAAATGGTATTCTTTACATATTTCCTGGTGGAGAAAAATGGATTCAATTAAAATGATAATTGCTCACAAAATATTTTATCTTCTTGCTATGTTGCCAACTCAATTCCCTGGGTCTTTTTTTATAAAACTATTGATAAACTCTTTTCTAAAATCATTTGGAATAATAAAACTCCTCGCATCAGTTATAATAAACTGAAAATGGTAAAATGTAATGGAGGTTTTGGATTACCTGATTTTTTTAATTATCACAAAGCTTTTATATTAAAACAGAGTCTCTGTGGTTTACTCATTCACAACTCACTAATCTTCCCAAATGGCTTCTTACAGAGAAAGGATTAATAGCTCCATTTCCTTTGTCTACTATAATAACAAATTCTAATACATCATTGTTACTTAATAAATCTGTTATTTTAAAATCCACTAAACTGATCTTCCAGGATTTAGATTCGTTATTTCAATCTCCTGTCTCCCACACCTCAAAAATATCGTTATGGTATAATCCACAACTGAAACTTTCTAGAACTATGCCATTTTGGAAGGCTTGAATAAATAATGGTATTTTCTTTCTTAAAGACATATATCATGATAATGCCTTTCTTTCATTTAAAGAATTGAAACAAAAATTTGGTTTACATTGTTCAAATTTTTCCAAATACAAGCTTTTATGTAATTCTATTTTAGATTCATTTTCTGGTAATATTCCCTCAAATAATACTTCTGACTTAGAAGTTTATATTCATACAGTAACTACCTCACCTCATGCTGTATCCTTAATCTATAAGAAAATGTATAACTTTCAGGGGAGTAATATTGGTTTGGTATCTAACTTCTGGAATAAAGAATTATCACTATCATTATCACAAGATATTTTGCAGAAAATCTGGTTAAATGGGGTTTCAGGATGGCTTCCTGTGTCCTTATAGCAAACCAATGTTTATATTCTTTTGAACTGTTTATGGACTCCTTTAAAGTTATTTAAAGCTAAGCTTTTACCTTCTCCTATCTGCTGGCATTGTAAATTACATACAGGTTCGTTAAAACATATGCTTTATGAATGTACTATTATATTTCAATTTAGGAAGGAGGTTTGGGATGTTATCAAACATATGATCAATTTTTCAGAAACAATTTCATATACCACTTTGATTTGTAAATCTGCTGTTCTTCCTATGAATATGTCAGTACTGGAATTTAAACTTTTTGATTTTCTAATTTTAGCAGCCTTTAAATCTATTACAGCTAATTGGAAAGATTCTTCCTCACTATCAGTACATACATGGTGGTCATGGATAGTGTTTACTAGAAGAGGTGCTAGTTTATCTTTATCTGGTGTTACTCATAATAATTCTGTATATCATAGAATTTGGAAACCCATTGATCATTATATATCTACCCATTTTTAATTAATTCCTTTGTTACTTCTTTGTTTATTTCCATATTTATTAGATGTATCCAACTCTCAAAGTTGCCTGCTGTAGAAGACGCCACACCGCAGGTAAGTATTCGCCAAATCTGTTTATTGATGGGAGCAACAGCGTGAGCACAACCCTGTCCTCAAAGTGCAAAGTCCATTCCCAACGCGTTTCGTGTATCACTTCCTCAGGGGTATTGGACTTGAAAGAAAACAGCAGAGCACTTTTGGCGGCATCTTTTAAATTCCAAACACCCCGCCTCAGTGGGCGTGGCCCTCACAGTGGCCTGCTGGTACTTGTAGTGCCTGCCGTCTTTCTCAAGTGAGTTGCCTGCTGTAGACAATCAAATTAAAATTATTAACATCACAGTGGATCGTGGCACCAGGTTGCAGTTCACTGCCACAGCTTATATCCCTTCAAAAACGGCACCCGTGCCATAAGCAAATCCGCCGGTTGACGGATTCGCAGGAATGCTGGAACAGCATCGGGTCGTCTTCCGCGGCTCAGGCAAGCCGCTATACATCCAACTCTCAAAGTTGCCTGCTGTAGAAGACGCCACACCGCAGGTAAGTATTCGCCAAATCTGTTTATTGATGGGAGCAACAGCGTGAGCACAACCCTGTCCTCAAAGTGCAAAGTCCATTCCCAACGCGTTTCGTGTATCACTTCCTCAGGGGTATTGGACTTGAAAGAAAACAGCAGAGCACTTTTGGCGGCATCTTTTTAAATTCCAAACACCCCGCCTCAGTGGGCGTGGCCCTCACAGTGGCCTGCTGGTACAATCAAATTAAAATTATTAACATCACAGTGGATCGTGGCACCGGGTTGCAGTTCACTGCCACAGCTTATATCCCTTCAAAAACGGCACCCGTGCCATAAGCAAATCCGCCGGTTATTAGATGTAATATAGTTATTAATAGTAGCTCTATTCTTAATCTTTGAATTGATGATAATCTATATATCTCCCTGTTTCTTTTAATTTTGCATTACAATTCCTATTCACTATACAGATGTGCTTTACTCCTTGTATATAGGTACTATTATTCCATTGTTAATACTATTGATGATCTTGTTTATGGTACCTAATTCGGTGCTCTTTTTGTGTTGTTGATCTTTTATAAAATTCTATAAAATATTTTGAAGACTGAAAAGATAAGCAGATCTCTACTGGATTTAAAGCATGGAGCTTGGATAACAACAGAACATATGAAAACATTCAAAGAGCTCCTGATCTACTCTGTACATAAAGTGTGCTGCTTAACAAAACCTCTGGGAGCAAAATATTACATGAGAACTTCATCACTTTGTCCAAAATATACTGTCCAACTTGAAGATAGATAAGATAAGATCCGGTGCACAAGTTCTAAATGTCCAAACATTTGACAGCCTCACTCAGTCCTGATGGCTAGTGAGCCGGAAGAACAGAGTGCTCACAAGCTCCTATACCCCTGTTCCTCTGGTCGTTTCACTGCTGCAAATTGGAATTTTTTTCACTGGTCTGCGGGTGCAAATAGTAACAGTGCAATCTGTTTAATCTTTTGTGTCGTAATTTTTTTTTTAAGTAAAAGCATACAACAGGATTTCAATGCAAGAAATGCAATAGTGAACAACATTCAATGGCACAGTAAGAAAGAAATGGGGGGAGGGAAGAAGGACGGGATGGGGGAGGAGCGGTGGGAGGGCAAGAGGGAGGCTGCAGATAATTAGCGGAGACAGAGTATCCAACCTTTCGCCTTATTGCTGTGTGCCGGGCCCTGGGCGATGGCGGCGAAGTGGGCATAGGCATTTCTCCCATTACAATCAGCATTGAGGCATGTGTGCTGTGATGTCTCTGTAAAGAAAGGAGTGGGTGTCTGGGGGTATCTGTGCTGGGCCCGGGGGGGGGGGGGAGAGAAGGCAGGCCGGGGGAGGGGGAAGGCCGTTGTCTATGCCACAAGTTGGGGTGGACTGCAGGCCCCAAACCATGAAGAAAATGCCACAATGGGGGGGAGGGGGGAGGGTAATCTGTTTAATCTGTGAATGTTAGAACACAATTGCACCAGGACCACTTAAATCTATGTAACCATGAACCAAGCATACAAAATTGCAACAGTGTCATCTATATATTCAGGCTCCTTGCACTCCTCGGCAATCTCCTCACTGCTGCAGCATGGCTCACATGCTCTCCTCTCCTTGTTTACTTGTCAGTCTCTCTGCTGCAGCAGCGTAGATGGGGAACCCGCTCATGAGCTCACTTGCTTTCCTTGTCTCCATTGCAGTTTCACTGCTGCAAGCACCATAGGTGGGGAAGATGCTCCTGAGCTCAAATGCTCTCATCGTCTCTTCAATAGAACTTCACAGGGTTAGGCCCATAATCAGTAAGGCTAGGCCATATATTAATCTAAGAAACAACACCAATGCCAGTACTGATATTCTCATCGTCTCTTCAGCAGCAGTAGTGGCTAGTGAAAGGGAAATGTGGTGACCAGCACGGGGTGGGGGTCAGCGCAGGGGGACAATGTCCGGAGGGCAGTGCGAGGGGGCTGAAACAAAAAAAAACTTACCTGCTGGTCTTCTGTTTGCCGTTCTGCTCGCCGGTCTTCTCCTCTGGGCTCAGACTGAAGTTCCCAGCTCCCCTGTGGCCAATCCCGAGGCTGCTCTCACCATGAGTGTAGTGTCGGGATTGGGCGATGCAGGCTTGTTTTGTGCTCCATCGGGAGCTGGGACTTTATGCCTGCTGATCTCTCCACCCAGCAACACAGCTGGGTTGGAGAGATGTCAGTGTGCATGACGGTTTGGCCGTCCTAAGACGGCCAGCCAAACCGTCATGCGCACTAACAGCAGGGGCCACCACTCCTCCTCTCCCTGTTGCAGTGCTGTGGCCCCATCCCCAAGACTCAGCCACAGGATGAAAAATAAAATGATCTGCATTAAGATAATTTTGTGCTTCGTTTGCCTCTGCGGACAGTGGGGCGATGCTCCTCTGACATAGCGGAGGAGACGCCTCTGTTCGGCAGTCTCCCGTTGCAGCAGCACAGGACGGGAAGGCACTTGTGAGCTACCCCTCTTTCCTTGTCTCCTTTGCAGTCTTACTGCTGCAGCAGCCTAGGAGAGGAAAGCACGTGCTAACTCTCAACCTCACTGTGTCTCCTTAGCAGTCTCACCCATTGCAGCAGCACAGGAGGAAAGATGATTTCAAGTTCACTTGCTTTCTTCTTTACTTTGAAGTCTGCAGCAGCACAAGAGGAAAAGGCCCCTTCGAGTTTGCATGCTTTACTTGTCTCCTTTGCAGTATCTTTGCTGCAGCAGCACAGGAGGGAAAGGCTCCTGCGAGTTTGCATGCTTTCCTTGTCTCCTTTGCAGTATGTTTGCTGCAGCAGCACAGGAAGGAAAGGCCCCTTCCAGTTTGCACGCTTTCCTTGTCTCCTTTGCAGTATCTTTGCTGCAGCAGCACAGTAGGGAAAGGCCACTGCGAGTTTGCACGCTTTCCTTGTCTCCTTTGCAGTATCTTTGCTGTAGCAACACAGGGAGGCAAGGAGCCTGTGAGTTTACACACTTTACTTGTCTCCTTTGCTGCACCAGCACCGGCGGGAAAGGCCCCTGCGAGTTTACACGCTTTACTTGTCTCCTTTGCAGTATCTTTGCTGCAGCAGCACAGGAAGGAAAGGCCCCTGCGAGTTTACACGCTTTACTTGTCTCCTTTGCAGTATCTTTTCTGCTGCAGCACCGGCGGGAAAGACCTCTGATAGTTTACACGCTTTCCTTGTCTCCTTTTCAGTATCTTTGCTGCAGCAGCATAGGAAAGAAAGGCGCCTGTGAGTTTCCACGCTTTCCTTGTCTCTCTTGCAGGATCTTTGCTGCAGCAGCACACAAAGGGAGGCCCCTGCGAGTTTACACGCTTTCCTTGTCTCCTTTGCAGTATCTTTGCTGCAGCAGCACAGGAGGGAAAGGGTCCTGCGAGTTTACACGCTTTCCTTGTCTCCCTTGCAGGATCGTTGCTGCAGCAGCACAGGAGGGAAAGGCCCCTGCGAGTTTGCACGCTTTATTTGTCTCCTTTGCAGTATCTTTGCTGCAGCAGCACGGGAGGGAAAGGCCCATGCGAGTTTGCACGCTTTACTTGTCTCCTTTGCAATATCTTTGCTGCAGCAGCATGGGAGGGAAAGGCCCCTGTGAGTTTGCACGCTTTCCTTGTCTCCCTTGCAGGATCTTTGCTGCAGCAGCACCGGAGGGAAAGGCCCCTGCGAGTTTGCACGCTTTCCTTGTCTCCCTTGCACGATCGTTGCTGAAGCAGCACAGGAGGGGAGGCGCCTGCGAGTTTACACGCTTTCCTTGTCTCCCTTGCAGGATCTTTGCTGGAGCAGCACAGAAGGGAAGGCCCCTGCGACTTTACACGCTTTCCTTGTCTCCCCTGCACGATCGTTGCTGCAGCAGCACAGGAGGGGAGGCGCCTGTGAGTTTGCACGCTTTCCTTCCTTTGCAGTCTCTCTCCGTTGCAGCAGCAGCACAGGAAGGAAAGGCCCCTGCGAGTTTACACGCATTCCTTGTCTCCCTGGCAGAATCATTGCTGCAGCAGCGCAGGAAGGAAAGGCCCCTGCGAGTTTACACGCTTTCCTTCCTTTGCAGACTCTCTCCGTTGCAGCAGCACAGGAAGGAAAGGCCCCAGCGAGTTTACACGCATTCCTTGTCTCCCTTGCAGGATCTTTGCTGCAGCAGCACAGAAGGGAAGGCCCCTGCGTGTTTGCACGCTTTCCTTGTCTCCCTTGCAGGATCGTTGCTGCAGCAGCACAGGAGGGGAGGCGCCTGTGAGTTTGCACGCTTTCCTTGTCTCCCTGGCAGAATCGTTGCTGCAGCAGCACAGGAGGGGAGGCGCCTGTGAGTTTACACGCTTTCCTTCCTTTGCAGTCTCTCTCCGTTGCAGCAGCACAGGAGGGGAAGGCACTCGCTCTCCTCGTCTCCTTGGCAGGTTTGTTTCCTGGCATCTAATGCAGTGTTACTCATCTCTCCACAGTGTTGTTAGGGCAGCAGTTTCTATGCTGATAGAAATATACTCCTCAGGGTGGATGTGTTTTTGTCGAAAACCAGCAAATATAAAACGATAATGTCAAGTCTCGCTACTGGGGGCACGGAGCAGACTGCGTAGGCAGGGAGCACTTCTCAGGGCTTTCCGTGGTTTTTATTTAAATTGTTTCTTGGGTATTTCCCATTGAAAACTACTGCAAATCCATGAACACTGTTTAGAGGAACGTGGAGTGCAGGTGATACTGGGAGTGCAGGTGATACTGGGAGTGCAGTTTCAAGACGTCTCTTGAAGAGAGGTCTATCAGGGTAGTGCAGGAGAGTGCAGTGTCAGGGCTATACATGGCAGTGCAGTACCAGGGCAGTGGAGCAGTCATGGTGATAAAAAGGGTGCAGTATCAGTAATGGGGAGTGCAGCAGCATGTTTATCACGAGAAAGAGGGCTATCAGGGTAGTGCAGGAGAATGCATTTCTTGGGTAACTGTAGGAGCATGCAGTATTTTAGGAGTGTGTGCTTGTGCAGTATCAGATAACTCTCGAAGAGTGCAGTGTCATTGTAACATAAGAGAATGCAGCATGAGAAGAGTGCAGTTGCAGGATAACAGTCGGAGAGGGCAGCATTGGAGTAATGCAGGAGAGTGCAGTGTGGTAATAACTCTGGGGGAGTGCAGCCCCAAGCTAAATTCAGAGGATACCAGTATGTATCCCTATTTGGCTCTAACTATAATGTCACTTTAATCTTAGCGCCGATATGGGCAACCCTCCCCCGCACACCTGGTTAAGAGCTACTTAGCACACAAGAAACGAAATAAATCAGACAACACATGATTTGATGGAAAAACAGTTTGCTTCAGGTTTATTTCATTTATTTCATAAGTGAAATATGCCAATGTGGTGGGTTAACTTACGGGCGATCCAAGGTCAGGCAGCGGAGAGTAACCTAAGATGCCCACCCGCCTGATGAGCTAAACAACGCCATGGCCAACCCATTCGGTGCTACCATTTTTACATCCATTACCGCCAGTCCCGGATTATTACTCACACCTTTTTAGGGGTGGAGCAGTACAGGGCAAGCCCCCGGTTGCTCAGGCTTGCAACCGCCCGAAGGAGTAACGGGGCGCTGTCACTTACATCCCGGGGTCTTGCCGTAAAGACTTGTGGGGTTTGGCATCGAGCACCCTTACTGTGCTCCATCAGATGGTACCCTTATGTGGGGCATCAAAGAGGCAGGGGCCTTGGTTGGGCTGGCATAAATACCTGGCCACAGCCCCCCAGGGTGCCGGAACTGCGTGGGAGAGTGCCGGAAGGGGGGGCTCCCACGGGGTCCTAGAACAGTGGAGTGTGGGTGTTAGTGCTAAATGCAGCACTAAGGGGCTGTCCTTTGGGAGGGCACCCTGCGTGCGCCATGAGCAGCTGCATTGTGTTTTTTTCTACTTCTATTGTTCTAAACATAAAGTAAGATTTTATTACCATACATAACTATGCCAACCTCCTTCTGCACACCGCCTTTGGTGGTGCACAGCATGGGGTTGGCTAAAGGGCCTGGCATGCAGTCATGTCCTGCATCCATCCCCTTGCGGATAGCAAATCCACCTCTGCACAAGTTTTCAGCCATGCCTGTGTCCAACCAACCATGGGCGGTCAAACCACCGCCATGCACCGTCCTTTTTTAAAACTATGGGGCATATGTACAAGCCCCTATCGCCACCACAACGTCACTTTTGTGGACATTGAGGTGGTGATAGGAGCTGCGCCTTATGTACAAGGCAGCGTTAAGCCACTTAACATGGCCCCCTTTCACGCTATGGTTAGCGTGAAAGGGGCGTACAGTGGGTGTTGTGGTGGGCGTTCCACCACTATACCAATTGTATTTGACGCTGCCCCCTATGTACAAGGGTGGCGTACATTGGAGGCAGCACCAAAATTAAGACCTGGAAAACCCTGGTCTTAAGTTGGCGAAACGAGGAGAAATGCATTATTTCTCCTCTTTTTTGCTTTTTCCATGTGTGCTGTCCTGTACAGCACACATGGTTTGTTTATGTACAGGAAGGTGTCCCTTCCTGTACATAAAAAAACCTTTACAAAAAATGCCATTTTGTCACTTTCATGTGTGCTGCATGAAGCAGCACGCATGAAAGTGACAAAATGGCATTTTAGGATTATTTATGTTCAGGAAGGGATACCTTCCTACACATAAACAATCCTCCCCTGCACACAGACACCCTTGCACTCTGGTGCAAGGGTGCCTACGTTGGCGCTAAGTTGCTAAACTTAGCGCCAGCGCAGGGGGAAAAGCAAGGCTGCACCACATTCTTGTAAATATGGTGCAGCCTTGTGTTTCAGAATGGCGGAGAGAGGCCTTAAGCCAGGAAGGCTAATGACACGCTCCGCCACTTCCTTGTACATATCCCCCCATGTTCTCATTCCCACAGGACTCTTGTGAGAGTCTCTCTAGAGCCACTGAGTAGTCTCTCAAGAGCACAGGTGGAAGTGCTGGCTCGCGAAAGTCTCCTGTGGGACCTTGGCACCCTAAAAACACGTTTTTCAAATGTAACCCCAGGTGAGGTCCATCATGGACATCCATTACAAGGATTAGGGGGTCAGGATATCCTTACCCTGCCCCCTTATACCTTTATTATTGTTCATTTTCAGGATACAGGGAGGGAGTCCCTGAGACCTGTAATGGCTGCTGCAAAATTTCTGCTTGTGTTGTGGCCAGCAAATCAGAGCAAGATTTCTTGCGAGACTTGTGGGAGGTTCTTGCTTCTGTGAGATGGCAGACGGGAAAAAACGTATTTCATGCCCAATCAGATTGCTCCATTATGTGAAGTTGCGAGCTCGACTGCCTGGCCACAAACTGAGCGAAAATGTTGCGTACACGAATACAGGACTTTGGAACTTCAGACCTGTGTCTTGAAAATAAGAATAAAATAAGGTATAAAGGGGCAGGGTAGAGATATCCTGACCCCCTGGGACCTTGTGGGGTGGCCCAGAAGGACACATCTGGGGTCAAATTTAAAAAACACGTTTTTTGATGGGTTGCCATGATCTTGCAGAAGTCCGGCAGGAGCAGTGCTGGACCCTAGACTTGCACTGCATTACCACGGGAACCAGTGTGGCCTTTTGGCTTCCATAAGAGTCCTGTTATAGTTATAGTTAGCTGAAAATTTCAGCTAAAACGTAACATTTTTAAATCAAAAACACTGAAATTCACCAGTTGTAGCTAACTCAAGTAACTATAACATGTGCCCTTGTCACGCACTGCTTATGACCTCACATGTTAAAACACTCATCACTTATTCTGTGACATCATTGATATCACTGATGAGAACTGTAATTACAAAAGTGATAACATCACTGTGCATGGCGAGCACGCAACTTATAGCTACCTTAGTTAACTATAACTGGTGAATTTCAGTGGTGTTATTCAATTTAAAATTCTACGTTTTAACTGAAATGTTCACCTAACCTTAATCTTTGGTTTTTTAAGTAAATTTTAGGTAATATTTGAGGATTCTTTTTGATAAAGTAAAATTTTAATTCCATACAAAACTATAATGTCACTTTAACCTTTGTTTTTCAAATATACATATATATATATATATATATATATATATATATATATATGTATATATATATATATTCACTGAAAAAAACATAGGTTTTAGGGACAGTTATAGTTAGTTGCACATTTCACTCATAAAAAACCATAGAAATTCCCCCGTTATAGTTAGTTCAGCTAACTATAACTCGCGCCCCCGCAATGCACTGCTGATGACGTCACATATTACATCACTCATGACATGGTCAGTGACATCACTGATGACATCACTGATGACATCTCAAATGACATCACTGATGACATCACTGATGACATCATCCATGTGATAATTTGATGCATCTTCTCACACCCTAATATAACCTTTGATACACCACGCTAAATTACAGACTGCCATTCTCAAAACCATAGACACTCCAACACCAATAACTACATACCCACTCACTGATTCTTAGGTCTACACACACATCCACTCACTCACCCGTACAGTCACTCATACTTACGGTCACTCAGTACAGGACTATCATATGCACTCATACACCTACATAGACACTCACACACCGCCACTCATCCATAGAGGTACTCACACACCTAGTCAGTCATGCAAATAATTAATCACACTGCCATTTACTCACCTATACAGTTATACACACACCAGCTCACTTACTCATACAAATACTAGCACATTCTTACGCTCTTATACAATCACTGATACAAGTACACACTCATCCATACAGCCACTCTCACAATCACACACTCTCACTTATAGCCATTTATATACTCCAACACACATATATACTGCCTTTCACATATGTAGTTACTCACACATGTACCACTGAGATATACATTCACTCACTAACACACCCGTACACACACTCACCCACCCATACAGTCCATCACAGATGCACTCTTGAAACCATGCACCCAGTGAATCACCCACTCACACATCTATGCACAGAGTCACACACACCCCACCCACACAAACACTCAGGCACCCATACAGATACTCAGACAACCAATCAATAACCCATGTAGACACTCATGTAGCTATTCACAAACCCATGCAGCCGCTTACACACCAACAGACAGACGGATACAGACATTCACACAGTTTAGTCACAAACCTATGCATTCAGTAAGATACGTTTAATCACTCACTTATAGAGTCAGTCACGCACCTACTAAATCATCCATTCAGACACTTATACACCCACTCATTCTTCAATACGCCTTTCCCTATATATATTAAACATATTTAAACTTTACAGAAACACACAGTCACTGGATGATGTCATCAGTGATGTCATTTGAGATGTCATCAGTGATGTCATCAGTGATGTCACTGACCATGTCAGGAGTGATGTAATATGTGACGTCATCAGCAGTGCATTGCGGGCGCGAGTTATAGTTAGCTCAACTAACTATAACGGGGGAATTTCTATGGTTTTTACGAGTAAAATGTCCAACTAACTATAACTGTCCCTAAAACCTATGGTTTTTTCAGTGAATTTCAAAGGTTTTTTAAATGCTAATTTCTAACTATAACGTGCCTGAAACCTATGGTTTTTTAAGTGAATTTCAAAGGTTTTTTAAATGCTAGTTTCTAACTATGCCTACAGAGGTAGGACATGTGAAGAAAGAAGAAAAACGCACAGAAAGAAGCCAAAGAAATGCAGAAAGAAGCAACAGAAGTACACAAAGATGAAGAAAAGTGCAGGAAGAAGCAAAAGATGTGCAGAAAGAACCAAAAGAGGAGCAGAAAGAGGCCTTGTTGCAAAATCATCCTGTGCCCAACACTTTTTCAGACGGGTACTGGTGGTAACTGACTCTGACTAGCCAGTGCTATGCTAAAAGACACTTAGAATACAGTGAAAACACCTACATACACTAGGGAACACTATGCGTTGGGGTACCCCTGTGATTAGCATGACCTCCTCTGTAAGTCCCTAGTACATAATAGGGCAGGGGGATTAAAACTACCTCTTAAAACGCGCTACGGGGCGCGTTTGCACAGTGGTGAAGGGAGGGGGGCCTGAGGTGACGTGTGCAAACGCACCCCGTGGCGCGTTTTAAGTAGCGGGATTAAGTCCCCTTGAATCCTGAGGGTCCCTGGGGCCCAACTAGCCCACCAGGTACCTCCAGTAAGCGCCACAGAGCTGCGTTGCAGAGAGGTTTTAAAAAGGGGCGTGGCCTCGGATTACCTCTCTGCAACGCAGCTCTGTGGCGCTTACTGGAAGCACCTGCTGGGCTAGTTGGCCCCCAGGGTCCCTCAGGATTGAAGGGGAATTATTTCCCCAACTTAAAACGCACCACAGGGCGTGTTTGCACACGTCACCTCAGGCCCCTTCCCCTCCCTTCACCACTGTGTAAACGCGCCCTGTGGCCGTTCTAAGTTGAGAGATTAAGTCCCCTTGAATCCTAAGGGTCCCTAGGCTCAAACTAGCCCACTAGGTACCTCCAGTAAGCGCCACAGAGCTGCGTTGCAGAGAGGTGTAAAAGGGCGTGGCCTCTGAACACCTTTCTGCAACGCAGCTCCTGGCGCATACTGGAGATACCTGTTGGGCTAGTTGGCCCTCAGGGACCCTCAGTATTGAAAGAGAATTAATTCCCCAACTTACAACTCGCCACGGGGCGTGTTTGCACAATGGTGAAGGAAGGGGGCATGGCCTGAGGTGACATGTCTGCAAACACGCCATGTGGCGCGTTTTAAGTTGGAGAATTAATTCCTCCTCAATCCTGAGGGTCCCTGGGGGCCAACTAGCACACCAGGTACCTCCAGTATGCGCCAGAGAGCTGCGTTGCACAGAGGTGTTCAGAGGCCATGCCCCTTTTTACAACACTCTGCAACGCAGCTCCGTGGCGCTTACTGGAGGTACCTGGTGGGCTAGTTGGCCCCAGGGACCCTCAGGATTAAAGAGGTATTAATTCCACAACTTAAAACGCACCACAGGGCGTGTTTGCACACATGTCACCTCAGGCCCCGCCCCTCCCTTCACCACTGTGCAAACGCGCCCCGTGGCACGTTTTAGGTTGGGGATTAACTCCCCTTGAATCCTGAGGGTCCCTGGGGTGCAACTAGCCCACCAGCTACCTCCATTAAGCGCCACAGAGCTGCTTTGCAGAGAGGTGTAAAAGGGGCGTGGCCTCAGAACACCTCTCTGCAACGCAGCCCCTGGCGCATACCGGAGGTTCCTGGTGGGCTAGTTGGCCCCCAGGGTCCCCCAGTATTCAAGGGGAATTCGTTCCCCATCTGCAAACGCGCCAGGGGGCGCGTTTGCAGAGTGCTGCAAGGAGGGGGCGTGGCCTCCAGCGCGATGCCGGTCTTTTATTTTATTTTGTTTTTAAGAAGGGGGGCTGTGTGGCCCCCCTTTTTTTCTAATTTATTGGCCCTGGGGACCCCATACCCCAGGGCCTGCCCCCTATTTAAAAAAAAAAAAAAAAGAATTTGGAAGGGGGCCGCGTGGCCCCCCTCCCGAGGCCTTAATCGGCCCCGGGGACCCCATCCCCCGGGGCATGGCCTTTTTTGTTTTTTTAAAATCTTTTGGACGGGGGCTGCGTTGCCCCCCTCCTCAAGCCACTTATGGCCCCGGGGACCCCATCCCCGGGGCCGGCCTTTGTTTATTTTTTGTTTTTTTTCCTTTTTAAAATTTTGGGGTAGGGGGCCGCGTGGCCCCCCTCCCAGGCCACTTGTAGCCCCGGGGACCCCATCCCCCAGGGCTGGCCCTCTCCGTTGGGGACCATGTGGGGGTCCCCAATCCCCCCACGGTCCCGCCGGCTCCCCGCGTCCCTCGGGAGCCGGCATTGCTTTTCCACATGGGGAGCTGCTATGATGCAGCTCCCCGTGTGGAAAAGCAATTTGCTTTGAATTTTGGAAGAGAGTGCAGGTTTCCTGCTCTCTTCCAAAATTCAAAGCAAGTTTGCTATGACAGGACGGGAGCCGCGAGGCTCCCGCCCCGTCATAGCAAACAGCAGTGTCCCAGGGGTAGGCACCCCGGGACACTGCAGGAGCCGGCCCTGGGGGGTGGTGGTCCCCAGGGCCATCACAGGCTCCAGGAGGGGGGCCGCGCGGCCCCCCTCCCAACATGTGCAAAGCCCCGGGGAGGTGGTGGTCCCCGGGGCTCGGGGTCCGAAACGGACCCCCACATTAAAATTCTTAGTGCCCCGGGGAGGTGGCGGTCCCGGGCGTGTGGGGGGCTCGAGCCCCCACACAGGTAATTTTATTAAAAAAAAGAAGCCCCGGGGGGTGGCGGTCCCCGGGGCTGCGGGAGGGCCGAGTGCCCCCCGCACCATTTTTAATTCAAGTCCCCGGGGCTTGGGGGGGCCTTAGAGGCCCCCCACACAAATATTTTATGAACCCCCGCATGCCCCCGGGACTTGGCCCACCCGGGGGCCAAATAACAAAGAAGCGCGGGAGGCCGCGCTTCGGTTTTTTTTTTCACGGCGGGATCCGCGCAACCTAAGCGCATCCCCCCGATTTTTTTTTTTTTTAAATGCTTTTTTTGGCCCTGGGGGTCCTTGTGGGACCCCCTAAGCAGGCCTAGGGGGTCAGGGTGTTTCTACCCTGCCCCCTTTTTGCGTTTTGCGCACTTGTTTCTGTGCCTCGGTTCTACCGAGGAACAAGATGGCTGCCAACACTTCCTGGTTTGGAGTGTTGACAGCCAATTAGCATACAGCTTGTGATCGAGAGGGTGCGCTCAGGGTGCGCGGACCCTCCGCGGCCATAGATATATATGTGTTTTTTACTTTTGATTTTCTCAGCAACTACTGAACGGATTTACACCATTTAACAAAAAGAGTTCTTTCTGAACCAAGAACTACCTCTTTGCCAAATTTGGTGTAATTCCGTTCAGCAGTTCGGGCTTTAGCCGTGTCTAAATTTTCCTATGGAAAATTGCATGGGGAAAACACGTTTTCGGACCCCCCTTTTTTCTCGGCCCCCGCTTGCCGAATCACCCCGAAACTTTCAGGATAGGAGCGGACCGGAGCGCCCCACGAGTTTTGAAAATTTCGCGAAGATTCGTCAACCGGCGCCAAAGTTATTTGAAATAGAATGTTGTGAATTTCCTATGGAAAATAGGTCCTAACTATAACTATCTACTGGCGACCGCCAGTAGATAATATATATGTTTGTATATATATATATATATGATCAAGGCCGTTTTATTGGCCAAAACGCGTAATGACTGACTTCATGTGAGAAATAAAAATTATTTTCGCCTACTTGCAGAGGAGTTTGTACTTTCTTCATCGCCACACGGAGGTTGAGGAAGGCAAAATAATCGAGTTATATATATATATAAATATATATATATCCACATACCCAATTCTCCACAGATCCCTGCCACCGGGATAAGAAAAGGAACGGACACCGCTTCCTGCGTGCAAGTGATTCTTTATTTTTCAAAAGTGCTCTGCCGGCCATAAACATATACACATATATATATATACACACATACATATATATATATATGTTCACACTAGGATTGAATTGTTCCTTGTGCGTAAATAGTAGGTGTTTTCAGTGAGAAATAGTTCTGTTCTCAGTGAAGAATGGTTGCTTCCGTTCAGTGGCAGAGGAGATGCTGTCCATTCAGCTGTAGGTTTCTACTGGAACTGAGGAGTGATCCTGCAGAGGGAAACATGGGAGTGATGCAGATTCTAAACCAACCTCTACTTCTGCAATCTAATCTGCACTTCCAAGATGGGAGTAATATTCCCTCATACACTTTGACAGTGCAAATGAATTCCCTAGTTCACGATAAGCCTTTCTTTTGGGGACTTGTTGCACTCATACATCTTCAGTGGTAGCACTCTGCATACTGTCCCAGCAAGCAACCTTTAACTACACCCCATAGACAGAGTCCTTACCTCCTCAACAAGGACGTGTCCTCCTCAAAGACTATGATTACCATTCTCCTTCCTCTAACCAAGCTATAGCTGATCCTTATTCTAGTGTAGGTTCCTCGATCACTGATCTTGATTCCGCAGTAGCCGTCCTGATTGTTTCTGAACAATGACCTTTATGTCTTACATCTTTTCCAAGAAACGTTACTCATATGAACCTCATTTAGAGCCACTTAGAAACTTTGGTCACACCTTTCCACAAATGAGTGAACTCTACACTGCAGTGTCTTTTGCATAACTGCAGATCAGATGTGAAAGATAGACTGGAGATTGCAGAAGTTATATGTAGCCCAAATCTTAACCTTCTAAAACTCACTGAGACGTGGTTCATTGGCCCCTCACAGAATATTGCGGGCCTCCTTTTTCTTCCTGACTACTCTATTCTATGGTATGATCAGGAAAGCAGGCCTGGTGGAGGGGTTGCATTCATCCATGAGAACACTGTTTATTGCAGAAAGTTGACCAATGATGCTTATTCACCTTTCCAGTGCTTGATCCTGGAAATCAAATCAATGCATGCGTCTTCCAGTCAATCAATCAATCAATAAATATGACTTTATTTGATTTTGGATTAAAATCATACCAGTGACATGTGATAAAAGGCCCAATATGATTATAAATAAAAATACAATAAAATGACATGATGTACAAGTATAAAAGTCATCAAGAGCCAGTTATCCCCAGGATAAAACTCTATCATATAGAACTAGAAACCCCAATAAGGAACTTTGACACATTAAAACAGACTTTGTGTTTCTAAAAGTTGCAAATATAAAAAGGAAGGTCTAGCCTGATAAAAATTCAGTCATCTACGAATATATACCATAAAATCGCATGCGTTTACAATGCATGCAATTACAACGCGGTCGTTGTAACGACCGCGTTGTTACATCGCAGTACATTACAACGCAAGTCGTTACAACGACTTGCTCTAGATAGCGCGCTGGACTTAGGAATAGTATAATTTACTATTCCAACTCCAGTGTGTGCAACAGTAGGGAAGGTGTTGGAATAGTAAATTACACTATTCCTTAATTTAGAGCGCCATCTAGAGCAAGTCGTTGTAACGACTTGCGTTGTAATGTACTGCGATAATCATCTGCGGTCGTTGTAACGACCGCGTTGTAAAGGTAATGCGATGTAAGGACCGTGTTGTTAAGGTTGTTTCCCGTCATCTACTACCCATCTTGTGACAATATGACTGAGCAATACATGGAGCATATTACCAAGCAACTAATGCTTTCCAATTCAAGCATCTTTCTAAGGGTCTTCAAGCTCCAATGGTGTGATCCCAGTCACAATCTTGTGAATTTGTTCTTCTCCGCAAATGCATCGATGGCCTTAAATAACTTTTCTTCTATCTGCCACAATGACACATGTCATTGTCTCTACTACCACATATAATGATTGTATGACTGAACTCCTTGGCGATTTAGCTCTAAAGGCCTAAAGTTTTGGCTCCAATTTTTCTCTAAAGATCTTCTTTTAGAACAACATTTTTCAGGGATTTAGAGAATAATTTGACATGTCAATCTTCTACTGAAGAAATCATCAGTGGATGGAGGTCATTTTTAGGTCTCGCCTACGCAGCGCGCATGCGCTGCTTAGGCAAAAAGACCTTTTGGAATCGATCCGGCTTTTCAGCCAAAAACGTGCACGCGTTCCATTGCCTTCAATGGCAACGCGTGCACGTTTGGCGATTCACTTGCGGGAGCGAGCAGCTGGCGCCATATGGTAGCAATTATCACGCCTTGCTGCTCGCTCCCGCAATGGAATTGCGCAGGCCCCCTCCTTTCTCCCCTCCCCCTGCTGCCGTGCGAGGCGCGTGCGCGCTTATGCTTGTTTTTATAGCCCTGGCCTGTGCCAGTGGCCACTTCGCATCGCTAGTAAGTTTAGTCTACGTGGAAGGTCAATTTCGGGTGCAATGCCTGGAGAGTGTACGTTGTCTCATGGGCTCCGGGTTTAATAGAAGTGTGAAATGTATTTTTAGAGAGGGGGCAGTGCCTCTCCCTCAAATTGGATGGGGGCGGGCAGTGATGCGGGGTTAGGGGAAGGCCCCTGTGAAGTGGATCCTTTTCAAATCTGAGTCTGAAAATGCATTAAAGGCAACGCTGTCATCTTCGGTGTACTTTTAGCACTGTGTGCGCGCAGCCCTGCGCGGTGTGGGCCTGTGGGCGATGCACACGTTGAGATAGGCCCCCTCGCACATGGGGTCACGCTGTCGTGTATAGGCACCGCCAAACAGCAGGTTGTGCGAAGAAACCGAGAGAATGGTATTTGCACGCAGGCGCGCTCCAGAGCGAGCGTTTCTTGGCGGGGGTGGAAGCTTTAAACATTGTTCACAAATATCACAATAGTTTGCTTGAATATTTTGAGCGTCCACAAAATGGAGCGATTTTGCGTGTCCCTTTCTCAGCAGTGCTGTGGCGAAGGGTGCCGCCACTCGGGGTGCTGTCAGCCGACGCACAGTGGCTGATACTGACTTGCATGGAGGGCGCCCGGTGCCCTGAGCTCGCCTTGCTCCGGTTATGGCTGACGGGGGCACACAGGCAGTGTGTGTGGAAGGCACCCCCTTCTCTTCGAGTCTCGGATGAAGCTACCTTTGTTTTCATCTAACAGCTCAAAAGGGGGGGGGGAGGAGTTCGAACATAAATCCTATCCCCATCACAAGGATGAAACCCCCTCTGCCCTGACCTGTGCCCCTCTGGCCAGGCCGTCTCCGTCGGTGCGGACTGCGGACCCCCAGGCAGAGCTGTGAGGGGGCTGGTATTATGGTCTTCGTCACTCCTAAAAGACATAACAACGCCAATGGATCTGCAGGGAACTGACAAAGGAGTTGGCCAAGTCTAAAAAAAACATACTGGTTCACTCCCTACCGTGGGCACGTCTTTGGAAGGAGGAACTCCGTTCCTGTCACTCCTTGTTTGGGTAATAACAGCCGCTTAATTATTATCCACAGAACATCTACATTTCAATGCTTTTTAAACCATAGCACATCCTGTGCACAACAAAATACATGTTCGAAAACCATTCTAAGAACAACGGCTTTAATTTACACTGATTATTTATTGTATTACAACGTTTGTATAGCGCCTCATAAGCCCGACAAACCCACGAAGCGAAGTAACTGTCAGCTACTAAAGGCATTTAAAACAAGCATTGGCATAGCCAATAGGTCTCGCTTTTGGGACCTTATAAGTATTTAGTTATGCAACTGTTGCATGGCTAAACACTTATAAGGTCCCAAAAGCGAGACCTATTGGCTATGCCAATGCTTGTTTTGTCTTATGTCAGGAATACCCTTTGTTGCTAGTTTTTGAAAATCATGTTGCAGCACAACTTATGCAACAGACCTCCGTTAGCGATCTTTCACATGACTTTTAAGCGAGGCTCAGGATGTGTTCTCGATTGCAAACCTGCCATCATTGACAGTGCAAAATCACTCTACAAGATGGCCTGCATAACTCACAACTTCTTGCGTACACCCACTATTTTGCCTCCAAGTTTAAAGTGTCTGGAGGCTAGGGTGAGTACAGAGTGCAAAATAACTTATTTTAGAAGCTTCAGCTTTCAAACAGGAATATATGATAGTCTAACCCTTTGCTGGTAGAGCAACGTGAATCTGGAACTTCTCCTTTCCAGTTCTACACACCACCAACTCTTAGGCAACCTTTGACATTCTTATTTTCCAAATATACTCATATTCCAGCCCCATTGTTCAACAATTTGATGATAGATACCTTACTTTCATGATTCAGTTTTGAGTTTTCTGTCTATTTTTTTCGGTCTTTCAACCTTCTACTCTCATCTTTTTCCGCTCCCCTTATGTACAATAGGGGATTTTTTTTTTTCATTTTATTTTCTCTTCACCCCATTATAACCTGAGATCCCCGATTTCTCTTGGCTGTATTCATATATTTTAAGCTCCCATTGGTAGCATTTTCCCTTGTTTATTGATTTGCATGTTTTTCCTTATAAATCTTTATATTCCATTTTTTTTATCTCCCTCCACATTATTGCTTTTTTCCTGTATTCTATATTTGCAAACAACCTTTGTTACTTTACTGAACCTTCACTTTTACTGCTAACTTCGTCCTCTCACTGCAAAGCACTCTAAAACTCTCAGGCGATGACTGTATTATACAAAATTGCATAAATTAATATATAAATAAATCCATTATTAAACAAAAAAATAAATAAAATGGCATGTGAGATCAGTCACGTAAAGCGAAGTGAGATTCTGAGACTGTGAAGGGAAAGTGCATAGGGACAGTAATGGAGAATTGAAAGAGACAGCATTATTGTGTATAAAATCAGTGAAGTGGAAAGAAATGGGACTCTGTTGAAGTGTATGGTGTCAGTGATGGGAAATGAATGAGTCTCCAGTGATCTGCATGAGGTAAGTCCTGCAAGAATAAATAAGACTCCCCTGAAGTGTACGGGGTCAGTGATAGGGGAGTGATTGATGCTCCATTCAAGTATATGGGGTCAGTGCTGTAGGAGAATCAATGTGACAGTCTTGAAGTGTATGAGGTCGGTGGTGGAGGAATGAAATAGGCTCCATTGATGTGTATGAGGTGAGTGATGTAGGAATGAATGAGACTTCATTAAAGTGTACAATGACTGTTATTGAGGCATAACTGTGTTTCTGCAAGGAGCTGGAACAACCACTCTCTTGAGGCCAGGGTTTGTGGGCTCTGACACTGGTTTGTGAGAGCCAGATCATTAAAATCATGCCACACAATCACCAAAAGCCAATACGGTGCAGGGGAGTGTGAAGATTTGCTTTGCAAGAATAACTTTATCTGACTGATTATGAAGAAAGACAGCCATTCCAGGGAAAAGGGTAATCGAGACAATAAGCCCTAGGCCCCACCCTCTCTCAGCATCATTTATTTATAGATCATTTAGTGTAAAAAAAGCTTGCCATCTACAATAATAATGAGGCAGTTTACGTGAACAAACCATTAGGGAGCATCAGATGACATGTTTTCACAATTGTACTATGCAGTATAAGCATAGGAACATCATGATCAGAGATTATCTTGGAAAAATATCGAAAGGTAAGTGCATATAAAGTATAGGGGCATATTAGCAAGAACCTCGTTAAAATTATCGCCGTTTTAGCGGCAGGAAACTGCCGCTAAAACGGCTATAATGGACTTGCTAATATGCGTTATAGAATTCCAATAGAAGCCCAGGTTAGATGTGCAGGACATCTAACCTGGGCTTCTATTGGAATTGTATAACGCATATTAGCAAGCCCATTATCGCCGTTTTAGCGGCAGTTTCCTGCCGCTAAAACGGCGATAATTTTAACGAGGTTCTTGCTAATATGCCCCATAGTTTTACTATTCTTAGCTCCGCATCCATGCATCGAAAAGATATATATATTGTCAAGGTACATATGTGTTGGGGTAGGTATAGAAAATCTCTACTTGCCTTTTGACAATTCGGCCTCGATCAAAGCATTTCATGCTATTGAGATTCCCATCTCGATATTACGGGGACACCTGTGTTTTCACTTTCACCGAAGTATATTATTTTGTTAATACTTACAAACAGTTGCTTATGGCACCTGAGTAAAATGAAAGAAACATTTAGAGGTCACAACATCACGGGCCAATTACGATGGCGGTCGGACGAGCGTCCTCGTTGCGGAAATGGGACCAAACAAGGGTAGTCGGTGGTCCCACCTGCCAAATTAGGATCCAATCGCCATGGAGGCGGTGAGAAACATGCCTCTTAGCATTGTTTCCGGTGCTGCTGCCCGGAAAAGGGCCGCAGCACAAGCCCCAATGCAAAGAGGCATGTTTACAAACATCCCTGCACCCTTTGGCAGGCACCATGCGGTGCCTGCCACAAGATGCAGGGATGTTTAGGGGGGCACTAGAGGTGCCCCTCAGGGCCCATAGTGAGGGGCCACAGGGGACAGGGGCCCCAAAAAAGCCTTTCCACCAGCCTTTTCACATCGGATGAATGCAGTCACTTCTCCAAACTGTATTTATTTTATATCTAGTTGGTGTACCAATGCCAATGAAACCATGTATTTAATTGCATAGTTTCACAGTAAGTAGGGAGGCATAAGACTGAGAAAGGAGAGGGAAAGACAAAGAGAGAGAGAGTGGTTGTAATAGTGGAGAGAAAGAGAGAGGGGTAGAAAGAGAAGCATATCCTCATCTTGTAATTATTCACCCCAGATGAATACAATCTCCCCTACCAACAGCATATATTCTATATCTAGTTGGTGCACCAATGTCAATGACACCATGTTGTTAATTGCAAAATCTCATGGGAAGTGGAGGGAGAGGGCCAAAATGGAGAGGGAAAGAGAGAGAGAGAGAGATCTCTCTTCCCCACTGCATTTATTTTATCTCTGGGTGCTGTATCAATGTGAAACAATTTACTTAATTGCACAGTTTGATGTTAAGTAGGGAGGAAGCGGGAGAGGGGTGGAGAGGAAAAAAGCAGAGAGAGCGAGAGGGAGGTGTAGAGAGAGGCATGTCTACAATTTGTAATTACTCACTGCAAATAAACGCAGCCTCTCCAGCATTATTTTATTTCTAGTTAACTCATCAGTGTGAAGGAAATAATTTAGTTAATTGCACAATTTGAGTTAAGCAGAACTCCTCACTGTGCTGAGTCACTCCACAGCCCCTTGGCCTCTTCTCTCCCCTCTTCATTGCTGTGAAAATTCAGAGCAAAAAGAACAATTAGTGAATTTTGCTTTTGGTTCTTGTTAAGAGCACATGTGACTGCCCTACCTTCAACCCTATATTCCTGTATTTACATTGACCTTTCTTTATTTTTGTTCAAGCAAATAGATCATAAAATCACCCAAACAATTAGCAATGTAATTTAGTCGCAGCTGCAGCTCTGGAGACCCCCCAATGCTGTCCATGACTGGAACATCTTTCTTACCACAATTAAACTAACATTTGCAGATTATAAAAATAGACTGGTAAACCGTTTACTAAACTGGCTCAGGTTGAAATGTGCTAAGCTTCTGCAGTGGTCAAATGCTGGTTGTTAAGTGAGAGTGTAAACCATTGATGGTTCTCATCAGTGTAAATTCCCAACTGCAAAATCAGACTAGTTTCGGTGGATATCAACAGTAGTTCACCTGAATTTATAATAAGTTATTAGCAGTATTCCCAAGTCCAATAACCCAGGTTGCAGGCAGCCTCATGGGGTATAACTGCAACACATGGAGAGCTCTAATTGATTTACATAGTCTTTGAATCTGTCTGTTTATGCCCCCTAGTTTCTTGGGTCCCCGCTGTGAGTCTCTGACTTACCTTACTTAAATCACCATCATATTTATATAGTTGTGTCTAAATTAGCTTGACTCCCCAAATCTCTTTTGTTAAGTTCCATATGTCCCTTTGCTGTAGCCTCCCTGAGGCTTTCTAGGTGTTTCTCCAAAAGTCTCCCTTATTGAGCCTGTCATTGGTAAAGGCTCTCTGTAGCAAATGAGTTCTGCTCATTTAATCCCCCCTTGATTTTTTTAACTACCCGGTTTTTGGACTTTTGCAGTGAGTCTCACCACCTGAGTCTCACTGATGGTAAATTGCTGGTAATGGACTGAGAGTGCCGTCAGTGTCTCTCTTTTAAAATCAGGCCGCTGCTGCACAGATAGGGTAATAGACTCTGGGCTGGTTCCACCAGCAGCGGCAGGAGAAAACAGAGTTGCGCCCGCCTGCGGGCATGAGATGAAGAGACACTGCTGGTTCATGCCGCAGAGGAGAAAAAGAGAATTGTTAGAAATGGGGGTCTCTAGTTGGCAGAGGTAGGTACCTTTGTCCAAATAGGGACCCTTGCTTCTAGTCAGGGTAAGGGGGATACACTCCTAAAATAACCCCTGCTCACACCCTTGGTAGCTTGGCACGAGCAGACAGGCTTATCTCAGAGGCAGTGTGTAAAGCATTTGTGAACACATACAGTAACACAGTAAAAACACTACAAATGGACACCACACCAGTTTAGGAAAATAAGTAATCTTTATCTAAACCCAAAACAAGACCAAATGACAAAAATCCACAATACAGTAATAAAAATATGACTTTCAGATGGTAGAAATAGTTCAGTTCAATGCAAGTTGTAAATGCGACACTTTTCTCAAAAGTACCTTAGATGCGTCACGCAAAGCAAACAAAATGGCCGCAGGGAAGGTGATGCATCTGTTCCTTACACTCAGGGGAGGTGATGCATCTGTTCCTTACTGCGGCGCAGGGGAGGTGATGCGTCAGTTCCTTCACTGGCGTAACGAAAGTTGAGGGGGCCCCCCTTCAAGGTACATGAAGGGGCCCCCACTCCGTCTTTAATATGGAGCTCCCAGGCCTGAGTTCTGTGCTGAGGGGGCCCCCTGCAGCTCGGGGGCCCCCACGCACAGCGGGGTCTCCGGGGGCCTGTGTTACGCGACTGAGTTCCTTACTGCATGGGGAGTTGATGCATCTGTTTCTTACTGCGGACCCCAAACGATGCGACAGTCTTGGCACCGCGATGCGTCGATCCGGTACGATGGGTGCAGCCGCACAGCAGACTTGCGTCGGGATCGGTGCGGCGATTTCTTGAGCCGCGGCAGGCGCTGCGACGGTTTCTTCGGCGATGCATCGGAAAACGAGTGCGGATGCGACACGCTTCTTCGGTGTTGCGTCGATTTCCCAGCTCCCAGCAACAAGCAGTCTCCAGAGGTCCTAAACAGCAGCAGTGACCTCTTTGCAGGTTGGAATTCCCAGCAAGGGAATTCAGGGGAGCTGGTGGTGAAGTCTTTGTGTCCCTGAGACTTCAGAACAGGAGGCAAGCTCAGTTTCAAGCCCCTGGAGATCTTTTCTTCAAGCAGGTGACACAGCTAAGTCCTTTTTCTCCTTTCCTTGGCAGCAAGCAGCCACTGCATGCCAACCCCAGACAGCAAACAGCACAGGGGCAGTATTCCCCCTCAGCTTATCCGGCTCTTCTCCTTGGCAAAGGTTTCCTCTTGATTTCCCAGAAGTGATCTAAAAGTCTGGGGTCTGGGCCCCTCTTTTTATACACCAAAATCCTTTGTTCTCTGAAGGCAGAGAGTGTCTGTACCCAGCCAAAACCAGTTCTGTGGGGCACTTTGGAAGTGCACAACAACCTCCTTTGTCAGTGTGAGCCGTGGCTTCAGACACACCACAGGGGGGCGGAGCCGTCTTTGTGGAAGGCAGGCACAGTCCTATTCAGGTGAAGATGCTACTCCTCCCACCACTCCAAATGCAGCGCAAGCCTATTCAGCCCAGCCCTGACTCATCAGACTTATGAAGCCACTGCCCTGCTCCAGCCCCTGTCATCCAAAAGCCAGACATGCAATACACAAACCTAGCAGAGGCACACTGGATCGTTAGGCAAGAAAATACCTACTTTCTAAAAGTGGTATTTTCAAACACAGAATGTAAAAATCACCCTCACTAAAAGATGCATCTTAACATTCTGAGTTCAGGCATACTAAACTTTATTTTCCTATCTTGTTCCCAGGGTCAGTTATGTTTATAAGATGTTATAAACAAACTCCCCTTCTGGCCTATGGGAACAGATAGCCTTGCAATAGTGAAAAACGAAATTGGCTGTATTTCACTATCAGGACATACCACACACATCAGGGCATGTCCTACCTTTCACATACAATGCACCCTGCCCACCGGGGTACCTTGGGCCTACCTTAGGGGTGACTAATATGTAGCAAAGGGAAGGTTTAGGGACTGGCAAGTGTGTGCACTTGCCAAGTCAACATGGCAGTCCCAGACTGCACACAGGCTCTGCAATGGCAGGCCTGGGTCACATTTTACAAGCTGCTTCTGTGGGTGGCCCAATCAGTGCTGCAAGCCCACCAGCAGCATTTGATTTACAGGCCCTGGGCACACATAGTGCAATGCACTAGGGTCTGACAAGTAAATCAAATAGCCAATCATGGAAACACTAATCCATAACACAATTTACAAAAGAGAGCATATGCACTTTAGCACTGATCAGCAGTGGTAAAGTGCCCAGAGTCATAAAACCACCAACAACAGGTCAGAAAAAATACAGGAGGAAGGCAAAAAGTTCTGGGATGACCCTGCAAAAAGGGCCAAGTCCAACAAGAATGTTGCCGGCTCTTGCACTATCTGAGGAAGGCTGGATGCGAGGAAGGTGGCTGGGGCCACAAGGGCCTCAAGGCTGCCCCACGGACCCCAATAATCCTCGTAGATCATGGTGCCTCAGGTGAGACCGGCCATACAAAATTAAAATGGACAAGAAACATGCGGGGCCACAGCAACAAAGAAAAAGTGTTGCAGCTTCCCGACTTTTGAAAGTTGGAAGCTGCTAATATCATATTCAGCCTCGGGCCCTGGATCGCCCCATAAGACTGTGCTTGGACCTAATTAGCATACATCTGTACTCGTGGTGCCCTCAGGATGAGCAGGGGTACACCAAAGCAATTTATAAATGCTGTGGGGGGCGGCAGGGAATACAGCAGCCCCCAGAAGTCTTCTCCAAAAATTCCCTCGAAGTCTTCCAGGGGGTGATAGGCATGAGCCTGGGAGAGACTTGCAGGCACTCCTGGAGCTGGAACTTTGTGCTCAGAGGCACTGGAGTGTGGGGATCACAGTCTGCTGGGTTCAGAAGCAGCATTATAAAGTGAAAACAAAAAAATACTCTAGGACGCATGGTATTATATGTATGCAATTTGGCATTGATAAGAGTTGACAGTGCAAGATTTTACAGTATATTGAATGTTGGTACTACCCCCACTGATTTCAATGGTGGGCTATGTTATGTTATGTTACAGTGATTTCTAGCGCGCACGGCTACTCAGGAGTGTCCCGGCGCGAGGAGCCACTAGTAGAAACAGTATGGAACAGGAGAAATTATCCTTAGGTAAACAGCAGGGTTTTAAGTCTTTTCTTAAACATGGTGGGGTCGTGGATGCTGCGCAGTTCAAGGGGGAGAGAGTTCCAAGCTTCGGCTGCTATGAAGGACAGAGAGCTGCCTCCAATTCTTGTCCGCCGAAAGCGAGGGATCGCAGCTAGGCACTGTGAAGCGGAACGCAGATGCCTTCGTGGAGTATAAAAACTAAACCGCTTCCTCAAATAGAGGGGCCCTATACCATAGAGGGCTGAATGGGCCATCGTGAGAGCTTTAAATTTCACTCTTTGGGCCACTGGTAGCCAGTGCAGGTCCCGCAAATGATGTCTAACGCTGGACCTGCCCGGGATACCCATCAGAACTCTGGCCGCGGTGTTCTGTATTACCTGAAGTTTCTTAAGCTGGTAACGTGGTAGGCCAATATAAAGTGCATTGGCATAGTCAAGGCGGCTAAGGATCAGAGCGCGCGTGACCATTTCCTTGGCGAACCTGGGTAATAGAGGAAGAAACCTCCTAATGTGCCAAAACATTGACCGGCCAGTTTTTTTACATGTGTAGAGAACCTGAGATTTTCCTCGAACAAGACGCCCAGGTTCTTCACTGCCTGTCCCGAGGAACTGGGAAGTGGATATTCTGGTGGCCAAAGTGCTTCCCTGAACTGAGGGGGAAAGGATCCAAATAGGAGGATTTCGGACTTGCCCTCATTGCACTTTAACTGGGCGGCTGCCAGCCATTTGAAAACGGCTGATAAACAGTTTTTAGCTTTCGCTGGAGAAATATCTGAGTCCTTCCAAGTGAAGAGGAGCTGGGTATCATCTGCATAGGCAATGATTTTTGCTCCCAGCTCCTCAGCCAGATAGACCAGAGGGGTGACATAAACATTAAAAAGGAGGGGGCTCAGGGTAGAGCCCTGAGGTACTCCAGTAGTCACCTTTTGTGGATTTGATGAGAAAGGAGGTAGCCACACTTGCTGTGATCTGTCAACCAAAAATGATTTAATCCAATCCCATGCAGGGCCGATGACACCAATATTTGCAAGGCGCGCTAATAGCAGTGAGTGTGGCACTGTGTCGAAGGCGGCAGAAAGGTCTAATAAAATCAGAGCCGCTCTCCCGCCCCCATCCAAGCATTCTCTAATGGCTTCTGATATTTCCACAAGCGCCGTCTCCGTGCTATAAGTAGCTCTGAACCCTTACTGAGCGGGATCTAATGATCCTGAGGTCTCTACAAAACTGGCCAGCTGCTTGAAGACCGCCTTTTCACATACCTTAGCTACCGCTGGAAGGAGGGAACTAGGGCGATAGTTGGCAGGGTTGGCTGGGTCCAAAGAGGGTTTTTTAAGCAGAGGGAGAAGTTTGGCCTGCTTCCATTCGGGCAGGACTATGGCAGATCGGAAGGACATATTGATAAGTGAATTAACTTCAGGATTAACAACACTTGCCACAGCCGCCAGCAAGCGGGCATGGCAAGGGTCGGTTGGTGAGCCAGATTTCAGGGATTTCAAAATAGTCAATGAGTCTTGGTGGGCAACAGCAGAAAATTCAGACAGGGAGAAGGATGGATTAAAACCATCATGATTGGGACTGGCCATGTTCAGCGGGATAGGTAGTTCCTGTTCATGGTCAAAACTGGCTTGTATAGTCTGGATTTTAACAATGAAGGAACTCGGAAGTTTCTCACACCAGATGGCTGACGGAGGTAGCGCTATCTCCTCTGCCCTCGGGGTCACAAAGCTTTGCACAATGGAAAAAATTTCCTTGGCGTTATTGTGGGACTGGGCTATGCGTTCTGCATAGTGCTGACTTTTGGCTATGTTTATGGAGGCATAGTAGCCTTTCTGGGCCTTCCTAAGTGCTATTTTAGCAAGAGGGCAGTAGGCCACTCTCCAGTTCCGTTCTAGTTTTTTGCAATATCGTTTTTCCTCTTTAAGCACACATTACACTTACACAGTACACATTTCTACTGCCCCCAATGATTTCAGTAGTGTTTCAATGATGAAATATAACATCTTGCTGCTTTTACTGGTGTGGAGATCCCCTAACAAAGCCAATAGCCCAGCCCTATTGATAATGACATTGCCTTATATTGTGATGTTGCATCTGGTAGGGGTGGAGGTATTGTGGTTATAGGATTCAAGCCACACTAAAGGTGTAGCCTAATATGAGTGTGCCACCAAAGGCATGTGCATATACCTGAATGTACCTATAATTTAATGTGTAATATTTAGTAATGTATGTGTAATAAAAGTCCTTTTTAAATGAAAAAGCACTAGCTGAACAATAATTTATTGATGATTGTTGTTGTGTACCAGTGAGCAGGGGTTATTAGCCCGCACCATCTTTCCAAAGACTACTCTGATTTGCTACCCTGAGAGTCAACTGCTAAAATGGGGATTTGGCTCCCAGTAAAGGAAAATTGGGGACTTTGCAATTAATAACTCCAATTTCTTACATTCTTAAAATATCTCAGGTTTGAAGCTTGAGTTTTGATAAGCATACCAAGTTTCCCTTATTCGGAGTGCAAAGCCTATTGCTGCTTGAGCTTCTCTCATTAAAACTCCTCTGATTCTGTTAGTTTGAGATCAAAGGAGTAGCCAGAAGGTAAAAACACAGCTAGACCTCGTAGGCAACGAGTGAGTGAGTGAGGTGAGGAACTCCGATCATCCCTACAGGTTTCCCTGGGGTGATGTTGTTGCTCAGAGTGTATTTTGAGTGTAAGAACATCTTTAAAAGGATTAGAACGTGAAAAAACTTGCTCTGTATCAAATTCCGGAATCACTTGCACAATGGCCAGTTTGAATTAAACCACTTTTTTGATCATTGTAGTACGTTCTCTGCTTTTTTAAATGTTTTTGATGTTGTGGTATTTACTGTCCAAATTATTAATTTTATGAGTATGTATAAATGTATGTGGTATTTTTATGGTGCAAACCTAGCCAAAAGGCAGGTGGGCGCTGTACATGGCCAAAGAGAAGCATAAAGTCAATGTGTAATAGGTGAGGAAGATGGGCTATGGATGGTTAATGCATGTAATGATGTGTTCTTTAAAGAAGTTAGTTCTCAACTCTTTCCTAAATTGGAGCAGCGTTGGGGTGGTCCTGATGGATAAAGAAATGTTGTTCCAGATCCAGATTGCATAGATTGAAAAGGACTGCTGTCTTGTTTTTAATTTATTACAATTCTTAGTCTGAAGTCTTATGGTGTCTTGGCTGTGGGCATGTTGAGAACCACCAGAGATGGTGGGCTTGTCTTAAAGATAAGCAGGGGTACTGTCCATGATGGCTTTGTAAATTATGCACCTGGTTTTGAAGATGGGGCAGGCTGGAAAGGGGAGGCAATGGAGTTCCATCAGAGCATGGGTTTTGTGATCATATTTCTTCAGGCCCAAGATGAGATGTGCTGCAGTGTGTAGGATGCCCTGAGTGGAGAGTGTGGAGTCTAGAAGGCCATGGAGTAGGGTTTTACCACCATCCAGATGCGGGAGCACAAGGGCTTGAACAGCAGTTCTGAAGCCGCTTTCTGTAAGAAACTATTTGAATTTCTTTAGCAGTGAGGGCTGGTTTTAGGTTGACTTTATTGATTTGACAATGTGAATCATGAGGATGAGATTGGGTTCCAGGGTGAATCCAAGTGACGTGGTATTTGGTGAAAGTCAGAGTTCAAAGCTGTCAAGGTTCATGTCATTGAGCCAGGTTTGTATTGTATCTTGTTTGTTGTTCTTGGGAAATAACAGGAAATTTGTCTTGGTTGGGTGGAGCTTCAGGTAGGTGCTGGACATCCAGGTCTGGATGATGTGCATGGAGTGTTTGAGGCACTTAGATGTCTAAAGCAGAGGAGCCTTTCAAGTAGAGTTGTAGATCATCGGCATATTGGTGAATCTTGATGCTGTTATCTGTGAGTAGAGCACCAAGCGGCTCCATGTTAAGGCTGAAGTTGACAGAGGACAGATTGGAACCCTGGGGACCTCTACAGTTAATAAGACTCTTTGGTGACCTGGAGGTGCCCATATGAACAAACTTGTGTTGGTTGGAGAGGAAATCAGTGACGGTCATGGCCGGTTAATCCTATTCAAGACTCCAGGATGTGTATGTGGGTGGGATGGTCGACTATATGAGGAGTAAGGGGTCCTCTTTATCTGTGAGCAAGAGGGTATTGTCTTCGATTTGTAAGGTAGCGGTCTCTGTGCTGCCGCATGACCTGAAGTAAGACTTGTAGTTGTGCAGGAGATGGTGGGTTTTGATGTGATCTTGGAGTTTATCATAGACTGTTTTTTTCAATGATCTTGCCGACAAATGATAGGTAAGTGATGGTCCAGTGGATGGCAAGGCCAACAGGGTCTAGTGTATGTTTCTTTAGGAATGGGAAGGTTTGACCTGACTTGGAAGCTTCAGGGAGATGCTTTGAGTGAACGAGGTCTTGACTTTGGTAATACAGGAAACAGCTTTCCCATAGAGCTTAGATGAAGGAAAATGGTAGGACATCGTCTTCATAAAAAAGTGGCTTTGAAGGAGTAAGTGCCTCTTTTTGTTTGATCACTTCAAAAAATATTTGGTCTGATGTTGGTTTTTTGACTCTGGAGTGAACTGGCCCCTGCTGACCAAGCCCCAGTGCAAGTGCTCTGAATCCTCAAAGTTTATGCGCAATTGGCAAATCCCTGAATGGCATATTTAGCTTAGCTATAAGTCCCTAGTATATAGTACAAAGTGTTCCCAGTCCTAGTATGTTAAATGTCACCATTGCACAGTACTTATTGTGCCACCACTGCTGAGACAAAGTAAAAACATGACTCTAGGTCTGCCATTGCAGGCTAGTTGGGCAGCTTTTAAACTGCCAGCTCGACATGGTAAAATAACCCTTTTGGCAAGTCAAAACCTTTCTTTTTAATATTTATAAGTCACCCCTAAGTCAAGAGAGCCACATATTTTTAAAAAAACAGGACTTGTTAAATTTTAACTTTACATGTCCTAACAGTAAAAACTTTAAATTATTGTTTTAGTGCAATAAGGCTGGAAGTCCCATTTGGTAACCTTGGGTTTTCACTATTCACCATGCTAAGTGCTAACTTCCATTTGGGACCACTGAATATAGTACTCCAAGGTATCAAATTAATTGTTACATTAAACTTGACCTATTGTTGAAGTCGGATTTAGAGTAAATTTTAATTCAAAGGTGACTTTAGAAAGTCAACAAGTTCATTTCCCAAACTTCTAGTAGCTGTTGCTGATTAATTGCAGCAGTTGTCATCAAAGACAGCCTGCTGTCCTGCTAAGAGGTGCGACATGCTCCCAGGAAGGAGAACAAATGATTGGACTCCAAGAGCTAGTTGGCTGGCCTCTTGTTAAGCTTTAGGGACACATAAGATAAAGATTTGCACTTGCAAAGTGCCCAGCTGACCAGTTTGCCCTGGATTTGCCCTGGACCCTGAGCTTGAGTCCCAATCCCCAAGAGGTCCTTGTCCTGGACCCTTGGCTAGTGCTATAGTGTACTCTTTTTTGCCACAGGACTGCAACTTGTGAGCCAAACATAACGGTTCTTGAACACAGAGTCCAAGGCTCATAGACTACCGCTACTTGCCAGTTTGTTGATAGCCTCGAGTGCCATTGAGAACCAAGGTTTTCACCGGACACCTGGAGCACAGCTGATTTGTCGACATCAAACCTAAGGCCGGACTCCAGCTGCAAAGGACCCCACCGACTTCACTGTTGAGGAGAAAAAGAACCAGAAAAGCTTCTAAGCGCGAATGTAAAATCTTGACCGTGACCAACCCGGCACCTACATTGACCCTGTCTTTTATCGCAGTCGGCTGCTTTGGTACTGTTAAATGCCTCACACTTGTTTTCCTTTGAGTTAAGACTGAAAGCTCCATGCTACAGCTACCCAGGACTGAGCTAAGTTTTGATTTAAAGAAACCTAACTGGACCTGATACAGATTAGTGACATTATTATTTGGCAAGGTCTCACAACCACCCCAACTAATAATTCACTTTTCCCACACAGATCTTGGAAAGATAGGGCTTTGAAGGCTAGATCCTATGAGAAAAGGTGGATGTAAGAGATGAGGCAGGCTTGATGTCATCGACGTGCTGTTGGGTCTTCTGTATTGTTTGGGGTTGAGGGAGTTGCACTTTTCTTTGGAGTGAGAAAATTGTGAGTCCAGCAAGGTATTGATGCAGTGCTCGTCTTAAACCAAGTTCTGCTTCTGTTAGTGGCTACATTGATGACATTGGTATAGTACTTTGACTGACTTGATAAGCTGTCAGTGTGTTGCACGGAGGGACTTCCATATCAAGAGGTCCTTGAGAGTTCTGTTTTTCTTCCATTTTCCTTCCTGTCTGCAAATGGATCATTTATTCTCAGCAAGGTCTATAGATTAATAGGGTGCTGAAGGCTTTACCTTTCACCTGCATGTTGTAATTGGGACATGGATTTTCACATAGCTTTCCAAAGAATTGTGGAAATACTTTTGTAGGGTGTTGGCATCGGACATGGAGTTGGTAGTGTAAGAGGTGAGTTCAAGAATTAGGTTGTCTATGGAGGAGTCTTTGGAGGACCTGAGCATTTAGTCTTCTGTTTTGTGTTGACCTTGGTTTGTTGGTAGGACATTCAGCAGAGACATAGGATGGCAAAGTGGTCGATCCAGTCCAGGGGTGTTGGTAGTTTGCAATGGATTGTTGTTGATGTTGAGAAGACAAGGTTGCGGATGAGGCCTGTGGAGTGTAAAAGAGATAAAGGAGACAGCAGCCTGATAGAAAGGGGACAACAGCCTGAATCAAAAGGAAAAAGCAGCCTGAAACAAAAGGGACAGCAACTTGAAACAAAGTAGGCAGTATCATGAAGCAAAGGGGTAAGCAGCCTCAGACAAAGGGTACAGCAGTCTCGGACAAAGTGGACAGGAGCTTTAGACAAATGTTACAGCATCATCAGAAAGGGCTATTCCTGGGACAAAGGAGAACAGTAGCCTGAGAGAAAAAGTACAGTGGCCTAAGATAAAAGGGACAGCAGCCTGATACAAAGGGGACAGCAACCTGAGATATAGTGGACAGAAGCCTGAGATAAAAAGTTGCAGTAGTGTAAGAAAGCAGCTGCTCGACTACAGGTGAGTAGTCTGAGGTAAGGTATTAAGAGTAACAGGTAAAGGGGCAGCATCTTCTGATACGAGATGAGGGTAGTAGGAATTCTAGAATTTGGGAATGACGCTATCTAACCACCTATATTCAGCGGTGCCGACTCTGGTACGGATGATGCAATTTGGCAGCTTATTTTATTTTGTTTCTTTTATAGGTGTTTACAGTTCTGGGTGAAAGGGTGACTCTGCACATGGTTCTTAGGTCAAGGGCCTGAGTATAGGGAGCTGAACGGAAGAGACTTCAGTGCCTTTCTGAAGTTCAGAAGAAATAGGTCGAGTCTGAGGCGATGCTAAAGACAGTTCCAGAGGGAGGAGGCCTGGAAATGAGACAGACTGTCAGAGTGCTTCTGTATGGCTGATGGATGACCTCAGGGTTTGAAGGCTGGCATTAGGGTGTCTAGTGCCGGGTAAGGTGTGAGTGGGGTAGTGAGTTATTGACCATGTCAGGAAGAGTACCTTGAATTTACTACATTGATTCATCGGTATTTGTTGGAAGGTATTCAGTGCTGGGAGATGTTGGTTGAATGGGATAAAGGAAAGCAAACAGGGCATCGTGGTTTTGTGCCCGCTGTAGTTTCTTTAATGTGCTTGGAGACAGTTCAGCATAGACTCCAGGCAGCCATTCCCACCTTTGTTCTGGATCAAAAGGTTAAAGGTCAGTAACCAGCAGGCCAATGAATGGGAGACACCCTGATATGTGATATTGTTCTTATCGTCATTTTCATGACCCCCGTCTGTAGGGCCTGGGAGTGCTACTGGCAGCCTAGTGTTTTTTACATGGTTTTGGGATTACCAATGTTGACCGAGTTTGATTTGACTCATGATGATGTGCTATGATTATTTTGTTTGGATTATGTTCATAATTAGGCAGCTCCGTTGTATTTGTTGACCCAGACGGCTTTGCCATTGGCCTGCGCGTCTTCTGGGCTAGCAGTCCCACCGTCAGGCATGGTGGTCCTAGATTCAAAGGGATACAAGGTTGGTCCAGGCCTGATGGAACCTCGTTGCATGGATGCCAGCCTGCAGGGTTGAACAGTTGCATGTTGCCCACCAGAGTGGACTGTTCTGTTGAGCAATATCACTTGTTGCAGCGCTTTAAATGTGTAGTATCTTCATGTCATGTTTGTAATGTTCCCTTTTACAGGGGCGGCTGGTCCATAGGGGCGCTGGGGCAGCGCCCCACAAAAGAAACTGCTCACTGCAGTTCGGGCAACAGGAATGTAAGCAGACGAATTGACAGCTTTCACAATTCTTCTGTTTACATTTCCGGGCCGGCCTGTGCTTCACGGGTGAAAGTGTGCATGTCAAGGCACAGCGCACGCAGGCGAGAGCAGGAGTCCAGAAGATGGTCTGACTGCGCATGTAAGAGAGGAGCGTTGCTCCTCACTCACATTCACAAACCATTAGGTATGCTGCGCATGCCTAGTGTAGTGCAGGCGTCTGAAGATAGGCTCCTGCTCGGGCGGTGACGTGTTTTTCGCAAAGTCGCCCCATGCCCTATCAAATGCCAGGATACAGAATAAACAAGGGTTAGCCGCCCGGCCCCCCGTTGCATCCAGTCTCCTGATTTGCTGTTGAGCGGCAAAAGAAAAGAGCGGGAAGAAGTTAGTTCCACCACGTTGCAGACTATTAATGCAGAGGAGAAGTGATGCGACGCGGGACCGGAGGAGATGCCTGGTAAGTTTTATTCATTTGATCGTGAACTGTATTGGCCTAAATGTCTGCATCTGTCGGGAGACATGGCTGTTTATCCTTTAGAAGCGCTTAGTTTTGGTGCTCAATGCGCTACAAGGGTTCCCACCAGTGCTTTTTCTTGTGGGGAAATCTCTCTTCACGTCACCCGGCAGCACCGAGAAGTGCTCGTAAGTGGACTGACAAGTGACGCAGGTTAATGAAAGTGGTGGGTGTAAAATAGAAAGAGAACACAAACCCCGTCCCCAGGGCCAGGAAGTCGTTTTATTGTGATTTGTACCGTCCACGTCACAGCTTATGTATGAGGCGAAGAGGGGCTGTGTGTGTGTGGTCAGTGAGCCCGTCTACAGATTGTCCGTTTCCTGTAACTATTTATACGTAATTATTTATTTACTGGAAATCCTGTCTAGCCCCCACATACATGTAGCCTCGCTTTGTTTAGTCAGGCACTACAAGTGATACTCGATTTACGAATTTTCTGTAGGACTTTAAAATATGTTTTTGCTTTTACTGCTTGTATGAGCGCAAGAGCAACTTGCTGTAATCCAAAAAGAAAGGATAGGTGGAGCCCACTGCCTTATTTACATTATAAAATGTTAATTGTCACGGAGCTATATATTGCTTCTTACACTGGTGCTACTTCTTTAAAACCACAAATATAAAATAATTGATTTGTGCAAGTTAATTCTGTAATAGAGAACAAATGCGTCTTAACTTAACATTCCACGAAAAAATACTTTTTCGTGTATTGGCCGCTAATAAGAAATCGAATTGTTGATGTAGAGCATAATTTGGCTTAGGTTTCTGGCTCAAAGTTACTACTCAGCGCCCAGTTATATCCGACCAAAAGAAACACGTGAAGACATTGAAAAATATCTGTTTAAATACTGACTCGTGGCTGACCCTAGCAGCTGGCAACTACAGCCGCACAGTCGTGGCTGGACCCAAAGCGGTTCCCATGAGAGAAATCGTCCCGGATGTTGTTTCAGCGCCGCTCTTATGTCGAAGTGTGAAGTGCCCTGTCAAACACTGAAGAAGGTACTTCAGTCGGTCTGGAGCGGTGAGGTCCAAAACGACAAGAACTGAACCTTGAGCGCAAGACTTTGCACAACCCTGCATAGCGCTTGTGATGCTGCTTTAAAGCACTGAAAATCAGTCTCAAAGGTTGGGCTGTTGGAGTGGAGCAACTTGGTGGTTGCTGGTTGGTAGGGGTGTGGCACTGATAATGCGACAGCAGAGAGTAGAGCAGGGGAGGTTTGAGCAGCGGCGTGGTGAACTGTGGGGTCTAGCAGTAATAGCGTGGGACAGTGAGGGGCCCGCTGATAGAATGTGCAGAGCAGAGTCCACCAGTGACAGCAAGTGCAGCCGCACCAGGGCAGTGAGGGTACTTAGGATTGGAGGCTTCCGCTGAGTACAAGGTAGTGACGGACACTAGGAGTCAGTGATGGAACATACAGTTAAAGGGGTCTCGAGGGGGCCAGAGATGGAGGATGCACTGGAGTCGGGGATACTGTAGGACTTTAAGGGGCCCAGTGAGGGAGGGGGCAATAGAATCCACGACACAGGAAGACAGTGAGGGACCAAGTGGCGAAGGGTACAGCCTAGTCCAGGATACTGTAGGACAGTGAGTGAGGGTGCAGCAGGGACCGGGATATTGTAGGATAGTGCAGGTTTTAATGATGGAGGGTGAAGTAGAGTCCAGATAATGTTGTCAGTGAGGGGCCCCGTGATGGGTGTACAGTAAAGGCTGTTGTAGGACAGTGATGGGGCCAGTGATGGGGTACAGTAAAGGTTGTTGTAGGACAGTGAGGGGCTCAGTGATGGGGGTACCGTAAAGGTTGTTGTAGGACAGTGAGGGGCCCAGTGATGGGGGTACAGTAACGGCTGTTGTAGGACAGTGAGGGGGCCAGTGATGGGGTACAGTAAAGGTTGTTGTAGGACAGTGAGGGGCTCAGTGATGGGGGTACCGTAAAGGTTGTTGTAGGACAGTGAGGGGCCCAGTGATGGGGGTACAGGAACGGCTGTTGTAGGACAGTGAGTGGCCAGTGATGAAGAGTGCACGCGAGTCCAGGATATTTTAAGACAATGAGAGACCCAGTGACGGAGGTAGCTGTAGAGCGCTGGACATTGTAGGACAATGAGTGACCCAGTAATAAAGGGTGCGGTCGAGTCCTGGATATTTTTGGACAGTGAAGAACCTTTCATTGATGGGGGTGCAACAAAGTCCGGGATATTGTAGGACAGTGCGGTCCAAGTGATGGGGAGGGAAGGTGGGCGCAGTCGAGTCCAGGATATTGTAGGACAGTGAGGGCCCACTGATGGTGTAGAACGGTGTCAATTGCAGTCCAGGTGTGTGCTCTTGGTCTGATAGAATATAGATGTTCTAAGTGTTCTGATAAAATATGAATCAGAAATTTCATTTGAAAATAAACGAAGGCGCTCGTACACATTCATAATTAAAAGTACACATAAACACCCGCAAAATCTTTGATAAACTTGTGAGGTGCACTATTCAAACAACTTTTCGCACGAAATCGGAATTAGAATGTTTAATGATAATGCACTGTTTATAAAAGGACTCGACGAATGTATGGTGTTAGACCTGGCACCATTGGCGTGGGTCTCCCTTCCATTTTTTGCTGTTGACTCATGTTTTTGCTGGTTTTAGATGCTTTTGGGCACTGTGCCACTGCTGTTCAGTGCCACAGTGCAAGTGCTCCCTATGGTAAATTGATGTATGGATTAGTGACTCCATGATTGGCTTGTTTGGCTTACTTTCAGACCCTAGTACAGTGCACTGCGTGTGCCCAGGGCTTGTAAATCAAATGCTGCTGCTGGGCTTGCAGCACTGGTTGTGCCACCCACCGGAGCAGCTTGTAAAGTGTGTCTCAGGCCTGCCATTGCAGAGCCTGTGTGCAGCCTGGTACACTTGCCAGTCCCTAAACCTTCCCTTTTATACATGTTAGTCACCCCTAAGGTAGGCCCAAGGGCAGGGTGCATTGTAGGTAAAAGGTAGGACATGCCCTGGTGTGTGTGGCATGTCCTAATAGTGAATTACAGCCATTTTCGTTTTTCACTATTGCAAGGCTACCTGTTCCCCATAGGCCAGAATGGGCAGTTAGATTATTTCATCTTATAATCCTAACTGACTCAGGGAACTAGGTAGAAATTCGAGTTTAGTATGCCTGAACTCAGAATGATAAAATACATCTTTTAGTGAAGTTGGTTTTAACATTCTGTGTTTGAAAATACTACTTTTAGAAAGTAGGTATTTTCTTGCCTAACTATCCAAGCCTGCCTCTGCTAGGTTGTGTATTCCTTGTCTGGAGTTTGAGTGACAGGGGCTGGGGGCTTCCAGGAGACAGGGTGAGTCAGCACAGGGCTGAATAGAGAGATCTGCATGCAGATAGGAGGGAGGAGTTGCACCTGGGACCTGAATAGGGCTGTGCCTTTCCTCCACAATGCTGGCTCCACCTCCTGTGGTGTGTCTGATGTCCCTGGCCTACACTGTGAAAGGAAAGAAGGAGTCTTGTCAACAAAGTGCTCCAGGACTGACCAGAACTGGTTTTGGACTAGGCTAGGCCTCTCTGCCTTCAGAGAACAAAGAGAAAAAGTAGTATAAATATTGGGACCCAGACCCAAGAACTTTAGATCACTTCTGGGAATCAAGACGAACCTTTGCTGAGGAGAAGTACCAGGAAGCTGAAGGAGGAGGCTACCCCTGTGCTGTGTGTTTGGGGGTTGGCCTGCAGTGGTTGCTTCATTGCCAAAGAAAGGAGAAAAGGACTGAGTGTGCTTTCTATCAACTTGAAGAAGAATCTCCAAGGGCTTGAACTAGAGCTTGCCTCCTGCCTGAAGTCTCAGGGATACAAGACTTCACCAACCAGCTCCCCCCTGAATTCCCTTGCTGGGAATTGAAGTGCCTGCTGTTGTGCTGGGCCTTCTGAGAGACTGCGTGTCGCTGGGAGCTGGAAGCGCGACGCAACGACGAGAAGCGTGTCGCCGCTGCAGCCGCTGTCATCGCATCGCCGAGGAAGCGAGACGCCGCTGCCGCTGTCATCCTCGCATCGCCGAGCGCGGCGCATCGCCGGAGAAGCGGGACGCTGCCACAGAGGACATCGCCGCATCACCGGAGAAGCGCTGCCGCAGGGCCTGTCGCGGCTCCAAAGATCATCGAGTCGCCGCACGGCCGTCGGGCGTGCACGCATCGCACCAACGTTGTCGCATCGCAACCAAGACGCCATTTTGTCGCATCGTACCGGAGAAGAGTATCGCATCGAGGTGCCATCTTGTCGCATCGCACCGGAAAGCAGTAAGAAACCGACGCATCACCTCCCCACACAGTAAGGAAGCAAGCATCAACTCCCCTGCGCAGCAGTAAGGAACCGACGCCTCCACTCCCCTGAGTGTATGGAACCGACGCATCAACTTCCCTGCGACCCTTTTGTTTCCTTTGCGTTACGCATTCAAGGTACATTGAGAGTAAAGTGTCGCATCTACAACTTGAGAGAACTGAACTATTTTATAACATTCTAAAGTCTATTTTTGAGTACAGGATTGTGGATTTTTGTCGTTTGGTCTTGTGTTAAGTCTATATAAAAATACTATTTTTATAATACAACCTGTGTGGTGTCCATCTGTAGTGTTGTCACTGTATTACTGTATGTGTTCACAAGTGCTTTACACACTGCCTCTGAGATAAGCCTGCCTGCTCGTGCCAAGCTACCAAGGGGGTGAGCAGGGGTTATTTTAGGAGTGTAGCCCCTTACCCTGACTAGACACAAGGGTCCCTATTTGTCACAGGTACCTACCTATGCCAACTAGAGACCCCCAAAATCTAACATTGGTGGTCAGCGGTGAGGATTTGGACTTGCATTTGTGATTCATATACAGTGATTGGTGTACACTACTAGTGAGTGCAGACCATAACGCAACCACACACTTTTTGAGAATTTTTCCTTGGAACTTCTTTTCTATTTTTGATTCTTGAGAACTGCCAGTCTTTTTGTTACCATGAGCAAGTCAGCATCCATAGTATCTGTAGACATTGTTTTGGAAGAAGAGAGAATTGATACTTACACTGTGCCTTATCTCAAAGCTTTGTGCAAGAAATTTAAAATCTCTGTGAAAGGCCTCACCAGGAAAGAGGAATACCAGAAGGCGCTGAGGGCCTGGGTAGAATCTAGGAATGCCAGTGAGCATCCTGAGGAGCCAGTAATGGAGGCAGAGGATTTAAATGAGCAACTTGAGGGGCCAGTGGGCCCAACTGGAGGGAAAGTACCTTCAGGGGCGGGCAGCAGTGTTTCTTCCAAAGGGTTGTCCCCAGGAGAGCTGGAGGACAGAGCAAGGGAGAGGATGCATAAATTGGAGCTAGCTAGGCTCAAAACGGATGGTCAGAAAGACATAGAGAGCAAGAAAATAGAGCTTGGGATGGAGTTAGAAATGAAGAAGTTAGCCTTAGAGGAAAAGAGAATGCATTTTGAGCATGAGAGAGGATTGAGGGAATTGGAACTCAAGGCCAAAAAGTTAGAGGTTCCTCCCTCTGGTGGCAGCACACCGCCAGTGCATGTAGAAGCAAGAGCCTACATTCCCAAAGATGTAGTTAAAGATTTCCACAAGAATGAGGATATTGGTCAGTGGTTTAGGGCTTATGAAGCTGCAATGTTGGCCCACCGGGTCCCTGAGAAGGATTGGGGAGCGGGGTTGTGGGGCCGCTTTGTTAGTGATGGGAGGGACACTTTGTTGGATTTGCCTACAGAGGAGCAGATGTCCTATACCCACATGAAGGGAGCCCTAATGTCCAGATTTGGTTTGACCCCAGAGCTATATAGACAAAGGTTTAGAAATTGCAGAAAACTGGAGTCTACCACTTGGGTGGAATATGTGTCTTTCTTTTGCAGAGCATTGGATGGTTGGGTGAAGGGTAGCAAAGTGGATAATTTTGAGGCGCTCTATGATTTGCTTGCATGGGAGCACTTGTCAAATAACTGTTTTCCAGAGCTACGCCAGCATCTTATTGATAGCAAGCTGACTAACCCTAGGAAGCTTGCTGAGGAGGCGGACCGCTGGGTGAGCACCCGGGTCCAGAAGGGTCATGTGGGAGACTTCGCCAAAGGTGGGCAGGGTCCCCAGCAGAAGAGTGGGGGGGACAAGGGTAAACAGAGGAAGTTCCAGAAAGGGCCCCAAAGTAATCCCCAAGGAAAGGGTTCCCAGCCTCACCCTGAGAAGAAGGCAGTGGCCCCGACAGATAAGCCTGTTCACAAGGGGCCCAAGACCTGTTTTAAGTGTGGTCTAGTAGGCCACTGTTCTTATGATGCTAGATGTCCCTTGTATGGGAAGACAGCACCCACTGGTGCACCACCCCGGCAGTTGGCTAGTGTGGCCCTGGGGGAGGAAAAGGGTGCAAAGGGTGGGTGGGGTCCCGCAGAGATGTCCCTTGTCTCTTTAGGAGACTGAGGTGGTCCCCAGGACCCAGCTGCCTGATAACACTAAAAAATACAGGCAGTGGGTGACCATCAATGGCAAGAGGGTGGAAGCTCTTAGAGACACCGGAGCCATGTGACAGCTGTCAGTTGTCGGTTGGTGTCTGAAGAGCAGGTAGTCCCAAATGCATTTTACCCAGATGTTGCCGCTGACAACACAGAGAGCCACTGCAAGGTGGCCCAGGTTCCCTTTGAGTGGGGGGGGGGTCTCAGGGACTCTTCAAGTAGCTGTGAGGCCAGCCATGCCTGTTGAATGTCTGTTAGGTAATGATTTGGAGAGCTCCCCTTGGGCTAAGGTGGAGCGGAGAGCTCATTTGGAGATGTTGGGTTTGCCTGAGTGGGCCTGCGTGACCACTCGGTCTATGGCAGCCAGTAAGAGTGTTCAAGAGGACCTGGAGCCTGAGAAAATGGCCCAGGTGCCTGCCTTAAAGAGAAGAGGTAGGGGGCACGGGAAACCGTCCCCTGAGATTCCCACGGCCCAGGAGGAGGCAGACCCTGAGGAGGATGCCCTGGAGCCTACCGGGGAAGAGATTGCTGAACTAGGAGACCTGCCTGTGCTGACCCATTGGCAGCAGGAAGGAGGTCCCTCCAGGGAAGAGTTCTGTGAGGAGCAGAACAAGTGCCCTTCTCTTGTGGGTTTGCGGCAGCAGGCTGCAAACCAGGCAGCAGGTGATCAGTCTGGATCACATTGGATCTACTGGGAGAATGGTCTCCTGTATAGTGAGCCTAAGGTTGCTGAGCCTGGGTCAGCCCGTGTGCTGGTGGTACCCCAGCGCTTCAGAGCCTTCGTACTGGGGCTGGCTCATGATGTGCCTTTAGCAGGACATTTGGGGCAGGACAAGACCTTTGAAAGGCTTGTCACCCATTTTTATTGGCCCCAAATGCGCAAGAGTTCAGACACTCATTGCAGGACCTGTCAGTCTTGCCAGGCAAGTGGAAAGAGTGGGAGGAAGCGCCAGGCTCCTCTCCAGCCATTCCCTGTGATCAGCACCCCCTTTGAAAGGGTGGGCATTGACATTGTGGGGCCTCTGGATCCCAAGACAGCCATGGGCAACAGGTTCATCCTGGTCTTGGTGGACCATGCCACCCGGTACCCGGAAGCCATCCCTCTCAGGACAGTGACAGCCCCCGTGGTGGGACGTGCACTGATGGGGATTTTCTCCCGCGTGGGGTTTCCCAGAGAGGTGGTGTCAGACCGAGGAACCAACTTCATTTCCAAGTATATGAAGTCCCTGTGGCAGGAGTGTGGTGTAACCTACAAGTTCACCACTCCTTACCACCCCCAAGGTAATGGGCTGGTTGAGAGATTCAACCGGACCCTCAAAGGCATGATTATGGGTCTTGAGGAACCCATGAGGCGTAAGTGGGACGTCCTCTTACCATGCCTTCTCTTTGCTTACCGTGAGCTGCCACAGAAATCTCTAGGGTTCAGTCCCTTTGAGCTTCTCTATGGACACCCAGTGAGAGGACCTTTGAGTTTGGTCAAAGAAGGCTGGGGGCAATCTCCCAGGAAACCTCCCCAGGATGTATATAGCTACATGCTGGCATTCAGGAACCAAACTAGGCGATTCAGAAAACTCGCTGAGGCGAATCTGGAAGCCAGCCAGGAGGAGATGAAGCGGTGGTACGACCAGAATGCCACTCTGGTTGAGCTTCAGCCTGGTCAGAAAGTGTGGGTCATGGCCCCAGTGGAGCCCTGTGCGCTCCAGGATAAGTGGACCGGACCATTTGAGGTGGTGGAGCGCAAGAGTCCAGTTACCTACTTGGTGGACTTGCGGTCTCCCAGGAACCCCTTGCGGGTCCTGCATGTCAACCGCCTGAAGCCCCACTTAGAGAGGTCCGAAGTGGGCATGCTCCTAGCAACAGATGCTGGAATGGAGGAGGAGACTGAGCCTCTTCCTGACCTCCTGTCTGCAACAGAGCAAAATGGGTCAGTGGATGGAGTGAACCTCTCTTCCACCCTGACCCCTGAGCAGCAGAATGACAGTTGCTGGAACAGTTTTCTGACCTGTTCTCCCTGATTCCCAGTGTCACTGATTGGTGCGTCCATGATGTAGACACTGGGGACAGTCCTCCTGTCAAGCACAAAACTTACAGGGTGACTGACAGGGTGAGAGCTTGCATCAAGGAGGAGGTCTCCAAGATGCTTGCGTTGGTGGTGATTGAGTCCTCTAACAGTCCTTGGGCCAGCCCAGTGGTCTTGGTCCCAAAGGCTGCCGCACCGGGTGTCTCACCAGAACTGCGGTTCTGTGTGGATTACCGAGGGCTCAATTCAGTCACCAGGACTGACGCGCACCCCATCCCCAGAGCTGATGAGCTCATTGATCGGTTAGGGGCTGCCCGGTACCTCAGCACGTTTGACTTAACGTCTGGTTACTGGCAGATCGCCTTGACTGATGGGGCAAGAGAGAGGTCAGCATTCTCCACACCAGATGGGCACTACCAATTCCGGGTTATGCCCTTTGGGATGAAGAATGCCCCTGCCACCTTTCAGAGGTTGGTCAACCAGGTGTTGGCTGGACTGGAAGAGTTCAGTGCCGCCTACCTGGATGACATTGCAGTGTTCAGCGCCAGTTGGGAAGAACATCTGCGCCACCTCTGGGAAGTGTTGATGGCGCTGCGGAGAGCAGGCCTCACGATCAAGGCGAGTAAGTGCCAGATCGGGCAGGGTTCCGTGGTGTACTTGGGACACCAGGTTGGGAGCGGCCAGGTGGCGCCCCTACAGCCCAAGATTGAGACCATCCTGACTTGGGAACCCCCAAGACCCAGACAGAGGTGAGAGCCTTTTAGGACTCACCGGGTATTACAGGAGGTTTGTCAAGGGGTATGGCAGCATTGTTGCACCCTTGACAGAGCTGACTTCCAGGAAGCAGCCCAAGAGAGTGGTTTGGACTGACACCTGTCAGAGAGCTTTTGATGCCCTGAAGACTGCCATGTGCACGGCGCCCGTGCTCCTGGCACCCAACTTCTCAAGAGTTTATTGTGCAAACAGACGCTTCAGAGCATGGTGTGGGGGCTGTTCTAGCACAGATTAATGAGGAGGGCCTAGACCAACCTGTAGCCTTCATCAGTAGGCGGTTACTTCCACGGGAACAGAGGTGGAGTGCAATTGAGCGTGAGGCATTTGCTGTGGTCTGGCACTGAAGAAGTTGAGACCATACTTGTTTGGGACTCACTTCCGGGTTCAGACAGACCATAGGCCCCTCAGATGGCTGATGCAGATGAGGGGTGAGAATCCAAAGCTGTTGAGGTGGTCCATATCCCTACAGGGGATGGACTTCACGGTGGAACACCGCCCTGGTACAGAACACGCCAATGCTGATGGTCTGTCCAGATTTTTCCGCCTTTAGTGATGAGAACTCCCCGGTGGTAGGGTAGTTCTCCCACATTTCAGCTGGAGGGGACACGTGTTAGACATGGCACCATTGGCGTGGGTCTCCTTCCATTTTTGCAGTTGCCTCTTATGTTTTTGCTGGTTTTAGATGCTTTTGGGCACTGTGCCACTGCTGTTCAGTGCCACAGTGCAAGTGCTCCCTATGGTAAATTGATGTATGGATTAGTGACTCCATGATTGGCTTGTTTGGCTTACTGTCAGACCCTAGTACAGCACTGCGTGTGCCCAGGGCTTGTAAATCAAATGCTGCTGGTGGGATTGCAGCACTGGCTGTGCCACCCACCGGAGCAGCTTGTAAGTGTGTCTCAGGCCTGCCATTGCAGAGCCTGTGTGCAGCCTGGTACTGCCATGTTGACTGGGCAAGTGTACCCACTTGCCAGTCCCTAAACCTTCCCTTTTATACATGTTAGTCACCCCTAAGGTAGGCCCAAGGGCAGGGTGCATTGTAGGTAAAAGGTAGGACATGCCCTGGTGTGTGTGGCATGTCCTAATAGTGAATTACAGCCATTTTCGTTTTTCACTATTGCAAGGCTACCTGTTCCCCATAGGCCAGAATGGGCAGTTAGATTATTACATCTTATAATCCTAACTGACTCAGGGAACCAGGTAGAAATTCGAGTTTAGTATGCCTGAACTCAGAATGATAAAATACATCTTTTAGTGAAGTTGGTTTTAACATTCTGTGTTTGAAAATACCACTTTTAGAAAGTAGGTATTTTCTTGCCTAACTATCCAAGCCTGCCTCTGCTAGGTTGTGTATTCCTTGTCTGGAGTTTGAGTGACAGGGGCTGGGGGCTTCCAGGAGACAGGGTGAGTCAGCACAGGGCTGAATAGAGAGATCTGCATGCAGATAGGAGGGAGGAGTTGCACCTGGGACCTGAATAGGGCTGTGCCTTTCCTCCACAATGCTGGCTCCACCTCCTGTGGTGTGTCTGATGTCCCTGGCCTACACTGTGAAAGGAAAGAAGGAGTCTTGTCAACAAAGTGCTCCAGGACTGACCAGAACTGGTTTTGGACTAGGCAAAGGCCTCTCTGCCTTCAGAGAACAAAGAGAAAAAGTAGTATAAATATTGGGACCCAGACCCAAGAACTTTAGATCACTTCTGGGAATCAAGATGAACCTTTGCTGAGGAGAAGAACCAGGAAGTTGAAGGAGGAGACTATCCTGTGCTGTGTGTTTGGGGGTTGGCCTGCAGTGGTTGCTTCATTGCCAAAGAAAGGAGAAAAGGACTGAGTGTGCTTTCTATCAACTTGAAGAAGAATCTCCAAGGGCTTGAACTAGAGCTTGCCTCCTGCCTGAAGTCTCAGGGATACAAGACTTCACCAACCAGCTCCCACCTGAATTCCCTTGCTGGGAATTGAAGTGCCTGCTGTGTGCTGGGCCTTCTGAGAGACTGCGTGTCGCTGGGAGCTGGAAGCGCGACGCAACGACGAGAAGCGTGTCGCTGCCGCAGCCGCTGTCATTGCATCGCCGAGGAAGGGAGACGCCGCTGCCGCTGTCATCCTCACATCGACGAAGCGCGGCGCATCGCCGGAGAAGCGGGACGCTGCCACAGAGGACATCGTCGCATCACCGGAGAAGAGCGTCACAGGGCCTGTCGCGGCTCCAAAGATCATTGAGTCGCCGCACGGCCGTCGGGCGTGCACGCATCGCACCAACGTTGTCGCATCGCAACCAAGACGCCATTTTGTCGCATCGTACCGGAGAAGAGTATCGCATCGAGGTGCCATCTTGTCGCATCGCACCGGAAAGCAGTAAGAAACCGACGCATCACCTCCCCACACAGTAAGGAAGCGAGCATCAACTCCCCTGCGCAGCAGTAAGGAACCAACGCCTCCACTCCCTTGAGTGTAAGGAACCGACGCATCACCTTCCCTGCGACCCTTTTGTTTCCTTTGCGTTACGCATTCAAGGTACATTGAGAGTAAAGTGTCGCATCTACAACTTGAGAGAACTGAACTATTTTATAACATTCTAAAGTCTATTTTTGAGTACAGGATTGTGGATTTTTGTCGTTTGGTCTTGTGTTAAGTCTATATAAAAATACTATATTTTTATAATACAACCTGTGTGGTGTCCATCTGTAGTGTTGTCACTGTATTACTGTATGTGTTCACAAATGCTTTACACACGGCCTCTGAGATAAGCCTGCCTGCTCGTGCCAAGCTACCAAGGGGGTGAGCAGGGGTTATTTTAGGAGTGTAGCCCCTTACCCTGACTAGACGCAAGGGTCCCTATTTGTCACAGGTACCTACCTATGCCAACTACAGACCCCCAAAATCTAACATATGGCAAATTGTGAGTGGGGGTGCTGCCATTAATCTGTGGAGGACGCTGACATGGTCTCACATTCGAACCATTTGTTTACGTTCATTCTATGTGGTTGATGTGTTTAGATCAAATACCCTTCAAAGTAAAAAGGCTTTCACTTTGAGCGCAATTAACTTTGCGCATTTGAGCGAATATTTTTGAAATAATTTCGAACACAAAGCAAAGAGTGGACTGCAGTCAACTCACCTGTGTGGCCCAACCATGGTGTGACGTAGAATCCAGCAGAGCTAGTCGTTTTATGGGGGTACTGTTGAACAAATTAATGCAAGAAGATACGGGACAGTTTTTAATGTGTTTAATATTTCAAGACTATACGTTCCCACTGCTTAATAAGCCTTGCTTTATCGCTGCATTCATTTGCTTTCAAATGCACCATTTGCCAATCTTTTTTAAATTTCTCTCTCAGGACAGGGACTCTCCCTAGACCCCAGGTTTGTCCATTGAACTTGTTCACATCACTAACTAGTGTTTTCTATTGGAAAGGGTAGAGCCAAAGCAGTCTTGCTTAGTACCCTAGCCCTCTTCAGAAGTCAGACTTGCTTGGCAACCCAGAAATTCTCTGAAATAATGTATGAGTTTTCTTTTATGAATGCCTAGAAAAACTGAATTTTTAGTCCATTTATCACAGACATAGTGCTGAAAAAAGCACCAAAAAGATGCCAATTTTTTAAAAATTTCTTCCGAGGGAGAACCCCCCCGAACCCACCTTATTGCCGTCGGGCTCGCTCGCTGCGCACGCTCGCATACGTTTATTCGATCTGCGTACGCCACACCAGTTTCAAATTCCACCAGCCGCCACTGCCCTTTTACCTTGTTCCTAGCTGCTCAGCCAGTGTGAGTGTTCTGTGCGGAATGTTGGTGTGATGGACATGAGTGCAATGCTTGGGTGCCTGGTGTGAGTGTTGACAGTTGGAAGATGGGCTGAGCAGCAGGGAGGCTGCTCCTGGTGGGGCTGTTACCACAGATCTTATGGATTCAATAAATATCCTTCAAAGACACTACATGGCTACGTCTACTTTGTCACCTCAACGCGTGGGTCAACACCACTACAAAATGCAAATGGAGAAATCCAGGTACTCACTATCCAGAGGACCTGCTTGCTCCTGAGACGTGCCGGTACTCCCCATTAAATGTATGCAGCACTGCTGAGAAGTGAAGGTGCTCTCCCTTTCAAACTGAAGCATGCAGGCACTCAGTGCCAGACAGCACCTGCCTATTAAAAGCACTGGCTTGCTTATTAAATGTGTTTGCTACACTGATTGGATAGCCAAACTTATTTATCATCTGTGACAATTTCCGCCAGTCCAGGCTTTAACGCTAACAGAACGTTGCTTGCTAAAGATCTTGAACCATACGTTCAAAGTTAAAAGTGAAACTACAAGCCCCAGAATGCAATATGTTGTAGGATAAACGTGCCGCACTGGCTGTAGGTGTCACACATATTAAGGGGCACCTTGGCAATGACGAACCCTTTGATGAAGTGACATACACGTGTGCCAGTGGTCCTAGGACAGGCGCCTCCTGCACAGCCTGCTTCGGCCTCGCTTCGGTCCTCCGGAGCGTGAGTGATGCGGGGCTCTCGGGCCTGGCATCTGCTGCTCTCATACATTCAGCTCACACTGGAGCCTTCTGAAGAGGAAGCGCATTGATTATGGATGATTCAGATCCGCTGTGAAAGGCCCTCCAGACACACGGGCCGGCTGGAGAAGGCCCCGTGAAATGCAAATGCCTCTGCGAGCTGCACGTACCTCGGTGCCGCTGTGGGCTGCGCCTCCTGAGCGGAAGCCGAGCCGCCAGCCAACAAGGAGTGCTGATTGCACACAAATAGCGCGCGCGGTGGCTTCGGAGCTGGGCACACTGGGCAGCGCCAGGAGCCGAGGATGTAATGTACGGGGACGGGAGTGAGTCACTTGGCAGGGTGAGCGACCTGTGCTGAGGAGGGGAGCCGTGCTGTGGCCTGAGACCGGGGCAGGCAGCGACAGCACGCTCCTGGCAGCACACAGCGACTGATGGAGCGTGAGTCAGGCGACGGCGCAGCTCACTCTCGCGGGAGACTGATGGGGAATGGCAGGCTGCAGCTGCACACGGCGAGGGGGATCCCACAATAGCAACTCTCCGAGGGCACTTCCTGCAGACCTGCCTGTGCTGTCAAGCCCAGCCGCCGGAGACAGGTGTGTGCTGTGCGGCCCACGGGAGCCCGCGCTCTACCTCCGCCAGGAGCGACAGATGGGCGCTCGTTCGTGAAAAGGGAGCGAACTTCGCAGGCGGCTCGTGCACGGCAGGGTAGGTACAGGCAGATCGTGCACGGCAGGATATGTATCTTTACAGGAAGCTCGTGCACGACAGGATAGGTAACTATCACAGGCGGCTCGTGCGCGATAGGGTAGGTACAAGCAGCTCGTGCATGACAAGGAAGGTCCCTTCACAGACAGCTCGAGTACGAGTATTTTCACAGGCAGCAAGTTCACGAGAGGGCAGGTACCTTCACAAACAGCTCGTGCACTAATGGGCAGGTACCTTCACAGGCAACTTACCTTCACAGACAGCTTTTGCACAGTGCTTAATTTGTCAAATATTAAGTGCAGGTGCTCTAAAAATTTTTTAGGAGGCGACACCCACTTTCCCCCGGCTCCACCTACTTCCTCCACTGACTGATGAAGTACAACATTTTCCCAACTAGACAAAACTAACAATGTCGAACGGCACAGTGACAGACATCACTGACTCACTCTTTCAGAGCTGGCATTAGCACAGGTGGTGCCCAATGCAACAAACGTTTTTGTGACCACTACACAGGTAGTCACTGCACCAGGAGACATTACATCATGGTCAGCAGTTATTATATTGCAAGTACATTTTGAATATTTATCTTGAATATATGTGGTGGTGTGTGTTTTTTAAAATATTATATTCAATGTTTACATCTTTATTGGGGTAGTTCTAAAGTCTCAGGCTGAGAACAGTTTCTTTATATGGAACACACTACAACACCACTGACACTCCTATTCTGCTCACATAAAATGTCTGTTTTTCTAACAGAGTTTTTAAGAATAGGATTAGCGCAGTGCTATCTACACCGAGCTAGAAAACCTCTTGCTATTTTTACAGCAGAGTCTTTAAGCATAGGATTAGCAAGTGCCTTCCATGCCAAGCAGGCCCGGACTGGCCGTAGCGGGCACCGGGCAATCCCCCGGTGCGCCGCACGGGTGGGGGCCGGTTTTGGGCCCCTGGGGGCGAGTTTGATACAGGGCCGCTTTGCAGCATAGCTGCAAAATCGGCCCTGTAACAAAATCGGCCGCAAGGCGGCCGTGGCAAAGAGCTCGGCCGCACCCCCAACCCCCCGGGGGGGCTGGCCAAGCACTTTGTCAGGGCCGGTTTTGGTTCCCAGTCCGGCCCTGATGCCGAGCAGAAAAATGACAAAAGCCTTTTACCGTTCCAAGAACAGTATTACAGTTTTCAATTGGTGAAATACCATCTAAGACAACCTGAATGAATAGAAGCAGCCACTGACAAAAGGCTGCTAGTAAAACAGACATTTGAGGTGAGCGGATTTGGAGTGTAGGTGGTGTTGTAGAGTGTCCCATATAAAGCTCACTCTCATAACCACTGGATGATGTGATCAGTGATGTCACCAAAGATGCCACCAGTGTTGTTATTTAACATGTCATGAGTTTGATTTGAATTATATTTTTGAGGCACACAATTACTCATTGCATGTCCAGGTGTTAAATGGACGAAGCCATGGAGGAATAAAGGTACATGACTTACAAAAGGAAAAGATGTGTTTTTAGGAATTTGCAAAATTGCAAGAAATTTGCTTCAGCAACAATGGCTAACAGAAGGACCTTTCAAACCTGTGCAGTTATACAGAAAAGTCCCACCCACTGTAGGCAGATTCCTGAATTTAGGAATGTTCACCAGGTGTAACATATTGGAGCGTAAAACAATAGTGGGCAATTAGGGAGAAAAGGTGAATGTCATGTAGATGTAAGGCACAGAACTTTCCTTTGTTTTATGACAGAAGTACAGAGCTTTAAAGATAATGAACAAGTATTGGCAACCAGAGGACCTATTTGCCGCACTACCAGACGTGTTGATGTTGTTAATATTTTAGAAAGCTGTTGCCCACATCTAAGGGCCTGTTGCCAAATTTGCCATTAATTAATCATACTATAACATAGTCGAGAGGCAACAATACAAAGCACACATGAGCAAAGTCAATGCAACACACATTAGACACAGGCGCGGCTCGTGCAGGTAAGAGCGGTGAAGCGGGGTGGGGGGAGATTCGACAGATAACGAGGGAAAATTATTTATTTAATTTCCCCTCGGCATCGTATGTCAAGCCCCTCCCCCCCACCCCGATCACCGCTCTTACCTGCACGAGCCGCTCCTGATTAGACGAAAATGAAACAAAGAGGTCCTTCTGTAGATTATATGAATCTTCATTCAATTTCTTCTGCATCAGTTACAGTTGTGTGCAGGCAACACTTTTCACCCAGTTAAAGGCTTCCTCAGGGCAAAGATCCTGTGTATAATCTGACACATACTAAAAGCTCAAATACGGCGTCGTGATTCACGCTCATATTCTTGAGACAACACTCAAATAGTGAAGTGTGTCCGTTGTTTGCACAAATCAGATCTCAATGCTGAACCTGGGTCAATCATGACATCTATTCATCCTGGGCCATGTTCGGCACTCAGTAGTCCAACAGCCCGCGTACAGCGTTCTCTTGCACTAGGTCATTGAGATCTAATTTGTACAACCAACGGACACACTTCACTATCTGAGTCTTGTCTCAAGAATATGTTCGGGACATTCGTGCATGAAACACGACGCCGTGTTTGAGCTTTTAGTACATGTCAGATTATACACAGGATCTTTGCCCAGAGGAAGCATTTAACCGGGCAAAATGCATTGGCTGCGCACAACTGTAACTGGTGCAGAAGAAATTGAATAAAGATTCAAAGAATCAACAGATGGACCTCTTTGTTTCATTTTCATCTGTGTGTCACAATGACTTTGCTCATGTGTTCTTTGTATTGTTGCCTCTTGACTATGTTTGAGTTTAAAGATACAATACTTTCTTTCGCAGCCAGTGAATTGAAGAAAGGTGAGAGGAAACGCTAGCATCCTTCTGAGACCCAAGATGAGGTGCGCTGTTGCATTCTTAGAAGGCAGTGAGGGAAATGTTTTTCGAATGACCTTTATCACAAAGAGGCACATAGTAGCTAGTTTATTAATGCCAGCTGTAAAAGAGAGTTTAGATTCAAAATTCACCCCAAAAGTTGTGTGCTTCAAAAGAGAGTGGCGGGCAGGCACCCAAAAGGTTCAGACCAGCAGTTTGCAGTCCAGATGGAAGAATTACAAAAAACAAGACCTCTGTCTTATCTGTTAGGCATAAGAAAGTTGGAATTCACCCAGTTTGCCAATAAGCACAGGTAGTTTTAAAACGGCCCCAATGAAGTTTGTGTTCTTCACCATGTTAGGATGATTTGAGAGTCCTCTGCATAGGCATAGAACTGGAAGACATAGAATGAAATGACATCAGCTCACCAAGATGGAAGAGCGTGGGGCCTGATGATGAGACCTGTGGGGACCTGCAGTGTACATTTCTAAAAGTAGAGTGATTTTGAGCCAAAGAGACTGTTCGGGGGTGCCCCTGCAAAAAAGGCCCAGACTTACCAAGGTCAGTGCCCTGTAAGCCAGCTTCAGCAAGTCCACCCAATAGGATGTCATGGTGTCAAAAGCTGCCAATAGATCGAGAAAGATTAGGGCAGCTGAGCCCCCAGTGTCAACTGTAATCCTAGTGTCTTTGCTGGCGGCTATTACAATGATTGTGGTGCTCACATTGGGACAAAACCAGAATGATAGCTTTTTAGAAGAAAATTGTCTTCTATTTTCAGCAGTGTCAGGGTGACACAGCTTTCACATATTTTAGCAATCAAAGGTAGAAGGGATATATTGGGGTAGTTGGACAATGCTGCTGGATCAAGAGTGGGGTTTTCCAAAAGTCTGCCAGCAACCAAGAAAGGCAATGCGGATGGAGGTCAAGATTGGGGAAATTAAAGAAGCAACAGCCATCGCAATCTTAACCGGGCATGAAGATTGACTAAGGTTGGCCAAAATAACATCCTGACTTACAAGATTGAAAACCGACCGTGAAGAGAAGGGAGGGGTGGAGGATGCACAGACTGAGAAATGTGATTGTCTGCTTAGAATGAGCTCAAAAGTTGGATGATCTTATTCTGAAAGAGGTCAGGCAATTCAAAACATAGCTTCTGTGATAGGACAACAATAAATTCTATTGGTAGATGAAGTGTGCTTATGATAATACTTGGCACATTGTGTACTAGTTTTTCATATGTGTGCAATTCACACTTATAGAGTAATGTATCAGCCGGGTTGTTTTTGTGGCGTCAGTGTCTTTCAAATTTTCTTGCGTTGTCTTTTCACCTACTAAAGTTCTTCTGTGTACCAGTGAGCTGATGGGGATATTCTTTCAGAATTCTGGACATTCAGCGGGCGGATGCTGTCTAAAGCTGACTTAACCCAGTTGTTAAAATGTCAGAAGTAATGTTCATGTCCTCATGTGTCATAGGGCGGTTTTGTGTAAAAATGAAACAAATTTAGGGAGGTCTATTTTGGATGATCAAGGATTGTACAGTATTCTGGAAGGCAGGTTGAGATTAGCTTCAATGTGGTAGAGCTTGTTAATTGCCTTATAACCAGTCTAGGTAAGCACTGGAGATGATTGAGAGTCTCCTACATTGTGATGTGCGTCTGATCAAGAGTGGGACCGGCTATGTGAGTAGGCTCTTAATCTAATTGAGGTAGGCCAGGAACAGAAAAAGTCAAGGTGTGCCTGTTCATAATCAAAACAATTGTCTGGGCAGAATGATAATAAAAGTGCAATAGTTGTATCTCAGCCCTATTTAATACATGAATTGATAAGTTTACATTTACTTTCATATTCTTATCCACAGTTATTTATTTCCCTCATAGAGCATGCCTTTTTTATGTGGGGCTATTGTCTCTCATTCTGATTTTCATGCCATCCTCATCATTGTGACTGGGGGTGAATGTTTGCTTTGTTCAGCATTCTGTCCATCATTTGTTCTTTTGCTTTTATCCTCATCATCATGTCAGTCATTTCCATGGTTTCCACCACCTCCTTTTGGTTATCTGTGTTTCATCAATTCTGGTTTGCGGTCTGGTCTGAGGACTTGGGATTCACCAAAAAATCCCCCTGTCTGATGGTTTGTGTACTGGGCGATGTACTAGCTTGTTCCTCCGAATCTGGGCTCACATTTGAACTCAAGTTTGTGGTCAGTAATTCCTGCTGTAGTAAATTCAGTGCCTTTTTCATATCCTTACTTAGATGGTCGAATTTGTTTGCAAGTGTTGGAATGCTTACTACTGCATGATCCTGGTTGAGGTGTAAGAATTTATGTCTCTCTTTGTTTTTTGTTTCCAGCTGACATTCAGTCTCTTAACTATTAACTTCTTAATATTTGAAATTATTTTTTTCCTGCGCATCAAATTTCTTCATTAATTGGGACATTCCTTTTCTAAAGCTTTCAAAATCAATTTGTGTATATTTCACCAGTATTTACTGCCTTGCCCTGCAACTCCTAGCTATATGTGTTGCCCGTTCCTCCAGCAGGATGAGGATTCTCAAAGTTGGGTACTGTCAAGAAACACAGACCCCATTGGGACTTTACCAACAGCGATGTAGTTTTGCAAAGCGGTAGCTTCCCAACATTTAATAATTTCTTGTTAAGAGAGTTTCTCTACTTGACTTAGTTTTTGTTTCAGAGATAAATTAGTTATCGAATCCCATTGTAATGACATCACTGGAGAAGCCCTGTGCACTTGCTTCATCAAAAAGGTCTTGAGCAGCATCTCTCAGTGGATATGTTTTGATTAGTATAAGAAACCTATTGAAATTTTAATACTTAGATGTACCTACGTGCGATCTATTGATTCCCAATAAAGTGACTGCATTGTAGTCACTCCCAATGTGGTGCCTGCATTGTAGTGTCTCCTAATGTTTTTTTTGAAGAAATTGGACTATTATTTGGTGGGGGGGGGGGTGAATACCCACCTCAAGGAATAATCGAAACCCTTGCCAGGGTGAACCCTTAAAGTTGCTAAATTAGGCTGAGCTTTCCTCCTGGTAGCTATGGCCCAGAGCAAACAGGCTTTACTTAGGGCAATGTGTAAAGCAATTATGCAGTATCAAACATTAATAAAGGCAAAACAATAAATGGCCCAAATCACATTAGAAAAATAGAGTAAAATTTAATAAACAAAATGATGAAAATCCAATAAGGAGAAACAGACACATGAATTTTTACATTTTTAAATAGGAATAGCAGCAATAAGCATAAAGTGCTTATGATAGTCAACGATCGTGGTAGATGAGACTCGGGCGCTATTTGACACTGATCGCAATGGAACCCGGGTCTGATACACCATCTAGCTCAAAGACTTTACCTTCTTACTTTAGTCTTTTAAGTCACAATCCACCCCTCAGGAGTACACGTCTTAACGCCCCCCAGGACCCCAGGGGAGGCACTTAGAGACTCACTGGGTGTCAGGCAGAGGCCAACAGCAGGGTCCAGTCCAGGTCCAGTTGCCACTGGTCAGTTGGACAGCTGCACGAAAGGCCCCTTATAGCTTGTTATATTCTTGTAGCTTGAACAGAAGGTCAACCTACTGACCCTTAGGGTCTACTTCTTTGTCCTGGGTACAAGAGATAGCATGTTCAGTCCTTCAGGGCTCCTCTCAAGTCACGAACAGCAGGCCCAGTACTCTTCTGTTCTTCCTTAGGTCCAGGAGTGGTCTGGAGTGGGTGCCTGCAGATACCACATTTATGCCTGGCAGAAGCTAGTGGTTGGGAATGACTCCTGGGCATGCATTAACCAATGGGATAGAAGTTCCCTGGGCCAACCCTTCCCACTTTGGGTAATTTCAAGATGTCAAAAGTCTTTGGCCACACTCAGCTTGGGCTGGGGGTGTGTCTGGGGAGTGTACCATTGAAATCCTAGTGACCTCCCACATCTAATACCAAAATCCAATTTGAAGCCGTCACTGTACCCCCAATTAACCCAGAAACAGAAGTTTATTAGAACAAAAGTTCCAGCAATCAGACAGTAGATACACAAGAATTGTTTTGGCATCCAGTTTCCCTTATTTTCATGTGCCCCCCAGGTTGGTATGTAAAACTTAGAGATAGCAGTCTGGTGGGACAAAGCAGGCCCTTCATCAACCACATAGTGGATACATAAGAATTATCTTCGCATCCTGTTCTCTGTTGTTCGTGTACTCCCCAGAGTGCTATATGTAAACCCAGCAGACCTGTCAATCAGAATTTGACACTCGAGCAGGATTTGATACTGCTTCCTCCCTGCATATTCGGTGAAGTTCACAGGAGTCATCTCTGTCCAATCAGGCAAGCCTATTATTTGCTCCTGGGAAGCAATCCACACCTTTTTCACACCTATTCTAATTCTAATTACTGGCTGGCAGAAGTGGGAAAGCGTAGGTAAATTTAGTGTCCAGAAACTTGAGGATATTCAGGAGCTTTCTAAAAGTTATTGTTCCTTAATATTTATTAAAAGTCCAACTTCCTCATTGAAGTTGGATTTTTAATAATCATTAAAAATATTTGTTTCAACCTATTCTCCTTCCTGAGATACAGTATTAGGATTTTAATCTGTACGATTTTAACCTGTATTGTGGTTTTCTACGTAGAGCAGCTAGGCCTGCCGTAGTGAAAATAGTTTTGGGTGCTAGTCACTGTAAGGACATGTTAACATAACATTTCTACAAGTTCTACTTTTAAATACCACGCACCTCGCCTTATGGGAGACAAGGCCTCCATAGGGGTGACTTACTGAGATTCAAAGGGGAGTTTGACCTACCAAAGTGTTTTTTTTGAACAGTTGAATTGCAGTTTTTACACTGCTACAGTCAAGTTTCACATGGTATGCCTGAAGCCATGTTTGCACTACCATTGAGTGGATAGCACAATAGGTTCTGTAGTCCACTAGTGGCATTTAACTTCCAGGCCCTGAGTACACCTTATATCATATACCAACTACTTATAGGCAATTATGTTAGTTCAATATACCAATTCGGAGTATGCCAATACAATCATGTTTAAAGGGGGGAGGCACAGGCCAGAGTTCTAAAACCAGCAAATGTATAGGGTCCGGCAAGAGGCAAAAACCTGGGGTGACCATGAAAAAAAGGCAGATTTCCTACATTGTACATCCAATGTAGTGGGATATATCAATCCTGGCGATCACACAGGAACACACTAGGCAGTAACAGCAAGAGTGGGGAGATTAATAAACAGCCACGAAAGACAAGGGACTAGAGAGGAATAGTGCTTCAGTGTAGGTTCAGAAACAAAATTGCTGTAAAGGACAAGAGAGCATGGAGCGAACACATAAGATACAATGAATCTAAATGCAACTTATTTAGATACTTGTTATCTTAAGATAAGGGATGGATGAAGCCATTCTGGACACATATTGGACACCCTTAGTTAATCATTTTTTAAAACTAGGACTGGCCAAAGAAACCCTATTGAGTGAATTCCTCCTTTAAATGAGTGCTCACATAGCAGAAAGGTTTCTGGGGTGAGGTTGCACAGTGATGCAGGTCAGAAGCACAAAGGCCTCACACAACACAAACATCAGTGTTGATTGAAGAAAAGGGTGTAATGTAGAATGCAGGCTCATAAGTCTAACGCGAGCATCAGCTCCACTTAACGAAAGGTATGCGTATGGACTTGTGGTAATTGAAATAAAATGAAGGGCTGAAGGGTGGCGCAAGGAAGCTGTTGACACCTTGTAAGTTGTCAGGAGGCTTTAATCATCTTTGCTCAAGTTTAGGATATATATCCAGCGGCGGTAGCCACTGGGTAGTTAATTATAACTGCTTTTCCATAGACAGAGCGCTTTTTGGTTTGCTAATAAGTTTGACGCCTTTTGATGAATCTCCACAAAACTTTCCAAAAGAAAGTTCATCCACTTAAGCTCCTTACTGGAAAGTTTCAGGGTGATCAGTCAAGCGGGGGCTAAGAAAAACGGGGGGGTCCCAAAAACAAATTTCCCCATGCATTTTCCATAGACTTTTTTTAGGCAGCGTTACCGCAAAGCCTGCTGAATGGAATTACACCAAATTTGGCAGGAAGCTGTATCTTGGTCCAGAAAGCGTGCTTTTAGTGATTTGGTGTTCCCTCGAACCCAAGTTTAAAAAAAAAAATAGAGCTTTCTGATTGGCCCAGGGATCTTTTTTCCTTGAGTCAGACTCCCGCAGGAGTGAGTGCTCTGATTGGCCTCCAGCAACATGAAGAAAAATGCTGCTGGCAGCCATTACAGGACTCGTGGACTTAGTTACCTGTTCTGCTATGTTGTTAATAAACTAATATAAGGGGGAAGGGTAGGAATACCCTGCTCCCTTAGGCCCTGTGACCAGGGACCCTGAGGGCACCCCCCCATGGGTCAAAATGTTAAAAGCAGTTTCTGCAATGATCTCATGTGACTACTTCAGATTGTGGCAAAAAAAAGAAAATTGCAGTCTGCCCTTTAAAAAAAAAAAATATTAAGGGAGGGGGCATGAGTAGGGCCCCCTCCTGAGCCTTTAAAGGCTCCTGGGACCTCATCCCCGAGGCCAGGGTTCTAAATTTGAGGGGAGGGGGGGAATGCGGCCCCGAGAACCTCATCCCCCCAGGCCGAATCCTAGTGAAGGTGTGGTGGCCATGTGCCCTCCACCTCCCTAGAGCCTTCACGGGCCCCAGGACCCCATCCGTTGGCTCAATTACTTTGTCCCGGGGAGCCCACTCCCGGAACAAAGTAGATTTCCTGCCCAGGGAAGGCATGGCTGCTCCCACATGGCTGGATATTTGAAAATGCTAAAAATAAAATATTATAAATCTTTTCTTGCCCTGGGGAATGGGGTTCCAGGGCCAATAGTGGCTTGGGAATGGGGGTTAACTGTGAACAAGACATTAATGACAAAATACGTTGTTTTGTTTTCTCTGAATAGATTTAGCACAAATAATAAATTTGCATCTGAAGATCACAGCTAGGGAAATTCATCCGAGGCAAGATGGCTGCCGACTGACATCAGTGAGAGTGGCTCCAGATCCTCTCTCCCGGAGACTCATTGAAGTTAACAATGTGGTGATCCATAGCTAAAGGCTGCTATGCGAATCCAGGTTCACCTGACGGAGTACGTGGCAAAGCTGAAGCAGGCGATTTCCCGAGGCTCTCCGTGCAAGTTTGGCGATCAGCTCGCACTCGTGGTTGTGGTGCCCTGGGCGATTCTACGGGCGTCCGGTAATCGACGGAAAACAGCGCAGTGATGGGGCCGAAAAGTCAGCGTGCCGCTAAGGACACCGCGCTGAAAGAAACGCAAAAGGAGAATCCGAGTCTCCCTGGCCCGGCAAGGCATGGTGGGCTGTCACGGCGTGTGCTGAATCCAGCGAAGAAAGACGGCGATCTCGTCAACAAAGGAACGAGCGGGACCGCTGAGGGACGCGGTAAATCAAGGATTGTGGGGCCGGCGCTGACGGGGGGAGAGCTCCATGCGCCAACCGACCCTGGTCGAAACTTTTGCGGCGGTAGCAGCCGTGGATAAAGTTGCTCAGGAGAAAGCTGCTGCCGGGGGCCAGAGATCAGTGAGTGCGGGAACAGCGAAGCCGGATCGGACCCACACGCAATAATAACAACAACAACAGCAACACCGAGGCAATCAGATCACGGACTGACGGAGTGTCAGACATTGGTGGCGGCAGAAGTGGATGAACTTGACCTGCAAGCTGGAACAGGAGCACCGGAGAACCTTGATTGCCCTGAGGTGAACCTCACGAAGGAGAAAGGAGAAGGTGATCTGCAAATGTCTGCCCATTTCGGTGAACTGCTGGGAGTATCAGATGTAACTCACTTGCAAGGGATAAGGAAAATACAGACAACGTCCTTCTCAGATGCAGAGATGGGCGCGGCGAAAGTGAGTACCGCTGGCCAGGTCATAAATCCTGTGCAACTAAAACCATTATTAGGCTCCCTGAAGCGGATAAGTTCTTTTCATTAAACGATGACACTGATTGGTCACTCAGTAGGGGAGAGAACTCCGAGGAGGGCACAGAGTCAGATTCGGGTGATTCGCCTACATTCAATGGGGATACTCGTTCTAAAACCCGCAGGCTCAAACGTAGATCTAAAAGAGGCACTCTTTCGAGTGAGACAGAGACAGCACGTAAATTAGTTTGGGACTATTCAGCTACAAGCCAGACCTATCTAGATGAGGCTAGGGGGAGCGCACTGGGGGCTCTGGTGGTTTGGTCAGGGATACATCTTCAACTACATCTATGCCTTCGTTAGAACTTGTATATGCTACTCTGAAGCAGATGCAAAGTGAAGCTAGAGCAGAGAGCCAGCGGGCCCAGGCGTCCACAAAAAAATTACAAGGGTGTCTACGGAGAATGAATAAGCTACAATCAGAGATGGTGGAAAGAGTTGTTCACGTTGAGCAAAGAACAGAAGCTCTTGAGGAGGATGTTGGAAGACTGCAAAACCTTAAAGGTGCGCAAGATAAGATATCAGAAGACATGATGTGGAAGATGGAGGATTTCGAAAATCGGCAGCGCCGCAATAATGTGAGGTTGCTGGGTATAGCGGAAAAAGGTGAAGGGGAGAACATTATGTCTTTTGTAGTGGCTCTCTTAAAGGGTGCATTCCCGGATTTAGCACAGTGGAACTGGGAGGCAGAAATTCAGAGAGCACACCGTTTTCCCTTCACCCAGAAGAAGAACAAGGGCGCAGGTCAAGAAGAGCGACCAAGAGCTATCTTGATTTATGTGGGCAACTTTCTCCTTAGACAGGCGCTCATAGACATGGCAAAGCCAGACTCCAAGAGGACTTATGATGGACATACATTTTTCACTAGGCCAGATTTCTGCCATATCACAGTTGAGAGGAGGTGGCGACTCCGACAACTAATAGCACCCTTTCATGAGGCTGGCTTTGAAGCTTATTTGCTGTTTCCTTCGCGACTTAAGGTCATAAAGAATGGGCGGGTCAGAATGTTTTTTTCTGAAATTAAGGCACAAGAATATCTGGGGGAGGTAAAGGAGGCCAAAGAGAAGGTTTGAGTGGGTTAAGTTAATGCTTCCCAACTCAGCATTGGTGCATATTCCTTCCCAGCGCTTATCGTGTTGTTCCTTTTCCTTTTGCTTTAACGTATGTCTTTGGCTATTAGCGGTTACCACAGCATATTAAGTAGGATTATTTTGAAAAATGGGTTGATGGTAGGGGGGATCAGGGACCACTCGAGGTGTCACACTTGGTCGCCACACATAGGTCCGCCGGACCTATTTGCCTGTGTGGGAGTGTGGGGGGTGGGGGGTGGTGGGGGGCCTCAGTGGGATGGGGAAGTGGGTGGTGGGAGGAGGGGGGAAGGCGAGGGTAAAACTAATGCACAGTTTGATATGAAACAAAAAAATGGGGACAGACTCAACAGACAATATTGCACAAGGAAAGTTTTAAAGATGTTAGAAGCTGAACTTAAACTGAATTTAAGTAAACAAAATAACACTTGATGAATCTGCGTGTCGCATCTTTGAATATATGTGGCTTAAACGATCTGACTAAGAGACAGAGAGTCGCTATAACTTTGAGGGCACTCCACATTGATATACTTTGTCTTCAGGAAACTCATATTGAAGGTAGTCGCGGCAAGGTTTTAGAACAGCTAGGTTTTGAGTTAGTAGTTAATACTAATCAAGGCACCAAAACAAGAGGGGTGGCTATTATGTCCCGGCGGCTAGGTGTTATATTTCGAAGGAAAGCGGCGGATAAATGGGGCCGGTGGGCTTTGGCTGAAGGTTGGATAAATGGGGTTGCTTTCACAATCTGCTCGGTCTATGGTTCAACGGGAGATGACCCAGAATTATTTGAATTCTTGGATGTGGAGCTAGCCTCCTGGCCCGCCCCGGTGATAATGTGTGGTGACTATAATATTAATGGTATGGGTGGTCTTTGGGGGAAAAAGGGGAGGTTATACGGGTAGAAAGAAGAGGGTATATAAGGCGCTTACTAATTTGGTGCAGAATAATGCACTTCGGGATGTATGGGTATCCCTCTACCCTAAAGATTCAGGTAGTACATATTTTTCGGCGCCTCATCAGGTATTGGTGAGATTGGATTATTTTTTGTAACATATTCTTTAATATCTAAGTGTAAAATCGAGAAATACCCCGATTGCTTTCGGATCATAATCCGTTAGTGCTCACTGTTAATCTAGGGGAAACCCAAGCAAATGAGGCCGTGGACATTCGAGAGAGGCTTATTAAAGGATCCGGAATATATAAGGCATATAACTGAATGGATTCAGATATTTTGGGAAATTAATAGAGCAAGTGCTAGCACTGGGATTGTATGGGACACTTTCAAGGCTGGAGTTCGGGGGAAACAATGAGCTATAGCCTATTTAGACGTAAGAAGGAAAATCAGAGGGAGAAGGCGTTGATCAACAGATTGAAAGAATTAGAGGAGGATCTGGCAGTAGGGGTTAGTAGGAAAGACTCTTTGGATGGGATTTTATTAAACTTAGCGGTGATGAAAGCTGAATTGGGAGATCTAGTTACGGTTAAAGCGGCAGAAAGGTTTTTAACTAGAAGAGAGCATTGTTATGAGTATAACGAAAGAATAGGACATACTCTTGCAGTGCGGCTGAGGCAAAAGAGTCTAGCGGCTGAGATTAGAGGGGTTTTAGATACCACTGGGAGATTAGTAGAAGACCCGCAGGAGATTCGGGAGGTTTTTCGCCTCTATTACGAAAAACTCTATTCCGAAGATAAGAGTAAACAAATGGCTCACAAGCAGGCGCATAGCAAGAATTATTTGAGTACAGCCGGCTTGCAAGGGGCAGATGTTAGCGACGGAGAAGTACTGGCGAGAACACTAACCTTAGATGAGATTTTGGAGGCACTTCAAAATCTTCCTTCAGGGAAAGCAGCAGGACCCGATCAGATTCCAGTTGAGTTTTACAAAGTATTTGCTGAAACAATCGGGCTGGATTTACTGGAAACAATGTGTCAGGCTCAGCTGGGGAGCTCAATTCCTGATTCATGGGGAGGGGCAGATATCATCGTATTCTTAAAAAGGGAAGCCCCCGGAAGAACCTGGCTCTTACCGGCCAATTACACTTATGAATAGTGATGTTAAAGTGTATTCTAAGGTATTGGCAACCCGGTTGAATAAAATAATTGGGAACTTAGTTCATCCGAACCAGCATGGCTTTATACCCGGCCGAGGGACTACGGAACATATTCGTAAGGTTATTACGCTGTTTGATGTAGCTGAGATCTCAGGAGACCCTATGGCACTGATTTTACTTGATGCCGAAAAAGCATTTGATAGGGTCTCCTGGGATTACCTCTGGGAGGTACTGAATATGTTTGGTTTGGGTTTCGACTTTATTAAGGCAGTGCAGGCCATGTATAAAGCTCCAATGGCTCGATTGAGAGTTAATGGGGAATATACACTACCTATGAGTATTAACCGCGGTACACGGCAAGGGTGTCCATGCTCACCCCTCCTGTTTGCTTTATATATTGACCCCTGATTAGGAAATTGGAAACTAATAATAGTATTAGACCAATTAGATTTAACGAGTTAGATGCTAAGATAATGGCATATGCAGATGATGTTGCCGTGGTAACCCCAGATCCAGCTGCTGCTTTAATTGGTTTAGAGCAGGAAGCAGAAGCTTTTGGTTTAATATCTGGGTACAAGCTAAACCGGGCTAAGACCCAAATTGTTCTAAACAAGGAGGCCCAATTTGATGATTCACGGGTGGTGGACTCAGCAATATACTTGGGTATCAATATAATGCCTGATTTGGGGAAAATAGTTGGGGAAAATATTGGCCCAATTATTAACAAGGCTAAGAAAGACTTTGACCGGATAAACAATCTGCATATGTCGATCATGGGACGCTGCAACGTGGTTAAGATGGTGTTCCTGCCTAAAATACTGTATGTGTTTAGAGCTATACCTTTAGAATTTGAGAAACATTGGTTCGGGCTCCTGGAACATATGGTGAATAGATTTATTTGGACGCACGGCAAAACCAGAAGAGCTTTGAGATTTATGACCTTGCCGCGAGACAGGGGGGCTGGGCAGTCCCTGACTTCAGATTGTATTATTGGGCGGTGGCTTTACAAAATATGATTAGTTTGCTGGGTGGTTGCAAGGCTGATTGTTGGACTAAAACAGAGCTCTCTGATCCGTACCAATACTTACTAGGAAAAAAGCTAAGAATTGTTTTATGAAATTTAACGAACCTAGCTATTTTAAAAAGACAAGGTTTAAGACGCTAAATGCTGCATTTAAAATCTGGACGGCACTTAAGAAGAGCCTGGGCCTTGGCCGAATCCACTTCTACACTCAGCTATACAAGAACCCTTCCTTCCCGGGGATTTTTGCAGACACAATTATGAGGGAATGGGATAAGTGTGGAATACGGACGATTGGGGATCTTTTGGTGCAAGATGGGTTAAAAACATTTAATGAACTACAAAGTGTATATGGTTTAAGTAGGAGGAGTTTTTTAAGTATTTGCAATTAGCTAGCTTTGTAAAAGGGAAAAAAGGGGGACCATATCATTTTGGAAGAATCAGAATTTTGGATAATATTCGATCAGGGGAGAATTGCACTATTAGGGGGATATATATGGAATTAAATCTGCTTAAATCAGATGATCTAGATAAGCATGGGGGAAAGTGGGCTGAGAAGTTTGATATTGACCCTGATGACTTTCTCGATTCCCTAGAGCTAGGTAACACCATTTTGTGCTCAGCGGGACTCCAGGCACAGCACTATAAAACTCTCTTCTCTCTGTATATTACACCAGCTAGAATTGCGCAGTGGGGGGGACAAGAGGGGATTAGATGTTCCCGGTGCGGAAGCTTAGCAGCAGATGCAATACATATGTTTGCGACCTGTCCGCAACTGGAAACTCTGATTAAAGAGATAGAAAAATTTATTAATCAAACTTTGAAATTAAGAGGTTCCCTATTACCTGTTTTAATGGTCTTAGGGGTGAGAAAATCTGGTTTCCAAGACCCAATGAGGTATTTTTGGTTCGTCGCCATGGCTGTATTACGTATATGTATTTCCTCAGCATGGTTGGATCGGGCTGCTCCTACTTTTCAGCAATGGTTAGCCAAATTATTGTTTATTTATAATCTTGAGAAAGGAATATATGAGAGGAGGGAAAAAGAGGTAGGAAGCTTGGTAGGACAATATGGGCCCCTATTTATAACTGGAAAAATGAAATGAGTAATTAATGATGTTCCAGTTTCCAGAATGAGCCGTATATTACTATACTATGGCTATTATAATGAATTTTTGTTGTATTAATTAATTGGGCTGTCCCCTATGTATCATAACGTGTAATGTATTGTGACTATGTGCATTTAAAAATTTAATAAAAATATTTAAAAAAAAAAAAAAAAAAATGAAGATCACAGCTAGGAGTGCGTTTTTGCAGAGAGCTGCGGCGCAAATATTTTAGGGCTCCCAACCCGTTAACACGCTCCGCCTTGATTGGGCATGAGTTAGATGGCAAGGTAATTGTTGCTACCTATATGTATATGTGTGTATATATATATATTTCAACACAATCCTTCTGAACAGAGGGACAAGCGGGTCGCACTGCCGTAGTTTTTGCAATTTTTATTTTATTTTCTTTACATCCTCATTTGCATGGCTATAGGCGAGACGATCAACGCGTTTCGGTATCTACAAATACCTTGCTCACGATCAACTGACCGCTTGTCACCGCCTAATACATATATTCAAACAGTCAATACCTCATTTCCTGTTTGGTGATGCAAGCGCCCCATTGCATTCTGGGAAATGTAGTTTTTTGTTGTACATGCGTTTTAAAAACTTGTGACCATGCTTATAACTAAATAAGTATTCAAACTAAATTAAATGCCATAAATCATACTTCTTATTCACACAGAATCATTAATGTCCCTCTTATATTTCAACATATTTCTCGTTATGGTGTCCAGTCACTCCTATTCTATCCCTCTGGTGGGACTTCATATTTATTTCTCCCAACATTTTTGACCACATTTGGCTAGTACAGTACCCCGCAACAAAGATTTATATCCCTCCAGTGGGGCGAGGATACACCTGTTCCATTTGGGACTTAAACTGGTCTGTGTTCCCTAATTTTGGGAATTTTCTCGATTATTAGCATTTATAATCATTTTGTAAGCTGTCACTCGTTTTGTTACATCCAGGGGAAGTTATATTATGAATTATCATAGGTGAATATATAGTTCCTCTGATTGATTAAGGCCATACGGTGTTAATGTTCGCAGATTTAAAATGTGGCGTGCTCCTTCTGTCGCAAGAGTCTTTCTCTATTCCCACCACGTTCTTTCTTGGCAACAGTTTCAATTCCATAGAATTTGAGTTGTTTCCAGTCACTCTGATGGTACTGCTCCATGTGCTTGGCCACGGCATTTGTTTTGTCCTGATGTATAGTGGCTCGCACATGTTCCATTATTCTTTTTTTTAATTCACAGACGTAATTGGAAAATACTACAGTTAGATGATACTGTGAGTAAAATAGTGGTACAGCATCCAACGATAACCTACAGGAGAGCTAAGAACTTAAAGGATCACCTAATTCATAGTCATTTCAAAGGAAAGAAAAGATGAATCTTGGTTGAAAACAAAAGGTTTCTTAAAATGTCATGCCTGCAAGGCCTGCCAGATTGCAAAGCAAACAAAAGAAGTGTATATGGCAAACAACAAAATTTGGGAGATCCGGGAACTAATCACATGTAAGACACAATATGTGGTATATGTAGTGGAATGCTCATGACCATTGAGGTATGTGGGAAGCACTGTCTGTGACAAGCGGTCAGTTGATCGTGAGCAAGGTATTTGTAGATACCGAAACGCGTTGATCGTCTCGCCTATAGCCATGCAAATGAGGATGTAAAGAAAAGAAAAGAAAAATTGCAAAAACTACGGCAGTGCGACCCGCTTGTCCCTCCGTTCAGAAGGATTGTGTTGAAGTATTAAGCAGCGTGGTTCTGCTGCAGGGCACCGCACCCAGATTGAGCACTGCAATATCGGCGAAAAGGAACCGGATTGGAACATATATATATATATATATATATATATATATATATATATATATATATATATATATATATATATATATATATATATATATATATATGTTTTCTTCTGTTGGTAAACCGCAGGATTGCGGTGGCGAAGTCTTTGGCATATATATATATATATATATATATATATCTATATATTATCTACTGGCAGTCGCCAGTAGATAGTTATAGTTAGGACCTATTTTCCATAGGAAATCTGCAACATTCTATTTGCAATAACGTTGGCGCCGGTTGACGAATCTTAGCGAAAATTTCCAACTTGTTGGTGCGCTCCGGTCCGCTCCTATCCTGAAAGTCTCGGGGTGATTCGTCAAGCGGGGGCCGAGAAAAAAGGGGGGTCCCAAAACGTGTTTTCCCCATTCATTTTTCCATAGGGACCTTTCATCGCAGCTACAGCCCGAACTGCTGAACGGAATTACACCAAATTTGGCAAAGAGGTAGCCCTTGGTTCATTGTCGTGCCTTTTGCTTAAATGGTGTAAATCCGTTCAGTAGTTTCTGAGAAATTTGAAAAAGAAAACACATATATATCTGGGCGGAGCCTAACCACACATGTCATCGTGAGATCTGATTGGCTGTCAGCACTTCATCCTGGAATTGCTGGCAGCCATCTTGGGACCAATATAAATGATAGTACCCCATTGAAATGCATTGTAGTGAATCGAAGATTTTGAGGGTTACCAAAAGGAGAACTATAAAGGGTGATAACAGACTTTAGTTACATTAGAATTCATTTGTTGATGGTACCATACTAATTTCAGGAATTGTGGTGTGTTCTAAGGTGATTTTACCCTGTGAAAAACCTTCTGCTGGGATATCATGAATCATGTTTGAGAGAAAACTATTTTCACATGCTTGTCCCATACAGTTTTGGAAGGTGCTCCAGAAGCTAAAATGAGAGCATATTTTCTGTAAATTCACATTATCTTTCTCAGTCATGTGAGAATGAAGTCTGACATTCTCAGTAAAACATGTACATCCAACAAGGGCAGAGTCTGTCAGTTGATTCCTTTGTGTTCTACTGCAGCTTCCCAGAGTGTTCTAAAGAACAACTAGAGTGCTAACAGCCTTACTTATGACAAAATTATGGCACACCTGAAGCCATCTTGATTGGAATAAACTGGTAACACTTAAAACATTTAATTTAAAAAGGAACAAAATGATGGGGTTCATTTTGTCATAGAAATTATGGTTAGTGCTGTAGAAAGAAAAATTAGGACATGTTTTAAGTGAGATCTCAAATATCTTCCTGTTATATTTCAACAGGAGCAGCCTGTCAGTTGATGCCTTTGTGTTCTACTGCAGCTTCCCAGAGTGTTCTAAAGAACAACTAGAGTGCTAACAGCCTTACTTATGACAAAATTATGGCACACCTGAAACCATCTTGATTGGAATAAACTGGTAACTCTTAAAACATTTAATTTAAAAAGGAACAAAATGAGGGGGTTTATTTTGTCATAGAAATTATGGTTAGTGCTGTAGAAAGAAAAATTAGTGCTAAAACACTACCCCCAGCACGACACCCTACACTACCCAAACATAACTGCACTACCCTAAAACACTACCACCAGCACAACTCCCTACACTACCCAAACACCACTTCACTACACTAAACCCTAAAACACGACCCCCTACACTACACAAACACGACTGCACTACCCTAAACCCTAAAACACTACCCACAGCACGACCCCCTTCACTACATAAACACCACTGCACTAACATAAACCCTAAAACACTACCCCCAGCACGACTCCCTACACTACCCAACACCACTGCACTACCCTAAACCCTAAATCTACCCCCAGCACGACTCCAACACTACCCAAACACCACTGCACTACCCTAAACCATAAAACACTACTCCCAGCATGACCCCCTATACTACACAAACACCACTGCACTACCCTAAACCCTAAAACACTACCCCCAGCACGACTCCCTACACTACCCAACACCACTGCACTACCCTAAACCCTAAATCTACCCCCAGCACGACCCCTACACTACCCAAACACCACTGCACTACCCTAAACCATAAAACACTACCCCAGCATGACCCCTACACTACACAAACACCACTGCACTACTCCTAAACCCTAAAACACTACCACCAGCATGACCCCTTACACTACTCAAACACCACTGCACTACCCTAAACCCTAAAACACTACCCCAGCACGACCCCCTACACTACCCATACACCACTGCACTACCCTAAACCCTAAAACACTACCCCCAGCATGACCCCCTACACTACTGCACTACCCTAAACCCTAAAACACTACCCCCAGCATGACCCCCTACACTACCCAAACACCACTGCACTACCCTAAACCCTAAAACACTACCCCCAGCACGACTCCTTGCACTACCCAAACACCACTGCACTACCCTAAACCCTAAATCTACCCCCAGCACGACCCCTACACTACCCAAACACCACTGCACTACCCTAAACCATAAAACACTACCCCCAGCATGACCCCCTACACTACACAAACACCACTGCACTACCCTAAACCCTAAAACACTACCACCAGCATGACCCCTACACTACTGCACTACCCTAAACCCTAAAACACTACCCCCTGCATGACCCCCTACACTACCCAAACACCACTGCACTACCCTATACCCTAAAACACTACCCACAGCATGACCCCCTTCACTACAAAAACACCACTGCACTGCCCTAAACCCTAAAACACTACCCTAGCACTACCCCTACACTACCCAAACACCACTGCACTAACATAAACCCTAAAACACTACCCCCAGCACAACCCCCTACACTACACAAACACCACTGCACTACCCTAAACCCTAAAACACTACCCCCAGCACGACTCCCTACACTACCCAAACACCACTGCACTACCCTAAACCCTAACACTACCACCAGCATGACCCCTACACTACTCAAACACCACTGCACTACCCTAAACCCTAAAACACTACCCCAGCACGACCCCCTACACTACCCATACACCACTGCACTACCCTAAACCCTAAAACACTACCCCCAGCATGACCCCCTACACTACTGCACTACCCTAAACCCTAAAACACTACCCCCAGCACGACCCCCTACACTACCCAAACACCACTGCACTACCCTAAACCCTAAAACACTACCCCCAGCATGACCCCCTACACCACCCAAACACCACTGCACTACCCTAAACCCTAGAAAAGAAACCCCCACCCCATGCCCAATCCCCTTACCTCTCACTCCTCATGGTTCCTCTCTCCTCATGGTTCCTGCTTCACGTCATCTCTGAGGGGCGGTGCACGTCGTTGTGAGGAAACGGAACAGCCTCTGTTTCCTTACAACAACATGGATCGTCTACATGTTTTTTAGAACACATGGTCATTTACCATACATACCTTTACAACAAAATTCGTTGTAAAGGCATGCGTGGTAAATGACCATGCGTTCTAAAAAAATGCGTAGTAATGACTTCGTGATGGGGAGCCTGCAGCCAGCTCTTGATTGGGCGCTCGTGTTCTGTGCACCCTCAAGTCCTTCAGGTCACCTTGTTCGAGATGTTGAAGGCTCTAGGATAATGCTTTTATAGGAGTGTGCGTTTTTATAGAAGCATATCTCTGGCTTGACGCTTCTTGAGCTATATTTTGTTTTGTTGGACGTACCCCGACCTTTGCCAAAATATGTCAGCCATTAAGGCACCTTTCTCCCTGTTGCAGACTCCCACCCCCACCCCAGTGTTAGGTAACTTTTAGTAGGTCTACCTGAAACAGCCATGCGGGCAGCACAATAAAAGCCATAAAAAAAGACTCATTATGTAAAGATGGACATCAAAATAGCCTTGAAATTGAAATGACCTCTGGCGGGGAGACTAGTATTTAATGAGCCAGAATATGAGTGGCCAGATTTAGATGTAGGTATACCATGTGGCCTAAAATGTAGTTTCGTCTAGCTATTGAGAGAATGAGGAATACTCACGCCGAACCAGTTTTTCCTTCTGACATTTTGAGCATAATTCGCAATTTCATTTCAATGATTTACCACCTGTTCCGGGTAAGTGGTAAATGAGAGTGAAGGTGTGGGAAGTGGCCGACAGAGGGTATTAGGGGACAGGGCAAGAGGTTGGAAAGTAGAGGGAATTGGGTGGGAGTTCAGTCTATTTATGATTATACCAGCAGATTGTGCCATAAGAGCTGGTGTTGACTATTAAGTGCCAGTGCTGAGCACCGGAAACCACCGGCACAAATTAAGCACTGAGTAATTCATAAAACATACCCCCTTATTGTATGCGGAATGAAGCCAGCAAGACGTAGCATGGTGAGCACCTGCTGCATTGAATTGTCTTTAAAGGTTTAATGACCTTAAAACAGTTGGTATTGGCTGATTCACGTTTTGTGATCTGTAACGCCGTTTTTTAAAAATGTTTTTGTGGTTTAAAAGAAATTATGACTGGACCAAAATGTTTACAAGCCAGTTCAAAAGCTTTTATTGCTCAAATATGTCTACTGAAGAGATTTGTGTCTGGACTAGTGAACTTCTGAAGGAAGTGCATTGCGAGAGCTCCTTGAAGACCTCAGTACAAGCATAGCGGTCCACACTGCAAGACCGGATCAAGATGCTTTCTGAGAGTTGTGCGAGTATGTCAGTCAACAGCTGCCACTAAGCACTACCAGTCAAGAATGAGGTGCAGTGTGAGATCTTTGTGGCTGTCCAGTGCTGTGGTAAGTCTACAGACTACAGTGCCATACTGGCACACTAGTTGTCACTGGATGTCAGGCCACAGTTGTATTGTATATGTCAGTGCTGGTGGGAGATTGTGGGATTATGCTAATTTCTGTGAATGATTGGTGAGGCAACTAGATAGGGGAGAGGAAGCGTAGAAAATTGATAGATTGCAGGCAAGTACTCACCAGGTTGAGAGAAGGAAGGGGTAATCGGCTATGGGTCGAGAAAGGAGCAATTCATACATGTGCCCATAGGAAAATAAGCCAAACGATGTGCAGCTTTGTGTAGGTGTCAAAGAAGAACACGCTATCTGGAAAACTAGGAAGGGGAGCAGGGCATGCGAGGGATTGCAACTGTTTGATGGTCCTAAATCAAAGTGCTTTTTGATTTATGCAGGGATTATGCAAAAATGTTGAAGGAAACTTGTTGGATTTCATCTAATTTTAACAGGCAGAAGAAGTAAAAAGCAGAGTATTTTCATGATTGGGAGTTCTTTTACTTTATATTTATTCAAACAGGGACACGTTGAAAAGAGGTAAGATTGACTGCATAAGGCCTTGACAAGCAGGCCCGAGCTTCTGTTTGAGGACAGAGCAGGGTTTATTTTGTTCTGTGTCTGGTTTTGTGGAAGAGGGTGTGTAAGGTTCTCCAAGATGGTCTAGTTGGGAATAGCCAGAGGGTGGCTCTTATTTTTGCTGGATGGTTATTCCACAACTTGGCAGTCTGTGCAGAGAAAGTAGTGCAGACAACCGTTTTCTTTTGTAAGGTTGAATGATTAGTTGTGGTGCTAATCTGGAACATAAATTCCTAGGTTGAGAACATTAGTTGATTTTTATCTGGGGAAATGTAACCTTTATTTTGTATTGAGTGATACGTAATGCTTTAAATCCGTGAACTGCGTCATATAATTAACACCGGTTTCCTTAAGTCTGAGAACTAAGGTCTGATGGTGAACTGTGTCGAAACCCACAGAGAGATTCATGAGAAATGCTGCTATGCCGTTTTTGTTGACACTGTTTTTAAATTATCCCATATGGCGGTTAGGGCCTGTTCTGTGCCTCTTTTTTAGCTGAATCCTGTAATTGGCTGTCTTCTGGGAATTGAGAGATCTATAGGAATGCTGCTCTTTCAAACAATTTGAAATGGAAGGATCGGTTAGAAATTGGTTTACATTTATTAGGGTCTTCTGGATCCTAGTAGTTAATCTTGATTAATAGTCATATGTATGCTTTCTTTCAGTCCATTTGAAAAGTTCTGGTGGTTAGAAAATAATTTTTTATAAACAACGTTGGTATAGGCACCAATGTTAGGATTTTCTTGAATATTTGTGCTGGGCGTGGGACCGAAGGACAGGCAGCTGGGCCATTGGCTTTCACAAGGTCTACAAATTCTGTCATTATAATTTTTCAGAAGAATAATACAAAAGCATATATTTTTTCTCCAGAGTGCCTCAGACCTGCCACCTTACATGGTGCCACCGTGTGCCACACGATATCGGTTCCTTTCACAGGGCCACCCGGTGAGGAGCTGATAGCACACGGTGGGCACACATAGGTGGAAACCCCTGCAGAGAGTAGGTTTCCAACTGATGTCCATTACATCAGTTGGACATCAGTTGATAGCTCAACTGATGTCCATTACGAGGTGTGAAACCTCCCCAGGACTTCGGTGGCAGCCTCAAAAGCTTTGATTTTGTGTATGTGGGAGTGGGGGGTGAGCGTGGTGGGAGGGGTGAAAGCTTGTCATGGGAGGGGGGCTGTGGATTTGGAAGTGTCTGGGCTGTGCTTGGCACTAAGCCCCGCCCTTTTCATGACCACGCCCTCTCCTCACACAATGAAAAAAATTCACAAGTTGGCAGGTCTGGTGCCTGCCGTAGGTGGCATCTCCTAGGGACAGCTGTTTCTCTTATTTACTAAATATGAGTCTAAGGCATCTGCTTTTGCGGTGGTGTAGTGAGATGCCAGTTTGTTGCAGATCTCTTTCGAGTGAGGGTTACTTGTTTGAGTGTTTTCAGGGTTTTGGAATTCCAATAGTATTTTATGAAGTAACTTGGACATTTGGCATTGTATATGTTTGAAAGGTGAGTTTTATGATGTATGATTTGTACATTCAGTTTTTTCTGTGTTGATTTGTTTGATTTTTATTGATCTAAAGGGCTTTATTTTTCCTTTGGGGCATGCTGATATATTTATGAGGATTGTTTTGTCTAAGACTGTTGTCATCCAGTCATATAGCTTCTTCACCGAGTTAATTGTCTTGTATGTTTGTGGTAAGATGACTTTTAAAGTCATCCATATTTAGCTTATTCCGGAATCTGTAGCTGCTGCTAAATGGGATACGGTAGTTGAGTGTCTTGAAGAGATCTTAAGTGAGAGGGAAATGAGGTCATGATCAGTGCCAACTGAGTGGAGCATTTCCATGGATTGTCACACTATTTGGATTGCAGAATATTTTTCTAATGTGTGGCCTACTATGTTGGTAGGCCCGGTGACTTAGATTGTGTGTGTCCAACCTGATGAGATGCAATTTGGCTGAGGCATTTGAGGTTTGTCAAACCTGATGTTTAAAATGCCAAGGATGCATAGATTGGCGTGGGCAATGACCAGGTCTCATATAGCATCTAATAAGGAGTCTGTCAAAGTTCCATTATTGTGTGGTGGTCTCAATACCAGGGGGGAGTTGCAGGTGAATAGAGGACTAGGGTTGCACCAGAGAAGAAGTTGCCTTATATTATAATATTGTCCATTTTGTAGGGTGTTATGATGTCCTTACAATAGTTGTCAGTTGTGAGACATTGGGTTGTCGGTTGTGGAGGGTGTGAGCCCTTATCAAGCAACAGTCACTACCCTTGTCAAGGTGAACCTCCAAATGTCCTTAAATTAACCTGTTTTTAACCCCATGGTAGCTTAGCACAAAAGAAGTCAGACTTAACTTGGAGGCAATGTGTAAAGTACTTATGCAGCACTCAAACAGTAATAAAGTTAAAACACAACGAAAGAAAAATCCCACACCAATCTAGAAGAATAGAGTAAATTTTAATAAACAAAAGAATACCAGAATGACTAAAATTCAATCAATAGAACTGGAGATATGCAATTTCAAAGTCTCAGGTAAAGTAGTGCCAAAAGACACAAAGCTCCAAATGAGGTTATATGGTTGTGTCGGACCGGGGCAAAGTTACAAGTTCAAGCTGACCGCGATAAAGCACGAGCCGCTGGACAATGTACCTGGTTGTACTTGAATGACGAGAATAATGAAAGTAAGGACGCCACAGAAGAGAATCGTGTAGCGTGGAAATGGTAGACCGCTGCCATTGGGTACCATTTCCACGCTACACGATTCTCGTGTTGCGTCCTTACTTTCATTATTATCGTCATCAAGATGGTACACGCTTGGTGTCTGTCCCATAAATTGGCAATCGTTGCCGTTTTTACTTGCACACAATCTGCAGCCCCACCAACTCACAGTTCCTTCACCATTAATTTTAAAATCTACTTGGTCACTCACTTTCCTATCAGATGATATGGTACTGTGCTGACAGGGACAGGGCACCCGACCCTTCTAGGAACTATAATACCCTAAAGGGTGCTAATGTATAGGCATTTTTGCGTCTCAGGCATATTCGAGTAAATCCTGATGATGATCCCCATATTGTAAGGAGGGATCGAAATGTCATCGACAAACAGTACCATGACTATTGAAAATCTTCTATAATAATAGCATTGGTACTTTAAACTGTCATGACCTGTTTATTATTTTTACAGTCACTAAAAAATGTCTGAGCTTTGAAATTCTTGCTTTTTGTTCTGCTGTTCCCCCCTTTATTATTTGTGTGTGTCCTATGACTGAATAAAGACATGTATATATCCATTTGGATCTTCTGGCATAGAATTCATTTTACTTCTATGGTTTATGCTTAGGAATATTCTGCAGTAAGGGGCCTCTTGTTGTTTATAAGTAGTTATCTAAGTGATAAAATAGTGGTGCATGGTAATGCAGAGCATATGTGTATTGAACGTTCACCTGAGCTCTTGGCACTGGGCTAGAAGCACATGCCCATTCACCAATTCCATCTCTGGACACAACCAGACAACACATTCTTTGGCCCATACCCAGATTTCCACGCCCTCCTTCCTGCTACACCTGGGTTCCCTAACCCACAAGCCCACTTTACAATCCCACCTCAAGCTGTCAGGCTATCCCCAGAGCAGCTCGCCTTTGATTCCTACCTATGCCCTCCATCCCCCATTCCCCCCTCCTTCTACGCCACGCCCCAAATTCCCCAAAAATCATCATGACAAGAGGACTAAGATCCAGTAGTTAAACTGCCTACTTTTCAGTGTGAGAGCCATGAACAAGAATTGTCACAAGATATATGACCTGCAATCAGAATCAACACCAGACATCAGTTTCTCACAGAATTGGGCTCAATGAGAGTTCTGCACCAACATGCCATGAAGCCATGCAACCTGAACTCAGCATCATCAACATAGGAAAGATTGGAGGTAGCCTAGCAGTCATCTACAAGCAATCATCATAAATATTTCACATTGAAGACTTCACCCCTTGCCAATAAGATGTACCCCACTCCATCCTTCGCTTTTTCTTTCATCATAATCAACAGACCCCCCCCCACCAAGCAACATACAGTTTAGGGATGCTTACTGGGTGCAGTGACCAAGACTCTACTAAACCACTCTGATTTATACACAGTGGCGGCTCCCAGAGGCAGTGCTGCGGGGCGGGGGAGGGGCAGGGTGGGGGCTAGAGGAGTCGGACATACGACGGCCAGGAGTAAAGTAAGTAAATAAATAAATAAAACTATTTACCTTGCGCTCGCTGCATCGCCAACTCGGCGATGCAGCGAGCGCAAGGTAAATAGTTTTATTTATTTATTTACTTACTTTACTCCTGGCCGTCGTATGTCCGACTCCACTATCCCGCCACCCTGCCCCTCCCCCGCCCCGCCTCACCGCCCCGCTGCACTTCATCTGCGAGCCGCCACTGTTTATACACCCCAGCAGATTTCAGCTCTTGATTTGACAAGACGGATTTAACAACATCCACTGCCATCACATCTAACCTTGAGACCTTCAACCTCCAACAAATTGTATCAGGCTCAACCCACTCCATAAGTTGCACATTGGGCTTCATATTCACTCCCTCAGTCATGCTTTGGTGATTGACAACTCGCCAGTCATTTGGAGTGACCACCATGTCATTACCTTAAGGGCCTACAACCAGTGTATAATAACACCATCAAGACAGCAAATACCATAACCAACAAATCCACACACAGAAATGGTAAAGAAATGAATCTCTCAACACTTAACTCCCACCTCAAAAAACACCAGTCAATATGCAAACTAAGGATGTAGTCACCTTCTACAACTGAATCCCTGCTATACTAGACCACCAGATTCTGCTAAAGACCTCTGTATGGATTAATCCCAAGAAGCTTAATGAGAGGATCAAAAAAATGAAACTGCAAAGCCACATCCTACAATATAAGGATAGGAAAACAAGGGATGAAAATGACAGACTCATACTGCAATGCTGTAATAGAGCCTACAAAACAGCTATTAAAACAACAAAAGGACAACACTGCTGTACGTGTGTAATTGATGATAAGCTCAGGACACAGTTGATTGACTGCCTGTGGTCCCCTTGTGTTGCTCCCATGAGGTGTCTCCTTCAATTGATGCAATGATTCTCCTCGCCTTTTATAACTGATGGCTGTCTTTCAAATAGATGTGAAGTTTTTAGAGTGTTTGTCTGACCCCTTTTTGGTTATATTGGCTTGTACTTGGATAGTGGTTCTTAACCTGTGGGCCGGGACCCCTGGGGGTCTGCGAAGCCTACTCGGAGGAGCCACGACTGCTTAGACAATGTAATATTATTAACAGATTAATAAAGTATATAATTAAAGAAGCAAAATGTAAAATTGATCATTTCATAACGGTGTGTAAATGTGGAGGAATTTGAAATTGCAGACTAAAAATTAAGTTGGTATACTCAAATTTATTTGTGGGAGCATTGCAAGCGCATCAAACAGAATATAATGTGGACAATGGGTGGCCATGATTGTGATCCAGCGCGATATTAGCAAACAGCATTTATACTCCATATACTCACTTGGGCCCATACATTCATACTACACTAATACTCACGCTGGGTGTCAGATGTACTCTTTTATCAAAATCCCTGCTACCAATTACCTTCTGATTGAAGAGTAATAACTTACCAATGGATCCTTTGCTAATTGGGAAATTTAAAATGAGTGACATTCACTATAATACATAACCCTGAAATAACCACAGAGTCAAGAAGTTTTAAAATGTTTATCTAAAGTTTTAGCAGAGCAAAATACAGAAAAAGACACGGTATTTGATCAGAATACCCGTAGAAGAGCATAGAATGATTATTGCTAATCAATGACGGTGTTTAAGGAAAAGAGGAGATAGGAACAGCAGCGCAACTAAAGGTTGCATATATTTACCTAAATGCGAGAACCAAACCCTTAGCCAAGGAGTTTGAAAGGATAGGACCCTGGAAGGATGAAGAGCAAGGACCTTCTTCAGGATCAGGATAGGATCGGTGACCTCTCTACATCGACGCCTGCGCCGTTCCCCTCTCTGGTAATCCACTTCTCCTCGATTCTTCCCTCTAATGGACTCCGCCGCCCCCTCCTCAGGACCTCTTCTGGATAGGGATTCAGTCAGCAACCGATCAGCTGGGCAGCCTGGAGCTCTTCTGTATGTTCTAAAAGTCTGAGCTAAACTAACTACTAATGCTATATTCTATTATACCCTTCTACGCCCAAGTACCTCCTCTTAATGTTGCTAAAATATGGGACCACTACCTCTGATTGGGCAGGGACAGGAGGTGGATTCTCGCACCATGACAAATTTGGCTTAATTTGTGAAGCCTATTGTATTAACGTTCCCGCCCCTTCAATTTAATACATTCACTTTATTTCCCACCCGTCTCACAACAAATTATATACAATTTTTACAGCAATTGTATCTACTGTTACAATTTTGTACATTTAGAACATCCTCTTCGGCCGATAGGTCATGGCCTTGTGAGACGTCCAAGTTGACTTCATTTTGGCAGTCTTTCAGGAGTCATGCGCAGAACCTTCTGCTTTTCAAGTTCAAGTCACCAACCCAGGCCCAAGATTACGAATTACTAAAAGTGCAAGAAGGAGATATTAATATAAAAAATAAAACGTTTCACTGTATACCACTTATCTTATTTCTAATCCCTTTTAATTATAAAAACCTATCCCGCATTAATTGCGTTATGAAATGACTATTTAATAATGACACGAGAGCAAGCTTAAGCATGTGAGAACATTGAGCAGCCATTTTAATGCACACTGCGCAGAAGCAGAAATTCCCACCAAGCAAAGAAAGACGTCACACCATGTGATCAGGTTGTGACATGCGCAGTTAAAATCCTGCGCTTAAGCGGCCATTTTAGACTAGGAACAAGCGTTATTTGTTAGAAAAACAACATAGGCAAGCTTCCTAACTATTCATGTAGTGTGTGCAAATATTAATACAGACAATACAAGTTTTAATATTAATACAATGAGGAAGATTGCATCCGAGCAAGTTTCATTTGCGAAACCTTGCTCCATCAATTGAATTAAGAAAAGCTCCTACCTTCCCATTAAAATTGTGTTTTTTGTTTTTTGTTTTTTTTTTAGCTTTGTTTGTGAATAAAATATATTTAATCATTTGTGTAAGGTTTTATGGTTTGAATCATTGAAACTGTTTAGGCCGTGGCCTTCAGTAATTACTGAGTAGGGGTCCCAGGATTCCAATAATTATTCAGTGGGGTGTCCCGGATTCTAGTAATGATTAAGCGGGGGGCCCTCTGAAGTCAAAAGGCTAAGAACCTCTGCCCTAGGGGGGCCATGTTTTAACTTTTGAGTTGCGCCGCTGTAGTCGTGAGATGTTTTTTTTATGTAAGACCTCTCACGTAGGAGTAGCTTTTCACTTTGCCAGGGTGTACATATATAAGTTGTGATACGTGCAACTCCCTGATGTTGTTAATCCCTGATGTTTGACGTGTGCATGTACTTTACATAATTGCGCTTTGCACTCATCAGGGCTTGTTTACTTCCCTCCCAACATCAATATGCCCTAATTGCGAGTTTTCTTGTGCAAAAACACAACTTATAATTTCCATTGGCTTGGTGGCTACTGTTACCGGGTACACTGGGGTTCATGGGTCATTTTTTTCGAGGATCTATATCTCTGACTGAAGAGGGAGGCGGTCTTCCTCCGCTCACGGCTGCTTTCCCGCCAAAATAACAAAGGGTCGAAGAGTGGGAACCCGCTGTGAGCTAGAGGAGTTGCACCGAAGGGGAGCCCACTAGGCGGGAGGACTGTGTCATCTCGCTGCTGCGTGGCCGCCGTCACTGTCTCTGGTACTTTGCCTCCAACGCTCCTCAAATTTTGGCTTGTTTGGGCTTGAGTCATTCTGTGTACATTTGTTTTAACTGGTCAGGGTGGAGCCAATGCCGACACAACACAATGCTGCTAAATGTAGTGCCAACTAAAGGAAGGAGCCAAATTGCCCGCAGAGGCATCAAGTAGTGCCCATTGCCAGCGAGGGGACGACAAAATGTCACGTCTCTAAAGGGCCAAACTACTTAGAGAAGCCTTGCTGGATTTTTGGTTTTGTTTCTGTTCAGTATTTGCTTTATTATTTATTAATAGGTTTGTACAGTTTTTTTTCGGTGAAAAATTGCACAGCATTGACGCTGGACAATAACACCTTCAAAATGCAGAACACACAAAAGAAAACAACTAAACCTCTTTGTGTCTGCTATTGTTCATAACACTATAGACAACAAAACGGGCAAACCAAAGATCCCCCACAGTCACTCGCTAAAAGAGGTGGTCTCTAACTAGTGAGTACAACCGACCAGTGGAAAACAAAAACGAATGACATAAATCCAAAAGAAGCTACCGAAATTCCCCTAATGCCCAGCCCCACTTCTCGCAGAAACAGTCAATAAGAGTTCCTATTCAGTACTGCCTCATGTGACTGGGTCACTCTCAGCCCTTTCACAGTGTTTATTTTTTTACCATTATGTTGGGGAACTGTTACTATGTGTTGTATATTACTCTAGCCTTGTGATGGATCCTTGTGGTCTTCTACATTGTGGTTTTTGTTGTTACTTTCAATATTTTAATTATTATTTTTCCCGAGGTTGGAGAGATGGTGGATGATGGATCAGTCGCTTAGACCTGGGTGGAGAGAACGTACCACCCAGTGTGAATTCATGCTTGATGGGACTTGACTAGCGCAGGACACTTATTTTCGTCTCACTTAAACTGCGATGATGCACTCTTACCAATGAAATATCTAGGTCCTTGAAATTTTATCCAATAATCAATAGTGATAATAAATGTGACTTGGCCTTTTCTCTCATCTCTTTATTATGTTTAATGGGGTAGGACATGGCCTATTACATGGTCTAAGTGGGCTATTATTCAATCACTGGACACGTAAGTTGAACGTGGAGTTATTTCAGCTACAACGAGTTCAAGGCCTGATATTCCATTGAGGTTTATTGAACCTGGTTCATTTCTTCAAGGTGGGTGAAGAATAAAAGTAGGTTTGAAATGAGAACATTAAACCGGAGATCAGGATCCAGAGAGCTTTGAAGAGAATCTTGGAGAAATAAGTAGAGGAAGAGAGAGAGAGGTCTTTCAGAATAGAGCAGAGTTCTGGCTTCCTTTTGCACAGGGTGATTCCTCGTCATTAGGAACACAAGGCCTCGTGTTCAGCCTCAGTGTGTTTAGGTAATATTGAGCTCACTGTTCAATTTTGAGAGGTATGCAAGCATAACCTTGAAGGTTTGTTTGGTTTACGATAATTTAGTTAGCGTATGCATTGTGGGAGGTTGGCCAATTGAGCATTGGGTTGGCGTTTGGGTAATGTTGATCTGCTAGGTGTATTCTGGAGAATTTGTGATTTCAAAGTTGGGTTAATGTAGACCTCCAACTTGTATTCAAAGAGGTCTCTAAGTTCAGTTTCCGACGGACATGAATTCCTTTGGACCCGTTATGTGCATTATTAGAGTTCTCCAAGTATCGGAAATATTTGCTGTTGATGATGAGCTACTGGGTGCATTCTGAGAGGACTCTGGCTCAACCTTATTCAGATGTTGGGTGACAAAGAACTCATAGATGCATTCTACTAGCTCTAGAGAATCTAGATCTTTATGGTATCACAGGTCCTGTTGTGCTTGATGGTTCCATTGTGGAGTTGACTGGGGCATTCTGGGCATTCAGTTGTTCAATACCAGGGTAAGGTGGGGTTGATGGGAAGCTCCAGTTGCATTTTGGGAGGGCAGTAACTTTGATCTCCGAGGGAAGTAGGGTAATGTCGATCAGGCAGGTTTGAAGTTCATTCTCAGGTGGGTGTTTGGGTGATGTTGATCTCACAGGTAGATTGTGAGAGAAACTGAGACTGTGATATTAGTATTATGGCTCTCGCAGGTGCATTTTAGGAGCTTTGAAGGAGACGGACATCTTCCATTTACTCATGTATTGAACTTTGTTTCCACAGTGAGTGCCACGGAACATTGAGGAGATTTGCCGCACAAAAGCCCAGTCTGAGGGGACCCCTGGCCCCAATGGCCTTAGTATCCTTTGCTCAGAAGTTGAGAGCGGTCACCAGAAGCACTGAGAAAACACCAGAGAGGATCACCACGGACAGGGGAATGTTCTTTAGAAAAGGACTATTGGAGCGACTGGAAAAGGCGTTTTGAAGGGAGAGAAGCCCTTTGCATAGGTGAGTGCAGAGTTATCACTACTTGCATGCTAGACAGACACAAGCTAAACACACTGGCTCTAAGGGAGCGCTGATATAGAGAGCATGAAGACTCCGCTCTTCTGCCTCAGGTAAGCGTCATTGGCTTGTGGGGCTCATTTAACGACTCCTTTCCCATTCACAATCAGACCATGTCTCAGAAGCAACGCATATAGTACCCAACAGCTGTTCCACCATCATTACTAACAAGGAGAAGGTGGAGAGGACCTGTACCAACCCTCACAGAGCAGCACCATCCTTGCTGGGGGTTCAGAAGTGGAGCCAATATTTTGCAAAGATTTTTCACCCTTATGCTCGGGCAGATAGTATGCCAAGAGTGAACACCTTCATATCCTAGCTGACCACAGTGTGTTCCCGTTTACCTCTGCTATGGAAGGGATGGACACCATCATGCCATTGACCCCACAGCCCCCCGTACCCAAAAATTACCGCCATTTGCCATGACCAGCGTTATTTCAGAGGTGGGTACCAGAGTGTTATGAATGCTACAATATGCCAAGGATGACCACCATTAGGTAAGGCAAACATTACTCCAAAGCTGAGCACAGAAACAAAATGGATCCACGCAGCATGCCAAGAACTACCACCATTGAGCAAGGTATGCCCCTCCATCGAGCCCAGCCAAGAGCAGAGCCCAGACCAGCTCAGCTAGGCCCGGAACCGAACCCGGAGCCCAGTCCATCCGAGAGCCCAGTGCGCAGTACCCAGTCCACTCCGGGCAGTGAGACTGGCAGTGTGCAGTGGTCTGTACAGCTGGGCCCCGTTTACATCCATGCTCAGTCCAGCCACAAGCACGGCCAGCCCAATTCAATGTGACAACAATAGCCTCTCACTTCTCACACAGCCAAACCAAAACCCAGACCTGAGCCTACGGCTGATCCTGGGCAAACTCTTTCCCTCCCTCGACCGACCTCGGCTCTGCTAACACAGAATGCACAGCAACTTCCGGCGCTGTTTAACTATCTGGATTTGTACACTAAATTACACATCTGCTTTTCCATTGTTAAAAGAGTGCTTTAAATGCTGCCAGTGACTAATGCCAGCCTGCAATGCAATGTTTGTCCCATTTTGGCACTTGTCACCTATGTGTTCGTTTAGCAGTTGCAACATAACACATGAGACAGAGTTTGCAAACGTATTAGATTTTCTAACGTCTAATAAAAATGTATTACTCGCCTGTAATAGAGATGCTGCCTGAATCATGATGGCTCTATTTTTTTTTTCTCGCGGAACTGAGAGCATGGCAGTCAGTGCTTGTGCATAAATGCAAAATATAGAGTGCCCTTGCCGCTAGCAGGGAGGGAGTAAGGGGCCTTCTAATGGCATGGTATACACCGCCTTTGAGGATGTCCTGGTGTATCACAGAGCAGTGATACCTCTGAGCAGCTACGCCTGCCTGTGACAAAGGCCCTTTCCCTGCTTGGGCAGTAACCCAACACCCAGATTCAATGCTTGTGTGTTTCTGCAGGGAGGTGTTCTTTTTCCAAAGTGCTCCCAATGAGACAGAATGGAAGTGCATCACATTGGGGTCCTGACCTGCAGGCTAGGCACATTAAAGAGAGCAGGTTGTCCAATCATGCCCAGTCTTATACAGGCCTCCATGCACTCATGTATAATAATGTGAGAAAGACCTACTTGTGCCATTTTCTGCCAGTTCATTTCTAAATCTGTGAAAACAGGTCAGAAGGTTGCAACAGCAAATGCAGCGATAAACCCAAGAGCAACACACCATGCAGTGGTGCAGAGACTGGACGCACACACAGCTGTTGAATTAAAGTAGCTGGACTTCATGGTTTGCTTCTGCACTGCTGGTTTTTGCAATGATGCTGAGATATGTAAGGTGCACCTCTAATGCTCACCAGGGAGAGGGATACAAAAGGTGCGGTCATTGTAGGGAGAGGGATGTTTGCAAAAGATCCTGAGGTGCTGCACCGGGTGAGTAGTGTAGCAGGGCTCATCTGGTCCACATGATCCCTCAGCTGCTGGGACACAACTGGGGATATTCTTGAAGGTACATTTCTCATAAACCCATGTTTATGCCTTAGAATGCCTTATTCAAGCCTGCCAGGATTTCTCTAAGGGATTCCTGGTGGGCGTAAATGCGTCTCCTACTGAGGATAAATCTGCAGTAGTAAATCACACTCAATGAGTGGGAAGGTAGTGTTCCAGGCATCGTTTTCCTTCGATGTTTGAGAACTCCACAAACATGTAGGCTTATGAGAATTTCTAAACTTTCATCTGACCCTTTTCGGCCCTAGAAGGCGTTGGAAGTATCCTAGATGGAAAGAGGATCAGATCACCCTCACATTTGTTGGGGGTCTCGAGGAAGGGCTTTCTCCAAAGGAAAAATGCTGTCCCTGCAGATAAAGAAAAAAGAGTGCATTTTCACAAGGGGCTTGCGCCCTGCTTTGGGGACGTTTGTGCGGAGGGAGTAGTAGTCCACAGGAATAATCATGACATTCCCAGTAGTATACCTGGTCTAGGTGCAGCTTTCAAAGAGTAATACAGTGAATGTTGGTGAATAATTAAATCTCGCCCCATTCTTTCACATTTTTTGGGGTGAATAAAGCCCAACGAGTCAGCCCCAGACTAAGCCAGTTACTTTTCTTTTTAATTTTTGGGGTCAGATTCGGGCTTATCCTACACTTGGATCCCAGATGAACCTCTCTGCCCAAACTACTGGGGGATCTTCCCACAAAGACACTAATCTCCTTCCTCTGTCAAAGCGTGATGGAGATCCTGTCCGCCATATTACAAGTGCCATAGCCTATACTTTGCTTGTAATACGGCGGATGGTACATCCGCCACATTTGTGATAGAGTAGATCATCCCCCAAACTCTAAATAAGGCTCTTTGTTGCATCAAGCTTACCCTGTAGGTCCTGTGACCATGGTGGACGACTGTGTTGCGTCAGCACACCTGTGGCCAATCAGTGTCAGGAGAAGAGAGACTGCCCAGTCACTTGGTGAGCAGCACAGACTGTTGATAATGGTTCCAACAGCAAATGGGTACATAATTAATTTTTAAAGGCAGTAGTGTTCACAGATGGTCTGTGGGGAAAGGTGAAGGGGTGCTCAGGAAACGGAAGGCAGTGGAGCCAACACTATTTTGTACCCACAATCATCGGCTCCACCCCTGTTTGCGTTTGTCCTTTATAACCCCCAGTATAAACAATGAATTATGACAGGAAGGGCCCAACACAACCTAGCCCGGAAAACTGGCAAGTATTTCCGTCCATTTCCTAACAGTTGCCGATAAAACGAGCATCAGTAATCACAGAGGGTGGATATGTCAGAATCACAAGTGCCCCCTGAGGGTCCCCGGAGGCATGGGGAATTACCAGAGGAATGTGGAATATTGCAGATGATTCGCACAGTTATTCCCCATTTCCCCCAGTCTTTCACCCAGGCTTATTGACTGCTTGACAAACCAAACTATCCAGGTGATACCCAGGCTATGTTATGTTATGTTGATTTGTATAGCGCACTAATCACCCGAGAGGGTATCCAGGCGCTTGGGCAGGTGGTGTGGGGCCCCCAAGATGCTTGCGACCTGTTCTGTTTGCACATGACTTTTAATCCCACTGGGGTCATTAATTTGTGTCACTGACCCATCCAGAAATACCAGGCTGTAACAACAGTAAGAAATCCACCTACCCTGCCCAAAATCAGACCTGATGTCCACAGCACTATAAACACAGCACCCATATGCTTAGATTTGTGTTATGTTGTCAAATTTTATAAAGTGCACATTCACCGAAAGGTCTCTTGGTGCTAAAACTACAGAAGCAAAGCTACAGTTATACGCTCTTACTGGTTAATCATAAGCCACCCTGAAAAACCAGGTCTTCAGGAGTTTCCTAAATTTAAAATAGCAGGAGGCAAACCTGATATCAGTTGGTAGGGTGTTTCAGATACGGGGGGCCAGTGTAGAAAAGCTGAAACCACCCAACATCTTTTTTTTAAAAGAGGGGATGGATAGAAACTTCAGATAGGAAGATCTTAAATTACATCCAGGTGTATATCTGTGGATGCAGGCCAAAATAAAGGCCAGGCTGCAACTCTGTAGAGATTTAAAGACAATGCAGCATGCCTTGAAAACTGAGCATTGCTCAACTGGTAACCAATGCAATTTCCCCAGCAGGGGTGTGATGTGACACTTCCGGGGTAATTGATGCAGAAGCCTGGCAGCCTGGTTCTGTATCAATTGAAGTCTACCAACTAAACCCTTAGGCAGCCCCAAATAATGGGAATTTGCATAGTCGACTCTAGAAATTATCAGTGCGATGATAACTGGTTTGAGAACCTCAAAGGAAAGCAATCTCCCAATCTTTCTAATTTTGTGGAGTTGAAAACAACAAGCTGAAACAACAATTTGGCACAGAGAATCGCATATCTCTGGTACTTCTAACTCAGGAAAGCGATGCCTCAGAGGTGGTAGTGGTGTGCTACCTGACCTGCAGAAAGGGGCTCGAAATGAAGTGCATAGAATTATCAGTGCTGTATACCGCGCCATTCAGAAGGAATGACGTGCCAGTGTTGTGCGACCAGGAACACTGAATGCAGATCTTTTGGAGAACATGACTCGGGAATAAGGTGCACAACAGTGATCCAGACTGTGTGACTTTCTCTGCAAAATGTGATTTATGGATGAAAAGCATTAAAAACATTGCTTAATTTAAGCAGATATCTGCCAGGGCTCAACCCTTGACGTTTTGCATTCAAGAACGTATGCAGCTGAGCAGCACTAAAAAGAGACACACACATTAGTATTTAAAAAATGGGATTTTTACTATGAGAAAGAAGCAGTGGCACCAATAGCACACAAGGCTTCTCTCGTGCACCACCACACCCCAAAGCAGGGGTTGGGGGCACTGGCTGGCTTACCTTTAAGTTCATTTGAGCCAAGGTAGGCCAAGCCACTGCTCTTATTCCATCATGTCTCCGGCTGAATCATTCTGCAATGTGGGAATGGATGCTTGATTGGCATTTGAATGTCTAGACTTAAGATGTATATTTAGAACCAAAGCCAAAACAGATGGGATCTCGCAAGTTGATCCATGACAGACAAGTAACTTATCCAGTCAAGCTTTCTTATTTGAATTCTGGTACTTTATATATAGTTTTGTATTGTTAACGGTCAAACCCCACCAGAATACAAAAGGAAAACTAAATGGACAAGCAACCAACAGTAAACATGGAACAACTCAGAATCAACCATTACCTGCATAAATGTGAAACATTGCTTATTTGAAACAGCAACATGCAATGTGTTGCTATTTTTATACAAATGTAGTTGGCGATCAATAGAGTGCAACACAAAGCAATAATGGTGACAAAAGAGAAACGAACAAAACAATAGGGTCCACAGCAGTGACCTGTAAGAAAATCTATAGGCTCTGCTATTTTTGCTTTTTTTTATAAATTCAGTGCTGCTCTGGGATAAGGTACAGTCTCAAATAATCCTCCTGCTATTAAAGACATAGTCATTGAGAAAGTCCCATATGAAGACAGGGAAAGGGGAAGTCAGATTAGAAAGGGAGGGGGAGAATACTGAAAGAGAAAGAATCCTGTATGGAAATAAGAAGTGTACAGAAGGGTGGAAAAGAGAGAAGGGCATGAAGTGAGGAGGGCAAAGAAACAGAGATGGGATGCAGGATTAAAGGGCAAAGAACAATTGAAGAGCAAATGGTGGCTGAGGGAAAGAAGGAATGATTATGATGCTTTGCCTTAATTACGGACTGTGGAAAGCCTAATTAAATTGACATGCATAATTGCCTGAGCTCTGGACATGATTTGCACCAACTGCTGCCTGAATAAAGATAAAACTGGTCACACAAAAAGCAGATTTGTCCACAGTACTATGACTTAGTGTGCGCTTTGGTGATTCTGGAGACACTATTAAAATCACCACCGCCCCCATCCAAAACCACGCTGTCAGTACCAGTTTCTGGGGCAATGGGGCAAGCAGAGGTTATTGTGCACCAACTATGGTGGCTGATGCCTTGTCCTGGGGTCTGACCTACTACGGCATTCAGGGTAGCAGAGCAAGCAGTCCAAGACTTTTCAGGAAGATAGAGTGAGGAGTAGAGACTAAAAGCTCAACTGTTACCTAATGGCACACAACGATTGTCCAATCCAGGGTTTATGTTTTATATAAGGGAAGTACTTTATTATACCAAAACAAAATACCACACTAAGTAATATCTCTTTGGGAGTGCCATATGGAGTCCACTCTGGAGTGACACAGGATCCGCTCAATGGAAGCACTGTTAAGCCAGCAAGGAATTAAGTCCGCCTAGGGAGGAAAGAAGGCCCACCCATTAAGGTACTGCAACACCACTAAGAGAGCGCTATATTGAGTCTACCCAGGTGCGACCAAGGTTCAACTGATTGGAGGCACTGTTAAACCACCCAGGAGAGGCAAAGTCCTGACCATTGGGTCTGCTGTTAAACCCCCTAGGAGAGGCAAAGCCCTGACCATTGGATGTGCTGTTAAACCACCCAAGAGAGGCAAAGTCCTGACCATTGGATGTGCTGTTAAACCACCCAGGAGAGGCAAAGCCCTGACCATTGGATGTGCTGTTAAACCACCCAGGAGAGACAAATCCCTGAACATTGGATGTGCTGTTAAACCACCCAGGAGAGGCAGATCCCTGACCATTGGATGGGCTGTTAAACCACAATAGAAGTGCTATGTGGAGTCCACTAAGAAAGACAGAGGACTGGTTTATTGGATGCACTGTTAAGCCATCAGACGAGCACTGTATGAAATTCCTCCATGAGTAACAGAAGGCAAATACATTGGTGGTGCCTAGGAGTGAGTGGGGGAGGAGAAGAAGAAAGGGTTCTGGCCCCATGCGCTTTCTAGTACCTAACAGGGCCATAGAGGAAAGATCCAACAGGAAGATGTCTTTAAACTTGTCGCTTGTCGCTCTTGGAGGAAAGGCTAAGAAAGATTAGGTGAATCGGAAGAATAATAAAATGAACATGCTGCTCTGGAGGAAAGGAAAGCAAGGGTAGGGTCAATTGCCTTTATCTCTTGTTTTCCCTATTTAATGGTTGCCTACGACATATACCCGGTACTGACTTCATTATTACTTTACTATCTCTTGTTTTCCATCCCCCAATTTCCCATCTGCTTTTTTTCAAGACTTCGAATAACTTTTAACAAATGCTATTTCTGCACATATCTTCCTTGTTATTCTCAGGAATTGTAATTTCAATTTTGATTGTAGTCTCAATGAAATTAACAAATGTTCTGCTCCAGTATATTACCTTATGCTCGTTAGGTAACCTGTCCATCGACCCACTCATATTATCAGTTGCACTAGTGATTAGATATTTACTACTGAGAAATATCTTCTCAATTTACCTATTAATCCAGTCTCCAAGCCTACTGCTCTATCTTTTTTAATTGAAAGCTGCGGATTCTTCCAAACTCACCAGAAATTGGAAAAAGATCACACATCCTATTCTTAGGAACTTTCTTTCTTCTCTACCCTGTGTAAATGACCCTCATTAGCATTACTATCACTACCATATTTGGATTTCATGCACTATTGCTTTGATAGCTCCTTTAACCTTCAGTGTTTATCGAGGAAAAGCAAGTGGATTTCCAAAATCGTAATATTTGAAAACAAGAAACCAGAATATCCGAAAGACTGTGGCCTCTTTTAGAGTATGGTAGGCAGCAGTGCTACAGAGGGAATTGCTTCTGCTATCCTGGGCACCCACCATATTTAGAGATCTACGCCAACCCTGTTGAGATCTCTGTGCGGGCACTCAAAGTTTTCTGAGCGACCACCATGTTTCAGGTGGCCACTCAGCAAATTCTTATGTTTTTTAAAAACAAACCCCAATGCCTGAGTTTGTTTTTTAAAAACAAAAGATTAGTTATCCTGTGCGTTTTCTCCCAGGGCGTGGGAGTAATTTTTATTTTTTTTCTATTCAGGGCTGCCAGGGTTTTCCTTGCTGTTTTGAACTAACAAAAAAGTACATTAGACCTCCCCCTCTAAGCGGACGATCTGATGCACTTATGCAAAAGGCCTCAACTCTGTGGGGCTGTCAGTACAGGGTTTTCACTGTCAGTCTTACTCTAAACAGAGGGCCGGCCCTCCATTTGGTGGACAAGGTACTCCGCCACATTTGCGGCAGAGTACTCTATTTCTAAAACACTAAATCAGTCCCCTAAATCAAACTCTAAAACAGGCCTTGTATTGTACCAAAAAACGAATTTCCAAAAACTGGCATACAAACGGGCCAGGAAATCGGCCTGTACATATTATCATTCAAATCATATCATACTTGACGCCATCACAATCCTCTTCTTTTCTACACTCACATCCTTCTGTGATGGTCACTCTTTTGTTTATAAAGAAAATCACCCTCATTCCTGAAAGTATTGCCACTAATCTGTTTAGCCCTGTATTAGTACCCTGCTCTAACATCCCTATTAAGACTGGAAAGGGACACTTTAACATTGATGTCTCCCTCCTCGCTGGAGTTAGCTGTTAAATAAAATAAAATGTCAGACTGTCTGTTGGATCTCATTTCAGCTCTGCTTTTTCAGTGTCCTCAGTCCAGCTTTTTGGCAACACTTCTTACAGTAATTAACGCATCCCTTTCCTCAGGCATGGTACCTTAAATGGCAGAAATATGGGTCCATCTCTTTTAAGAAACCTTGTCTGGGTACCACCTGCTCACCAAACTGCAGACTCTTGTCTCTTCCTCTGTGCTAAATTACTGGGAAAATGCATATCTCCCCAACTCTGCTCTTTCCTAGAGGATAATATTATCCTTGATGACGGGCACGCAAGCTTTTGCTAGAGCCATAGTACTGAGTCTGTTTCAGTCACCGCGATTGGCAATCTTTGAATGACCGCAGACTCCAGCAGCGTGAATGCCTAATTCTATTACAAATTTTCGAGTAAAAGTGCATACAAGGGATTTTATTTAAAAAGCAAATTCGTTATATTGCAGCATCACTTGCGAGTGCCCCAGTAGTGGCATCAAAAACATAAATGTTCAACGTAAAATTAAAATAATCAAAGATGAATTAATCTAAACAAAGCTGGGTGTATACTTTTTGTTTGAATTTATAATCCGAAATACAGAATTAAGGGTACAAAAATGATCCCATGTACAGGGGTGACAGAAATCAACAATCACATGGAACAATTTGTCCTTGTCACCATTGTTCTAAGCCCATTTCAAATAATTACTTTCATAGAAACTCGCCTATACTTGGAACATAGATTTCCTGTATACAAAATCTTTTTACAAAAGAAAATCGGTTGATTTGTCAACGTTTCGGTCTTATTTTTTTGTCCATCTATAAGACCGTCTTCAGGAAAGAAAATTCCTATGTAGAACAGAGACCCTTTAATGAGTAGATCAATCAAGAACACTTGTATGTCCAGACTAGTCGCCATGCGCAGATGCTGACCACTGATGATGGCACATGGAGATATTGAAGACACGCAACTCACTTCGCCTTTATCTGAACACCGAGCCAACTGGAAACGGCAACTGACGAGTGCAAGCCCAATTACGTCTATATGACATACAAGTGTTCTGAACTGTATTATTGCCAAAGCATTTATGATTGAAAATTCTGATCACTTGAAATATGTGTAAACTGTATCCCCAACATAACAAACAAAAAATAAGAAAAAATACATTTAGATACTTTATTGTATTCATGCAGTACGACTGGTGTAAAGCGCTCCGATACCCTCGGGTCTGGCCAGCGCTATATAAAACTTCATAATAAATAAATAAATAATGTTTGTGATTTATGTTCGAATATTCTAGGTATAAGGCTAATCCTCTAAGTGATACGTTTTAGGATTATAATTTACAAATGTTGGTAGAATGCTGACGGGCCATGTTGGTTGGTGTACATTTTTAGGTCTACTCTTACAGACAGTATTAACGTTTTTGCCAACCTCATAAAAAAATGAAAAATGCATAAATAAAAATATATACAAACATAGAGGGGTTTTTGGCTAGCCCCTTTGTTTGTTCAGCTGGCATTCATATTTTGTTTCTGCCAACAACATGTACAAGGTAGGCAATGGGTAAGTCCACTTAAACTATAGCCTCCCTTGCGTTGAGATTGAATCAATTTTTCCTAATCACATGTGCGCATCCAAACTAGGGCTAAGGCTGCTAGGCTAGTACATTACTTTGCTAATGCTGTTTTCTTTCTATTCTTGACCATTTTTTGTTCTTTTTATTACTCATGTCTTTTTGTTGAAACTGTATCTCCAGGATACACTAATTGAAAGCTAATAGTACAATTATTTGCTCAAATAACAATTCAGTTCTCCTGGGATGTGCATTAAAGCTGAAAAGGGTTTCCAAACATCTCCAAATACACTTGTGTGCTAGGAAGCAGCCACACTGTTCTGTTGCAAATGCAGCAATATTGAATTTATTTTTAGATCTTAAATATTGATTTCAAGTCTTTGGCACAATGTTTTAGCGGCGGCCTGTTTTCTTTTCTTTTTACACTTGCAAGAAAAATATTTTAAAATATGATCACACCAGCTTATCAAGGCCAGACCTAGTGTCTTTACCAATGTTTGTTTCCAAGGTGATCGGTGACGATTTAAAGCTGCAAAGGGACATATACATACTTTCTTTAAGAATCAGTATAAGAGACGTCTTCAAATTAGCAGAATCTAAAACAAAGTTTTTAGTGCATTTTATTTTGTTACAGTTCATGTAGCCAAGTGCACTGTTTTAGATCTATATATGACAAGCAAGTTTATGTTCAAGGCATTTCTTCAGGATTAACCAGGTTCGCCACCCCTTTCAGAAAGGGAGATGGGTGGCATTGTCTCAGATCTCTCTAATGGTGGGCTACTCCTTAAAGTAAATGCTTGAATCAAAATGTTCTGGCTTCCAAATTTGATGCTCTAGCACCAGTATCCAGAACATTTATTGAGGGTCTGACTTTAGAGTACTATGAGGTATGTTTTTGAAGTGTCTATGAGCTTGGCTTGATGAGATAGACGCATTTATTTACTTAGGGTTTTTGTCACATTTCTACCGCCTCATAGCGCTATGGAGGAGGGTGGCTTAACAGGGATGGCCAGAAGCTTTGTACCTGTTGTCAACCCATCTGTTTTGCCAGTCCTGACATTGGGTTTGACCTTGATGTTGACAGTGGTTCTTGGCCACTTTACTGGCTGGATGTTTCTCTGGAGGGAATGGGCTGTCATGGACAGCAGAGGGTGGTTCTTTCATAGGTTGGAATAAGATTCTTGTGTTTCTTTCACAGACTGGAATAGGAGTGGCTGAGAAGATTCCAAACACTACGACACAGCGGGGGAGGATGGACCTCCTCGTGTGAATGGCAGTCTGCAGGGAGCACTCGCACTCATAGATTTACTGAGTATTGAAGGACACCAGTGCAGAGGAACTCCGTGTGACAAGAGAAGTTGTTTCTGATCTGGGACCCGCAGTGGCAAACAGGCTGACACATCCAAGAAGCGAGGTTGTGTACCCCAGTGGAGGACTGTTGATTTGATATAGCACTTTGCTTGCCTGAAAATACTTCGAGGTGGGATTTCGAAGTCTTGAGGATCAACTTTTTCATATCAGGAAAAAGATAACAAAAGACTGTGTACACCATTTATTTATCAAATACATGTAAGAAATGCAACATAATTTTACATAAAGTAAAGGGGTGCCATACTCGCGCACAATACATTATTATTTTATGTGTTTTATGAACTTTATTCAAAATACTAAGACTGTCATCTAACTAAAAAGGAAGGGAATGGACCTTTTACTACTCATCACACATTGAGGTGTGGTCTGCTTCCAATCCAGAATTCAACTCACTTTCAAAGATGTTGTGAGGTTCTTGACGTAACACGCTACACAAATGGAAGTTAAAAGCTAATTTTTTATGCGACCAAGTGCTCTGCATCTTCAAAGCAGCTGATTTCTCTTACTGTCATTTCTCACATTCTAACTTCAACATTCCACATTCTATTGATGTCTTTATGTCCATTATATCACCTTTACACATCTCCATACTTTTAAACAGAGATAAAAACCCTTATATACATCACATTGAAAAAATACAATCATTGCATTTATACATTTTAAATAGTGAAATTCACCATATAGCCTATGGGGGGAGACGGTATGTAATCTAGCTTAATTGAATAATCACAAAGATAACCACCTAACTTCATGGGGTGTTTAAGTAATCCCTTTGGTCTTCTAATCAATTCGTCAGTGGAAGGCAGAGGAATGGAATTTAAATCAAATTCACTATCATCTTATCCCAGGTTTTCTTCACCACGTCTTGACTAATCTCCAGTTGTCTACCCCTCAGTGTTATTTTGTTGTTCACGCCACTCTCTTGGTGCTCTGTAGTTACGATATCTTTTTCCAGATTGTATGTCCTACTATTTTGTTTCTCTGGCATTTCTACTCTGCATTGTTCAGAACACACAGCTACTCTCTATAAATTACATGTCTTACTATCTTCTAATCTGACCACATTATTTAACACTTGTTTAATGCGTTTAGGTTCAAAGTAAGACCTAACTCCCTTGGTAACTTTGCCTGGTTTCTAAATTCTAGCCTACTGTCTACTCTTTAACTTGCTGTGTTTAACTCCATGTTTCTTGTCCTAATATTTTTTGTATTCTTCTCGTTTGTTTATTATTTTTTCTCCGACCTTTCCCAAAGATCAGGCTACACTTGTAGCAGTGGGTAATCATCTTGGGTTAAACTGTAATCTAGGTTTCCTTCGTCTCATTAATTCAAATGGGAAAAACCCTGTGCATTCCACTTCTGTTGATCTATATGACCAAAGAGTTATATACACTTGCGTTATCCATCAAGGATTGTTTTTTAATGCTAACTGAATGGCCCCCTTGAGAACTCTATTAAAGCGTTCTACCATTCCATTGCTGCTTGGATTCTATAGGAACATTGTCCTGTGGCATACCCCACATTTAAAAAAATATTTTGTAGCTTTCTTTGAGACAAATTGTATACTAATGTCACTCAATAAAATGCTGGGTATGTCTTCATTCTGGAAAACCTTGTCTATGAACCCGAGTATTGTATCCGTATTTAATTTGTTAACAATTTTAATGTAAGGCAACTGGGAAAATACATCCGTCAAAACTACAGTTCATTTTTGAGTATTCCCAATTGGCCCCAGAATGTTAACTGCCACTTTTTCCAAAGGAGCTTTCAGGCACTCAAATATATTGCTTATAGGAGGTCTCAATGTCTTCAAGGATTTATCAGCTGACATGCATGGCATTCTTTGGCTTTCCTTTCAACCTTGTTATCAATACCTGGCCACCAACATAAACTTTTCATTGCTGATTTAGTTTTTATTATACCTAGGTGCCCATCGTGGCACACAGAAATAATTTTTTTGCTCAAAGCAGAAGGAGTAATCATCTTTTCCCCTCTAACTAAGAATCCTTTTACAATTGCCAGTTCACTGCGTACTTCCCAGAATACTCTGGGTTTGCCCATATCACTTTTATAGGGTCATCCCTCCTTTACAAAGTCAATAATTATGTTTAATTCTTGATATTTCTCACTCTCTGCTTCCCATTCCTGCAGATTTAATGAGTATTCCCTTGTTTCAACAACCCAAGCATTTTTTTTCACTTTCCAACAAATCCTCCTGATTTTCAAGTAATGTAGTGGGCAAACTAGATTAAAAAAATCTGCTACTGCATTTTTCTGTCAGGGTAAATATTCAACTTTGTACACAAAGTCTAACAAGCGTATGGATAACCGGACAAACCTAGAAGATACTCTTGACATTCCCACAGTGGTCAAAATGTTCCCTAACGGTTTATGGTCACATCTAACAATTGCCTCTTTTCTCCATACAAACGATCTAAAATGTTCCAAAGCCCATATGCAGGCTAGTGCTTCTCTCAATGCAATAATGACTTCAACTCCTGTACTGTTTCTTTGAGACAAAACTGCCACCAAACCTTTGCCACTGGAATCTGTAGTCACTATGCTAGTACACTGGGGATCAAACCCTTGTAGAGCAGGAGCAGAATAAAATGCCTCCTTGATATTATCAAATTCGGGCTTACATTCACCTGACCACAGAAACTTTACATTTGTTTTTAGCAACTTCCTCACTTGGAAAGTTTTCATGGAAGAATTCCTTACAAATTTCAAAAAGAAGTCCACTAACCCCAAAATGACCTTAAGTCCTCTTTATTTAGTGGATACAGAGCCTCTTTAATAGCTAGTAACAAACATTCTTAGGTTTGATTCCACACCCGCTAATCTCATGACCCAAGTAAGTTACATGTTTCTAATCACATTTACATTTCGTATATTCAACTGTAATACCCAGTCCTTTTTCTTGTTTCTTGTCATGATCCTCTTTGTCTGTTCCCATAACTAGTATGTCGTCTTGAAACAATAAAATCCCTTTCATTTTTCCAAACAGATTAAACATAAGACGTTGGAACACTGTCGCAGCTGATGTTAAGCCGAACAGCATTCTTCTAAACTGGAAGCACCCTACTTGAGTAACGAACGCTGTGTATTTCTTGCTCTCTTTATGAAGAGGCATTTGGTGGTAGGCGGCAGATAGATCCAGGGTGGAAAATACTCCCATACCCTTTGTCATAGTCAGCATTTCACTGATCCTGGCTAAAGGGAACTGATCGGCAACAATGTTATCATTTAGATCATGTGAATCAATTCACGGTCTCCCTTTACCATTGGCTTTGTGTGCAACCACTAATGGGGCTAACCATTCCACCGCTTATACTGGCTCTATGATTCCAGCATCAAATAATCATGTTAACCCCTCACTGATTTCTTCCCTGACTGCCATTGGTACATTCCTTGCTTTGTGGGCTTTAGAAATAGCTTAATCTTTGAGAATGATGTGTGCTCAAAATGTTTCAACCTTCCAGTTTTTCCATTGAACATATTGGGAAATTTCTTCAACATTGCCTTTTCCATTACTTCTCCATCATTCACAATTAAAACCTGTTCTTTTCTATTGGGGTCGAATATTATATGTTAATTCTTTTGATCCAACCACTAAAGGACTGATGGACCCTTTCTTTGCTACATGTAATTTTGCACAAGCCTTTCTATTCTTGAATTTGAAAATCAATCTCCTATATCTAATCATGCAAATAGTCTCACCAGTGTAACTTTCAGGTACAATATCAAAATGCTCCAGAAAATATCCTAATATCTTTTCAAACTTATTCGGCCATACTTTTTTGTTCACAATAGTGTAGGGTGAACCCGAATCTGCTGCTATATGTATATATATATATATATATATATATATATATATATATATATATATATATATATATATATATATATAGACCTACTCCTGCTACTTAATGAAACATATAGGTTTGTTTCTATTGTTTTCATTTGAGGTATTTAGTACGACTTTTTCCTCTAACATTCAAGATGGTCTCACTTTCCTCTTAAGTAGACGTACTAGTACCCTCACTAGTACCTTCCATCTCAATATATTTTACTTTATCACATTTCTCTTTTTTCATCTTGCAGACATGCACATAGCCACCAATTTTCCCACATCTACTACATTTTTGTTATAGTGCAGGACAGTATTTACAATTTGCTAAGTAGGACGTACTGTCACACCTGCAACATTTTAGTTTTTCATTAACTACTCGAGATTAATCCCTCCAACCCCCTAATTTTATATGCCTTGTTCCCAGTTTTGTCAATGGTTACTTTGGCTACTACCTCAGACTGATGTTCAGTAGTTTTCTTTTATCACTTTAGCACACCTTCCTGACAGTCTGCCTTATGTACTATAGACAATACATCATTTAACTCTGCATCACCATTAATCCACAGCCTTTTGTGTATTGTTGAATCATGAACATGCATTACTACTTGATCTCATATCAATTCTTCAAGTAGACGTCCAAACCTGCAAACTAATGATAATTTTCTCAATGTCGTGGTATATTCATCTATAGTTTCTTCCTTTTGCTGTTTCCTGTGAAATAATTTATCTCTCTTCAATACACGCTATTGAATGTTCTAATCATGATTTTTGTAGATAAAGTTGTTTCAAGCATGCCTTGAACTTGGTGGTTATCCATTCTACTAGACGAGGCATAGCAATAATAGTGGTTGTAGGAGTGTTTCTTGATTGAAGGATCCAACACAGCCAGTAACCAAATTTTCTATCTGTAGGTATTTTTATTTTCACTGCCTTATGTTCCAACTCCCAAGAATAGTTACCCATTAATTGTACTCTCACACAAACCTGTGCTGCGTAATTCACTGTTATCTGATAGTCTCCAGGTGTTCCTTAGTATTGGAAGATCTCTACATTGTTTACTCTTATTCTAAGTCCTGGTTTTAAATACTGTAGTATGGTCACTGTGGCTTCCCCCACTCCCCTTCACCCATCCACCCTGAGACTTGAGTATGAATGTAAATTACATCAAGAGCCTGCACTAAAGCAGAATTTGGAGGTCAGAAACTACCACTTGAAAAACAGCACAGCAAACGTTTCAGGGGAAATGAAAAAAGAGTTGTGTAGAAAAACTGCGACATACAGATGTGACCGCACCGCCTTATACACAAAGAGACACAAACAGAGGACATATATACAGGGCCACCTGACCAGAGTGCAGTGCCGGGCCAGCTCCCAGCCATGAAGCTGCTCTTTGTGCACGTTCTTAGTAGTTGGTCTGTTCTACACATGTGCAGGCGCACGCCATGTCTCACTGTGCGGGACTTGGACAGGGCATAATGCAGGCTCTTGCAGTCCAGGGCGGCCTCAAATGTTCAGGGGCTCCGTAGCCCTTCCATGGGTTTCTGTGAGATATGAGACACTCATGGGTCCTCTTTTCCTGCGTTGCACCACTGGACCTTGCACTGGATAAGTACGCGCATAAAAATGGGTCCACAAATAAAATTCCCAGCCAGGCTGCAAGAGGCACCTACATCCAACCAATGCTAGGTATGCTCGAAGGCTGGGTGCATTGGGAGTTGGCAATCTGTGGAAGAGTAGCAAATTATTATCAATTAAGTACTTTTTGCTCCCCCAGAACTGTGCCCTCTGTTGATGCCTTTGCATAACTGCATCCTACATGTAAGGTAAACATGCCAAATGTCATACTGGTCCTTAATACAGCACCAAAGATATTGGAAAAAGATTTTTTGACCCAGTCTTTAACTTTGTTCTTTCATCAGATCTGTCTGAAAATTGACATTCCTGCATCAAGTTCAGCTAGCTAATAACCGATCAAATATAAAGCCAGTGCCAAAATTATTTGCAAATAAACACTTCTTGCCCTCCCTATTTAATTCTACTCTTCCCAAATGGATTCACCTGAAACCCAATGTATCAAGAGGCAGTTGAACATAAGGACCTGCCAAATTTAGTGTAGATCTGAAAAAAGGCACCAAAGTTATTACCATATGAAATATTTTGTAACCCTCCCCTTTATATTTGCCCCCAATTGATCCATCTGCATAAAACTTAACATAATTTAAAAGTTTTTTTCAAATTCCATAATCACCCGTTTCTAACGGGCAAGCATGATGTGATATGTAATTTCATGTGTAAGCTTATTTATAATGTTTGTAAGTGCATCTCTCTAATTAATGGTGAGGGCATGAGCAGTGTAGTTGGTGTGCGACATATATTTTGCATTGCTGTTGTGCCACTTATGGATGGTAGCCCTAACCATAACTTGCACATTTTAGTGTTTTTCTTTTCATTTTAATTTATAACCAGACCTGCACTTTAACTGTATGTTTTGAGGTGAATATGTGGAGTTAAAACATATACGTACCTTTATATACCTGCCTTCACAATATTTTAGTAGTTGATATTCTGGCTATGATATCTTTGTAGCACAATATATATATCCTTTTTTAAAGATTCTTTTTATTAACCAAGAAAAGGAAAAACACAAATGCTTCAGAAAACATTACAGTATACATAGTGTGAGTTTGGCATATACAGATTCATAATATTACCACAATTCAAACCTCCCAGTGGCCTGCCCACCCAATCAATCTGACATAGGGTACAATCATACAATTTGACCCCTAACAAGCCGGAGGCTCTTTATTAGACTGGGAGCTGCCCGGTTCTGTAGTTCGCCCAGGCCCTCCATATCTTTTCCCATTTACGAGGGCATCCCCTACTCTGGTATACGGTCTGCTCAGCCCGTTGTGTAGCACAATATTTAAACCTCAGTATTCTGGTAGTGAACCCCTTTTCTTCCTTCCCTTGAAATAGGAGGAGGCAGGCAGCAAGGGATATGGTGGTGGATCCAGGGCTTCTTTCATGATTATTCATTAAAACCCAAAGTGTGCATTTCGCCACCCTCCTCAAGCCCCTCATTCCCCTTCCTGCATCAAATACTGAACTTCCCTTAAATTCCTTAAAACTATTTGCTTTGCAGTGTATGCCCTTCTACCTTGCCGTACTCAGCCCTTAGGCATCAAGTGCAGGATTATGTCCTGAGAGATGGTAGGGGTCAGACTCCACCCACCATTGAAGCTTCCCACAGCAGCTCTCCTACTCTAATGCCTGGTGTTCATTTTGTTTTCCAGAGTGGGGGCCGCAGAGGAGCGCAGGGAGCACGGGAATGTGTATTGGAGTAAGGCTGCTGGTCTGGGTAGGTAAAGCCCAACATTCCTAGTGATAATGATAAACCTCCATCCAGCAGTCTGTGTGCTATAGAAAGATCATGTGTGCATATACTGGAGGGGCACTGTCCATGTGGCAGCATATCAGCAAATGTAGTGTTTGATTATCTCTGTTACACCCATGGCTTGTATGTTTTCAACACTGGTCCAGTTCCTGTGGGCCTATGCCTGGGCACATGCCTCTGTGTTATCCCACGTGTGATTCAGTGTCTGTGGTCCTGTGAATATACCTGCGGCCATGTAAAGGTGCCTGTGGCCTTTTGACTATGTCTGTCACACTGTGTCTGTGCCTCTAGTTTCTGTGTGTATCTGTTATTATGTTATTTAATTAGGTCTTGAGTATGTGGGCTTGTGTCTGTGTGAGTCTTTCAAGGGTACCTGTAGCTCTTTACACCTGCTTTCTGTTTGCATTCATGGCCGCGGTACTGTCTGTATCTGTGTCATAGTTTGCATTTATGAAGTTGCAAATATAACTGTATTAATTTGTGTAGCCTTGCGTTTCTGCCTGTGTCCTGTGGCCACACCTGTGTGCCATTCTATATCTATGAAGCAGTGACTGTGTCTGTATTCCTTGGAGTGCACAATTTACCCAGACTTTTGTTTTGTGCCTGTATTGTGAGGTTGCACCTCAGACTCTGCTGCAGGGGCTATGTTCATATGCCTTACATCTATGACAATGTTGTACTATATATCTATCCATGCATCTCTTTGTTTTTAAATGCCTCTGTCTGTGGCTTTGTGATTATGTCTGAGACATCAGTTTGTTGTCCTGTGGATATACCTGCGCTGTGTGTAATCTTGTACCAGCACCAGGTGGTCTGTGTCCCATGCTCTCTATGTGGTTCTGTGACTGGGCATGTGCCCTTTGACCTCTGGTCCTATGAGTGTACTGTACTTCTGGTCCTACATTGTCTTTGAAGCCCTGTGTCTGTCTGTGGGTCTGTACATGTGTATTTTGCTCTTTACCTGCTCTTCTGTGGCACAACCTCTTTCACACTGCATCTGTACATTTGTGTTTGAGGGTCAGTATTGGTGTATTTTGCCCTCTGTCTGTGGTTCTGTACCTGTGACTCTTTCTCTTGTGCAACCTCTACCACGTTGCCTCTCTAGCCCTGTATGTGTGGGTCTATACCTATGTATTTTGCCCTCTGTCTGTGGTTCTGCACCTGTGACTGCCTGTAACTCAATCTGTTACACTGTCTCTGTAGCCATGTGTCTTTGGTTCTTGACCTTAATGACTCTATCTTTTACTCTTGGTCTCTGTGGTTCTGCATTTGTGAACCTGTGTCTCTGGTGATGATTCTATGGTCCTGTGCATATAGCACACTTATGTAACCTTGCTTTCTGGCTCTCAGCCTTTGCCTATGTATATTTGGCTCTGTGTCTACAGGTTGGTATCTTTGACCTTTGAGTGCAGCCCTATTTTGGTTTAGATCTGTAGCCTTGTTTCTGCAGCCCCGTGTAGAAACAAGGTTACAGATCTAAACCAATATAGGGCTGCACTCAAAGTTCTCAGGAGCCCCATGCCTTTGATTCTTTATCTTTACCCACTGCCTTTTACCCTATATCTATGGTCACCCTTTGCCTGTCACCCTGTACATGTGTGTGTGCCTCTGTGGTTCTTTGTCTCTGGCCGGTGTCTGTGAGTTTCTACCCAAGACTCTGTGCATATGACCCTCTCCCTGTGGTTCTAGATCTGTAATTGAGTTTCTGTAGCTGTGTCTGCCTCATTGTCTATGGAGGTTCTTGCATTTGATTCTCTGCCATTCTCTGCCATTGACTCTACTTATTTGGCATATTTCTGTTCTATCGCTGTGACTTTATGCCTGTGGTTCTATATCTGGGTTGTTGACCTCCTGTCTACAGCTCTGTCCGTTCCTGTGAGTATGTGTCTATTCCCTGTGTCTACACTTCTATTTTTGTCACCTTTTGAGCGTGGCCCTGTGTTTTGGTTCTATACCTGTGTCTTTGGTTCCACATCAGCAGTTCTGTTCCTGTGCCTGTCTGAGGTCCTTTGTCTATCATTATGTTAATATGACCTGGTTTCTTTGTCTACATTTCTGTTCGTGTGACCCAGTGTTTGTGGCTTTGTAGCCCTGTGACTGTGATTCTTTAACTTTTGACTTCATGTTTGTAGTTGTGTTTGTGTGACCATGGATCTCAGGTTCTACACTGTATGGCCCTAATTTAGATCTTGGTGGATGGGTCACTCTGCTATCCTATCCACCGAAATATAAATCCCATAGGATATAATGGGATTTATATTTCGGCAGACAGGATATCTGTCACCATTGTGACGGAGTAACCTGTCCGCCAAGAACTAAATCAGGCCCTACGTCTTTAGCCAGTTGTCTGCATTTCTGTTCCTATGACAATGTGTTGTTGGTACTGCGTCTTTAGTTCTGTTTCAGCTACCCTGTTTCTATAGTTCTGTGTCTTCAGTTCTGTTCCTGTGACCCTGGCTGTATGGTTCTGTTTCTGTAGCCTTGTGTCTGTTATTCCATACTTTTGACCTCATGATTGTGGTTCTGTTCCTGTGACCCTCTGTCCGACGTTTTATACCGGTGTCTTTGAATCCATCTACAGTTCTGTGCATATGAGCCTGTGTCTGTAGTTCTGTACCAGTGACCTTGTGTCTGTGGCCCTGAGTCTGTGACTCTGATCCCTTGACCCTGTGGCTGAGGTCCTAGGCCTGTGATGCTCATCCTGTGACTCTGTATTGGTGGTCCAGTTTCTGTTCTTATCACCTCTGTGGCTGTGTTTCTGTGGCCCTGTGTCTGTGATTCTTTATCTTTGACTGTGTGTTTGTAGTTCTGTTCTGGTGACCCTGTGTCTCTGCCCCTCTTTATGCAGTTCTGGGTCTATAAACCTTTGCCTGCTGTGCTGTTAGTGTGACAGTGTGTCTGTGGTCCTATGTCTGTATTTCTGTTGCCATGACCCTGCATCTGTGGTCCCTGGTCTAATGTTTGCTGTTCTTCTCCTCTGACCCTGAATCTGAGGTCTTTTATCTGAGGTTCTATTCCCTTGACCCCGTGTCTGGGGTTCTATTCCTTTGACTCTGCATCTGAGACCCTATGTCTGCAGTTCTGTTGCTTTGAACATGTGGCTGTATTTATGCTTCTGTTACTGTCTCTTTGGTCATGAGTCTGCATTTCTGTACCCGTGACCCTGTGTCTGTGATCCTGTGACTCCAATTTTTTCCTGTGGCACTGTATATGTAGTCCTATGCCTGCAGCCTTTTCCTATGGCTGTGGTGCCTCTGGTCCTGTGTCTGCGTTTCTGTAGCCCTATGTCTGTGGTTCTGTTCATGTGACCCCCATCTCTGAGGTTTTGTCTCTGTGGCCCTGTGTTTGTGATTCTTTACCTTTGTCTCAGTGTCTGTAGCTGTCTTCCTGTAACCCTGTTTCTGTGGTTCTACACCTGTCCCTTTGGCACCATGTCTGAAGTTCAGTTCCTGTGACCCTGTGCATGTGGTTATGTTCCTGTGGCTCTGTGACTGTGGTTTTGCTCCTGTAACTCTGTACCTGTGATTCAGTGTCTGCGGTTCTGTTCTCCAAATAACTTTCCTTTGGTTCTGTTCCTGTGACCCTGTGTCTGTGGTTCAGTAATATCATCTTTGGCCATTTGTCTGCAGATCTGTTTCTCTAAATTTGTGTCTGTTGTTCCGTTACTGTCATACTGTGTCTGTGAATCTGTGTCTGCCTTTCAGTTCCTTTGAACCTGTGTCTGTGGTCTTCGGTCTTGTGCTTGTGGTCTTTTGTCTGAGACTCTTTTCCCTTGACCTTGTGTCAGTGACCTTGTGCCTGTTTCTGTGGTCCTGTGCCTGTGGTTCTGTTTCTGTGACCGTATATTTGTGGTCTTGAGCCTGTGGTTCTGCTCCTGTGATTCTCTGTCTGTGGCCTTGTGTCTGTAGTTCTTTTCCTGAGAACATGTGCCCGCAGTTATGTTTCTCTGACTTTGTGTCGGTTCCTTGACCCTATATCTCTGGTGCTTTGGCTGCGGTTGTTTTCCTGTGACTTTGTGTCTGTGGACCAGTGTATGTGGTTCTGTTCCTGTGACTCCCATCTCTGTAGATCTGCCTCTCTGGCCCTGTGTCAGTGATTCTTTAACTTTACCCTTGACTCAGTGTTTGTAGCTCTCTTTCTGCAACCCTATGTCTGTGGTTCTATGCCTGTGTCTTTGGCACCGTGCCTGCAGTTCTGTTCCTATGAGCCTATGTCTGTGGTCCTGTGTTTGCATTTCTATTCCTATAGCCATGTATCTGTGGTCCTGTGCCTGTGGTTCTGTTCCATTGAACCTGTGTCTGTGATCCTGCGGTTCTGTCCCTGTGTTTTTGGTCCTGGATCTGTTGTTCTATTACTGTCACTCTGTTCCTGTGGCCCAATGCCTGCACTTCTTTTCCTGCCAGATGGTGCCTGTGGTTCTGTTCCTATGAGCCTGTGGCCCTGTGCCTGCAGCTCTGTTCCTGTGAACAAGTGCCTGTAGTTATGTTTCATTGGCTTTGTGTCCTTGGTTCTGTGCCTGTGTTTCTGTTCCTGTGACTGGTCCTTTGCCAGTATTTGTTTTCCTGTGGCTCTCTGTCAGTGGTCCTGTGTCTGCGGTTCTGTTCCTGTGACCCCATCTGTGTGGATCTGCTCTGTGGCCTTGTATGTGTGAGCCTTTACCTTTGACTCGGTGTTGGTAGCTTACTTCCTGCAACCCTATGTCTGTGGTTCTACACCTGTGTCTTTGAAACCGTGTCTTTGAAACAGCTCTGTTCCTGTTCACGTTTACCTATATTCCTGCAACACTATGTCTGTGTTCCTGTGACCGTGTATCTGTGGTACTGTCTACTGTGTCTTTGTCACTGTTCTAGTGAGCTCCAGTTTGTGGCCCAGTGCCTGCGGTTCCTTCTGTCCATGTGCCTCTCTGATCCTGGCCTTTTTTGGTCTCTTCCTGTCACTCTATAGCTGTGGCTCTGCGTCTGCAATTCATTACAACTGAGCCTGTAACTTAGGCCCTGTGTCTGTTTCTGTGAGTCTGTGCCTGTGGTCCTATGCCTGCAGTTCTGCTCGTGTTGCTCTGTGTCTGTGGTTCTGCTCCTATGACTGTATACTGGCCCCTTGTCTACAATCCTTTTACTGTGAGCCTGTGCCCGGAGACCCTTGTATCTGAGTTTCTATTTGCATGCCCACGTCTCTGCGTCCTGTGACTGTGATTGTTTACCTCTGCGCACTGTTAATAGTTCTGTTCCTCTGCGCCTGCTCGCATCCCTCCGAGAGCCCCTACTGAGTGCAGCTCTTTTCCTCTCCTTCTGGTGACTGACAGATGGTGGTGAGAGATGTCAGGGGATTATGAAGAGGAACACCTCTGCCGTAGCGCCTTTTCCCTGCTCCACGACCTCTGCGCAAAGGTCAAGGACTACGAAGACAAGGAGAAATGCCTGGAGTACGAGGACCTGAGGCGGAATCAGGGCCGCCCGTGGCCCACGGACAACGGTAAGGTCACGCTCGGGTCACGCCGCCGTCAGGCCGCACTGAGACGGATTGCTGGACCTGGCGGAGGAGGGAGGGGAGTAGGGGGTGGGCTTCACACATCTGGAATCCGGTTTCCATGCTCAAGGCCACTGTAAATACGCGCCGGTGAAAGACCAAATTATGCAGGTGACACACACCTTGGCAGCATTTTCTCGCTGCTTAAAATGTATACAAACATCGATGCAAAAGGGACTCTGACGCTTCGTAAAATGCAAATGATTTTTAAGAAAGGAAAGTATACTCATTCTGCAGATTCTTTGGAAACCTTTCACCAAATAATGATAATTTTGCCCTTAAAAGGAAATATAGAGACGTTATTGTATCTCCCATTCCAGTAGGATGTGGCGTAGCGGCCAGAGCTGCTGACTTTTGAGCTGAGGAACCAGGTTCGAGTCTCAGCGTCGGCTCAATATCTTGTGATTCTGGGCGAATCACTTAATCTCCCCGCGCCTACCAAAAATGAATGTGTAATATAACTGGCGCTTTTGTAAAGCGCTCCAATACCTTCGGGTCGAGTTCGCGCTATATAAAACTGCAAATCTATCTATCTATCTATCTATCTATCTGTCTGTCTATCTATATATTGTATAAAAAATACTTTTCCCTCACCAGAGAAGGTGCCTTGTTCTGAACGGTGCTGTTAGAACTGGGGGTCTCTAGTTGGCAGAGGTAGGTACCTTTGTCCAAATAGGGACCCTTGCTTCTAGTCAGGGTAAGGGGGATACACTACTAAAGTAACCGCTGATCACCCCCTTGGTAGCTTGGCACGAGCAGGCAGCTTATCTCAGAGGCAGTGTGTAAAGCATTTGTGAATACATACAGTAATACAGTGACAACACTACAGATGGACACCACACAAGTTGTAGTATAAAAATAAGTATTTTTATATAGACTTAACACAAGACCCAAAACGACAAAAATCCCACAATACACTATGAAAAATATGACTGTCAATGGTAGAAAATAGTTCAGTTCAAATGCAGGTGATAAATGCGACACTCTACGTTCAATGTGCCTTTGGATGCGTAACGCGATACAAACAAAAGGTTGCAGGGAAGGTGATGCGTCGGTTCCTTACACGCAAGAACGGTGATGCGTCGGTTCCTTGCTCCGGGGGAGGTGATGCGTCGGTTCCCTACTGCTGCGTAGGGGACGGTGATGCATCGGTTCCTTACCGGAGAGGAAGTGATGCGTCCGTTCTTCACCGCGTGGGGAGGTGATGCGTCGGTTTTTTACTGCGCTTCTGGGGCGATGCGACCAGCAGCACCTAGATGCAATGACGACCCGGTGCAATGAAACAAAATGGCGTCTTCTTCTCGATGCGACAACGAAGGGGCGATGCGTGCACGCCCGACGGCCGTGCGGCGACTCAGTGAATCTTTGGAGCCGCGACAGGCCCTGCGACACGCTTCTCCGATGATGCGATGGCGTCTGCTGTAACGGCGACACTCTTCTCCAGTGATGCGAGGCGCTTCGGTGATGCGATGGCGACAGCGGCAGCACGCTTTCTCGGCGATGCGACGACAAGTGCTGCGGCGGCGACACGCTTCTTCTTCGTGAGTTGCGCTTCCAGCTCCCAGCGACACGCAGTCTCTCAGAAGGCCCAACACAACAGTAGGCACTTCAAATTCCCAGCAAGGGAATTCAGGGGAGCTGGTTGGTGAAGTCTTGTGTCCCTGAGACTTCAGCAGGAGGCAAGCTCAATCTTCAAGCCCTTGGAGATTTTCTGCAAGATGATGAAAGTAAGCACAAAGTTCCTTTCTCCTTTCTTTGGCAATCAGGCAACCACTGCAGGCCAATCCCTCAAACAGCACACAGCATAGGGATAGTCTCCTCCTTCAGTTTCTCTGGTTCCTCTCCTCAGTAAAGGTTCTTCTTGTTTCCAGAAGTGATCTAAAATCTTGGGGTCTGGGTCCCAAGATTTATACTAGCAAATCCTTTGTCCTCTGAAGACAGAGGGTCCTGTACCTAGTCCAAACCAGTTCTGGGTGCATTCTGCCAGTGCACACCTTCTTCCTTTGTCAGTGTAGGCCAGGGTCATCAGACACACCACAGGAGGTGGAGCCAGCATTGTGGAAGGCAGGCACAACCCTATTCAGGCCCAGGTGCTACTCCTCCCACCACTCCTCATGCAGATAGGTCTATTCAGCCTAGTGCTGACTCACCCTGTCTCCTGGAGTCCCACAGCCCCTGTCACTCACAAACCCAGACATACAATACACAAGCTAGCAGAGGCAGGCTGGATGGTTTAGGCAAGAAAATACCTACTTTCTAAAAGTGGTATTTTCAAACACAGAATGTTAAAACCAACTTAACTAAAAGATGTATTTTATCATTCTGAGTTCAGGCATACTAAATTCGTTTTTCTACCATGTTCCCTGGGTCAGTTAGGATTATAAGATGTTATAATCAAACTGCCCATTCTGACCTATGGGGACAGGTAGCCTTGCAATAGTGAAAAACAAAATTGGCTGTAATTCACTATCAGGACATGCCACGCACATCAGGGCATGTCCTACCTTTCACATACAATGCACCCTGCCCGCAGGCCTACTTTAGGGGTGACTAACATGCAGGAAAGGGAAGGTTTGGGGACTAGTAAGTGGGTGCACTTCCCAAGTCAACATGGCAGTACCAGACTGCACACAGGCACTGCAATGGCAGGCCTGAGCCACAGTTTACAAGCTGCTCCCGTGGGTGGCACAACCAGTGCTGCAAGCCCACCAGCAGCATTTGATTTACAGGCCCTGGGCACACACGGTGCACTGTACTAGGGTCTGACAAGTAAATCAAATAACCCAATCATGGAGTCACTAATCCATTACATCACTTTACAGGGAGAGCATATGCACTTTAGCACTGATCAGCACTGGTAAAGTGTCCAGAGTCATAAAACCAACAAAAACAGGTCAGAAAGAGTACAGGAGGAAGGCAAAAGTTCAGGGATGACCCTGCAAAAAGGGCCAAGTCCAACACAACCCCTTCCAGCCAAAACGCAGGGTAGACCAATCACTACCTTGACGGGCTTCCTGCTTTGGGCGATAGAACCTGGACCCTGGCCCGCAACAGCAGGGGCATATTCCAGTTCTACACCAATCTGAACCTATCTGGATCCCTCTGTCCATACTCTCAGGGCCCACCAAGCTAACCCATGTGGAACCCTTCTCCTCACCTGTGGACACCATCTGTGCAGCACCTAACTTTAGCTTGCTCACAGGTGTGTCCCAACAGACAGACCGTAAGCTCATGGCCAACACAGAGGTGTGGCCCAGTCCACCCCCGGGTTGTGACTCCTGTCCCCCCCAGGGGACACTCTGTCCACCAGGACAGCCAGCCACAGTGGCCACTGACAGCTGTCAGTGATGAGAGCCAGGCCCCAGGCCTTTCATGGTTCTCCAACCTCTGTGGCGTCAGAGAGCGGGGGGTGGTAGCCCCAGGTGCCTGGCACCCTTGGTCCACTCTCCCTCCTGTCAGGTCAGGTATGACATCCTGACACTGACCCACCAACCCCGGGCCTGTACCCGGTGGCTGGACCGGAGACTGGGGTGGGCTTTCCCACACCCGGTCCTCTTTCTCGGGGCTCTGCACCCTCCCACCTGGAGCGGTGCCCCCTTCCAGAATTGTCAGGGCACCTGTGGCAGGTGACCCGCACAATTCGCCCACCAGTTCAGGGGTGTCACCCTGCAACTGATCTACCAACCTGGGATCTAAACCCTCAGGTTGCCCCGGGGTCAGAGGCGAGGACTCCCTCCCTCTGCACCCCCTTCCAGAGTTCTGCACCCTCCCAACTGGAGTGGTACCCCTAGAAGCCACCTCGGTCAGGACACTGCTTACAGTTGTCCTTTCCTCCAGGTCAGGCAGCACCTGAACCTGGCTTCCCAACCCAGGGACGAAACCCTGCGGCTGAGCACTCGCCTGGCGCACCAGGACTTCCTTGGGAGCACGCATGCCCCCCCTGAGGGTGACGCATAACTCATGCGTCGTGTGACAGTCTGCCTGGCACAGATCTCCCGACCCCTGTCCATCTGACAGTACATGAAGATCCCCCAGGACAGAAGTGGTGTCACCATGGTCACTCATTGGAGACTCAGCCCCTCTGGCTGGCCCCTGACCCACTGGTTCTTCCACTGGGGACTCTTCCCCCTCTCACCCCTCAATCTGGACTTCTGCACCCTCCCAACTGGAGCGGCACCGCCAGACACCAGAACCACTGGAGCTCCAGGTTCTCTAGACACTGGGAGATCCCCTCAAATGGCCTACCAGTACAGTCTAGGCCCCCAACCTGGTGTTCCCTTAAGGAACCCTCCAGGCCCTGAGACTGGGTTTCGGGCACCTTGGGACACGCAGTCCCACACTCACTCCTTCTCCGCAGAGTCAGGACATGAGCCCCTACACCCCTCACACTACACTGGGACCTAGCTGGGCTACTCTGAACCTCTTCCACCACGCAGGTCCGGAAAATACCTGAGCCGCTCCTTTTAGGATCACTCCCAAATGCCTCTTCAGATCCTCTAACACGCAGCCAGAGGTCTGCCTCCTTCGTGAGCTCCCTGGGGTCAGAGAACTCACACTCCACCAGGTGTTGGCATAGCTCTGGAAAACAGGGACTTACAATATGCTCTCCCTCAATTGGATCAAACAGTCCCACCAAACTATCCTTCACCTCACCATCCAGTGCCTTGCACACGTACCCCACACCACTCTCCTGAGACTGGCAAGACAGTATCTGACTGTCTCTGTCACTCAACCCACACTCTTCTGGGCGGTCTCCACATTCACACACCAGGACTTCAACCATGGGGGAACCCCCCTCCCTGCTCCTCTCATCTAGAGTCAGTGGAGTGTCCCTCCCACCACTAGGACCATGAACCCCTGGGCCAGTTCCCCAATCTATCTCAGGGACACTGTGCACCACCGGAGCTACCTCATGTCCTTGAACCCCCTGGTGTATGTTAACCCCCTCCTTCAAGTCAGGCGCCACATCTCTGGGTTTGTGTACTGCTCCCCCAGCACTAGATAACTCAGTTTTGCTGCCACCATCTGAGCTGGACTCCACCTCCAACCCAGCCAAGCTCACTTTCTGAGCTACACAAATTTCTTCTTCTTGGGTTAAGGCCCTCTTGGCCTCCGCCCTCTCTAGCTCCTCATCAAGCTCTCTCAGCCTCTGCTCACAAGCCAGAAGCCAGCTATCTTTTTCTGTTTCTCCCTCACTTTCAGAGAATTCCTCCTCCTCAGACTCAACTGGTAGTGTTGCCTTCCAGCGGGGTAACTCATAATGAAATAGGGATGCCTCTAGATCCTCCCTGAACCTTCTCATCACAGGCAGCCCCCTTTCCTTGCAAAACACACGTAGCTCCTTCATTGTGTAGATGAACATGTGCCAGAAGTTAAGTTCCATTTTGCAACAACTAACCAGAGTCCTAGTATCAAAAATACTTCCAGGAGGACACCAGAAAACAGAAAAAACAGTATGTGGTTGCGTTTGGTCTGCACTCACTAGTAGTGTACACCAATTACTGTATATGAGTCACAAATGCAGGTCCAGAATCCTCACCGCTGATCACCAATGTTAGAACTGGGGGTCTCTAGTTGGCAGAGGTAGGTACCTTTGTCCAAATAGGGACCCTTGCTTCTAGTCAGGGTAAGGGGATACACTACTAAAGTAACCCCTGCTCACCCCCTTGGTAGCTTGGCACGAGCAGGCAGGCTTATCTCAGAGGCAGTGTGTAAAGCATTTGTGAATACATACAGTAATACAGTGACAACACTACAGATGGACACCACACAAGTTGTAGTATAAAAATAAGTATTTTTATATAGACTTAACACAAGACCCAAAACGACAAAAATCCACAATACACTATGAAAAATATGACTGTCAATGGTAGAAAATTGTTCAAATGCAGGTGATAAATGCGACACTCTACGTTCAATGTACCTTTGAATGCGTAACACGATACAAACAAAAGAGTTGCAGGGAAGGTGATGCGTCGGTTCCTTACACGCAAGAACAGTGATGCGTCGGTTCCTTGCTCCGGGGGCGGTGAAGCATCGGTTCCCTACTGCTGCGTAGGGGACGGTGATGCGTCGGTTCCTTACCGGAGAAGAGGTGATGCGTCGGTTCTTCACCGCGTGGGGAGGTGATGCGTCGGTTTCTTACTGCGCTTCTGTGGCGATGTGACCAGCAGCGCTCGATGCGATGACGACCCGGTGCAATGAAACAAAATGGCTTCTTCTTCTCGATGCGACAACGTGCAGCGACTCGGTGAATCTTTGGAGCCGCGACAGGCCCTGCGACACGCTTCTCCGATGATGCGACGGCATCTGCTGCGACGGCGACACTCTTCTCCGGTGATGCGAGGCGCTTCGGTGATGCTATGGCGACAGCTGCAGTGGCGGCACGCTTTCTCGGCGATGCGACGACAACTGCTGCGGCGGCGACACGCTTCTTCTTCGTGAGTCGCGCTTCCAGCTCCCAGCGACACGCAGTCTCTCAGAAGGCCCAACACAACAGTAGGCACTTCAAATTCACAGCAACGGAATTCAGGGGAGCTGGTTGGTGAAGTCTTGTGTCCCTGAGACTTCAGCAGGAGGCAAGCTCAATCTTCAAGCCCTTGGAGATTTTCTGCAAGATGATGAAAGTAAGCACAAAGTTCCTTTCTCCTTTCTTTGGCAATTAGGCAACCACTGCAGGCCAATCCCTCAAACAGCACACAGCATAGGGATAGTCTCCTCCTTCAGTTTCTCTGGTTCCTCTCCTCAGCAAAGGTTCTTCTTGTTTCCCAGAAGTGATCTAAAATCTTGGGGTCTGGGTCCCAAGATTTATACTAGCAAATCCTTTGCCCTCTGAAGGCAGAGGGTCCTGTACCTAGTCCAAACCAGTTCTGGGTGCATTCTGCCAGTGCACACCTTCTTCCTTTGTCAGTGTGGGCCAGGGTCATCAGTCACACCACAGGAGGTGGAGCCAGCATTGTGGAAGGCAGGCACAGCCCTATTCAGACCCAGGTGCCACTCCTCCCACCACTCTACATGCAGATAGGTCTATTCAGCCTAGTGCTGACTCACCCTGTCTCCTGGAGTCCCCCAGCCCCTGTCACTCACAAACCCAGACATACAATACACAAGCTAGCAGAGGCAGGCTGGATGGTTTAGGCAAGAAAATACCTACTTTCTAAAAGTGGTATTTACAAACACAGAATGTTAAAACCAACTTCACTAAAAGATGTATTTTATCATTCTGAGTTCAGGCATACTAAATTCGTTTTTCTACCATGTTCCCTGAGTCAGTTAGGATTATAAGATGTTATAATCAAACTGCCCATTCTGACCTATGGGGACAGGTAGCCTTGCAATAGTGAAAAACGAAATTGGCTGTAATTCACTATCAGGACATGCCACACACATCAGGGCATGTCCTACCTTTCACATACAATGCACCCGGCCCGCAGGCCTACTTTAGGGGTGACTAACATGCAGGAATGGGAAGGTTTGGGGACTGATAAGTGGGTGCACTTCCCAAGTCAACATGGCAGTACCAGACTGCACACAGGCTCTGCAATCGCAGGCCTGAGCCACAGTTTACAAGCTGCTCCGGTGGGTGGCACAACCAGTGCTGCAAGCCCACTAGCAGCATTTGATTTACAGGCCCTGGGCACACACAGTGCACTGTACTAGGGTCTGACAAGTAAATCAAATAACCCAATCATGGAGTCACTAATCCATTACATCAGTGTTTCCCAAACTGTGGTCCGCGGACCCCCAGGGGTCCGTGACACATTCCCAGGGGGTCCTCAAGCAGCAATTTTAAAAGCACAACAAAGTTCCTTGTAGAATTAGCAGTTTTTCAGCAACAATAAAAGTGTCAAGATAACGTCAGTGATTAATGTACCTGCTGGAGAGAGATGAGAGTTTTGTCCAGTGGCAGCTTTGACTTATCTAATGTAGCACAGAGGGTTAATATGCCTACTGCAAAGAACGTGTACCATGCATTTTAAAAACAGTGTTTTATGTGCATAGGTTAGTGGGTTACTGCTTTTGTCACAGAGATTCTTTTGTTACTGTGCAGTTCATAAGTGACAATCGTAATCTAGCACAATGACCTATAAACTGTCATCAAAGAGCTGCTTGCAAACTGCATGGTACAAGTTAGAAACATATGTTTTTCCAAGTCTTTCATTATCCTGATGCTGCTAAAAAGGTTTATTTGGGTGGAAATACATTTTTATTGTTAAAGTCAATGCTAACCACTGTGTTATGTTCTGAATCCGGAGTTTGTGCTTCTCCGGACCAAGCACTCTTTAAAAATGCCTACCAGTATGAATGACATGTGAATCCTACACCTTGTAGTCGCATTTGCCTTATGTAACATTTTCTATATACTGATTTACACGTATGAATCATTGTCTCTATGGGGCAGATTTACAAGGAAAGGGACTCAGTGTGTGCCGCAAGCCATTTGGCTGCGCCGCACTGAGTCACTTTTAAAACACAGGGATGCGACATATTTAAAACAATGTGCCGCATCTCTGTGCTTCCCCCTGCGTTGGCGCAAAAACTGCTGCCATGCGCACAGGCACCCTTGCACCATGGTGCAAGGATGCCATGCGTCGTGGGGAGATTGTTTATATGCAGGGAGGGCTCTTCCTGCACATAAACAATCAGAAATGGCGGTTTTCAACTTCTAAGTGTGCTGCATTAGCACACATAGAACTTGCAAAACGTCATTGTTTTACTGATTGTTTATGTGCAGGAAGGGACACCTTACTGTACATAAAAATCACCAGAGGTGATTTTCTCTTTCTATGCATGCTGCAGAATGCAACACGCATAGAAAGAGGAAAAAAACAAGGAGAAATGAATAAATTTCTCCTCGTTGCGCCTCCCTACGCCTCGCCTGTGGAGACATAGCATTCAGACACATTTCCAGATTTACGATTTCTAGTAAATCTGGAAATGTGTCTGGGTTCATGGGTGTTGCGTGGGGACACGCACAGCAACACCCATGGAACGCCTCTTTCACGCAAAGTGCTGTGTGCAAATGGGTCATATTTACAAGACCAGGAAAAGTCGCACAGGGTGGCTTTTCCTGCCTTGGAAATATGGGGCACTAAAATGCGCCACTGGTGCGTCACTTTTTGTGACGCACCCGTGGCGCAAGGGGCTTGTAAATCTGCCCCTATGTGTCTGTGATGTAAAGTGCTCTGACATCCTACAATGGTATGAGAGATGCTATAAAACAAATGAAATACATGTGACAGAGGGGCTATGGAGAGATGAGAGGCACTATTGGAGGGTGATAATAAGGGAATCATTGAAGAACCCCAACAAGATTGTCGTATCCTGGTGCATAGTAAGGTCATCATTTACTATTCTTTAAAAGCTGATACAATTCAATATATAATGATAAATTTGTTGTAGAATGCACCATTGTTTCCTAAATTTTCTTGGGGGGGAGGAGCCTCCCAAAGCCCCCTTTGTAGTGGTCAGGCTCACTCACTGCACTTGGTGTGCACTGTATTGGGACTGGTCTGAAAACATTTACCAGGGCTGCTTTGGGTTTCCAGTCTGGCCCTGGCAGGAGCCTTGTACTGCGAAATTAAACCAACCATTTAAAAGTTAGTCACGGAGATGCAGCACTAACATTCCCATTTTTTGCAAATTCTTTCAATATAAAATACTAAGGGCCATATGTATCAAAAAAGAGTTTTGCGATTCTCAAATTGCGATTTTTAGCGAATCGCAATTAGAGAATCGCAAAATGCAATGTATGTAGGATTTGCTAAAAATTTTGCGAATCCTACATATTCCTTATTTGCGAATCGCAAATTGAGACTCGCAAATAAGGAATACCTTCCCATTCATTCCTATGGGCTGGAAGGCCCATAGGAATGAATGGGAAGACATTCTCAATTTGCGATTACCAATTAGAGAATCGCAAATTGAGAATGCAATTTCAAGGTTGCAAGGGTGCCAAAAGGACACCCTGTGGCACCCCTGAAATATGCATGTGTGCACATTGTGCGCACATACATGCCCTAAAGGCATGTATGTGCGACATATGGCACTTTTAAAAAATCTAAAAAGTGCTTTTTTAAAGAAAATCGCTAATTACCACCAACTTGAAGTTGGTGGTAATTTGCAATTCCTTAAGGCCAAATAGCAAATTTCTGGTGCTTCCAGAACTGCATTTAAGGAATCGCAATTTGCAATTCCTTAATTGCATTTGCAAAATAGAGAATCGCAATTTTTGCAATTCTCTATTTTGCGATGGCCTTTTGGGATGATACATCCCAAAAGGCTTTTTCCAATTCGCAAACAGGCCGATTCTGAGAATCTGCCCGTCTGCAAACGGGAAAAAGGCTTGATACATATGGCCCTAAAATCCTTAGTAATTCGAGTATTTGTTTTGTGTGCAGACGTGTGTTTATTGTTTTCAAATTACTGTTTTAATGTTTGAATTTTAATTCATACAAATTGCTTGGGGGTCCCCGGCTTCCAGTGATGACTCAATAGGGGTCCTCAGGAGTCAAAAGTTTGGGAACCACTGCATTACATCACTTTACAGGGAGAGCATATGCACTTTAGCACTGATCAGCAGTGGTAAAGTGCCCAGAGTCATAAAACCAACAAAAACAGGTCGGAAAGAGTACAGGAGGAAGGCAAAAAGTTCAGGGATGACCCTGCAAAAAGGGCCAAGTCCAACAGGTGCCCTTAGTTTTTTAGCACATTCTTGTTTTGTTATAGAAATGGTCTTCGGGTTTGTGGTTACTTTGTGTCCGCCCTATGGGCATCTACAAGTCAATTAACAAGCAATCCAGCAGAACAGTATTACAGACTCCATGTGTGTCATCTAAATATGCCCCTTGGAGGCACTGTAAATTTAAAAACATCAAATCTTAAAAAACAGAACTGAAATGTTTGTGACTTTCTGTATTCTTTGTGCGCTTTTGAAATAACTGCTGCTTTGAAAACACAGTTGTGTTCAATGAATTTGCACTAATACTGAAACACAGTATTTTTATGATAAAGGAGTAAAATGAATCATCATTCTCAAGCTGCTGGAATTACATTTAAATACATCTCGATTTTTTTCATGCTGTATACAAAAACCCGCCACATATCTATCAAGCAGGGACATTAATACTGTGTGGGCAAAAACGTAACCCCATTAGCACAGTTTAATATCCAATACATGAATCCACAACTGAAAGGTGACCTGTTACCTTTGCAAAAATGACTGCTACTGCGTTGCACCACAGGCGCCATGTTTTTTAGTAACTGTTGAATTGTTTGAACAAATGCTCATTTTTGTTTAAACTTCCAAGTTATCCAGCAGATACAGGTACGCGTGGCAAGATCAGCAAGTCCATAATAAAACAGCAAGCAATACAATGTACAGTGGTATCATTCCAGTGGTCCTCGTAAATTTTGGAATTAAATTTTATTAAAACAAATGTCTATTTGCATTATGGAAAAAGACCACCAATATCCTCCCCTACACTCATTTTCCCTTCCTTAATGCGTTTCTTTATTCTCTTATTCGTTTTACCCTTTATATTTCCTGATTTTTTATTTTTTTATTTAGTTTTTTTCCTTTAGAAAGGGGGGATGTCCTCATTCTGTACATTTCCCTTAATTTATTCTCTTCCAATTTTATTTTAAAGTAAACCAGTCCCTTACACTTTACATTGCCATTAGAATTACATTTACTCTTAACCATTTTTAGTTACCTGTAGCTTTCTTGATTATTTGTTTGTTTTATTTAATTCCCCTGACAATTTTGTATTCCAACGTACTTATAGGAGGAGGTTATCCTAAATGTTTTTTGTATGTTTCTAATTTCTCTCGAAGGCTTCACATATTGTCCTCTCTGCTTCCTGACACTTAGAAAGTATTCCATAGCCTAGACAGTGCAAAGACTCCTGAGGTCCCCAAAGTGACTCTGATTGACTGATCTAGCTCGCGTTGACTCACACACAGAACATTCATACATCTATGAGAGGCGAGAGTCAACTGTTGTTCAGACTGTGGCTCTTGTATATAGTGCTTTATTTCACTTTAAAGAAGGATCTAATTTCCCGGTTATGATGATTAGGCCTGGCTAAATTTTAAATATGCACATGCAGGCTGAATCTCAAAAGAGTTCTGAGCTTCACTCATGTGAATTGCATGTTTTTTTTGTCATTTCCTGGTCGTATACATTTCAAGCAGTTTTCACCTGCAGGAGATTTACACGAGCAGAAAATGTTCCCCTGGAGACATTTTCTCCTTGTTACAGTATTCTGCAAATATCTCGCATGACCTTTTTTTCCACGGTATGCCATTGAATGAAATTTTCACGAGCTACCAGCCAAGCACGTTTCATGCAATGTGTGTTCTTATGGAAAATTATGTATATTTCAGGAAAAAGAATTCACAATTTCAGCCACCCTCTAGTTTTAAACAAACTGAAGCCTTCCCACAGCTATCTGCGTTAGGCATTGTGCAGAGATGCATGACTCAATTATAGAGAGGACAATGGTATGTTCAAAGGAAGCCTTAGACATCTAGTCTTGCCCTCTGACCTTTCAGAGATTTGGGCGTGCTGGCCATTTTCTCAACCTTCCTATGAGCTAAGCCACTACTGGGGAATGTTCTGACGCAATCTCAAGGAATAATTCAAGTTCCTCATTTCATTGGTGGTCCAGATGATGAAAGCCATTTGCCGATCAGACATACGCAAGCTAGGTTTGCCATCTTCCATGTGTAAATGTAGGCCCAATTGTGGCTTTTATAAATAGTCTTTAAGCATCCCTCCAGCATTGAGGAGGGTGTTTGGTCAGTAGGTTTTTACTTTCCGCACAAGTAAATGCAGCCTTCTTTCGTGTTCTGTCTTCATTGCACTAGTCTGTTTGTCCTGGCGGCCATCTTTGTTAAGGACAGTGGCGCAGGCTACTTATGTAGGTGCCCAGCTTTCACCGGGTCTTCTGGGGTTATTATTCTTTATTAAAGCCAGGTTTGCTCTCTTTCACGGGTACCTTGTGATTCCTTACATGCGCAGAGCATAGCCATGTATTGTAAATGGTATTTATATTTGTGTCCGGCATTAAATACAAGGTGTACTAAGCAGACATTTCTCAAAACGGAGCCACCATCAACCTTCCTAGTGTTTTGGAAGACCTGTGTTCCCAAAGAGCTCCTTCGAGGGAGCAGTCACTTTAAGGGCAATATGAATTGTGCCAGTGAAATTCAACCTCCATGGGCGTTTGGGTGTTTGGGTGCACGGGTGGGAATGAGGAGTAGGATGGTCAAGGGCCGTTTGTGTAGACGCGTAGAATCTGCCTGCTTACACTTGTTCTTGGGCTCCGACTAGGGTTACATGTTTTACCGGGAGAGTTCGACTTTACGGGCCATTTCACACTAAGAAGGGCATGTGGGTTAGTCAGCATAGTGATGAGTCCTGTTTCTTCACCCTGTACCGTGCTCGCAATTCCTGCCACCCACAGCCGAGAACTATGGAGCCTGGTTGAGAGGAGAAGCAGAATGACATTTGCATTGACATGGAAGAAACAGGATTTACCTTCAGCCTCCTGACATAACACTCCCCGTTAGGATAGGATCGACCCACTGCATGCCCATACTGTGATCCCAGGTGGTCATGCTCCTCTTCACTGAACAAAGTCTGGATCAAAAGCAACAATCTCTTGTACTCAAGCAATGCATTCAAGCAAGTCTCACAATCCACTCCGCTGACACCTTTTCCAAAAAGCCATGCACTATCCGTGTCTTGCACTCTGATGATTAGCAAAATATCACACTCCGTGTCTTGCACTATGCTGATGCCGTTTCTGCAAAGTCTTGCACTCTGAGGATTGCACTCTCTGGGGCTGCCTCTTCAGCAAAGTCTTCAGATCCCTTGGGGCCAGACACATGCATCTCAGCCGCCGTTCTATCTACTCCCTGTCTCCTAGGCTTGTTCTCCTTCATGAACACAAGTATGGAAATCATCACGTGAACTCTGTGAGGCTTCCTCCGCTCATTACATGCAAAAGAGCCTCTGCCTCCAGGTTCCTCTTTTTACCTGCAACTCACAGCGTTCTGCTGGTCTTGTCCATTGCTCTTCTGAATGCTTTGCTGAAAAGCATATGGCATGGATTCCTCTTGAACAGAATGAGAAGAATCCAGATGACCGCGGCACCAACACAAGAACTCAGAAGACTTGAAAGGTCATCGAGAAAGTAGAATGTTCTGCCAGAAGTTCATATGGTGCACATAAACACAGTTACACGACCCATGTCTGAGATACTGACCTCCTGCCCTTCCACTTACTGGCTAATGTTGTACCCACACCCAGTGTCTTCCTTGCACATGACAGTGTTCTTGACCCAGGAGTGGGCTGGCCTGCAAAGTCTGAGGTGTGGCCAGGTGCATGTCCCCTAGGTGAGGGCTTGTCGAGAACTCACAGGTTGTCATTTACTGTGGCCATCTTTGGCCTATTCTGCATGCTTATTGTCTTAATCATCAACTGGAGAAATTTAATTGCACCACCATCATCTCAGAAACTAAACTGTGCTCCAAATGTGGTGCTTAATTCAACTCGCGTCTTTTGGGTCTTAGATGACTTCATTTTTTCTGTTGGTCCCAAATGCCTTTCTGTTAGAGTAGGCATCTGCAGCGACAGTACACTGGACACACAACTCGAGCTCAAGCAGCTATTACTTGGAGCTCTGAATATGTTCTAGTGAGGGTGGTTAAGAAATTATTAATGGGAGGGACAAACAACTGTGTACGAAATCCTGCAGAGACTACCCATTCAAACCCATAATAGGATTTCAAACTGCCCTGTGTCTTACAAACCAACAATTATCTATGATGAACAGCATGGTCCATATGTTTGTAAATGCACTATGCTATCATTACAACATGCATGGTTTGCGCGTGTCTAGCAACAATTCGGTGAGCATGCAAGCTACAAATCCAAAGGTGCTTTAAGTGACTGAACTAAGTTTGAAAACAGCTTTAATGGAGGCTCTTGCTACAAGGTAATAACCATATTATAATGCACTCAATTTTGTTGCAGTTTAAAGGTAACCTGTATGCTACATTGGTATTTGTAGTAGTCCTTACTGTACGCAGAACAAGTCTTCCACATTTTAATAGTATTACTGAGTTAATATTAGGTGCATGTCAAGGAGTGCTACCTTCATGCTTTTTTTCTCAGTGCCTTCACCGTATCTCCAAATATTTTGGAATGGAGGAAATGCCATACTGTGTTACATTGTATTAGGACAGTAAACTCTTCATCATTTCCATGAGTTCTTGGATCTGTCGGGAGCAGTTCATGTAGAGCGGTTGTCTGCGAATGGTAGGTTTCAGTCCGGTAGCGGTCATAGTGGTCTTTGCAAATTACTCTCAAACTGAAGTCTGCAGTTAATTAATTTGTGGTTATATGGTGGTCACCTATCATTTAACATGCATCTGTAAATAATCGTAGAGTCAATATATTGTATTGTGTGAGCCAATATGTGTGTTGTGTGTAGTTCCAATGAAGGAGACCTTTTACTGAATCTGAATTCACAGACGGTATGACAAGGGCATGTGGTGTCTTGTAGACAAATCCATGTGCCTTTGTCTACAGTTAATTCTGTCACTGTAAGAAATTGGATTGTTGATTGACTGGGGTGTGAGCTCTGGTCAAGCAGCAACCACAGTACGTGTCAGGCTGAGGCACAAGCCAACCCTAAATTAACCTCTGCTCAACCCTCTGGTAGCGTGGTACGGAGTAGTCAGGCTTAATTTAGAAGAAATGTGTAAAGTATTATTGCAACACTCCAAACAGTAATAAAGTGAAGACACCACACAAAAAGGATCCCGTAACCTGCTTAGAACAATGGAGTCATTTTCAATAAATAAAACAAGACCAAAGCAACAATAATCCAATCAGTAGAGCCGGCGATATGCAAGTTTAAAGATTAGAGTGAAAATAGCACCAAAAAGCACAAAGCGCCAACTCTGGATATCTGGTCACGCTAGACCGAGACAAAGTCAGAAGTTCAGGTCAACCGCAATGGAGCGCGGGACAGCTACAGGGACCCAGCTAGAACAAAGTACCTTAAATCCTGGTTTGCAGAGTGTTGCAACGCTGCTTGTCGAAGATGTGTTGTGCAGCTGAAGCCATGTGTCGGTTCCGAGATGTGGCAAGGCTGTGATGTGAGGTCGTGTGTTGTCTTCGAGGATCCTGACGATGAGGACTTATGATGCAGAGACCAGCGTAGAGGATGCATCGCGCAGTCGAGGCGATTTGTTGGTTCCGAGAAGCTGCTAGGCTGCGATACGGAGTCTGGTGTCATTGTCGAGGCTGCCATTGATGAGGGGTGCGAGGGCCTGCGCCGAGGATGCATTGCACAGTGGTGTTTCCGATGAGGCAGTGGGCTGCTATGCAAAGTGGGTTTTTGCGACAGTGACGATCAATGCAGCAGCAGTGATGTCAGTTTTGCTTGAGGTTGCTCCGCACAGCAGAGGAGATGCATTGGTTCCACCGGATCCACAGAGGCTTGTAAAACACCTTAGGCCCATTTCCAAGGGTCCAGGACTGGTGTGGTACTATTTGGCAGGGTAGACTCACAGATGGCAGAGTTCTGGTGCTGGGAAGTTTTTGGAGCCTTCGGTCCTTGAGGCTCAAGTCAGGAGGCCAGCCAACTAGCCCTAGGAGTCACTCTGGGGTGTTGGGTTCAGCAGATGCAGGTCCAGTCCTTCTCATCCAGGCAAGAGGGCAGCAGGTCAGCACAGCAGAGCAGCAGTTCAGCCGAGTGGTAGTTCTTTTGGCAGCACAGCAGTCCTTCTTCCTCGCAGAGTATCCACAGGTCTAGAAGTGTACTAAAGAGTTGGTGTTGCAGGTCCAATACATATACCCAGTTCTGCCTTTGAAGTGGGAGAAGCTTCCAGAGATTCCTCTTTTAAATGCACAGGTGCCCTGCTTCCTGGTCCTGGCTCCAGATTAACTACATGGGGTATGCAGCCTTTTGTGTGGAGGCATGACACAGCCTATTCAAGTGTAAGTAGGGCTTTGCCCAGCTCCTCTCTCTCATCCTGCCAGTGATGGCCGATCCAGGAACACCTAAGCTCTCTATTGTGTGTGGCTGTCTAGAAGGAATACAGAAAGCCCAACTGTTGACTACACAGTTATGTGACCCAGAGACAGGCCGCAGGCACCAAACAGCTAAGACAAGAAAATGCCAGCTTTCTAAAAGTTATATTTCCAATATTGTAATTAAAATCATTAAGAGAGGATTTTTCATTACAATTCCAAATACACCAAACAGGAACTGGTTACCTATTCCCATTTGGAAGCTACAGCTTATTAAATGTAATAATGCTATCCTTTCGGAGAGGTAGGACTTGCAGTAGTAATACATGAATTTAAGAGATTTTCACTACCAGGACATCTAAAACTTAAAAGTACATGTTCAACTTTTTAAATACACAGCACTCTGTCCTTTGGGTTGTCCAGGGCATGCTCTAGGGTGACTTATGAATATTATAAAGGAAAGTTTAGACCTGGCAAAGGTTTATTTTGCCAGGTCAAAATAGTAGTTTAAACTGCCCACGCAACCTGCCATGGCAGGACTGAGACATGTTTAAAGGGCTACTGAAGTGGGTGGCACAATAAGTGCTGCAGACCCACTTGTATAATTTGATTTACAGACCCTTGGCACATGTAGTACCACTTAACTAAGGACTTATAAGTAAATTAAACATGCCAATTGGAGATAAGCCATTAATACAATATTTAGGGGAGAGAGAACAAGTACTTTTGCACTTGTTAGCTGTGGTACAATGCACAGAGTCCTAAGGTCAACAAAACAAATTCAGCAGAAAAATACAGGAGGTAGGCTAAAAGTCTGGGGGTGACCCTGCAGAAAGAGACAAGTTCAACAGTCACAAGCAATATTTTCTAAAACTATGTACATAGAGGAAAACTTAATAACGCTTTTAGGACCTTATTTAGTAGATGGGATGCTCTTTCAAAATATGGCAGATATCCCATCCACAGTATTACAAGTACCCTATGCTGTTGTAATATGGCAGATGGGACAGCCACTATGTTTGTGAGTCTCTCATATGCCAAACTCTAGATTAGGTTCTTTGTTTCCTGCAAACATTTAAATAAAACATCGAAACAGCAAGAATATACTCTGCTCGCATGGGCCTCAACAGTCTTTCTTCTCAAATTAAAGCCCTCGAACCACAAAGTGTACATTTGGGTTGATGTTGTTTCAGAACAGCAATCTACTGTCTTGGGTCGGAACAGCTGCAGAGACAGTCTGCCCATGTTGGAATTGGCATCTTTTATGGGTGATGGCAAGTGACGTGATAACTAGTGAAGAACAGTAGGTCTTGTCAGGTTGTGCCATTTCCTTCATTTTCTGCTTAAATACACCTGCTTTGTGAGCTACTGCAAAGCACTAGGATTATTGAGCACCCCAAAATCCAGATGTGGCAAATTAATTACATCATTAGTTGGCAGTTAGACTTTGTTTATTCCTCCCAGACAGCCACACAATAGAGGGATTAAGTGTGCTTAGATGGGCCATCAACTGGCAGGCTGTGTCAAGGGGGGAAGCTGGGCACAGTCCCATTTTCAACTGAATAAGCTGTGCCCTACCTTCACACAAAGGACTTGTCACCACTTCATTGTTCATACTGCCAGCTTGGAGCCAGGGTTGGGGAGGCAGGAAACTTCAAGAACTTTAAAAGGGAATTCTCTAGAAACGTCTACTTAAATGAAGGCACCAGGTATAAAAATGGCACCCTCAGACCCACACTTCAGTTCACTTTCCGGATATGCGGAAGGACTCTCAAGGACTGGCTGCTGGTGTGGCCTGTTGTGTACTCCACAAGACTGCTTTTCTGCACCTGGAAGGACTGCTTTGCTGCCTGGAGCCTGCCGTGAACCCTCAGAGGCCTTCCCTGCTGATTGGGTATACAAATAAGTGATGAATAGAATGCTTGAATTAATCTCAGCCACTAGTAATTACTCAGTACTTCATCCCAATCCATTGTCATTTTGCACACCATGCCACCTCAGTTTGGATCCAGCTATATGCAAATCAGTCTTGACTCTGCTCCAATTGGAACAGTCCAGCCCGAACTGCCAAGCCAGATCCTCCCTGAACCTGAACACGAGCAACCCAGGGCCAGTTTTGCCCTAGTTATGGGCTCATCAGCCGGGTACAGCTTGTTTCCAGTGACACAGTGTGCACGGGACCCAAGTCTGGGTATACCCATCCCACTTAGGGCGACAAACCATAGTATACAAAAAGAGTGATGGTTGGAATGCTTGAATTAATCTCAGCCATTGGTAAATACTCAGGGCCAAATCCTGGTTCATCAGTTCATTACTATTTTGCACACCTTGTCACCTCAGTTTGGACCCAGGTATATGCAAATCAGTCTTGACCCTGCTCCAATTGGAACAGCGCAGCCCAAACTGCCACGCCAGGTCCTCCCTGAACCTGAACTCAAGCAACCCAGGACTGATTTCGCCCTAGTTATAGGCCCATCAGCCAGATACAGCTTGGTTCCAGTGACACAGTGTGTATAGGACCCACATCTGGGCATACGCGTCCACTTAGGGAGGCAAACAGTAGTATACAAAAAACTGATGAATGGAATGTTCGAATTAACCTCAGCTACTGGTAAGTACTCAGGGCCACATCCCAGTCCATCATTACTTCGCACACATGCCACCTCCGTTTGGACCCAGCTATGTGCAAATCATTCTTGACCCTGTTCCCATTGGAACCGTCCAGCCCGAACTCCCAAGCCAGATCCACAAGCAACCCAGGACCGGTTTCACCCTAGTTATGGACTCATCATCCAGGTACAGCTTTGTTCCAGTGACGCAGTGTGCAGTGGAGCCCAATTCCACTGCTCAAACCCAGAACTACCAGAGTGACTCCAAGGACTAGTTGGCTGGCCTACTGATTAGAACCTGAGGGACAGAAAAGGCTCTAACCATCTTGAACTGGCACCTGGACTCAGCCTGAGTGCATTGCCGGTCGACCTGACTTCATGGCAACTCCCGCTACGTTCGTCTCCACAGCAGCAAATTCTATTCAGTGGCCCTTTACCAAATGAGTATCTGGCCTCGTGGAACTCTCATCGGCTACAGCCTCCAGCCTCGTCCCGCTGTAGATTTCCAACTTTCAAAAAAGAGACTAAGTCCAACGTAGAAATCTTCACTGCGACTTCTGCCAGTGGCTCTCTAATGATGATGCCTCTTCCTCAGACACTGCTTGCAGCCTCGCCCCGCTTAACTTTACCTTCTCAGAACACTTTTTCCTGGAATATCTTCTAAGTCCGAAGATAAGTGCCGACTGGGCCCAATCCACTTTTTATTTCCAACTCTCGCTCCATCGCAGTCGACCATATTTTTCGACATTGACATGGTCTCTGGTGATTAGATGTCCTCAGTTGGCGCTTTGATATTTTAGGCACTAGTTTTTGCTTTAAATTTAAAAATTCATAATTCTGGTTCTACTGATTTAATTTTTGTCTTTTTGGTGTCAATTTTTTTTTTTTTAAATTCAGTCTGTTTCTAGGGTTGACCCTGCGAGTGCATGCACTATCGCAAGCCTCTCGCTTGCAATACACTGTTATTAACAAAAAGGGCTCGAAGCCAGTCCATTGCTTACCCATTTGTTGGCTTGTGTGGCTCTCTTCTTTAGAGCCTCGTAATTCGTCAAGGGAGGTCTAACATAATTTCCGTTCCTCTCTGTGGAGCAGGGACCAAGCACTGATTGATTGTTAACTAGTGGCTGTCCGCTGCTCCCAATGTGATTGAGGTACTATTTTGTTCTGTTTAACTTTTAGTGCCTTGCAAATAGAAGGTATGTGACTGGCAAATAATGCCTTGCAGGACAAACAAAACTGCAAAGTTTTATTTTCAGTAGTAAACTTTGTTTTATTTTGCTTAGTCTTCTTTTCTCACTTTGCAATCATGCTTTCTTTTGTTTTTGCTCATGAGCTCTGTTCTCAAAAGATGAGGATTATTTTATTGCGTAGTGACATTGTTTCTTTCTGATGTGTAATTTCTGAAATATGCATTCAACACATAATTGTACAGTACACATCAATCCACTCTACTCCAATGCGTCCCACTCCAATCCATGCCATTCCACCCCACCTCACCCTACACCATTCCACCCCGCTCAATCGAATCCACTGCAGACCAATCCAATCACCCCACTCCAATCCAAACCACTCACCCAAATCCAATCAACTCCAATCCACCCCACCCCAATCTGCCCCACTCCAATTCGCCCCACTCCAATCCAAAACAATCTGCCCCACTCCAATCCAAAACAATCTTCCCCACTGCAATCTTCTGCATGCCAATCTGCCCCACTCCAATATAAAACAATCTGCCTCACTCCAATCCAAAACAATCTTCCCCACTGCAATCTTCTCCATGCCAATCTGCCCCGCACCAATCCAAAACAATCTCCCCCACTCCAGAACAATCTGCCCCACTCCAATACAAAACAATCTGACCCACTCCAATCCAAAACAATCTGCTCCACTCCAATCTGCCCCACTTCAGTCTGCCCCACTCTAATCCACCCCACTCCAATCTGCCCCACTCTAAACCGAAATAATCTGCCCACTCAAATCCGCCCCACTCCAATCCGCCCCACTCCAAACCAAAACAATTTGCTGTACTCCAATCCATCCCACTCCAGTCTGCCCCACTCCAATGCACTCCAATCTGCCTCACTTAATCCAAAGCAATCTGCCACACTTCAATCGCAAACAATCTGCCCCACTCCAATCTGCTCCACTCCAGTCTGCCCCACTCTAATTCGCCCCACTCCAATCTGAACCACTCCAATAAAAACAATTGGCCCAACTCAAGACTGGCCCACTCCAATCCAGAACGATCTACCCCACTCCAATCTGCTCCACTCCAATCTGCCCCACTCCAGTCTGACCTTCTCCACTCTGCTCTGCCCCTATCCGCCCCACTCCTGTCTGCCCAACTCCAATCCAAAGCAGTCTGCACCACTCCAACCTGATCCACTCAAGTCTGCCCCACTCTTATCTTCCCCACTCCAATCCGCCCCACTCCAATCCAAAACAATCTGCCCATTCCAATCCGCCCACTCCAATCTGCTGACCTACTTCAATCCCAAACAATCTACCCCTTTCCAACCTACCCCACTCTAGTCTGCCCCACTCTAGTCTGCCCCACTCTAGTCTGCCCCACTCAAGTCTGCCCCACTCCAATCTGCTCCACTCCAATCCACCTCACTCCAATCCACCTCACTCCAATCCACCCCACTCCAATCCAAAACAGTCTGCCCCACTCTAATCCGCGCCATTCCAATCTCCCCCACTCCAATCCAAAACAATCTGCCCACTCCAATCCAAAACAATTGGCCCCACTCCAACCCACCCTATGACAATCATCCCAACTCCAATGCACTCCAGTCTGTCCCACCAATCTGCCCACTCCATTCTGCCCCACTCCAATCCAAAATAATGTGCCCCTCTCCAATCCAAACAATCTGCCACACTCCAGAACAATCTGCCACACTCCAATCAGTCCCAATCCAATTCGCCCCACTCCAGTCCATCTGACTCCAATCCACTCACTCCATCACAATTAACCCCAATCCACCACAACACACCCCACACCAATTCAATCCACCCCAATCCAATCTACCCCACTCAAATCCACCTCACCCCAATGTAATCCACCTCACTCCCTCCCCAATCCACTCCACCCCACTCCAATCCAATCCACCCCATTCCAATCCGAAACAATCTGCCCCACTCCAATCCAAAACAATCTGTCCCACTCAATCCAAAACAATATGCCCCACTCCAATCGAAAACAGCCCACCCCACTCCAATCTGTCCCCCTCCGATCTGCCCCACTCCAATCCGCCCAACTCCAATCTGCCCCACTCCAATCCAAAACAATCTGCCCCTCTCCAATCTGCCCCACTCTAATCCACCCCCCTCCAATCCACTTCACTCCAATCCATCTCACCCCAATACAATCCACCCCAATACAATCCACCCCACCCCAATCCACCCCACCCCACCCCAATCCACCTCAATCCAATCCACCCCACAAGCCAATGCTTGTTCTGAATTGGTGTGGGATTTTTCTTGTGTTCGTTTTCACCTCATATACTGTTTGTGTGCTGCATAAGTACTTTACACATTTCCTCCAAGTTTACCTGACTGCTTTTGTGCCAAGCTGCCAGAAGGTTAAGCATGGGTTAATTTAGTGACTTTTGTGGTTCACCCTGACCAGGATTGTGGCTGTTGCTTGAACATGGTTAACAACCCAGCCAACCAACAACACAATTTCTCACACTCCCTGTGAAACTCCTCGGAGCTACTGTGTTCCTGCAAAGCTTATAAATCCCCCAATACTGGCTATATATATATATATATATATATATATATATATATATATATATATATATATATATTTCATTGAGTCCTTTCATATCTCTGTAGCATGGCAGAAGCATACCAATTCTGTAGATCTCAAATGATTCCAGAGCCTGCCTTTTTGTTTTCCTAATTTTGGGTTCTACTGTGAGAAATAATCTTTATCACCTTCTGTAACCGCAGATCACCTGCATCATCCAGGTAGTGACTGCCCTTCATAATGAAATGCAAATAGTTGTAGGCCACGTAGATTTTTTCATTTTTAGGTACATAATAAAACCTGACATTTTGTTCTGGTTGTTTTTAATTTGTATTATTTAAACTGTAAACATTATAACCATTGTATGAAACCATATTTTTTTCTCATCCACTAACACATGCTGCAAGTGCTTTAATTTCTATTTTGCCTGACGCTCACAACTTTTTTAGGGAGATGTTTTGTGATAGCTAGGAGTGTTTGTTTGTTTGTTCTGCACTGTTTTGGTGAAAAGTGTGATGTTGACAGTGCTGGGATGAGAGAACGGTGTTATTTCTTGTCTCAGGGGCGGCAGGCGGTGATATTTCATGTTCAAGGGTAGTATGTTTTCTATTTCCATCGGGTGGGTAAAGTTTTTCCTAACATGGTGCTGTTACATTCTGGATCCATGAAGTTGTCATTGCCGCTGTCACGCGGACGGGAAGTGCCTGCTTTAGTCTGGTGTAGGGACAAGGACGTAGCGTAATGGATGTCAAAGGCAATATCATGTTTGCAGCTCAGTAGCCATTGCAGGGAAGGATGACACCTTTTCACGTGCAAAAAATTGTTGACCTTCTTCTTTCAAAGATGGGTATGGCTGCCCACTAATAGTACTGACCAGGAGAACTGCTGAGCTCTGGTCAACAGTTTACCCAGCTTCACCATCTAGCCCATATTCATATAAAGTCCAGCCATGTCACGGGAGAGGTCTTGAACTTTTGCACTATAAATTAAGAAAATTCTATGATAAGTGAGGAAAGGGATAATTAGATTTTTTTCCCCCATGACTCCAGGAGTTGTACCATGATGGGCTTTACTGGCTCAGTGCACAGTGGACCGCCTGTTTTCATGGTAGTCAATTCATTTAGCCCGATATTATTCTGAGGTAGGACTTAATTGTAGACAGCACAGGCAGGTGAATTTTTTAAGTGGTGGGTCATAATAGCTTGTGCCAAAGTAAACAGAGCAAGTAGGCCACGTTTCCCAAGCAGGGTTTGTGGGGCGAGGGGGTTATCCCGCTCCAAAATCTTGAATAGAACAAAATGCAGCAAATTTACAGAACAATTTGCCAAGGAAACTGAATCATATAGGTTTAAATTGCTGCCTGCTTATTGCATGAGATTTTCTGCCCCTCAACGACATGTGAAAATGTTGTAAATGGGCCTTGTGAGTCCTCCCAAGGCATGGGAAAAGTGGGAAAATGAGGTCTGAAACTTTAATGCATTCACATTCTAATCACTGCTTTCCCGCCTAGCTAAGTGAGTGACCCCCCCAGAAAATCAGTCCATCACCCTGTTCCTTTGTTTCATTTTCTGACAAAATGAGGAACATCCACACACAATTTGAGTATAAGTGCATTTTGTAAAAAAAAAAAAAGCATGTGTAATTTATTTTAAGGTGATGAGATATACTGATTGGTTACTTTAAGCAGAACAAGGCAATGATTCCGCTTCTTTAAGAGGTTCCCTATAACCTGACTTGTGAAAGCGTGGCATTGCTCTGTGCCACCCAAAATGGTTGAGGGACTGGAGTAGCAGCATCCTGGTCTTGGTGCACTCTCCTCTCTAAACCGGAAGTGATTGTTGTTTTTCTGTACACTACATATTTCAGACTGTTCTGGAGTATTGTCCTTGTTGAGAAGATTGGGAAATAATTTCAACTAGATCTGAGTGGTCGGTCATTGGAGTCCCCTCATCCTCCGACAAGAACTCTGGTGCAGGACTTCTCTTGCACATGCAGTACACGGAAATGAAATGCAGATTGTGGTTGCACATGTACTGTTCACCGTTAGTTGTACCTGAGTTTCTCTCTTTTACAGTACCGAGAGCATGCCACTGGCCTCCAAGTCTCTGGGGATACATGCTGGTGCTGCTGCTCTGTTCATTATCAATTGTCCTCGAGTCCACCCTAATCTCGCAGGATTAATGGACCCTGCCCAGGGGTGCAACTGCATTGCTGATTATCAGCTGTCCTTAAGTTCCATTTCAGTCACACATTGCAGAATGAATGTGCGTTTCATGAATACCACAGGAATCCTTTTCTGGAAGATATAGAGGAAGATATTAATAATCTATTTAAATCGTCAAGCAATAGACAGAATGAGCATTTGACCATTGTGAGAAAGTCATCCTTTTTTTGCCCTGATCACCACCATTGTTTGACTGATACTGGTGGTAATTGACTTTGACTGTGCCCTGGGCTATCTAATCAGGCCCAGGGTCAGTGTTCTGATTAAAAAGGTATATGGTAATTAGGAATCATTACAATTGACAATGACAGACCCCTGAACGTCCCTAGTATATAATAAGGCAAGAGAGATGCAAACTAGCTATAAGTCCCTAGTATATAATATGGCAGGGAGGTTTAGAGGCCCATTAGATTTCCTGCACTGAAGTGTGCACTGCTGTGTTGCCTGCTGTCATTTTTTTTTTTTTAAAGCCCTGCTTTGCAGACTGTTTTTAAAAGTAAATTACATGCAAATTCGACTTTGGAATTAAAGGTACTTCCAAAGTGGTATTCTACCTTATTTGTACATATCAGTCACCCCTAAGGTCTCCCCTAGGTGCCCCAGGGGTGGGGTGACATGTAACTATAAGAAGGGACATTATAAAAGATGTTTTATATGCTGTGGTGAGGGGAAAATGGGCCAGTTTCGTTTTTCCCCATTGTAGCATTTGAGCTCAATAGGCTAGCATGGAATTACTGTAATACAGCGTAACTATTGAGAGGAGTGAGCTAAAAGAAGATTTCAAGGACTTAAAAGATTGGTAATGATAAATCCAACAAGTTGCCACTTTTGAATGTGTCATAACTAATTCAGAAAATAAGTTATGAACTTTCTTTTCTGTTAGCCAAAATACAGCCTTCTAGCAGCCTATCCTGATTGGTCAGCCTTAACATGCTTAGCCTAACTGCTTGAATGAGGTGGTAAGTGGCCTACATAGAAACAGAGGTTATCTGATGGGGAGAGCTCTGCAGCTGCAGAGAACAGGCCAGGAAAGTAGCTGGGGAAATCAAACTGGGCTTCAAAGGGAGCAGGATAGTAAGGAGTGCCAACCAGGCCTACCCCCTCTTCCTGTACCCCCCCCCCATCAGATGGCACCCCCAGGAATGGAATTTGAAGGAGATCTGGATTAGGAGTGTTAATGGAAATGAGCCACACCGGTAGGTTGGTTTAGCCAGGTCTTACTCCCAAGGAGAGGAATTCTCCATCTGGACTTTTGAAGTACAGTGCTTTGTGGGACAAGAATATGCCACACTTTGGAGGAAGCTGTCATGCTTTTTGGTGGCACCCTGCACTTCATTGGACTGGGTTGCCCCCCTGCTTGTCGCCCCAGATCATTGGACAAATATGTGAGAGCTGCATTGCAACTCAGATCTGCCTGAAACTTCAAGGAGAAGAAAGGTTACCCTGCTGGAACCCTGGTCTGCACCCCATAGGATTGCCCATTGAAGGACTGTGCCTGCTGCACACTTGTAACTACAGCCCTGAGGACTTTGCCTTGCTTCAAAAAGGATTCAGGAGTGGCCTTCCTGAAAGCAGCAGGTTAACAGAGCTTCCCTGCACCACCTCCCTCAAGAAATCCCCAGCTTGGAGTGCATCCAGTGGACTTTTAGGGATTTGGGTAGGTGCATTGTGTGAATTGTAGTTCCAGACTTTCAAGGACCATCTCAGAGCTTCCAGACCGGTGGATTTGTGTTTTGGACACTTTGAACCCGCAAGAGGAACTTCAGGAAGAAGTTCCAGAAGTTTGGAAAACTTTGGAGCAACTTTTGGAAAAGGCTCCATAAGTGGCCCGACTCGTCGACGAGAGTCAGGCCACCAATCTCGAACTTTGACCCTGTCTGGATTTCAGGTTTGTCTCGCCGAAAGCTCCAGAGCTCAAGACTTCCAGTATTTCATTGAGGCCTCGCTCTGAGCCAAGCCGCCATTGACGACTCGAATCCCAGCCTGAAGAGGAGCCTCGCCTGACGACGAAAATCCTCCAGAAAAGTTTCTAAGTGTGAAGGTAAAATTCTGTATCTGACCAGTGCTCCATCGCGGTCAGCCTCAAACTTTGACTTTGTCCCAGTCAAGCGCGATCAGATGTCCCGAGTTGGCGTTATGTTTTTAAGCACTAGAAAGTGTTTAATCTTTAAAAATTCATATATCTTCTGTTCTCTATATTGGATTTTTGTCATTTTGTTGTCATTTTAAAGATACAAATATTTCCTATTGTTATAAATTGGTGTGGGATTTTTATTGTGTGGTGTGTCTTACTTATGTAATGTATTGGTGTTTATAAATGCTTTACATACCTGCCTCCTGAGTTAAACCTGCCTTCTTGCTGCCAGCTACAATGGGTTGAGCCAGGGGCTAATGTATTGAGACCTTGACTGGACCTTATATTACGTTGGTGGCCTTATTGCTAGTGGTAGCAGCATACTTACCTCTACTAATAATCCACCTTCCATCAACCGTTATTTCATTTTTCAGATCACAGCAAAGCTAATGGGAGATAGTCACCAGCAGCATGGTGCAGCAGCAGCACAATGGCCCTCTGAGATCGGGAGGCAGCGAGATGCATACGACCTCTGCTTGCCAAAGTCAGGGAGCTTGTGCATCACCAGCACCAAGGCCTGGTCACCAGAGGACAGGCTTCAGCCTTGAGGCAGGACCAAGTACCTACTCTAAATTCAAAACAAATGTGTTTATGTGATTTAGTTGAGCTGTGCTGAGAGATCACATTATGATTGGAAAAAACAGCGTGCCACTATGCTTTCAGTTTTACATGTTTTCATAAACACATTATGTGATTAGGAAAAGCAGGTACACACTGTTTTTCAGGCCTCAATAGGGCACTTCAGCCCATCACACAGCTCAAACTAATAAAGAGAAAAATAACGAAGACTGTCACTTCTTCTTTCTTTGAAGTCCGTGACAGCAACAACATTTAAATGACAATTAACTTGCTGTGACTGCAGCTGCAGTCGCAGACGGGTTACATTCATTCTAGGAACAGAGCAGATTGAAGGCATGTGTGCAGTTAGGCTAGACAGAGTTTTGTTTAGAAAGGTAAACCAGCTTACAAGAGTACACACTGGTGAGTCAGCCCAGCCAATGGACGATAAGCTGCTCTCTCCGAGCCTCAGCAACAGAACATGTGTACTGCAGGAATCCTTGTCTTCGAGAAAGTTTTTGTGACAGTCAAAAGGAAAAAAAAATCCAGACTCTGCCCCTCTGTACTCATCATTCAATAAAAGCCACAAACAGTTGGGGAGGCGGAGCTTGAATTTCTGTGGTAAACTCCCACTCCTACATATCTCCCTTTGGTCTGTCTTGAACTGCCCCATCACATGAATCACTCGGGGTCACAGCAGTAAGCACCCAAACTCAGAATATATGCCGATAAAACTAGCCACACCTACCACAGTGATGTCACTGCCATGGTTTGTGTCTTCAGGGTGACATTTACCCTTGCCTGGCACATACACAAGTAAACCCCTGCCCTTTAGCTACCACCAAAAAGAGGTCCTTAACCACAGAGCACCTGTTATCCCCTTCAGTAGAGATGACCGTTGGTTCTCCTCCCTCTCCTCCCTCTCCTACCTGATGGTAGGGCAGTGCCCCTCATGTCCTTTAACACCAGCCGCCACTGCGGTCTAGCTCAGAAACAGAAAGAAGCAAACTATGCTCACTCTTTCCAAGCTGTCCTTTCTGAAACTGAAGCTCTAACTCTGAAAAATATCAGGTGAAATGCATTAACTCTGCACAGTGCAGATACATAAAAACAAGCATTTGGCTATGTGTAAGCCAGTGGAGCCCATTATGATACGGCCTTGGTTGCTTTTGGTGGAAGTGCACTGTGCATTGCACTGAGGCATCTCCATCAAGGATGCATAAGGGATAGAGGTCCCAGCCATTAAAACAATTTGAGCTCAGTGGAGGAAGGCGGTGGTTTGTGGCACTGAGGGCATAATTGGGGGGGAGTGGGAATGGAGGATACATTTTCAGGTGTAGGTCTGATAATATATGTAGCGAGGCATTGTGTCTATGTTTTTTGTCTGTTAGAGTGGAAACTATGCAATTGAAAATCAGTGGGTGAAAGTAAACACCATAGGGAAATGCTGACAGTGGGAGGTTGTGATGATCTGCAGTAATGGTTTATGGATGGTCTTCAGTCAAACTTAACATTTCTTCCTCTGGTTGCTCTTGGAATAGGAAATACACGCCTTTTGATTGGATTTATAGCATGGATCTATTTAATAACAGCCCTGCATTGTGGTTAGGCTCTTATTTGTCCAATTTGCAATCCACTGTCTCTGTCTGTTCCTCTTTTTAAGACATTCCTTGACCAGCCACAATAATTTTTCTAAAATTTTGCTACTTTCAATAGCAACTTCGCTTACATATTTTGGGGCCATGCATGGGTGGTTTGGGAAATTCTTCCCTCACATTCAGTCCTCTTCTCAATAGTGCAAAGCCCAGCACAAAATCTCCTGCTCTTGGAAGTATTCTCCGATGCCCCCACTAGTCTGCCATCCACAAGTTGGCCAACGGATAGTTCTGCTGCGTTGTCCTCACTTCATTTTTCAACAAACGTTTGTAATGCTCCTCTCCAACTTCCACTGCAAAACACTGACCTCTGCATCCTGGGGTAAGCCTTCTCTGCTTGCCATCACTACCTTTGGTGAGTCAAGTGTACAAAGGAGGTAACCTGATTATTGAATTGGAATGAAACAGGAGCTTAGGCCTCACAATCTTCTTATGCCTTTAGTTTCATCTTTAAGCATTAGGAGTGCTTAGAAACAGGCTCAGGTAAGGCAGCCACTCCTATACAAAATCCTTGACTCAGACTTCCCAACATCATGTGAAATTCAATGAGGTTGGCTAACACAAACACCCAACTTCCATCATAATATATGGGACAGTGGCAAGGTTTTAGCCATGGCACTATGATACTCGCCGTTTAATATTGGCTTTACACTTTACTAAAATATGCTGATTGTGAACTCTTTATTTAACGTTTATTTCCTCAGCACAGTCACATTTCTTTGGTGAGCATGTTCCCCGAATCTCACCATGGGAACCACTCACACCCCAATCGTTGTGTAAAGAGAAAGATTGAAACCATTGAAAAATTAGGCTTTTTTTGTATTAGTCTTGGTCTCCCCTTGAGACAAATCTTGCTCTCTTAGGTAATCAGTTTCTAAATATATCTTTCTGCAGTTTTTTTTAACAGAGGTAGGAACAATCTTAAATCAGATTAAACACTGTTAGTAAGTATTTGAAAAGAAATCAGGACTGTAACCCAGCAAACATTGAATTTTACCCATGGGAGAAGAACATCTAGGCTATAGTCCACTCACAGAAATATGGTGTAGTGGGAAAGTTATGAATCTTCAAACAAGGAGTCCTGCACTGTGGTGTTGGTACTCTTGCTCCGTCAAATACTTTGATGATAGCCAAATCATTTCCTTCCTCTAACTTTGGCTTCATAACTGCTATATTGTGACAAGAGGTGGGCGAGTCACTGAAGGCTCGAGCCAAGCTCAGACCAGATGCCTGGCTCTGGCTTAGCTCAAGTTTCTCTTGAATGCTCGAGCTCAAACCAAACTTTCATGTGGCTGCTGCCTGCCACCCACTCTCTAACCTCATGTGTCAAGAATTAAAGACAAAGCATTAATTTGTGATGCAAAACGTGGGAAGGAAAGAGCTGCCTTTCTAATGGCTGAATTGCACAATGTGAAACAAGAAAACTTGGGGTCAATCCCGGCTTCCTAATTTCGCCAAATTGTGTGATCCTAGGCAATTGTTTTATTTCACTTTTCCTCTGTTTTTTCATGATAATATATATATGGGCACCTTGAAATACTTGAGTTTAGGATGTCCGCTCTACTGACTTGCCTCTTGGTTCACTAATGGCATTGTTGGCAGGGTGGGTATGAATTTTTTAAGACCATGTTAAAAAACTATCACTTTTAATAAATGCTTCTCAATGCACTGATATAATCTTCTTCTGGGTAATGAAATACACTTTTTGAATTTTGAAGAGACCTTATCGCATTTTGGCGTTATGGTGTTCCTTAAGATGAATGGTCGCTACTGTCCCTTTACTTGAGGTAACATGTAAATAAGTACTTGCCAGTTTAAGAGCTTTCTGCACATTAGTACTCAGTCAAGTAAACCGCAGCCCCGTGCTGCTATTCACTAGGGGGTCGCAAGTAAAGGTCACAGGACTGCACGCGGCTCCGGCTGTATTTTGAGTATCCCTGATGATGGCAGCGGCAGCTCCTCCACTATGGCGGAGGAGCGTTGCCCCTCCACCAGCAGCCTCAAAGGTTGAAAAATAAAACGATAATAAAACAGGTTTATTATCTTTTTATTTTTCAAATTCTAAGTGCTGAGTCTTGGGGGCGGGCCATCACGGGGGCAGTCACGGAGAGGGAGTGGTGGGCACTGCATCAGTGCGCATGTCGGTTTGGATGGCCGATATAGGACAGCCAAACCGACATGCATACTGAGCTGCCTCCAACCGAGCTGCGTTGCTGGGTTGTAGACAGCAAACACAGGCTCCCAGTCTCTCTGGGAGCGTACATCCAGGCTTTCAGGCCAATCCTGATGCTCCTCTCATTCATGAGAGCAGCATCAGGATTGGCCCTAGGGGAGTCTGGGAGCCTGTGCTGCAGTCAGGAGCAGGAGAGCGGCGACGCAGTTGGTATGTTCTTTTTTTCTTCTTTTTCTGTATATTCGTTGTCATCCCCGCCTCTCTATTCTACCCTGACACCAGCCGCTACTGGATGATGGCAAAAAATTATTATGAGTAGAGCAGGGTGTGATAGCATTTGATTTCACCTATTTTAATGCACATTACAATACCTACAATGGTAATAATTGTAATGAACCACATTACACCCTTAAGCCAAGTGAGAAGAAAAACAAATTAAAGACAAAATAAACAGCACTGTGTGAAAGCATTGAATTCCAGAGAGTGGACATCACATTCCAGGTTATGAATTGTATTGCAGAACAGCATGCCCTTTTGCTAGGCAAGAATATCCCACACTAATTAGTAAAAACACCATCAAACATCATTGGATTTCAATTACTGTCAAGACCAGGGTAAGGATCTCACAACAGCACGCAGTGCTCATCTGTAACAAAATCAATCTCTTTCTTTCTTTAGCTCCTGATCTGTCTTTGGTGCTGGTGACTCGTTCTCTTTAATTAACTCGCTTCCTTTCGAGAGGTGTGGGCTGCCCTGCAGCAGGGTTGCTGATACCAGTAATGCCCAGCTTCCAGTTAGAACGGGTGAGCTTCCACTAGGGATCTTCACCACGCGTGTCTTGGCTCCTAAGCACCTACTGTGATCCCAGGGCTGTATGACCACGGTTTAAAGTGCTAAAAAATTGGTTTTTAATGGGCCAGATTTGCCTTGCAGGAGAGATATTTCTGTTTCATGATTCGTTCCCTTGTAACCACCCATGGACTAGGCCTGTGGTTTCATGAAGTCATCAAGCCTACTTTTGATACTCGGTTGTAGAAACAATATTTTCAGCCTTGAGTATTGATCTCTCACTTGAACGGTTTGAGGTTTCACTAGGTATGTCGGTACATTATAGATACTGTCTCCAAAGCAATGTGCACAATCATTGCCACTCTGACTTTTTTAATCTATTCATGGGATTTGAAATGAAAATGTACTCAAAGTCCTGTGAATCAGTGAGTGAGGGAATAAGGTATTTCACTAAGTGCCTGTACCAAACTGCTGATCTTTCAGTAGTGTTGATCAAAGGGATCCAGCTGTTGTCATCATGGCCTTTTAGTCGAATCTAAAGCGGCTGCAGAAGACCATGTCAGAAGAGGGTGCAAACTGGACTTTTAATGGCCTGACATACCATTGACGGGCGCATAAAAATGGTCACAGTTTGAGACCAGTATTTTTGAGACTTGTAAAGAATTTTTATGTAATAATAGGTGAGTCTGTTTCAACTCTACCTAAGGAAATGTGGTAGGAATATTAATGAGGTAATATATATAATATCTGTCTAGCGAGGTGTTGCTCGAGGTCTATGTGTGTTAGATGTAAGAGTGGAAATGATAGAATTGACAATGAGTGTGTGGAGGTAAATACCAAATTGCGACTCCCTCCAATCCATCACTGCAATGGTGACCACCATGTCTGTGATCGTCTTCAAATAGAGTAAACTTTTTTTTTTAATTCTTAAAGGATACAGCTCTGTGTTTAAAAAAATCTTTTTAAAGTTTGATTGAGAGTTGGCTGTGGTCCCCTGCACTGCTGCCTACTCTCCAACACACTTTTTTTTTAACATTCATAAAGGGGAAGGGGGGCCATGGTGACCCTTTACCTTTTGCGAATGAGTTACCACTACAACTGGGCAGTTGATAACTTTTCAATGTTTTGCAACCGTTTAGGGTCACAAAGCATTGATACATTACATACAAATCAGAATTTTGAATGGACGCCCAAACCCTGCTCCTTCCAAATGCTGATTCGATGCTGATTTCTACACACATTTGGCCATTCAGAAAACGTTTTTTGAATAGCGTTATTTGTTTAGTGCAAAGGAAAACGGGATTTGCATTCACAGACTCTCTAATTTACTGATTCAGGGGTTTGTACCTCTGGCCTGTAATTTTTCCGAGATTAGATATTTTTTTTTAGATATGACTTCTCTAGCTGGAATATAAAGTCTGCATGGGGGTAAGCAAGGGCTCCTCCAACTGGATATTTATAGACAATGATTACTTCTTTGAAGATTATGGTGGCTTGTACCAGTACCCAGTGGAGTTTGCATCTGGTACCCATGATGCATGTACTTTCCTCATTCTATACTCTCTGGAGTTTGGCTGATCAGATCATAGGCAGCCTCAACACAAGCCCTGCAGATGTCTAACCAGGGCACCCACTGCACCCGCAGGAGTTCCCACTGAATCTGTCTCCATTTCCTAATTACACGGAATCTGGTTTTTACTACATGACTGATCTCGGGCTGAGGTTTCATCAAACATAATGTCAGGGACGATAAACGATTCTAAAGTTCAATCATTTCCCCAACAATTAGGGAAATTTCACCCCTTTCTTCTGTATTTTTAGAGGTTAAAGTGACACCCAGACAAATGGCTTCTATCCTGAATTTGTGCAGGTGCAGCCTGCACTCTCTCACCCAAACATGAGAGGCCTCAGAGAATGTTCCTCCACGCCAACTACCGACTGAGGAGTGTCTTCAGCATATGACTCTCGATCATAAGGCCAAGGTGGTTAATAGCTGGTACAAGGGGTATCATACTCAGATAGCGGAAGTGCATTCACCAAATGCAACCTACTGTCTGCGGACGGTCATAACAGAATGAATCAGATCGAAGGCCCGAATGCCGATCCTATCAGCTGACTGTAACTGGAGAGTAGGTGCTTAGAGTCGACCATATGGAAGACATTGGAGAAGTCCACATACACATTCCTTCAGAGAAATCATCCTCAAGCTCGATCAGGGTGGCCTCCAAAGCATATTGTGTGATGGAACAGGCCATAAACCACACTGAACCAAGTAAAGGAGCTTGTTAGGGGTCTGGTGACTTAAGAATGTCTCCGCTGTGGGGATCCCCGCAACAGAAGATTTACTGTTGATCCTCTGGTTCCGGGTTGTTCTTTTTCAGAAGTAGGACAGTTGTTGCCATGTTCAGAGGTAGAAATTGTCCTTTCTTCATGCTCAACCAATATCAAATCTGTAACTGGGTTAACCAGTGTATTGTTGGGATCACACTTCCTGAGTAAGGAAATGTTGTCACCCCTGCAAAGTATACCTACATAACTCCGCCCCCGCTCCTTCGCTGATCCCAAGCTCTCCTCATATTCAATGTTACTTAAGGTATCTTTCTGAGAACTTAACAGGACAGGTGTTCGTTTGTTACCACATTTGAAAGCTAATTAAGTTTTGCTATCTCCTGAACTATGACCATTACAATTTAAATGTTATGGATATGCTGTTGACAAGAACGCCAATTTTCGAGATCTAAAGGTAAATATAAATTCATTAACCATGTTCTTCCATATACTCCCCCCTTGATTTTTTTGCACGAAATCTTTCTTTGCCTGGAAAGCTGCTTTGAGATTAGCAACTACTGTTTTTGGATAGTTAGATGTTAGCTTATTTCCTCTGTGTTTTCTCCAACCTAGTTTGGAAGTGTCTGGCTCCGAATGCCATCTTGTTTAGCTTGAGGGTAAACGATGGGAATAGATGTGCACAAGCTCTTACTGTCCCTACGGGGCTGACCCGCGGCATAGTTTTCAGGAAAGTGCTGACTGCTGAGCTGTTAATGCAATCATTTGAATGAGGTGAGAATCACAGACACAGCAGTGGCGCTTGATGGGTGCTCGGATTCCTGCTACGTGCGACTGACGCCAATATCCCTTTCGCACGCCATCCGCGAACAGCCACGATCTTTAACTCCAGCACAATGGAGCTCAATGGAGCTCTGAGCCTTTAGTTTACTTATTTATTTATTAAGCATTCTTGTATAGCACTTAAAAAGGCCCTAGGGCATCACAGCGCTTTACAGAGAGAAACAGAAGTAGTAGAAGCCAAGATACCCTACACTATGTCTGGTAAAGCATACATAATGGCAGGTTAGGAACCAATCAAAGGTCAATAAGAAAGAATAATAATCATTGTTATGTAAATTGAGACTCAGTACCAAAAGGCAAGCAAAAGTCCAAGCAAATCAAGAATATCCAGATATGTGCACTGTCGGAGATAATAGTGTCTGATATAAGGACAAAATGCAACCAGAAATTCAAAAATCCTGATTCATGCATGGACTGAAGAGGACTAAAATGGCAAAATCCTGAGATCAGATAGAAATAGGAGAGACATTTTGATGAAAAATATATTTTTTTAGTTCTCATTTGAAAGTGGATACTATTACTTAATAGTCTGTCTGTAAGGCGGAAAGGCATTCCAAACTCTAGAAGCACATCATGAAAATGACTGGTTCAAAGTTTGTTTTTGTTGACGATGGTGGTTTTTGTTTCCAACAGGCGATTATAAGCCCAACGACAGCCCTTATCCCTCTACTCTCACGAGTATCACAAAGCCAGCCAACTATACTGTTCACACAGTTACACTCTTCACCCAGTTGCCACTGGGTACTGTTGTTAGGACCACGGTTCTATAGGAGAAACATTTTTTTTTCTTAATAACTTTGACACCGTTTGATGAATCTTCACAAAACTTTTCAGGAAAAAAGTCTCACCTTCTCCACCCCAGCTCCTTCCTGGAAAGTTTCAGGTGATCCTTCCAGTGGGGTTAAGAAAAAGAGAGGGGGGTGGGGCCCAAAACACCTTTTCTCTATTAATTTTTCCATAGGAAAACTGAACAGTGATAACGCAAAATCTGCTGAATGGAATTACACCAAATTTGGCAGAAAGCTTGGCACTGAAAACGTGCCATTTGTGATTTGGTGTAAATCTGTTCAGTAGTTTTAGAGAAATTAAGGCTGAAAGAATATAGATATTTCACATAGCAGAGGATCAGCGAAGCCGACAGTTCTCGAGATGAGTTCTGATTGGCTGCCACCACTTCAACAATGATGTGGTGGCGGCCATCATAGGACTCGGGACTCAGTCCCAAGTCCTAGAAAAACATGAAAAACGATTTAGGAGGCAGGGTAAGGATACCCTGCCCCCGTAGGCCTGGTGGAGTGGGTCCCAGGGGCCCCCTCCCCACTGGGCAATTTTCTTCTTTTTTTTAATTTTGCCACAAATCCACAGTGAATTCCCAAATCCCTGGCAAAATTTGAAAACAACAAAACAAACCTGGTGGACCAGGGCCCCTGGGTGTGTGTGAAGGTGGGCAGTGCATTTGAATGTATGGGGAGGTGGCGTGATCTCCCTCCCCTCTAGGAGGCCCAAGGAACCCCATCCCCATGGGGCCATGCATTAATTAAATAGGAGGGAGAACGCTACCACCAAGCCTAGAACGGCCCTGGAGACCCCATCCCTGGGGACAAAACATAATTATAGAGGAAGGGAGCATGTAGCCTCTCCATCCTGAGGCAACAAAGGCCCCAGGGACCCCATCCCCTGAGGCCGGCTCAATCACTGTGTCCCAGGGAGCCAACCCCTGGGACACTGTTTCCCTGTATAACTTGTCTCCTAAAGTAACTATAACTAGTGCCTTCGCCATGCACTGCTTACAACCTCGCATATTACATCACTCATAAAATGATGATTGAATTTATTGATAAAATCACTTCAACATCTGGAATTACATCATTGATGGCAGGACTGTGCATGGTGAGGGCAAGAGTTAAAGTTACTTTAGGACACGAGATCTAGTTACTTGAGATAACTAGAACTGGTGAATTTCGGAGGAAATTAAGAACATATTAATTAATTAATTAATTAATTAATTAATTAACATAGTATGTTTTAAGTAACATTTTCACCTAACTATAACGTCTCTTTAACCTTTGTTTTTGTCCAGGAATATACATATATAACTTTTTTATCAAATATCTTTATCTATTGCTTTGCTCCACTGAAATTGGCATGTTATTTCCTCCTACTACAGCACTGGGCCATGGCTTTGCTATAAGCAACTGTGATTATCGACAAATCCAGTTTGGAGAGAATAAAATTGAAGGCACTTCCATTACCAGGGACTGCTAGTACATATGATTAGAAGGATGTCATTACAAGTGCTTCATAGAAATCAAGACATTTATTGAGATGTGCCAGTCTCTGGTTTTCCCAAAAAATCATGTTAAAAATGTATGCATAAAATCAGTTTGCTAAGAGTAAGGGATAAGGCGCTTGAATTTACCAGTACATATGTCTACTAGGTTGTCATCACAAATGTTTCAAAGTCATAAATTCATTTATTGAAGGTGGCAATTGTAACTCCTCTCTATAAGCCAGCTTTGGCATATTTACTTATCTTATAGAAAATTAGCACAATTTATCAGAGTAGCAAAATTGTCTATGTTAGTTGTTATGTTGAAGCCACACACACCTCAGCTTTGTAAAACACATTTGAAGCAATTGCATATGAGTAGTATTGACTTGAGGTACTGCAGCTTTGTGAAGAGTTTAAGCTGTTGGATCTGACTCAGTAGGGACATCTAGTAATGATTTGAGGTTCTGCAGCTTTGTGAAAGTCTTGCTAATCAGTTGCTCCTGACCCAAAGGGAATATCTACTAAAGTCTTGAAGGGTGCAGCCTTGTTAAAGACTTCAAGCTGTTGTTTCTGACTAGATGAACATCTATTTTTTTTTTTTTTTATTAGTGCACAAAAAAAAAAAATACAATTATTATAAACTGCAAAGCATAACACAAGACATCAAAGTATATCAACTATAATTTACAACAATATAAAAGAAAAAGGGGCAGCAATAGAAATTATGCACATTTTAATAATTTTTAGAACCCTCCTCCCACCCCTTCAGCCCTTGACCCCACCCTCCCCTCCCCCAGGGGTTGGACAAAAGGCAAAATCAAAATCACAAAAAAAAAAAAAAAAATCAAACTCAGTTGGCCTAGTACTTCTCAAGCCAAGCCGTCAATGGAGCCCAAATTTTTAAACCCTTAGAGCGGGCCCTCAGCCCTCTTTTCAAATAGATAGCTTTCTCAAAGTGATAATTTGCCAGTAAACGGGACAGCCATTGCTGAAACCTAGGAGGGGTTGGGTCCAGCCAGGCAGAAGCCAGGCAAAGACGTAATATAGCCATGCCGATAAACACAAAGTGCTCACCAGGCTTCCCTTGTAGTTGCGAATCAACCCCAAGTCCTAACAGAGACGAAGATAAAAAAACATCAAACCCAAGTACTTCCTTAAAAAAATTTGAGATTTCCTGTTTTATATCCCTAAAGGCACTACATGCATTAAACATGTGATTTAAATCAGCCTGAGATAATAAACACCGAGGGCAACAAGTTCCTCTTCCTGTTGCCCATTTAGCTATTTTTTTGGGAGTATAATAAAGTGAAAAACATGATTTGTAATATTGAGCCTGAAGTCGAGCCGGGATTAAGATTTTCTGAGCTAATTCTAACGAGTGAAAAAATAAATCTTCCTGCAATCCTATTTCTGTCTTCCATTTCCCAGCTCTAATCTCCAAATCATCAGGCAATAAAGCATTAAAGAAGGAGTAAACTTCTCCAATAGAAAGCGTAGCATTTTTCCTTAATCTATCTATCATAGCAATTTTTTCAAAGCCAGCAGGGCCGCCCCTTTTTGCTTAAAAATCCCGGACTTGTAAATATTTATAAAAGTCCCTCCGATCTAAATTATATGTAGCTTTGAGGCTATCAAAGCTAGCGATATTTGACAAAGAATATAGATCACCTAATTTAGATAGGCCAGCTTCACACCATCTTTTAGCAACAGAATCTCTAAATATTTCCGGTAGATTGGGATTATTAGAGATCGGAGTGTAGTAATTTAATCTCCCCAACCCAAATAATTTCCGTACTTGCCTCATAACTCCAAATCCACCAATTAGTGATTTAAATCGTACTTTTTATAATGACTGTCATTCAGAAATTTCCAAAGCCAGCCCCATGCATCCTTACCCATTATGAGTTCTATAGGTGATGGTATTTCATTGGCTATACTATCTCTCGATTTTTCGGAAATAAGAGTTAGATTAGATAGCAGGGTAGTGACCCAGTAGTATAAACGGATATTAGGTAAAGCCAAACCTCCCCTTTCTTTTGAGAGAGATAAAAATGTGTATGATCTTCTGGGTTTTTCATATGCCCAGATAAACCTTGAAAATAAATCTTCGATTTGTTTAAGACACGTGGTGGAAAATTCTAAAGAAATTGCCCTTAACAAGTACAAACATTTGGGAAAAAAAATCATTTTAATTATATTACATCTACCAATAATTGATAAGTGTAAATTGTGTATTCTCTTTAATTCAGTTTTAGATTTAGCAATCAATGGGTTGATATTACAATTAACAATTGTGTCCATATTAGCCAAGACATCAATTCCAAGGTATGTTGCCTTCTCTACCTGTCTACTAGTATCGATCATATTAACATTTTTACAAAGAATCTGAGTTTTAGTAGCATTAAGAGAGTACCCCGATACTTGCCCAAATCTAGCAGCTTCCTCTTCGATCTCTAATAATGCTGTATCGGGGTCAGGTGTAATAATAGTAATATCGTCGGCATACGCCAAAGTTTTAGTTTCCCACCCCTGGGATACAACGGGTCTGATAATCCTACTAGTCTCCAGAAGCCGTAAAAATGGATCGATATATAAAGCGAACAGCAGCGGGGAGCTTGGGCAGCCCTGACGCGTGCCCCTAGTGATTTCAAAGGAATCTGTAAAGCGCCGTTTATAAAAAGTTTTGCACTGGGTTGAAAATAAAGCATCTTAAAGGCCTGTACCAGCCCCTCACTGACTCCGACCCTCGACAGGGTCTCCCAAAGAAAAACCCAGGAAACCCTGTCAAAGGCCTTCTCGGCATCTAATAATATAAGTGCTATTGGTTTTCCTGTAATGGTGGCAGCATCAAATAATGATATGACTCTTCTAATATGATCAGTTGTGCCACGTCCTGGAATAAAACCATGCTGTCGGGGAGAAACAACCTTGTGAATAACCGTAGCTAAGCGTATGGCAAGAATCTTAGAGTATATCTTGTTATCAGCGTTGATTAGCGTAATGGGGCGAAAGGAGCCGGGGTCTCGTGGTGTTTTATTTTTTTTAAGAAAGACTATAATTTTTGCTTGCGTCCAGGACTGAGGCGGCTTACCTCCTCTAAAAACATGCAAAAACAAGGGAAGCATCAACTCTTTTAATTGTGGGGCAAATTTCTTATAGAACTCTAAGGGTAAGTTGTCTAATCTAGTGGCTTTACCACTCGGGAGACTACTAATACATAACAGGATATCCACCCATTGAGGAGGTTCATCAAATTGATGTTGCTCTTCTTGAGAAAAGTGTGCTGCCGGAACCTGATTAATATAAGAAATTACATCACCTATGTTATCGGGAGTATCCTCATGATATAAATTTTGATAAAATGAAAAGAATACCTTACGAATACGGTCCGGGTCAGAGGTACTTCCTCCTGCAGGATCATTAATTTCAGCTATCATATTTTGAGTCATTCTCTGTCTGGCCCGAGTCGCAAGATGGTGCCCAACCTGCTCACTGCACTCATACGCCTTCTCGCGCCAAACCGCTAATCTCTCTGCCGCTTTTTTAGTTATTACCTCTAATATTTTTGCCTTGGCAACCATTACTTTATTACAAGCTTCCTCGTGTCTCTATCAGCCTGGATTGTATCAATCAGGCCTTCCTCTGCAGCTGCTAAGTCGTTCTGCATAACCTGAAGAATGTGTCGCTTTCCCTTGTTCAAAGCTAACGAGAAGCTAAGTGTCTCTCCCCGGACTCCAGCTTTCAATGCATCCCAGACAATCTCCACACCAGTACTCCCTATATTCTCCATAATGAACTGAGGTATCCATTTCTTCATATGAGCACAGTACTCATCATTTAAAAGTAGGGAGCGTTCAAGCTCCACTTAGACCCTGGAATATTACATGACCCGAACCCCTTAAGTTCTAACACTAACGGATTATGGTCGGCCAGTATGCGCGGAGCCTTCTGAATTGAACAAGCATGCATAATAGTATGTGATGCGAAGAAAAAATCTAATCTGGTATGTTTCTTGTGTGGAAAGGAAAAAAGGTAAAACCGGGGTCCGTAGGATGCCGTAAGTTCCAAATATCAAAAAGTGCTTGTTCCCGACACAGAGTTCTTAAGGCCTCAAAACCTTAGGCTTGCGACCATTATATACCCAATGATTGTCAAGAACGATATTCTGATTAGCAAGTAGATTTATATTAAAATCCCCGCAGATAATTATAGGTAGCGGCCAGGTAGCTAATTCATTATTTATGTGGTTGAAGACCGTCGGGTCATCTAAGATGCTCCCATAAACTGCACATAATGTGATTGAAGCCCCATTATCCGTACAGCACTCAGTAATTACCCATCTCCCATTCTGATCAGCTATTGTTCTAATAAACCGGATAGCGTGATTAGCTGACAAAATTGCAACCCCCCGTGTCCTAGAATTTTGAGTCGTAGCCCCTACCAGGGTATATCCAAGAGTATCTAACAAATGCGATTGAGCCCTTTCAATATGCGTCTTCTGCATACATATCACATCAGCTTTTAACAGTCGTAAGCCCATCGCTGTATTCCTCCGTTTCTTCACGTCGTTAAGGCCACAAATGTTAATTGGTGCTATCCGTAAATTATACATTAAAGAATAGACTTTTTTCTTTTCTTTTTTTTTGCCAAACCACATAAAACTAAACCCCAAAGTGCCAACCCCTTCCCCCCCTTGCCCCTAAACCTACCCCTCTCCCATCCTTCCCCCCACCCACCACCTCCCAATGAGGATACCTGGCTCAAACTCAGCCAGGGTGAAGGCATCCGAGCAACAGTGCCGCCCTCCCCGGTCAATCATTCTCCATCATGACAGCCCTGTCTAACACGTAACTTCCCTAGGCATCGAGTGAGGTACCAATCAACCTACAATAATACTAAGGATATTAAGAAAGCTCACTTTCTAAATTTTAAAAGTTGGAACTCCAACTTGAGTCGTTAATACCTTCCTATTACTTTACTGAAATCTCAGATAGAAATGCTTGTGCCTGAACTTCAGAAATGAAGCTTCGCGTGGAGCCCTTATAAATGACCTTTAGGCGGGCAGGATTCTGGAGAAATATTGTGGCACCAAGTTGTTGAAAAGGAGCAAAAAGTTGTCTCATCCTCCATCTACGTTCCACTGTGGCATGTGCAAAGTCAGGCCGTGTGAAAAAGATAATGCCATTGTATTCTTTCTTGCTCGTTGGCCGTGCTAAGTCATAAAGAAGCTGCCGCAAAAGAAAATTCCCAAAAAATATAAGCATAGCTCGAGGGTATTGAGAGGCGGAGCTAGAGCGTTTAGATGGTGTTAGGGGGAAGCGATGTACTCGCTGGATTTCCTTGTCCCAATCCCAGGAGTGTAAATCCGGGAAGGCTCCCTTAAAGAGTGTAACCATAAAAGTCTTGGGATCGTTCCCCTCTGCTCCCTCCGGGATGCCAAGAACGCGTAAATTATTGCGCCGTAATCTATTCTCTTGCTCCTCAACCTTGAGCATAAGATCCTTCACAATCCCCTCGTGTTTGTCTCCTTGCGTTTGCAGGGTAGCCACATCCTTCTCAAGATTTTCAGTCCGTATTTCAACTGAAGCCATTCTATCCGCAATCTCATCACACGTCTTGCCCACTTTTCTTACTGTCCCTTGTAGTTTCTGTTTGGCTTGGCGTGCTCTCCTACTATCCTGCTTGACCTCCTCCTGAAAACTCTTGATGGAATACAGCACATCAGCCAATGTAGGTTCCTTCTCGAGAGCAACTGCCACGCAGCCTGCATCTCCCGGCGGATTGAAGAGCTCCTTTGAATACTTTGAAAGTTCAGTCGGGTCTGAGAGTTGAGATGCAGAATAATCCCACTTCAAGTCCAACATGCTACCCTCTTCTGGGGTCCTACGATCCTTATTGCGACTGGATTTCCTGCGCAGATTCTTCTTCTTTGTAGTAGTTCTTGCAGAAAGCTCTGAATCTGTACCACTGTTCCAATTGTCGCTCCCTCCTTCACTCGAATTTGCCACACTTTCAATTGACTCATCGGTCAGTGGGTAAAATGTATCAATGTTGTCAGGCGTTCTCGGCGGAGGGTCTTGAGTTTCCTCTCTGTCAATTGTATTATCACCACAGACTGTCAAAATATCAGTTCTCTCAGCTATGGAATTACGGAGTGTTTGATCAAGGCTACTCTCTTCCTGAGCCCTGATAGCCGGAGTAGACTGAAAGCTAGGAGTAATAATCACCTTTTCCAGCTCAGAGAGAGCTTCAACCGCGCTATACCCATCTTGAACACCATCGATTACCGCCACAGTCCATTGGCTTGAGTGCTTTCCCCTCATTTGGGGGGAAAATATTTGAAATAAGCGGTTGACCAGTTTGCACTTTCTGAAGAGATAATCCTGAATCAACAACTCTGTGAGTCTTTACTTGAGTATTTTTAGCCCGTTTTAAAGTCTTTTCAGCCTTTTCCCGGGAGTCAGCTTCTTCTGATGGCTCTTTACTTTTTGCCCCCCGTGTATCCGGGCGTCTCTGGCGAGGCTCCAAAATTGTCAAATTAGTTTGCTCATTCCCTGCCGGGCCTGACAACATGCATTTACTTTTCACAGTTTTCAGCCCCTGCCCTGTCATCCTTACTTGTATCTCGGTTACCAGCGCGAAACAATGTATCCACTGCCCTCTTGATACTTTTCGGCGCCTGGCTGCAGTTTTCCTCACAGTCAGGAGATTCCTGAAGTTTCGAAGGATCACCGACAGTGAAAATGAGGAGAACGTCAAAATTGGTATCCGCCGCAGGAGAGCGCTGTTCGATGATACTGGAGCGGTGGGGGTTGAAGCCAAAGCAAGAGCCGCAGACGAGAGGAAAAAAGGCAGGTATTGTAGCGGCTCCATATAACCGTTTTCCCTTTTCAATCGTACAGCTAATTAAAGCATACTTTTAGCATACTCTTAACGTGAAATCAGGGCTTTTTAGTCTATATTCCGAGATCCGACCGGCGGAGTGAACGGCGGCGGCAACAGCTACTCGGACGCCATCTTGCCTCCGAGATGCGACTAGATGGACATCTAGAATTGACTTGAGCTACTGCATGTATGAAAAATGCCAGATGTATTGGCTTTGCCAATGCTTGTTACCATTTATATTTATTTAAAAAACCTTGGTAGGTTGCCTGGAAAGGTAATGCCTGTGAATAGCATTTCCAGTCATGATTTTGGGTTTTGGTACTTTCAGTTGTCCTTTTTGCAACAGAAATACAAGACACATTTTAATCCTTCATGCCTGACACATGACAAGTTGAAATTCTTGTAAACTCCAGTACTGCACAACAATTCAGTTTCTCTGCATAAAATCAGTGCTAGTTAAGACATTTTATAAAGTCCATGGCCTGATAGTACATTAGTACATTTGCAGCACAGAACAATTAGGGCACAAATTAGACTTTGTACCCCCTATCCAAAATATCCCTCAAAAGTCACTGTGGTTTCAGTTCACCAAAATATGGAAGTGACATTATGTGACCTTTGACCCTCACAGAAATCACAGAACATGACATCCTTTACTTCCAATGACATCACTTTAAGTGGCAACATGTGACCCCTCACATCACTAGAAGTGATTTGAGAAGCAAAGAAAGAGATGTTCAGCTAAGCGTTTTGATGGGTTTGCTTGAGAAGAACAGGAGAATATTTGTGTATAAATATGTTTACAATTACAATTTTTATGCTTGAATAAGTGGCCGTACTCTTCAAAGGGTATATTCTTTAAAAGCATTACCTTTGTCCTCTTGTCATTTTTCATCCTCCTATTTTGGTTCAGTGTTTCTTCTACTAAAAGTATAAAAACACACTTCCTGTAAAACAAAATGTGTGCTCTCACTATCAGTAAGGGTATAGATGGCGTTTAGGACCGAGTGAGGTAGTGACTACATGGCATATATTTTTGTAATGTTTCTTTTCCATTTTAATTGAGGATGGATGGCTGAAAGGAAAACACCTGAAAAAAGGTAAATGATCATGTAGACTTTAAGTAAGTGTTGTGTAAATATTTTGATATTGTATAGTTGAGACATACAAACATCAAGAAATAAAAATCATTTATTTTAACCAGTAACCGAAGAGCCACCACTTAACATTTAATGTATCTTCTTGTGGTGGGATGGTTGCTGAAGTAGTTTGTGATGACCACAGTTCCTTCCCGATAGCTCTTTGCAGCTTAGTGGTCATGCCTGCACTATAACAGTCTTTCGAGGTGTAGAAGTGGCTTTTTTTTGCTCTAACAGACCTGCACTTCCCACCTAATAGGGTGCAAATTACACTCACCTCGATTTCAGCTCTGGCTATTAGGCAGCACAAAATACTCTTTTTAAAAGTTACTTTTCTACGATAGATATCAAAATTCTACTTTCATCACTTAATTGGATTTTTGATAAAAAGTTGACATTTACTTTAAACGACTTTTCTGATACTTTTCCAGTCTGAGCTGTAAAAATCAACTTTTATACACAATTATGCCTGCTCATGGAAAATATAACTTTGCTTTCACAGTAGCAAACAGCTTTTGACAAGTTTACACTGTGGAAACAGGTTTTCTTTTATAATTAGTATGTGCCACATTTATACATTTAACACAGAGTCCAGTGAGCTTACAGGATTCACTTACGGGACTTGTATAAAAGTTGGATTTGCTATGATCTTCAGAAAAAAAAACTGGTTGTCTGCAAAGGGATTGCAGGTGAAACCATTTCCAGTACAGTGGTTTTAAAACTGCAACCATTCACGACACAATGGTATTTCCTGGAGTCATACATCTTAGTCATATGGCCATTTAGGTATAACCAATTTTACTGTCCATATGAAGCGGGAAAGCACACACTAAATGGCAAATACAGAGTCCTAATACAAGCAAACTCAACTGGAAAAAGTAGGTGACCACTATAAAATGATGTAAGTCCTTGCACATTACTACAAGTGTAAGGCCATCGTCGAAGTGGCAAACTGCATACATCTACTCTGTATTGATTGTCTGACCTTCCTGTAAGATGGATGAAATAATGGTGGCTAACCTGTCCCCAAAATCAAAGACTGTGTAAGAGACACATGTGCAAATATGTAAAGAGTTCATGTGTACTTTAGGATATCAATCTTAATTGATGCTCCTTAATCAAGCCAATTAAACTTTCCATTTGCAGAACTTACAGACACTGTGGAAGCTGGTCAGTGTGTGCCCGTGGCAGCTACGTGGCAATTCTGTCCTATTGACTCCGGACATTGCTGTGGGAATTACAGTTTGCAAAGGTTTTTCTGTTGTGTACGGCGTACTGTAGAGATACGTCATATAAGTGCAATGCAGTACAATGGCGTACTGACCAAATGTTTTAGTTAGAAACATTTATCAACGGGAAAAACATACTGACCTAAAGACAGGGGCATGTCTCGTTTTTATAGGAACATGAAGCTGGAGACCCTATGGGGCACAGTGCTGCAGGGCGCGCAGGTTGTTGTAACTATGGGCATGGTTGTAGTTGGAAAGAGTATTGCTGATTGATGGATGTAGAACTAAAAGCGCACATCTCTATGGCCGTCCCTCTTTTGACGAACAAAGGTACTGGCTGTCATTCTAAGCACAGAGTAGAAGAGGAGCTATGGCAGGACTGGGCAGTTCTTCCTCCTCACTCTGTATGGATCTCATAGTCAGCGCTCACCTGCTTCAGGCTGTGCCTCACCATTACCGGAGTGGAGCTTCCTGCTTTAGTTAATACTGTAATCCAACAACTGAGCACTGCACTCATGCTGGTTTTGTGTAGGCCTGGGCGGAGTTCTCTGAGTTTTACTCTGTGGAACTCCACGAAATTCCGGAAAAACTCTGCCGCGATCCGCGGAGTCTGTTAAGTTGCGCTGCTCACACTGATTTTTAGTGCAGGGAGTTTGTCCCATGCTGTAAAATCAGCGTGAACAGCGCTACCCGTTGCGCCAGAGGGCGCTGCTGCTTTCTGTTGCTCGAGTAGACATTCTACTCAAGTGGCAATTTCCTCAATGCGAGCGGCAGATTTTCAACACGAGCGGTTCGACCTGCCGCGACTGCCCGCAAAGAGAAATCTCGCCAGGAGAAGGTTTAGCATGCCATTTTGTCTCGTGAGCACTCGCCAACTTAACATTGGCGAGCCACTCGAGAGAAAAAACTCAGCTCCACGTCACTTCGCAGAGTTTTTCAGAACTCCGTGGAGTGGACAAACTCCATGAACTCCACTGGTAGAGTGGAATTCTTCACCCACCCCTTCCTTTGTGTCACCTCTTAAATGTATGTCTCATAGATGCACAGCTCTTTTAACCTTTTGGTAACAGTGAAAAGTAAATAAATAAGAGCACAAGCTCCTGAGTTGATGGGGCTAGAAGATATCTTGTACACCACTGCTCCCATCTTGTGTTCTCCTTGAAAATAGAACCTGCTAATTGTAGTACATGTTGCACATGATATCACTAGATGTTTACCCTTAGTTCTGTTAATCAGAAGACGTTTTCTTCTGTTTCCATTTTTTTTAAAGTAATGCAGTTTGTTTTTAGAATTATTGTAATTTGGGATTTTTCTTACAAGCGGTGACCGAGAAACCAAAGGATAACCACAAACACCGCTTACAATAAGTCTGTGGAAATCCATGTAGACGCAGATAGTGGAAACTAGGGAAATCCAAAGCATCCACTAGTAAAAGGATCTGAGATTCCACCCAGAAGCAGTGCTGGTCCAAGCTATGGAGGCTGTAGGCACCACTAATCAATGGGTTTATGAACTGCACCCAGAAGCGGAGGTGGTGGAACCTACAGACTAAAACAGACACCAGCAGCAGATTGATCAATGTGATCTACCATGAAGAGTTAGTCGTTAACTTCTAGATGCGCTGTTTAACATTACTTACTACATTAGAATTTTTTCTTTTTCCCCAAACTGTCCTTGTTCGAGATATTGTTGATGGCATTTATCAAGCCATCACCTGTCATCACCACTAGAATGCGTCTTGCGGCTCTGTATAGAGTGGCATCAGACATCCAAAATTAAATCAAGTCCCATGTGTTTGAGGCTAACAGAAGGGAGCGGGGACAGCAACAAAGCTAAAAATGGACTGGGGTGAAGTCCTAACCACCCCTCCCAAAACATGCTGGTCACCTTTTGTGAGCACTCATCCCTCAAAGAGCAGTTTGAGATAGAAAGTAGAATTGTATCTTTCCCAATGATTTGCTTTAAAGGAAGGATGTTGTAAGAGTACAAAGGTAAAAAAGTCATGAGAAATGTAGGAACAGATATTCGAATAACTGGTTGCAAATACTGGTTGCAAATTGCGGCCAGTCCATTTGTGACCAGTAAAGATTTTTAGGGACTGACCTATGTATTAATAAGTCTGTTTGCAAAAATCCAAATCGTACTGGGCCGCAGTCCGACCTACCTCATGAATAATAAGGAGGAAGATTGAAAATTGCAACTCACTGCGATTGGAGGTCATCACAGCGAAGGTGGCCTACGGGGGCCAGCTGACCACCATGTCTGTGATTGCCTTGCAATAAAGTAAACTAGTTTTCAATGCAGCCCATTTACCTTAAAGGAAGCTGAACTGCATTTAAAGGAAAAGTTTACCTTTATTTGTTTGTTTGAGTTGGCACTGGTCCCGTGGACCACTACCTACTTTTCAACAAACTTTTATTTTTCCATACCCAGAGAGGAAACAGTCCCTAGAGGGTGGGAACGGGTTGAAATATGAGAATGCCTACACATGTATATGTACTAAATTCCCAAGACAATCCACACCTTGGAACGCTTCCCTCTCATCTCTAGAATTGGGATTTATGAGTTGGGATCTGCTGCACTTGTGCCATATAAATCCGCAATGCTATTTACGCTTGCCAGGAAGGTGAATTCCTTCACCCGTAAATGTTGGTATTTTTGGGCCATAAATGTAACTTTAGAGCCAAAAATTCCTTTGTAAATAGGGCCCCATATAATTTAAAAGCAACAAGAGAGATGCTGGTGGTAACGAGGTGATGGGATACAAATAGGGCTTCTAAGCTATGTATAATGGAGTAATGGTGAGAGGGAGCAGAGTTACAACTAGCCATCAGTACCGGGTATCCAAGTGTAGTTGCTTCCTGTGGTTGCCACTTTTCCCCGATTAAAAAAGAATATAAACCACCCTATTTGTTTATCATTTGAAATTCAGGAACGGCCAGCAGCTGACTTCCCATTATTTTTGTTTCTAGACATCTAGCAGACTTTTCAAGAGATTTCTTCTGGTATCTCAAGTTTATGTTTTAAAGAAGAAGCATACTGTTTTGCTGGTTCTCACAATTTTATTTCACAGGCCTTGACATAAAACATAGGGGGGAGGGGGGTATCGGTAAAATACTGCCATGTGGCCACCTTATATATGTCTTGCCCTTTGGTACCCTTGGTGTTGCCCTGATCCTAGGAGCCATGGAGACGGCAGCAGCAGCCGAAGATTAACAAGGCTCCCAGAGACCTGTTCACTTTGTGTAGATCATTCCACCAATCGCGAGCCCGCTCTCTCATCAGTACTAACAGGAAGTTGTTCAGGAGCAACAAGGGCTCAACGCTATGTTGTCAGTGAGGGTCAAGGGGGTCATGATGTCACTCCGTTACCAGTGGCATTGTGATGAATGGGCTTGACAATCTATGAAGTGGAGAAGGCGGAAGATCCTAACTAAAGGCCCATGCGGCCTCCCTTGCACAAAATCATCAGTGTTCTCGAGAGCAAACCGCAAGCAATCAATGGACGCCGGTAACTGGAGACACGAGTGAGAATTATGGAGGATTCACTGCTCTCAGAAACCTCTCACCATGTCAGGTGTCAGTAACCCGTCCGCGCAGACACTGACGGCCCCTTCATTCCGTTAAACACAACAACAGATACTCTCCTGGGCAGGGCACGAATCCTGTAAAAAGAAGTGGGGGGGACTGACGATATGCAAATGACCTCATGACGTCACGTGCTGAACGTGTCCCGGTGTCTGAAAATTACACCGGGACACGTTCAGCATATTTCTGTGGGGACCAGCTTCTTGGCAGGGGGGACGGCGTCCACCCTGTGAAAATAGTGGGGGGACGCCGTGTACCTGCGTGTACCCCCGACTCGAGCTATATCGCACAATAAGTCTATATGTATTTCATATCTCCTATCCCTCTCTTTCTCGATCTTCCTGATGCAGAACAAGTGCGTCTTCAATCAGCAAATAACCCCAGCCTCTGTTAATCACCCGGTCTCTGTCTCTTTCCCATGTAACATGATGTGCGCTAAGAATTGGTCTACGGCTGATGTAAACCTAACTGAGCTACTGACTTCCTTCCCTATGACTCTCTTCCTATCTTCATAGACGCTGGTAGGTGAAAGGCTTTGCTTGGTGGTAGGGATGGATTTATATTCAAGGACAGACAGGGAACCAAAAGCAGCCCTGTTAAAAATGTTCAAATCAGCTTAGCTCCCTTCCTCCTCTCCCCTCCTCCACCCCCCTCCTCCCCTCCCCTCTCCCATCCCACTCTCTCTCCGTTTCTTTCCTCTCTCTTTCTCTTCTATCTCTCTTAAAGCACCAGCTGCTACAGCTCCAATTAACATGAGGGGGGGTCTGGAGAAGATAGCAGAGGTGCCAGCAGCAGACTCCTGCCTTTAAACACGAGCCTCCAAAGGCTCTGGCCGCCCAGGCGAATGTCCGGTTGAATAAATGGGCAGTCCGATAATGCTGTTTGTATGGTTCGGGAAGCATCTCCATTCTCTTTATATCGGTCATTGAATAAAGGATCTTTTATTGTTCGCAGATCGTCTGTGTTCTACTGGTAGGTCCCCGGCAAGGTTACAAAGGGGTGGGGGCAGGTTCACAGAGCAAGAGCTGCGATAGGCCGTAGCGCTAAAAATAGGCGGGAAAGTCAACCTAACACCTAGGTGCAGGCCAGGGGCGTGGTGACCGGCAGTCCGAGGCAATCACCCGGAAATGCGTGGTTTGGTTGGTGCGCGCTTAATCACGCTTTGGGTGAGCAGGGCAGGGTGGACGGCGTTTTGATAAAGCAGGGTGGACGGCGTCCACACTGGAAAATAAGTGGGGGGACGCCGTCCACCCGCGTGGTACCCCGACTCGTGCCCTGCTCCTGGGTCTAGGTCCCTCAAGAAGGCTCGCGCACAACAAAAATGACTCTAGCGTCATTTACCGTAATGCCAAGGAAGGACGAGAAAATGAGATGTGTGCAGAAACTGTCCCAAACTATATACAAGTTCCACCTGTGTAACATTATTCAGTTGTTTACATACTGTTTTCACTAAAATGATTTGCGCAGGACATTTATATACAAATGCGGGCTTGTTTTATTCAACCTTGGAAAGATGCAAGGCTGAGTCAAGCTTGGAAGGATGCATACCTGTGACCTGTATATCAAACTCCTATCCCCGTAGGGAGAGTATAGTCATCTAAACACAGGCCTTGAGGCCTTGTAGATTTTAATTCCAAATTAGACTTGATTCAAATACAGCAATATCAAAAGGTATAGAACGCAGACTTTTATCGACTCTGTTCAAGAACACAATAACATAAAGAGCTACCTACCCTTAGCGCCATGGATAGTAAGTGTGAAAAACTATGGGTCATCTGTTTAAAGTACACTCGGCTTTCATAAACAAATGTACATTGTGTCTGGGGTATTTCTTTCAGTGCTTAATTGGAGCCAGTGGTTTCTGATACTCGGCACCGGCACTTCATTCTCAACACTGGCTCTAATGACAGTCTTCCACATGGTGGCGCTGTCTATCAAATTTTGAGATGAGCAAACAATGTTTAATAATTAAATATACATTAATAATCAATACTGTCTGCCACCAATGCCATACTTCTAGCTTTGGGCGGGCTGGAGTATTCAGAATTGTCACACTTGTAGACGTGAGATGGTTATTAGTTATGCTAGGACTGTCACTGGCAGGGGCAGTGGATGGTGCAAGGTTCAGAGGCCTCCCAAGAAGAGGCGTGGCACTTACTTTTTTACAAATTAAGCACTGGCCTATTGCTCACTCACGCTGCAGGCTTTAATACCCAGTGTTCGGCATAGAGGAAACCTTCACCATTGATAAAACTCAAACATGATGATCTGCTGGCAGAAGAGTTATCCATACACAGATCTTATCCATTCCCATCTTTCCCTCGCTCCCCCCATTGCCTGATGGCAGTGCCATTTTGTAAGCCCTCGGTCAGCTCTGATGCCGCCATTACGTGGGAAGGCTGAACCGTGAAGGTATTTTGTTGTAGGAGGGGCACACCCTGTCCCAACTACACCATAACTTCTCTTCATACAGAAAATCTATGTTTTATTTAGAGAATATGACAGCTGCAACATTTCTCATGGGTCAAGCCACAGTACTCAGCATAACGGAAGTTGCCTTGGTCCAGTGAGCTTATTGGGACCAGCACCCACCGTCCCTTTAATTTTGGGGCTTCCTCAGTGGAAAATAGAGATTTTAATGGTCTGTCCAGACTGTGATTTTGTGCATCGCCCTTCCAAATAATGTCTCCCCTACGTAAAAGCCTCTTTAATCGCAAGGAGCTTTCTTTCATAGCTTGTTATGTATTGTATAGCACACTACTCACCCAGGAGAGTATCCTGGTACAGAAGTAGGAGTTGTATGGGCTGAGCCAGCGTTGGTGCCAGGTAAAGAACCAGAACTTCAGTTTCTTGTGGAATTCAAGAATTGAGGAGTAGGCTGTGATGTGCAGGAGCAGGTCGTTCGGTGCTTTAGGAGTTAGGCTCGACCTCCAGACCTGGTTCTGCGTATGCAGGGGGTGGGGTGCGAGTAGGAGTCTGGCTAAGCGGAGGTGTCTGGTGAGTTTGTGGAAGTTTATGTGGTTGTTTAGGTACTTGGGACCAATGTTGTGTAAGGCTTTGTATGCGTGGAGCTTCAAGAGTACTCGTATGTGGATTGGTAGCCAGTGGAGCTCTTTGAGGTATGGGGTGATTTGAGTGTGGGCTGAGAGGTTGAGCGTGAGCCTGGCTGCAATGTCTTTGGTATTGTCTGGAGTTGTCTGGTCAATTGAATCCAGCATAGCGTATTGCCTTAGTCTAGCTTGCTGACGAAGAGGGCTTAGGTGATAGTTCTGACGTAGTGTGGGTGGGAAGCCAATTGAAGATTGAGTGAATGAAAACAGGAGATGGAGACGCCATTCACTTCGCCAGTTTTGGTGAGTTGGTTATTGACTACTCTTCTGAGGTTCTATGCATGGGTTACTGGGAAGTGTTTGGGTCCGAGTTCGGTAGACCACCAAGTGGAGTCCCACAACAAGGTGTCTTTGCCGAAGATAACTACTTCTGTCTTGTCTGTGCTGAGCTTGAGGCAGTTGTTTTTCAATCATCTGGTGACTTCTGTCATGTAGGTGGAGAAATTGGTCCGGGTGCTTTGCGTCTTGTCAAAGAGTGAGAGTATGAGCTGTGTGTTGTCAACATAGGATATGATTTTGATTAAGTAAGCGAGGATGAAGGTGGTGAGTGGGGTCATGTAGGCATTGAACAGAGCAGGGCTGAGTGAGGATCCTTGTGGAATGCTGCAGATTAGGTTAACTGTATCCAAAGTAAAAGAAGCCAGGCTGACCGACTGGTTCGGCCTGTCAGAAATGAGCAAATCCGGCGAAGTGCTGGACCTTGGATGCCAACTTTGTGCAGTAGTGATGAGGTGAGAGACGGTGTCAAAGGCTGCGGAAAGATCCAGTAGGATGAGGGTTGCATTGTCACCTCTGTCCATTACCATCTGGGTGTCATCTGTGTCAGCGATGAGGGCTGTCTTTGTACTGTGGTTGGGCAAGAATTTACATGTTGTCGAGGAGGTGATTGTCAATGAGGTGGGTGGCTAGGCGTTTGTTTATAATCTTTTCCATGAGTTTTGCTGGGTAGGGTAACGGGGAGATAGGCTGGCTAGTGTCTTCGGGCCTGCTCAGGTTTTCTTTGGGAGGCGGAGTACTGTGGCGTGTTTCCAGGCATCTGAGTGAGTGGCTTTGATGATTGATTCAGTATTAGGATGAGGGCTGTGCTGATGGGGTCCAGTCCTTTGATGAAGATGTGGTGAGGGCAGGGGTCTACGGGTGCTCCGGAGCGTATGGACTGTATGGTTGTTGCAGTTTCTTGAGTGGTGATGGTGGATCAGGTGGTTAAGGTGGTCCTCTGGGTGTTAGTAGAGACAGGCAGGAGGGCTGCGAAGGTGGAAGGGTTCAGCTGGGGCTCCAAGTTTCTGCAGATACTTGTGATCTTTTTGCTGAAGAATAGGGACATTTGGTAATAGTTACGTTCAGAAGTGAAGAGTGTTTTTAAGGAATACGCCACTGTGTGTACTGCTTTCATCCTAGGAAGTCTATGGAACAGAGCAGCACCAATTCCAAATGCTGAAACACCTGTTTCTACAATGAAGGACAGTGGTGTACTGGCATATCTTAGAATGGTAGCTGTTTTGAAAGGTTTCTTTCAGGCCCTTTGCCCTAGATAAAAGATTTTCCCTTTTGAGTGAGCAGAGTAATCAGCCACACAATTTTCGAAAACTCCTTTATGAAATGCCATTGGAAGTTGACAAAGCACAAGAATCTTTGTATGTCTTTGGCTGTTGTGGTACTGCTCACTCTTTAAAGGCCCTTAGTTGTCAAAGGACCATACCCATGTAAAAATGTGCTTTCATGTAGACAGACACATTTGCTACATTTAATCTCAACCTCCATCTCAACCATCATCTGTCCTCAAAGGAAGCACTTCCTTGTTTTCAGACAATGTAGGTAGGACATCAAATAATAAAATGTCCAACTTGCTGCACTACAACATAATCCCTTGTTATTCTTTGTTTTTTCTCTTCGGCTGACAAAGATATTTCAAGCCTCCCAATGCATTGATTCTACTTCGTTGTTCTTGCTCTCAGAATCTTTCATGTACATATGTGACCTTGTCGCTATTCACGTTTGAGGTTGATTTTTAAGCATCAATTTGCAAGGTGAAATCAATGAGTTGAACCATGTTTACAGGACGGTTAACAACAAGGGACAACGCATCTTACACTTTTTCCCTTAATCCCTGATAAAATGCAGCTGGTGGTGGTTCATCCATCTACTTGAAAGCCACAAATATAAGTGACTGTCTAGAGTACCCTGTTGAACTATTACCAGTTTTATATGTGATGCTTCTTTGTTTTGTTTCGTCTCAAACACTGCCTGGAACTTTTCAATAAAATGGTCATGATTATTTCACTAAGCGCTCCAATTTGGTTGAATAATCTTTTAAGTCCTTTCTTAAGTGCAATACTATAAAGGTTACTGTGAGAAGGTGGTTTTGACCATCTGAGCCACCTGGATTTTTCATTTTTTAATCAACTAATTTTTGAGCTTTTACTGTGGGAGAGTCTCATAAGCTGGGACTCACCCAAAAAACCTCATGATAAAATAGACAGCATGTCTTTTCCACCGGTGTCTGCCTTGCGAGATAAGGCCGCTGCGCAGCAGCCAGGGTAAGGGGCACCGGACTGGTTACATATGGACACGTGTGTGCACGAGTGTAAGGGCTGTGCGGGGGAGATTCCTGTTGTGCGCAGCCCAGGAGCTGGGTACAGATAGAATGGTGTAGAAGGGACTATGCAGAGTTGGGTGGTTACATGGAATAGGCCTTATAAGGTGGGGGTACACATGTAAGGGATAGACAGTGTGCTTTACTGTTTCACTGTAGGAACACTCCATTATACTCCTATGGAGAAGGAGACCACATGGGGTAGTTCCAGTTCCCTTGGGCCTACAAATTCCAGACACGCACCAAAGTACACTGTAAGTTGTGTGAAAAGAACCATTCTGCTATGTCCAAAGGCATATCTGTACTGCTTATGGGTCATCCAAAAATGTCATATTCCCCTGACTCAGCTCAGAAAAAGAGCCCAGGCCTGGTGTGACCCTGCCAGGCTGGATTAATTATCTTCCTCCCCAAGCTGTAGCATCAGAGGCCTAGCCCTTCACAGCAAGCATTCCCCATGGTGGAGGTCTTCTCTCCAGGAGGGAGAGGGGGGGGTTGAACCTGCAGGACATTAATCAGCAGCTATCACCCAGTGCCAGGCACCAGGCCTGGCCCAGGCCGTGATGTCAGCAAGTGGGGGAAGGGGGCTTTTCAGAGACCATGTGGCATAGGTCCCCTGGATGATGCCATCTTGAAGTATCCCAGAGGCCTGTGCAGGAAGGAGGGTTTGGGGCAGAGAGGTGATGTGGCACTGCAGGATAGGGCAAAAGTGCCTTCCTGCCAGCCCCCTCCACTTTTTCTTAAAAGGTCTGGCACAGGGAGAGGAGCTCTCTCTGGGATGTGGTCTTGCTGAGGAACACTGGTGCAGGAGGCTGGTGCCATGGGCAGTTGGAAGGAGGAACCCCCTGACTGCCCCCAGATTTATGGACTGTGCCTCTGAGGGAGTCCAGGACCAGTGGGGGAAGTTCTGGGTTTCTGCACAAGGAAAGATGCCCAGAAGAGGAAACCCCGGTGAAAGGCTGGCGCAGGGAGCCAGTGAAACCTGCTCCCTGCTGAGTACCGCCTCTGGGATGCCATGAGGCAGAAGGAGACTGCTCTCATTGGCTAGGTCTGGCCACCAGGAGCGAAAAGAGGCAAAGATCGTCAAAGTCGGTCCCACGGGGGCTGAGATATGCCCCCCAGAAGGTAGGTGACCTTTGACCTCTACTGGACTGACGACGAAGTGCGTGGGGCTCCGCCACCAGTCTCCAATGTGCCCCCGGGGTGGGTCAGGTCCTGGGGGCTGCCCCCAGAGGAAGACAAAGCCGGGGAGCACCGTCGCGCCCCCCATAAAGGTGCATGGGGGTCCAGGATCCCAACCCTGGGCCCCAACCAAAAGAAAGTCGGAGAGCGCCTTTGCGGTCCCTATGAAGGTGCCTCGGGGCCCAGGATCCCAACCCTGGGCCCCAATAAAAAGAAAGTTTGGGAGCACCGTTGCATCCCCCTGTGAAGGTGCCTGGGGGCCCAGGATCCCAACCCTAGGCCCCAGCAAGGTGGCGGAAGTCTGGGAGCACTGTCGCGCTCCCCGCAAAGAGGACCCCATGACCCAGGATCCCAACCCTGGGCCACTGCGAGGTGGAGGAAGTCGGAGAGCGCTGTTGCTCTCCCCGTGAAGCAACCCCATGTGGACGCTGACCCGCCTGCCCAGCGCGCGTCTGCCCACAGGAGCATGCAGACCAGGGGAGAGGAGGCCAGCAGGCAGACCAGAAGAGGAGGGGCTGGCTATTGCGGCAGCATGCGAGTGTGCTGGCCGCCGATGGGAGCCGGCAAGAGCAGCCGGGGCGGGCTCCCCGAGCTGCTCTCTAACAATCTGCCAGCACACAGGGTGCCCGGGGGGGGTGACTGGGCCCCGAGAGAAAAAGTGAAATACGGTGCGAGGCTGCCAAGAAATCAAGTGCGTCTCTCCCCGTCAAGTATGCACGCTCCTGAGGGAGCGCCCCATAATGCCCTTTGGGGTATGGGAAAATACTTTTAGAAAAACCTGCTTGTTTGTGGTGTGTTGTGACCCCTGGAGGATGGGGTCACCGCCAAAGTGAAGCAATGGTGGGGGGGGGAAGCTGCCTGAGCAGTGCAGACTCCCCCCTAAATAATTTGAAAGTCCCCAGCCTAAGTCTCTGGTGACCTTGAGAAGATAAACCCTCAAGGGTTCCGCCATTTTTAAAGCCAGCCTGATGCTGGAACTTTTGTTCTTCAGCGTGGGAGATCCTTTGTTCTAAGCAGCCTCACAAACCTAATGCTGCGCTCATGTCATGACAGCAGCGTCAGGATTGGCTTGAGTGCTGTGAATCTGCGCTCCCAGTGAGACTGGGAGCCTGTTCCTGCAGTCTCCAACCTGGCAACGCAGCTCGGGTTGGAGACCGCTTCATGTGCGCATGAAGGTTTGGCCGGCCTGAGACGGCCGGCCAAACCATCATGCGCACTGACAACAGTGCCCACCACTCCTCCTGCATCCTGTTATCCCCCAAAGACTCGTCAGGAAAGGATAAATAAAACGATAATAAAACTTGTTTAGTATCATTTTCTCTTTCCTTTCCTTCCGTTTTGAGGCAGCTTGCGGGGTCGGGTGGGTGATTTTCTAATGTAACTAAAGTATCGTGTGGTAGCGGATTGTCATTTACAGACAGCACATTTTTCATTCAAATGGTCACTAAATTTGCACAGACATACAGTTTTACTGGCACAACTATAGTGCACACAAATAAAAATGTGTAGAAATCGGGTTTCAGTGAATATTTGTTATTTCTGCATCCCCAAGTTAAGTGTCTTAATTTGTTCTGATCCTATTAAAATCTTTGTTTCCTTCACACTTCAGAATTACAATAAAAATATGCTTCATTTTTGCTTTCCTAACTGCTGAATGTGGACAGTTCATTTATCAGTATTGACATTTTGTTGTGTGTTAACGAAAAAATGACATTCTACTGGCTTTCCTTTCACACTTCATGTACCCAAGCAAGATTGTCACATAATTCACTTTACTTTTCTTTCTCTGTCTGCAAAATGAAAGGAGTTTGTAAACACCAGTCCGCATGTTAAAAGAAAAATAGTCAGTAGAAGACATAGAATAACATTTGGCCTCGGTCTTTGACAGCAAATGTGACAAGATAAATACAGAATTTAAAGGCATCTTTATTTACTGCTTGGACTTTCAGAACCCACCAAAAATCAGCTGGCGACCCACAGTTTGGGAAACACTGCTGTAGATCACACTCTTACGCTGTCTAGTTTGTCTGAATGTGGGATTAAAGGAGCTGCTTTGCTTTACTTTGAATCCTTACTAAATAATCTCGCTCAGAAAGTAATGTTAAGTACCTTTTTTAGGTCTTGCCTACGCAGCGCACATGCGCTGCGTAGGAGGGCCTTTAGCCGTCGCTCTGCTCATTTTCAAGCACACACTCGTGCTTGTGGCAGCATCCACCTTGCGGGAGCGAGCAGGGACGCGCCACAAGCACGAGTGCAGTGCTTGAAAATTAGCAGACTGCTCTCCCAAGCGTGCGCGCGCGCGCCTCTCTCCTCGCCCACACGTCCCGGCCACTCGCTCCGCCCTCTCCGTCTCCTTTTTTTGCTCGCGCTTCTCTCGCGCTTCTTGTTCTAAACATTCATCCGTTTTCCACCCTTGTTGGATATATTTTATTAACAAGGAATCCTTTAATACTTTTATGCCAAGCTCTCGCCTATCTTTTTTGATGTCTCTTACTCAAAGCGACCGTCACTCTGTTTAGCTCCTTTTTTTTTTTTAAGCTTCCTCCGTGGGCGCCACTTTATTTGGTCAACCACATCAGCACCCACTCAAGTATACCAGTCTTTCTCTATTTCCATTCTTGCTATGGGCCGAATATTTTATTATATATGTGCACTGCCTTACCAGTGTGCTTGAGTACTTCTGAGCACTTTCTATTAGGACAAAAAGGAGAAGTCTTTCCACACACAGTCTTTTTCCCTCCATTAGTGATCTCCCGGGACGTTCATCTGGCCGGGACTGAGAAATTCTCCAACTGAAGTCCCTTCCATGGACACACAGATGTCGCCTTTGACCCTGCCCTACAGCCAAACTCCCCAACGTCTTACTACTTTCTACCCATGCGGGGCTGTCCTGTTCACGTCCCAGGATGTGCACTTCAACAACCGAGCCTTCCTCCTCCAGGCCAAGGTAAATGCAGTTCCTCCCCTCTTTTCCTCATCAGGGATCGCATTCCTTTAAAAAAAAAAAGAACGTTAGCCCGTGAGCACTACAGTCAGTCTCTACTGTATAGAGTTTTGTCTCCCCCACCCCCCATTTCAAATCTCGTCACCCCTGCCTATTTTCTACCCTGCAGAGAAACTTGACCTAGTCGATCAAGAGATCCCAGAGACTTTGCATAAAGGTGTTATTGCTCCTGCTCCAGCCAAGTGTGGTTTTGAAAGCTCTATTTTCCTAGTACACAAGAAGGAACAAGCATTTGCAATGCAATAGGTCTTGCATTTACGCGAGTTTGAGCTATTGACATTGCAAATGACAATGCCTTTTATTTTTGTTTTTGAAACATAAAAAAAAAAAGGCATTGTCATTTACAATGCCAATAGCTTAAACTCGCGTAAATGCGAGACCTATTGCATTGCAAATGCTTGTCTCTTCTTCCTTTTCATTGTGAACTGGAATGCCACAGGCCTCACCCCTTTCACCTCACATGTTTAAGATATATGTTAGACCCCTTCTCTGTATCATCAGGAACATTGGGTGTCCCTTTGATTCTTTTGCTGATTATGTTTAACTTTTGAATGCCTACTGGTCCAGACTATTCTAGAAAAGCTTTGCAAGGCTGTCTTACTAATATTAAATGCTGGATGGACACAAACTGGCTGAAAATAAATATAGAAAAAACTGTGGTACTTTTAGTGGGCATAGCTCACTCCTCCTGGCATAGTGTTCCTTGGCTCACTATCGTAGGCCGACGTCCTGAGCCGCAACCCTGAGTAAAAAAAAGTCAGTTTTAACATTGAGTCTAAATTGAGATCGAACTCCCAAGTTTCCTGCTGTTGTCTCATCCTTTTCCCTATTCCTTCCTAAATGTAATCCTATACATCCTCTTCTGCCACCCGAATCCAGGAAAATAGTAGTTGCAGCCACTATTAGTTTATTCTTATTGGCACAAAGAAAAGGTAATATGCGCTTTAAATTTTCATAAGCTGATGAGATAGATTACAAACAAAAGTATGACTAAAAAATAGATAAAGAATTAAAAGAAAAAAGCATTGGAAAAGTATTGATCCATCAGCCCTGGCTCTGAAGTGCACTTTTTTTAGGTGGTTGTCCACATGTGATCAGGAAAATAGCCATCATCCAGAGTGCAAAAGAACCACTGGTTGATACTGGCTCACCCATTGGTGGATGCTGTACATTGTGCTGGGAGGAAGTAAAGTGTGAATGGCAGTTGAACAGACCAATAGATGTAGAGTGCTGCATTAAAACCCTAGCCAGTGCTTAATTTGAGCCGCTGGTTTCCGGGGCTGGGCACAGCCCCTAATTGTCAACACCAGCATTTATGACAGCTGCCACAAGGTGGCACTGTCTATCAATCAATCAATCAATCAATCAATCAATCATGTCACTTATAAAGCGCACTACATACCCGCGAGGGTCTCAAGGCGCTGGGGGAAGTGGGGGGTGGTGCTGCTACTGATCGAAGAGCCAGGTCTTGAGGAGTCTTCTGAAGGCCAGTAGGTCTTGGGTCTGTCGGAGGTTGGTGGGGAGGGTGTTCCAGGTCTTGGCGGCGAGGTGGGAGAAGGATCTGCCGCCGGCGGTCGTTTTCCGGATGCGGGGGACTGTGGCGAGGGCGAGGCTGGTCGAGCGGAGCTGGCGGGTGGGGGTGTAGAAGCTGAGTTGTCTGTTGAGGTAGGCTGGTCCGGAGTTGTGGAGTGCTTTATGTGCGTGGGTGAGGAGCTTGAAGGTTATCCTCTTGTTGACAGGGAGCCAGTGCAGGTCTCTCAGGTGGGGTGTGATGTGGCTGCGTCGGGGGATGTAGAGGATAAGACGTGCAGAGGCGTTCTGGATGCGTTGCAGCCGTCTCAGGAGCTTAGCCGTCGTTCCTGCGTAGAGGGCGTTTCCGTAGTCCAGCCTGCTGGTGACGAGGGCATTTAGAGATGAGCAGAACAACAGTTTATTATTAATATAGTATATGTTAAAAGTGACTAATAGCTGCCTCCCAAGCCATTCTTATAGCTTTAGGGGTCTGGAAAAGTCTAAATTGTGATTGGCAGCACTGGCAGGGGCAATGGGTGGAGCAAGCTGCAGTGACCTCCTGGCGAGATCCCTGGCACTTATTTTATTTTTTACAAATTATGCACTGAACCTTACAATATTAGAATATATATGGATGTGCTTCTTATTTATGAATTTTGTTTGATTTCTTGAGCCTGTTGAATCCGCTAAAGTAGTCTTAAGTCCAGACCAAATGACCTAACACCGAGGAAAATGAAAGAACTGAAGCAATAAATGAGCTCAGGCGCAGGGAACTGAATGAGCTCCAAACCAGGGAGTAAACGCCTTCGCCCTATTCCTCTGTGGTGCGGTAGGCGTAGGACAGAGAGGGAGTTGTAAGTATGAGAGTGGGCAGGTCCTGGCCCAGTCGGGTCTGGCTGCAGCATCTCTGCCCTCGTTGTTAGGACAGGCTTCTAGTGATGACGTGTGCTGCCAGATACCAGGAATAGCATTACTGCTGAGTAAAGACGAAAGGAGCCTCTCGCAAACGTGTCTATATTTATAATTTATCACAGATAAAAGCAAAACCATTCATTATTTAGTGCTCGTGCCTCTCAGTGGAGGTTCTGAAGTGAATGGGAGCCAGCGTGGCACAGTGCTACCGCTTTGGGACCTTGCCTCATCCTCCAGCACCCCAGGGGTGTACCATCATCTTCCTCACGTGCACACAACACCCTGGGGGTTCGACGATATGCCTTCACGAGCACAGAACATGGCAAGCACCGGGGCAGGACTTCACAAGCAGTGGCACAATTAGGACTTCACAAGAACTGGGGCAGGACTGCACAAGCAATAGGAATTTACAAATGCCAGGAGGAGTTCACAAGCACTAGAAGAGGCCGCAGGACTTCACCAGCATTAGGACAGGGCCGCAGGACTTCACCAGCATTAGTACAGGGCCGCAGGACTTCACCAGCATTAGGACAGGGCCGCAGGGCTTCACCAGCATTAGGACAGGGCCGCAGGACTTCACCAGCATTAGGACAGGGCCGCAGGACTTCACCAGCATTAGGACAGGGCCGCAGGACTTCACCAGCATTAGGACAGGGCAGCAGGACTTCACAAGCATTAGGACAGGGCAGCAGGACTTCACAAGCATTAGGACAGGGCAACAAAAATTCACAAGCACTAGCACAAGTCTTCACAAGCACTACAACAGGGTAGCAGGACTACACAAGCATTAGGACAGGCAACAAAAATTCACAAGCACAAGTCTTCACAAGCACTAGAACAGGGCAGCAGGACTACACAAGCATTAGGACAGGCGACAAGACTTCACAAGCATTAGAACAGGGCCGCAGGACTTCACAAGTATTAGAACAGGGCGACAAGACTTCCCAAGCACTAGAACAGGGCTGCAGGACTTCACAAGCATTAGGACAGGGCAACAAGACTTCCCAAGCACTAGAACAGGGCCGAAGGACTTCACAAGCATTAGGACAGGGTCACAGGACTTCATAAGCACTAGAACAGGGCCGCAGTACTTCACAAGCATTAGAACAGGGCGACAAGACTTCCCAAGCACTAGAACAGGGCTGCAGGACTTCACAAGCATTAGGACAGGGCAACAAGACTTCCCAAGCACTAGAACAGGGCCGAAGGACTTCACAAGCATTAGAACAGGGCGACAAGACTTCCCAAGCACTAGAACAGGGCCGTAGTACTACACAAGCATAAGGACAGGGTGACAAGACTTCACAAGCACTAGAACAGTGCCGCAGGAACTCCCGAGCATTAGGACAGGGCAACAAGACTTTCTAAGCACTAGAACAGGGCTGCAGGACTTCACAAGCATTAGGACAGGCGACAAGACTTCACAAGCACTAGAACAGGGCTGCAGGACTTCACAAGCATTAGGACAGGGCAACAAGACTTCCCAAGCACTAGAACAGGGCCGTAGGACTTCATAAGCATTAGGACAGGCGACAAGACTTCACAAGCACTAGAACAGGGCCGCAGGACTTTACAAGCATTAGGACAGGGTCACAGGACTTCATAAGCACTAGAACAGGGCCGTAGGACTTCATAAGCATTAGGACAGGCGACAAGACTTCACAAGCACTAGAACAGGGCCGCAGGACTTTACAAGCATTAGGACAGGGTCACAGGACTTCATAAGCACTAGAACAGGGCCGCAGGACTTCACAAGCATTAGAACAGGGCGACAAGACTTCCCAAGCACTAGAATAGGGCCGCAGGACTTCACAAGCATTAGTACAGGGCAACAAGACTTCCCAAGCACTAGAACAGGGCTGCAGGACTTCACAGCATTAGGACAGGGCAACAAGACTTCCCAAGCACTAGAACAGGGCTGCAGGACTTCACCAGCATTAGGACAGGGCAACAAGACTTCCCAAGCACTAGAACAGGGCCGCAGGGACCTTGCCTCATCCTCCAGCACCCCAGGGGTGTACCATCATCTTCCTCACGTGCACACAACACCCTGGGGGTTCGACGAGCCGTGGGATATGCCTTCACGAGCACAGAACATGGCAAGCACCGGGGCAGGACTTCACAAGCAGTGGCACAATTAGGACTTCACAAGAACTGGGGCAGGACTGCACAAGCAATAGGAATTTACAAATGCCAGGAGGAGTTCACAAGCACTAGAAGAGGGCCGCAGGACTTCACCAGCATTAGGACAGGGCCGCAGGACTTCACAAGCATTAGGACAGGGCAACAAAAATTCACAAGCACTAGCACAAGTCTTCACAAGCACTAGAACAGGGTAGCAGGACTACACAAGCATTAGGACAGGCAACAAAAATGCACAAGTCTACACAAGCACTAGAACAGGGCAGCAGGACTACACAAGCATTAGGTCAGGGCAACAAGACTTCATAAGCACTAGAACAGGGCTGCAGGACTTCACAAGCATTAGGACAGGCGACAAGACTTCAAAAGCACTAGAACAGGGCCGCAGGACTTCACAAGCATTAGGACAGGGTCACAGGACTTCATAAGCACTAGAACAGGGCCGCAGTACTTCACAAGCATTAGAACAGGGCGACAAGACTTCCCAAACACTAGAACAGGGCTGCAGGACTTCAGCAGCATTAGGACAGGGCAACAAGACTTCCCAAGCACTAGAACAGGGCTGCAGGACTTCACAAGCATTTGGACAGGGGAACAAGACTTCCCAAGCACTAGAACAGGGCCGAAGGACTTCACAAGCATTAGAACAGGGCGACAAGACTTCCCAAGCACTAGAACAGGGCCGTAGTACTACGCAAGCATAAGGACAGGGCGACAAGACTTCACAAGCACTAGAACAGTGCCGCAGGAACTCCCGAGCATTAGGACAGGGCAAAAAGACTTTCCAAGCACTAGAACAGGGCCGCAGGACTTTACAAGCATTAGGACAGGGCAACAAGACTTCACAAGTGCTAGAACAGGACTGGAGGGCTTCACAAGCATAAGAACAGGGCAACAAGACTTCACAAGCACAAGACTTTACAAGCACTCGGGCAGGAATACACAAGCACTAGAACAGGGCCACAAGACATCACGAGCATTAGGACAGGGCAACAAGACTTCACAAGCACTAGCACAAGACTTTACAAGCACTCGGCCCAGACTACAGAAGCAATAAAACGTAATTTTATAGGTACTTGCAGGATTTCACTAACATTAGGACATGACTTTACAGGAAGTAGCACAACAATTTACAAACAGTGGTAAAGGACTTCACAAGGACTCAGACAGGACGGTACAAGCACTAATACAGGACATCACAAGCCCTGGGTTAGGACTTTACAAGCTTGAGCATAGGACAACACAATCACTAGTGCAGGACATCAAAGGCATTGCAACAGGACTTCACAGGCACTAATACAGCACAACTTTACAAGCACGAGGGTGGGATGTTGCAAGCAATTTACTAGGCATTAGAACATTAGAATTTTGGGAGCTCCAATGGAGTGCTCTGGGTTTCTAATGGCTGGTAGAAGACTGGAGCTCCAATATTCCAAAGTTGTGGTTCACTGCTGTTGCTGTGAACAAAGGCCTCACGGAGCTTCAGTCCCCTCAGGCTCCATGAGTCCTTTGTTTTACAAATTAGAACATTCTGCTCTCTAGTGGCGGAATGCTCTAATAGCCTTCTAGCCCTCCATAGCTGGGCTATACCAGCATAAAAGGCCTTCTCACTTGTTAAAGGCCCGCGGCAAAGGCGCAGGCCTTTAACACTGGAGCGGGCCTTTAATGGCCAGTATAGCCCACTACGGCGGGCTATAAGGCTATATTGGTACAGTACTTCACAAGCTCACTGTGACTTTGGTACGTGAAGCAGAAAAGTATTATGCACAACAACCAGAAATACAACGTTCATTTCTAAATGGTTAGGAGCACATAGACCCACTACATTTAATATAACAAAAATATATACAGTCCACTTTGCTAAATCTAAATGTGAATAACATGAAAATTACAAAATGAAGAAATCATGTATGCTAGAGTTAAGGTGGGTTATAGAGGGACAAACTATTTGATCACAAATAAATCGATTTCGGGTCATCATTACCAGGACGTGTTATTCTGACACTTTTCACTGTTTTGGTCAGTGGTAGTTGGCTGTCATTGTCGATCTAGTCCATCTCTCATGTCGATTTTGACTGCCAGTCCTTGTTGCTACGGTCTTGTTCTCAGCACTGTGTTGGTCAGTGGATTGCCAGTTTGTATTTCTCCAGCCTTTTAACTCTTTCTTTTGTTGGTGGATACGTCACTTCCGCACTTTTTCTGTGCTGTGTTGACTATTGGTGATTGCCAGCACTTGGTGCTCAGTCCATTTTCCTCTCCTTTGTTGATCAATTGTGGTTACCAGTCCTTACTTCTTTGACCCCGTTCTCTTTGCTGTGTCTGTCAATGACAGGGGCCATCCCTTGTTTCTCTGGCTCTGTGTCACCTGAACTGTCAATTGATGATGGTTCCTACCTTTATTTTCTATCTCTTTTTTTCCTGCTGTATTAGCTGGTGATAACTACTGTACCTTACGTCTCACACTCTTACCACCATGCAGAGTTAGTAGTTTGCAGAGGGAGGAGCTGCAATTCTGGGGGTTGTCCTCACGTAATATAATCAGTAGCGGTAATAGTGAACGCATAGAAACATTTGTAACCCATCTCAATTCTGCAACCAAAACAAGTATATTTAAATGTTTTGTTTTCCAGTTTTTTTCCTGCGTAATCTCTGAAATGCAGTTAAATGGTGCATTATTCAGCAAACTGGCTCGAGAATAAATTTAGTTTTGTGGTAGAGGATTTCAACATTATTATGAAATATTATACTAAAGGCTTGACATATGTATTGTGAAAAGCATAGGGTAAAGCCAATAGGCATTTAGGGATGGATTGGTATTACTCTATGTTAAAGCCTACAGCTAGGTATTTTGTTGAATGGAATCTCACTGGTTACCATAGTAGGCAAGGGTTTTTATGTTCACCACCCACTCTGACAAACCCTGGGGGTGGGGGGTGCAATGTGATGATTCTGTTAGACCCTGTTGAGAAGGGCTGTACATTGTTTTGTAAGCTGTATTGTGCTGTATTGTATTTGTAATTTTATAACTGTATGCACGATGGTTGCCAGTTTATGTGCCCTCAGCAGTCCGGTGTTTGGTGAAGTGTAAAGCCAATATTAGAGCGTAGCAGCTTTATCAGTTCATTGCGAGAAACATGCCAGATTTCATAGGTTATATCTGATTATCAAACATTATGACAAAGCCAGTAAGGGTCACCTACTGAATGCATTCAAAACAATAGGCTTTTGAGGCTGGCTTGCTTTTAAACTGCTCTAAAGCCTGTAGGCAGGTAATTTGTTACAGAGAATTTCACAGATTACTGTAATAGGTGATGGTTTTTGCATTGGTGATCTACCCGAAATTGGCAAAATTTGTAACTACTGCAGCCCCAAGATGCCATAGATGTGGTATGTTAAGTGCGGATGATAGGCATATGTTTTTCGAATGCCCCCAACTACAGGAGTATTGGTATATGGTCGAAAAAGTAATTAATGAAATTCTGCAGACCAATATAAAAATGAGCCTAACACTGATTCTGATAGGGTTGGACGATCAGCCGACTTTTCCTCTATCGGCAAACAGGCGGGACTTACTTTTCTATCTGATTCTCCTTGCTAGAAGAGAGATTTGCAAAAGATGGATAGATTCTGCACCACCACATGGTTTTGAATGGCTTCAAGCGGCTAAAACTATTTGCAAAATGGACATGGGAATTGAGGGTGAACCATGTAGTAAGATATGGGAATACTATCTGAATTGAAACGAAATCTCAAGAATTGAACTCTCCCATGTCCTATGATTACACCTGCGTGGGACCAGTAACCAGGAAACTGGATAGACTGGATCGCAGGACTATATGTTTAATTGAAAATAGCCTGGGGTGGTACAGATCAGATATCGGGCTTGACTTTGCAAACAATGGTGGTATGAGGACAAAAAAAAAAAAAGGTGATCTACCCGAACAAACTGGGGATAGAAGATATGTACTACAATAATCCTTATTAAGCTCTCTTAAGCTCTTAGGGTAGATAGTATTTCTCTTTGCCAACTGTAATTTTGTGTACATTTGCACTTTCATGACTGTATGCTGTATGGTTGCGCTGTGTAAAGCTTACACTCGGTACAATGGTCTTAAGTTCGTTATGGTGACAAGCCGATGATAAAGGCTATATGCCTGATTGTTTATTATAAAATGTGACACTAAAGGCAGTAATTCCTGATTATTTATTATAAAAAGTTACAATAAAGGCAGCAGGCCCGACGTATTGATTGTAAAAAGCATATGTTTAAGTCAATAGACATTATTGAATTAAAGTCCACAGATAGGCTTTTTGTTCCATGGAATCTCATAGTTTACATTAGTAGGCAAGGGGTTTGGTGTGGGTTACCCCCTCTGACAAACCATGAGTATAAAAGATTTGCACTATGTAAATCCTTGTTAAGCCCTATCAGGAGAGATGCTAGCTTGCTTTGCCACCAGTAATTTTGTATACATTTGCAATTTTATGACCATATGCCTACTCTTTGCCTTGTGGGAAAGCTTATGTTCTGTACAGTAGGCCTGAGACAATTATAGTGACAAGCCAATGATAGCAGCGATAGCCTTGAAACGTGTGTAGGGAAATGGTATGCCTGATGCCATAGGTCTGGCCTGTTTATTATGAAAAGTTATTACAAATGCAGTAGGCCTGGTTTATTTATTGTGAAAAGCATATGGTAAAGCCAGTAGGCCTGCAGCAGTGGATTATTATCACATTATGTTACAGACCATACAAAGGTATTTTTTGGTCACTTAGAATCTCACAGATTACCTTCATAAGCAAGGGGTATTGTGTTGCTGACCCACTGAGACAAACCCTGGGAGTAGAATTTCACTGTGATGATTCTTGCTAGGCCCTATTGAGAGGGGCTATATATTGTTTTGCAAACTGTAATTTTGTACATATTTGTACTTTTATTAATGTATGCTTCTGCACACTTCTGTAGGCCCGGGTTTCATATAGTGTCAAACCATTCGTAAAGGAAAGATGCCTTATCAGTTTACTGAGAAAAGTTATGTCCGATTCCTTAGGTGTGATCTGTTTATAATGAAAAGTTATGACAAAGCGAGTAGGCCTTGCGTATTCTGAAAAGTATGTGTTAAAGGCAAATAGCCTTTAAGGGTGGATTGTTATTACACTAGGCAGACATTTTGTTACATAGAATCTCGCAGGTTACTGTAGTAGGCAAACGTTTTGGTGCTAGTGACCCACATGAACAAACCTAGGGGTAATATTAATAATGGGAGATGCAGTTCTGAGTAGGTGCTGGGAAGAAGAGATAGGTGAGGATAGGTGGATATTTAGCAGGGGTGTTGAGGATTGGTCGATATTCATTCAATGAGAGGCAGGAGTGGGTTGATGTTGAATAGGAGAGAGGTGGGAGAGGCTGAATATTAAGGAAGGAAGAGGCAGGTGGTGTGAACATTAGGAAGGAGAGACAGAGGTAAGTTGATACTGGGAAAGAGGCAAGAGTAGGTAGATTTCTCGGAATAAGATTGAAGGCTGGATGAATAATATGGGATAGAAGGGGAAGAGTGATTGAACTGCAGGACAGAGGTGTGTAGTTTAAAAGTGGGTGTGTGTTGGGAAGAAAAAACAGGGTGATAATGGGAATGATTTAGAGTGAACAAAGCAGTTATAGAATAGGAGTGAGGGAAAGTGGCCAGATACTGAGAAGGAGAGGGTAACAGCAGGTGGAATTTGGAAGGAATTGAGGGCAAATGGCGGTGTATAGGGAAGGTAGCAGCCACCAGAGAGTGGAATAAGGGAAGGAAATAGGTTGACGGAGAAGACATAGAAGGTGGAAGAGGTAGAGGTGGGAATATTTTAGTAAGAAGAGAGGGTGGTGTTGGTGCATACAAGGGATAGAGATTGCGGTTCAGGATACAACAGAAGAGTGAGGTAAGAGTTGGAAGACTTTGGTAATGATAGTGAAGTAGGTGAGCACAAGTGGACTGAATGGTAGCACTAGGTGGATATAGGTGGATATAGCAAACGAGTGGGGTATCAGCTGTTGCATTATATAAAACGAGTGAGTGAGGGTGAGTGGGTGGGTGGATATTAGAATGGACTGGGACAGCAGTGTGTAGATTTTGGGAAGGATTAGGGCTACAGTAGGTGAATACTCGGCTGAGAGGTAGTGTTGGGTAGATATTGGCATAGAATCTGGGTGAAGTTGGTGGATTGATGAAAGGAGAGTTAGAAGTAGGATGAATGCACTTGACATTGGTGAGGACCACGTGGCTGCTCTCCATTCTTCACCTTCTTGTGTTCTTCCTTTGCAGAGATCTCTGTCAGTCTTCTATCCGTCATTGTCACATTTTGTGGCATTGTGCTTCTGGGGGTCTCACTCTTCGTCTCCTGGAAACTCTGCTGGATTCCTTGGCGGGATAAAGGATCCTCTCAAACTCCACGCAAGGACCATGGTCATCACGGGCTTCTCCACCACTCCCATTATGGGGACCTGCTGGTGGAGCGTGTGGAGCTGGGCCCGGAGATGCCCGAGCGCTCCTATCTGGACATGGACTCATACCCTGATGCCAACATCAAGCTGAGCCAGACGTCTCCCGACATTCCTGTGGAAAATCAGGTCACCAGCAAGGATGCACCAATCCCCAATGCACACTCACACCAGCAAGTGGCAAATATTGCACCGGCACCCAGGTAACATTTCACTGCTCACCTGCCCTGCACCACTAATCACACATTTTGTACCCTACACTTAGAAGCATGCAGTGTCCTGAACAGACAGGTGAGATCGCACTTCTAATGTCCCTTTTCTAAGTAGTCATTGTCACCATGCACTGCACAAAGAGGCTTGCAATGCCCTGCACTGCCAAGCAACCTGTCAAGCCATACATGCCTTTTAGCAATAATCATCAACACTGTTCATTGCACTTGCAATACACAGCACTGCCAGGTAGAGTCTCACTGCCCACCTCCTTAATCCTGGCCTCTGTTCTCTGAACTAGGGGCCTTCGGAGCCCGGCACTGCCAAGTAACTTTTCACTGCATATCCACTTTTAGTTAATAATCGTGGCAGCTGTGCACTGCACCAAGAGGCACTCCATCCTATGCACTGTCATGTAATACCCGTCATTGCTCCCCTCCATTTCAGCAATAACCTGGGTTGCTGTTCTGTGTACTATGGGACTTGCAGTGCCCTGCGCTGCCACATAACCTCCCCCCTCACCTTTGTATCAGTAATATAATGAAGATCCTAATTCAGAGCTGGAGACACTTGGTGAGAGAAACTGGGTATATGGAGCACTGAATAGGAGATCCTCAGTGTAGGAAAAGGTCTTGTCCTGTTGTGTAGACAGGATACTCTCCATAAAGAGAGAATAGTCATAGTGAGTTCTGAGAACTGTGCATAGAGTGGGGATTGTTGTTACACCAAAGTCTGGATAGGAAACTTGCAGGTGGGCAATAGTGTTATACAGAGAGCTTGAAGATCATCAATGTGGCGAACAATGTTATCTGGAGGTCTGGACAGGAGACCCTCAATGAGTAGAAATTAGTTTTACGGAATTCTGGAAAAGAGTTCTCGGTGTAGGGAATAGTGTTACTCCCAGGTCTGGGCAGGAGATGTTCAGTTGGGGAGTAGTGTTATACAGAGAGCTTGAAGATCATTGTGGTGTGGAGCGGACTTATATGGCTAGTTTTACGGAGTTCTGAATAAGAGTTCTCAATAAGAGTCTATCAAAGTGATGAGTAGCGTTACACCCAGGTCTGGATAGTAGAACCTAAGTACGAGGAATAGTGTTACACAGAAAGCTTGAAGACCAACAGTGTCAGTGTGAGGAGTGGTCTTATTCGGAGTTCTGGACAAGAGAGCCTGCATAAGGAGAAGTTGTTTGTATGGACTTCAGGATAAGTCACTCAATGTCTGGAGTGGTGTTACGCCGATGTCTGGATAGAAGACCCTCAACTTGCAAAGACCATTGTTGTGACAAGTGATCTTATCTGGATGTCTAGACAAGAAACGCTCAGTGTGAGCAAAAGGAATAACAGTTCTAGATAAAAGAAACTGAGGGTGTCATTTTGAATTCCTGGGAAAATTCAATACCGTACCTTAAGATTATTCACTGTGCTAAATTACTTCCTCCTTCTGGGTTTATGAAGTTGGAATGAGGTATAATCTGCAATATTAGTTACGTTCCCAATTGGTGCAGATTTGACTTTTTCTGATATTTTTCCCCATGCAAACTTCACCAGATACTTCCTAGTATAATATGAACAGGAATAAATATTGGTGGTATGCAACTTGTAATGCTAAATTGTGCACAAAAACCTGTCTGCACGGCATTCGGCATTAACAGCCAAATTGGAATAATGGCTTAATATTGATAGTGGTGCTATATTGAGGTCGGTATCACGTACCCTCAGTTTATGGACCTTCATTCTGTAGATATCTGGATAGGAGACTCTCCTTGTGGGGAATGGTCTTATCTGGAGATCTTGGTAGGAGATGCTCAATAAGGAAACTAGGGTTATATGAAGCCCTGTGTAAGAGACCACTGGTGAAAGGTGTGGCGTATATTGAAGTGAGGACAAGAAAACCTCAGTTTGAGGAACAGTCTTAGTACAGAAATCTGAAGAGAAGACCTTCGATGCTGGAATGGTACTATCTGGAGGTCTGGACATGAGACCCTCAATGTGGAGAAGTTAGTTTTGCGGAGTCTTGGGTGAGAGACCCTTGGTGTGGGGAGTGGTGTTACGTGAGTGTCTGGACAGGTGACCTCCATGTGCAGAAGTTGCTTCTACAGAGCTCTAGATAATAGAGAATCACTTTGGAGAATGGCATTATATTGTGCTCTAGACAGAACAAACTCCATTTGAGGAGCAGTACTAAAAAGAGGTATGGTAGAAATCCCTAGTTGTAGGGAGTGGGCTGAAAAAGAGATGCTGCAGGTGAAGATAATGGTTATACTGAGCTTTGGATAAGAGACTTCAGTCTGGGGAGTGATCATTTCTGGAGGTCTATACAAGAGACTGTTCTCGTGGAGTTGTTGGTTATGCATACTTCTTTTTTTTGTTCAATAATTTTTATTGAGAAGATCAACACAAAATTAACACAAGTAGTACAAAATAGAAATAGATATCAACAAGTGAAATAATCATTTGAATAAGCAAAAAGGGATAGTAACATTGGTAGGTATTATAAATTAAATATATTCATTAGAAAAAGATATGTACTGAATTAAAGTAGATATATCAATAATGTAGATAAGTGTGTTCTCATGAGAAAAGATAGTAGGGCTTGTGTGTTTTAGGAATGAAGTAAGAGAAAGGAAAGGATGAGAATAGACAAAGGAAGAAGAGAGGAGAAAGAGAGGGAGGAAGAAAAGTGGGTGTTATAAGAGTGATGAGTGTGAAGAAAGAAAGGTAGTAAAGGGTAACCAAAGAAGGTCTGATTTAATTTTTAGGTAAGTTGATGAGTGAGAAACAGAGGAAATTCTGTGTTGGTCACAAATTAGGTTCCACCATAACAAAAAGGATAATTTAGAGTTATCTTTCCAGCAGATTAGTATGACTTTAAAAGCAATGGCGATAAAAAGGTCAAGTAGTATAGTTTTGGAGGGGATATAATAGAAGTCTTTAGATAGGGTACCTAGAAAGATATTGTGGATAGCAAATGGTACATTGCAAGAAAAGATTAGTAGACACTTCGACCAGATAGATTTCCAAAAATCCTGTACCCTTGGGCAGTAAAAGAGTAGGTGCAATAGAGAGCCTTCAGCAGAGAGACAAGACCAGCATGATGGAGATTTAGAATGGTCAGTTTTATGTATGAAGAGGGGAGTAACAACGACCCTGTTGTAGATAAAGTATAGGGACTGTGTAATGTTGGCCGCTTTAGATGTTTTAGAAATCTTCTGCCACACTTTATCCCATTGATAAACTGATAACGTTTGAAATAAATCTAGTTCCCAAAGTAATTCAATAGGCGATTTACTCCGTGTGGTTGTAGATGAAGAGAGCGTTTTATAAATAAAAGAGGCACTAGGAGTATAGTCAAGGGGGACATGGAATAGGGGAGTAGTAGGAGAAAAGGAAGTAGATACAGGGTTAGATTGGAGTTTTTGTAGATGTGTGTTGAGACTGGTTGTTAATGTATTGTATTGCTGAAGGTAGGAATCTGGAAGGTTGAATTTTCTTTGAAGTTGAGAAAAAGGCAAAATCGAATTGTTGGCAATCAATTGGTGTACATAAAAGATGCCCTTTTCCTTCCAGTGTTTGTAATAAAAGGACTTGTGTCTAAACTTGATGTGTATATTGTACCATAGAGAAGAGGCTAGAAAGGATTGATAGGGGTCAAAATCTTGGAAAAAAAGGGTGTGAATTATATGGTGGGAGTATTTTAGGATAGGAAACTTAGAAATGAAAGTACAATTAGTCATAAATACAACATTTTGAAATGAAAAATCATTTAACAATGATCTTTCAACTGTAATCCATGTTGGCATTAAGGAGTCTTGATAATCTTTGGTCAACGCATAGAACTGACGAATCAAAAATGCAGTATGATACAATTTAAAGTTCGGAAATCGGACACCACCTTCAGACTTTGGACGTATTAGTTTAGATAAAGCAATTCTAGTACGTTTGTTATTCCATAAAAATTTGGTACATATTGAGTTGATTTGGGAAAAGTAATAATTAGGTATTTTGAAGGGTAACATTGAGAGTATAAAAAGAACTTGGGGAACAATCATCATCTTAATTGTGTCTAGTCTACCCCACCAAGATAAAAATAATGGGGACCAGGAAGATAATAATTTAGTGAGTTTTAGTTTTAGGGCAGAGAAATTATAGGATAAGGTTTCAGGAATAGTAGAGGAAAACCATGTTCCCAGATATTTGATCTTTTGGGGGCACCAGTTAAATTTAGTTGTATTAAACATGTAACGATAACATAAATCATTCATAGGCAAGACTTCAGTTTTGGAAAAGTTAAGTTTGTATCCAGAAACCGTTGAGAATAAGTCAACCTCTTGTAAAAAATTTGGAAGGGATTTGGATGGGTTAGCCATATAAATAAGGACATCATCTGCATAAGCAGAGAGTTTAATTTCATGAGATTTAAATTGAAAACCAGTAATGTCAGGATTATGCCTAATACGTTCCAGAAATGGTTCTAAACAAAGGAGAAAAAGTAATGGGGATAGGGGGCATCCTTGGCGAGTACCTCTTTGTAATCTAAAATACGAGGAGTAGAGGCCATTCACAAAAACACATGCACGTGGGGCAGTATATAATAATTTGATCTGAGAAATAAACCTTTGACCAAAGCCAAACCACTTAAGAGTATGGAACATGTATTGCCAGTTTATGCGGTCAAAGGCCTTTTCAGCATCAAGTGAAAGGGCAGCTAAAGGAGACGAATACTTCTTTCCAAGGGCAAGAATATTAGAAAACATTCTAGCGTTATCAGAGGCAAGGCGGCCTTTAATAAAGCCAACTTGTTCAGGTTTAATAAGGGATGGGATAAGCTTGTCTAAGCGAGATGCTAAAATTTTTGCAAAAATTTTACAATCATAATTAATCAGAGAAATAGGTCTAAAGTTTTTACAAAAAGAGGAGTCTTTGTCCGGTTTGGGAATGACAACAATAAGGGCTTCTAAAAAAGACCCATCTGCTTTGGAGTTGGATAAAAATGATTTAAAAAGTTCCAATAATTTTGGGGCAAAAATTATGGAAAAGGTTGAAAGTAATTCAACTGAGAATCCGTCTGGACCCGGAGCTTTGGCCTTTTTAGGGATTTGAGGGCATCAATAATTTCTTGGAGAGATATATCTTTTTCAAGAGGGAAAAAATATCGGGTAGAGAGGAGGGTTTAGGGATACCTTGGAAAAAAGCATCGAAATCATGTTCAGAGGGAGATGAGTCATCAGTATACAAGAGTTCATAATAGGATTGGAAGGTACTTATAATATCTGAATCAGAGGATAAGAGTTTATTAGTTGTTTCTGAGTGGATAGGTCCAATAGTTTTCCGTTCTGTTTTTATCTTTAAATAATTGGCTAACATTTTCCCTGCCTTATTTTGGCCTCCGTGGAATTTGGATTTTATCTTAAGCAGAATATTACATGCGTCCACAGTGGCAATTTTATTTAAATTAGCTTTGGCCTTAATCAGTTCTTGCAAAGCAGAGGGGGATTTAGACGAAAAATACTTATGCTCCAAAAATTTTATTTTCTGAAGGGTATCATGATACTCAGCATTGAGTAGTTTCTTTTTCTTGCAGAGTAAGCAATTGTAAAGGCTCTAAATGAAGCTTTAAAGGCATCCCAATTATTAGTAATTGAGGTATCCGAAGGTTGGTTTATTAGAAAAAATTCCTTAATAAAGGAAGTAGTTTCTGCAATAAATGTTTTGTCTGAGAGCAGGTAATTGTTAAAACGCCAACGACCTTGTTTGCAAGTGTTAACTGAGAAATCAAAAGAGGCGGACATGGGGGCATGATCAGAAATAAAAATAGACCCAATTTCAGAGGAATGGATACATGGGAGCAAGGCCTTAGAGGTCAAAATATAATCAATGCGGGACATAGTATGATGTACATTGGAGAAAAATGTGTATTCATTAAAATCTGGGTTACAAGTCCTCCATACATCATAAAATGGGCGGGAGGCAATAGCAGCCTGAAAGGATTTGTGGGTTTTGTCAGGTTTAAATTTACAATTGGATTTTCTGTCGGAAAAAGGATCTAACCAATTATTGAAATCTCCACCAACAATTATATTGGGGTTAGAAATTGAGGATAATTTCAATTTAATACATTCCCAAAATTGTGGATCCGGTTTACAGGGCCATAGATATTTAAAAAAGTAATTTGTTTTTTATGAATAGTGGCATCTACCATAACCCATCGCCCATCAGAATCACAGTCAGTTGATAGTATCTGTGCATTAATAGATTTATGAAATAAGATAGCCACCCCACCATGCCAATCAATTGCAGGTGAAAAAACAATTTGACTAACCCATTGTCGTTTTAGTTTGAGCGATTCTGCATCATTACAGTGAGTTTCTTGTATGAAAGCAACATGAACATTAAGTTTAGAAAGATGGGACAATACCTTCTGACGCTTGACAGGATGACCTAGACCACGTACATTCCACGAGACAACGTTAACCATGATGAGGGGTGGGGAGATACAGTTGGACACGGGTATAACAAACTGCAAAAGTTGAACATAATAAAAAGTAACAAGAATTAGATATAAACACAAAACATGGGATGGTGGATTTACAGAAAGAGTAGAAATAGGAAGAAACACTCATGTATATAAAAGAATGATGAGAGAAAAACATCGAGTAAGGGAGCAGATAATAAAAGTGGTGCAAGGAATAAATAAAGAAACAGGAGCAATAAATTGCAAAACCAATGGGAGAAAAAAAGAAACCAATCATTTTCACACAAAAAAAAGGAAAGATAAAACCCTTAAGTAAATATAGTGAAAAACACTCAGATATACAAAAAATAGATAGACAAAACACACCATGAAAGACAAGAAGGTAAGTAGAAGGATAGGAGAGAATGAGAAGATAATGAAGAGAGAAATACAGAGAAATAGGGAGAGTAAACAGATCAAGGAAATTAATCCCGGTCTGAAGATAAACCAGCAAAAAGGAAGAGGGGAGCAAGGTGATGATAAAGCAAGGACAGCGGTACGAGTAAATAGATACTGATAAGCCTCATTAATAAATAAAAGAATAATAATTAGTAGGAGATAAAGAAAGAAAGGAAGAGATTTGAAAGGAACAAAAGCATTATAAGGGAAGAATACATCAACAAAGGAAGGTAGAGGTACAGCTGTAAAATCAACAATAACCAATTAACCAATTAACCAGTAAACCTGAAACAGTGTTAGAACATTAGTTTTCCATATTCTGTGAAGGAATATTATTGAGAAAGAGTTTCAATTTATCAGGATCGTCGAAGGAACATGATCTTCCTTCATGAGTAACCTTACAGAGGCAAGGGTGAAGAATGCCATATTGAATGTTCAAGTGTCTCATCTGGGGACGAAGAGCCAAAAATTCCTTACGACGAGCATTCGTTGCATTAGAAACATCTTGAGAAATAAAAATATTATGACCTGACCAAGTGAGGTGACGTTTGGTCTTAACCGCTCTCAAAACATGCATTAGTTCAGTAAATTCCCAAAAAAGCATTATGATACCACGTGGCTTGTTCGAGTTAGGTTGAAGACGGCCCAGACGGTGTGCCCGTTGTATGTTGAGAGCAGGAGAGGATTGAAGCTCTAGGAGGTCCGTCAGAAACTTCTTCAGAAAGGATACCATATCAGGTCCCTCAATATTTTCCGGCAGGCCGTAAATGCGGAGATTATTCCGTCGATTACGATTTTCCAAGTCTTCAGTATGAAGTTTGAGTTTGTGGATCTCTTGTTCTAACAGTGGAATTTTATTAGATATATCTTGCAGATCCCCAACACGTTGTTCAAGTTCCGTTACCTTGCCCTCCATAATTATCCAGCGGTCTTCAATTTGTTTTAGCTTTTCGTTGGTAGTAGACATAAAGGGCTGGAGACCACGTACTTCCTCCAGATTAGAGTCCAGAACAGGATTTTGTGAGGTATGAATAGGTGACGGGGGATCATTCTTATGTCTCTTTGGTTTAGCACCTGAGGATGATGATCTAGAGGAGGTGTGAGGGTCATTCGCCATCTTGAATTGTGGTGGATATCGACGAGTAGTAACTAAAAACGGGCGAATTGGACCCATACACCAGAGAAGGAGGCAGAAGAAACAGCGATCAACCAGAGGTAAGCAAAAAGAACCGGTTTTGGATGGAGTGACTGTAAACCGTGAAGAAACAATTCCCAGCAGCAACCACAAACTGGAATATCAAATTCCAAGTGAGGACGTGAGAAAATCAAGGTATTCTCCCTCTTGCATAATCCACATGACTGCCATAAAGTAGGAAGGAACTGCAGGTTACTATTGGGAAGCCTCCTCCATCCCCTGCACCTCACATGCATAGATACCTTAGAAAATGGTGAGGCATTCTTCTCTTCCTCTCCATCTCCGCATCGGCAGCGTTGAGGAATATTACTCGGGCGGCATTTCCTGACTGAAAAAACGGAACGCGAGCGCGAGCGCCGTAATTTAAAATGGCGGCCGCTCGCGACTCGATGAGGGAGAAATCACCGCCGCAGCTTCCTGGCTTCGTTCCGCAATAGCCTCTAAACTAGGAGCGGTCCCTCAACTCACCGCCATTCCCAGAGTGCAGGGCCACCACTCACGGTCAAAAAACTCCACAGTTTGAGGCAGGATAGCCCAGAAAGTCTCCGCGTCCGAGCGGAGCTCACATGAAATCCGCCATCTTGCTTCGGCGTCCAAGCCACGCCCCCCGGTTTTGCATACTTCTGGATAGGAAACCCTCACTGTGGGAAATGGTTCACCTGGAGGTCTGTATCTATGCAGAGAAGCTGTTTATGTGAAGCTCTTGTCTTGATAAAAAAAAAACTCTTGGTGTGCAGAGTAGTGTTACTTGGAGGTCTGCACTGTACAACCAGTATTATTTAGAGAGCTGAATAGGCAATCCATGTAATTGGAAGTGGTCTCATCTGAATGTCTCAACAGGAGATGCTCTGTGTGAAGAATAGGTTCGTACACCACTTAGGGTAAAAAAAAATGTCAGTGAGAGAGAGGTCTTGCATGGAGGTCTTTACAGGAGACCTCCAAGCTGAGTAGTTGGTGGTACACAATTCTCATATAAGAGACCCTAGTGTGGGGAGCCGTGTATACAGAGATCTTACAACGCGTCCTGTGTGCTGGCAATGGTGTCGCTCTTATAAACTCATATAGGTGCTCCTGTTGCGGCAGAACATACATCTAATTGATAAATATGTTCTGTCACCAGCTGCATTAGTGGTGATTATGTTGCTTTCTTGTCCACCAAGATATGGTATCACAGTGAATCCCGCAGCCCTCGTATCTCACAGTGAATCCCGCTGACCTCGTATCTCACAGTGAATCCCGCTGACCTCGTATCTCACAGTGAATCCCGCTGAACTCGTATCTCACATTGCTCTTGAAACATGACAGTGAAAAGGGGGGCTTGCTTCAAGTAATGCTGCCTGGCACTTTTGATTTATGAATGGAAGATTGTTCCCCTTCTGTGGCTCCATTAATATCTGCCAACCTTAAAACAAAGGGTCTGTGCCAGCTTGTGGTGTGACCACCTCACATACTGAGATGTACCCTCAATTGGGGATTTGTCACCCCTGTTAGAATTGGGTTTATTTCAAAATAGGCGCCATCCCATAATCATCTGGACGATGGATGCGTGTAAGCAGGTAAATATAAGTAGGCCAGATGTACTGGAAAGCCTTACACTTACCCAAGTTTCTACTGTTACCCTACTGTATGTATCTTCTATTTAGTTTACACAACATGTGTCCATGTACTTGAGCAAAACATTAGGTGTCAAATAAAAGAGATTCACATTTTTTCCATTTTTTGTCAGTGAACTTGTGCACGTAGATAGTGCTAGCAAAGAATGGCTGTGTACCACATAAACTAGGGCTATGCCACATCTGCGTATTTTATCACCTAATTATGTAAACTTTTGGGAAAATTAAGTGAAATTATGTTTAATTACTCAAAATGCAAATCTGTCATTTAGCGCTATATTGTAGTGTGAAATGTGTTGATGCGTATTGCACTAAAAATAGAGCAAAAAACACAACTGTTGTGAACAACAGACGCTCACCTTTTTTGTTGTTCTTGCTGTCCCCATGCTCCCACGCTTTAATTTTTCCGGAAAGGTGACGTAACTATGCGATGTGGTGCAATGGCTTAGCTTCGGATATTTTAAGTAACAAGAATAATGATAAATTCCCACAATTACGCCATATCGTAACATAAGAGGTTCTAAAATTATGCTTGAGGAACCTTTTGTTAATAAATCATGTATCTTCTTTTCTGTCATATATAGCAGTAGAGTGTTATTTTATAATCCATATCTGCAGTTTTTCAGCCCTATCATAATTTAACACATTTATCACATTGCCTTCTTCAATAATTCAATCAGAAAGTGATGGGAGATTGGAGGTAATTCAATTATCTGAGACCACAGAAGACCTGGAGCATGAAAATGGATTGAAAATTCTTGATCGGAACATACACTTTTAGTTAAAAATCAAACTATGAATAGATCTTTCAGCCCAGCATTATTTATAAAGAAATAAAATAATTATATTCTTATGATTATTTTAAGAAAAAAGGAACAGTCACAATTACAACCGTCCACGAGGCTCAGCAAGTTAACTGTCTCAAATTAAACAACTTTTTAGTTGGGTAATAATAGTCTCTGATAGAAGTGGGCGAGCAGCTGACTGCTCGAGCCTGAAGCCTGGCTCTGGCTCAGCTCGAGGTCTTTTGGAATCTCGAGCCCATAACGAGCCGAGTTTTCCTATGGTTTCTGCCTGTCTTCCTCTACCTAGGCTCTGGCCTTAAGGTCAGAGCTGTTGACTGGAACTGCAGAACTGGGTTCGAATCTCGGCGTCGGCTCAACTTATACTGTGATTCTAGACAAATCACTTAATCCTCCACATGCGATAAACAGTGTGTGTGACCATGTGTAATGCAACTGGTGCTCATGTAAAGCACTCCAATAACCTTCGGGTCGGGTTTGCGCTATATTTTGAAAAGTGTAGTGAGGAAAAAATAAAGCTGTAGCATGAAGAAAGACATATAGATACCCATTTATTTATTGGCTGAATTGTACAAAGTAAAACAAAAAATCAGGACGCACTTAAATTGTGTTATCAGACAAATGTTTTATTCCCCCCCCCCAACTCTTTTTTCTCTATTATCGGGTATGAAAGCACTTTCAAAAATGTGAGTTCAGACTTCCAGTTGTACAAAAATAACACTTTCAATAAGTTCTTCTCAGTGCAGTGCTATAAAGTGTGCCTTATTATTGCCAATGCTTCCTCATGTTAAAGAAATACACTTTTTGGAATTTTGAAGAGACTTTATCCTATTTTACATCAAGCTTGTTGTATGGTTTAATAGCAAATATTTCCAGGGCTCGAAGATCCAAGCCAGACCCTTTGCTTGGCTCTGGCTGGGCTCTCCCTGCTTTGTTGGCTCGCCCACCTCTTGCCGCTGATGTTTACAGTGGTTAGAAACAGCAGCCATATGGCATAAAGCACTATAATGACAAAGGCTATCATCATCATTGCAAGTAGGGGGCTATTCACAAAGATCAACTTACACATAAGTAAATCTAGATGTGTCTGGTTTTTCTTACACTTTGTGGTAAATTTACTACCTTTTGGCATTGACTATTTATGAATGTAAATGTACTAAAAACTTTAATGTCAATTAATTTTTACTTATATTTAAGTAGAACAAAATAAAACAAAATCAAAAATGCCATAGCACTATTAACTTAATTTTGATTTAAATACTTAATGTATTTATTTAAAATATTGTATCTATTAAATATATAAAATTACATTTATTTGAAAATTTCTTTAAAACGTTCACATATTTAAAAGTTATATATAGAATTTATTTTAATTAGTTTAATAATGTTTTCAAAATATAATGTTACATTTAATCCAAAATCTAAAAAGTCATTAAAATATTTTAAAATAAAAATTATTTTTAGAATATATATATATTTAACATGTAATTAACTATATATCTCATTTTTATATATTTACATTAATTGTTAACATTTATATATCTAGAAAACAATTATTTTATTACAAAATATTTAAATTGATTAAATATTTAATTTAAAATTAAGTTATTACTGCTGTGCCATTTTTTATTTTACTATATAGTACAATTACTACTGTTTTGGGACTTTTCTGGCTGTAGAAACTTTAGAAGTGTATTTTGGGAATAGTAATGGGCTTACTCTTTCGAAGGTGGGTGCATGTCCCTCTATAAACCCCTGCCTAGCGCTCCCTTAACTCTTCATTACTCCTCCTAAAACTCCTCCCATTTAGTAGTAAGTTTTCCCCATTTTACAGCCACTCCCCTGTCCTTCACACGTTTACTGCTAAAATGTAGGCATATGCAGTGGTGTAGTCAATGTGTCATCGGCCCTAGTGCAAGGAATGTAATGGGCCCCAAGCTACTGATTGAACTGTAAAATAAAGCAATATTCAGAGTTCAATGGGCCCCTCAGGCTTCTGGGACTCAGTGCCACTGCACCTGCTGCACTAATGAAAGCTATGCTCCATGGCATATCTGTGCGGAGATTCTGCAGTTGGGGTGGAAATCTTCGCACATAAAAGATATGAGATGGAAACTGAAACTTTTGCATGTAGATTTCTGAATAGCATTTTTTAGTATGTGAGCAGTACATTTTACAAAATGCAGTTTGTGAATAGTCCTCCTAATCTATTAACATCTGCTGGGAAAGTCTTTTCAAGTCTATCTACAAGATGAATCGGAGTAAGCAATATGAGGGTAGTGTGAGTCAGCCAAACCTCTACTGCCATAGCGACATACTTTAATATATAAATATTGTATAAACTAAAGTAATGTAGGAAATGTATTTTCTGTCACTGTCCTCATTACTGCAGCTGACTTGAATTCCTATTTGAAGGTGCTGAATCCCAGTCAGTACAAGAGGCCCCCCAAGTGGGCAATTCTGTTACAGTGCAGTCTGGACAGGAGACCTCAGTGTGGGCACTGCTTTTATATCGCAGTCGGTACAAGAGACCATCAGTGTGGGGAATGTTGTTGTCTAGCAGTCAGGACAGGAATTCATAGTGTGAGGCATTGGATTGGCTAGATTCAATGTTAGATGTCTAGTTGAGAGATTGTTTGTGTGGCTAGAACTGTGAATCAAAAAACCGGGCAGAAAGTCCTGGGTGTAGAGCATGCTGTTATAAGATATGGACCATACGGAATGGCCCATATATAAGACCACAGGTGTAGTGAATGGTGTTATAGGGACATATGTACAAATATCTATGCTGTGCGTAAAAAGACCTGTCCACTAGTCTGGAGAAGAGACCCTTGTTTCAGCCGGTGGTGTTATATTGAGGTCTGCATTGGAGACCCTTGGTTTGGGGAATGAGCTGCAATGGAGGTCTGGACAAGGGATCATCAGTGTGGGCAGTTTTCCTGTATGGAACTCTGGACAGAAGACCTTGTGGGATTAGTTTTAAGCGATCCGTGGTGCTCTGGACAAGAGATTCTAGTTGAGATCAGTGGCGTTATATGGAGGAGTTGGCAAGAGGCCGTCATGCAGGCAATGGGATACGATCCATGTGGGACCAGCAGGTACTATGGTGGCTACTAATTTCACCTTCAAACAATTTGATGCAAGATAACGTGGCATTATCCCTTTATTGCTACTTATCAAACATGGTGCAAGTCAATGTCCTATTTATCACTAACGCTTCTTCTCTTACCTCGACACCTAGGTATAGTACTCTTCCTCGACCGATGACCCAGCAGCTGTCCAGCCCAGACTTTGGAGGCCATGTGGATGAGAAACCCGAGCAGGCCACGAGCATTGGACACATCAAGCCAGAATTGTACAAGCAGCGATCAGCTGATGGTGATATGAAAAAACAGGAGGCCACGAGCTGCGGCCGCATCAGCTTCGTCCTGCGCTACCTCTACAGCACCGAGCAGCTGGTGGTCAAGATCCTCAAGGCCCTGGAGCTGCCCGCCAAGGATGCTAATGGATTCTCTGACCCCTACGTCAAGATCTACCTGCTGCCCGACCGCAAGAAGAAGTTCCAAACCAAGGTGCATCGCAAGACCCTGAACCCTATCTTCAATGAGACCTTTCACTTCAGCGTCCCCTTCAATGAGCTCCAGAACCGCAAGCTGCACTTCAGCGTCTATGACTTCGACCGCTTCACCCGCCATGACCTCATCGGACAGGTGGTGCTGGACAACCTCATGGAGTTCTCAGATCTCACCGAGGACAGCCCTGTGTGGAGGGATATCCTTGAAGCAAGCTCAGTAAGTAAACATCCCTGCTAGAAACAATTTGATGGTCCAAGATGTAAACCTAAGAGTGTGCAATCTGACATCTGATCCAGTGGTAGTCGTGTAAGGCGAGGGATAGCTCCAGAGTCTCAGCTTGAGACATAGACGAATGCCCAGCTGGACCCTGTGGCCTGGGGCTGTTAGACATGCAATCAGAAAATAGGCCCTCCAAGCCTGTATATAATGTCTCACAAGATTAAATCCCACAGGAACAGACCCAGATGTGGAACTGTTACCTATTATTTAAATAGAAGGCACGAATGGGGGTAAGTGCTAAAAAATTTTTTTAAATAATAGCAGTAATTGGTAACAGTTCCACAATAAATGGAATCTGTGATAAATGGTTTATGTTATTATGTGGATTTTGGTAAAATATATGTGAGAATATGTAAATTGATGTAATTCAAGTTGTAAAAAGTATGTTTAGTAGAAAAGTATGCTATAAATAAAAAAATAAAAAAAATTGAAATACGTCAAATAAATCATAGAGTGTGATCCCTGGGTCTGTTCCTGTGGAATTTAATTTTTTGAGATGTACAGGCTTGGAGGATCTATTTTCTGATTGCTAATTGCTCTCTTTTACCCTCGGCCCTTACCTGCGTTGCAACTTTGTAGTTGTGGGGGGACCCTTCTGTGGTTTACGCTGTTAAACTTGCAGCCCGAGGGGTACATTTGTTGTGTGAGGCCTGAGCTAGTGACTTCCACGTAACATGTGATAGCTCTGCCGTCTCGTCTGTAAGACGTGTGCTACCTCGGGCATAGCCTTGCTGTGTGAGGCATTACCTGTCGGCAGGCATGTGACCTGAGGGACAGGTCCTGCGCCTCTGTATCATGTAAGCTGAGGGTTCGCACTGCTGGCTGATGCCGAACTGTGGCAGATTGATAGCTCTGCTGTCTGAGGCATTACTGATTGGCCAATGTGTGACCTGAGGAGGACAGGTTCTTAGATACACGCCATAGAGAGATGTGTACCTTGCTTGATAGGTCTGGTGTCTGCGTCCTGATACCGCGCTGAATGCGTGGTAGCTCTGCCGGAGGGGCCCTAAGCTGGCTGAGACCGCCTGCTATCCCTAGGGTGAACTGCTGCCTGAGTGACAGATGTGTAACTCGGGGAGCAGCACTGCGTCTTCAGATCTGAACACGTCATCTTTGTGAAGCGAGGGTCGCTCGTGCCTGGAGCCCCAGCCTGGCAAGGCGTGCAGCCTGAGGGCAAGCTTCGATGTTCGATTCATCAGCCTGCCACGCGATAGGTCTGCTCTCGGAGGCCCGAGAACTGGGGGACACTGCAGCACTCTGTCTACGATCAGAGACGATGGCAAGTGCCTAATTTGAGGGGTAGCTCTGCTGTCCGCGACACTAACCAGTGGTATTTTGTGTAATCTGAAGGATACTACTCCTGCCGGTAGGAAGGACTAGCTCCTTATAAATCAGACAATGCCTCTGTGCTCTGAGGTGTACAGATGTGTACTTTGTGTAGGTTTATGTACGCCCCTGCTGTCGGAGGCCTGGGCCTGTGTGGTCTGGTCAACCGGGCGGACAGGTCTTCTGTATTGTATCTCTGAGCCAGTGTGTGATCTGTATTTTCTCATTGGTAGCTCTGCTGTCATCTGTTCTCGTCCACTGGTACCTGTTCTGTGGTAGCTCTGCTGGGTGAGACCTGATGCAGGGACGCCTGCGTGTCCAGGGCCTGATAAGAGACACGCTGCTCATCACCGAATTGTATTACACACCGCCACATTCCATCAGCCTGTTGTGGTGAGCTAGTGCACCCTTAACACAAGTGTAACACCTGTACATCTAGTGAAAGCACTGTTACTATAACGTACTGCAAGTGGTGCTGTGAGCAACCTGAGAGGTCGTTCTGCTGTCTTAAACCTGAATCTGTGACTTCTCCGTGACCTCAAGATTACCTCTGAGGTTTAATACCTGAGCTGGTGCCCGCCATCAGTACTACCTCAGAGGCTAAACACGCCTGTAAGGTAGCACTGAAGTCTGAGATCTGGCCTTGTCTGTATATTTCACATGCCCTGTTGCAAGTGTCCCAAGGATCGGTGTAACCCGAGGGAAAGTTCTGCTGTCTGATAGCTGAACTAGTGACATTAGTGTATTTTGACGAATAGATGTCTGTAACTCGAGGGATAACAGAGGTCTGAGTCAGTTACATGTTTGTAATCCAGCTTGTAATATTGTAGAACCTGTGGGGCTGCCCTGCAGTCTGAGGTAAGAGTCAGCTACATTACTATAACCTCTGTTTTACTTCCGTCTGAATGTTCTTGACCTTCTGGGCATTTCTTCCTTGACAACTCGGTCGGGGAAAGCTCCTGAGCCAGGTGTCGAAGCTATCGACACATCTGTAGCACAGAAGGGCCAGTGCAAGGGTTTACATAGCTTCAGGCAAAATGACATTTTGAAACTTGGGCACGCCCTTTGTGCCAGCAACTAGCCGATGTTGATGCTATTTATTGCTGTGTTGTGACCATATGTGGTGGGGTGCAGGACTGCTGCTAGCAATGGTAAAGATAGAGCAGGTGGCGAGGATTGTAGCATTTGTGCAATCTGATAGGTGTCCCTGTGTTATCTGTCCTCGTGCTATTATTGAAACATTCTGTGTCTGGACATGCCTAAGATTGTACCATTTGCTTTGCACGAGTGCGTGTCTGTATTTCTTTATGATTTTGTGTATTTCTGTCGGTACCTCCTGACTGTCTTTCACTATCTCTCTCTCTCTCTCGCACACACACATACTTCCTACCCTGATTTCACGTGTTTTATTGCACGATTTACAGATTTGCCAGAGCACTCCACACTTCGGGTGGGGGGGGGGGGATTGTATGCTTCACATAGACACCACCATTCAATCTATTATTGTAATGTGCTTGTGAGGTCAGTAACCTGTGGATAACAAGTAAGTACGGGTTTCTACAGCGCCTGGATACTGTTGTGTCCTGCTGGACACGTTCTAGTGTCTCAGCAGACACAGAGTTTGGTAACCACTCCCTTGGGGGAGTGGGCACACATGCACCCCACACCCATCCATCTCAGGCGTCACGAGTGACGTGAGCCTGTTAATACCCGGTGTGTGTCTCAGTCCTTTTAGTCATGTGGGCCTAGGGCCCGACACAACAGATACCATCACGGGTGATTAGAACGCTCTTCAAATCGACATAACATACCTGGCATATTGAGCACTACTCTTGCATAACTAAGTGTCACACCGCAACATCTTGTTACCAGAGCCCTGGAACACTTCAGCGGCACCCTCCTCTGGGTGCCACACTCTGGAGTATTTGAGCAGCCCGCAGACGCGTTTATGCATATATTAACAGCATCCTGGCACATAAAAGCGCCCATTCTCATGCTGTTTCATGCCTCTTTCGCCAACAAAACGTACTTTGTACTTGATTCTTAAAAAAATAACTTTACAAACTTCAAGAAACCTATAGAGTTTGAGGAAGGGTAAGAGAGAGCTTGGCTGAAGGAACTTCGTGCACCCCTAAATTCTATCCTGTCATAGAACTTAAATCTTGGCACAGGTATCTCAGTGGGCACTCTGTATGATGGGGCACGGCTGCTCTTGTTACACACAAAATGTACTACCCGTATGCTGCTTATATAATTATTTTAAGTACCTAATAATTTGCTGCTATGGGAAAACATTACTCCTGAATCCTTTGGCAGGATCCTGATCTATTAGATATGTTATTAATACACCTTCTGAAACACCTATGCAATATACAGCTTTTCATTCAGTATATGTAGACAATTGTGCTCTAAAATGCAGTATTTTATCCCATATTTCCCTCATCAAACCACTTTGACAGTGCTGCACTTACTGTGTTTGCTGGAGCAGTCCAATATGGAGCAGGTATTGGACTCCTAGTCAGGTACGACTTCCTACACCGCCATGCTGACAGACCCAGCCTTGCTTTACTTGAAAGGTATGGTTAAACTGATGTTCACATGCTCCAGGTAACATTGGGCCACCCCAAATTAGGTAGCATGCACAGAATGTTAGATCAGTAATCCTGTGAGCGTCACCACCCTTTAGAATTTATTATCCTAATCCCCTCTTTCGGCTGCTTTTTCTCAAGGCCACAGCCCCATGTCTCTTTCCAGGTCCACACTTAGAACCTTATACGTCATCATCGGTCTAAACATGGGATTGTTGTCATGAGTTAGTATTACATGTATGTTAATGGATTAACCATTCTCTATTAGTCACATAGGACCCCTTTGCACAGTTTTCCCTTTCTTTGCTCCGGAGAACCCCACAAAAAGATGATCCTTGGTACGAACTATGTAAAAGGTTAGAGCCTTTTGGGGGTCCAACTGCTATTGTCTTTCCTTTTTCGAAGGGTGACGGGGAGCAAAGAACGCTGGTATAGTGATGGATTACCCAAAGCATAATGGAGCCATGACTTTAGATAAGAAGTCCATCCAAGTCCTCAGCACCAATTTGTCAGGGAAAAAGGAAGCAGAGGGTGGTTGAACTGAAAGTGTCTGTAATTTACTCACGAGACAAACTGACATAATCGCAATGAGGAAGAAGGTGTTCAAGTTCAGGAGATGCAGTGAGTAGCTATGTATAAGCTCGAAGGGCATACACAAGACCAAGGTAATGTCCTACTGTGGTATTGCAAACGGAGTGGGAGGTCAGTATTTCGGCCACCACACCTGGTCACAGATTTGTCCCAGCATCCAACATAGGTGGATTTTGTGGAGGGGTGAATGGTAGCAAGAAATACATCCATCACTTGAGACAGCAAATCGAATGCAGTCAATTGCCATCGCTCCGCACATGTAGAAGTAGAGTGTGTAGATTTGGGTAGTGGACCCTGCTCCGTTGCTGAGGCAGAAAGTCTTCACGAAGTGGCAGCTTGATCGAAGGACAGATGCTCATGCCCAGTTCTCAGTATTCCACTATCCTGGCCCAATCCAGGGCCACTAGGATCACTTGGGCCCGGTCATTCTTAATCTTTTTCAGAACTTGGGATCGGAGAGTTTGAGGTGGCAAGGTACACAGGAATTCCTTCTTCCACTCCAGCCAGTGTAAAAATCTAGCACCACCTTGAGATGTAGTTGCAACTCATGATCTGCCAGATGATGCCTGCTCAGTTCCTATGCTCTGGCACTCGGGGATGCTGCTAGATGATTTGCAATCAGGATGATGCCTAGATACTCCAGCCACATCCAGAGATGCAAAGTCTCCTGGCACAGGACCAAGGACCGCATGCTACAGTACTACTTGGCATGGTGTTGTTCATGAGACTCTGCACAAGCCTTCCTTAATGGATGTCAGGAAAGCCTTCAGATGTAGGCAAATAGCCCACACCTCAAGAGATTTGATGTGGAGCTTGCCCTCCAATGGAATGCAGAGTCCTCTGATGTGCACCTTCTTCAGGTGATGCATTCATCACCACTGTCAGCTCAGGGTGGGGAAGGGAGAATCACCTGTCACAGGACCAACTGTGGTCAGTTATCTACCACTGTAGATATTCCGCTTTTCCTCTGAAATCTGGATGTGTCTGAAAGGTGGCCTTGGTGCTTAGCTTACTGGCACTTTAAGTTCCACTGTACAGACAGCATGTGCCATCTGGCACGGTTGACAAGCAGGATGCACAAGGCCCAGAGGCCAAGAAGTCTCAGAACCACCCACACCTCTACTTTGGAGTAAGCCTGACACATCAAGATCATAGCCTGGATTTCCTGGTATCGTTGCTGCAAAGGGAAATTCCTGAAAGCCTTTAAGAGGGAGTCTGGTGGGGCTTCAGCTTGTTTTTAGTGAACACCAAGAATGTCAGGAGTTTTGCTGTTGATGGTGGTCCGTGACTGACTGTGGTGAGGCTGCCTTCAGCAGTCAGTCATCGAAGTATAGGAATAAAGAAATTCCTGACCTCTGGAGATGGGCAGCAACCACCACCATCAGGTTCTTGAACCCCTAGATCTGGGCTAACATGAGCATCTTGATTCTGTTCTTTCATAGGAAGGTATTGAAAGGACAGAAGTCTGAGGCCCCCATCCCTTTTTTTGGAACAAGGAAATAGTGAGATTAGCAACCCTCACCTTTTTCTGACTCCGGTAACTTCTCTATTGCAGATTTGGAAAGGCTAATTGCATGTAGAAGAATGGACAGGTGCTGCTCTGAAATCCGTTCTGGTGTGGGAGTGATATTGGATGTGGGTGAAAGAAAGGCATAGCTGTTCTGAATGGTTTGCAAGACCCATCTGTCAGACATGATGAATCGCCAACCCCGAATGGAAACATTGGATCTTTGTCCCTTCTTGGGGGGTCATGAGCCGTTGAGGAAAATCTAAAGCAGTTTGTTGGCCGGTATAGCAGAGGATGCTTCTGCTGGCCCTCATATTGTCTGCCAGTACCGTGTCTCCAACCCCAAAAGGACTCGGAGCCACACAGTACCACCTAGTGGTGTGCAGGAACTCTGCTGTGAAAAAAATCTCCAGATACTGGTGATATTTCATGGCGAGCAATCTGTGGTTAAAATGGTATTGAAAAAAACATAGCAAGTAAAACATCTGCTTGAGTGATTGTTTTTTTTTATTATTGCAATTATAAGTCGGCCATATTTAGGCGCCAGTATATTTCATTTTTGCTTTTTATTGTTGGTTTACATGTTTTCAGAAAAAATCTGTACAAGCTTGCCAATGTTTTCCTAATGGTTTTACCCAATGCTTGTTTCTTCACCCATCCTTGCGTCTCTTCAGATTACAGTAATTCAAATCCTTTTATTTGCACTAATAAGAATCATATTTGCTTATGATTATTAAAACTAGAAATGTTTTCTGTACCTCTTTTAAAAAAGCTTTACCCCTAGCTCTCCACCTATCGCAAATAGCATACTTGCTCCCTGGTACCCTGGACCGACTGCAGTGGGCCCACACAGAACGATCGCTTCTCTCTGGAGGCAAGAGACTTGACCTTCTTTACGGGGACCATACTCTACAGCCACGCCTCTCGCACCCTGTGCTGCAGTCCACGCAAAAGGCCTGGCTACGTGCTCACCACCTACTCGGGGTGGACCCACGCTTGCATGATAAAGCGCCACTGTGGGGCACGGTCTGTGCATTGATGGTCAGGCTTTACACTGGACCGACTGGATGGAGGCGAGCATACGCAACCTAGACCAAATTTTGCTCAACAGGGATCTGAAATCTTTTGACCGTTTGAGGGAGGAGTTTGATCTCCACCCATGGCAAGCTTGGCGCTACTTGCAACTACAGCACTGAGCATTGCTTATGCCCACGTCCATGGTCCATACAGTCCTCGCCAGTGGTGGCTTACCTAACTATGTGGGGCCGCCACAGGGGAGTGATGTCGGGACTCTACAGCACACTCACGAGCCACCTCTTCTCCCAACCTCTTCTATGCAGCCTCTGCACGAAATAGCAGGCCCGTCTGCAGACAACCCTTGAGGAAGAGGACTGGACTGACATCCTGGAAGCCCTGGACAGGGGCACCCTGGAAGCCCACTTAAAGTTCTGTCTCTTCAAAATGCTCCACGATTGGCGCAGGACACTGACAAAACTGAACATGGCAGGACTCCTTTCCCATGCAAATTGCTGGAGATGTGCGAATGCCCACTGCGATCTCACTCACATCCTCTGTGAGTGTTCCTCAATCCAGTCCTTCTGGTAGTATGTTGGGGACACCTTGGGAGCGTCAATACCACTGCGACTCCCCCTCACCCCAACTGTCATTCTCCTCCATGACAACGGGGATTCTCCAGACCGCTCCCGTCCGCAGCATCGTCTCCTTCACACAGCCCTGGCCACGGCCAAGATCTGTATCCTCCGCCAATGGAGGTCACCTGTGCCCCAATCTCAAGAGAATTAGACAGGGGCAATGATCCAAACAGCCTCGCATGAGCGTGTTATTTATAACCTGCCGGACCAAGCAAAGGTGTTCACGTGGACATGAATTCCTTTCCTAAGAGATGATCCCTGAAGTGGGAGAAACCGCTTCGCCCCCCCCATTGCATCCCATTCCGAACTCCGAGACCAGTATACTTGCAAGCCGCGTGGGTGACTCTTGAGGTACCCCTGGGAGGCCCTATGTCCCCCCCAGCCTCACCACCGACATCCTGCGCCCCTCCCCCACCACACCCCCCTGCCTTTTCTCCTCCATGGCCTTCCCCCCTCTCTACTACCCTCCACTCCTTTTCCTCCTCACCCCCAACCACCTCCTAAGCCCTTTCTGCCTCTTTCCCAGCCTCCCCCATTACCCTGATTCCCCCACCAAGTCCCCCTTCTCCTATACCCCCTCTTCCCCGCCACCTCTGCTCCTCCCCCTTCACACGCCTTTATCCCCTCCCCCCGACATGCAGGCATGCGGACCCCCTAACGTGGGGAACCGCTGCCGCAATTCCCACCTTGAGGGGAACTCTTCCTCCCTCTCTCGACGGTGGGCTATGGAACTCACTGGCCCGATAACATGGGGCTCCTCAACTTCGCCAGTGCGTGTCCCCCCGATCCTGTTGCCCACAACACCCGGTTACTAGGGACGCACCCTCTCTCCCCCCATCCCCACAGCGACTGGCTGCTCGGATCCCCACTCCTCCCCCTCCCCTACGCGGGCCTCCAGCCCGATGGCTCTTTGACACTTGATACCTAGGGAGATACACAGGACTGGGAAAGTTGGTTACATTAGTTCTATGTGTAACGTGCCTTTTCCTTGTACCCTCATCTCTCACCCCCCATACAAAATTGCATTGTATTGCTTATACACTTTTATCCCAAACTGTGCTGACGCTGTATGATTCGGTTTCAATAAAAAATTGTGACACAAATAAAAAAGCTTTACATTGTTTATTGTAAGCATAACATGGTCACATTCAGGTAGCAGAATGTTTTCTTTTATTGTTGTGGCATTTGCTTACCATGAACAAATGTATTCATTGCACCAGCTTGCCAAGGTTAGATTTATTGTCTTTGCCAATGCTAATTTCTAAATTTCTCCTCTACTGTAGCCAGGCTGTATAGCTGAACTTTTCATACTTTTGTTTTGCTGAATTTCATTCACCACATGAGATATTGAAAGACAGAGTTGCTGATCACAAATCGTCACCTCTTACCTGTGTCCATGCCATTTCCACCGTTCAGTTAAATCTCTTTATTCCACATGCATTTCAAATCAAATCCATTTCTTAAGTCTTTAAAGTACTTCAACCTTCCAGCTTCGGTGTTTGATTAATCCCCCTCCTCCTTTCTGCCATGCGGCCAAATCGCATCATTTTGATGTATCAAAAGTAACAGGTTATCCACTGAAATCCATAGCCCTCTTAACAGCTCGTCAATCCCCGCTTCTATCTTGTCAGACAGCACAGTCTCACCTCAGAAGTACCATGCTCTGTCGCTCTGCTCCAGTCTGGATGGAAACCATTCTAGGGAGCTGTAAACACACATGGACTGGCATGAACCTTTGCTGCAGGCCATTAGAGGCCTTGCTTTTACCAGCCTGCCCACACCTTGGACAGCTAATAGGAACTGACCTATTGGAAGAGAGTGAGATTATTAAAGACAGAAATCAACTTGGAGTGCCCTATTGACTTAGTTCCAAAAACAAATGCATCTGGTTAATTTAATCAATACTAATAATACCTTTTCCCTGTTCCCTCCAGTCTCTAAGGTGCTGGAATATTAATTTAGCAAATAGCTTTGAATCAGCTTTTAGTAGAGTAACCAACCTATAACAGGCTTGTAGTTCCCAGTGGCCCCTTCTGTAAGTAGGTCAGCAAACCCACCCCCCAACCTGACAAGAGGCTGGGATGTTGCCGGATATAGCTATAATCAGGAAAACAGGACCATTTATTTGTGTTCGCCAATCTACATACTTTATATATACAGCAAGCCAGCCAGATACTCTGTGCTAAAGGATTTCTGAACTTTCAATATCTTTTTAAAACTTCTACCTATATAATGCAGTCCAACTGTGCTGGCATTCCCTCGACTGCTGCAAATTTAGTCTCAAATCGCATGCAGTTCTTCTAAAGATCTGGTGCATACTTGTCCATGGATCACCAGTGTCTCCCTCATTACCTATGCTTTCTATGCCTTGAGTACAAATCAGAAAATCAATGGTCTCTGGTTGCAGTACACTCCTGCATTGCTGCTAATTTTCATCAGTTCCCTTTTTTATTTTTGTTATATTATTTCCTCAGGCACCAAGTATCCGTTCCAAAGATTTGCATTTCGAGTTATATTTGTAACTCTCTTTATTCATCGTAAACTAGTAAATGTTATTTCTCTACATGTTTTCTGATAAACACTTAGGGGCCGATTACGATGCAGCACTGGAAAGGCTCCGCGGCCCCTCTGCTTACTTTCCGACCGCTGCATAACAATGCTGGCAGTCGGAAAGTAAACCGGCCGGTCATTCCAGCTGGCTTCCTACGGGCTAAAGGAGCCCGTCGGCCAGTCGGAACTGGCTCGTAATCCCAAAGAGCGGGCCTTTCCGCCCTTGGGATTACGATGCACAGTTTCCGGCATGGTTTCCATGCTGGCCTGTCCGACATGGAAACCATGTCGGAAAGTGTGTTTGGAGCCCCCAGCAGAGCCCCCTTGTGTGTGTGTGGCCTCCGGTTGGGGGCTGAGGGGGCACCTATAGTGCCCCCCTGTTGATCCCTGTACCCCGTGGCAGACATGAGCCACACCTCCCATTTCCCTATGGAAGCATGTATTCCGGCCGGTTTACGGCCGTAATGCATGCTCCCATAGGGGAATGTAGCACTGCGACCGAACAGTGTTCGACCGCATTCTAATTGGGTGGTCGGGAAGGCCAACCAGATGTCGGTCGGTCCAGGACCGAGACGCTGTCATCGTAATTAGGCCCTTAATATCTTATTTTTTTATTTTTATACACCACATTTTATTAATGTTTCCAGTCTAGTTCAGCATCCGTGCTGGCCGGGGTCTCTTCAAACAAGAGCCGGGTACTGTGCATAGAGTAGGCTGATAACATTTGTAAGCCCCAGCAATAATTCAGAGCTGACTGTTCTTCTAAGGTGATTGTCAGGTCATTTATATAGAGAGTTGGGATACATAGCACTCCTACCACTCCTGACTACTGCTTGGAAAAGCCTATTCCCAAAGGGTTTTGTTTCATGCTGATTTTTGTCTGAGAAATATTTTTCTTTCATTTATTTACATACACTTGCCCCATGTCCTTTAGGAAGAGTTTAAGAAAACAATCCTGAGTATCAGAGTATCAGATTGCCAGACATTTCTAAAAATTGACATAACATATTTTACTTTTCTGAACCCTGTGGACATATTTCTGTTAATGTTTGCAGGCACTATATGCTGTGTTTAATCACGAGATTAGTGAGAAATCCCCTGTGGCTCAAGTGAAGACATGTTTTGCCCCAAGTGATGTCTTGATTTTTCTATGTAGGTTAAATTGAAGTGTTTCCTCTAGAATGCTGCACATTCTTAATTTTTGGAGCATATTGTAGGAAACCTCCATGATCTGAGGCCAGGTAAGGTAATGGCCTTATTTGTATATTTTAGTTTCATAGTGTTATATCTGATTCTTTTTAATTTTTATATTCGGTCTAGGGACTTTGCGTGATATTACATGTATTGGATCTTTATGTAAGCATTTTATTTTCATTGGTGTTTCTGGTACTGGGAGGATTTGAAATTCTCCATTTCCACTTTCCAGTCAGTGTATCCTTTTGATAATGTGAATTACCTCCGATGTTCACTGCTCAAATTATCCGGCTTTGAGGTGATATGAGAAATATACTTTACACATATTGAGAGGCCACGAAGGTTATTTTCCTTTCTCCTCCCTGCTTGAATTTTTAGCATGTATTTTACAGGTTTTGTTATCCATGATTCCATGTCTCTCCTTCTCTGTTTTCATTAGGCAATTTCCTTGGTTACATAATGAGATTCCTATTCAGAGTAAAATCAAGGGTTTGGTGTTTCATGTGTGTCCTTCTCCATGGCCTTGCTGCATTTACTATTGAGGTGGCAGCCTTTTTAATAAACGAAATATCGATTTTATTGGAATATTGCATATAGATATGTGACGTAGTTTACATCCTGTCAGTACAATTTTCAAAATTAGTTTTGGCCGGTTATTGTTATTCTTTGGGAATGCTAAGATTTTTAAAGCTTATAGGTTACTGTAAAGAGGGGACATTAAAATGGTAAGAAATGAAGAAACAAAGAGATTGAAGAAAACAAATGGTTATGAGAAATATAAGAATGTAAATTTGAAGAGATGAAGATTCACTTTTATTTTCACTGATAGAATGGTGAAGTATTAGCGACAGTGGGAATGTGCCCTTATTGCTTAAAAAGGTATCATGAATCAATGGCTTGTATCCCTGTGTCGGAGAAAAGCTCAGCTGGCTTTTAAAAAGTTTTTTTTTTTTTAAATGGCATGTCCATGTTTGTCGCATTCCCTCTGAGTGCTTCAGTGTCGTGATTGTTGGTCCTTCACCTGTTGCTGTTTGGGTCATGTTGTTGTTTACCGAGGTTTGTTAATTTGTCATTGAGTAGAGGTTTGAGCAACTGCTTTGATATTTGTAAACCTTGATTTTTCTACTCCTGATCCTAGAACATTACTGGTTAGTTGTGGTGTTAGAAGTGGGTCTGTGGAATTATTTCCCCATGAATCCCCTATGGTTTTTTAATTATGAACATAGAACCTCAGGTCTTTACCTAGATTTAGTCATTTATTCCCGTGGTTATTTATTTATTTTTTTAAGTCTGCCCAGTTTCTCTGTTTACCCAGAGTCTATGGCTCTGTGGCGTGGGCTGCTCTTGAAAGGATAAAAACTGTTTACACACCTGCACCTTTCTTAGGTCTGGCAATAGCAGAAGTGGAGACTCCCTCACTGTGATGGGCAACGTTTCCAGGCTGTGGCAATGGGGATTCCACCTGGGACTGTGTAATGCAGATAGCCACAGGCCTTCTTACTGCAGAGACACCTTAGAAATGCAAATTCAGAAACGATGGATGCTTCATTTTAGTGGCGTTTGATGGTTTCTCAATGTGCCCTTCTACCATCTTTTAGGCACCTCGATTGCCTTCCGTGTTTTTTTATAATGACTATACGGAGATTAACTTCTTTTTCCTGGTATCATTTTCTACAGGCATTGGGTAAGATGTTATCCCTCCCTGTGGATGGGGGAATAGTAATACTAAAATAACGATAATAGTAACAATAACGTAATACTACTAAAAATAATATTAACAACAGTTCCTAATAATTCTTGTAATTATTATTGTTGTTGTTCACAAAAACAACAAAAACATATGGAAATAATAGTTTGATCAGCACTGTATATTGTTTTCAATGGCTAGTTTCATTCCTTGTAAGTTCCAATAAATGATGCTAAAACATGTCCTGATTGCTTACAGGTAACCTTCATTATTCCAGGTCCTTGTCTTCCTCGTCACAGTCCTGGAACATGAGGTTTCAACTTGTTATACAGATGTACCTTACATATCCAGGCTAAAAAATGAACTGTAAAAATGACACTTTCCCTGATCTCTAACTTAGCCTCCACCCTTTCCTGAAAAGCTAAATATTGGGACTAGAACCCATAAAGTTGCTAATTTACCCAGTCTTAACAGGTCTTGTGGCAGCCCGGGCTGGGAGGATAAGAAATTAGGACTGTTATAAGCAGCTCTAGAGCTAGTGCTTTGAGTAATGGAGTTTACTAGAAAGTAATCAGGCCATTACCTCCTCCTCCGCATTCCTCATCCTAGTACTAACAACATGAGGATATACCCGAGAAAGAAGACAACTCCAGAAAAAACCATGCAATGCAAATGAATACTGGATCACCCAGAGAAATGTAATAAGAAAACTGGCAGATACAAGAACATCAAGAATGTCCAAAACATATACACATAATCACATGTAAACCAAATTCAGTTTAGTTCCCCCAACCACTTGCAACTGGTAATGAGTCATAAAGGTGTCTGAGAATGCCCAAGAGATGGCACTGCATACGTCATTCAGGGAATCTCCCTCAAAACAATACAGGATTTGCCACGCCTTGGTGAATCAACGCAAAACAGGATACACCACTCATCCCTTGCTGTGGTGTATAAAATAGGAATGGTTAAATTAAGCCAAGAGCTAATAGTTGCTGTAAAAGGGTGATGTCTTAGTCTTGCAAAACAATAAGTGACTGTTGGAAAGTGGATTATTGGTAGGGGCAAATGTATAGCTGCCACTGGCAATAAGGCCACTAACACAGTATAGGGCTCAGAATAGGTCTTAGAAAATTATTCCCATGCTCAACCCTTGGTAGCTTGGATGCGAGCAGGCAGGCTTAACTTCAAAGACAGGTATGTAAAGCATTTAAAAACACCAATTCAGTAAATAATTAAGACACAATGCATAATAAAAATCCAACACCAATTTATAAAAATAGGAAATGTTTTTATCTTTAAAATGACACCAAAACGACAAAAGTCCAATGTAGGGAACCGGAGATATGAATTTTCAAAGATTTAGCATTATATAGCACTTAGAAACTTATAGCACCATATTGGCATATCTGGTCGCGATAGACCGGCTCAAAGTCAAAGTTTCAGGCCGACCGCGATGGAGCCCTGAGCGGCTACCCCTCGCGGTAGGTCCCGGTCTCAGTTTTTACCTTCAGACTTAGAAACTTTTCTGGAGCTTTTTCTCGTGGGGTCCCTCGATGCTCTTCACCAGGCCGGATTCGGTGAGGGTTCGCCGGCCTCGGATTTCTTCTACTCCCGGTCAAACTCTGGAAGTCGGACCTACGGGGCTTTCAGCGGGACAAACCTGGATGGCTTGGCCGGCTCGCGTTTTTTTTTGTTGCATATTTATATAGCGCGAACTCGACCCGAAGGTATTGGAGCGCTTTACATGAGCACCGTATTTACATTACACATTCAGGCACGGGGAGATTAAGTGATTTGCCCAGAATCACAGGATGTGGACGCGACCCCGAGGCTCGAACCCTGGTTTCCAGCACCAAAGTCGGCAGTCTAGCCGACGGACCACATCCTCTCCGCGGTTGAAGGCAGTCAGCTTGGCTGGCCAGGTTGAGTCGGTCCCCCTATTGAGCTTTTTTTCAAAGTTGCTCCAAAGTTCTCCAAACTTCTGGAACTTCTTCCTGAAGTTCCCCAAAGGTTCCCAAAGTGTCTCAAACTCACTCCAAGGGTCTGGAAGCTCCAAGATGGTCCTTGAAAGTTGAGGACTTTAGTTCCCACAATCCACTTGGACAAAACCCTTACAAATCCACTGGTAGTTCTCCAGGTTGAGGATCCTTGGTGGTGATGTTCCAGGTGAGCTCTGTTAACCTGTAGCTTGCAGGGAGTCCAATCTTTAGTTCTTTTACAGCAAGGTAATCCACAGGGCTGTAGTTTCAGCTGGTGCAGTCTTCAGAGGGCAGGCCTTAGAATTTGCACCCCAACTTCTCAGCTGGCAACATCTTGCTTTCTTAAGCTTCAAGCAGCAGATCTGAGAGACTCTGCCCCTCTCAGATACTTATTCCAAGTTCTCTGGGTCAAGCAGGAGGTCACTCCTGACCAATGGGAGCAGGGCAACTCCCCAAGGATATGACCACATCCTGTAGAGTGTGGCATTATGTTGACCCAGAGTGCACCAAATCTTCCAGATTCATAATGGCTGATTTTCCAGCAGGGAGGTAAGAGCTGGCTAAACACACCCCTAGGATGGCAACTTTCCATAGCCTCTCCCCCTTGCATCTGCTCATTCTTTCCTTAATCCTAGCTCTGCCTTTGGGTCAAGAGAGTAGAGTTGTAAATGACACTGAGGCCGTCCCCTTCCCTTTGAAGACCATGGTTTATGACTCCTCCCCCTGCTCTGGCATTCCTGTGTAGCAGCACATTGCCCTCCCAGCAGAGCTGGTTAACCCCAGGGGCTCTTTATCACCTCTTCAAGGCAGCCTGGCTAATCCACTTAACTCTGACCAATCAGGACAGACCACTGGAATGCTGAATCTGGACTTACAAACAAGAAAGTCATAACTTCTTGTCTGTACATTTTAGGAGAAATTCAACAATATGATATTGTTGTATTCATCACTACCATTTTGGGAAGTCTTTGAATGGAAGTTCTATCATTCTCCTATCAGGAGTTATTAGTTAATAACTTCTTGCCATGTGAACCTATGTGGCAGGGGATTTGCAATGGGAAAAATGACTTGGGTCATTTTTCCAGCACTAGGGCTTATAAAAACATATTTTATAAGTACTTCGCTTATATCTACAGGACCCCCACTCCATGGGACAACTAGGGGAGTCTTTAGGGGCTCTGAATTTGTAGAAATATTGCAGATCCTCCCTCCACAGTGCTCCTAGCATCAAAGTCGAATTTGGGCAGCACATTATCACAATGTGGGGAGTGAAATGTGAAATTTCACTTAACCCAGGGCATATAAAACTCATTTTATAAGGGTCCACCTTATAAATACCTGACTCCCCACCCCTGGGACACCTAGGGGAGACCCTGGGGGTTTCTAATATGCCAAAACATTGCAGGTTATCCATTTTTAAGTGCCCCAAACACCAAAGTCGAGTTTGGGCACAATTTACTTTTTAAAAGCAGTCCTGCCACCCAGTGCTGCTTTTAAACTGACCTCAGGCTTCAGCAGTGCACACATGCAAGTGCAGAAAAAGCTGCTGGCCTCTAAACTGCCATGCCCTATTTATACTAGGGACTGATAGGTAGTTTCAATCCCCCTGCCCGATTATGTACTAGGTTCTTATAGGGTAGGTCATGCCAATCACAGGGGTACCCCAACCCATAGTGTACCCTAGTGTATGTAGGTGTTTTCACTGTATTCTAAATGTGTCTCTTTCAGCATAGCACTGGCCCTGGGCCTGGTTAGGCAGAGCCCAGGGTCAGTCAGAGTCAGTTACCACCAGTACCAGTCAGCAAAAAGTTGGGGGATGCCCAGGGCACAGGATGACTTTGCAACAGTGACAAACAGGGAATCAACTTTGTGTAAAGGAGTCCTACAAGTCAAATAATGGGGAGGGTCGTCTGAACATCTACGTAATGGAGATTTACTTTCTGCACCAAAGAAGGAGATGGAAAAAAATCTCTTAGATTCAAATCCGGTGAATAGTAAAAGCTATAAGAAATCTTTAGGAAAAAGAAAGATTTGGCTGAAGGACTACCATATCAGTAAAAGAGCACATAAGCAGAGCAGTGCATAGCCAGGCACAACATTCTCCACTACAAAGTCCTGAGCAGATAGCCATTAAAATCAACATTTTGACCTAAACAAGTTTTCAAATCTATTCAAGTTAGGAAACAAGTCCGAAGGAGACAGAATACACATTAAGATACTGGCAGTTCTGAACCCTTAAAGCATCAAAGGTGGTCCATTGACTCCTCAAGCTAGGCATGGCCAGATCGAAGAGACACCTGCACCTGATCAAATCCAATACCTTGTCAGGATTGCAGGATGCAGTCTGTGACGCTTTAAAGGGGCACGACCCCTCAGAATTATTCCAGTGCTGAAGAAAGGCTTTGAATAGCCCTTCCTGGGGACCTTGAGTCACTGGAAGATAGATAGCATAGTCATGCTTTTGTAGGGTGTAGAGGTGGAGAAAGGATGGAATCGGAGTTGTCAGAGAAAGAGGTCCTTGACTATGAACCTTTAGCCGAAAGCACTGGCTAGGTCCTACGGGTGCTGAAGAAGTGTAAAGAAGCTTCTTGGAACCAAAGCTATGCTCCCTAGAGTGGAGGGACCGCACTTATCAGCTACTTTTTTCAACATCTCTTCCAACGTGGCATCAAAAATCTTTGCTCCGGTTAAAGGAACATGCATAAGACGACATATCTGAGAAGCAGCCGCTTTCAAGAACAAATACAGATGCCATGTTGCCACTACAGAAGAACTGAAGGCAACAGCCTCTGCAGAAATCTCGTCAAATAAAATGTATGACAGAAGATGAACTTATGGCTACATTATAGAAAGGATGATAGTGCAATCAGTCTCCTGTTGCCTCTGATCAGCCAGTGTCTGGATGTCTTCTTAGAGAGACTATACTATACTGTGAAATTCTCATGGGAATTGGCAGGAATGGCAAAATTGGAGGCAGATTAGGCCCTCTTGACTGCTATGACTGTTTTCGTGTCAACAGCATCCTCATCAGATGCATCCTCTGCAATTATCATCTTCTGGAATGATAGGCCTGCCAATAAAGAATCAACTTTTACCACAGATGGAAACTCTTTACCAGTTTGCTCTAGGGGGTACTGCTTTGTCAAATGCCTTGGAAACACAGGACGTTCTACCTTCACTCAAGGGTGTAGACACTGTGCACTGCACCATGCTGTTGTAGGTATTCTGGTTCCCTCCTCCGATATAGTTCGAAGAAGTCATCCTTCTCCTATTGAGAAACAGGCTCATGGAGCGACCATTGTTACAAAAAAGGGAAATAACGTAGGTTAAGTCTGTGCCTTGCACAACACACCCTCTTATGTCTTCTCCCTAAGAATCTCCCAGCTCCTCTGGAGGCTTCCACCGACACTCTTTGGGACTGGAGACCCAACGCCAGGCTACAAAACTCAGTTTGAACTTACTTAAACATCTGTTCTAGAAAAGCTATGTGGGGGTTAGCTCTAGGGTAGCAGCCTGCACCTCCCCTGGCTCGGAGGGAGGTGAATCAGGAGGTAACGCAATGACTGTTTCATGCAGGTCAGGGGCAGCACCATTAGATTAGTTTCAAACACTCCATTATCCTGGAATTGACTAACAGTTCTTGTGTTGGCTGGCTACTCTAGTGACAATATATAGCAGCCATTCTAGGATCTGGTGAGACTGCAACCAAATTTAGGTCAGGCATTGGCAGCAGCTATGATCCTGGAGGGTATTTGAAGCTAAAAGCATCACAACCCTTACCATAACGAGGAGATGACACAATTACTTATGCTCAAGTGAGTAGGGTGAGACTCCTCACCTTCCGCTGCATTAAACTGAAAAAGGGACACTGGATCAGAATGACTGTAGGAAATTGGTTTGCTGGTTGAGGGGGAAGAAACTTCACCTAAGCAGAAACCACAATTCTTGTCAGGGTGAAACACAAGCAAACCCAAATAAACCTGTGCTCAGCCCTCTGGTAGCCTGGCACAAAGCAGTCAGGCTCAACTTAGAGGCAAGGTATAAAGTATTTATGCAGCACTTCAAACAGTAAGAAAATGGAAACACAACAAAAGAAAATTCCCACAGCAATTTAGAAAAATAGAGGAAAACCTGATCAATTATTTGAGACCAAAACGACAAAAATCCAGGTCGTAGAACTGGAGCTATGTAATTTTAAAGATCTAAGTGAAAATAGGGCCTAGAACCATAAAACCCCAACTGTAGTTATATGGTCGCACCGGACTGGGACAAAGTCACAAGTTCAGGCCGATCACGATGGAGCTCAGGCCAGATACAGGGTTGCAAGTTCCTGCGCCAAGGGTGCGCCACGCAGAGGCGATTCTGAGGAAGCTGTGGGGCTGCTATGCGTAGTCCTGCGTCGTCCTCAACGATGCCATTGACGAAGGGCTTGTGATGCAAAGTCCTGCATCAAGAATGTGTTGTGCAGCGGCAACTCCAAGGAAGCTGTGGAACTGTGATTCAAAGTCCTGCGTTGTTGTTGAGGATGCTGTCGACGAGTGGCTTGCAATTGCGAAGGCCTGCGTTGAGGATGCATTGTCAGCTGTGGTTCTGAGAAAGCTCCGGACTGCGCTGCAATGTTCTGCGTCTGGGATGCATCCCACAGTAGCAGTTCCGAAGTGGAGCTGTGAGGAGACGCGTTGCTCAACATCGGTTCTGCCCACAGGACCACAGCCTGGTTGGCAGAGCACCTTCAGGCCCACTTCCAAGGGTGGTCAAGGACTGTTGTGGCACCACTTTGGGGGTAGACCTCACAGCAGACAGAGTCCAGGTTTGTGTTTAAAGTGGTTGGAGCCTTTTCTGTCCCAAGTCCCTGATCAGCAGGCCAGCTGACAAGCCCTTGGAGTAACTCTAGTAGTCATGGTTTCAAGAAGCAGGTTCAATCCTTTCCACTCAAGAAGCAGGGTACCAGGGTAACAGAGTAGCAGTCCTTCTTGCAGAGCAGCACAGCAGTCCTTCTGAGTCTTCCACAGCTTCAGAGGTGTACTGAAGAGTTAGGTCTGAGGGTCCATTATTTATACCTGGTGCCCACTTTGAAGTAGGAGAAGTTTCTAGAGGTTTCTTCCCACAGATGTACTTAGAATTTCCTGTCTCTCTGCCCTGGCCCCAGCTTGTCTGGGGTCGCAAAAGACTAAAGTCAAACCCTTTGTGAGTGTGCTCTGGCAGAGCCTTTGTGATGTGCAAGAGTTTGTAGATGGCATTTCCCCTCCCCCATCAAGTCAGAGATGGCTCACCCTGCCAACACCTATTCACCCTTTGTCTCACTTTCTGGGAGCAATACACAAGATCAACCACCACCTACACCTAGTCATTTTCCCAGGATACAGGCTGCAGGCACCAAATGGTTAGGACAAGAAAATGCGAACTTTCTAAAAATGACATTTTCAGAATTGTGACTTAAAATCTGACTTAACCATTAACAAGGTTTTTAAATTACAATCCTTTAGACACCAAACTCGAAATTCCTACCTGCTCTCAATTGATGATTAGCACTTCTTAAATGTAATAAGGCAACCCAATTTTATTCTATAGGAGAGGTAGGCCTTGCAATAGTGAAAAACAAATGTACAAATTTTTCACTTCTAGGACATGTAAAACTTAAAGGTACATATCCAAAATGTTTTATATACACTGAACGTACCCTAGGGATGAATTATGTGTATTAAAAAGGAAGGTTTTGGGCCTGGCAAAAGGTTTTCTTGCCAGGTTGAAATGGCAGTTTAAACTCCACTCAAAGGCTGAAATTGCAGGCCTGAGTCATGTTGAAAAGGCTGCTTAAGTGGGTGGCACAATTAGTGCTGCAGGTCCGCAAGTACCATTTAAATTACAGGCCTTGGGTACCTGTAGTACCACTTTACAAGGGACTTGCAAGTAAATTAAATGGGTCAATTGGGTGTAAGCCAATGTTTCCATATTTAAAGGAGTGAGCACAAGCACGCTAGCACTGGTTAGCAGCGCAGAGTCCTAAAAGGAAACAAAAACGGGCTCAGTAAGCAAGAGGGTTAAGGCAAAATCATTGGAGATTACACAGCAGAAAGGCATAGGCCAACAATGACCATATAACATCTGGAGCCACTAAAACAGGATCTCAACAAGAGAGACCAGTAAAAAAAATAAAAAATGTCCAGGACCGCTAAGGGTAAGCCAGTACCCAGGTATCAGTCAATATAAAGTGATGTAGCAACAAACTATTTAATTTTTTAAAATAATTTTTATTGAGGATGCAGACACAGTAATAAAACATTACATTGGTTAAAAGAGATGTGAGAAATAACAAAGATATAAAGTTAACAAAATCATTTGGAACAAGGAAAATACCTAATAACATCTAAAAAATACCGTATCATTGAAAAACTATTGAAAAGAGAGAAATAGTAAAAAATAAATGCATCAACATAGTAAATGTATATATTACATAAGTATTGTCTCAATTTCGTTTGTTTTTGTTTTATATAAAAAAGAAGGAGAAGAAAGAGGAGGAAACGGGGAAAGGGAAAGAGAGGAAAGAAAGAAAGAGGAGGTAGACAGATAAAATATAATATAGGTATTAGGAGAAGGATGAGTGCGAGGATAGAAAAGTGGTAAAAGGTAACCATAATAAATCGGATTTAATCTTTTGAAATACTGACGAATGAGAAACAGAAGCTATTCTATGTTCATCACAAATTAAGTTCCACCAAAACAAAAAGGATAGTTTAGAATTATCTTTCCAACAGGTTAATATAACTTTAAAAGCAAGAGCAATAAAAAGGACGAATAGAATAGTTTTTGAGGGGAGATGATCAAAATCAGTAGATATAGTCCCCAAAACAATATTGTGAATAGAAAATGGAATATTACATGAAAAAATCAATAAACATTTAGACCATGTAGCTTTCCAAAATTCATATACTTTAGGACAATAATAAAATAAATGCGTCAAAGTACCTTCAGAGGAGAGACATGACCAACACAAGGGAGAGATAGAATGATCAATTTTATGCAGGAATTGGGGAGTAACAACCACTCTATTATATATGAAATATAAGGATTGTGCAATATTGGCAGCATTATAGGTCTTAAAAATCTTTTGCCACATTCGATCGCATTGATGGACAGAGAGCGATTGAGATAGATCTTTTTCCCATAGTAATTCAATAGAAGATTTATTCCTTGCAATAATGGGGGAGGACAAAGTTTTGTATATGAAAGTAGCCCTTGGAATGGGATCCATAATGATATTAAATAAAGGTGTAACAGGTGTAACTGAAGTAACATCAGAATTGGAACTATTATTCAGCAGAAAGGTTTGAAGTACAGGGAATAATGTGTTCTATTGTTGAATACAAGAATCAGGGAGGCCAAATTTTTCTTGTAGTTGAGGGAATGATAGAATGTAATTATTAGCTATCAAATGATGCACATAAAAATATCCTTTTCCCTCCAGTGTTTGAAATAAAAAGATTTGTGGCGAAATTTAATATATTTGTTATACCATAAAGAGGAGGCCAAAAAGATTGATAAAAGTCTAATCCTTGGGTAAAAATAGTATGTAGAAAATGATGAGAATACTTTAAAATAGGGTATTTGGAAATGAAAGTACAATTGCTCATAAAAAACCACATCCTGAAAAGAAAAATCAATCGTGCAACAATGAACATTCAAAAGCAACCCACGTTGGCATAGGAGAGCCATGATAATCCTTAGAAATAGCATAGGATTGACGGATTAAAAAGGCAGTATGATATAATTTAAAATCAGAAAAACGTACACCACCCTCCGATTTTGGTCGAATTAATTTAGATAAAGCAATACGAACACGTTTGTTATTCCAAAGGAATTTAGTACAAATAAAAATAATCTGAGAAAAGTGATAGTTAGGAATTTTAAAGGGTAACATTGAGAGCGTAAAAAGAACATGAGGGACAATCATCATTTTAATAGTGTCTAACCTGCCCCACCAGGATAAAAATAACGGGGACCAGGAAGAAGCAACAAACTATTGAACAGTTTTGAATTATCTAAAGTTAACAATGACAGGAATACATACTTTAGTTGCTAGGGATAGAGAAAAGGCCTTTTTCCAGCTGGCCCCTCATTTAGGCAGCTACAAAGGTGTTGGGCCTAAGTAAGAGAATTTTTCAATTTTATTTTTTAGTAAAAACTCATGTTCTTAGGACTGGGGCCAGAAAGATGGACAAGGAGGTAAAAGCAACTGTTGAAATTCTTCAACAGTGGACCTACTGTCAAACAATTCTTAGGATCATAGAATTTTGCTTTCTAACCAGAGAACATGAACGCAATCTCTATCACTGCAGTTTGCCATACTGCACATTTTCTGCCAGTTTGTAGCTTAAGGACTGGGGCATTGTTTGCTCATTGTTTAGGAGCCATTTGGAGTGTTTCCTGCCAGCTCATCCCACAACCTCTTGCCAGTGCTGCCCTAATGTTAGAGAGAAGATCCATCTTCTGCCTCTCCGTGGTACCGGCTGTTTGGTTAAAAGTATTTTCCTGTTCACCTTGAAGATTGGTATTGTATTGTTATGCCTTTCCCCCACAAGTCCTTCATTTTAACTTGTAAGATGGAGCTGTGTCAACAGGCCTTGTATCATTGAGTCCACCATTTCTTCTTGTATATGGTTGCTGTGTCATTAAACCTTTTATCCACGAGTCCTCCATCAATCCTTTTAGGTTGATGTGTGTCATTGGGTCTTTTATCCACAAGTCCACCATTTCATCTTGTAGGTTGGTGCTATACCCAGTGGCGTAATGAAACTTGAGGGGGGGTGCAAAGAACATGGAGGGGGGCCCCATGCTATAGACACAATCAGGATCTCTCGCGCCAGGGACCCGCCACCCGTGCACAGTGCCGGAGGGGGCCACCTGGATCTCGGGGTCCTCCACACAGCAGGGGCTGCGGGGGCTAATCTCACGCCACTGGCTATACATTAGGCATTGTAATACTGAAGTCCTCCATTTCTGCTTGCAGCTTGGTGTGTTTCATTAGGCCTTGAATACAGAAGGCCTCCATTTCACATTGTAAATTGGTGCTTTATTGTTATGCCGTGTATCCATGAGTCCTGCATTTCTCCTGGGAGGCATTTTATTCACAAGTCCTCCATTTCTCCATGTAGTTCAGTGTTGTGCCATTAGGCCTTGTATCCACAAATCCTCCACTTCGCCTTGTAGGTCAGTGTCATGTTGTTTTGCCTTGCATCTGCAGGTCCTCTGTTTCTCCTTGTAGGTTGGAGTTGCATCAGTGGGAGTTGTATCACCGAGTCCTCCATTTCTCCTTTTAGATTGTGCGGTGTCATTGGACCTTCTATCCAGAATTCCTCCATCTCTCCTTGTAGCTTGGTGTGTTTCATTAAGCTTTGTATCCACAAATCCTCCATTTCTCCTTTTAGGTTGGTTCTATGTCCTTAGGCGCTGTACCCACAAGTCCTCCATTTCTTCTTGTAGGTTGGTGTGTGTCATTAGGCCTTGAATCCAGGAGTCCTCTGTTTATCCTTGTAAATTGGTGCTTTGTTGTGATGCCTTGTATCAATGAGTACTTCTTTTCTCGTGGGAGGTTAATGTTGTGTTCTTAGGCATTGTATTCGCAAGTCCTCCATTTCTCTTTGGAGTTCGGTGTCATGTCCTTAGGTCTTGTATCCACAAGTCCTCCACTTCTCCTTATAGGTCAGTGTTATGTTGTTGTGCCTTGCATCCACAATTCCTCCACTTATCCTTGTAGGTTGGTGCTGTGTTAATAGGCCTTGTATCATTGAGTCCTCCATTTCTCCTTGTAGATCGATGCATTGTTGTTAGACCTCGTATCTATGAGTCCTCCATTTCTTTTTGTAGGTTGGTGCTATATCTTTAGGAGTTCATCCCCAATTCCTCAATTCCTCCTTGTTAGGTTGGTGTTTGTTATTAGGTCTTGTATTCACAAGCTCTCTATCTCTCCTTTAACATTTTTGCTGTTGTTATGCCTCCATTTCCTCTGTTTCTCCTTGTGTGTGTTGGTGTTGTGTCATTAAGCCTTATATCCACAAGTCATCCACTTCTTCTTGTAGGTCAGTGTTGTATTTTTAGGCCTTGTGTCCAGAAGTCATCCCCGTTCCCTTGTAGATCTGTATTGTGTTGTCAGGCCTTAAATCCGAGAGTTCTCCATTTCTCATTGTACCTCATTGTCATATTGTTAGGCCTTGTTTGTAGGAGTCCTCCTTTTCTCCTTGTAGGTCACTATTGTGTCATTATGCCTTGTATGAAAGAGTCCTCCATTTCTCCTTGTAGATAGGTGCGGTGTTATTAGGCTTTGTATCCTAGAGTCCTTCACTTCTCTTATAGGTCGGTGTTGTGTCATTAGGCCTTGCATCCAGGACTTGTCTGTTTCTCCTCATAGGTCTGTGCTGTGTCCTCAGCTGTTGTATCCATGATTACTCCACTTCTCCTGTAGGTCAGTGTTGCGGCGTTAGGTGTTGTATCCAAGGGTCCTCCATTTTGCCTTGTACTACAGGTGTGCATTATTAGGCCTTGCATCCATGATTACTCCCATTCTCCTGTATGTTTGTGTTGTGCCATTACAGGCTGTATTCTTGAATCCTCCCTGATGCATTTTATTGTTTTCGTTTGCTGTAGTCACTTGGTGCTGGTTCCTGTGTGGCTGGTGTCCTCTACCATCATTCAGTGGTCTCTCTCTGTTTTTGGAGGAAGCAGTAGCAGTTCAGGGATAGCTGCTTCCTTCTTTTATTGGTGGTGTCCCTTTGGTAGACATCCTATTTCTTGTGCTCCTGTCTTATATGTGTCTCTAGGTCTATCTTGCACTCTCTTCTCCCTACATTCTTCTATGTGTATTTCTCATCTCCCTCTCTTATTTCTTTGTAATTACTAAAGTCTCTATTCCTCTCTTACCCCTCTCTGAATATTTGTTGATCTGTCTCTATTTTTGTTTCTGTCGCTTTTTATCTCTGTCGCTTTTTAATGCAGTTCCATAATGATTTATTTTTACCATGAGTAGGTAGGTGTACATGTACTGCCAACGCCCTGCAAGTTCAGAGGTATGGCATTACTGTTTTTTACTTGTAGGTTTGTGTGTCTCTGATGCTGTGACGGGCTAGGAGACATGAATTGGCTGCTGCTGTTTTCATGGTGAAATGCTAACATTCTGATCATCTTTCAGGTTTGTGAATTCAATAATCCTGCAGGAGAGTTTCTCACAGTTGTTATTTCAAGCTTCCACGCAGTGTGGGGCTTTGTGTGGGGAACTGCATCTCGTTTTCTATGGGTCAATCTATTAGTGTTAAAAATTCAGTAATTTTGTTGTGCTTTTTAGATTTGTTTCCCACCGTGCTCAGGTTTCTATCCTAGGGGATTGCATGGGCTGGGAAAAAAAGCACTAGGCGGAGACAATGGACCACCCATCTTGGATAGGGAATCACCCACAGTGACGCCCCATCGAAGATGATGAGGGTCCAGGACACTGATAAGCCAACATAAGGTGACACACCGATGTCATAGAAGTTCACCGCCCACCCCCAGTCTTCAAGCCTTGAGGAAAGTCCTGTGGCCTGGCTTCCTGTTTGGAACCCGCTGGCCTTGAGGGAGGCGGCAAGGAAAGCCCCCCTTCCACCCTGTCACTAGGTTCAGGAGCGGCCCAATGAAGCAGGTGTTGGTAGCTAGAGTGGTGCTATCCGTGACCAGCTCGTGGCACCCACTTCATCCTCTGTCACGGCAACGCTGCGTATCTAGACAGAAATGCTGTCCCAGCTGCAGACCATTGGGTGACAGAACGCCGTGAAGGCCCCATACTCGGGGAGGGACGGTACAACTTCTGACTCTTGGGGTGCATCAGGTGTAGCTACGGGCCACCATATGTCTACCAGCCTATAGGGTACCAATAAACACCACCCTACATTCTTTCTGGTGCCTTCAGCAAACCCAGAACCTGCTGTGGACCTCATGCTGTACAAACGTCGTGTTATGTGCTTGTTTCTGGCTGCAGAAGTAGTCCGCTCGTCCAGCAAACACCGGTATGTGATTGTTTAGGGGTGTTTACAGAAATTGTCAAATGGGACTAGAGGAACAAGAGACTTGTTTGCAGGTCTGCACCACTATGTGCCGTCCCGAAGCATCACAATGGTTGTCTCTCTTTTTAGGTCGAGCCTAGAGTCAGCACATGCGCTGCTCTGCGAGGCTTCATGTAATTCCTCTCGGGTGTTGGAACACACCCAGCACTTTTTTATTGGATGCTTGGTCTGCCTTCAGGCATTCCATTGCTTTCTTTGGTTAATGGTGCACATCTGTCCCGCCTCCTGGCTGTTTTGATAACGCCCTGGCGACTGGCCCCACTACTTGGATCCTTTCATTAGTGGCCATATGTTTTATTTCTGTGCACTACTTTTTCTTTTCATCATCTCTTCGCTGCTCCCTAGATTTTTTTTTTAAGGCACTGGGACAGTCTAGGCAGAGGCTCGAACCCTGATTCCCAGTTCCAAAGTCGGCCTCTCTACGTTTTATGCACATCCTGTCAGAATAAGAATCGGCATTTTTTTGGCCTTTTATCTACGTTTTCCAGGCACTTTCCTAGCACACCCACCCTTAACCCTTTCCTCCCTTTTGTTCCATATTGATACAAAACATACTGCCATGGTTCTGCGTTATTTTCATTGCAGCCGTGCAGTGTTTTAAAATGTGAGCAAGAATTGAAGGGCGTTTTCCATGCGTTAGAGCTTTAGTTGGAGAGAAGGAGAGCTTGAGATGGGGGTCCGAGGCCGTCAACTAATTTTCCATGCTCGTGTTAATCTCCACCAGCAGTTCTTCTCCTACAAACCAACAAAAGACTGCAAGCCCCTTCGGGTCGTTGCCACCTTTCGTTCTGAAGTGCGGGTGTGCTGGCCTAATTTATATTATGTTGTGACTTGTGCTCCAAGGAAACTTCGTTAGTGCATGGGAGATGGGAGGTGCAAATGAAGCCAGTGAACACAGCCTGGAGGAAAGGGTATGTGAGCAGTGTGCTACGGGTTCATAAAATCAGGTGAATGTTTGACCTCTGTATCATTTTTATATGCTGTATCTTATGCTTTTCCTTTTTTTTCATTTTGATTAGCCGAACAGCACTTAGCGCTGCTTTATAATTAGGTGTTGCTGCAGCACTGCTTTCCACTGTGTTATATTTTATTGTATTTATTAAGGTGTTGGAATTTGTAGACAGAGGCTGTTACTGATGTAGTGGCTAAGGGGCATATTCACAAGGACTTATCTCCGAGTTATCCCCACCTTAACACATCAAAAGTGGAGACAGATTTAACGCCCCATTCACAAGCGGGTGCAAACTGCAGACATCGCCAGTATTCCCGCGATAACTGCCCCAAAATTTATCTCCACGGGTGACACCACCAACTAACCCTAATGAGATGCAGAGTAGGCGTTCCCGTGCAAAAACTCACGAAAACACAACAACACCACTTTCACAACGAACTGCCAGATCTGCGATGCGAACCAAAAACAGGCGATAAGCCGCGGTAGCAGCAGGGAATTAGCACCTGCCTTTCGCTGGTGTTAAGCAGGACGACTACCTGCAGCATGAAAGGGAGCCCAGCCAAGAGCCACATCTGAAGACCCACAGATGCCATGGAGACAATGATCATGCAGCTCGGAGACCCATGAGGGCCACAACACCCACCGCCACCCACCCCAGGCCCGCCACCACCCCCAGGACCCGTCCCGCCCCCCCCCGGGAACACCACAGTGGCAGCGTACACAAAGACATCGGACCCACCTTAAATGCACCTGCCGCCCAGACCCAACGCCAGAGGAGGACATTGCCCACTACAGGCCCAAAAGGACAACCATCCCCCGCATCCTGACCCACATCGCCCACCTGCTGACGATACCAACACAGCGGAAAACCAACATCCCTCCGCAGACAAAGCTGCCGGCTGTGCTGCACATGTTGGCCTCTGGTACCTTCCAACCCACAACTGCCAGAGTCGGAGGAGTCTCACAGCCAGCCCCATCCAAGTCCATCACACCTGTCCTGGATGCCATCATCAGCTTGGTACCCCAGCACCTCCACTTCACCCACACTGCGCAGGAGCAGCTGGAGACCAAGCAAGGCCCCTACGCCATAGCTGGATTCCCTCACGTGTCGGGGCAATCGACTGCACACATGTACCCCTCATGCCCCCTGCTGACACTGCACACAACTACCGCAACAGAAAGCACACGCATCCCATGAATGTGCAGGCAATAGTGGACCACCCGGGACTCCTCAACAATGTTGTGGCCAACTCCCCAGGCAGAGTGCATGATACCTACATCGCCCGACAGTCCATCATCAACCAGCGCTCCCAGGATGGCACCTATGGAAATGCAGTGCTCGTTGGCAAGTACCAAATGAACACACCACACACCTCCACCCCACAGTCATGCAACTCACGACACTGGCAATGGGCACGCAGCAGAACTACATGCAACATGCCACACAACATGCCAACCGACCAGACACGACGACACGACTCCATTGGGAACCTGGGCTTGCCATGCACACAACCCAGCCACGGCATGGCACCGCAGCCACACAATAGCAGAATGTGAGGAGAGGCTTGGAGCAGGCATGTGCGAGAGCGGCAAGTGACTAATGAATGAGAACCTACCCAATGCCAGGTGTGGCGTGGAGGTGCCGGACAGACTCCAATGTGCAAACCACAGAAATGGCCATGTGGACATTAACTGCTGGTGCATGGAGTGTAGTGGCCAGTGGACGCTACCATGTCCCCACAGGCTGTGGGGCAGAACGCGGAAATGTCGGACATTACGTCCCCCCCTGTATGCGTGGGCGGAGTGGGTTGGCCCTGCGTACGCCAGGCCTGCGTAGGGGTGTGAATAAAAACACTGTCGCACTGGGCGTGGTTCTCCTTCGGAATGGCCAACGTGTCTGCCAGGGCGGCCCCTCAGAGTCCGCCACAAGGCCGGCGCCGAGCGCGGCGGGGCCTGCGTCCCTGTGCGCCTGCTGCACCCCAGGCCGCTGCTCACCAGACCCGTCATGCCTTCCCCAGCGCACCAAGGAGGCTCCGTTCACCTGCCGACACCGGCGTGTGTCAAAGAGGGCCCATCACATGCCGGTGCAAGCTCCAAGCCCCAGTCCCGCGACCTTTGCAGCCACCGCAGACCATCGCCCGCCTCCACGACGCTGGCCCACAGTACTCCTTTTTCATTGACATACTCCACCGGCGTACTCTTCGGCCCAGTTGTTGGCACATGTTGTACTGAGCCGTGAGTCTTGAATGGCAGTGACCAAAAGTCTGTGGCAGCGTCCACATCATTAAACTCCCTCCGATCAGTGAAGCCAAAGTCTGCATCGAAAGCCGGGGACACGTGGTGCCACTAACCCTGTTCAATGCAAGCCGGCGACACGTGGTTCCACTAACCCTGTTCAACGCAAGCCCGCGACACGTGGTGCCACTAACCCTGTTCAACGCAAGCCGGCGACACGTGGTGCCACCAACCCTGTTCAACGCAAGCCGGCGACACTTGGATGAGGGCTTAGGCCTACACTGCGGCCCAGTAGGTCCCACATGTGGAACTGTGTCCTGAGTCTTGAATGGCAGTGACCCCAAGTCCATGGCAGCGGCCACATCCCTATACTCCCTCCGATCAGTGAAGCCAAAGTCTGCATCGAAAGCCGGCGACACGTGGTGCCACTAACCCTGTTCAACGCAAGCCGGCGACACTTGGATGAGGGCTCAGGCCTACACTGCGGCCCAGTAGGTCCCACATGTGGAACTGTGTCCTGAGTCTTGAATGGCAGTGACCCCAAGTCCGTGGCAGCGGCCACATCACTGAACTCCTCCGATCAGTGAGGCGAATGTCTGCATCGAAAGCCGGCGACACTTGGTGCCACTAACCCTGTACAACGCAAGCCGGCGACACTTGGATGAGGGCTCAGGCCTACACTGCGGCCCAGTAGGTCCCACATGTGGAACTGTGTCCTGAGTCTTGAATGGCAGTGACCCCAAGTCCGTGGCAGCGGCCACATCACTATAGTCCCTCCGATCAGTGAGGCGAATGTCTGCATCGCAACCACACGACACGTGTCTGTGGGCCCGTGCTGACCGCTGCCCCCGGCCTACACTGTGGTCCAATAGGTCCCACATCCAGCTCTTAGTCGTGATTCATGAATGGCAGAGTCCATACCAGTGAACGCATGGAGAGGAGTAAGAGGAAGATGCGGTTCAGTCCGGATGAAAGCCGGATCCTCGTCACGGAGGTGAGCGAACACTAGCAACAACTGACCTGGTGCCACTAACTCTGTGCGCAATGAGTCATGGGCACTTTCTGGTTGGACTTTGGTGGCGTCTGAGTCCATGGCCTGGGGGTTGTCTGCATCATCATCATCTGGCTGGACCGGACTTGGTGTCCGACATGTGTCTGTTCCATTCATCTCCACCATAGTGACTGTTTCAGCGTGGTTCTGCCCTCTGCATCATGCCCTGGGGGTACACCTTCCACTGTCCACCGAGACACTCCGCGACAACCCCCTTTGTCATCTACGAAAACCTGCTCTGCTCTCGTGACCCTGCCCCAGTGCACCGCAAGTCAGCGGCCCGTGGTGGTAGGCCCGTGCAGGACGCTGGTTGAATGGGTGTGTCCTTAACGATGTACACTGTTGTCGTTTTTTGACTGCACCAGGCACTCCATGACGGCTGGTGTGCGCACACCCCACACACATCCAACACAGGTGTCACTCGACATGTGAGCCTGCTAATAAAAGTGGCCGGGCGCACGTGCCCGTAGCCATTCCCACCATCTAAGCAAGTGTGTCTGTGTGGTCATTATGTCAGCATGATGGGCCCGATCCCTGCAACATCACAGTGTGCTGTCTTCAGCGGACGATACCATGTCACCTCAGCAGTGGCTGAGACCCTGGACATGTAGCTTCGCCCGCTCCCCCCTGCATGCACAAGCGGCATGTGCTGGTCCGGCGTACGTCAGGTCAGCGCAGGGGTGTGCTGATTCGGCAGGGGGATCAGGGCGTGGCTCTGGTCTGGCCTTGAGCAGGAAGTGCGGTAAGTGTGTCTCTGTGTTGGGGTGTTGTCGCCACCAGGGCCACAGTAGTCGATGTTGCAATGTAGCATGTACCAGGAGGGCGGGCCCGCACGTACGGGGAAATGTAGGAGCGCAAGACCGCTCGGGGTCTTGGCACATGCATGCCAAGTGTTATGTGCATAAGTCAGATGCCTAGCCTCAATCGCAGCGCGATCACAGCCAGCCATGGACTGTACACCTGTGTCCGCCCTGCCCGGACCATTGACCTACACTCACGTGGCCGCACACCCTCAACGGCCAGCTTCAAGGTGTTGTTGGCATGCCGCTGGACATGCGCGGACAGGCATTACAATGGTGTGCCGTAGGAGTGCACGTGATACAACCGCGCAGCGCACACAAGTGTGGGGGCTCGTGGGAGGGAGGAGCAGCTGTGAGGCAACGTAACACACAGTGAGGCCGCTCATGTGCCACGTGCTGGGCATATCATCCATGATTCCCTGGGTCGCAGACATCCCACCCCACCCACGACAGGCATCTGTACATCTCCTGTATGCATGCAGATGGTGAAGTTACTGTAGGGATGAAAGATCCTTTGTCTGTACTATCAGGCGGTAGCACATCTGCAGCTCCGAGCTGGGACTTGCATGTGCCCAGCACCCCCTGACATACGATAGCATTTGCTTGCGACTCCCACACTACGCACTGCCCGACGTGAGACCAATGTGTACATATCCCACACGCAGAAGTCCTTGGTCGTAGTTAGCGTGCATGAAATGGCCTTCACACGTACTCCCACCCCACCCCAGGCCTGCACCCGTTGCACACAGACACTGCTCATTGCTCCGAGCTGTGCCATTTCATCCACAGGACTGGCGCGGGGCAAGCCAGTGCCGCTTCAGGCAGAGCCACTGACGCAATGGCAGACCATCCCGGACACATGCACAACTCCAGTCACGTGGACCTGTACCGTGCATGTCTGCTGCATGTACTGGGGGCACTGCCATTGGCAGTGCTGCGGATCAGTTACCGGCTAAGCTTCCGCCTTGCCAACGTCACCTGCGTTCAGCCTGTGTTGCATTGTCGCTCGTGCATATTCGAGTGGACCATGGATGTCTGCCTCTCCAACGTAACGGTAGCTGACCTGGATTTCGACTTGTGTGTGCGCCCCCTGTTGGCCCACGACCAGGAGTGTCACCATGATGCCCATTTATGGCATGCCTGGATCTTTGGCATGCATGCTGGTAACTGGACCTGGGAGATTGCACGAGTCGTCGTGTGCAGTGACCACATTGAGCCGCTCCCCGATTGGGCTTTGGTGCAAATTGGGGCCAGGGGTTGGATTCAGCACATCTGTCCGGGACAGCTGATGGGTTACGTCGCTGACATGTTAGATGTGGTGGACAACGATCTCTCTTTGGAAATGTTGGCCTACGCTGCTGCACTCGCGTTCATGGACGAGTGACAAGGTACCTGTAGCCACAACTGAATGTGACCCATTGCACGTGTCCCGACGCCTGGTTGCATGTTGGGGATCTGGTCACATGTCCCAAGACGACAGTGAACATGGCTGCATTGGCCTGGACTCCTGATCCATGCGCGGACAACCAACGCGGGTTGGCACTGACTTGTGTTGGTGATGGACTCCCCCGGGGTGGACATGGGCGCTTTCCAACGATCCTCATTCAGACATGCTGCTGCATTGGTCTGCATGTCGTGGCACTTCTCTTGGCCGTACTGACACGCAATTGTTGATAAAGTTTCTGCACTTTCACTTGTCTCCAACTGTGTTGAGTGTTGATTTGTATGCCAATGTGTGTGTCACGGCCTATCTGGGTCCCTGCCATACATGCATTGCTACCCCATCAGGGCTGTGGGTTGGTACTTGTGCATTATCATGTCCCTGTTTCGTGCTTTGCCAGATGCGTATAGCCATTTACCGGCCACAAGCGGGTGCACTTGTGTCCTGTGTTCGGTTGTGCAAATGTTGCTGTTTGTACCACATTGTGTTCGATGTTGGAGTGCTCTGCTTCCTATGTGTGTGTGCTGCATTGTGTGTGAGATGTCCCTTTAGCTCTGATTTGGCTCACCCTTCTCCCTTTCAGGCAGTGTGGTTTTCACTTCTGTGCTTGTTCAGTGGTGTGATATTGCCGGGTTGTGTGACTTGTGCTCTTGGTTGGTGTTGTTACTCTTGGGCATGGTTTGTCTGCAGTTGTGCTGTGCTTAATTGTGCATGTGTGCCATTGTGCCCATCTCCCCCCCCGTCCCCCCAGTCCCTGGTCGTTCCTCTCCCTGTTGCTGTTGTGTCTGTTGATTTTGAGCAGTTTCCGGTCTCCGACTCCTGCCACCATCTCCAGACTGATGTGGTGGACACCATTTCCTCCATGTCATCCAGCTCCTGGTGTGGCGCTGGACTCCCACCTCTGGTGTGCATTGCTGCCTTCTGGTTGTTGGCGTGTTTCTGCTTGTTTGTGCCTTTCGCATCATTCCAGCCGTTCTGGTTTTCTTCCATTGTCCTCCTCCGCTCACAGGCTGCATTCACCTTGTCAACGATGGACTGCCATGTACAATGTTTTGTTGCCAATGGGGCTTGTGGAGTTGTGTACTAGCTCCGGCTGCCTCCATTGTGCTTCGCTGTTGTTTTCTGTTTGGTTTGTCTTCCTTTTTCCTGCTTTTGTTGTGCTTGTTCCCGCCTGCCGTGTGTGTGTCGCGGGCCTGGCGCTGCTTATCGCTGCTTTCCTCATCGCGAATGGGCTCATCGCACGTTTTTGGGTGTTGGGGTTTGTGTTTTTATCTCTGTCGAGGTGGTTGTATCGCGGACATTGGCCGCGTTTTCGGCAGACTATCGCATGGTACCGCCGTGTTGTGAATTCCACTTTAACACGGGGTTATTTTCCTGCGATAGGCTGCGATGTGTAAAGTTGTGTTAACATTTTTTGGGGATGTTTAGCGCACGTTCTTGTGAATATCCCCCTAAGTCTTTTCATGAGATGAAGGAGGAGGAGGGGTAAGCACAGGGGACGAAGAGTTCAAATAGAAAACACACGCCCTGCGAGGTTTCTCCGGCAGAATAGGAATGCTCTGCGCTCACACAGCTGCTCCTTTTGCCTTTTTATTTGCAAACTTTCGAGAACTCTGTGTTTATTAAGTGTTATGGGAGCATGTGCGCACTTTGGAAGGTATATTTGTATTTTGCTTATGAAGTAGAAGCGCAATGCATTCTTAGCAAATGCAGTGTGCTTCTACCTTTTGTGCTAAAAAATAAATATGTTTTTAAAGCACCCACGCTCTTTTTACAGTATATATTTAAAGTTTGTTTAGATGAAGTAAATACTGACTGGTTATATTTGCAAAACGTTTGGGTTCAGTATGTGCCCATTTTCTGCTGGACGCTATATTATTGATGTGGTGGCCCAGTTGTTTTTTTATGTAGCTAAAGGGAGTGTGAGCACACGAGAGGAAGACTTAAAATTAAAAACACCCATCTTGCGGGGTGTTTGCACCGACATGGGAAGGCTGCTCTTCTGCCTTTTTTTATGACTGTAACGAGCAGATTAGTACCTACACTTCTCTATATTTAGCGAAAGCTAAATATTGTGCAGCGCTTTCAACTCCTGTGTTTATACCCCACTACTTTTAATGTTAAAAAGAACCCGGGTACAACCATTACAGCATAGCATCAGCTTGCAAATGCTCAGACTTTTTCTGGTGAAAAGCGCCAGAAGGATATACTCACACGTGGACCGAAGGGGAAAAACCCCTTCTGGCAGTCTTTTTGAAGTAGTCTGCTTTGAGTGAATGAAGTAAATTACCATATTTAAAAGATAGTAATAGAGAGACAATTAGTATTTGCATATGTTATCAACAGGGTGATCTACAGTTAATTGCTATAAACGCCACGATGTTAAACCACCTACAGAGACAGGACTCTGGCATCCAAGATTCAGATGCAGTAACTATTTCTCCACGTCTGCTTTTTTTTGTTTTCTTGTATAGCCTTTAATTTTAAAAATTGAACAAACACTTTCTTGGCAACATAAAGCAAAGTTGCAACTAAGGAGCAGGCATGTTTATCCTCTTTAAAGTACTTTAACATTTCACCTTGTTCCGTGTTGGCACTATGGTTTCCGTGTTGAACTTTCGCTTGACATCTTAATGCTTTCTGGGAACTACTTTAATTAAGCTACTTGGATGAACTCATTTTAGAAAACAAAGGATTTATAACCGAAAAGGCGAGGGCTAGAAAATATAGTGTTTTGTAAAAGTGCACAGAGTCAGCAACTCTATGGTACTTACATAGCTGCTAAATGACCCGAGGCCATGTTGGTCATTTCCTGCAACTCCTGACCCATTAGCCGAACAGCACTTTAAAGCCTGCATTTTTTTAACACTTTTTCCAGTGTTAGAAGAGAAACTCCAAATCTCAGAGTAAAATTTAGCACTGGCTAAAAACACAGAAATAGACCTAGATGTCTCACAAGACATTAGCCTTTTGACAGTCGAGCAGTTGGCTGCATAGTAAGTAGGTTGAGCCCCTACTTCAATGAACTATGTATAACGTGCAGGCAGTGGTGCGAATTCGGCCTTTCTGGGTTTTCCTCAGATCGTGTAGTCCAACTTTTTAATGCATTTTCTGTACTTAATACAAATTCTATTCAGTCTATGTAAACTCAACTGTTTATCCTTTTCAGGTCGATTAACTGATTACTCTTTAGTTGGATGGTAACATTCACTGCTGCTCCACAACATAGCTTAAACACATTGCCAAAGCCAATAGCTCTGGCTAAACATTTAGAAAAGTCAAAAAGCGAGACCTATTGGCTATGCCAATGCTTGTTTGGTTTTGCCAGAAAGAGCTTTAGTTATTTCGCCATCGCGCATTTTTTAAATCGGTATAAAAAGACATATTATATGCACGCAATTTTCATCCAGAGGGGGAAAAAACATTTCATTTGGGGAATTTCTATAGTTGAGAAGAAATTGCTCAACAGAAACTGAATTGAAAGAGCATGCCTGCGCCCTGACAGCATATTCCTTGCAGGAGTACATTCAAAAGAGGCATCCTAGAAAGGAAGAGAACAGCACAATACAAAGACAGGGATGAGCTGTCAATGCAAATGAAACGTGGTAAAAAGGGAGGATAACAAACGGAGAATGATTCTGACTTACATGAAGCAGGCAACAGGAATCTGCAAAAGTCTTGAAAAACATTAGCATCTTATAAGAGAGGACCGGGACATCAGATTACTATTGGGACCCAAACCAACTTTTACCTCTAGAAAATGCAAAGAACACTTTGGTAGACAGACACTACAAAAACAATGAAAATAAAGAATCTTGGTCGACTGAACAAGTAAAAGGTTTTTACACTCGCAACAACTGTAAAGCCTGCAAACATGGAAAAAATAAATAAATGAAAAACATTTGTTGAAAGATGGAACAGAGAGAAAACAAAGCTATTTTCAATTGTCGGGGAAAACCACTCTGTAAAATTGGGGACACCGGGCCCCGAGCATCATCATGCCAAATTCAAGCCAACTCGCAATCAGGGCCTTGGTGTTCCCGTGGTGTGTGTGAGGCCTTGGACTTGACTTCAGCAGAGCCGCATTGGGTTGGTAACACCACGACAGACTTCACGTGACCGCCATTTCTACAGCGCCTTGATGCTGGGTCAGCGCAGAATGCTGGTCTGGCCTTTCAGAGATTTCGTGGTTGAATGTTCATAATATTCCTGTTTTTGCTAAACTCCTATTGGTTATTCCTTATTTTTGTTTTCTAGAAGACAACGACTTTAGTGTTTTTCCAGGCACTAGAGCGTGCAGTAGTTATATATATTTTAAGGCGCTGTCAGGGACGGTATTATTAAGTAATCAGTTAATTTCTGTGTCTTGTTCTGGGTTGTGCGTGTTGTGGTAGAATAGAGATGTGGCTATTTAACATCTTTTCACCCTGTCTCCTGTTTAAAACAGTTCTTCCTCTCTTTAAGTGCGTATATTTATTTCCTTCCCCAGCTATCTAGCTCCCGCTACGCAAATATGTATTCCTCTTGTGTTATCTCTTTCTCTCTCTTTTTCTCGGTATATCTTGCTCCCTGTCCACTACTCTCCACACCGCCTGTAGCTTTCCACCTTCTGCTCTCTGCCTGGTCCCTGGGATCCTCATTGGAGTTTATTTTGACCCTGGGATCGCTCCATCTCCTCTTTAATCAGGACATGAGCTGCACTGAGACCCTGGGCTGTGCACTGGGAGAGGCCGGGGAGTCTCTCTGGCAGTATCTGCTCTTCCAGCTTTTACTTATGTGATTGTGGAGACAGTAATGAGTTTAACTGCGAGAGGAGAATGTGCCCAGAAGGAAATAAAGAGCAGCAACGCCAGGTCCAATGGCTCAGCCTGCTCCATTAATGAGAGCGGAGCGGAGAGCGGGCCGAGGGCTTAGACTCTCTGTATTAATGAGAGCAGAGGGAAGAATAGGCAGAGGACTCAGCCCGCGTCAATTAATGAGAGCAGAGGGCGAGCGCAGGCAGAGGACTCAGCCCAACTCTATTTATGAGAGCGGAGGGCGTGCGTAAGCAGAGGGATTCAGCCCGCCTCTATTAATGAGAGCAAAGGGTGAGTGTAAGCAGAGGACACAGCCCACCTCTATTAATGAGAGCAGAGGGTGAGTGTAAGCAGAGTACGCAGCACATCTCTATTAATGAGAGTGGAGGGCGAGCGTAGGCAGAGAGAATCAGCCCGCCTCTCTTAATGAGAGCAGAGGGTGTTTGTGTAAGCAGAGGACTCAGCCTGCCTCTATTTATGAGAGCGGAGGGCGTGCATAGGCAGAGAGATTCAGCCCACCTCTATTAATGAGAGCACAGAGTGAATGAAAGCAGAGGACGCAGCTAACCTCTGTTAATGAGAGCGGAGGGCGTGCATAGGCAGAGGGACTCAGCCCGCCTCTATTAATGAGAGCAGAGGGTGTGTGTGAGCAGAGGACTCCGCCTGCCTCTATTTATGAGAGCGGAGGGCGTGCGTAGGCAGAGAGACTCAGCCCACCTCTATTAATGAGAGCACAGAGTGAATGTAAGCAGAGGACGCAGCTAACCTCTGTTAATGAGAGCGGAGGGCGTGCATAGGCAGAGGGACTCAGTCCGCCTCTACTAATGATAGCAGAGGGTGAACGTAAGCAGAGGACGCAGCCCGCCTCTATTTATGAGAGCGGAGGGCGAGCATAGGCAGAGGGACTCAGTCTGTCTCTATTAATGAGAGCAGAGGGTAAATCTAAGCAGAGGACGCAGCCTGCCTCTATTAAAGAGAGCAGAGGGTGAGTGTAAGCAGAGGACTCAGCCCGCCTCTATTAATGAAAGCAGAGGGTGAGCATAAGCAGAGGACACAGCCCTACACAATTAATGAGAGAGGAGGGCATGCATAGGTAGAGGGACTCATCCCGCCTCTATTAATGAGAACAAAGAGTGAGTGTAAGCAGAGGACGCAGCCCGCCTCTATTAATGAGAGCAGAAGGCAAGCATTGACAGAGGGACTCAGCCCGTCTCTATTAATGAGAGCACAGAGTGAGCATAAACAGAGGATACAGCCCACCACTATTAATGACAGTTGAGGCCGTGCGTAGGCAGAGGGATGCAGCCTGCCTCTATTAATGAGAGCGGAGGGTGTGAGTAGGCAGAGGAACTCAGCCTACCTCTATTAATAAGAGCAGAGGGTGAGCGTACAGAGGACGCAGCCCACCTCTATTAATGAGAGCAGAAGGCAAGCATAGGCAGAGGGACTGAGCCCGCCTCTATTACTGAGCGCAGAGGGTGAGTGTAAGCAGAGGACGCAGCCCATCTCTATTATTGAGGCAGAGGGACTCAGCCTGCCTCTATTAATGAGAGCAGAGGGCGAGTGTAAGTAGAGAACGCAGCCTGCCTCGATTAATGAGAGCGGAGGGTGAGCGTAGGCAGAGGGACTCAGCCCGGCTCTATTAATGAGAGAAGAGGGGAGCATAGACAGAAGAGACAGCCCATCATTATTAATGAAAGCAGAGGGTGAGCGCAGGCAGAGGACTCAGTCCATCTATATTAATGAGGGCAAAGGGTGAGCGCAGGCAGAGGACTCGACCGCCTATAATAATGAGAGCAGAGGGGAGCATTGACAGGGGAGACAGCCCGCCTCTATTAATGAAAACAGGGGGCGAGTACAGGCAGAGGACTCAGCCTGTCTATATTAAAGAGAGCAGAGGGCAAGCACAGGCAGAGGGACTCAGCTCATCTGTATTAATAAGAGCAGAGGATGAGCACTGGCAGAGGACTCAACCACCTGTATCAATGAGGGCAGAGGGGAGCAAGGGCAGAGGGCTTAGACTATCTGCATTAATGAGAGCAAAGGGTGAGCCCATGCAGAAGACTCAGTCCCTGTATTATTGAGACCAGAAAGGAGCATAGCCAAGAGACTCAGCCCGCCTCTATTAATAAGATCAGAGGGTGAGTGCAGGCAGAGCACTCAGCCCGTCTGTATTAATGAATGCAGAGGATGAGTGCAGGCAGAGGACTCAGCCTGCCTGTATTAATGAGAGCTGAGGGTAAGTGCAAGCAGAGGACTCAGCCCGTCTGTAATAATGAGAGCAGAGGGCGAGTGCAGGCAGAGCTCTCAGCCCGTCTGTATTAATGAATGCAGAGGGTGAGTGCAGGCAGGAGGACTCAGCCCATCTGTATTAATGAACGCAGAGGGTGAGTGCAGGCAGAGGACTCAGCCCGTCTGTATTAATGAGAGCAGAGGGCGAGTGCAGGCAGAGCACTGAGCCCATCTGTATTAATGAACGCAGAGGGTGAGTGCAGGCAGAGGACTCAGCCCGTCTGTATTAATGAACGCAGAGGGTGAGGGCAGGCAGAGGACTCAGCCCGTCTGTATTAATGAGAGCTGAGGGCGAGTGCAGGCAGAGGACTCAGCCCGCCTGTATTAATGAGAGCAGAGGGCGAGTGCAGGCAGAGCACTCAGCCCGTCTGTATTAATGAACGCAGAGGGTGAGTGCAGGCAGGGCACTCAGCCTGCCTGTATTAATGAACCCAGAGGGTGAGTGCAGGCAGAGGACTCAGCCCATCTGTATTAATGAACGCAGGGGACGAGTGCAGGCAGAGGACTGAGTCCGTCTGATTTAATGAACGCAGAGGGTGAGTGCAGGCAGAGGACTCAGCCTGCCTGTATTAATGAGTGCTGAGGGTGAGTGCAGGCAGAGGACTCAGCCCGTCTGTATTAATGAACGCAAAGGGTGAGTGCAGGCAGAGGACTCAGCCTGCCTGTATTAATGAGAGCTGAGGGTGAGTGCAGGCAGAGGACTCAGCCCGCCTGTATTAATGAGAGCTGAGGGCGAGTGCAGGCAGAGCACTCAGCCCGTCTGTATTAATGAACGCAGAGGGTGAGTGCAGGCAGAGGACTCAGCCTGCCTGTATTAATGAGAGCTGAGGGTGAGTGCAGGCAGAGGACTCAGCCCGTCTGTATTAATGAACGCAGAGGGTGAGTGCAGGTAGAGGACTCAGCCCACCTGTATTAGAGGGGAGCAAGGGCCGGGAATTCCTCCTATCTGTTTTAATGATAACAGTACTCTACTCACCTTTATTAATGAGTGCAGAAGGGAGTACAAGGCAGGGACTCATCCACTCTGTAGTATTGAGAGCAGAGTACTCAGCCCGCCTCTGTTAATGAGAATAGAGGGAAGTAAGGATCGAGAGCTGAGGACATACCCTTTTGTTCTGTGTCAGAGTTTGTGTTGGTGCTCGCTATGTCTGGATATGGAAAGCAAGGAGCGAAGGCACGCGCTAACGCCAAGACCCCCTCTTCCCAAGCTAGACTGCAGATCCCTGTGGGAGGTGTGCACAGGATGCTCCATAGGGGAAGCTACGCTGAGCGGGTCGGCACCGGTGCTCCAGTCTCTCTGGCTGCTTTACAGGAGTACCTGACCGCTGAAATCCTTGAGCTGGCAGGCAAAGGGACATGCAGCAACAAGAAATCTCGCATCACCCCCAGGTACCTGCAGCTCGCTATCCGCGAGGACAAGAAACTCAACAAGCTGCCGGGCAGAGTCGCCATCCCTCAGAGAGAAGCTCCTAACATCCAGGCCGTGCTGCTGCCTAAGAAAACTGAGAGCCACAAAGCAGGCGGCAAAGTCAGCAAGTGAAGCGCCACAGCCAGACCTACAAAGCACATCATACCATAAATTAATACCACATATTAGTGACAGTGGAGGGCAGTGCAAGGCAAGCATTCATCCAATCAGTATTAATAAAAGAAGAGTGACTCAGCTTCTCGGTATTAATTAGAGAGGAGACTTGTGAGAGCTGAGGACTCATCCTATCTGTATTAATGAGAGAGGCGGGGAGTGAAAGGCAGGGATTCTCATTATCTGCATTAATGAGAGAAGAGTGATTTAGTCTGCCTCCATTAATGAGAGCGGAGATTAGTGAGGGCTGAGGGACTCATCCTATCTGTATTAATGAGAGAGGCGGGGAGTGAAAGGCAAGGATTTGCATTATTTGCATTAATGAGAGAAGAGTGATTTAGTCTGCCTCTATTAATGAGAGCGGAGATGTGAGGGCTGAGGACTCATCCTATCTGTATTAATGAGAGAGGCGGGGAGTGAAAGGCAAGGATTCGCATTATCTGTATTAATGAGAGAGAGAGGAGTGAAAGGCAAGGATTCACATCTGCATTAATGAGAGAAGAGTGATTTAGTCTGCCTCTATTAACGAGAGCGGAGATGAGTGAGGGCTGAGGACTCATCCTTTCTGTATTAATGAGAGAGGTGGGAGTGAAAGGCAAGGATTCACATTATCTGTATTAATGAGAGAAGAGTGATTCAGTCTGCCTCTATTAATGAGAGCGGAGATAAGTGAGGGCTGAGGACTCATCCTTTTTGTATTAATGAGAGACGTGGGAGTGAAAGGCAAGGATTCACATTATCTGCATTAATGAGAGAAGAGTGATTTAGTCCGCCTCTATTAATGAGAGCGAAGATAAGTGAGGGCTGAGGACTCATCCTTTCTGTATTAATGAGAGAGGAGGGGAGTGAATGGCAAGGATTCGCATTATCTGTATTAATGAGAGAAGAGTGATGTAGTCTGCCTCTATTAATGAGAGCGGAGATGAGTGAGGGCCGAGGACTCATCCTTTCTGTATTAATGAGAGAGGCGGGGAGTAAAAGGCAAGGATTCTCATTATATGTATTAATGGGAGAAGAGTGATTTAGTCTGCCTCTATTAATGAGAGCGGAGATGAGTGAGGGCTGAGGACTCATCCTTTCTGTATTAATGAGAGAGGCAGGGAGTGAAAGGCAAGGATTCGCATTATCTGCATTAATGATAGAAGAGTGATTTAGTCTGCCTCTATTAATGAGAGCGGAGATGAGTGAGGGCTGAGGACTCATCCTTTCTGTATTAATGAGAGAGGCAGGGAGTGAAAGGCAAGGATTTGCATTATCTGCATTAATGAGAGAAGAGTGATTTAGTCTCCCTCTATTAATGAGAGCGGAGATGAGTGAGGGCTGAGGTCTCATCCTTTCTGTATTAATGAGAGTGGCGGGGAGTGAAAGGCAAGGATTCACATTATCTGTATTAATGAGAGAAGAGTGATTTAGTCTGCCTCTATTAATGAGAGACAAGATGAGTAAGGGCTGAGGACTCATCCTTTCTGTATTAATGAAATTACATCCAATGTAAAAATCACCACTTTATTACTGTATATTCAAATCTTAACAAATGTTAATATACTAATAATACTAGGCAAATAAAACAATTGACCCATGTTTCTATACCTCTATTGTGTACTTAAACCATAAATTATAATGCCACCTGCTATCTAATTTTTATCCACATTGACCATAGATGGGCAGAAACGGAGATAACAATCGAAGGGTTACCCGCCCAAAGCAGAGTATCAGGGCTTGCTCTGCTAGCCGGGTACCCTTTATCTTGAACAATGGGCGCAACCAGCGTCTGCGCTCCTGGGTAAATGTTGTGCAAAAAAAGCATAAAGTGTGTCACAATATCTTTACTGCCTGCCCATCAGTCACATTAAATGCTCACCTTTGGATTTCCTCCAAACCAGGCTAGATACACCTTAGTGGGGAAAGTCCCCAAATCTAAATCTTAGATGTAAGGAATATTTCCGCTCTGGATCTAATCCATCTAAATAGTTCTCGAAACTTGGAGTCCACTTTTGAGGGAGGTAATTTGCTGCTAAACCTCCAATACCACTTCTTGACAAGCTCGATTGAGCTATGGGCAATTTGAGCTGGTCCCTTCCAGTAGTGATTTGATTGTGACTGGGTTAGAAGATTCTTAACATGATTCAACCTGTTTCTACCCCCCACCTGAGTGGGCAACCATTTCTTGGATTCACGTTCAATAAATTGATGTCCACAGATTTCTGTGCATGTGCATCCAGTGTAATACAGGTTTCAAGGCAGCCTGGGCTGCAGCAGTGGACATGTCCAGTCAAACATACAAGGGCACCAGTAGAGTTTCTGGTCCTAAAATCAATATGGACCTAAGGATTTATTGTCCACTGCTTGAAGCTTTTTTAGTCTACCACATCCCCATAGTTCAGTTTCATACACACTCTTGGACATTGGCCACCCACCTTTCTTTTCAGGGAAAGAATTGTTCTGATAGTCTGTAGTAGGCTTGTGGTAGCCTGTACTTTTCAACTAGAGGGAAGCTGTAATTACAAAAGGGCGGGATAATGAACGATGTGAACTCAGTCTGTATGTATTTAAGACAACAGAGGCAAGGAGTAGCAGAGGGCTCAGTCTGCCTCTAGGGAGGGAGAGGCCAAAGCTCAGAATGGTGTACTGAGGAGCTACCTGTTCTAAGGAGAGCTGAGGGAAGTGAATGGCAAAACCTTTGCCTCCAGTGGCAGCCGTCACGGATCTTGGGTGGTTGGTGGGGGGCGAGAAGGTACGGGGGTGTAAAAAAAGAAAAAGACACTTATCTCCTTGCCGCGTCCCTCACACGTCATCTCTCCTCCGCGCCGTCCGAACAGGAAGCAGCCAGCCTCCCCTGAGCCAATCACAATGCTGCAATACAGCGTTGTGAATGGTCCGAGTGAGGTAGTTCGGCACTCAGACAGGGACTGTGGGCCTGGGCATGTTCTCCACCCAGGCTGTAATGCAGCACTAATGCTGTAATGCAGTCTGGGTGGAGAATATGCTAAGTGTGCATGACTGTTTGGCTGGCCTGAGACGGCCGGTCAAAACGTCATGCACACTTCAGTGTGTCCACCACTCCTCCCCTGCCCTGCGAGTAGAGCAGCACCGCCCGCCCCAATGCTGCCGCAGCAGGAACAAATATAATGATAATAACACCAAGTTATTATCATTTTATTTTTTGTTTCTTTCGCTGCTGCAAAGCAGTGGGGCGACGCTCCTCTGCCTTAGCAGAGGAGCCGCCATGTTAACGAGGGAGGAGAGTAGCAAAGGGTCAGCCTGCCTGTATTATTGAGAGACGGAGTGAGAATTGAGAGATTTAAGAGTACTAATGAAAGAAGGACTCTGCCCAGTACTGGTGAGGACAGAAAGGGTGCAAGAGATGTGCCTCCCTGTAGTAAAGACAGCAGGGGGGGACCTAGATGCAAAGACGTTGACTGTCTGTATTATTAATGAGGAGTGAGATGAAATGTCTATGCCTGCTTGCATTTATGAGAGCAGAAGGAGAGAAAGAGTCAAGCGCTCTGCCTGTCTGTTTTAATGAGAGAGGGGAAATGAACAAAGGCTGGGCCTGCCTTTATTATTGAGAGAAAGGGGGACTCTGGGCTTTGCTTTTCACGTTAATGAGATTATACATGGATGGGTGAGGGTTGTGCCTGCATGCGTTAATGACAGCAGAGGGAGGTGTGAAGCCTCTCCTTGCCTAAATTCTTGAGATTAGGAGTGAGCGAGCGAGTGGTGAGGGCTCTGTCTCCCTGCATCAATGAGACTAATGGATCTGCTTCCCTGCATTACTCATTGCAGGGCTCATTAAGAGGTGAGGGCCCTGCCTCCCTGCATTAATGAGACTATTTGATCTGCTTCCCTGCATTACTCACAGCATGGGTCATTAAGGGATGAGGGCTCTGTCTCCCTGCATTAATGAGACTAATGAGTCTGCTTCCCTGCATTACTCACTGCAGGGTCATTAAGAGGTGAGGGCTCTGTCTCCCTGCATTAATGAGACTAATGAGTCTGCTTCCCTGCATTACTCACTGCAGGGGTCATTAAGAGGAGAGGGCTATGTCTCCCTGCATTAATGAGACTAATGGCTCTTCTTCCCTGCATTACTGACAGCAGGAGTCATTAAGGGGTGAGGGCTCTGCCTCCCTGCATTACTCACTGCAGGGGTCATTAGTAGGTGAGGACCCTGTCTCCCCGCATTAATGAGACTATTTGATCTGCTTCTCTGCATTACTCACAGCAGGGGTCATTAAGGGATGAGGGCTCTGTCTCCCTTCATTAATGAGACTAATGGATCTGCTTCCCTGCATTAATCACTGCAGGGGTCATTAAGAGGTGAGGGCCCTGTCTCCCTGCATTAATGAGACTAATGGATCTGGTTCCCTGCATTACTCACTGCAGAGGTCATTAAGAGGTGAGGGCTCTGCCTTCCTGCATTAATAAGGCTAATGGCTCTGCTTCCCTGCATTACTCACTGCAGGGGTCATTAAGAGGTGAGGGCCCTGCCTCCCCGCATTAATGAGACTTTTGATCTGCTTCCTGCATTACTCACAGCAGGGGTCATTAAGGGATGAGGGCTCTGTCTCCCTGCATTATTTGGACTAATGGATCTACATCCCTGCATTACTCACTGAAGGGGTCATTAAGAGGTGAGGGCTCTGCCTCCCTGCATTAATGAAATTAATGGATCTGCTTCCCTGCATTACTCACTGCAGGGGTCATTAAGAGGTGAGGGCTCTGTCTCCCTGCATTAATGAGACTAATGTCTCTGCTTCCCTGCATTACTCACAGCAGGGATCATTAAAGGATGAAGGTTCTGTCTCCGTGCATTAATGAGAGTAATGGATCTGCTTCCCTGCATTACTCACAGCAGGGGTCATTAAGGGGGAGGGCTATGCTTCCCCGCATTAATAAGGATAATGGCTCTGCTTCCCTGCATTACTCACTGCAGGGGTCATTAAGAGGTGAGGGCCCTGCCTCCCTGAATTAATGAGACTATTTGATCTGCTTCCCTGCATTACTCACAGCAGGGGTCTTTAAGGTATGAGGGCTCTGTCTCCCTGCATTAATGAGACTACTGGATCAGCTTCCCTGCATTACTCACTGCAGGGGTCATTAAGAGGTGAGGGCTCTGCCTCCCTGCATTAATTAAATTAATGGATCTGCTTCCCTGCATTACTCACTGCAGGGGTCATTAAGAGGTGAGTGCTCTGTCTCCCTGCATTAATGAAATTAATGGCTCTGCTTCCCTGCATTACTCACAGCAGGGGTCATTAAAGGATGAAGGCTCTGTCTCCCTGTATTAATAAGGCTAATGGCTCTGCTTCCCTGTATTACTCACTGCAGGGGTCATTAAGGGGTAAGGACCCTGCCTCCCTGAATTAATGAGACTATTTGATCTGCTTCCCTGCATTACTCACAGCAGGGGTCATTGAGGGATGAGGGCCCTGTCTCCCTCCATTAATCAGACTAATGGATCTGCTTCCCTGCATTACTCGCTGTAGGGGTCAATGAGAGGTGAGGGCTCTGTCTCCCTGCGTTCATGAGACTATTTGATCTGTGTCACTGCATTACTCACAGCAGGGGTCTTTAAGGTATGAGGGCTCTGTCTCCCTGCATTAATAAGACTACTGGATCTGCTTCCCTGCATTACTCACTGCAGGGGTCATTAAGAGGTGAGGGCTCTGTCTCACTGCATTAATGAGACTAATCGCTCTGCTTCCCTGCATTACTCACAGCAGGGGTCATTAACCGCTTAACCGCAGCGGCAATTCCGCCGCGGTGCGGCGGTTTAGCGGAGTGGGCGGGGCCGCGTCGGCCAACGGACGTTCGCAGCACTACAGAGGTAGCGCTCGCGACGGCCGTTGGCCGACGGACGCACGCAACGGGTTAAAGGATGAATGCTCTGTCTCCCTGCATTAATGAGAGTAATGGATCTGCTTCCCTGCATTACTCACAGCAGGGGTCATTAAGGGGTGAGGGCTCTACTTCCCCGCATTAATAAGGCTCATGGCTTTGCTTCCCTGCATTGCTCACTGCAGGGGTCATTAAGAGGTGAGGGCCCGGCCTACCCGAATTAATGAGACTATTTGATCTGCTTCCCTGCATTACTCACAGCAGGGGTCATTGAGGGATGAGGGCTCTGTCTCCCTGCATTAATGAGACTAATGGATCTGCTTCCCTGCATTATTCGCTGCAGGAGTCATTAAGAGGTGAGGGCTCTGTCTCCCTGCGTGAATGAGACTAATGGATCTGCTTCCCTGCATTACTCACTGCAGGGGTCATTAAGAGGTGAGGGCTCTGTCTCCCTGCATTAATGAGACTATTGGCTATGCTTCCCTGCATTACTCACAGCAGGGGTCATTAAATGATGAAGGCTCTGTCTCCCTGCATTAATAAGGCTAATGGCTCTGCTTCCCTGCATTACTCACTGCATGGGGTCATTAAGGGGTAAGGGCCCTGCCTCCCCGAATTAATGAGACTATTTGATCTGCTTCCCTGCATTACTCACAGCAGGGGTCATTGAGGGATGAGGGCTCTGTCTCCCTGCATTAATAAGGCTAATGGCTCTGCTTCCCTGCATTACTCACTGCATGGGGTCATTAAGGGGTAAGGGCCCTGCCTCCCGAATTAATGAGACTACTGGATCTGCTTCCCTGCATTACTCACTGCAGGGGTCATTAAAGGTGAGGGGTCTGCCTCCCTGCATTAATGAGATTAATGGATCTTCTTCCCTGCATTACTCACTGCAGGGGTCATTAAGAGGTGAGGGCTCTGTCTCCCTGCGTTAATGAGACTAATTGCTCTGCTTCCCTGCCTTACTCACAGCAGGGGTCATTAAAGGATGAAGGCTCTGTCTCCCTGCATTAATGAGAGTATTGGATCTGCTTCACTGCTTTGCTCACAGCAGGGGTCATTAAGGGGTGAGGGCTCTACTTCCCCGCATTAATAAGGCTCATGGCTCTGCTTCCCTGCATTGCTCACTGCTGGGGTCATTAAGAGGTAAGGGCCCTGCCTCCCCGAATTAATGAGACTATTTGATCTGCTTCCCTGCATTACTCACAGCAGGGGTCATTGAGGGATGAGGGCTCTGTCTCCCTGCATTAATGAGACTAATGGATCTGCTTCCCTGCATTATTCGCTGCAGGGGTCATTAAGAGGTGAGGGCTCTGTCTCCCTGCATTAATGAGACTAATGGATCTGCTTCCCTGCATTACTCACTGCAGGGCTCATTAATGGGGTGAGGGCTCTGCCCCCTTGCATTAATGATACTAATGGCTCTGCCTCCCTGCATTACTCACTGCAGGGGTCATTAAGAGGTAAGGGCCCTGCCTCCCCGAATTAATGAGACTATTTGATCTGCTTCCCTGCATTACTCACTGCAGGGGTCATTAAGGAGTGAGGGCTCTGCCTCCCCGCATTAATGAAATTAATGGCTCTGCTTCCCTGCATTACTCACAGCAGGGGTCATTAAAGGATGAAGGCTCTGTCTCCCTGTATTAATAAGGCTAATGGCTCTGCTTCCCTGTATTACTCACTGCAGGGGTCATTAAGGGGTAAGGACCCTGCCTCCCTGAATTAATGAGACTATTTGATCTGCTTCCCTGCATTACTCACAGCAGGGGTCATTGAGGGATGAGGGCCCTGTCTCCCTCCATTAATCAGACTAATGGATCTGCTTCCCTGTATTACTCGCTGTAGGGGTCAATGAGAGGTGAGGGCTCTGTCTCCCTGCGTTCATGAGACTATTTGATCTGTGTCACTGCATTACTCACAGCAGGGGTCTTTAAGGTATGAGGGCTCTGTCTCCCTGCATTAATAAGACTACTGGATCTGCTTCCCTGCATTACTCACTGCAGGGGTCATTAAGAGGTGAGGGCTCTGTCTCACTGCATTAATGAGACTAATCGCTCTGCTTCCCTGCATTACTCACAGCAGGGGTCATTAAAGGATGAAGGCTCTGTCTCCCTGCATTAATGAGAGTAATGGATCTGCTTCCCTGCATTACTCACAGCAGGGGTCATTAAGGGGTGAGGGCTCTACTTCCCCGCATTGAAATTTAATTTGTACTTGTAAAGCGCACCCATACCCCCAAAGGGGTGTCCAGGCGCTGTACGCATACCGCTGTGGAACCCTTCCTGGCTTTTCCCTGTGAAATGTCCACTCCTGGGCACCCCCAGGGTGAAGCCAGGCATCCCAGCGCTGTTGGGGCCGTTGTGGAGATTAAGCAAGCTATTGCCCAGAGTTGCAGAGTGGGACCCATGATTAGAATAGGCACCGAGGCGAGAATTATCAGGTCCGAGGAAATTGAGCCCAAGACCCGCCGAGGCGGGAATTGAACCCTGGTCCCGGGCCAGATCTCTGCATCAGGGTCTGCCGCTCTAACCATTGAGCCACACTTAATAAGGCTCATGGCTCTGCTTCCCTGCATTGCTCACTGCAGGGGTCATTAAGAGGTGAGGGCCCGGCCTCCCCGAATTAATGAGACTATTTGATCTGCTTCCCTGCATTACTCACAGCAGGGGTCATTGAGGGATGAGGGCTCTGTCTCCCTGCATTAATGAGACTAATGGATCTGCTTCCCTGCATTATTCGCTGCAGGAGTCATTAAGAGGTGAGGGCTCTGTCTCCCTGCGTGAATGAGACTAATGGATCTGCTTCCCTGCATTACTCACTGCAGGGGTCATTAAGGGGTGAGGGCTCTACTTCCCCGCATTAATAAGGCTCATGGCTCTGCTTCCCTGCATTACTCACTGCAGAGGTCATTAAGAGGTGAGGGCTCTACCTTCCTGCATTAATAAGGCTAATGGCTCTGCTTCCCTGCATTACTCACTGCAGGGGTCATTAAGAGGTGAGGGCCCTGCCTCCCCGCATTAATGAGACTTTTTGATCTGCTTCCCTGCATTACTCACAGCAGGGGTCATTAAAGGATGAGGGCTCTGTCTCCCTGCATTATTTGGACTAATGGATCTACATCCCTGCATTACTCACTGAAGGGGTCATTAAGAGGTGAGGGCTCTGCCTCCCTGCATTAATGAAATTAATGGCTCTGCTTCCCTGCATTACTCACAGCAGGGGTCATTAAAGGATGAAGGCTCTGTCTCCGTGCATTAATGAGAGTAATGGATCTGCTTCCCTGCATTACTCACAGCAGGGGTCATTAAGGGGGAGGGCTATGCTTCCCCGCATTAATAAGGATAATGGCTCTGCTTCCCTGCATTACTCACTGCAGGGGTCATTAAGAGGTGAGGGCTCTGTCTCCCTGCATTAATGAGACTAATGGCTCTGCTTCCCTACATTACTCACAGCAGGGATCATTAAAGGATGAAGGCTCTGTCTCCGTGCATTAATTAGACTAATGGATCTGCTTCCCTGCATTACTCACAGCAGGGGTCATTAAGGGGGAGGGCTATGCTTCCCCGCATTAATAAGGATAATGGCTCTGCTTCCCTGCATTACTCACTGCAGGGGTCATTAAGAGGTGAGGGCCCTGCCTCCCTGAATTAATGAGACTATTTGATCTGCTTCCCTGCATTACTCACAGCAGGGGTCTTTAAGGTATGAGGGCTCTGTCTCCCTGCATTAATGAGACTACTGGATCAGCTTCCCTGCATTACTCACTGCAGGGGTCATTAAGAGGTGAGGGCTCTGCCTCCCTGCATTAATTAAATTAATGGATCTGCTTCCCTGCATTACTCACTGCAGGGGTCATTAAGAGGTGAGTGCTCTGTCTCCCTGCATTAATTAAATTAATGGCTCTGCTTCCCTGCATTACTCACAGCAGGGGTCATTAAAGGATGAAGGCTCTGTCTCCCTGTATTAATAAGGCTAATGGCTCTGCTTCCCTGTATTACTCACTGCAGGGGTCATTAAGGGGTAAGGACCCTGCCTCCCTGAATTAATGAGACTATTTGATCTGCTTCCCTGCATTACTCACAGCAGGGGTCATTGAGGGATGAGGGCCCTGTCTCCCTCCATTAATCAGACTAATGGATCTGCTTCCCTGCATTACTCGCTGTAGGGGTCAATGAGAGGTGAGGGCTCTGTCTCCCTGCGTTCATGAGACTATTTGATCTGTGTCACTGCATTACTCACAGCCGGGGTCTTTAAGGTATGAGGGCTCTGTCTCCCTGCATTAATAAGACTACTGGATCTGCTTCCCTGCATTACTCACTGCAGGGGTCATTAAGAGGTGAGGGCTCTGTCTCACTGCATTAATGAGACTAATCGCTCTGCTTCCCTGCATTACTCACAGCAGGGGTCATTAAAGGATGAAGGCTCTGTCTCCCTGCATTAATGAGAGTAATGGATCTGCTTCCCTGCATTACTCACAGCAGGGGTCATTAAGGGGTGAGGGCTCTACTTCCCCGCATTAATAAGGCTCATGGCTCTGCTTCCCTGCATTGCTCACTGCAGGGGTCATTAAGAGGTGAGGGCCCGGCCTCCCCGAATTAATGAGACTATTTGATCTGCTTCCCTGCATTACTCACAGCAGGGGTCATTGAGGGATGAGGGCTCTGTCTCCCTGCATTAATGAGACTAATGGATCTGCTTCCCTGCATTATTCGCTGCAGGAGTCATTAAGAGGTGAGGGCTCTGTCTCCCTGCGTGAATGAGACTAATGGATCTGCTTCCCTGCATTACTCACTGCAGGGGTCATTAAGAGGTGAGGGCTCTGTCTCCCTGCATTAATGAGACTAATGGCTATGCTTCCCTGCATTACTCACAGCAGGGGTCATTAAATGATGAAGGCTCTGTCTCCCTGCATTAATAAGGCTAATGGCTCTGCTTCTCTGCATTACTCACTGCATGGGGTCATTAAGGGGTAAGGGCCCTGCCTCCCCGAATTAATGAGACTATTTGATCTGCTTCCCTGCATTACTCACAGCAGGGGTCATTGAGGGATGAGGGCTCTGTCTCCCTGCATTAATAAGGCCAATGGCTCTGCTTCCCTGCATTACTCACTGCATGGGGTCATTAAGGGGTAAGGGCCCTGCCTCCCCGAATTAATGAGACTACTGGATCTGCTTCCCTGCATTACTCACTGCAGGGGTCATTAAAAGGTGAGGGGTCTGCCTCCCTGCATTAATGAGATTAATGGATCTTCTTCCCTGCATTACTCACTGCAGGGGTCATTAAGAGGTGAGGGCTCTGTCTCCCTGCGTTAATGAGACTAATTGCTCTGCTTCCCTGCCTTACTCACAGCAGGGGTCATTAAAGGATGAAGGCTCTGTCTCCCTGCATTAATGAGAGTATTGGATCTGCTTCCCTGCTTTGCTCACAGCAGGGGTCATTAAGGGGTGAGGGCTCTACTTCCCCGCATAAATAAGGCTCATGGCTCTGCTTCCCTGCATTGCTCACTGCTGGGGTCATTAAGAGGAAAGGGCCCTGCCTCCCGAATTAATGAGACTATTTGATCTGCTTCCCTGCATTACTCACAGCAGGGGTCATTGAGGGATGAGGGCTCTGTCTCCCTGCATTAATGAGACTAATGGATCTGCTTCCCTGCATTATTCGCTGCAGGGGTCATTAAGAGGTGAGGGCTCTGTCTCCCTGCATTAATGAGACTAATGGATCTGCTTCCCTGCATTACTCACTGCAGGGCTCATTAATGGGGTGAGGGCTCTGCCCCCTTGCATTAATGATACTAATGGCTCTGCCTCCCTGCATTACTCACTGCAGGGGTCATTAAGAGGTAAGGGCCCTGCCTCCCCGAATTAATGAGACTATTTGATCTGCTTCCCTGCATTACTTACTGCAGGGGTCATTAAGGAGTGAGGGCTCTGCCTCCCTGCATTAATGAGATTAATGGATCTGCTTCCCTGCATTACTCACTGCAGGGGTCATTAAGAGGTGAGGGCTCTGTCTCCCTGCATTAATGAGACTACTGGCTTTGCTTCCCTGCATTACTCACAGCAGGGGTCATTAAAGGATGAAGGCTCTGTCTCCCTGCAATAATGAGAGTAATGGATCTGCTTCCCTGCATTGCTCACTGCAGGGGTCATTAAGGGGTGAGGGCTCTACTTCCCCGCATTAATAAGGCTAATGGCTCTGCTTCCCTGCATTACTCACTGCAGGGGTCATTAAGAGGTAAGGGCCCCGCCTCCCCGAAATAATGAGACTATTTGATCTGCTTCCCTGCATTACTCACAGTAGGGGTCATTAAGGGATGAGGGCTCTGTCTCCCTGCATTAATGAGACTAATGGCTCTGCTTCCCTGCATTACTCACAGCAGGGGTCATTAAGAGGTGAGGGCTCTGTCTCCCTGCATTAATGAGACTAATGGCCCTGTCTCCTTGCAGTAGTCACAGCAGGGGTCATTAAGAGGTGAGGGCCCTGTCTCCCTGCATTAATGGAACAGGGGCGGGGGGGGGGGGCAAGTGGTGAGGTTTTCCCTCGCTGCAATAATGAGATTAACATTGGATCAAGGTGTGAAAGCTCTGCCACTCTGCAGAGAGGGATGGGTGGGGGGTGCTCTGCATGCCTGTATTAATCAGTGCAGAGAAGGGGCGTGAGATGAGGGCTTGGAGGCGAAGAGGTTCTGCCCCTGCCTGCATTAATGAGTGAAGAGGGTGAGGGCGTTGCCTGACTGTATTAAGTAGAGCAGAGAAGAGTCGAGGCTGGATCCTGCCTGTGTAAATGAGATCAGAAAGGGAGCCAGGAAATGCACTTTAAAAGGCAAGTGTGTGGACAATACTTTCAAAATAACATTTTGGTACAAAGTCTCCTCCCACGCCTTACTTAATTTACTAGAGTTTAAATCTTAGTTACAATCTGCTCCAGTCCCTCCTCAAGTTTTCACTGAAGTCTGCCACTGGCAGTCCCACTCCAGCATGCCTGAGAGTGCCACCTCACCTGGTTCAGCACAGAGCATCTCTTAACCCAGGCCCCTCGGCACCGTCACTCAGGAGTACACAGGGTACCGATTCGGCGAAGAAAGTGCGAAGTGATTGAAACCTATTCCCAAATTACCACCCCTAAAATCCTTGGTAGAAATAGCTGACCTAATTTGTCTAGTGACTAGGAGGTGTTATGGTTCTTCTAGCCTTGCAAAACGTTCGCTGTAAGCTTTTACGTTAATGTTTATTAATTATTTAATGACAGTATAATATGCTTTGTTCTACATCATAGCTTCCCCAACCAATGCAGGCTGTTCTCGTACTTTTATTTGTTTTTGATCAATTTATTGAATTTGTACTAAATTCATTCAGTATGTTATGCAAACTAATTTTAACCTTGTGTTGATATCATATGCGGTAATAAACAATCTAAAATTAAAGTGAACTGTTCTAGGGAAGAGAAGTGTTCACTCACTGAGGACCGCCTTGAGGCTCTAGCTAAGCATGACTCCCTGTGGCCAGATGAATTGTTGCAACGGCCCCAACTTTGTCTGAAACTTCACACCAAATTACTCAAGAGTGCGAGGCAGTTGGGGCAAGTAATTGGGGAAATGTGCTTTTATAATAGCGGCATGCTGTATGTACTTCCTGTTCTTCCAGCACTAATACGCTTCCAGGGTCTATGGTGTACTTCCATCTGTCAACTGGGATTCCTGAAGAGAAGTAACAGCACCCCTTGTTCCAGGATCTTCCTCTTCTTTCAGGCCACGTTGGGTTCAAAGGCCAGACCACAGGGATCATCAGACCCTTCTGGCAAAACCACAGCTGCCTCGCCCAGTGGGTGACCGGAAACAGGCATCACCAGTCTCTGGGCTAGTCAGACTGGAGGCAGAGACAGTGCGTCAGAGATCTTCTTGCAGAAAAGTACAATGATCCTCCTTGTAGGATCCACAGGTTCTTCCTTTCTCTTCTTTTTCCAAGAGATCTCTTACCAGAATGCCTCTCTGTAGGGCTTCTAATGGGTTTACTGGTAGTCAGTCTCATGTACCCAATCCCTTAAGAAGCCCCACAGCATCTCCTCTCAATTCACTCCCAATGCTGATATCTCAAAGCTAGCACAGTCTTGTCGGAGCTGACCCTGGGTAGACACTCCCACCAGTGAATTTATTCTGGGACACTGCCATCATGGTAAAAAAATCTCCTGCCACAGAGAAGAGCTTATTAAAGCCCATCCTTTCTGAAGTTTCCAGCAGACTTCAACAACAAAACAATTCTTCTTACAGTCAACATGTGGCCCCCTGGCTATCTGGGAATGCAAAGCGGATGGATGCAGCATGCGTCCATACCACTTACAGGAAAATCCAGGAAGATCTCCACCCACTTTCTGCCCTTTGTGTATGGATCTTCTTAAACTGGGCAGTAGGAAATGCATAAGGGAACCACCTGCATAAGTTAATTTACATATGCTCTACAGCACAACAGGAACACCAGCCCTCTTCTGAGATTGAAAGAACTGCTTGCAGTTGTCCGGCTGGAAGGCAGGGTTTCCAGCTGACCTAGTGCTACCTTATTCACCAGCAACACCGGGCATTTAACCCACAGGAGACTACCTCTGTATGATTGTCCTATGTCTTTGGAAAAGACACCCATCAAGGAAGAAAGGGATATTGTCATGCGCCACATGAATCTCCAGGGAGAGCTGGTGCCCTCAAATCTTACACTTGCCCATTTCGGATCTTCTTTATTTTCATCTCCGTTTCTTCCATTTAGAGCTGAACCCCAAGATAAGTTGTGTAAGTGGCTGAAATAAATGCCTCATCATACTCTCGGGTAATCGTGCGCTTTATAAGTTATATTAACATAACATCCCCCATTGTGAATTATGTAAATCATTACCAAGTTGACACTGGACGGGTATAACATGGCACCCAGTTACCTGACTCCTTCCGTTGACACCATCTCGGACTATGGCAACCAGAGTGATCTGGGATCACGTTGTGATGTACATTGTGACTCTAGAAGACTGTCCCTCAATGCACTGTTCAGAGGTCATCTTGACATCCTAGAAATAGGGTATCACTGGCCACAGGGCCAATAAATGCAGTTACATAGTTCCTATACTGCAAGGTCTCTATCAAAAAACATTATCCTTGCGTTTTCAAAAAAACATAATGTCAGGCATGTCGTTGATTCCTCAGAAGCCCTATCGAGGTCATTTGGGTCCTTGGTCCCCATACTGTTAAGAGAGGGAGCATTCTCGCATGGATTGCAGGATATACACAGTCTCTGGCTCTGTGAGTCTGATGCGTGTTGCCTCCTTTCTCGCTCCCCTCTGCTATGAATGTTGTCTGTCAGAATACTGTATGTTGAAATGTTGGCTGTCATAAATCTAATGTCCTAAATATTGTTTACAAACATAACATGCCTATATGTGTAGATTTTCTATTATTAACTCCAATGGGACAAATTCTTTGTAATCAATATTTAGGACACAATATTTGTTAGACAGTATTCTGAAAATAATGTTCTGGTACCACACCGCTGTGAAAAGGACTTTATTCACTTCAAGTGCAATCCGTTGGTCCTGGTCGGGGAGAAGGGTACCTTCTACTGTGGGGTGTTCTGAGACTTCCCTTCCCTTGGTGGTGTGTTCACCTTCAAGCCACAGGACGAAAGGCTCACAGGAATGAGTAGTCAGGACCAATAGCACCCTAATCCAGGGGGTGGCAGGAGTCCAGGCAAGCCTTGGGAACAGAGATATTGTGTGAACGCAGGGACAACGCATTCAAGTTCCAGCAGGCAGTTTAATGAATCTTCACTGCATGATTCAGAGATTCTTCCTTCTTCTCTTTTCCCAAGCGAGTCCTAAACTCAATGTTTTTGTGCAGCGCTTAATAGGGGCACAGCAAGCTGGACATGGATAAGCTCAAACACCCAGTCACTAAAACATCCTCACACTGTTTCCTTCCATTTGTACACCAGAACAGATGTCACTGAGCTGCTTAGGAGCTGCCTTTTTGTAGAGTCACCCATCATGGCAGGTGACTCTCGCCACTGAGAACAGATCATTAAGTCTTTTGACTTACCCAACCCTCTTAACTACTAAGGGAGTCCTCTGCTGGTGGGCCTCTGGCTTCCTGTGGTATCCGAAGACAAAAATCTGGAGAACGTAATCAGTGCTCTCCCAAAGGAGGGAATGATTGTGGGATCACACCTGCTTAGCACTTTACACATACCCAGGCATATCTTCACCTTCCTCCCATCAGTTTGTCTGGGTTCCTACTGAACGGAGGAGAGGCAGAGGGTTTATGAGGAGCCATCTGCAAAGGTTAATTAAAAGAGCCGTTCGGTAAATGATGTCACAATAGGTCTCACAATCCAATCAGACATCATAGAGCAAAGCAACATTCTACGATCGTAGACTTGTGATTAACTTTATTCGATTAACAAAACGAGCACACTGGAGTCGATAACATGCCGGGTAAACCTCCAAACAAAAGATGGCGGCACGCTGAGCACGCCAGCACAGGGTGGCTCACGGCGTGTGCGTGCGCCCCACGATGCAGAGCAAAGAGGCTTGTTCGTGACGAAGATGCGGGCTCATCCCTTATTGGAATTTCAGCTCAATTTGAGTACTTGGCTGGGATTAAGTGTGTCATTTTAGGAGCGGGCGTTTGAAAATAAATGTGGCTGGTACAGCGCGTGTGATCTCACGAGCGACTTCGCGAGCTAGCGCTTTGAAAATAAACTCTTCTCCTTATTCAGCAGCCTCGTGCTCCATTGTTACATGCGCGATTGCTTACCTTTAATGAGTGTGCTCGTGTCTTCTCTTCACACGCCATAACACTCCAGTTCCAATCTCCTCTACATACGTGACATTGACGTCAAGTCACCTACGCTTCTTGGCGGCCATCTTGGAGGAATTATCTTCGTTTTGTTTCGGCGTTGCCTGGAGATAAGTGTAAACACTCTGCATGCCGTTTCAGTGACACGCACACTTTTTCAATACTTCCTGTGCATTTATTTATTGTGGTGTATTATATCTTCAACTTCCACTGCGTGTCTTCCGTGACACTCACACGATAAAAAGAGGAAAGTGATCGGTCAGTGACATGCACATTTTAATATCTCCTGTGCATTTAACTAATTGTGGAGTGTCGTATCGTCAATACACACATTTATCCAATTGTGGTGCATTATATCTTCTACTTCTACTGCGTGTATTCCGTGACACGCACACGAAAAAAAAAAAACATACCTTCTTGGTTGTGTGCTATTTTTCAGTCACAATTTGTATGTAATTCACACGTTGGTAAGTTTATGCTCAAGTTGTGCAGGGTAGTGTTACTTTTCGCTATTCACTGATGTGTTGATTTCCACATTTTTAGATACATGTGTTTTATGTGTTTCATGTGTTTCATAACGGAGAACTGCAACTGATATAATACTCAACATTATTCTTATTTCATTCAATTGGGTGATTTATCAGAGGCTACAATATGCAAAACGTTACTGCAGCACCCTTTTTCTTGTCGAGTCCTGGGATACCACCCATAAAATGGCAAAAATGGAAGATGGTATTTGAGAGATATGCCAGGGTATGTGGGAATTCGCTTAGCGCTGAGAGGAAGTCCTCTCTACTACTTCATTGTTTGGGCTCAGAGGGCCAAGATGTGTTTGATCATCTTCCTGATCTTTCTCCTGCAGAAGCTAGAGACTTAAATGATTATGAGATTTGTGTAAAAAAACTTGATAAGCACTATTTGCCTAAGGTTAGTACTATCTTGGAAAGATACCAATTTGCAAAAAGAACACAAAAGGATGAAGAAACTGTAGAAGGATACGTGACTGATCTGAGAAAACTTGCCTCATCTTGCAAATTTGAAAATCTAACGGATGAACGCATTCGTGATCAGTTTATGTTTGGATGCAACGTGGAAAAAGTGAGGGAGGAACTTTGGTTGCGAGATGAACCCACTTTAGATGAAGTTCTCACTGTAGCTAAAAGAATTGAACATTCATTGAAGTGTGTTGCAGTGTTAAAAAAGGATAGTGAAAAAGATGCCAAAGTACAAGTTGTTAAAGAAAAAAATCAAAAGTGGGTTGAAAAAGGTAAAGATAAATCTTACTTTGAGAAGGAAGGGCTTAAAGGAAAAGTGGTAGAGCGTAGATGCTACAGATGTGGTAGAATTGGTCATCTCGCTAATGATAAAACATGTCCTGCATTGAGTCAAGCGTGCACCAAATGTAAAAGAAAAGGTCATTCTGCTACAATGTGCAAAACTAAACCAGAACCAAGGGTCAAAAGAGTAGAGGTTTATGAGGGTGATAGTACTGAAAATAATTCTGATGATTTTGAATGTGGGCAAATTGTCATACAAGTTAAAAATGCAACTAGTAAGAAATCTTGTCCCTTTGATAGTATTACTGTTGAAGGGGAAACCACTTGTGTCTTATTTGATTCGGGTGCTAAGATCACCATTGTCTCCAATGAATTTTATCACTCAAAATTGAAAGACAAATTCTCACTCTTAAAACCTGACATTGTTCCTTTAGCTTATGGGGGTGAGCCTATCAAGTTACATGGTTATTTCATTGGTCTGATTGAGTACAAAAACAGACTGGTGTCCGGGAAAATTTACGTAGCCAAGAAGGGAGATAGTATTATTAGGTGGCTTCACCAGGGTGACTTAGGTGTATTTCTTGATCCTAATTCTGATCCTCCCATCCAGATTAAGGATGGTGTGTACTCTGTGATGAAATCTGAAGAGAATGAGTTTCTATACGATCTCAAAAAAGAATTTCCTGGTGTTTTCAAACGAGAGTTGGGATGTTTGGTAGGGTATCAACAGAAGATTAAGTTAAAGTATGATGCTGTGCCTGTTTGCTGCAAGATAAGAAATGTACCTCTTTCAGTGAGAGATGATATGCAAAAGAAATCTCAAAACTCAAAAGCAGTGGAATTATTGAAGAGGTGGAAGGAACAGAATGGTTGGCTCCAGTAGTCGCTGCCAGAAAACCTAATGGAGACCTACGTCTTTGCATAGACTTGAGACAGTTAAATAAGTGCGTAATTGTAGATAGATATCCACTGCCAAATATTACAGAATTGTTGGTTTTACTTGGTGGGGCAAAAGTGTTTAGCACTATCGACCTCACTTCTGCTTACCATCAGATTGAATTAGAAGAATCGTGTAGAGATCTTACATCATTTATAACACCCTTTGGCACGTTTAGGTTCATTAGAATGCCATTTGGCTTAGTTTCAGCTTCGTCTGTTTTCCAGCGTGCCATGGAGAATGTCTTAAAAGATCAGGCAGGGGTGTGTATTTATCAGGATGACATTCTTGTATTTGGTGATAATGTGGATGAACATGATGCTCGATTGAAGTTGGTTTTAAAGAAACTGTGCCACTGCAATCTTACGATAAAAATGGAAAAGTGTAAATTTAGATCTGATTCAATAAATTATTTAGGGCACAACATAACCGGTGGTGGGGTTAAACCAAAATGTGATCTAGTTAGTACTATTCAAAATATGAGTTCTCCTACCAACAAGAATGAATTGATGAAATTCTTGGGTATGGTAGAATATTACGCTAAATTTGTAAGAAATTTTGCTGATTCTACCACAAGCATGAGGTGCTTGTTGCGTAAGGGTGTTGACTTTGAATGGTCGGAACTTTGTGAGAGTGAATTTACCAGTGTCAAAGAAAAATGAAGTGCTGCTCCCTCTCTTAAGAGTTTTGACCCCAAAATTAAACCTGTTCTAACCACTGATGCGAGTGAAAGAGGATTGGGTGCAGTTCTACAGCAGCACGGTCCCTCTGGTATGAAAACTGTCATGTTTTTATCTCGTAGTTTAAGAGATCCTGAAACACGTTATTCGGTTGTGGAAAGGGAATCCCTTGCGGTTTTTGAGCCCTGAAGAAGTTAAAGGAATTTCTTTGGGGAATTGATTTTGAGGATCACAAACCCTTAGTTGAAATTTTTAAAAAGAAAGGGTTGGATTTGATTTCCAGCAGGATCACTAAATGGGTCATTGGCCTGCAGGAATATAATTTTTCACTCAAGTATATTCCCGGTTTGGAAAACGGAGTTGCAGATGTGTTATCACGTCTCATTCCTAGAGAATCTTTGGAGGATGAGGACTTAGATGGAAATAATGAATGGGTGTGTGTAGTGGATCATGATATCATCTCTGAAAAGAGGTGGAGTGAGGAGTTAGTCATTGACTCTACTCTTAAAGAGGTAATGTCGTTTGTTTAAAAGGGTTGGACTAGCATAAAGGAGGGATCTGAACTCACAAGACCTTTTTGGTACTTACGGGATGAACTGGCAGTGGAGAATGGTTTGTTGTTTCGGGGTACGAGATTGATTCCACCCAGTAGTCTCAGAAAAGAATTAGTGGACTTAGCTCATTCTACCCATGCAGGTCTTATGAAATGTAAGGAAAGATTGCGTATGTCTTATTGGTGGCCCGGCATGGACAAGCTGGTGGAGCGTGTAGTGCGTGACTGTGTCCCTTGCACCTTAAGTGATAAATCTAAATGTTCTCGGGTGCAACCCATGATTGTGAGAAAACGCCCTTCAAGTCCTTGGCAGGATATTGCTTTGGATATTCTACGACCTGTACATTGTGGTGGTTTACAAATCTTCTTGTTGGTCATAATTGATATGTACTCTTGTTGGCCTGAAGTTTTTTTTTTGTCAGTGATTGATTCTGCACATGTCATTAAGTGTCTTAAAGAATTATTTTCAAAGGAAGGTGTTCCTATGTCTATTCTAACTGACAATGGGGTCCAATTGACTTATGCCTGTTGTTGGGGATTGTTAGTGATGCAGGTTATCCAGCTCAATTTTCTATACCTGTAGACTCTGGTGTAGTCGTCAAACAAGTTGTTCCACTGGTCGTATGGGTCTTTGGCTATTGACCGACAGTGTAGTGTTGGAGCTAACATCAGTACAACAAGTCAAATTAGAGTGCAACCTATTTAGTTCTACGAGAAAAACTGAGAGGATGGTTTCCAAACCATTGAGGTTTACTAGAAATTTAGTCCAAGTTACAGACTTTAGTCATTCAATAAATCAATTTATCAGATGAGCATATATATCAGAATGGTTATTGCAATTCAAATCCTTACAAGATACAAAATGCACAATGGACGAAGTATCGGTTCCAAAAAGGAACTTCCCTAAACTAAATAAAGCATCAATGAATAGGAAGGGTAAAAATTCTAAATGGAATGTGTCCGTCTTAAAAAAACCAAATTAATGTTCCAAGAAAGTAGGTATAGACGTTCAAGAGATAAGCTCAAGAACTAAGAATGGAGGAAGCCAGCAGAGTTAGGGAAAGGTCCTCCCTCAGCATAGTCAGGACAGGATTTCGACTCCACACCATTAAAGAACACACACATTCCAAGATGCTCACCTGGCAACAGCAAGATTCCACATTCTTATAATGATATATTAACTCAAAGACATGCATGTCATTCCACTCAACAGAAAACTATACTATGACACCCAGTTAAAGCACATAGAATTCTTCTAGAACTTCTTCCCAACAACTCCCTACAGATCGGGCCAATCAGGTTGCACCATCTTCAGGGAGCAGGCAAGCTCCCCTCTTTCTCATCACTGAATGTAGGCGCACACAACTGCACGGCCTTGAAGATATCCACATTCCGGTCTGCCTGCTACAGGAAGACCTTTCTCATTCCAACACATGGTGTAAATCACATGAAGTCCCCAATTATTTTCTCTAGGCTAATATTTCTAAGAGCAAAACAATGAAATACTCTTCTAACTGATGTAGATTATCAGGCACCTGCAACGAGAAGGAAAAAGTGAAAGAACATTGAAATCAATATTACGTTTTACAGTGAAAAAGGCTTTGAGCAACTGAGGCCTACGCACAGTTAAGCCAATGTTAGGAATGCATTTTGATTATAACTAAGGATTATTTTATGGTTGTATAAAATGTGGCTTCTTTATATATATATATATATATATAATCATAAAATCATGGTTATCTTAACCTGCCTTGTGGAATTGCGAAATTTTAGGTCTCTATAAACATTACTAACCGTACTTATCTGTGTGTGAATACGTTAACCCATGCATTAATGTGTGGCAGTAGGCATACATACATATATAATGATTGAAGAGATCCTCACAGCGCCTGGTATATCCTTAAAGGGGCCGGTGCGAGCAAACGGGTGCAGGTCCCGCTGAATATGCACAGAAGGGTTCCGTGTTCAGTGTTGGGAACACAGAAAAGCTTGTACTCCACACTCCGTTTTTACTCCAAGTTGATTTATTTGGCTATGCGTTTCAACCACACAAGGTCTTCGTCACAGCCTGGTACAAATTCAGCGTGTCCAATCATCCATAAAAGGGAAAGTACGACAGTAAACATAAAAGACATACTGTGCAACATGAAGGTGACAGTCTTGAATTGCCAGATTGTTTGTATATGACACATTATTATACATTAAGTATTGTTTTAAGATTTACAAAATGAATAATGTGAATAAAGAAAACAGGTTACTGAGATCAAAATAAAATTTAGAAAAATCCAACATTTTGCTTTTTTGCATCTCATATGCATATGCTATTTAAAAATTCTGCCCTTCGTCGATATCAAATTATAACACATCATAATTACCCCATGAAATTATACTCAAATCAGAGGTTGCAGCGTTTCCTACTGTGTTCGCTAGTGCGTGATTCTTGCCTGCATAAAATGCATTCATACATGAGAAAAAGCCTTGAAGTTAGTCTCCATAGTTCGAATGAATACCCAGAGATGCCGATTGGCCACACATAGACCTAGCTGCCTAGTGGCATTAGAAGCAGCCCTCTCTGAGGTATCACAACTAATTTAAGGTTATTCATAATAAACAAGCAATAATCTAAAATAAATTCAACATCAATATAACGTCACACATATTTCCAACAGCCTAGTGGCCTTTACATATCCTATTTCATAGTATGCCCTCATTTATTCGGCAAAGGAGAACTTCCAAAACCGGGCACCTCCCTGAAAACTGTAACCTCAAAAGCGTAAATTAATATCCTTGCAGATGGACCGTTAATGAACCAATAATTAATTTCTAATAAATAGGGAAAAGGAAAACAAACCATCACCCACCACTCAAACTGAAAAAATAGTAACATCTCTGAGAAAAGGATTATGCATATAGTTTCTCACATATTACACAAGGGGTTTCCTTATGCAACAATTTAGATTCTTTGAAGTTGGTAGATGAGGAACAGACATGGGCTGCTTCTGCGGTCATCTGGAAATTAAATCCCAAATCCCTATAAATAGAGGAATATGTCCCCGGAAATCCACCCATCTAGTAGACACATCTCAAATTACTTAAGAGACCACTTTGGCATCCCCAATGTTCAATTAACCTCAATGAAAGAAAACAGAAATTATAATAAAGGAACCATAAGAAACCATAAAAAGAGGGCAGAAAGCAACAGATAAAAATTGCAGTAAATTTACAAAATTATCAATTCAGCCGATGTGTACATGTAGTTCCTCATCCCCGTTGAGGCCTCCTGGGGTCTTGCTATTGAGCATAATAATATATTCAGCTTCCAAAACTCTGAGTTTTGTCTCTCTGTCACCACCTCATGCATTCTTCTCAATCCTGTCAATTCCAAAATACGACAAGAGATCAGCATCCTGATTATGTTTTTTGCCCAATGTCTTCACATCCAAGTTCTATATAGTCCTGTAATGCTCCAAGACTCTCTTTTTGACAGCACAGACTGTACTCCCTACAAGGGCACCTCAAAACATAAATGATATAGTTGCTACCACAAGTAATGAATTTATTTATGCGCCGTGTTTTGCCCGTGGGGAGCTCGTATGGTTTTTGGTTGCTGCTCCCTTTGAAGACTTTTTACACCTGCCACATTTGTGGAGGCCCTGCTGTTCTTGTAATCAACTCCCTTTGTTACTTTGTGTGTCTGTATAACTATGTACCAAAATATCTTTCAAAGATTTAGATTTTCGATATGTGATAGAGGGGTGTGCAGGTGCCTCCTTCCCTATAACTGGGTCAGATTTAATCAAATGCCAATGTCTTGCAAGCATGCTTCTCAGGGCAGATGAATCATTGTTAAAAGTCATGATGAATTTGATAGTATTGGTTTCTTTTCTATTGTTACTCTTTTTAATGAGTAAACCTTCCCGTGCCATGCGCCCTGCTTTTTCAGTGCCTTGAGGGGATACCCTCTGGACCTGAATCTGTCATTGCCTGTTCTTCTTTCAGGTAGGACTGTGTGGTGCTGCAGTTACGCTTAGCGCTGAGAAATTCCCCAAAGGGGATGCTCCACTTTAGTTTGTGAAATCATGCAGTTCTTGTTTGGAACCTTCCCAAATCATAAACCGATCGTCAATATAACGAGTCCACATTATTATATGTTTGGTCCATCTCTCAGCCTCCACCCACACACATTGCTCCTCCCACCACCCCATAAAGATGCCCGCATAGCTTGGAGCAAAGCAACTGCCCATCGCTGTTCCAATCAGTTGGCAATACCACATATTGTTAAACAAAAATAAGTTATTCTCCAAACAAAATCTGAGCATATCCAATAACACCATTGAATGATCATATGTGTGTACGATTTGTTACAAAAGAAGTACCTGCAAGCCTGGATCCCCAGGTTGTGGTCTATGCACATGTATAATGCTGATACCACATCCATGGTGACAAGTGTATAGTCATTGTGCCAAGCAATGCCTCCCACCTTAGTGATGATAAAATCAGTACTGCCCCTACAATAGGAGCATAGAGCAAGGACATGGGGTAACAGGAACAAATCCAAATACATTGAAGTATGATCTAAAAGGCTTCCATTAGCCAAAATGATAGGTTGCCCTGGTGGTTTTTCTCTGTTTTAATGCACTTTTGGCAACATATAGAAGCAAGGTGCCACAGGCTCTTTCTCGAAAAGGAACTGGTGTTCTTCCAAACTAAGAAGGCCTTCCTCTTTCCACCTATTCAGTAAAGTAAGATATCTAGCAATAGTCAGCCTGTAGGCATTGACATTGGTCTTTTCATAACTCTCTGTAGTCTCAAAATGTCTGTGGGCTTCCCTGAGATGAGCATTAACGTCCCACAGTACCACATTTCCACCCTTATCACAGGGCTTAAAGATTATATTTTTGTCTTCTGAGAGGGTGTTCAAAGCTTCTGTCTGCCCTCTAGTTAAATTTTAGGTAGTTATTTTTGGAAGCCTGCCAAATACACATCATATCCCTAATGGGGACCTAGTGGAAGGGGTCTATATGGTCATGTAGTTTAATAGGATTGTATCTCCACTTAGATTTGAAATGGCATGCACTCATACTGTCTAACTCCGAATTGAGAGACCTCAAAAAAGACCTTTCTGTTGCCCAAGCAGTTTCTCCACCTTCTAGATCAACCTGGTCACCCAGAAAGATATCATCAAAAGTGGTATCACGACCCAGACAATTGCAAATACCACTCCTCTATTGCTTTTCTTATTCTTCTGTTGTGCAAAAATCTTTTGCAATTTTAACTTTCGTTCAAAAAGAAATAAATTAATCCTTGTTCTGCAATGGTCTAGGTTCACTACAGGGCAAAACAAGAGGCCAAATTACTGCAAGGATTGTTCATCTTTAATCAGGTTATGCGATGTAAGTTTAATTACTGTCATGCGATTCTCACTCATTATTTTTTCTTTGTCTGCCTCGTTGATCTCCACAGGGCTGGTTAAGATAATTATGATTTTTCTCCACACTATATGTGCCCTTTAACATCTCCTGCCCAGTGAAAAGGTGAGAAAAAATGCTTTAAATTATTCTTACTGGAATAAAAATTATATTTTTGGTCTCCAATATATGCACTCTGCTTTTAGATGTTTTACTTTGGTTTCTGGATTTAGATATTTTTTCCCTGGGTCTGCAAACCATTATCAACCAATCAAAGCAAATCTACTGCCACCACTCTATTTTATGTATATGGTAATTTGACAAGATATGAGAGAAGTAATTTTTAGATTGCAGGAGTGCTATTTGAGTGACAGCTCACAATTTTAAGATGGAAAGTGAAACACCAACCATCTCCAATGCCTCATAGCACAGCAAATGGAGAGTTATGGTGCACCTAGCTATAGTAATGCACTCAGTAGTGTCAGCCATTTTGAACTTACATTAGGCCAAGACCACCCATAGAGGTTGCAGTGAACCTAGGGAGGAGTGATACAATTTTCACCAGAGCATCTTGGACTGAGGCCTAAGTAGTAGGTTTTAAACTTCAGAGGAATACACAAAAAGCATTATTAATCAAAACAGCAAATATTTGTAGGGGCCAAAGTGCTTAAAATCACGAGAGATGGAAAACTTCCTAAAGTATGATGCCTTCTATGGTGGACATACTCCTCTTGAAGACCCCCATGCAGACGTTCTGCTTGAGCAATGGGGTCCTGTTGGCTGTTGCTCAGTTTAGGACAGCAGAGTTGGGAGGAAAGGCCTTTTCTGTCTTGGAATCACACCTACAGAAGGCTTTACCAGTTCCTTTAATATTAGTGCTGATCATCTGCTATTTAAGAAATCTACAAGTGCTCAACTTTTCACAGAGCAATCTCCAACATTTGTGATGAATTTTGATCCGATTCTCACTCTAGAAATCCTTTGGGTGTACTTGTGCTTTACAAATACAAAAGTACAGCTCTGGGCCCATGTTTAGCTTTATTTGCTAATGGTCAAAGTTTTCTTTGACAGATCCTTTTCCTCTACAGAACTGCATCTATCAATCACTTGTACGCCTCAGGAGGATGCATTGGGAATAGGTCTATAGGTCATCAGTAGCAGGCCTTCCAATTGATCACCCAGTACTTTGGATATTCTGTCATCATGACCTTTCCTATTTCATCTCATCGAGCATGAACAAGCAAACTTTTCTGTGCAGCTGCTACCTGTTGTAACCTCAGTGCAGCACTGCATGGAAGGACTCCAATTCTCTTAAAAATAAACTTCAATTACTGGTCCACAACCTTTGATTCAGGCCTCCCGGTGTTTGCACCATGTTCTGACATCCAATCCTCCAGTGGTTCCTAGCTCCATTAGAACATGTATTGATTTTTATTTGCATCCAAAAAGCTCTGCTTGCTGAGCAAATGTGCTGGTAACTGGTGCAAGAGAGGGGACTACAAAAGGCTTGAAAATCCTCACAAAAATACAACCAAGTCAGGCACAGTGCAGCAAACTACATACTACCCTCAGAAAGTAAGCAAAATGTTCATATAAACAAATAAGAATAGAGGTTTCTTGTGATACTTATCAGCGTAGGCGGTGGGCGTTGCTCACGCAACACTAGTCGTTCAGGGCCGCCAGATCCAGCCGCAATTTGGAGGTAGTAAGCATGGTAATGCTATACTGACGGCCCCCACGATGTCCGCCGGGATGAGAAGTTGTGGATGACAGCAGAATGGGAGGCAGTGTCTCTGCAGCGAGGAAGTCACGTGACATTCAGCGCAGGATTCTGTTTCGAAATGCCCAACTCGGAAGGCCGACCTTGTATCTGGGGGCCAACAAGGCTGAAGTACTCAGGTTACAGAGAGTTCAGAATGCTGCAGCAAGATCTCTTCTGGGTCTGCGTAAAGTCTGCTCGGTGGCTAATACAATCCACCGCCTCCACTGGTTGCTTGTAGCTCAACGGATTGAGTTTAAGGCTCTCTGTTTAGCTTTTAAAACTTTGAAGGCCTCCTCCTCCAATATTTTGACGGATCTGTTATCTTTTTATGTCCCCTCCCGTCAACTTCGCTCTATGGGCCAACATTTACTAGTGGTCCCTCGGGTCAGGAGGACCCGGGCTGGAGGTCGTTCCTTCCGGTACAGAGCAGCTATCCTTTGGAACTCACTGCCCCTCTATATTCGTGGTCTCAGTAATTTCCTCGAATTCAGGAAGGCTATTAAAACCTTTCTATTTCCCACTGTGTAAATCTTTTGGCTTCTCCTTTGCGCTGTTGTCTCCTATTTGCTGTTTAGCGCCGGGACACCTCCTGGCCGGGGCAGCTGTCGCGCTCTATAAATCTCACAAATACAAATATAAATACTCGTGGTGACTGGGCACCGTGTTAAGCCATGAGGACTATTGGGCTAATCTATTTTTGTGTATTGGTCTCCCCCGACCCCGCTCATGGGTTTGTGTGCACGGCATATGTGGCTGAAATTGTGGAGACTCGTTTGATCCCTTTTTCCATCTATACGGGATCAATCCATTTCAAGCCCCTTGGGGGCCGCAATTTAGCAATGAAATCTATGGTTGATTAAATGGGGGATATTTTTGGGACATCACTTTATTTTGTAAATATGCTGCGTACTGAGTTTTGCCTGTTTTGTCAGTTTTAATATGATATTCGGTGTGTGTATACTGACGGTGCCTCTAAATATTTGCACGGAACAACACTGATGCATTATGGGAGCAGAAGTCCCGGCCGATGGATTTGGACACTGTTTTTCGTACTGACAATGAGGCTTCAGGTGCACATGTGCGGTGCTGCAACTTTATACGTACCTGTATTGGCAATTGACGTGAGTCCAATCCCGACATTGCATTCCATTTCCCCATTTTTCCATACTTTCAGCTATATTTTAGAATAACAGCCTAACGGGACTCTATGAACATTTGTTCAGGAGGTTTGTCTACATAACGTAATGATTTAGTGATGTATTACAGTATGTCTCCTCTGCACTTCAATTTAATGCAGCGTGATTTATATACATGTATCACTTTTACTGTGCAACCAGCGCGATGGTTTGATTTATGGCTTATGTAATTATCTGGTTCATATCAATATGAAGGTTCTTCATTTTAATTGGTTGATGCTCAAGTACAATCGATTTCATGTGCTATAGTGGTTTGTTTTTTGCACTATGCACTCATTGGTAACATTTGATTGCACTATGTGTTTTATTGTTTATGATAGCAATATCCACGTAGCACAGATCTTTTATGTATTGTTCTATGTATGTGTCCACCAATTTTAGAGGATAACTAATTTTAGTCGACATGAACTTTTCTATGTCCATGATTTTAAAATGTTTATAGGCCGACACCAAAATGGCGCTCATTAGATTGAAGAAGGCTGCTGCGTCAGCCGAAACGCGTCTCTCTCTATGCTGGGTCGGAGGAGGCTTTATTAAATAAAAAGGCCTTATCCTGAATAGCCCTCGTGTGCGTGCTCTTTTCCTGATGTGGAGCAGAGGTTTCTTGTGATATATATATATATATATAACAAAGGTTAAGGCAACATTATAGTTAGGTGTGATAAAAAGATCTTTTGTTTTTAACGTAGACATTCACTGAAAAAATCAAAGGCTAATGTAACATTATAGTTGGGTCAATTTGTCGGTGACAATATTAACGTTTTGAACTAAATAAAAACATAAAAATTCACCAGTTTTAGTAAGCAGAACTAACTATAACTTGCACCCGCCCCCACCTTCACTGCTTATGACGTCACATATGACATCACTCACAACATTTTCTATGACATCTTTTATGATATCACTGTGGGCAGAGAAACAGATCAAAAGTCTGCTCCCAGCAGGCGAGAGCATTTTTAAGCTCCCTCCCGCTGGGAGCAGACTTGGTGTTCGCTCTCGTATGGCAGGAGTTTTAAAATGCTCCCGCCAAGCGAGAACAAACACGGGTTTCCCTGCCCGCACAAGTGCGGGTAGGGAAATTGCTACATCCTGGGGGGGTGGGCTCCCCGGGACATAGCTTGCTAGTCAGTCCCGGGGGATGGGACTTCCTGGGGCCATTAATGGCTCAGGCAGAGGGGCCGCGCTGCCCCCTCCCTTAAAGTAATCGCCCTGGGGGTGGGCTCCCCAGGGCCTTTTGAGGCTCGGGACGGGGGCCACGTGGGCCTTTCCAATTTTTGTTAAATTTTGGCCCGAGGGTGGGCTTTCCGGGGCCTTTTGAGGCCTGAGGAGGCGGTCTGTGCTGCTCCCTCCCCATTCACTTTAACTTCACCCCAGCGGTGGGCTCCTCGGGCCTTTAAAGAGTCAGGGAGGGGGGGCCACACGGCCCCCTACCCCATATAATCAAATGTTTGCCCCCAGGAGGATTCTCCGGGGCCTCTGGGGCCTTGCGACCCCTCTCCTCATATAAATTAATATCTCCTCATATAAATTAATATCGGCCTTGAGGCTCGGGGAGGAGGTATTCGTGGCTCCCTCCATATTTTCCTACATTTCTACCCAGAGGGTGGGCTTCCCGGGGCCGTTAGAGGCTCGGGTAGGCGGTCCATGCAGCTCCCTTCCTATCTTCTTAAATTTTGGCCCTAGGGGTGGGCTCCCTGTGGCCTTTAGAGGATCAGGTAGGGGGGCCACGCAGCCCCCCTCCCCATATAAAGAAACTTTGGCCCCGGAAGTAGGTTTCCTGGGGCCTTTGAAGGCTCGGGAGAGAGGGATTAAATATCCCAGAAAAGTCTTATCTATCACCTCTCCTTCCGGGAAAGTTTTGGGGTGAGGCATCAAGTGGGGGCTGAGAAAAAAGGGGGGTCCTAAAACGCATTCCCCCATTTCTTTTTTCAGAGAAATATTAGGCACAGCTACAGCCAAAATGGCTGAATGGAATTGCACCAAATTTGGCAGAAAACCATATCTTGGTCCAGAAAGCGTGTTTTTGTGATCTAGTGTAAATATGTTCAGTAGTTTGTGAGGAATTAAGACTCAAACATTTTTTATATTTCAAATCACAGAGGATCTGCTTAGCCAACAGATCTCTAGATAAAATGTAGTTAGCTGCCACTTTATCAAGATAGATGTGGCGGCAGCCATCTTAGGACTTAGAGACTCAGTCCCCTGTCCTACAAAAAAGGGTAGAGATACCCAGCCCCCTTAGACCTGGTGGGAGGGACCCAAAGGAGCTAAAAACAGCTAGTTTGTTTTATTGGCTTCATGGATCTGCAGAAGATCCACAGCTCTGATATAAAAAAAACCTCTTCCACCTCCTACGAAAAACCCGGCGCAGGGAGGCCAGCGCATTGTTATTTTTTTTTTGTGACGGGGTCCCCTCTCCCCGAACCATTGTGAGGCCCAGGTACTCCATCCCCCAAGGCCACTATTCATATAATTGGAGGGAGGGCAGCAGCCCCCTTCCCGGGCCTTGGACATCCCCCAGTCCCCAAGTCCTAAAATGGCTGCAGCCACAACTTTGTTAAGCTGTGGCAACCGATCAGATCTTACCTTAAAATCTGTCGGCTACGTGAATCCTCCACGGCGTGAAATATATAAACTTTTTTAACTTTCATTTTTCAAAAACTACTGAATGTATTTACACCAAAATACAAAAAGCATGCTTTCTGGACCAAGATCTAGCTTTCTGCCAAATATGGTGAAATTCTGTTCAGTCGTTTTCGCTGTATGTATTAATAGCAGGCAGCATTATGTGGAGACTCAGAGCCGGATTACGATCTTGGCGGATGGGATACTCCATCACAAATTACACGCTCCATAGGATATAATGGAATTGTAGTACAGCGGACGGGATCCCCGTCACATTTATGAGTGGGTATCCCTTCTGCTAAGATCGTAATCAGGCCCTCAATGTCTGCCATGTCCTGCTTATTTGAACTTTCTTTTACTTTGGATATCACCAAATGTTTGGGTTGAGCTTTACCAGGCTCACCATCCTCCAGCCATTTATCCAGTTCATTCTGCTTTAGGTTTTTTGCCACACACATTTTGAATGGTTTTCTTCAGTCGAAAGAAAATTAATTTGGAGATGGCCACCACACGTGCTAGCAGACGAAGTGACCATCTATGAAGGGTAAATGAAAACAAAAGTAAATGTATTCAAAAATGGCTGTCAGGGATGTGCGAACACATCTGCCATTCGTTCAAAACTTAGGGGGTCATTACGATGGCGGGCGGACAAAGTCCGCCCGCCACCGTAACGGAATGCGGGACCGTCCGCAAGGGGTGCGGCGGTCCCACACCTGACATTAGGATGCCACCGTGGCTGTGGGACACCCTATTTCCAGCATTGTGACGGGCGGTGCTCACAGCACCGCCCGCCACAATGCTGTGAATGCACGTCGTGCATTTGCATGCACAACGTGACAGGCACCGCGGGGTGCCTGCCACCTTGTGCATACAAATGCAGGGGGGTAGCATAGGTACCCCCCATGTGCACCCCCCACCCCCTCAACACCCTGGGGGCCCGCAACGGGCCCCCAAAAGCAAACACCGTATGCCTTTTCATGGCGGCAACGACGCCATGGAAAGGCTGCTTTCCGCATTCATCTTAATATGGATGGCGGTGTCTTGCAGACACCGCCACCATATTATCCTTGTTTTCCGCCGATCGACAAGTCGACCGGCGGAAAAGCGGCGGACGGTCTTTCCATCCGCCGCGGACCCCCCAGCCATCATAATATGGCGGGGGGTCTTTGCTGTGTGGATGGCGGGCGGATCGCCCCCGGCGGTGACTACCACCGGCCCGACGGGGGCGATCCGCCCGCCATCATAATGACCCCCATAGTGAGATCAAAATGCTCCTTGGGAGGAACATATACAGGACGTGGGGCTAAGAAACCAAATCAGCAGCAAGAAGTGAGAAACACAAAAAGAGACATTCAACCATGAGCCACAAATGAACCCACATCTCACTATATGTATACTATTGTTTTCAATACGTCTTCGATAACAGATAGCTAAAGCTGTATGTGAGACCTAAAAATAAAAGAAGACCCCATGCCAGAGGCCACGCGGTGAGTTTGCCATTGTAAAGACTGAGTACTTTCCCGAGGCAGTCAGGAGAGTTTAGAAACTTTAGATGAACTTGGTTTTAATTATGATATGCAGTTTTACAGGGATTTGTAGGCATTACTAAAGTGCAGTATTTTTTCTTGAGCTTGGGTTTAATGAGTTTTAGAAATGCAAAAAGTGTGCAGCATTGTTTTGGGCTTTTCTCAGATGGAGTCTTTGTGGGGGACGCAGAAAGAGTTCAAATCAAGTGTGTTTGTAATTGTTTACTAATAGAGTACAGTACCTTTATTGCTCCTAGTTGTGGAGCGCATCAGACATGATAAAAAATGTATATTATGCAAATCTGTACATTGTTTATTGAGGAGCGTTATTCTTGAATCATTCACCTTTACGTCTGTCAGTCTCCTAAGATACCTGGGATGATGACAGTTCGTGGGCAGAGGAGGCTGTTCTGGTCTGATGCCTGAGGAGCGGTGTGGCGCAGCGGCCAGAGTGGCTGACTCGGAGCGCGGGGCTCAAGGTTCGATCCACGGCGCCAGCGGCAACTCAGCTCAGCACCATGTGATTCTGGGCGATAGATCATTTAATGTCCCCGATGGCCCGCAGCGCCTTGAAACCTTAAGGGGTGATATGTTCACGCTCTACAAGTGTGGATTTATTTATTATTATTTATAAGCCTGAAGCCTGACATTTGAGGCCGCAGTGGGCAGATGAGACTCCCAGAGCTTGGGAGACTGTTGCTCTGCTTGAGTATATGAGTCGGTTCCTGGCCCTATAATCCTGACCCTATTCAGAAGAGGCTTTAGTGTAGCATATATTGTTGTGTCTGAGTAGGTCAGGCAGTACCAGAGGGTATGGTGCCGGCCTGGGTTTAGGATGTTTTAGCTAGATACAATAAGATATCTTTTAGGACATGAAGCCGTACCCAAGTATATGATGTTGCTCCTCTACATTTTTGGCTAATTCCAAACAAACACCCTGGAGTGAGCCTATCAGCCCTCTGCTCTCCCTTCCTGTAACTCCCTCTTCACCTAGGTGAGACTGGTGTAGGTGTAAGAGGCTGTTCTTGACATACAGTGCTATAAATAGATATATGAAGCTGTTCCTAACATATAGCTCAGCACTTGGGCATATGATGACAGTTCCAAGGCAGATTGTGCTGCATCCAGCATATGGTGGCTGGAGTCGGCCTGTGATGTGGGTTTCCTTCATCATAGCAGTGTCATAGTTAATACACGCTTTGTTACTAAATTAGCCTTTCATCTGACACACACGTGTTGCAGTATTTTTATTTTACTTCAGTTGTTTCCCTTCCTTTGATGTTACTTGCTTCTTGTGGTGACAGTCGAAGGCAATGTGGTTACTTCTTTTTACATCAAAAATAATGGTACCTCCAACTTTGTCCGAAGTTCACGAATGTGAACTGGGAAACATATGGAATAATCAGCATCATCTTCAGCTTCATTGTGTAGGAAAGTCTGATTTTTTATGCAAATCCTGGAAAACACTTCATCAAAAAGCAGTAAATGAAACGAGTTCAGTGCTCAGTGAAAGTGATTGTGCAAAAGAAAAAAGGGTGAGCCAGCATGATACATCATACACAGGGGGCAATAGAACATATATAAACATTTTCCGTAAAAGGTGTATTCAAGCGGAAAAAATAATTGTTGAATATTATAACACATAAATTGTTTGTGTCTGTTTGCGGCCTAATAGATTTAATCATTTCACACGGGTCTCACGGGTTGAAATTAGATACATGCCAATCAAACGTCTATTGAGCAAAATGGAAAATAGAGCCATTGCGTCATATCCAAATAATATATTAAAAACCCTGAATACAGGCAATAACCATATTTTTTAGCATGTCTCAATGAGGGCCCACAATAAAAAGTGCAAATTTATTTCGATCAAATCATCGCTGCACAAACAAGTACCTGATTTTGATACAGCATTGTTCCATTTCCTTGAGCTTAACAAAAGTGTCAGCCTAACTCTGTGAACTGTCAGGCTGGAGCCATATCAGAACGACCTGAAATTAAGTAAGAGAGACTGTGTTTGTTTAAAACAGGGAAGGGCCAACTCAACAAACCCTCCCTAGAAGAGAAGCACACACTCCATGATACAATCATCTCTCTGCCACCCACATGCCTGTTGAACAACAGGAGTGGGTGAAATTGCATAATAACAAGTGCAATTCTCATGAAAATGACAGGTCTTATTATCTGTGTCACGTGTTTGTGATCGCCTGCATTAAAAATCGTACAGAAGCTTTCACTTGCCTTCAGAAGTCGATACCAGCTCAAGTCCACGCCGTCCATCTAGTTTTGAAAGTGGTGCAGACGATTTTGCCACGCAGCACTTGCAGCTTTTCCCACAATAGAAAATGACGTGATCCGGTAGGGTAAGGAAAACAGGGCCTACCCATGATATAGCCAATAATCAGGGTTTACATGAGATTCTAGTGTAGCAAAAAATACACCCTCCCCGCTCACACCCACAAGATTAGTCTGGGAAGTTGGTAAGTCTTCGGAGACCATTCCGACCCAAAGAAGCTTCAGAAATTTGAATACATTGAGTCCTATTTATTTTAGGGGAAAATGTGAAAATTCTGTAAAGAAATTGTTAAATAAAATTAAAAGTCAAGATTAATACTGAGTTCACCAAAAACAATGCAGAAATTCTGTATGTGAGACACGTGCCCACTAATATTGAAGACAACAACTGCATCAGAACGATTTGCTGCTGGTACCACTACTAAGCATCAAATTGATCCTGGCGGCTGTCCCACACGTTTTTGCCCTGTCCCGGCCCATCCTGTCCTGCAAAGCGCGAGGGCCTTATTTATCAATGCATTTCTCCATAGACACAGGATGGATAAAACCATTTGATATACCAGGCCCGCGGGTCGCTGTCATAGAATTAGGAGCAAGAATCCCACCCCACAGGCCACTCCTGGGGAAATTAAACAAGTCATGAATCTTCACATAAACCACAAGGTCCAATACCAACAAGACTAACCAGACGCTACTAATACAACTAGCCAAAGGAGCAATAAAAGACAGTGTAACACTATTTCTATCTTGACTATAAAACCTTGCCAACTGACTAAATGTCAGGGGCTCACTAGTGACAAAGTTATTATGAGCGGGACTTCCTGCACACTGTACCTTGACCCGGAAGCAATTTCCACCACTCTGCAGGAGGAGGAAATGACCAATGTGCTCCCAAATGGACAGTGTCTGATGTCCTCAGGCAGTGGAGGACACACGGCAGGCCCCGTCCGGTCACCCCGGCACCCAGTGCATTCGATGTACAACTCTGCTCCGTGGATAACAAGAGCTCCACTCACACCTTGTTTTAGTATATGTACAACTGAGCTATCAATGGCCTAGCAACAAACAAGCACCACTCCTACCAAGGAATGGCATCAGACGCCGCCTCCAGTGGGCCACAATCACTCTTTTACCAGCAAGTGGATGCTGCCAGAGAGCCAGAAAGAAGCAACTTGACTCCCAGTGTAATGCAGTAGTGTACAGTTTCACAGCCTGGCGGCGGCCAAGCATCCCTGTAACATGTACTAGTGCCTGCTGAGCAGACTGCTGGGTCTGCAGGAAGGATCCCTCCTGGGACTTCTTAATACTTTGTGATGATTACACCGTCCAGGTGTGGGAAATGTATCGTCCCACAGCGCTTCCAGCATTTTTCAGCTTATGTGCTGTATTTTTAACTCTAATGAGAGCATCCTTATAGTTGCAGAAAGGAGTTTTTTTTCTGACTGCACTAACAACTAGTACCTTCGCCTGTGCTCGCTGCATCCTCTTCTTTCACAAGATTTCATTAGCTATCTTCGTGCACAGGCACATGTGTGCTGACAGCTTAGAAGGTCGAGTAACCTGGTGAAGGTGTCTGTCATAGAACTGGGAAGAGATCAGAACCTCACAGGCTCTCATTGTACCACACATGAACTCGAGGCAGCATACATGCACTCAGAGTGCCACACACACTGACTGTACCATGCATGCATTCAGGGTACCACACATGCACTGATGGCTCCACACCAGACTGGCTAGAAGAACCACTGGTCCACCTCATTCAACACACAAGTGGCACCTCGCAGACCTTTGGTTTGACTGACAACGTAAGCAGCAGATATTAAGGAGTGAGCCTTTTGCTTGATTAAACTTGGCAATGACTGTGTGATCTTTGTGCACCAGGCAGGCTTTCTAGAAGAACATTTTGCTGAAAGTGAAGGCTGGAGAAGCCCTGAGGGCAGGAGGATGAGGGGGGAGGAAGGGCTGAGGAAACGTGAAGGCTGGAGAAGCGCTGAGGGAAAGAGGGGGAGGGGGGCTGAGGCAAAGTGAAGCCTGGAGAAGCGCTGAGGGCCAGAAGAGGAGGGGAGGGAGGGCTGAGGCAAAGTGAAGCCTGGAGAAGCTCTGAGGGCGGGAGGGGGCTGAGGTAAAGTGAATGATGGAGAAGCACTGAGGGCAGGAGGATGAGGGGGTGGGAGGGCTGAGGCACAGTGAATGAAGGCTGCTGATGTACTGAGGGAAGGAATGATGAAGGGGAGGGCTAAGGCAAAGTGAAGGATGGAGACGTACTGAGGGCAGGAGGATGAGGGGGGAGGGAGGGCTGAAGAAATGTGAAGGATGGAGATGCGTTGAGGGCAGGAGGATCGGGGGAGGGCTGAGGCAAAGAGAAGCCTGGAGAAGCGCTGAGGGCAGCAGGAGGAAGGGGAGGCAGGGCTGAGGTAATGTGAAGTCTGGGGAAGCTCTGAGGGCAGGAGGGGAGGGAGAGGGAGGGCTGAGGCAAAGTGAAGGATGGAGAAGCACTGAGGGTAGGAGGATGAGGGGGAAGGGAGGGCTGAGAAAAAGTGAAGGCTGGAGAAGCGCTGACGGAAGGAGGATGGGAGGGAGGGCTGAGGGACAGTGAAGCCTGGAGAAGCGCTGAGGGCAGGACGAGGAGGGGGCGGGAGGGCTGAGGCACAGTGAATGAAGGCTGGTGAAGTGCTGATTAACTGGACACTTATTTCTATTTCCTTTTTGGGGTGTGTTCCAACTCATGTTCGTCCTTCAGTCTTCACCAGTCAGTTTTACGAGCGTATTTGGTGATGAATTATTATTGAATCACGTCCAAGTGTTAGATTTTTTGCAGACTTGGCTGCTTGTTAGACAATATTAACTGGTTGAATTCACTTCCTAGTACTTGGTAACCAAGAGAGGTGGGCTGAAGAATAAATTAACTTAAATGAAATTAACTAGCCGGGATGACAGGGGGAGAGAGTGATGATAGTAAAAGGGAGGGGGCGGCATTTTTCAATTCTCGCCTAGGGCGGCAAAACACCTAGAAACGGCCCTGTAAGAGGAAGAACACAAACAGGCATCATGCCACCTGCTCCTCGGACGACCAGAAACTCCTTTGTGGAGTTCCTCAGGGTTCTTCGTTCAGTCCAACTCTCTTCATCCTTTACATGGCACCACTGGCAGACGTCATCAGCGCACATAACATCAACATACTCACCTGTGTCGATGACACACAAATGATTTGGTCCCTCTCAGACTAAACACCCAACACCAGGAACAACTTCAACTCAAGCATGACCGAATTGGCCACCTCGATGAAGTCCAACTGCCTCAAACTTAACACAGACAAGACCAATGTGGCAATCTTCTTCTCCCCCTGGCGGATAAGACCTGGAACACCCTCCCCCTGCACCTCTGAGCCTCACCATCGCTCCATCAGTTCAGGAAGGACCTCAAGACCTGGATGTTCAACCAATACTGTACCTATTGGTTGAACATCCAGGTCTTAAGGTCATGCTGCCTGTGCATGAACCAGCAGCATGATCCCACAGCGTATCAAGACCCTCACGGGTGCAGCAGCTGCACTTTACAAATCCTGATTGATTGATTGGGTCTTTGGAAAGGATGCCTCACTGTAGGACTCTGCCTGGTGGCCTAGGGACCTAGGACACACCCCAAACACAAGCAGGAAACCTCAAGATCATTATCAACAACAGGCCAGACATGTCCGCCAAAGTTAACACTATCTCCATGGCCTGCTTCCACATCCTGAGGATGTTCAAAAAGATATTCAAGTGGCTACCCAATGACAACAGGAAAGCCGTGACCCAAGCCCTCATCACCAGCAGACTGGACTACAGAAACACCCGCTAGACAGGAATCACCATCCACCTCACAAAAAGGCTTCATTCCATCCATAATACAGCAGGCAGACTTGTCCTCAACCTCTCACACCACACCTAAGAGAACGTATCTGGCTCCTGATACATCGGAGTGCACAATTCAAGCTCCTCACCTACTTATACAAAGCAGTACACAACACAGGTCCAGCCTATCTTAACAACCATGTGCAGTTTCATTAAACCTCCAAGCACCCCTGCTCAGCCAGACTCTCACTAGCACACGTGCCACACATACACAAAAGCAGATTAGGTCTTGCCTTCTCATACATCACTCCTAAAACATGAAACAACCTCCCATAGTACATCAGAGCCTCTTCATAGCATTTCGAATTCTGGAAGAAGCTGAAGATCCGACTCTTCCAGTAAAGCCCCTGAAGGTAAGCCCCACAGACCTGCATAGCGCCAGGATAACCTTATGGGTGATAATGCGATCTAAAAATCAACATAACATAACAGACAAGTTTTGTGCCCAAGGCTCAAGAGACCTAGTAATCAACATAAGCATCTTCTCTGTAAACGGTGAATGATGTGTAATAGGAAAACTCCATAACATTAATATAATGTATAAAACATAATCCAGACCTGCCAACTCACACGGTCCCACTGTGTGGCATACGATATTGACTCCCTTCACTTGGTCACCCAGTGACGAGACGATATCACAGGGTGGCTGTGAAGGGATCTGTATGACCCTGCAGTAAGTGGGATTCCAGCTCGTCTTTGGAGGCTTTGGGAGGCCAATGTCAGTTAGAGATTGTGAAAACACCTTGGTACATCAGTGCCATCCTCAGTTATTATTATTTTTTGGTAGCAGGGGGAGGGGTCAATTGGGGAAGCGGTAGAAGTGCCTCTCAGACAGTTCTCGGCATGAAGCCCCTCTCTTTCCAAGGCCCCTACCTTATTTTCAAGTTGGCAGATCTGACCATTCCAGAACATTATATAACAAAAGATAAAAACCATAAACTAACACAATAAAACAGCCACACAACTGTATATCTTTCTTTGATGTAACGTTCAGTAGTAGTTCCCATACATTGAACAGAGGGAAATTGAACGCTGCTGTCTTCAAGTAGAGTACACAGTCTGTAGTGATATGTAGAAATTGTGCGGTGTGTAAGTGGAATAAGAGATGAGTAAGCCCACTGTGCAGAGAGCAGCTGGGCACTGTGCAGCAGCATGCATGGCCAAGAAGTCTGATGGCGTACAATAACTTAACAATCATTACATCAAAGAAGGGTCCAAGTACTGTGAGCAAAGTGTGCTATGAAATGTAGGACATGCAGTGCTGTGAGTACAGGGTGCAGTAGTGCGTGCAGGTACATGCAGTGATCACTTGGTGCTGTTATGTACAGATATCCTAGTGCAGTGCAATGAAGACATGTTGGAGAGGATGTGGTGCTAGTCTTCACCTGCAGCAGCAGGAGGTGGGTGCAGTGCAGTCTAGAGAACAGTGCAGTGAAAGGCCCAGGATGCTGTGCTGTTCATAGAGGTTGCAGAGTTGGGATGCACTGAAATGATGGGTAGGTAGGTATAGCGTTATGCGCAGGGGTCTGGGAAACAAGAGACTATAAAGTAGAGACTGCCTGACAACCGATGCAGTGGCGAGTACAGGATACAGTGCTTAGTCCAATGCATGTTGTAGGATTTAGTCGTAGGAACAGGGGAAGGTGCTTGGTGTATGGTACAAGATGCAATGCTTGGTGTAATATCTAGTGAAAAGCATGGGATGCTATGTTTGGTTTAGGAGTCATGAAGCAGTACACTGTGTTGGATGTAGTGGTGAGTACATCTTGGAGTGACTGATGTAGGCAACAACAGTAACTAGAGGATGCAATAGGGACCAGGACTCAGTGCTTGGTTTGGAATGTAGCCGTGAGTATTAGATGCAATGCTTGGTACAATGTATGGCGTAGGATCTAGTGGTATGCACAGAGGAAGGTGCTTGGTGTACAAGATGCAATGCTTGGCGTTGTATCTGGTGGCATGTATAGGATGCGGTTTAGGAGACATGAAGCAGTGCATGATGTTGGAAGTAGTGGCGAGTACATGTTGGAGTGACTGAAGTAAGACAATGGCAACTATAGGATGCGGTACGGTACATGATCCAGTGCTTGGTGTAGGATGTAGCCCTTTCTGTAGGGTGCAATGGTGGGCATAGGATGTAGTGACTGGTTTGGGATCCAGGGGTGAGCAGGGCTCTGCTTAGGGTACAGTTATTCCTGAAATCTCCTTCGGAACCACCCACAAATCCAGCATCCTTTAGTTAGACCAACTCCATGTTCATCCTTCAGTGAGTGCAGTTTTGACATGCTGCACGTGGGCTGCGATGAGGCTCTGCGGTCACTTGATGCCGCTGGACCATTGCAAGACTGTTGATGAGCCACTCGAAAATCACTCATAAAGCACTTTCAGGCAGGTGGATTATTGTCGTGGTGTTAATCTGAATACTGCATCATTATTCTACTGGGGTAATAGGTTGATCGTTAATGGTCTGCAATGGCGGTTTCTTCGTGATGGCGGGGAAGCATTGCCCCCCCGCCCGCTGCAGCCACGCTAAACGTGAAAAATAAAACGGCAATGAAATAATTTTTTTATGTTTAGCGTGCTGCAGCTACCAGCCTGCCCCTAGCCAGGAGAAATAGGGGCGTGTCCTCCTTTGCTGCCGATTGGCAGCATAGAGGACTGGAGGAGAGTGGCTGGCTGGATGCTCCAAAGTGTGCATGTCAGTTTTTCTGGTAGTCTGCGCCGGCCAAAATGACATGTGCACCTTGAAGCTCTCCAATCAGCTGTTTTAGACGGCTGGGTAGAGAGCATAGGCCTACAGGGCCTGAAGGAGAATCCAGCCAGCAGGGCTCTTTGAGCGCAGGGGTGTGGCCCCACTGAAATGCCCCAGAGAAGAAAAATAAAGTGGTAATGAGGTTAATTAATTCAATTATTTTTCATCACCCTGTCCCAGATAGAGTGTCAGGACGGGGGCAGGGCTGCTGCTGACTGGCAGCAGCAGAGAGGGCATGGCACGTTCAGTTTAAAGTGCGCATGTCTTTTTGGCCGGCCATCTTGCGACGGACAGCCACACATGCGCACTTTTAACCTCTCTAACCCAGGTGTCTTAAGACAGCTGGGTTAGAGAAAGCAAAGACCTCCAGTGCTCTTCTGAGCACTGATAGAGGCTGTTCCCACCAATCCTGGTGCTGCTCTCATGCTGGTGAGGGCATCGCCAGGATTGGCTTGGGAGTTTGGAGCCTGCTTCGAGGAGAGAAGACCATCGAGGAGGACATCGCGCTCCCAGGTAAGTGCTTTTAATTTAATTAGTATTTATTTTTTATTAATGTCCCACCCACCCCACCACCCTTGGGACATGCCAGCTGCAACTGCCAGCCAGCCCGCTCTATCCAATCCTGGCACTTCTCTCATGTTGGTTACCAGCTTGAGAGTAGCACCAGGATTGGTTAGGGGAATTGCATGGAGACTGGTGCCCAAGGAGCCGACAGAACGGGGACCGGAGCGAGGACATCCAAAGGCAGCAAGGAAGGATAGTGACTTTATTTATTTTTTAATTATTTTCCACTTGCCTGCATGCACACACCCACCCACCACTCAGTTGCCCGCCCCACTAATCCATGTACTTGCCAGCTGCCCCTGATGGTCTGGCTGTTGCTTTGTGATGAGTCTGTACCACAATCCAAAACTTAGCAATATGGTACTGATAGCTTATTTGCCTTCAGTCAGGTGTGAGCCGGTCCTAGGATGGTAGAACGGCGGGGATAGGCTATCGGGTGGTGCATAGTTATAGTTCTCAGCAGGGCCTTCCAAGTCTCTTTACATTGTGAGACCTGGCATTGCCAATGCTTGGCGGGCTAGCAGCGCCTGTTTCTGAGGGTGGCTGCCGGCAACTGCTTTGGAAGAGTTGGGTGGCAGGTTAGCTCAGTCCTCAATGGTTGGGGCACCAAGGGGGAGCAATAGCCTCACATGACCATTTGTGTCACCCCAGGTTCAAGAGGAAGCTTCTGCTTCCATGTGGGGGTGCCAGGAAGGCTTGTATGTCACAGTATATTGGGCAAAAATATCCATTTGCACCTATGTGGACTGCCAACGTATTGTCAAGGTAAGCATATAGATTTGCTGCTCTTAGCCTCACATCTAGGTACCTAGTCGGGACTGTGGTGTCCATAGGAGTGCAGGTCGATATTAAAACTTCAGGATTGTGGTGGAGCACCCCAGGAGAGCCAGGTCAGTATCTTTGCAACTCATCTTCTCTTCCTGCATGCGTGGCCCAAACAATGTCCTGGCCAGTTGGGCTGAAGGCGGGACAGCTTAAGATGCTCAGCTTCTTTCCTCTGGGGCTGGGGTAGAATTGGGCGAAGGGGTAGGCAGGTCCAGGTCTCCTACAAGGCAAGGGCCATGCCCAAACATCTCCCTATCAACACAAGGTAAAAGTCAGGTGCAGGGGTAGGCACCAAACATCTGTCCGCCAACACAGAGAAAGGGTCAGGTGCAGGGATGGGCACCAAAAATCTCCCTATCAACACAGGGAAAAGTCAGGTGCAGGGGTAGACACCAAAAATCTCCTTATCAACACAGAGAAAGGGTCAGGTGAAGGGGTGGGCAGCGGTCATCTCTCCGTCAACACAGAGAAAGGGTCAGGTGCAGGGGTGGGCAGCGGTCATCTCTCCATCAACACAGAGAAAGGGTCAGGTGCAGGGGCAGGCAGCGGGCATTTCCCCGTCAACACAGAGAGTCAGGTGCAAGGGTAGCAGCGGGCATCTCTCCGTCAACACAGGGAAAGGGTCAGGTGCAGGGGTGGTCAGCTGACATTTCTCCGTCAACACTTAAAAAGGGTCAGGTGCACCTGTAGGCACCAAACATCTCCCTATCAACACAGGGGCAGAGTCAGGTGCAGTGGTGGGCACCAAACATCGCTCCATCAACACAGACAAAGAGTCAGGTTCAGGGGTAGGCACCAAACATGGCTCTATCAGCACAAAGGGTTTGGTGCAGGGGTGGGCAGCGGGTACTGCACCTGGGGACATCTCTGGACGGAGCGGCACCGCCACAGCGGGGTCCGAACCTCATCATGCTTGGGGATGCTGCAGTGCTTGGGGTCCAGACTTCCTCCTTGCCTCTGAAGTGCCAGGCGTTGAACCCCAATGAGACGACATGGACACCAGGTATGGTGCAAAAACACCAAGCCCCCTTTTTATTGCCCTGGCCGCATGACACAGTGACGTCAGTTGGGTAATGGACGTGTAAGTGATTCCCTCTATGAAAAGGGGCCCCGTCCTCAAGGACATAGCATAATCGCTACCCCAGGTCCCCGCCCCCCCCAAACCCCTCCTCAACACCACCCACCGTCTTCACCTGTCGTTGAGCCTCCCTAGTTGCTGGAGCTCGTTATTAATAGTGCAGTTGGTGCAGTGGCACAGGCACCCAGGAGCCTGAGGGCCCACTGCATCCTGTAGTCCGGGGCCAATTTTACTTGCTTGTTCTAGGACCCAGGGCACCCGTGCTCCGCCACTTTTCGTTAGCCCCGGATGCTGCGCGCGGAGCGGATTGCTCTCATCACCACCGCCTTGTCAGTCCCTTTTTAGGTCTCGCGCCTAGCGTTGCAGTGCGCAGCACTGCTCGCGCAGCGCGAGACCTTTAGAAGGGCTTCTGAAAACGACCCACACGCTCGTGCGTGTGGTTTTGTTTTCAGAAGCCCACATTGGCTGTAGCGTGCGTTTTTCAAAAACGGCACGGGATTGGGCAAGGCGGGCGCATGTCCCGCCTTCGCTCCTCCCATTCCCGACGGTGGCCAGAACGCGCAGCAGCGCGCGTTCGCCTCGCTCCCTGGCCCCCGCTCCTCTGTGGTGCGCGCGCACCACTGGTTTAGATTCCCGCGTTCGGATCGTCATTGCCTCTTGAATATCTGCTGTTTCAGGGGAGAGGCCTGCTAAGAGAGGAGGGGTACCTGGTCCTACGTAGCGGGCGTTCCTTGCGTTTTCCATCTTCATCTCCCCAGGCCGAGGTGGGGCGACTGGGCTCACGGGGTGAGATTCCTTCTCGCTGTTTTCTGCTTCCCGCGGGGCTGCACTCGGTTTGAGGCCCACTGTTGCTTCCACACCCTCGCTGCACTCATTACCTTCATTTAGCCGAGTAAACGTGCCGAGGCCCCCGTGCTCGTCACTGCACGGTCCTTCTGTCGTCTGATGCTGGATTAAAGCCGCCTGGCTCCTGGGCAGCTCCTCGGCCCCATCTGCGGTCTGAGCTGCGTCCATACCCACAGTTGCTTTTCTGCCGCCCCTTAGAGCCGGGAGGGTCTCCTCGGTGGGCACTTGATCCCCAGCGGGATCCCAGACCGGCTGCTCCCTGGTGGGCAGCTGTTCCCTTTGCTGTGACTGTCCTCTTCGTCTGCCTGGAGCCCGTATAATTAAAGGGTTAACCGCTGTAAACACGCCGGGCTGTCTGAGGCATGATGCCTCTTACCTAAGCATGCACGTCCCTCTCTTCGTGAATGTCCCTCTCTCTGAGTGCACGTCCCTCCCTGTCCCTTCCTCTTGAGTGCACGTCCCCTTCCTCTTGAGTGCACGTCCCTTCCACTTGAATGCAGCGCATGACGCAAACTGAACTACCTCTTGGCACTGAAATAATGAGCTCTGAAAGCGTGCAATACTCCTCCCCTGAGACGGAAAGGGTAGGTGCCAGCTGTGGTACCAACGGTCTTCCAGAGCCACGGTAGATATGGGCACAAGTAGCGCTGCCTGCTGTCTGCTCCACACGCACACCGGACTCTGCGTCGTCACGTGGAAGTGTTTCAGGCCCTGTGCGCTGGTCCCTTGTGAGATTGTGAGGGGAAGGTTGACCACCGGGTTCAGCAGCACGAGCCCAGGACGGGGTGGTGGTGTCGGCTGGTACCGGCAGTGTCGCACCGGTGGCATATGATGCTATGTAGGGGTGGCTGCGAGGCTTTACCCCCCTGACACTGTTCACGGCTGCTGGTTCTCTGACACGTCCGTGCTGGGCTGGACGTGTGCGAGGTCTGTCTGCTGTGATGTGGTCTGTTGTGTTTGTGATGTGTCTGCCGGGCGGTGCGATGGTCCCTTCGCATCTGATGCACTTGTATTGTGCTGCAATATTTATATAGTGCTTACTGCCCATATGTGGGGCGCAGAGCGCTTGCCTCCATGGGTACCACCCTGCTCCGTGTAGGGTGCGTGATTGGAAGGATGTTATTGTCGTTTTGACCCTAAGTACTACAAATACCCACAGCAACGACTCCTCTCTCTCTCTCTCTCTCTCCAAGATCTGTGGCTTCCGGTCACCCGGTGCGTCAGTTCAGAGTGAGCGGCCTATGTATGCTGGGTGAGCCTTGTGCAAGTGCAAGCAAACGGCGCAAAATTGTGCATATTGAGTGTTGCAGTGCAAGGTGAGCAATGTGTATGCAGGGTGGGTGGTGTGGGTGTACGGATGAGTGGTGAATGTGCAAGGGGAGTGAGGTGAGTGCAGGGTGATCAATCAGCATGAGAGGTGTGTGGGTTTGTCCAAGGTGAGAGGTGGGTGAATGCAGGATAAGCAGTGTCTAGGTTTGCATTGATTGGAGCTGGCTGCGGGGCGAGTGGAGGGTGTTTGCAGAGTGACAGGAGGATGAGTGTGCAGGGTTTGAGGTGGATGAGTAAGCGGGTGAGCTGTGTATGTACAGTTAGTGGTGTAAGATTGTACAAGCTAAGCTGTGTGTGTAGGATAAGCTGAATTTAGGTGCATGATTAGCAGTCTGTGTGTAAAGTAAGTGGTTGTCTGTGCAGGAGAGTGATGTGTGACTAGTCTAGGAGTGCAAGGTGAGTTTGTGTGTGCAGGATGAGTGCTGAGTATGCAGTGTGAGAGGTGTGTGCACCGGTGAGAGACGTGTGCACGCCGGTGAGAGAGCGTGTGCACAGGTGAAAGACGTCTGCCAGCATGGTAAACTGTCAGCATGAGTGGTGTATGAGTTCAGAGTGAGAAGTGTATTGTGGAGTATGAGTTCAGGGCTAAAGATCAATTGTGCAGGGTGTTAGGCGTGTCAGTGCTGGGAGAAAAGTCTGAGCAGTGTCTGAGTTCAGGGTGAGCAGTCTCTGGCGTGCAGGGTTAGCAATGTTAGTGCAGGGTGAGTGTCCAGGTGGGTGAGGGCAGGGTGATTGTATAGTGTGCTGTATAAAATGCCTGTGGTGGGTGAGAGATGTAGGAGTGCGGCATAAGAGGTCTGTCAGTGCAGGGTGAGTGGTGTGCCTGGGTGATTGCAGAGCGAACACTTTGTATAAATGCTGGGTGAGAGGAGTGCTCTTGTGAATTCAGAGTGAGTTGCATGGTTTTGTGAGTGCAGCACATTGCCAATGCTTGTTACTCTTGCCTTGCTCCCTACTTCCTTCCTCCTCCTCACCATCCTTTGCTATCCCTTCCCAACTTTCTCTATCCTTTTTGCTCTTGCTTTTCCCCCTACTTCCTTCCTCGCCCTCACCATCTTTTGCTATTGCTTCCCACCAAACAGATGTGCACTCCCGGCTGCTCGGGCGAATCTATGGGCATCTCATCCAGACCACATCTGGAAAAATAGCAAGGAGAAATAGGGGATGGACAGACACTTTTGTTTTTAGTGGCTAGCATTCATCCCTCATTTTTGATTAATATTCACACAAAACGATGTTTGCACTCATCTGTGGGCAAACCAAAGCGTAATCCCAAGCAGTAATTGTAATGATTCATTATCAATATTTAGTCCGGTCTAAATAATAATAATGAATTAATACAATTACTACTTACGATTACGTTTTGAGCCACAGATCATCCATCACTTGCTGTTGTTGATAGGAATCTTACAGTTCCTAAAACCTTGGTACAACAGTGAAACAAAGCAGACAGGCTACCTAACCAGGCTCAGGCACTCACAAGTTAAAGGTGGGAGTTACCTCTCAACCCCCACCAACAGCCCCCATCTTTATTGTGCTTTAAAAAACGGAACATTCCAAAACATGAATTTAGGAAACATATTGTAGGTTTGTATATCTGTGAATGCCTGTAAGACTATCTGGCATGGCATGATTGTTGTTTTCCACAAACAGTGGTTCTACTACGCAATAAGAAAACGAGCTTTTGCTATGCAATAGGTGTCGCATTTGCGAGAGTTTGAGCTATTGGCATTGTAAATACCAATGCCTTTTATTTCTGTATTTTAAAAACCTGCAAGCGGTGCGTAAACAGGCACTTTGTACTTGCAGTCGTTGCTTACGAGAAGCAACGCTGGCAGTAACTATGCCTTTTATACTGCCAGCCTTCCTTTTCGTAAGCAAAGACTATAAGTACAAAGGGCGTGTTTATGCACCGCATACAGCTTTTCGAAACACATAAATAAAAGGCATTGTCGTTTACAATGCCAATAGCTCAAACTTTAGTAATGCGAGACCTATTGCATTGTAAATGCTTGTTATATGTTTGTTTTCTTGGCTTGAATGAAAGTTGAATCACAGCTTCACAGCTGTCTTCCCGGCGGAGGGGGCCTAGCAGGGAGCTCCACTTGGGAGCAGGAGGGCCCGTCTGGCCTGCTGTGATGCTCGGATTCCCATCATGGCGAGGTTTGTAATGCCACAGCTCGTTGGCTGGAGAAGCCATCAATATTCATGAGGCTGAGGTTGGCTGTGTTGGTTTAAGTGAGTGCGAAATGCTGAGTTCCTGAAACAGTCACAGAACAGATCTCAGGGGATCCCATCAGCGCCTCTAGTCAGATGAAACGAGAACCAGAGAGCGGTGGATGCGGGTTATCAGCACAACCTCACCCACCACACTGTGGGTATCGGCACAACCTCCCCCACCACCCACCACACTGTGGGTATCAGCACAACCTCCCCCACCACCCACCACACTGTGGGTATCAGTGCAACCTCCCCTACCACCCACTGCACTGTTGGCATCAATGCAACCTCCCCTACCATCCACCGCACTGCTGGTATCCATGCAACCTCCCCTACCACCCACCACACTGTGGGTATCAGCACAACCTCCCCCACCATCCACCACACTGTGGGTATCAATGCAACCTCCCCTACCACCCACTGCACTGTTGGCATCAGTGCAACCTCTCCTACCATCCACTGCACTGCTCGTATCCATGCAACCTCCCCCACCACCCACTGCACTGTGGGTATCATTGCAACCTGAACCTCCCCCCACCAATCACTGCACTGCTGGTATCAGTGAAACTTCACCCACCGACCACTGCACTGTGGCACCACACACTGCACTGTGGGTATCAGTGCAACCTGAACCATCTCGGTATAATCCTGCCCACCAACCACTGCACTGCAGGTATCAGTCCAACCTCCCCATCTCAGTACAACCTCCCCCACCAACCATGGCACTGTTGGCATCAGTGCAACCTCCACCACCAACCACTGCACTGTTGGCATCAGTGCAACCTCCCCCACCAACCACTGCACTGTTGGCGTCAGTGCAACCTCCTCCAACAACCACTGCACTGTTGGCATCACTGCAACCTGAACCTCCCCTACCAATCACTGCACTGTTGGCATCAGTACAACTTCCTCTTATCAGTAGAACCTCCCCCACCAACCACTGCACTGTTGGTATCAGTACAACCTCCTCTTATCAGTACAACCTGCCCACCAACCACTGCACTGCTGGTATCAGTGAAACGTCACCCACCAACCACTGCACTGTGGCACCACCCACTGCACTGTGGGTATCAGTGTAACCTCCCCATCTCAGTACAACCTCCCCCACCAACCACTGCACTGTTGGCATCAGTGCAGCCTCCCCCAACAACTACTGCGCTATTGCCATCACTGCAACATAAACTTCCCCTACCAACCACTGCACGGTTGGCATCAATACAACCTCCTCTTATCATTACAACCTCCCCACCAACCATTGCACTGTTGGCATCAGTACAACCTCCTCTTATCAGTACAACCTCCCCACCAACCATTGCACTTGTGGCATCAGTACAACCTCCCCTTATCAGTACATCCTCCCCCACCAACCACTGCACTGTTGGCATCAGTACAACCTCCCCTTATCAGTACAACCTCCCCTTATCAGAACAACCTCCCACGCCAACAACTGCACTGCTGGTATCAGTGCATCATCTCCTACCAACCACTGCACTGTTGGCATCAGTGCAGCCTGAACCTCCCCCCCCACCAATCACTGCACTGTTGGCATCAGTGCAAACTCCCCTTATCAGTAAAACCTCCCCCACCAGCCAATGCACTACTGGTATCAGTGCCACCGCCCCCATCAACCACTGCACTGTTGGCATCAGTGAAACCTCCCCCACCAACTATTGCACTGTTGGTATCATTGCAACCTCCCCCACCAACCACTACACTGTTGATATCAGTGTAAACCCCCACCAACGACTTCACTGTTGGTATCAGTGCAACCTCCCCCACCAACCACTGCACTGGGGGCAAGTCCGTTCATGCACTCTTCTGTACAGAGCACTTTACTGGGCAGGTTCATTCATGCTCCCTCCTATACCAGGCACTTCACTGGGCAGGTTCATTCATGCTCCCTCCTATACCAGGCACTTCACTGGGCAGGTTCATTCATGCTCCCTCCTATACCAGGAACTTCACTGGGCAGGTTCATTCATGCTCCCTCCTATACCAGGCACTTCACTGGGCAGGTTCATTCATGCTCCCTTCTATACCAGGCACTTCATTGGGCAGGTTCCTTCATGCTCCCTCCTATACCAGGCACTTCACTGGGCAGGTTCCTTCATGCTCCCTCCTATACCAGGCACTTCACTGGGCAGGTTCATTCATGCTCCCTCCTATACCAGGCACTTCACTGGGCAGGTCTATTCATGCTCCCTCCTATACCAGGCACTTCACTGGGCAGGTCTATGCTCCTTCCTATACCAGGCACTTCACTGGGCAGGTCTATTCATGCTCCCTCCTATACGAGGCACTTCACTGGGCAGGTCTATTCATGCTCTCTCCTATACCAGACACTTCACTGGGCAGGTTCATTCATACTCCCTCCTATACCAGGCACTTCACTGGGCTCTTTCTTTCATGCTCCCTCCTATACCAGGCACTTCACTGGGCAGGTTCTTTCATGCTCCCTCCTATACCAGGCACTTCACTGGGCAGGTTCTTTCATGCTCCCTCCTATACCAGGCACTTCCCTGGGCAGGTTCTTTCATGTTCCCTCCTATACCAGGCACTTCACTGGGCAGGTTCATTCATGCTCCCTCCTATACCAGGCACTTCACTGGGCAGGTTCTTTCATGCTCCCTCCTATACCAGACACTTCACTGGGCAGGTTCTTTCATGCTCCCTCCTATACCAGGCACTTCACTGGGCAGGTTCATTCATGCTCCCTCCTATACCAGGCACTTCACTGGGCAGGTCTATTCATGCTCCCTCCTATACCAGGCACTTCACTGGGCAGGTCAATTCATGCTCCCTCTTATACCAGGCACTTCACTGGGCAGGTCTATTCATGCTCCCTCCTATACCAGGCACTTCACTGGGCAGGTTCATTCATGCTCCCTCCTAAACCAGGCACTTCACTGGGCAGGCTCTTTCATGCTCCCTCCTATACCAGGCACTTCACTGGGCAGGTTCTTTCATGCTCCCTCCTATACCAGGCACTTCACTGGGCAGGTTCATTCATGCTCCCTCCTATACCAGGCACTTCACTGGGCAGGTCTATTCATGCACTCTCTTGTACAAGACACTGTACTGGAACCAGGTGCATTTGGGCACCCTCCTGTACCAGACATTGGCATCAGTGGCATTCATCTTCTCTCCTGTAGCGGACACTACATTGGTGGCAGGTCCACTCATGCTTCCTTTTGTACCTGGCACTGCACTGGCAGCAGGTCCATTCATGTAATCTCTCCTCTCCCATAACTCCATGTACCCTTATATGCAGAGGCACAGCACAGGTGTCATGCCCATTCACGCACAGTTCTGTACCAGGGACAGCACTGGTGGCATGTCCATTCATGCACAGTTCTGTACCAGGGACAGCACTGGCGGCAAGTCCATTCATGCACAGTTCGGTACAAGGGACAGCACTGGTGGCAGGTCCATTCATACACAGTTCTGTACCAGGAACATCACTGGTGGCAAGTCCATTCAGACACAGTTCTGTACCAGGGACAGCACTGGCGGCAAGTCCATTCATGCACAGTTCGGTACTAGGGACAGCACTGGTGGCAGGTCCATTCATACACAGTTCTGTACCAGGGACAGCACTGGTGGCAGGTCCATTCGTGCACAGTTCTGTACCAGGGACAGCACTGGCGGCAAGTCCATTCGTGCACAGTTCGGTACTAGGGACAGCACTGGTGGCAGGTCCATTCATACACAGTTCTGTACCAGGAACAGCACTGGCGGCAAGTCCATTCATGCACAGTTTGGTACCAGGGACAGCACTGGTGGCAGGTCCATTCAGACACAGTTCTGTACCAGGGACAGCACTGGTGGCAGGTCCATTCGTGCACAGTTCTGTACCAGGGACAGCAATGGTGGCAGGTCCATTCATGCACAATTCGGTACCAGGGACAGCACTGGTGGCAGGTCCATTCATACACAGTTCTGTACCAGGGACAGCACACGTGGCAGTTCCATTCATACACAGTTCTGTACCAGGAACAGCACTGGTGGCAAGTCCATTAATGCACAGTTCGGTAGCAGGGACAGCACTGGTGGCAGGTCCATTCATACACAGTTCTGTGGCAGGAACAGCACTGGTGGCAAGTCCATTCATGCACAGTTCGGTACTAGGGACAGCACTGGTGGCAAGTCCATTGATGCACAGTTCTGTACCAGGGACAGCACTGGTGGCAGGTCCATTCATACACAGTTCTGTACCAGGAACAGCACTGGTGGCATGTCTATTCATGCACAGTTCGGTACCAGGGACAGCACTGGTGGCAGGTCCATTCATACACAGTTCTGTACCAGAGACAGCACTGGTGGCAAGTCCATTGATGCACAGTTCTGTACCAGGAACAGCACTGGTGGCAGGTCCATTCATACACAGTTCGGTACCAGGGACAGCAGAGGTGGCAGGTCCATTCATGCACCCTCTTGGGCAGAGGCATTGCACTGGTGGCAGGTCCATTCAGGCACCCTCTTGTGCGGAGGCATTGCACTGGTGGCAGGTCTATTCATGCACCCTCTTGGGCAGAGGCATTGCACTGGTGGCAGGTCCATTCATGCACCCTCTTGGGCAGAGGCATTGCACTGGTGGCAGGTTCATTCATGCTCCCTCCTATACCAGGCACTTCACTGGGCAGGTTCATTCATGCTCCCTTCTATACCAGGCACTTCACTGGGCAGGTTCTTTCATGCTCCCTCCTATACCAGGCACTTCACTGGGCAGGTTCTTCATGCTCCCTCCTATACCAGGCACTTCACTGGGCAAGTTCTTTCATGCTCCCTCCTATACCAGGCACTTCACTGGGCAGGTTCTTTCATGCTCCCTCCTATACCAGGCACTTCACTGGGCAGGTTCATTCATGCTCCCTCCTATACCAGGCACTTCACTGTGCAGGTCTATTCATGCTCCATCCTATACCAGGCACTTCACTGGGCAGGTCTATTCATGCTCCCTCCTATACCAGGCACTTCACTGGGCATGTCTATTCATGCTCCCTCCTATACCAGGCACTTCACTGGGCAGGTTCATTCATGCTCCCTCCAATACCAGGCACTTCAATGGGCAGGTTCTTTCATGCTCCCTCCTATACCAGGCACTTCACTGGGCAGGTTCATTCATGCTCCCTCCTATACCAGGCACTTCACTGGGCAGGTCTATTCATGCACTCTCTTGTACAAGACACTGTACTGGAACCAGGTGCATTTGGGCACCCTCCTGTACCAGACATTGGCATCAGTGGCATTCATCTTCTCTCCTGTAACGGACACTACATTGGTGGCAGGTCCACTCATGCTTCCTACTGTACCTGGCACTGCACTGGCAGCAGGTCCATTCATGTAATCTCTCCCCTCCCTTAACTGCATGTGCCCTTATATGCAGAGGCACAGCACAGGTGTCATGCCCATTCACGCACAGTTCTGTACCAGGGACAGCACAGGTGTCATGCCCATTCACGCACAGTTCTGTACCAGGGACAGCACAGGTGTCATGCCCATTCACGCACAGTTCTGTACCAGGGACAGCACTGGTGGCATGTCCATTCATGCACAGTTCGGTACTAGGGACAGCACTGGTGGCAGGTCCATTCCTACACAGTTCTGTACCAGAGGCAGCACTGGCGGCAAGTCCATTCATGCACAGTTCTGTACCAGGGACAGCACTGGTGGCAGGTCCATTCATGCACAATTCTGTACCAGGGGCAGCACTGGTGTCATGTCCATTCGTGCACAGTTCTGTACCAGGGACAGCACTGGTGGCAGGTCCATTCGTGCACAGTTCTGTACCAGGGACAGCACTGGTGGCAGGTCCATTCATGCACATTTCGGGACCAGGGACAGCACTGGTGGCAGGTCCCTCCATGCACTGTTCTGTACTAGAAACAGCACTGGTGGTAGGTCCATTCAGGCACCCTCTTGTGCGGAGGCATTGCACCTGTGGCAGGTCTATTCATGCACCCTCTTGGGCAGAGGCATTGCACTGGTGGCAGGTCCATTCATGCACCCTTCTGTGTGGAGGCATTGCACTGGTGGCAGGTCCATTCATGCACCCTTCTGTGTGGAGGCATTGCACTGGTGGCAGGTCCATTCATGCACCCTTCTGTGTGGAGGCATTGCACTGGTGGCAGGTCCATTAATGCACCCTTCTGTGTGGAGGCATTGCACTGGTGGCAGGTCCATTCAGGCACCCTCTTGTGCGGAGGCATTGCACCGGTGGCAGGTCTATTCATGCACCCTCTTGGGCAGAGGCATTGCACTGGTGGCAGGTCCATTCATGCACCCTTCTGTGTGGAGGCATTGCACTGGTGGCAGGTCCATTCATGCACCCTTCTGTGTGGAGGCATTGCACTGGTGGCAGGTCCATTCATGCACCCTCTTGGGCAGAGGCATTGCACTGGTGGCAGGTCCATTCATGCACCCTTCTGTGTGGAGGCATTGCACTGGTGGCAGGTCCATTCAGGCACCCTCTTGTGCGGAGGCATTGCACCGGTGGCAGGTCTATTCATGCACCCTCTTGGGCAGAGGCATTGCACTGGTGGCAGGTCCATTCATGCACCCTTCTGTGTGGAGGCATTGCACTGGTGGCAGGTCCATTCATGCACCCTTCTGTGTGGAGGCATTGCACTGGTGGCAGGTCCATTCATGCACCCTCTTGGGCAGAGGCATTGCACTGGTGGCAGGTCCATTCATGCACCCTTCTGTGTGGAGGCATTGCACTGGTGGCAGGTCCATTCAGGCACCCTCTTGTGCGGAGGCATTGCACCGGTGGCAGGTCTATTCATGCACCCTCTTGGGCAGAGGCATTGCACTGGTGGCCGGTCCATTCATGCACCCTTCTGTGTGGAGGCATTGCACTGGTGGCAGGTCCATTCATGCACCCTTCTGTGTGGAGGCATTGCACTGGTGGCAGGTCCATTCAGGCACCCTCTTGTGCGGAGGCATTGCACCGGTGGCAGGTCTATTCATGCACCCTCTTTGGCAGAGGCATTGCACTGGTGGCAGGTCCATTCATGCACCCTTCTGTGTGGAGGCAATGCACTGGTGGCAGGTCCATTCATGCACCCTTCTGTGTGGAGGCATTGCACTGGTGGCAGGTCCATTCATGCACCCTCTTGTGCGGAGGCATTGCACCAGTGGCAGGTCTATTCATGCACCCTCTTGGGCAGAGGCATTGCACTGGTGGCAGGTCCATTCATGCACCCTTCTGTGTGGAGGCATTGCACTGGTGGCAGGTCCATTCATGCACCCTCTTGGGCAGAGGCATTGCACTGGTGGCAGGTCCATTCATGCACCCTCTTGCACTGGTGGCAGGTCCTTTCATGCACCCTCTTGTGCAGAGGCATTGCACTGGTGGCAGGTCCATTCATGAATGAATGAATGAATATTGGATTTATAGAGCGCAAACTTAGCCCCAGGGCGTCAAGGGGCTGCAGGAGAGACACTGTTACAGAGTTAAGAAAATATGCTCAGACTGATATCTGTGTAAAAAGCCAGGTCTTCAGAGCTCTGCGGAAAAGGCAATGGGACGCTTGTCCCGACAGATCATTAGGGAGGGAATTCCACAGCCTAGCAGCGGCAATGGAAAAGGCCCTGCCTTCCCATCTAGCCTTCTTGAACCTTGAGACTATCAGCAGATTTGTACTCGCTGATCTAAGCTGCTTTGTGGGAAGACAGCGCTGGAACAGCCTTTTGATAGAGGCAGGGCCTAGGCCATAGAAGGCATTATGCGTCAGGCATAGGGTCTTAAACAAAATTCTTCGATCCAAAGGAAGCCAATGCAAGGTAATGAGAGAGGCCGAGACTGAGTGATATTTTGGAAGGTCCATCACCAACCTGGCAGCGGCATTCTGCACCAACTGCAAGCGTCGCACCATACTCTTGTTAATGCCCAAATAGAGGGCATTACAATAGTCCAGTCTGGACATCACTAAGGCAATAACTGCCTGCTTTCGTGCGGCAAAGGAAAGAAACTGTGACATTTTCCTGAGGATCCTGATAATCCCAAAACAGGTGGAATCTGCAGATTTAGAGAAAGAGAATTGTCCACTATGACCCCTAAATTTTTGCCATGGACTACAGGGCAGGGACAGCAGCCAAGCGTATCTGGCCACCAGTCATTGGACCAGATGTTCTGTTGATTTCCGAAGATCAGGACCTCTGTCTTTTCCCCATTGAGTCTTAGATAGTTTTTGACCATCCAGGAGGAGACTGCCTGCATACAGCTTTTAAAATTCGCAGCAGATTCCCTGATACTATGTGTGATGGACACCATAATTTGTGTGTCGTCAGCGTAAGACAACACCTCAAATCCAAAGGACCTTACAAACTTAGCCAGCGGGGCAACATAAATATTAAAAAGGGTCGGGCTCAACGAGGAGCCCTGCGGGACTCCACATAACAGAGGGCTAGGAGCCGAGTGGAATTGGCCCATTTTCACTATCTGTACCCGATCACTGAGGAAGGAGGTAAGTAGCTTAAGGGCCGTGCCCCCGATCCCTATCTCCTTGAGCCGTTCCACTAACCTCAACGGAGACAGGGTATCAAAGACTGCGGTGAGGTCAAGAAGAATCAGCAGTGTGGTATGCCCTGCGTCGACCTGAACCCGGATGTTATTAAATACCGCTGTTAGCGCTGTCTCCGTACTATGATAGCTTCTAAAGCCATGTTGTGAACCATCCAGCAACTGATAATCCTTTAGGTAAATGCTAAGGTGAGAATGTAAGTGTTTCTCCAGAATTTTGGCTGGGACCGGCAACAGGGAAATAGGGCGATAATTCTTTAGTTCCATTGGGTCCAAAGCAGGCTTTTTTAAAAGCGGTTTAACCACTGCAGTCTTCCAAGAGGTGGGGTACTGCCCCACGGAAATGGCTACATTAAGTACTGCACCCTCTTGCACTGGTGGCAGGTCCATTCATGCACCCTTCTGTGTGGAGGCATTGCACTGGTGGCAGGTCCATTCATGCACCCTCTTGCACTGGTGGCAGGTCCATTCATGCACCCCCTTGCACTGGTGGCAGGTCCATTCATGCACCCTTCTGTCTGGAGGCATTGCACTGGTGGCAGGTCCATTCATGCCCCCTTCTGTGTGGAGGCATTGCACTGGTGGCAGGTCCATTCATGCACTCTCTTGCACTGGTGGCAGGTCCATTCATGCACCCTCTTGCACTGGTGGCAGGTGCATTCATGCACCCTTCTGTCTCGAGGCATTGCACTGGTGGCAGGTCCATTCATGCACCCTCTTGCACTAGTGGCAGGTCCATTCATGCACCCTTCTGTGTGGAGACATTGCACCCGAATAACACTAGTAAACAATATATAAGCGGAATTATTGTCCATAATCCAAAGCAATTCACACTGTATTTTGAAGACTTCCCAAACTCAAGAACGAAAAGGAACGTGTTTTTGATTGTAGAGGACGGTATCGTTATGTTTTTAATCCATAAACATTTTCTTTCAAATACAGACGCACATTCGACAAGACTGCCAACGCGTTTCATCCCTCATGGGACTTCTTCAGGGCTTAAAAAGTCCGTTATTTTCTAAATATACATTTCCTATGTACAGGTTCCGATCAAAGAAAAAAAAATGAGAGGATAATTTGTCTCTTATTCAAAGTCATGTGTCTGATAATAAGGAGAGAACCAAGGAGAGAACCAAGCACCACCAGGACACACTGTTCAAGGCTCGGGACGCGTATCTCCCCCACGAGTGTGCAGTTGTCTGGTTCAAAGGAAGTTAACTTCTCCTGTAGTTGGCACTGTGCTGGTGGGAGGTCGATTCATTTGAACTCATGTGCAAAGGCACTACACTGCACTATTGGCAGGTCCACTCATGCATCCTATTGTGTGGAGGCACTGCACTACCTGATGATAGGTCCATTCATGCTTCCTCCTGTACCAAGTACTGCACTGGCAGACGGCCCATTCATCAATTCTAATCTACCAGGCACTGCCCTGGTAGCAGGTCAATTCATGCACCCTCCTGTGAGGGGACACTGCGCTAAACTTTCATACACCCTCCTGTGCGGAGCACTTCACGGCACTGGTAGCAAGTGCACTCACTAACCCTCCTGTGAGGGGGCACTGCATTGAACTGGTATCAGATCTATTCTTGTACAGTTCTGTACTGGGGACTGAGCTGGTGGCAAGTCCATTCACGCACCCTCCTGTATGGAGGCACTGCACTGAACTGGTGGGAGGTCCATTCACGCACCCTCCTGTGAGAGGGCACTGCACTGAACTGGTGGCAGGTCCATTCATGCACCCTCTTGTGAGTGGGCACTGCACTGTACTAGTGGCAGATCCATTCATGCACCCTCCTGTGAGAGGCCACTGAACTCCACTGGTGGCTAATCCATTTATGCACCCTCCTGTGAAAGGGCACTGCACTGAACTGATGGCAGGTCCATTCACGCACCCTCCTGTGTGGAGACACTGAACTCCACTGGTGGCTGATCCATTCCTGCGCCCTTCTGTGAGTGGGCACTGCACTGAACTGGTGGAAGGTCCCTTCATACACCCTCCTGTGTGGAGGCACTGCACTGTACTAGTGGCCCATCCATTCATGCACCCTTCTGTGAGGGGGCACTGCACTGACCTGGTGGCAGATCCATTCATGAACAGTTCTGTACCGGGAACAGCACTGGAGGCAGGTCCCTTCATGCACCCTCCTGTGAGATGGCACTGCACTGAACTGGTGGGAGGTCCATTCATGCACCCTCCTGTGAGAGGGCACTGCACTGAACTGGTGGCAGGTCCATTCATGCATCCTCCTGTGTGGAGACACTGCACTGAACTGGTGGCAGGTCCATTCATGCACAATCCTATTAGAGGGCACTGCTTTGAACTGCTGGCAGGTCCATTCACGCACACTTCTGTGTGGAGTCACTGAACTCCACTGGTGGCTGATCCATTCACGCACCCTCCTGTGTGGAGACACTGAACTCCACTGGTGGAAAGTCCATGAAGGCACCCTCCTGTGAGACGACACTGCACTGAACTGGTGGGAGGTCCATTCATGCACCCTCCTGTGAGAGGGCACTGAACTCCACTGGTGGCTGATCCATTCATGCACCCTCTTGTGAGAGGGCACTGCACTGAACTGGTGGCAGGTCCATTCATGCACCCTCCTGTGTGGAGACACTGAACTCCACTGGTGGAAAGTCCATGAAGGCACCCTCCTGTGAGACGACACTGCACTGAACTGGTGGGAGGTCCATTCATGCACCCTCCTGTGTGGAGACACTGAACTCCACTGGTGGCTGATCCATTCATGCACCCTCTTGTGAGAGGGCACTGCACTATATTGGTGGCAGGTCCATTCATGCACCCTCCTGTGTGGAGTCACTGAACTCCACTGGTGGCAGGTCCATTCATGCACCCTCTTGTGAGAGGGCACTGCACTGAACTGGTGGGAGGTCCATTCATGCACCCTCTTGTGAGAAGGCACTGCACTGAACTGGTGGCAGGTCCATTCATGCACCCTCCTGTGTGGAGACACTGAACTCCACTGGTGGCTGATCCATTCATGCACCCTCTTGTGAGAGGGCACTGCACTGAACTGGTGACAGGTCCATTCATGCACCCTCCCGTGTGGAGACACTGAACTCCACTGGTGGCAGGTCCATTTATGCACCTTCCTGTGAGAGGACACTGCACTGAACTGGTCGGAGGTCCATTCATGCACCCTCCTGTGAGAGGGCACTGCCCTGAACTGGTGGCTGGTCCATTCATGCACCCTCCTGTGTGGAGACACTAAACTCCACTGGTGGCTGATCCATTCATGCACCCTCTTGTGAGAGGACACCGCACTGAACTGGTGGGAGGTCCATTCATGCACCCTCCTGTGAGAGGGCACTGCACTGAACTGGTGGCAGGTCCATTCATGCACCCTCCTGTGAGAGGACACTGCACTGAACTGGTGGCAGGTCCTTTCATGCACCCTCCTGTGTGGAGACACTGAACTCCACTGGTGGCTGATCCATTCATGCACCCTCTTGTGAGAGGGCACTGCACTGAACTGGTGGCAGGTCCATTCATGCACCCTCCTGTGTGGAGTCACTGAACTCCAATGGTGGCAGGTCCATTCATGCACCCTCCTGTGTGGAGTCACTGAACTCCACTGCTGGCAGGTCCAATCATGCACCCTCTTCTGAGAGGGCACTGCACTGAACTGGTGGCAGATCCATTCATGCACCCTTCTGTGTGGAGACACTGAACTCCACTGGTGGATGCTCCATTCATGCACCCTCTTGTGAGAGGGCACTGCACTGAACTGGTGACAGGTCCATTCATGCACCCTCCTGTGTGGAGACACTGAACTCCACTGGTGGCAGGTCCATTTATGCACCTTCCTTTGAGAGGACACTGCACTGAACTGGTGGGAGGTCCATTAATGCACCCTCTTGTGAGAAGGCACTGCACTGAACGGGTGGCAGGTCCATTCATGCACCCTCCTGTGTGGAGACACTGAACTCCACTGGTGGCTGATCCATTCATGCACCCTCTTCTGAGAGTGCACTGCACTGAACTGGTGGCAGGTTCATTCATGCACCCTCCTGGGTGGAGTCACTGAACTCCACTGGTGGCAGGTCCATTCATGCACCCTCCTGTGTGGAGACACTGCACTCCACTGGTGGCAAGTCCATTTAAGCACCTTCCTGTGAGAGGACACTGCATTGAACTGGTGGGAGGTCCATTCATGCACCCTCCTGTGAGAGGGCACTGCACTGAACTGGTGGCAGGTCCATTCATGCAGCCTCTTGTGAGAGGGCACTGCACTGAACTGGTGGCAGGTCCATTCACGCACCCTCCTATGAGGTGGCACTACACTGTACTAATGGCTGATCAGTTTCTGCACTGTTTGTACCGTCAACAGCACTGGTGGCAGATCCCTTCATGCACCCTCCTGTGTGGAGGAACTCACTGAACTGGTGGGAGGTCCATTCATGCACCCTCCTGTGGGAGGGCACTGCACTGAACTGGTGGGAGGTCCATTCATGCACCCTCCTGTGAGAAGGCACTGAACTGAACTGGTGGCAGGTCCATTCATGCACCCTCCTGTGTGGAGGCACTGCACTGAACTGGTGGCAAGTCCATTCATGCACCCTCCTGTGAGAGGGCACTGCACTGAACTGGTGGCAGGTCCATTCATGCACCCTCCTGTGTGGAGTCACTGAACTCCACTGGTGGCTGATCCATTCATGCACCCTCTTGTGAGAGGGCACTGCACTGAACTGGTGGGAGGTCCATTCATGCACCCTCCTGTGAGAGGGCACTGCACTGAACTGGTGGCAGCTCCATTCATGCACCCTCCTGTGTGGAGACACTGAAGTCCACTGGTGGCTGATCCATTCATGTACCCTCTTGTGAGAGGGCACTGCACCGAACTGGTGGCAGGTCCATTCATGCACCCTCCTGTGAGGAGGCCCTGCACTGAACTGGTAGCAGCTCCATTCATGCACCCTCCTGTGTGGAGACACTGAACTCCACTGGTAGATGATCCATTCATGCACCCTCTTGTGAGAGGGCACTGCACTGAACTGGTGACAGGTCCATTCATGCACCCTCCCGTGTGGAGACACTGAACTCCACTGGTGGCAGGTCCATTTATGCACCTTCCTTTGAGAGGACACTGCACTGAACTGGTGGGAGCTCCATTAATGCACCCTCTTGTGAGAAGGCACTGCACTGAACTGGTGGCAGGTCCATTCATGCACCCTCCTGTGTGGAGACACTGAACTCTACTGGTGGCTGATCCATTCATGCACCCTCTTGTGAGAGGGCACTGCACTGAACTGGTGGCAGGCTCATTCATGCACACTCCTGGGTGGAGTCACTGAACTCCACTGGTGGCAGGTCCATTCATGCACCCTCCTGTGTGGAGACACTGCACTCCACTGGTGGCAAGTCCATTTAAGCACCTTCCTGTGAGAGGGCACTGCACTGAACTGGTGGCAGGTCCATTCATGCAGCCTCTTGTGAGAGGGCACTGCACTGAACTGGTGGCAGGTCCATTCACGCACCCTCCTATGAGGTGGCACTACACTGTACTAATGGCTGATCAGTTTCTGCACTGTTTGTACCGTCAACAGCACTGGTGGCAGATCCCTTCATGCACCCTCCTGTGTGGAGGAACTGCACTGAACTGGTGGGAGGTCCATTCATGCACCCTCCTGTGAGAGGGCACTCCACTGAACTGGTGGGAGGTCCATTCATGCACCCTCCTGTGAGAAGGCACTGCACTGAACTGGTGGCAGGTCCATTCATGCACCCTCCTGTGTGGAGGCACTGCACTGAACTGGTGGCAAGTCCATTCATGCACCCTCCTGTGAGAGGGCACTGCACTGAACTGGTGGCAGGCCCATTCATGCACCCTCCTGTGTGGAGTCACTGAACTCCACTGGTGGCTGATCCATTCATGCACCCTCTTGTGAGAGGGCACTGCACTGAACTGGTGGGAGGTCCATTCATGCACCCTCCTGTGAGAGGCTACTGCACTGAACTGGTGGCAGATCAATTCATGCACCCTCTTGTGAGAGGGCACTGCACTTAACTGGTGGCAGCTCCATTCATGCACCCTCCTGTGTGGAGACACTGAAGTCCACTGGTGGCTGATCCATTCATGCCCCCTCTTGTGAGAGGACACTGCACCGAACTGGTGGCAGGTCCATTCATGCACCCTCCTGTGAGGAGGCCCTGCACTGAACTGGTAGCAGGTCCATTCATGCACCCTCCTGTGTGGAGACACTGAACTCCACTGGTGGATGATCCATTCATGCACCCTCTTGTGAGAGGGCACTGCACTGAACTGGTGACAGGTCCATTCATGCACCCTCCCGTGTGGAGACTCTGAACTCCACTGGTGGCAGGTCCATTTATGCACCGTCCTTTGAGAGGACACTGCACTGAACTGGTGGGAGGTCCATTAATGCACCCTCTTGTGAGAAGGCACTGCACTGAACTGGTGGCAGGTCCATTCATGCACCCTCCTGTGTGGAGACACTGAACTCCACTGGTGGCTGATCCATTCATGCACCCTCTTGTGAGAGGGCACTGCACTGAACTGGTGACAGGTCCATTCATGCACCCTCCCGTGTGGAGACACTGAACTCCACTGGTGGCAGGTCCATTTATGCACCTTCCTGTGAGAGGACACTGCACTGAACTGGTCGGAGGTCCATTCATGCACCCTCCTGTGAGAGGGCACTGCCCTGAACTGGTGGCTGGTCCATTCATGCACCCTCCTGTGTGGAGACACTAAACTCCACTGGTGGCTGATCCATTCATGCACCCTCTTGTGAGAGGACACTGCACTGAACTGGTGGGAGGTCCATTCATGCACCCTCCTGTGAGAGGGCACTGCACTGAACTGGTGGCAGGTCCATTCATGCACCCTCCTGTGAGAGGACACTGCACTGAACTGGTGGCAGGTCCTTTCATGCACCCTCCTGTGTGGAGACACTGAACTCCACTGGTGGCTGATCCATTCATGCACCCTCTTGTGAGAGGGCACTGCACTGAACTGGTGGCAGGTCCATTCATGCACCCTCCTGTGTGGAGTCACTGAACTCCAATGGTGGCAGGTCCATTCATGCACCCTCCTGTGTGGAGTCACTGAACTCCACTGCTGGCAGGTCCAATCATGCACCCTCTTCTGAGAGGGCACTGCACTGAACTGGTGGCAGATCCATTCATGCACCCTTCTGTGTGGAGACACTGAACTCCACTGGTGGATGATCCATTCATGCACTCTCTTGTGAGAGGGCACTGCACTGAACTGGTGACAGGTCCATTCATGCACCCTCCTGTGTGGAGACACTGAACTCCACTGGTGGCAGGTCCATTTATGCACCTTCCTTTGAGAGGACACTGCACTGAACTGGTGGGAGGTCCATTAATGCACCCTCTTGTGAGAAGGCACTGCACTGAACTGGTGGCAGGTCCATTCATGCACCCTCCTGTGTGGAGACACTGAACTCCACTGGTGGCTGATCCATTCATGCACCCTCTTCTGAGAGTGCACTGCACTGAACTGGTGGCAGGTTCATTCATGCACCCTCCTGGGTGGAGTCACTGAACTCCACTGGTGGCAGGTCCATTCATGCACCCTCCTGTGTGGAGACACTGCACTCCACTGGTGGCAAGTCCATTTAAGCACCTTCCTGTGAGAGGACACTGCATTGAACTGGTGGGAGGTCCATTCATGCACCCTCCTGTGAGAGGGCACTGCACTGAACTGGTGGCAGGTCCATTCATGCAGCCTCTTGTGAGAGGGCACTGCACTGAACTGGTGGCAGGTCCATTCACGCACCCTCCTATGAGGTGGCACTACACTGTACTAATGGCTGATCAGTTTCTGCACTGTTTGTACCGTCAACAGCACTGGTGGCAGATCCCTTCATGCACCCTCCTGTGTGGAGGAACTCACTGAACTGGTGGGAGGTCCATTCATGCACCCTCCTGTGGGAGGGCACTGCACTGAACTGGTGGGAGGTCCATTCATGCACCCTCCTGTGAGAAGGCACTGAACTGAACTGGTGGCAGGTCCATTCATGCACCCTCCTGTGTGGAGGCACTGCACTGAACTGGTGGCAAGTCCATTCATGCACCCTCCTGTGAGAGGGCACTGCACTGAACTGGTGGCAGGTCCATTCATGCACCCTCCTGTGTGGAGTCACTGAACTCCACTGGTGGCTGATCCATTCATGCACCCTCTTGTGAGAGGGCACTGCACTGAACTGGTGGGAGGTCCATTCATGCACCCTCCTGTGAGAGGGCACTGCACTGAACTGGTGGCAGCTCCATTCATGCACCCTCCTGTGTGGAGACACTGAAGTCCACTGGTGGCTGATCCATTCATGTACCCTCTTGTGAGAGGGCACTGCACCGAACTGGTGGCAGGTCCATTCATGCACCCTCGTGTGAGGAGGCCCTGCACTGAACTGGTAGCAGCTCCATTCATGCACCCTCCTGTGTGGAGACACTGAACTCCACTGGTAGATGATCCATTCATGCACCCTCTTGTGAGAGGGCACTGCACTGAACTGGTGACAGGTCCATTCATGCACCCTCCCGTGTGGAGACACTGAACTCCACTGGTGGCAGGTCCATTTATGCACCTTCCTTTGAGAGGACACTGCACTGAACTGGTGGGAGCTCCATTAATGCACCCTCTTGTGAGAAGGCACTGCACTGTACTGGTGGCAGGTCCATTCATGCACCCTCCTGTGTGGAGACACTGAACTCTACTGGTGGCTGATCCATTCATGCACCCTCTTGTGAGAGGGCACTGCACTGAACTGGTGGCAGGCTCATTCATGCACACTCCTGGGTGGAGTCACTGAACTCCACTGGTGGCAGGTCCATTCATGCACCCTCCTGTGTGGAGACACTGCACTCCACTGGTGGCAAGTCCATTTAAGCACCTTCCTGTGAGAGGGCACTGCACTGAACTGGTGGCAGGTCCATTCATGCAGCCTCTTGTGAGAGGGCACTGCACTGAACTGGTGGCAGGTCCATTCACGCACCCTCCTATGAGGTGGCACTACACTGTACTAATGGCTGATCAGTTTCTGCACTGTTTGTACCGTCAACAGCACTGGTGGCAGATCCCTTCATGCACCCTCCTGTGTGGAGGAACTGCACTGAACTGGTGGGAGGTCCATTCATGCACCCTCCTGTGAGAGGGCACTGCACTGAACTGGTGGGAGGTCCATTCATGCACCCTCCTGTGAGAAGGCACTGCACTGAACTGGTGGCAGGTCCATTCATGCACCCTCCTGTGTGGAGGCACTGCACTGAACTGGTGGCAAGTCCATTCATGCACCCTCCTGTGAGAGGGCACTGCACTGAACTGGTGGCAGGCCCATTCATGCACCCTCCTGTGTGCTGTCACTGAACTCCACTGGTGGCTGATCCATTCATGCACCCTCTTGTGAGAGGGCACTGCACTGAACTGGTGGGAGGTCCATTCATGCACCCTCCTGTGAGAGGCTACTGCACTGAACTGGTGGCAGATCAATTCATGCACCCTCTTGTGAGAGGGCACTGCACTGAACTGGTGGCAGCTCCATTCATGCACCCTCCTGTGTGGAGACACTGAAGTCCACTGGTGGCTGATCCATTCATGCCCCCTCTTGTGAGAGGACACTGCACCGAACTGGTGGCAGGTCCATTCATGCACCCTCCTGTGAGGAGGCCCTGCACTGAACTGGTAGCAGGTCCATTCAAGCACCCTCCTGTGTGGAGACACTGAACTCCACTGGTGGATGATCCATTCATGCACCCTCTTGTGAGAGGGCACTGCACTGAACTGGTGACAGGTCCATTCATGCACCCTCCCGTGTGGAGACTCTGAACTCCACTGGTGGCAGGTCCATTTATGCACCGTCCTTTGAGAGGACACTGCACTGAACTGGTGGGAGGTCCATTAATGCACCCTCTTGTGAGAAGGCACTGCACTGAACTGGTGGCAGGTCCATTCATGCACCCTCCTGTGTGGAGACACTGAACTCCACTGGTGGCTGATCCATTCATGCACCCTCTTGTGAGAGGGCACTGCACTGAACTGGTGACAGGTCCATTCATGCACCCTCCCGTGTGGAGACACTGAACTCCACTGGTGGCAGGTCCATTTATGCACCTTCCTGTGAGAGGACACTGCACTGAACTGGTCGGAGGTCCATTCATGCACCCTCCTGTGAGAGGGCACTGCCCTGAACTGGTGGCTGGTCCATTCATGCACCCTCCTGTGTGGAGACACTAAACTCCACTGGTGGCTGATCCATTCATGCACCCTCTTGTGAGAGGACACTGCACTGAACTGGTGGGAGGTCCATTCATGCACCCTCCTGTGAGAGGGCACTGCACTGAACTGGTGGCAGGTCCATTCATGCACCCTCCTGTGAGAGGACACTGCACTGAACTGGTGGCAGGTCCTTTCATGCACCCTCCTGTGTGGAGACACTGAACTCCACTGGTGGCTGATCCATTCATGCACCCTCTTGTGAGAGGGCACTGCACTGAACTGGTGGCAGGTCCATTCATGCACCCTCCTGTGTGGAGTCACTGAACTCCAATGGTGGCAGGTCCATTCATGCACCCTCCTGTGTGGAGTCACTGAACTCCACTGCTGGCAGGTCCAATCATGCACCCTCTTCTGAGAGGGCACTGCACTGAACTGGTGGCAGATCCATTCATGCACCCTTCTGTGTGGAGACACTGAACTCCACTGGTGGATGATCCATTCATGCACTCTCTTGTGAGAGGGCACTGCACTGAACTGGTGACAGGTCCATTCATGCACCCTCCTGTGTGGAGACACTGAACTCCACTGGTGGCAGGTCCATTTATGCACCTTCCTTTGAGAGGACACTGCACTGAACTGGTGGGAGGTCCATTAATGCACCCTCTTGTGAGAAGGCACTGCACTGAACTGGTGGCAGGTCCATTCATGCACCCTCCTGTGTGGAGACACTGAACTCCACTGGTGGCTGATCCATTCATGCACCCTCTTCTGAGAGTGCACTGCACTGAACTGGTGGCAGGTTCATTCATGCACCCTCCTGGGTGGAGTCACTGAACTCCACTGGTGGCAGGTCCATTCATGCACCCTCCTGTGTGGAGACACTGCACTCCACTGGTGGCAAGTCCATTTAAGCACCTTCCTGTGAGAGGACACTGCATTGAACTGGTGGGAGGTCCATTCATGCACCCTCCTGTGAGAGGGCACTGCACTGAACTGGTGGCAGGTCCATTCATGCAGCCTCTTGTGAGAGGGCACTGCACTGAACTGGTGGCAGGTCCATTCACGCACCCTCCTATGAGGTGGCACTACACTGTACTAATGGCTGATCAGTTTCTGCACTGTTTGTACCGTCAACAGCACTGGTGGCAGATCCCTTCATGCACCCTCCTGTGTGGAGGAACTCACTGAACTGGTGGGAGGTCCATTCATGCACCCTCCTGTGGGAGGGCACTGCACTGAACTGGTGGGAGGTCCATTCATGCACCCTCCTGTGAGAAGGCACTGAACTGAACTGGTGGCAGGTCCATTCATGCACCCTCCTGTGTGGAGGCACTGCACTGAACTGGTGGCAAGTCCATTCATGCACCCTCCTGTGAGAGGGCACTGCACTGAACTGGTGGCAGGTCCATTCATGCACCCTCCTGTGTGGAGTCACTGAACTCCACTGGTGGCTGATCCATTCATGCACCCTCTTGTGAGAGGGCACTGCACTGAACTGGTGGGAGGTCCATTCATGCACCCTCCTGTGAGAGGGCACTGCACTGAACTGGTGGCAGCTCCATTCATGCACCCTCCTGTGTGGAGACACTGAAGTCCACTGGTGGCTGATCCATTCATGTACCCTCTTGTGAGAGGGCACTGCACCGAACTGGTGGCAGGTCCATTCATGCACCCTCCTGTGAGGAGGCCCTGCACTGAACTGGTAGCAGCTCCATTCATGCACCCTCCTGTGTGGAGACACTGAACTCCACTGGTAGATGATCCATTCATGCACCCTCTTGTGAGAGGGCACTGCACTGAACTGGTGACAGGTCCATTCATGCACCCTCCCGTGTGGAGACACTGAACTCCACTGGTGGCAGGTCCATTTATGCACCTTCCTTTGAGAGGACACTGCACTGAACTGGTGGGAGCTCCATTAATGCACCCTCTTGTGAGAAGGCACTGCACTGTACTGGTGGCAGGTCCATTCATGCACCCTCCTGTGTGGAGACACTGAACTCTACTGGTGGCTGATCCATTCATGCACCCTCTTGTGAGAGGGCACTGCACTGAACTGGTGGCAGGCTCATTCATGCACACTCCTGGGTGGAGTCACTGAACTCCACTGGTGGCAGGTCCATTCATGCACCCTCCTGTGTGGAGACAATGCACTCCACTGGTGGCAAGTCCATTTAAGCACCTTCCTGTGAGAGGGCACTGCACTGAACTGGTGGCAGGTCCATTCATGCAGCCTCTTGTGAGAGGGCACTGCACTGAACTGGTGGCAGGTCCATTCACGCACCCTCCTATGAGGTGGCACTACACTGTACTAATGGCTGATCAGTTTCTGCACTGTTTGTACCGTCAACAGCACTGGTGGCAGATCCCTTCATGCACCCTCCTGTGTGGAGGAACTGCACTGAACTGGTGGGAGGTCCATTCATGCACCCTCCTGTGAGAGGGCACTGCACTGAACTGGTGGGAGGTCCATTCATGCACCCTCCTGTGAGAAGGCACTGCACTGAACTGGTGGCAGGTCCATTCATGCACCCTCCTGTGTGGAGGCACTGCACTGAACTGGTGGCAAGTCCATTCATGCACCCTCCTGTGAGAGGGCACTGCACTGAACTGGTGGCAGGCCCATTCATGCACCCTCCTGTGTGGAGTCACTGAACTCCACTGGTGGCTGATCCATTCATGCACCCTCTTGTGAGAGGGCACTGCACTGAACTGGTGGGAGGTCCATTCATGCACCCTCCTTTGAGAGGCTACTGCACTGAACTGGTGGCAGATCAATTCATGCACCCTCTTGTGAGAGGGCACTGCACTGAACTGGTGGCAGCTCCATTCATGCACCCTCCTGTGTGGAGACACTGAAGTCCACTGGTGGCTGATCCATTCATGCCCCCTCTTGTGAGAGGGTACTGCACCGAACTGGTGGCAGGTCCATTCATGCACCCTCCTGTGAGGTGGCCCTGCACTGAACTGGTAGCAGGTCCATTCATGCACCCTCCTGTGTGGAGACACTGAACTCCACTGGTGGATGATCCATTCATGCACCCTCTTGTGAGAGGGCACTGCACTGAACTGGTGACAGGTCCATTCATGCACCCTCCCGTGTGGAGACTCTGAACTCCACTGGTGGCAGGTCCATTTATGCACCTTCCTTTGAGAGGACACTGCACTGAACTGGTGGGAAGTCCATTAATGCACCCTCTTGTGAGAAGGCACTGCACTGAACTGGTGGCAGGTCCATTCATGCACCCTCCTGTGTGGAGACACATGAACTCCACTGGTGGCTGATCCATTCATGCACCCTCTTGTGAGAGGGCACTGCACTGAACTGGTGACAGGTCCATTCATGCACCCTCCCGTGTGGAGACACTGAACTCCACTGGTGGCAGGTCCATTTATGCACCTTCCTGTGAGAGGACACTGCACTGAACTGGTCGGAGGTCCATTCATGCACCCTCCTGTGAGAGGGCACTGCCCTGAACTGGTGGCTGGTCCATTCATGCACCCTCCTGTGTGGAGACACTAAACTCCACTGGTGGCTGATCCATTCATGCACCCTCTTGTGAGAGGACACTGCACTGAACTGGTGGGAGGTCCATTCATGCACCCTCCTGTGAGAGGGCACTGCACTGAACTGGTGGCAGGTCCATTCATGCACCCTCCTGTGAGAGGACACTGCACTGAACTGGTGGCAGGTCCTTTCATGCACCCTCCTGTGTGGAGACACTAAACTCCACTGGTGGCTGATCCATTCATGCACCCTCCTGTGTGGAGACACTGAACTCCACTGGTGGCTGATCCATTCATGCACCCTCTTGTGAGAGGGCACTGCACTGAACTGGTGGCAGGTCCATTCATGCACCCTCCTGTGTGGAGTCACTGAACTCCAATGGTGGCAGGTCCATTCATGCACCCTCCTGTGTGGAGTCACTGAACTCCACTGCTGGCAGGTCCAATCATGCACCCTCTTCTGAGAGGGCACTGCACTGAACTGGTGGCAGATCCATTCATGCACCCTTCTGTGTGGAGACACTGAACTCCACTGGTGGATGATCCATTCATGCACCCTCTTGTGAGAGGGCACTGCACTGAACTGGTGACAGGTCCATTCATGCACCCTCCTGTGTGGAGACACTGAACTCCACTGGTGGCAGGTCCATTTATGCACCTTCCTTTGAGAGGACACTGCACTGAACTGGTGGGAGGTCCATTAATGCACCCTCTTGTGAGAAGGCACTGCACTGAACTGGTGGCAGGTCCATTCATGCACCCTCCTGTGTGGAGACACTGAACTCCACTGGTGGCTGATCCATTCATGCACCCTCTTCTGAGAGTGCACTGCACTGAACTGGTGGCAGGTTCATTCATGCACCCTCCTGGGTGGAGTCACTGAACTCCACTGGTGGCAGGTACATTCATGCACCCTCCTGTGTGGAGACACTGCACTCCACTGGTGGCAAGTCCATTTAAGCACCTTCCTTTGAGAGGACACTGCATTGAACTGGTGGGAGGTCCATTCATGCACCCTCCTGTGAGAGGGCACTGCACTGAACTGGTGGCAGGTCCATTCATGCAGCCTCTTGTGAGAGGGCACTGCACTGAACTGGTGGCAGGTCCATTCACGCACCCTCCTATGAGGTGGCACTACACTGTACTAATGGCTGATCAGTTTCTGCACTGTTTGTACCGTCAACAGCACTGGTGGCAGATCCTTCATGCACCCTCCTGTGTGGAGGAACTGCACTGAACTGGTGGGAGGTCCATTCATGCACCCTCCTGTGAGAAGGCACTGAACTGAACTGGTGGCAGGTCCATTCATGCACCCTCCTGTGTGGAGGCACTGCACTGAACTGGTGGCAAGTCCATTCATGCACCCTCCTGTGAGAGGGCACTGCACTGAACTGGTGGCAGGTCCATTCATGCACCCTCCTGTGTGGAGTCACTGAACTCCACTGGTGGCTGATCCATTCATGCACCCTCTTGTGAGAGGGCACTGCACTGAACTGGTGGGAGGTCCATTCATGCACCCCTCCTGTGTGGAGTCACTGAACTCCACTGGTGGCTGATCCATTCATGCACCCTCCTGTGAGAGGCTACTGCACTGAACTGGTGGCAGATCAATTCATGCACCCTCTTGTGAGAGGGCACTGCACTGGTGGCAGCTCCATTCATGCACCCTTCTGTGTGGAGACACTGAAGTCCACTGGTGGCTGATCCATTCATGCACCCTCTTGTGAGAGGGCACTGCACCGAACTGGTGGCAGGTCCATTCATGCACCCTCCTGTGAGGAGGCCCTGCACTGAACTGGTAGCAGCTCCATTCATGCACCCTCCTGTGTGGAGACACTGAACTCCACTGGTAGATGATCCATTCATGCACCCTCTTGTGAGAGGGCACTGCACTGAACTGGTGACAGGTCCATTCATGCACCCTCCCGTGTGGAGACACTGAACTCCACTGGTGGCAGGTCCATTTATGCACCTTCCTTTGAGAGGACACTGCACTCAACTGGTGGGAGCTCCATTAGTGCACCCTCTTGTGAGAAGGCACTGCACTGAACTGGTGGCAGGTCCATTCATGCACCCTCCTGTGTGGAGACACTGAACTCTACTGGTGGCTGATCCATTCATGCACCCTCTTGTGAGAGGGCACTGCACTGAACTGGTGGCAGGCTCATTCATGCACACTCCTGGGTGGAGTCACTGAACTCCACTGGTGGCAGGTCCATTCATGCACCCTCCTGTGTGGAGACACTGCACTCCACTGGTGGCAAGTCCATTTAAGCACCTTCCTGTGAGAGGGCACTGCACTGAACTGGTGGCAGGTCCATTCATGCAGCCTCTTGTGAGAGGGCACTGCACTGAACTGGTGGCAGGTCCATTCACGCACCCTCCTATGAGGTGGCAGTACACTGTACTAATGGCTGATCAGTTTCTGCACTGTTTGTACCGTCAACAGCACTGGTGGCAGATCCCTTCATGCACCCTCCTGTGTGGAGGAACTGCACTGAACTGGTGGGAGGTCCATTCATGCACCCTCCTGTGAGAGGGCACTGCACTGAACTGGTGGGAGGTCCATTCATGCACCCTCTTGTGAGAAGGCACTGCACTGAACTGGTGGCAGGTCCATTCATGCACCCTCCTGTGTGGAGGCACTGCACTGAACTGGTGGCAAGTCCATTCATGCACCCTCCTGTGAGAGGGCACTGCACTGAACTGGTGGCAGGCCCATTCATGCACCCTCCTGTGTGGAGTCACTGAACTCCACTGGTGGCTGATCCATTCATGCACCCTCTTGTGAGAGGGCACAGCACTGAACTGGTGGGAGGTCCATTCATGCACCCTCCTGTGAGAGGCTACTGCACTGAACTGGTGGCAGATCAATTCATGCACCCTCTTGTGAGAGGGCACTGCACTGAACTGGTGGCAGCTCCATTCATGCACCCTCCTGTGTGGAGACACTGAAGTCCACTGGTGGCTGATCCATTCATGCCCCCTCTTGTGAGAGGGCACTGCACCGAACTGGTGGCAGGTCCATTCATGCACCCTCCTGTGAGGAGGCCCTGCACTGAACTGGTAGCAGGTCCATTCATGCACCCTCCTATGTGGAGACACTGAACTCCACTGGTGGATGATCCATTCATGCACCCTCTTGTGAGAGGGCACTGCACTGAACTGGTGACAGGTCCATTCATGCACCCTCCCGTGTGGAGACTCTGAACTCCACTGGTGGCAGGTCCATTTATGCACCTTCCTTTGAGAGGACACTGCACTGAACTGGTGGGAGGTCCATTAATGCACCCTCTTGTGAGAAGGCACTGCACTGAACTGGTGGCAGGTCCATTCATGCACCCTCCTGTGTGGAGACACTGAACTCCACTGGTAGCTGATCCATTCATGCACCCTCTTGTGAGAGTGCACTGCACTGAACTGGTGGCAGGTCCATTCATGCACTCCTCCTGGGTGGAGTCACTGAACTCCACTGGTGGCAGGTCCATTCATGCACCCTCCTGTGTGGAGACACTGCACTCCACTGGTGACAAGTCTATTTAAGCACCTTCCTATGAGAGGACACTGCATTGAACTGGTGGGAGGTCCATTCATGCACCCTCCTGTGAGAGGGCACTGCACTGGAACTGGTGGCAGGTCCATTCATGCAGCCTCTTGTGAGAGGGCACTGCACTGAACTGGTGGCAGGTCCATTCACGCACCCTCCTATGAGGTGGCACTACACTGTACTAATGGCTGATCAGTTTCTGCACTGTTTGTACCGTCAACAGCACTGGTGGCAGATCCCTTCATGCACCCTCCTGTGTGGAGGAACTGCACTGAACTGGTGGGAGGTCCATTCATGCACCCTCCTGTGAGAGGGCACTGCACTGAACTGGTGGGAGGACCATTCATGCACCCTCCTGTGAGAAGGCACTGCACTGAACTGGTGGCAGGTCCATTCATGCACCCTCCTGTGTGGAGGCACTGCACTGAACTGGTGGCAAGTCCATTCATGCACCCTCCTGTGAGAGGGCACTGCACTGAACTGGTGGGAGGTCCATTCATGCACCCTCCTGTGAGAGGCTACTGCACTGAACTGGTGGCAGATCCCTTCATGCACCCTCCTGTGAGAGGGCACTGCACTGAACTGGTGGCAAGTCCATTCATGCACCCTCCTGTGTGGAGTCACTGAACTCCACTGGTGGCAGATCAATTCATGCACCCTCTTGTGAGAGGGCACTGCACTGAACTGGTGCCAGCTCCATTCATGCACCCTCCTGTGTGGAGACACTGAAGTCCACTGGTGGCTGATCCATTCATGCACCCTCTTGTGAGAGGGCACTGCACCGAACTGGTGGCAGGTCCATTCATGCACCCTGCCGTGTGGAGACACTGAACTCCACTGGTGGCAGGTCCATTCATGCACCCTCCTGTGTGGAGTCACTGAACTCCAATGGTGGCAGGTCCATTCATGCACCCTCCTGTGTGGAGTCACTGAACTCCACTGCTGGCAGGTCCAATCATGCACCCTCTTCTGAGAGGGCACTGCACTGAACTGGTGGCAGATCCATTCATGCACCCTTCTGTGTGGAGACACTGAACTCCACTGGTGGATGATCCATTCATGCACCCTCTTGTGAGAGGGCACTGCACTGAACTGGTGACAGGTCCATTCATGCACCCTCCTGTGTGGAGACACTGAACTCCACTGGTGGCAGGTCCATTTATGCACCTTCCTTTGAGAGGACACTGCACTGAACTGGTGGGAGGTCCATTAATGCACCCTCTTGTGAGAAGGCACTGCACTGAACTGGTGGCAGGTCCATTCATGCACCCTCCTGTGTGGAGACACTGAACTCCACTGGTGGCTGATCCATTCATGCACCCTCTTCTGAGAGTGCACTGCACTGAACTGGTGGCAGGTTCATTCATGCACCCTCCTGGGTGGAGTCACTGAACTCCACTGGTGGCAGGTACATTCATGCACCCTCCTGTGTGGAGACACTGCACTCCACTGGTGGCAAGTCCATTTAAGCACCTTCCTTTGAGAGGACACTGCATTGAACTGGTGGGAGGTCCATTCATGCACCCTCCTGTGAGAGGGCACTGCACTGAACTGGTGGCAGGTCCATTCATGCAGCCTCTTGTGAGAGGGCACTGCACTGAACTGGTGGCAGGTCCATTCACGCACCCTCCTATAAGGTGGCACTACACTGTACTAATGGCTGATCAGTTTCTGCACTGTTTGTACCGTCAACAGCACTGGTGGCAGATCCCTTCATGCACCCTCCTGTGTGGAGGAACTGCACTGAACTGGTGGGAGGTCCATTCATGCACCCTCCTGTGAGAAGGCACTGAACTGAACTGGTGGCAGGTCCATTCATGCACCCTCCTGTGTGGAGGCACTGCACTGAACTGGTGGCAAGTCCATTCATGCACCCTCCTGTGAGAGGGCACTGCACTGAACTGGTGGCAGGTCCATTCATGCACCCTCCTGTGTGGAGTCACTGAACTCCACTGGTGGCTGATCCATTCATGCACCCTCTTGTGAGAGGGCACTGCACTGAACTGGTGGGAGGTCCATTCATGCACCCTCCTGTGTGGAGTCACTGAACTCCACTGGTGGCTGATCCATTCATGCACCCTCCTGTGAGAGGCTACTGCACTGAACTGGTGGCAGATCAATTCATGCACCCTCTTGTGAGAGGGCACTGCACTGGTGGCAGCTCCATTCATGCACCCTTCTGTGTGGAGACACTGAAGTCCACTGGTGGCTGATCCATTCATGCACCCTCTTGTGAGAGGGCACTGCACCGAACTGGTGGCAGGTCCATTCATGCACCCTCCTGTGAGGAGGCCCTGCACTGAACTGGTAGCAGCTCCATTCATGCACCCTCCTGTGTGGAGACATTGAACTCCACTGGTAGATGATCCATTCATGCACCCTCTTGTGAGAGGGCACTGCACTGAACTGGTGACAGGTCCATTCATGCACCCTCCCGTGTGGAGACACTGAACTCCACTGGTGGCAGGTCCATTTATGCACCTTCCTTTGAGAGGACACTGCACTCAACTGGTGGGAGCTCCATTAATGCACCCTCTTGTGAGAAGGCACTGCACTGAACTGGTGGCAGGTCCATTCATGCACCCTCCTGTGTTGAGACACTGAACTCTACTGGTGGCTGATCCATTCATGCACCCTCTTGTGAGAGGGCACTGCACTGAACTGGTGGCAGGCTCATTCATGCACACTCCTGGGTGGAGTCACTGAACTCCACTGGTGGCAGGTCCTTTCATGCACCCTCCTGTGTGGAGACACTGCACTCCACTGGTGGCAAGTCCATTTAAGCACCTTCCTGTGAGAGGGCACTGCACTGAACTGGTGGCAGGTCCATTCATGCAGCCTCTTGTGAGAGGGCACTGCACTGAACTGGTGGCAGGTCCATTCACGCACCCTCCTATGAGGTGGCAGTACACTGTACTAATGGCTGATCAGTTTCTGCACTGTTTGTACCGTCAACAGCACTGGTGGCAGATCCCTTCATGCACCCTCCTGTGTGGAGGAACTGCACTGAACTGGTGGGAGGTCCATTCATGCACCCTCCTGTGAGAGGGCACTGCACTGAACTGGTGGGAGGTCCATTCATGCACCCTCTTGTGAGAAGGCACTGCACTGAACTGGTGGCAGGTCCATTCATGCACCCTCCTGTGTGGAGGCACTGCACTGAACTGGTGGCAAGTCCATTCATGCACCCTCCTGTGAGAGGGCACTGCACTGAACTGGTGGCAGGCCCATTCATGCACCCTCCTGTGTGGAGTCACTGAACTCCACTGGTGGCTGATCCATTCATGCACCCTCTTGTGAGAGGGCACAGCACTGAACTGGTGGGAGGTCCATTCATGCACCCTCCTGTGAGAGGCTACTGCACTGAACTGGTGGCAGATCAATTCATGCACCCTCTTGTGAGAGGGCACTGCACTGAACTGGTGGCAGCTCCATTCATGCACCCTCCTGTGTGGAGACACTGAAGTCCACTGGTGGCTGATCCATTCATGCCCCCTCTTGTGAGAGGGCACTGCACCGAACTGGTGGCAGGTCCATTCATGCACCCTCCTGTGAGGAGGCCCTGCACTGAACTGGTAGCAGGTCCATTCATGCACCCTCCTATGTGGAGACACTGAACTCCACTGGTGGATGATCCATTCATGCACCCTCTTGTGAGAGGGCACTGCACTGAACTGGTGACAGGTCCATTCATGCACCCTCCCGTGTGGAGACTCTGAACTCCACTGGTGGCAGGTCCATTTATGCACCTTCCTTTGAGAGGACACTGCACTGAACTGGTGGGAGGTCCATTAATGCACCCTCTTGTGAGAAGGCACTGCACTGAACTGGTGGCAGGTCCATTCATGCACCCTCCTGTGTGGAGACACTGAACTCCACTGGTAGCTGATCCATTCATGCACCCTCTTGTGAGAGTGCACTGCACTGAACTGGTGGCAGGTCCATTCATGCACCCTCCTGGGTGGAGTCACTGAACTCCACTGGTGGCAGGTCCATTCATGCACCCTCCTGTGTGGAGACACTGCACTCCACTGGTGACAAGTCCATTTAAGCACCTTCCTATGAGAGGACACTGCATTGAACTGGTGGGAGGTCCATTCATGCACCCTCCTGTGAGAGGGCACTGCACTGAACTGGTGGCAGGTCCATTCATGCAGCCTCTTGTGAGAGGGCACTGCACTGAACTGGTGGCAGGTCCATTCACGCACCCTCCTATGAGGTGGCACTACACTGTACTAATGGCTGATCAGTTTCTGCACTGTTTGTACCGTCAACAGCACTGGTGGCAGATCCCTTCATGCACCCTCCTGTGTGGAGGAACTGCACTGAACTGGTGGGAGGTCCATTCATGCACCCTCCTGTGAGAGGGCACTGCACTGAACTGGTGGGAGGACCATTCATGCACCCTCCTGTGAGAAGGCACTGCACTGAACTGGTGGCAGGTCCATTCATGCACCCTCCTGTGTGGAGGCACTGCACTGAACTGGTGGCAAGTCCATTCATGCACCCTCCTGTGAGAGGGCACTGCACTGAACTGGTGGGAGGTCCATTCATGCACCCTCCTGTGAGAGGCTACTGCACTGAACTGGTGGCAGATCCCTTCATGCACCCTCCTGTGAGAGGGCACTGCACTGAACTGGTGGCAAGTCCATTCATGCACCCTCCTGTGTGGAGTCACTGAACTCCACTGGTGGCAGATCAATTCATGCACCCTCTTGTGAGAGGGGCACTGCACTGAACTGGTGCCAGCTCCATTCATGCACCCTCCTGTGTGGAGACACTGAAGTCTACTGGTGGCTGATCCATTCATGCACCCTCTTGTGAGAGGGCACTGCACCGAACTGGTGGCAGGTCCATTCATGCACCCTGCCGTGTGGAGACACTGAACTCCACTGGTGGCAGGTCCATTTATGCACCTTCCTGTGAGAGGACACTGCACTGAACTGGTCGGAGGTCCATTCATGCACCCTCCTGTGAGAGGGCACTGCACTGAACTGGTGGCAAGTCCATTCATGCACCCTCCTGTGTGGAGTCACTGAACTCCACTGGTGGCAGATCAATTCATGCACCCTCTTGTGAGAGGGCACTGCACTGAACTGGTGGCAGCTCCATTCATGCACCCTCCTGTGTGGAGACACTGAAGTCCACTGGTGGCTGATCCATTCATGCACCCTCTTGTGAGAGGGCACTGCACCGAACTGGTGACAGGTCCATTCATGCACCCTCCTGGGTGGAGTCACTGAACTCCACTGGTGACAGGTCCATTCATGCACCCTCCTGTGAGGAGACACTGAACTCCACTAGTGGCTGATCCATTCATGCACCCTCCTGTGAGAAGGCACTGCACTGAACTGGTGGCAAGTCCATTCATGCACCCTCCTGTGTGGAGGCACTGCACTGAACTGGTGGCAAGTCCATTCATGCACCCTCCTGTGAGAGGGCACTGCACTGAACTGGTGGCAGGTCCATTCCCGCACCCTCCTGTGTGGAGACACTGAATTCCACTGGTGGCAGGTCCATTCATGCACCCTTCTGTGCGGAGCACTGCACGGCACTGGTAGCAAGTGCATTCACACACCTGTTTCCACCAGGCGCTGTTCTGGTGGATCTATCGGGTCCTTTTACTTTCCTCTTCCTGGCACAGCACAGGTGGCAGCAGGTCCGTTCATGCACCATCCTGTGAGGGGGCACTGCATTGAACTGGTGGCAGATCCATTCATGCACCCTTCTATGAGGTGGCACTACACTGTACTAATGGCTGATCCGTTTATGCACTGTTTGTACCGTCAACAGCACTGGTGGCAGATCCCTTCATGCACCTTCCTGTGTGGAGGAACTGCACTGAACTGGTGGGAGGTCCATTCATGCACCCTCTTGTGAGAGGGCACTACACTGAACTGGTGGGAGGTCCATTCATGCACCCTCCTGTGAGAAGGCACTGCACTGAATTGGTGGCAGGTCCATTCATGCACCCTCCTGTGTGGAGGCACTGCACTGAACTGGTGGCAAGTCCATTCATGCACCCTCCTGTGAGAGGGCACTGCACTGAACTGGTGGCAGATCCATTCATGCACCCTCCTGTGTGGAGTCACTGAACTCCACTGGTGGCTGATCCATTCATGCACCCTCTTGTGAGAGGGCACTGCACTGAACTGGTGGGAGGTCCATTCATGCACCATCCTGTGAGGGGGCACTGCATTGAACTGATGGCAGATCTGTTCACGCACAGTTCTGTACTGAGGACCGTGCTGGTGACAGGTCCATTCCCGCACCCTCCTGTGTGGAGGCACTGCACTGCACTGAACTGGTGGCAGATCCATTCATGCACCCTCCTGTGAGAGGGCACTGCACTGAACTGGTGGCATGTCCATTCACGCACCCTCCTGTATGGAGGCACTGCACTGAACTGGTGGCAGGTCCATTCATGCAACCTCCTATAAGGTGGCACTGCAGTGTACTAGTGGCTGATCCTTTCATGCACCCTCCTGTGAGAGGGCACTGCACTGAAATGATGGCAGGTCCATTTATGCACAGTTCTGTACCTGGGACAGCACTGGTGGCAGGTCCATTCATGCACAGTTCGGTACCATTGACAGCACTGGTGGCAGGTCCATTCATACACAGTTGTGTGCTAAGAACAGCACTGGTGGTAGGTCCATTCATACACAGATATTTACCAGGGACAGCACTGGTGTCATGTCCATTCATGCACAGTTCGGTACCAGGGACAGCACTGGTGGCAGGTCCATTCATGCACAGTTCTGTACTGGGAACAGCACTGGCGGCAAGTCCATTCATGCACAGTTCTGTACTAGGAACTGCACTGGTGGCATGTCCATTCATGCTTCCTCCCGTACCAGGCACTGCACTTACCCAGTGCTGGGGCTTTAGTGAATCCTAGTTTACAGATGAGTGTGTGAGTGTTTGCTCGGTGCTGGGGTTCAGAGATGAATCTGTCTGTATGCCAAATTGTAAAACGGACGTAGATCTGAGATAGGTAAAACTGACTGCATCTTTCAGACCTCATATGGGTGTTGATTTTCGAGTTTTTGGAATACAAAATGTTTTCTATATTACACCTTGAAGTCTGAAACTGTCCCAGGTTTCCTTCCAGGTGCCCTTTTAGAAACTATTATACAGACATACTGATCGCATGAGAAATTGTTGCCACTGTTGGAAATGAAATTGTTAACCCTTCTCCCTCCAAGTTGGAAACATTTTTCCTTTTGGAAATCCGTTTCCTCTTCGCCCCATCTTTTTCAGGGGTGCCCCCTTTCTTTTCTCACCCTGCAAAAGGGTTTTATATTGCCACCGATGGGAGTAAATCTCAGGCGTTTTCAAATGTGGGAAGCAGTCGGACATGAGTTTGTGAATACCCACAAACGTGTAACAGATCTTTACCACCCTGCAAAGCCAATCAATCAATCAGTATTGGTAGAGTGCTGCTTATCACCCTGTTGAGTATCCAGGTGCTGTGCTGCTTATCAGCCCGTGGGGTAACCAGGTGCTGTGCTGCTTATCACCCCGTGGGGTATCTAGGTGCTGTGCTGCCGGTCTCAGTTGAAGAGCCAGGTCTTGAGTCCCTTCCTGAAGATGTTGAGCAAGGGTGAGGTGCGCATGTGGAGAGGGAGGGTGTTCCAGGTTTAGCAGCGATGTGAGAAGAGGAGTGTCCTCCGGTGTGTCTGCGGCGGATGCGTGGCATCTCTGCGAGGGCGAGGTGTGCGGAGAGTAGGTTTCTGGGTGACTGGTGGAAGATCAAGCGGTGGTTCATGCAGTGTGGTCCATTTACACCATTTTTTGTGGATTGACTCAAACAAACATCTTTGTATGAGTAAAGATATTTATAGGGGCAGAACCAACTTTTCTGAATTACAAAAGTGGTTTAGCCCTCACATATAGGTATATGGGCATGAACGTCTCAATTACGCAAGCAAATATCTTTCAGAATCAGGCACACTGAACTTAGAGCCCTTGGCTAAGTGTAATGCAGCAATTGGGATCACTGATCAATGTTATGATGTTAGCTGTATTTCTGCTCAGTAAGGATTTTAAGAGTGTCATTGCACCAGCAGAAAAAAGTGGTCTCTGCATAATTCAGATATGTAGTGTTAAAATGAAAATGAGGTGGGTAGCTCGCAGATTATGTATGTATGTATGTATGTATGTATGTATATGGTAGTTCTATAGCGCAAACCTAGCCAAAAATAATTGGAGTGCTGTACGTAGTCAAAGAAAAGCATGAAGTCAACATGTAATTGAAGATGAAGTGGCGTAGTGGATGGTTAATTTCTTGAATTGAAGCAGTTTTGGGGTGATCCCAATGGAATTTAGGAAGTTGTTCCTGATCCTGGGTGCATGGACTGGAATGGCCTGCTGTCTTGTTTTTTTCTGTTGTTCACTTCTTAATCTGCAGCCTGATAGTGTCCTGGCTGCAGAAGTGCCAAGGACCATCAGAAATAGAATAAGAGGGAGACATTTTAAACCACGGAGTTTTATGAATTCTTTCTTTCTTATTCTATTTCCGGTGATGTTTCACAAAGGTGTTACAACTTTCTGAAACTGTAATGTTTTTATTTGTCAAACTTTTATGGGTCATGGAACCGAAATAAATTTATTCTTGACTTGACTTGAATAAGAGGGGGGTGCTGGGCATGATGGTATTGTAAATGGTGCAGCTGGTTTTGAAGATTGTGCAGGCCGGCAAGATTATAAAAAAAGCAAAGTTCAAGTGGGGCACCCTGAATGTTCTGCCTTAACCCTTTCCCAAAGGAGGTGATGGTGCCCACAATGTGCCTCTAGCTTGTGCGTGTGAATCAAATGCCTAGTGGTGTGGTTTACTGGCGGAGGATGTGAGGTTATTGAATTATAATGCAATGTCTGAGTTTACTGTGCATTAATGTGATTACAATTGAGTGCGTAAGGTTGCTGCCTGTCGTTGGTATTATAATGGAGTAAGTGAGGTTATTGCCCATTGTTGGTATTATAGCTGAGTGTGTAAGGCTACTGCTCAGTGTTAGGTGTGTAACCGCGTGTGTGGTGTTCTTTCTGAGTTTATGGGATACTTCCTATTGTTGGTATTATAGCGGAGTGTGTGAGACTACAGCTCAGTGTTAAGTGTATAACCGATTGTGTGGTGTTGTATGCAAGTTTAGGAGACACTGCCCAATGTTGGTATTATAGCTGAGTATGTGAGGCTACTGCTCAGTGTTAAGTATATAACCGAGTGTGTGGTATTATATCTGAGATTATGAGACACTGCCCATTGTTGGTATTATAGCTGAGTGTGTGATGCTACTGCTCAGTGTTAGGTGTATAACCTAGTGTGTTGTATACAAGTTTAGGAGACACTGCCCAATGTTTGTATTATAGCTGAGTGTGTGAGGCTACTGCTCAGTGTTAAGTGTATAACTGAGTGTGTGGTGTTGTATACGAGATTATGAGATACTGCCCATTGTTGGTATTATAGCTAAGTGTGTGAGGCTACTTCTCAGTGTTAAGTGTATAACCGAGTGTGTGGTGTTGTATACAAGTTTATGAGATACTGGGCCCGATTCACAAAAGTAATCTGAGACAAAATCCTAACTTTGACTTTCGGTATTCACAAAGGCCATTTAGGAGTAGTAAAGTTAGGAATCCTAACTTTACTACTCCTAAATGCCCTTTGTGAATACCGAAAGTTGTAAAGTTAGGATTTTGTCTCAGATTACTTTTGTGAATCGGGACCAGTAACCATTGTTGGTATTATACGTGAGATTGTGAAGCTACTGCTCAGTGTTAGGTGTATAACCGAGTGTGTGATATTATATAGGAGTTTATGAGATACTGCCCATTTTTAGGTCTTGCAGACCTAGCGCTGGAGCGCGCATGCGCTCCTCGCTCTGCGAGGCTTATTGTAATCGGTAAGATTTCAGAAGTGGTGTTTAAGCCCCGCCCCTGCATTTCATTGGCTTGCGTCATCATCCATGCTAAACGCTGGTTTTGGATTGTACAGAAGGCTTCTTAGTTCCTCCTTGTTACCGCCCTGTCTAATTTTAGCCCCGCCCATCCGGACTGCACAGTGTACTTGCGGCGGGACACTATTGACTTTATTAGTTGGTGTAGGCACTTTTTCATTAAAGTGAATCTGCTTTCACGTCTATTCATGGCATACATTTTTGCGGCGTTACACTGTTTTCTTTATTATTATTATTGGTTGTAGGCAATTTTTCATTTAAGTGAAGCTGCTTTCACGTGTTCGTGTTGTGTTGATGCGTGGCGAAGGAAGCGCCGAATGTCCTCCGATTGTCTAATAATAAGCCACGGAGAGGTTAGTACATTCGAGGCAATACGCTGCGTGTTCAATTGTTGCTCTTCTGCTTTCACGGGAGAGGTTAGTACGTTCGGGGCAATACGCTGCGTGTTCAATTTCTGCTTTTCTGCTTTCACGTCGCTGTGCATGTTTGTGTTGTGTTGATTTGTGGCGAAGGAAGCGCCGACTGTCCACCGATTGTTTAATAATAAGCCACAGACAAGTTAGTACGTTCGGGGCAATACGCTGCATGTTAACTAGAATGGGGTAAGTCATGAGACAAAGAGGGAGGTAGAGGCTCACGGGGAGACAGAGCGAGAGAGACACAGTGTCAGTAAGAGTGAGTGATATGCGCCAGTACTCGCCAGTGTGACAGGGAGCCACGGACAGGTTAGTACGTTCGGGGCAATACGCTGCATGCTCAACTCTTGCTCTGCTGCTTTCATGTCGCTGTGCATCTTTGTGTTGTGTTGATTTGTGGTGAAGGAAGCGCCGACTGTCCACCGATTGACTAATAATAACCCATGAACAGGTTAGTACGTTGAGGCTTCTTAGTCCCTCCTTGTTACCGCCCTGTCTCCTTTTGGCCCCGCCCACCTGGACTGGATCTTTCACTTGCGGCGTTACACTGCAGATGCCAAGCTGAGTCTCCAGGGGGAGGAGGGGAAACGAAGAAGGTAAACAAGCCTTCCAGTTGCCCTCTTGTCCCTCCCTCCCATTCAGGCGCTATCCTCCAAGCGTGGTGTAAATACACCGATGGCCTTCTGTCCGACCCCAGGGGTCAGATTTTCGCCTCTGCTCTTCCTCCTTCTGTAGTTACTGAAAGGTGCCACTGAAAAATCCTCCCCCTTTTAGGTGCTCGTGTTTTTTATTTGCATGGAAAGTAGAGGGACAAAACTCTAGGGTGCTAAAGCCAGCCTCTTCCTCGTTGTCCAGTTTAACTGCTGACGTCATCACAACTCATAAAATGGCCAAGGCGTCCTTAGAACAGGGCTATGCCGCCAGCGGGCAGTGGGCTGGCAGCGTTGCGGGACCGTTTCTCGGGGTGAGGAAGGTCATCGAGGACACAGCACGGCTATACACAGCGTAGAAGTATGCTCACAGCCCCTCGTTGTTGGTATAAAGGCGGTCACATCAGGCCCTAAATAGAACAGATTTCCTAACATCCCAAAGCGACTCCTGCGATCTGGTTGCAGTAAGGCTTTCTGGTCACATTGCGGATCCGTACCGTGACACGATCCGCTGAGGACACGCTGGCTTGTGCCCCGTCCATCTGCTCTTTTATTAAGTAATTTGGTAATTTGCAAAAACTTTGAAAAATGCACTAAAGTGCATTTTTCAAAGTTGTAGGTTACACACACACATGCCCTTGGGGCATGTGTGTGCGCAACATGTGTGCACAGAGCAATTTCAGGGGTACAACAGGGTGTCCTTTTGACATCCTTGCACCCTTGAAATTGCATGCGCAAATTGCGAGTACCTATTGGTACTCGCAAATTGCGCATGCAATCTCTATTCATTCCTATGGGCATGTAGGCCCATAGGAATGAATGGGAAGGCATTCGTTAATTGCGACTCGCAATTTGCAAGTCACAATTAAGGAATGTTTGGGAATCGCTAATTTTATAGCGATTCCTACATGCATTGGCTTTTGCAATTCCTTAATTGCGATTCCTTAATAATCGCAATTAAGGAATCGCAAATGCCTACATTGATGCTTGTACCTGAATGCCTTTTATTTTTGTTTTCGTTTTTAAAACATAACTAAAAGGCATTGTCATTTACAATGCCAATAGCTTAAACTCGTGTAAATGCGAGACCTATTGCATTGCAAATGCTTGTTGGTATTAAAGCTGAGTGTATGAGGATACCATAACTGTGCTAATAACAACAGCAGAAATTATCATTTGAATCTTTTTGCCAAAATCTCAAGAGATTACCTCGGTCTCTCCAACACTGATTAGAATTGCATACAATTAGTGAGGTGAGGTCACCAAATGTTAAGCATTTTATGAATCTGCACTGTCACCCACCACTTGAAATCAATGAGAATAGTAACAAGCATTGGCAAAGTCAATAGGTCTGGCTTGAATTCTGAATCATGATTAAAACATTTAAAATGTCATCTGTAGTAAAATAAGCAAAATAAAAAAAAGATTGCTTTCTGTAACCAATGCATGTATGAAATAAAGACTGTAATATGTGATGGTTCTGTCTAGTTTTGTGGTGTAAAATATTCCCCAATGAATTGCGGTGCACGCGGTGAAAGGATATACCAAATAACCAATAGCATGTGGTGAAAGAAATAAACTCCTTGGGGTAGAGCCAGTGCCCACTCCATACAGTAACGATACATGCTCTAAATCCATTATAATGCCTGCCCAGCGAATGATCTAACTAAGGCAGCTTGACTCAAAGAACAGTAAAAGTAGAAAACGTGTAACAACAGAAAAAAGAAAATAAATACGTCTGTGCCCACAGAATGCCCAAACAACTATACCACACTACATTTCCAAAAGGAAAAGAAGACAAGTGGAAGGGTGTCCAGGGAGCTGGCTGCTAAAGTAAGAGTAGCGTTGGTGCAGCCTACGCAGAGGGAGGGGGTAGTAGAAAAGTGAATTTTCCTCTTAAAGAAACCCCTGGTCGCTGCAGGTTCTGGGTGATGTTCAAACCCCTTATCTAACACTGAGAAGGTGGTACATGTTAAGGAAACAAAACCAGCAAACAGTCCCCAAAACTCGCAGCGCAGCTCTTCTGTGGAGGACCTGAATGGGAATTGCTACTAGTATAGGTGATACATTTAGCTTTCCTTTCGGTTTTACCTCCCTGCGTTTCCTGCTGGGGCACATATGTTTTTAATGGAGAGCAGATAGTGTCTCCTTCTGAGAGGCATTCATGAACGCAAAGAAAATCACCAGAGACTCTGTAAATATCATTTCATGATGTGCATGATCAGCAGGGATTTTTCTTCTCTCAATTTTAATGATAAAAGTATTAGCATTGCTTTCTTTTCGCATATTGTACTTATTGACACAGCCTTCCATTGTATTGTGTTGCAAATAATAGGTCTTGCTATTACCCACCATTTAATGGTACTCAGTGTATTGATCCTATAGGATGAGTGCCTGAGATGTCTCGTCAGGATGTGGACTCCTAACCCGTAGGTCACATCAGATGTCAGGACCAACCTGACATCTGATTAGCAATAATGAGGTAGGGCTGAATGCAACCCACTCTGATTTGTTACTTTGCAAATCGGCCTATTAGTACATAAATCGGTTTGCAAAAGACAGCGAAGCGCTGTACATGGTCGAAGGCAAGCTTGTAATCGGCAAGTAATAGGAGAGGAAGCTGAGCAGGGACAGTTAATGTACTGTGATTCAGCATTCTTTAAAGAGGTGAGTTTTCAACTCTTTACTAAACTGGAGCAGTGTTGGGACCGTCGTGATGGATATGGGGACATTGTTCCTGATCATGGGTGCACAGATGGAAAAGGCCTGCTGTCTTGTATTTTCTTTTGTAGACTTCTTAGTCTGCAGTCTGATGATGTTCCGGCTGCAGGTGTGCTAAGAACCACTAGGAATGCTGAGCTTGTCTCAAGATAAGCAGGAGAGCTGGTTGTGAAGGCTTAGTAAATGATGCAGCTGTTTTTGAAGATGGCCCGCACTGCCATGGGTGATGTGATGAAATTTCTTCAGACCCTGGATGAAACGTGCTTCGGCGTTTAGGATGTTCTTAAGGGGTGGCAGATGTGGTGTCTGAGAGGCTATGGAGTACAGCATCACCACCATCTAATAAGGTTCTGGTTTTAAAAAGACTGGTTGCAAATTATGACTGTTTTTTGCTATGTAAACAATAGTACATCTGGCCACAGGTTATTTAAAACTGGCATGGAGTGTCAGTTAAGGCTTTTTCAAACTTGCAGAAAAAATATTAATTCATGAAAATCAAAAGGAGGGTTAGCTATTTATGTACACCAGGTCCACATTTATCTTTTGAGGCCTTAGGTTATACTTTTGGAAGGCTTATTTTAGTGGTGCAGGTTTTACCATTACAAAGCATACAGTCCCTTCACTCCCATAAATCCCTAGCTCCACCTACTTTTTAAGTTTTGCCTGCACAGAGCTTGCAAAATCTCTTGTAAAAAAAAGAAACTAAAAAGAGGCTTCTAGCCCGCCCATTACTCACCTTCACTTACCATTGGCTGGCTCTCACGTGCCTCCTACTTCACTTTACTTACCCATTAGTTGGCTCCCACGTGGGACTCATTTGCTTGCTCCTTATTGGTCAGTGCCTCCTCCTTGCTTACATCTTTCTCCTGGGCAACTTTCTCTTCATACGTGCTGTGGAGCTCGGACCAAGTACTGCTTCTTGTGGCCAGTGTCGTTCCGCTGGCCATAGGCTACTGCAGGTACTCTTTTTTTATTTACTTTTGCAAGTGCGTTTTTCAGCAGTCCCTCTTCTTCACCCTACCCTCTTTTGCGTATTGACCCACCCCCCTCCTATTCTCCGTTGTGTTTTCGCCCCATCCCCTCCCGCTCTCCTTTGTATTTCCAACCGGCCCACCCCCTCCCACTCTCCTTTGTATTAACACCCCTCCCGCTCTCCGTTACCATTTCGAACCACCCTCTACTGCATGCTGTTGCATTTTAAAACTACACCCCCACCCCCTCCCACTTCAGTATCAGAATCCCCGCTGACGCAGAACTTAGAATCATCAGGCAGATGTTGCATCAGCACATCAATGAGGAGCGCTCTCGACCACCTGCCTCTATCGGAGAACGACCTTCACAACGCGGTCGTTACACCGCGGTATGTTTACATCGCGGGCATTACAACGCAAGTCATTACAACGACTTGCGCTGGATGGCGCTCTAAGCTAAGGAATAGTATGATTTACTATTCCAACACCTTCCCTACTGTAACGTAGGCTGGAGTTGGAATAGTAAATCATACTATTCCTAAGTCCAGCGCCCTCCAGCGCAAGTCGTTGTAACAACTTGCGTTGTAAGGAACGCGATGTAAAATACTGCGTTGTGAATGTATGCGTAGTAACGTCATACATTCGCCTCCATTACATTCCGCCCTCGACTTGCTTCAGCACCCCACCTTCTCCGTTGTTGCCCCAGCCACCTGGGGCCAGTGAAAGCTGAGATTCTGAGGCTGCATAGCTGCGGAATGGGCTACCAAACTGCTGTGGTGGCTACCAGACTAGAGTAGCATGGTGCAGGCGTAACAATTAAATCTCAGCACAGGAAGGCCTTGTTCTCCCTGGGGAAACCCGAGCTCCCAGGGCGACAAGAGTCCCCGCTGACAGAGCGCTTAGATGCATTCAACGGATGTTGCATCGGTGCGTCAATGAGGAGCGCTCGTTGCGTATAGCACTCACTCACCATACATCCACCTTTGTTGTCTGAGTGCGCTTCTGCCCTTTTTGTACCACTATTAGGAGCCCTCACACAGTCTTGTGTTGTAGGCAGAGGCTGCAGACTCTTCTATCACTTAAAGATGTGCCAGGTCAAGTAAGAAAAATCGTAGTCTGTAAGGAATCAGATCCATTTATTGCATCCAATATTTTTTATATATAGCAGGGACTCTTTAGAACTTCAGGCCTGTGCCGACTAATGGATATTTCCAGACCTCATTTACAAAGGAAAAATGACCCTCCAGTAGAACGTAAAGTGGACGGTTTCTCTTTGGGAACTGTTCCATCTACTTACGGAACTACAACTTTTGAATGCCCTACGCCCTGAGGAAGCCCCAGGCTAATAGGCCATTGTTAGGGGGCGAAATCCATGTTGGCTCCGTTACAAATCTTTGCTTTCTACTTTTTCTTTGCTTTGAAAGACTCGAAGTTCTAAAGAGTCCCTGCTATCTATAAAAAATATTTGATGCAATAAATGGATCTAATTCCTTACAGACTACGATTTTTCTTACTTGACCCGGCACATCTTTAAGTCTTGCAAATAAATGGGGAAGGGGTCTCCCATTGCCGAGGACAAGTAGTCCCTTACAAATATCCTCAATTCCACGCAGGAGTGCTTAATATCTGGACCCATTATCCCCTTCTTCTCTTCCCAGACTCTTCTATCAGCAGGCACCTATGCAACCTGTGCACGAACCTCTCTAAAAAAAGAGACGCAGTGGCTTCAGAGCAACACCCCCAGGTTTACAGCCAACACCCACATCTGCACTTCTCAGCTAGAGAACTCTGCAAGGAAGATATAGCGTAACAGCCAGAGCTGCTGACTGGGGAGCTGGGGAACAAGCTCAGAGTCTCTGCTCAACAGCCTTCGATTCTGAGCAAATCACTTAATCTCTCCCATCCCTATAAACAATGAATTGTGACCTTCTGAAATGTGACTGGTGCTCATGAAATGCGCTTCAATACCTTCGGGATGAGTTTGCGCTATATAAAACTGCAAAAGAAATGACAGATTCCTGAGAAAATCTATTGACCTTTCATTACAGGATTAAATATTTTAAATAGAATTCAGCAAAGGCGCTGTTTTTACTCATTTAATTCATCACTGCTTAAAAAACTCTTCTCCAGGTCTTGCAGGAAGGGGCTACTTTCATTTTTTTCCACTGCTTCAGGGCCCGGGATACTGCTGTATGCAAAGCTTAGCCAAACGTCTATCGAGGGGGTGTCCAACGTAGGGCCATGAGGGCGAGATCCATGCCAGGATTTCAGGGTGCCCACACAGGATAAATGGACATCCAAGTAATATAATGGGAATGTATCTAGTTAATAGGTGTTTATCCTGAAAATCTGGCATGAGCCCGGCTCCCTGCACCTACATTGGACACCCTTGCTTGACTGGGTTCTTCACTCTGCATTGATAAATGTGGTTGTGCGGTTTGTTTCCTCACAGGGTTTGGTCTCAAATAATATATACCACAGAAGGGATCTCATCCAAAGAAGAACAGATTGCCCAGTTCAGGCATAGGGGTTGTAAAGGAACAGTCCCAGTATATAGACCACGACCCGAAAGTACTGGACTGACTTCATAGGAGCACCAATTACATTACACAAGGCCGCATTACTACTTGCTTATAGGGCTTTTTTTTACTCTAAGCCATGTTGAACAACATGTAACAAAAGCACTGACAAAGCCAATAGATGCCACATAGACGAAACCTATTGACTTTGCCAATGCTTGTTCCTTATGGTGCAGAGCTTAAGCCGTAGCACTCGGCGCCAAGAAGCTTTTTACTGATGATGTGCATGTCAACAATAAGTACCCAATAAAAATATGCACACAAATCACACACATACATTCAGGACAGGGCATTAGGACACAAGCTGGACTCCTCCAGTGAGAAGATACAGAGGACTTCCCCAGCAGATGCTGTTGCTTCCTGGGGGTTTAAGATGTTCTCTGATGTAATGCAATATTGAGGAGAGAGCTTCCCAAAGGAAAGAGCGCGTGCAGTGTCCCAGAGCCTCTCTAAATACTAATGCATGGTCCTTAATTCACTCTTCCAGAGGGCTCCACTTACTGTTATTAGTGGCCCCTGTAAATCTGACCATAGATGATGGAGGGAGGGCGCTGGCACTGTCTGAACTACACAACTCATGGAGTGCTCCATGCTGAGACCAATCAGGCCTCAACACTTCTCTCCATCTGCATCTGGAATGGGAAAATTAAATATTGAATCAGTCTTATTATAATATGAAGAAATGTAAAAGTCTGTGTTGGTCTCTGGAACTTTTTTTTTTAGTATTATTTTTTTACTGCCCCACTAGATTTTGGTGATTTTGAAGAACGCCTGCGGGGCAACCTTCAAAGTGAGGTTTATGATAAACCGCTTCAACGTGTTGGTAATGGCATGGCATGAAATGCCAGCCTGACTTCGATTACCTGGGCAACAGATAGATAGATTGTTCAGGGGTACATCTTCGCCAACACCATAACTCAAAGGAGAATTCGATGTATGCTTGTATATTAGTAATAATATTTAAAAGTGTGGTAAAAAATTAAGAAATAGGATTTTATTGATGGCTGATAGTATCAGAGGCACTGAAGAATTCAAGGAATTCCTGGTACTTACGGCTTTTTGTTGCCTCAGGCGCAGCATATTGTATCGCAATATTTCCCAAGACAGGCCGAGGATGCTGAGCAAGCGTCTGCTTGTTAGCAGGGCCCGCGAGCCTCCGGACACACCTCTGCCTCAAGGGGTTTGCTTTTACTGTCACCTTGGTCAGCTGTGGACAACATGGTAAGAAGGGTGGAGTCTTCTGCAGCACCAGGCCCCACGGTCCATGGAAGGGCTTTACTAAAACTGCTAATACACATTCAATCATACACAGAGCTGCAGACTGGCTACAATTTCATAGAAGCACAATTTGATCCTCCATATTTTATTAAACAAAACACGAGTGGAAAAATCGCCAGCATAATGCAGGGCAATTTCCCTCGTGGGTGCTCCTGGGAAGCTGATCACTGAACATCGCTTAATTTGATCAGTTGGATGATTGGAAGGATTTCATCTTGCCCCTTGATTCGAGATGGCTTTTTCCACGGTTGACCAACCTTTGTCCTTCGGTACTTGCCCCTGAGGAATACAGTGCAGCAAAAGTGCCCTCGGTGCTTCTCCTCTGTAGACTTCCAGGCCAACATTTCACAATGTGGATCGTGATATCCTGTGGAAGAAGCCCCTTGCACCAGTCTCGCTGACACCGACGATGAAGCAACAGCGAGCATGAACTGCATGCACCTTGCAGCTATTGGTAGGAAATACGCCCCACTGGACTGGGGCAGATTGAAGTGGAGCGGATTGTTTTGAATTTGAGTGGGATAGATTGGAGTGGGGCTGATAGGAGTGGAGCAGATTGGAGGGGGCAGATTGGAGTGGGCACAAATTGATTTGGATTGGAGTGGGCAGATTGTTTTGGATTGGGAATGGGACGGATTGGAGCAGGGCAGATTCAAGTTGGGCTGACTGTCTTGGATTGGAGTGGGACGGATTGGAGTGGGGCAGACTGGAGTGGGGCAGACTGGAATGGGGTAGATTGGTTTGGATTGAAGTGGGGCAGATTTGAGTGGGCAGATTGTTTTACATTGGAGAGGGGCAGATTTGAGTCAGGCAAATTAGAGTGGGGCAGATTGCTTAAGATTGGAGTGGGGCAGATTGGAGGGGGGAGATTGTTTAGGACTGAAGTGGGGCAGATTGGAGGGGGAAGATTGTTTTGGATTGGAATGGGGCACACTGTTTTGGATTCAAGTGGGGCATATTGTTTTGGATTGGAGTGGGGCAGATTGTTTTGGACTGAAGTGGGACAGATTGTTTTGGAGGGGGGTAGATTATTTTGGATTGGAGTAGGGCAAAATGTTTTGTATCAGTGTGTGGTGGATTGGGGTGAGTAGTTTGGATTGGAGTGGGGTGGATTGGATTGGTCTGGGGTGTATTGGATTGAGTGGGGCAGATTGGTGTGGGGTGGATTGGATTGGTCTGGGGTGGATTGGAGTGTGGTGGATTGGGGTGTACTGCGCAATTATCTGTTAAAGCATCATAAGAAAGAATTAATGTTGCTTTGCAATGAGATAATCCTCATCCTCATCTTTTGAGAACAGCGCCCACAAGCAAAAACAAAAGAGAACATGGGTGTAAAGTGGGACAAGAATGCTTGGCGAAATAAAAGAAAGTAAACTTTAAAAAATAAATCTTTGCAATTTAGTTTGCCCTGCTGGGCACGTTATTGTCAGTCACACGCCTTCTGTTTGAAGGACACTCAGAGGCGGCTCCTCTGTTATGGCGGAGGAGTGTCGCCCCACTGCTCAGTGCCAGCAAATTCAAACACATGAAAAACACAATGATAATAAATTAATTTTATTATCATTTTATTTTTCATCTGACCTGCAGGCTGCCAGCGAGACTTGTCCTACGGCAGGGCGGGGCCACCCCTTTGACAGAGCTAAAGCAGGGAGGTGGAGTGGTGGGCACTCGGAGTGCGCATGTCGGTTTGGCGGGCCATTTTAGGATGACCAAAGTGACATGTGCACTTAGCATTTCTCCAACCCGAGCTATGTTGCACAGCCAGGTGGAGAACACACAGGCTTCCAGGCCCTGTCTGAGCCGCAAACCAGGTATTTTTAAGTGTGTTAATGATCCCTGACTATCAATCAATCAATGTATACTTTATTCGACTTGAAAAGAGCCATAAAAGATTGCTTACATACAATTTCATTAAAAAACAAATAGACATCAACAGTAAAATACAGTATTATAGAGATGCCTAGTATTTGCTACGAATATTAAAAACAGTAAAAAGATAGTTTAAAACACCATATATGATCTCTGTAGTTCCTAGGGAGAGTAAATAATCCCTGACTAATAGGATACACTTCAAAATGATTTCTATTTAAATTTGCTATTTGAAGTATGTACAGATAAGGACTAATAATACCGGCTTTAGGTAACGTTATTTTTTTACCGCGGGGACAATAAAATACCGGTGGTGCTGGTAGAAATCCAGCCAGGTGGCAACCCCATGTGCAGCCCTGCATGCTTTACCTGCCTGTCCTGCTGTGGCCAACTGAAGATTTGCACACCTGCATTTTTCCTATCCATTATGTGTATAGCTGCTAATAACAGCCCCATCGCTAGGGTGCAGTCACACCACCATACAGAGAGGCTTGCACATAATACCTGCCACCCTTGCAGAGTTACCACATTTCCAGAGAGAAATACCCGCCATTTGTTCACATTTTAGATTCTGCAAAGGCCTGAACTTGATAGTGAATTGAACCTTACAGACAGAAAAGGGCCTGTATTCATTTTTACCATGACCTTTCTGTCATTCCATTATTAGTAAGGGATCTTTAAGGCAGCTTTTGAACACGTTTCAAACTGCTTTCTTCTTATATTTACAGTTTATACTATGTACTGAACAGGGGCAAAATAGCGAATTTCTGTGATTTTTTTAATGTTTGTGCTGGCAAGACAGACCTGCCAAATTAATAAAACATTTCACCATGTGAGGAAGGGGCGTGGCCGTGAATGGGGAAGGACGTTGGGCCGAGAAATGCTACCCTAAGAGCCACTTCTGGCCCCCCCCCCCTCAATTGCTCCCGACATCAAAAAACAAACAAACAAAGAATAAAATCTTGCCAAGGCTGCTGCCGCCGATGTCCTGGGGTGTTTTCCCCATCTTCAATTGACTTCGGCTCCTCAGAGCCTCCAAAAACAGCTGAAAAGCCACTGTTGTGCAGTGGTTTCCAGCTGTTTTCCCTCCAGTGTGATCTAGGCTGCTCACCGGATGACCGTGTGAGGAGAGCCGATATCGTGTGACACACGGTGGGACGTGTGAGTTGGCAGGTCAGAAATACTGCCCATGCCGGTAAAAAACCGACCAGGAGGCAACCCTACCTTATGCTGCACATGTTTCTGCTGTAGAACTCATTTGTATGAGTGTACATGTTGGTTAAGCGCAGTAAACAAAAATGTAAAAGTTCACTAAAGTACTGTAACATTTTTCCAGTGCTCCATTGCTTTCTTTGACTACGCTGTGTGCCCAGAGCACAGAACTACAGGGCTTACATTAACACTACTTCTTGTATACGAACATATGTCTTACTGTGTTCATTCTTGGCAGTTTTCGTGTGATTTGAGGACCAGGGGACTTACTTGCATTTACTTTAAATGACGCTTATAATACAAGAGTCAACTACAAGAACACAACAGCTCCACGCAGCTTAATATGATGCTAAAAAAACGCAAATATAAAACTGTACCAATGTTTTCGAGAAGCACGTTTTGTGTAATGTAGAATGAATAATTTATTTAACCACCCTCAGTGAGTTTTCTGAATAATTTACCCCTGTGGAAAAGAATTATGTTTTCACTTAGTTTTTTTTTTCCAGAAAAAAGCTAGCTATACTTAATGGGGGAAAATGGGAGATTTCCTTTGTATATGTACCATCAATGCCATATTCATTAAAATGGCACTCCGGTGTCAGACACTAGAGCGAAAATACATTCTGCAAAGGATGGCAGGGGGTGCTTGGCCCACGCTGGCCCCCTGAGACTCGTCTTTATTGCAAGTGGCAGGATTGTGGCTGGAGAGTTTTTAGTTAATTGTTACAGAGAAAAGACAGAATGCTTGTGCAAAGAACTATTTACATTTGTATTATTCTGCCAAACCATCTCGGTCTCAGAAGAAGCCTCACCTGTGTAGTCAATCAATCACTCAGGATTTATAAAACTCGGCTAATCACCCGATGGGTATCCAGGCGCTTGGAGGCCCCGGAGGCTTACCTGAACAGCCAGGTCTTGAGGGCCATTTGGAATTTAAACTGTTTGGGGCATAACGTAAACAGGAAAGTATTACTGGTGCTGGTAAGTGAAGAGCAATGGAGGGGCGTAGTAGGCTCGAGCTCTTTTTGGAGTTGTATGAATGAACGATGCATAGAGGCTACCTCAGCCCCCCTCACTGACACACAAATACACCCTCTCAGTCTGTGTGTGTTCTTTCTTCTTCCAGGAAAAAGCTGACCTCGGGGAAATCAACTTCTCTCTCTGTTACCTCCCCACCGCGGGCCGGCTGACGGCGACCATCATCAAAGCCACCAACCTGAAGGCCATGGACCTGACTGGATTCTCAGGTGAGCCTCAAGGAAAACAAGCACATATACCAGCCACCACAGAGGCGACCAAGCGTCAGAGGTGTGGGCATTGGTGAAAGGAGTCCTTGTTGCAACCTGGAATTTTAGAACTCGTCCAGAAACAAAAAGTAGCCACGGGGCTCAGGCTGGCTGAAAAGTAAGGAATGTCTCACCCCACAGAGGGCTGCGAAGGCTAGCATTAGATGCTCTTGTTTACTTGCATTGTAAGGTCTATAGAAGACACAGCAAGGACATGAAGGGGATGTGGACAGTTAGCTTGTTTGCCTGTCTGGGTGATTTTGGGGAGGAAGAACATCAGTAGCCTAATTGACCATATTCTGCTCCGCGTTAACCCCTGGTAAGACTCTTCATGTGTCCTTTCCTTTGGGCTCGGGCCCATATTTGTGGGTCGGCCAATTGCACAAGTTAACACAGTTGACGCTCTTAGCAGAAGGATTTAACCATTGTTAACACCTTTAGTGGTGGGCAATGCTATTTAATTACTGGATAATACTGATACAATCTTAATACCTTGTCATATTCAGTAGATTTTAGCAGAAGTGATTTTGTATTTTGAAATTCATATTTCACCAGATAAACATGCTGGATTTCTGTAACCATCCAAAATACTTGATGGACCTACAGGGTGCATAGGCAGTGCTTAATTTGTGCCGGTGTTTTCCGGCGCTCGGCACCGGCACCTATTTGTAAACACCCTTACATGTTTATGAGAAGCCACCACCTGGTGGCGCTATGTGTGTGTATTTTCAAGCAGCGTCCATTAGTGCAGCATTAAGCTATGTAACATAGCTTAATAGAATTATAAAATGTGAACTTGAACCTGCAGCTAAAAAGTGGGTTGTGCCAGCTACAGTGGAGCAGTGAGTGATGCCCTGGCACTTCGTTTTTTTTTTTTTTTTACAAATTAAGCATTGTGTATTGTTACAAAAAAACTACTTACATTTTTTACAACGCTTCATATTTCAGTGTTATATCAATAACTTACTCCTGCATTCTCAAAGAATTTTAAGGAATAATCCTCTACTGGCCTGCACTGCCAATTAATTGCCCAACGCTATTCGCGCCGCAAGTCTTTCACAGACAAAAATCAACTCACAGTCACATGTGCAACGCTACTCGTTTATTTAGGGACGGCTATTTTTGGGGCCAGGAGACAATGCCGCATTGGCATGTGAGTTTACAAGAAGGATTTCCGAATCAATGCTGGTGCCATTTGCATTCAATCCTAATGAAAACCAATGAAATTGACGAAAACCCCTTCTTGGAGGCAGGGCTGAGGATGGAAGTGCACATTAGTATGCATGGCTGAGATTAGAACGTGCAAGGTAATTAATGGCCGGTTCAATAGCTGCCTCCAGATATCGACAGCGCAACTTTCACGGGATACAGAGCTGACATCAAGCACTTGCACATATTAACGAGAATTCCTGCAGCCTAAAACAATACCTTAGATGTCACGAAACCAATACACAGTCCCAGCATTTGTTCTTGTCGACGACTTACAGATTTCTGGTCTACAATCAATAAAGCAATTAGACTTTTCATTAGCAAATGTTCTATAAGGACATTCTCCAAACTATATTTGCTTGGTACTAATGTGGTTACACCCTGGCTCAATCAATGAAGTCTCTTATCCGCCGCTAAAATTTGATTTAGGGTGCCCTGAAAAGATGGAATGGACACATCTAGAACAGCACCCCAATATTCAAAAGGGAAATAATTAAAATTAGACCAACTCTTCCTGCTGGCCCAGCCAACCATACCACATTAGAGAAGGTTATGTGCAAAGCTTTCCTGCTGCTCTCTGCTTACATTGAAGGTGGTTATTTTGAAAATCTGGCATGGATCCAGCCTTCCCTAGCTTGAGTTTATTCTTTGATCGTATCAGACAGTTTAACACCACTATATTCTTTTGTGGCATCAGTTATAGGGTTATCATAACAACACATAGTTTTTCTCTCCACTTTTCTAAATTGATTCGGATAAGCGTCTAGGAGAATTCAGATGAGTCCTCTGATGTAAAGCTCACAGATGTGGAGAAGCCAAGTGCATTTTCATAAAGATTGTGCTGCCAACGGCTGAACCAACCCCAGTGTGGGGACCCGGTTCATAAAGATAAACCAGGCTCCCTGAGACAGGTTCATAGTCTTAGGCCTCAGATTTGTGACCGATGGATCTGAGGAGATTCTCCGATGAGTCTCTCTGAGTAGTCCTGTGTCTGGCATCAGGATCTAATGGGATCCACAAGTGAGATTCCCTGTGCTGCATTCGTGGCCTCATGGTAACATCCATAATCCAAGAATTTAGCTAAATTCATAGGCGCATCTTACAAAGCTGGGGTGTTTCATTGCATCTCGTCGGATATCTGGGATCTATGTGCATTCTTTTTTTTTTTTATAAATGTTTTTATTTATGTTTTGTAATTTAAACATACAGTTAAAAAAATCATGAATACACGATACAAGTTGGATGTCGGGCAGTAACATTTGGTGCAGAGCAAATAATATAACAACATATCCTACGAAAGAAAGCATGTGTTGAGACTCAAGCGCCACATATGTACAAGTGTCGAGGGTCGCATCTGAATTGTCCACATTTATCGACAACGGGTCAGGTATCACATTTTTCAAGGCTCTTTCCCCGACATCCCAGATAACGAGTCCAGGCCCTCCCCCTCCTCTCCCATTTCCAAACCATAGTATTTAATCCATGGAGCCCATATCTTCCGAAATTTTCGGGGACAACCCCTTGCTCTGTATGTCACTTTTTCCGTAACCATATAGAGATCTAGGCATGCTCTCCATTCTTTGAGTGTATGGAAATGGTGTGCACCCCAGTATCGAGCTATGTCCCTTTTGGCTACCACCAGCCCCAGATTAGCCAACGTGAGTTTATGGCGTGGCAGGTCCACGTCTGTGGGGATTCCCAATAGGCGAAACCTAGCTTCCAACTCGAGTTGGGCTTCCAGTATATTGTTTAACTCCCTCACTATCTTATTCCAGTATATTTGAATCCGGCTGCATTCCCAGAGGGTGTGTATAAATGTACTGCGTTCTGTGTGGCATTTGAGGCAGTTCGGAGTGTCTGCTCTCCCCATATTGTGCAGCCGGGCTCTATCAAAGTAAGTCCTGTGTAGGATTTTATATTGGATGAGACGTAGCCTTAGTTTAATCGCTACTTCACGTGGATGCATAAGAGCGGCCTCCCAGTCGATGTCTTCCATTGGGCCAGTGGTGAGTTCCCATTTAGCTCTAAGTGGACCTAATTTGTCAGGCACATTGTTGATTAGTGTTTTATATGTCAGCGAGATAGCCTTAGTAGGAATCTCTTCTTACAAGAGTCTGCCTTCCAGCGGGGCATATTCCGACAGCGCCTCCACATCCAGTCCCTCTGCTAGCCAAGCATGTTTCAGTCTAAGATATGCATAGGATTGAGTGTCATGGAGCTGGTATGTGGCTTGAAGCTTGCTGAATGGAGCCAATGTGCCTTTCTCTATTAAATCCCCTAATTTGGAGATCCCTATTAGATCCCACTGTCGAAAGCCTCTCAGTTTTCCGATCTCAGCTAGTCTCATTCCCTCCCATAAAGGGGTCTCTCTAGTAGGTTTCATGTCCCAATTCATTTGCTTCTCAGCACTTTTCCACGTGTCCATTACCCTTTGGGTAGCTGGTAGGAGCCGGCTACTGCCTTTACCTCCATATATATAGTGTAAGTGTGTGCGTTCTCGAAATTGCAGTCTTTCCAACATATATGTGGGGTGGTCTCTCGGAGCGTGAGTCCATTCATTAATTACAATGAGATGGGCCGCTCTATAGTAGGCCCTGATGTCTGGTAGGGCCAAACCCCCATTATAATGGTTTCGCTGTAATGTTTGTAGTGCAATTCGTGGATGGGCCCCGTCCCATAGAAGCAAGCGTAGTTCGCTATAAAGGGTGGTAAACACGGTCTCTGGTATCTTGCAGTAGATGTTTTGCAACACATAAAGCAGCTGGGGGAGTTTGATCATCTTATACATAGCGGCCCTCCCCATGATCGTCAGAGGGAGTTTCCTCCATCTTTTGACATCTTCTTGGAAATTTAAAAGGACTCGCCTGATGTTATGTTCTAAACTGGTTGCTACCTCAGTGGTGATGTATAGTCCAAGGTAAATGAACCCCTCTGTTGACAGTCGTAAGCAGCTCAGGTAAGTCTGGGGCTCCACCTCCCCTCCCACCGGGTACAAGGTGGATTTACTCCAGTTGATCTTATACCCCGCGTGGCGGCCATATTCCTAAAAAATTAGCAACATTTTTGGGAGGGTCTCGGCTGGGTCCGTAACATATAATAAAATGTCATCCGCATATAGGGATATGCATTCTGCCTCTAAAAATAGGGACCCGTCTATGAAACCACCCAACCCTTAGTAGGCTCTAACAACACAGGCCAAAGGCTCCAATATGAGGGCAAACAGCAAGGGGGACAGGGGACAACCCTGGCTAGTGCCTCTTTGAATCGGCCAGCTCGTCAAGGTAGCCCCATTGACCCGGACTTTAGCTTCGGGAGCATTGTACAGAAGCACCAACCATTCCCGAAATACTGGACCAAATCCAAATTTTTCCAAGGTACATCTCAAAAAGGGCCAATGGATGGTATCGAATGCCTTCTCGGCGTCAAGCGAGAGGAGCAGATGGGGGCTATCTCGGCACTGAACCGTGTCTATCCAGTTAGCCAGTCGCCGTAGGTTAAAGCGTGTAGCTCGTTTTGGCATAAAACCGGATTGGTCTCTGTGTATCAGGGGGGTGATAACCGTCAAGAGGCGCATCGACAGAATAGTGGCCAGAATCGTTGTTTCTATATTGAGCAGTGATATGGGTCGATAGGACCCACAATCTTCTGGAGGTTTCCCTTTTTTATGAATAACCACCACCGTTGCCATTCGGAGATCATTTGGGAGAATCCCTTGCTCTTTTGACGTCTTGAACATATTGAGTAAATGTGGGGCCAGCAGGCTACCGTTTAATTAAAAAAATTCCCCTGGGAGTCCATTTGGGCCCGGGGTTTTCCCCGACTTTTGGCGGCTGATGGCCTCCGTTACCTCTTCAAGAGTTAGGTCTTCCTCTAGCCCGTCCCCCTCCTCCTGGGAGAGTGAGGGAAGCTCAATCGGGTCTAAGTATTGGGTTATTTGCGCCTCACTCACTTGTGGTCTAGCTGCATAAAGTTCTGTATAATACCGGGCGAATGCCTCGCTATATCTTTGGGTGTGGTGTGTGATTGGCTTCGTTCTTGAATGGACATTACCCATCTCGACTCCATTTCCTTCCTGCCCAACCATGCAAGTAGTTTACCTGCCCTATCTCCTGTCTCGTACAGTCGATGTTGGACTGCCATTTGGCGAGCCTTTGTCTCCAGAGTTACCAGCGCCTGGTACTCCCTTTTGGTTATCTCAATTCGGGGAAGGGTATGACTACTCACTGCGGAAGTTCCACTTCCTTCTAGACTTAGCAGCGTACGTTCTAAGGCCTCTATCTCTTGGGTTTCTCGCCGTTTTTTATGGGCAATTATATTTTGTGCTCTATCCCTGATCACCGCCTTGTATGCCTCCCATAAAGTGATTGCCGACTGTACTGAGCTGTCATTTTCCCTAAAATAGAGCTCCGTGTCCACCCTGAGTTCTTTAGCCACCCTTCTATCTTTCAAGGCCCATGCACTCAACCTCCAATTCGTTACCTGGCTGCTATCCCTTCCTCCCACTGTTAATAGAAGCGGTGAGTGGTCTGAGATGCCCCTAGCTAAGTATTCCACCCTCTCTACATGTCTGATCTCTCCCGCTGGAGCGAAGAGGTAGTCCAGTCTCGAAAACACCATGTGAGCTCCTGAGAAATAGGAATAGGCACGTGTGTTCGGGTGGTGGCGTCTCCACAGGTCGGTCAACCCAAGGACAGTCTGGAACTTTGCCAATGCTGTGGGTCCGTGCGACCCAGGTCGTGATTGAGTGCGATCTAAAGAGGGTTCAGTCACATTGTTAAAGTCCCCTCCTATAATATGTGCGGCGGGTCTGGAATGTAACAAGAGCTCCGGTCAATTTATCTAATGTACGTTGCTGCAGTCGTGGGGGAGCATAGGCACTAATAAATAAAAGCATCTTCCGATTCCAAATTCCCTGTACTGCCACATGTGTCCCATCTGGGTCAACCCATTGTTGAGTAACACGAAAGGGGGGTGATTTTTTAATGAGAAGTGCTACTCCTCTCGAACCCTTGGTAAAGCCTGCATGCGCCAGGGTAGTGTAGTGCCCCCTTCCCAGGAAAGAACAATGTGAGCCCATTAGATGCGTCTCCTGCAAAAATATTATATCGGGTTTGAGTCTTTTAAGGTAGTTAGATACTAAGCCTCGTTTGATTTTGTTTCCCAACCCATTGACATTCCATGTCAATACTGTATATCTGCCCTCAGCCATTGCAATGAAGCTATCGAAACCCCGCATGCCCAACCCTCTCCCGGGGTAGTGCCCACACCTCTCTGTCCCATCTTAGTCTCGGTATTCATTTGAGCTAACTGAAGAAAACATTCCCCCCCCTCCTCTCAAGAAACGGAATCCACAACATTTAACGATGTCCAACATGCCCCCCACCCTACACTCTTCAGGTACCCATACCACCCCCCAATTCGTCAACATGACAACTCTGGCACGGGTAATCCACCAAGAGGTCTGTAACCCTCCCACCCACCCCAATTCAATCAACTACACAATAATGCAGTACCAACACACTGTATACTTCCCTTTATCAGGCCAAAGTTCTATAATGTCTGCCAGGCCCTGGGATTATCTTACTGTCTTTTGGCAGCCGTCCGGCCCCTGCATCTCATTCCTCTTCACCATTGCTGGGCGGTTGCAGTAGTTGCGTACTTGTTTCCGGCAGGATCGGGTCTGGAGCTTCCAACCGTTGAATGCTCTCCAGAAGTGGATGTTCACTGTCTGCATCCGCTGACTCTTCTCTCGCTGACAATTCAGTGTTGACGTTGTCACTTGATCTCTGAAGGGTTTGTGCCACATGTCCCTGAATGGTGTCGTCGTCTGAGTCCGACAGTTGTGACTTGTTTTCTCTAGGCCTCAAAGACCTCCCCGGTGTTCCATTGGCAGTATTCCGGATTTTCAACACTCGTGTCCGATGCTTTTCTTTAGGCCTTTCCTGGCTTGAACCCATCCTCGTTTCTGCGGACGGATCACGAGCACGGGGCGTGTTACGCCTCAACAGGGGCCGTTCCTCAATCCATGACCATGCCTCATCTGGGGTCTGAAAAAACTGTGTGGTGCCTTGAAAGATAATTTTAAGTTTAGCTGGGAACAGTAGCATGTATTGTATCCAGAGTGCTCTAAGTTTCGCCTTGATAGGTTCAAAGGTTCGTCTTTGCTTTTGAACATCACGTGAATAGTCCGGGAACACCATCACCCTTGTATTTTCATAGGTAATCTCCCCTTTTTTCCGCAACTCCCGAAGTATTAGATCCCTATCTTGGAAGTTCAAGAAACGGGCTATCAAGGGGCGAGGGGGAGCCCCTGGTGGTGGGCGGGCATTGGGCATCCGGTGCGCCCTCTCTATGACAAAACAGGTCGAGAACTGTGTATTTGGAAGGGCTTCTTTTGGAAATGTCAGGAGAAACTGGCCCGGATCGTTTCGCTCCGCATCTTCCGGAAAACCAATGAATCTATGGTTATTCCTGCGGGCCCTATTTTCAGCGTCATCGACCCTCCAGGCCACCTCTTTCATTGAAGCTAAGAGTCCAGTTACGTCTTTCCGCGTGGACCTGGAGGTATCTTCAAGTTCTGAGATGCGATGTTCCACTTCGGTGACTCTCTCGGAGACTTTTCGTAAGTCATGGCGTTGTAATGTGACCTCCGACGGTATCTCCGCCATCTTCCCCTCCAAGCTCTCTCTTGATGCATGAATTGCTTGTAATATGGCCACATTATCTGGAAGGGGAGCAAGACCTCCCTCTGCTCCCGCCGGTGCGGGGAGCACTTTGGTAAACCGATCCAGCTTTCCCTGTTTTTACGTTTTAGGCTCTTTATCTCTCGCCATCTTGAGCGATCTGGTGTGATGTTGTGGCCGGACACTCTGTCCCACGATCGTGGCCCCTATTTTACTATTGGCGGCCGCCTTTAAACTCACACCCTAGGTTTTGACTGGGGCTCTTAGATCAGCGTGTACAATGTCTGCCGGGCTGTGGAGGCTAGTGTGATAACACCATTTCCCCTTCTGCTGTGTCCGGGTTCCAGAGTGGACACCGAGGCCTCCGCCTCCAACCACCTCCTCGCCGTTTACTCTGACGTTCCACTCAATGGGGTTAAAATTCCGCGGAGGGGGGGGAGGCAGAGGCAGAGCCCAGGCCCTGACCCACTGGGCTATCCCCAGGTTATCTCCTTATTTTCACCACGTATAGGAACTGAGCTAATATGTCCCTTGTGATTCCATATCCCACGCTGCTGCCTCTGCCTAATTACACCGTGAGCTTTAGATTGAATTGCAGACCGAGTAGTCTGGCGACTTCACAGTCCACGGTGTGGGGCCACAGTGTCGGTATCTCGTCATCCATTAAGCCCCATGTTGAGGGATGCGCATCGGGGCCCGCGACCCATCATTCCCCTCATCAATCACCTCGGCGGTTCACACAGGCAAGGAAAAGAAGAGTCCGCTATCCGTGCCCCTGGACCCTCGCAGCTGTGTGGCTGACTCCCGTTCTAGCCGCGATCTCGGGTCCGCTGTCTCCCGTCTCCTCTGCTGCCGTAGCAGGGAGAGGTCTCTAGGGCCGCTCGGCCTCAGGCAGGCTGGCTCAGGTGACCTCTTCTGTAGCAACTGCTATCCACTGCAATAAGGGAAACGGGGGGGCGCTTGTTCTTAGCCCCAAACGGTCCTCACCGGATTCCAACGCGCAATCTCCACCGCAGGCCGCCCCGAGACCTGAAGGTAAGGAGCCACCTCACCTCTGGCAAGGCGCGTTCGGTGCGCTCGTCCCGTCGCTGCAGTTCTGAATCAGCGTTTGCACCGGGTGGATGCTCTTCGCTTCTCACCGCATTGCCAATGGAGGGTGGGGACACTGTTTGCTGCCAGGGCTAGCACGGCGGTGCAAGTGTCTCTGCGGTGTGCCCCACTTCCACCTCTCAGCCCAAGTTCGTCACGGGCCTTGTAGATCGTCAAGGGCAGCTCCGGCCGGGCGCCATCTTGTAGAGCGTCGCAGTGATTCCGACTCAGGAAAAGACTCTCATTGCGATGAAAATCTTCCAGTCACCGTACATCCAGCTCGTCTCCGCCACAGAGTACTTTCCGGTCAGCCCTGGGGTCGTTTTCTGGCGTCGAGGGTCAGGATTAGGATCAGGATTTAATCGGGGCCGGTGGAGCTGGCAGAGAACGCAGCTACCCGGCCATAGTGTTGGCCACACCCCCTATCGTCCCTCATGTATGTGCATTCTTAGGTGATTGCCTCTGAGATAGGTTCATAGCCTCAAGTCTGAAATGATGTACGATGCTTCGCAGATGAGTCATCCTTGGATGACTTCAAAGTCATGTGTAACTTCAATGATCCCAGGACACCCCATCTGCAAAACCTGTGGTGGATAATAAGGACGGGCATGTCCATCCAATCTGCCCAACAACCGGCATAGTGCACCATAATACACACCACTTCGTTTCAAGTTATCTTTGCTCCAGTTACTCACCTTTGTTTACCCATCACCCTGGACAGTGTTCTGGATATGCCCAGGCTGAAACAGTGTTGGTGATGATTGGCTGGCTGGATCCAATCGAGCCACTTACGTCTGGGTTAATGAAGCTGCAAAAATAGATAGCATGTGTGAGATGGTGAGGCGTCTGTGATGAAGTGTATGTGTTGAGGTAATGTGCAGGATGTTGGTGTGCAAGTAATAAAATATCTTTGTGAGATAGTTGTGTGTTTGTGTGGGGTATGTATGAAATGGTGGGTTGTCTGTAATTGTATCTGTAAATTGGTGTCGTAGATTACATACATGTGTGAGATCGTGGTGCATTGGTGATAAAGTGCAGGTTTGAGATAGTAGTAGGACTGCAATGGCATGTGTATGTTAAATGGTGATGTATCTGTGATTGCATACATGTGGGAGGTGGTGGGTTGTATGTGTTCAAGTGTATGCATGGAATGTAGGTGTTTGGTATTGGCAGAATACTGTTTGCACACACCACCAGTTAACACAAAAGAATATCAAATGAATAACCATGTTTTTGTCGCCCCCCCATCTACTCTTTCTTTAACATCATTTCCATGCTGATCTCTACTCTCCCGTCCTTCTCTTGCATCTATTTGCTATTCATTGCTCCTCCTGCCCTTCTTGCTCTCACCTTTTCTATCTCACCATTCTCACTCCTCTGCTCCTTCTTCCACCTCATGCTTTCTTCCCCTTCCTCAATCTGATCATTTCTTCCATGTGCTATCCCCACTCACATTCACTTCATGCCCTCGCTCCCTCCTCCCTCTATTCTATTGCCAATCTTTCCCTGCTTCTTCTCCTCGCTGTCCCTGTGCCCTCTCTCTACACACAGACCCCTATGTCAAAGCATCTTTGATGTGCGAAGGGAGGCGGTTGAAGAAGAGGAAAACGTCCATAAAGAAGAACACGCTGAACCCAAGCTATAACGAGGCGCTGGTGTTTGACATCCCCAACGAGAACATGGACCACGTCAGCCTAACCATCGCGGTCATGGACTACGACTGGTGAGAGCCAGGCGAGCGCCTGCATGAAGCTGTATCAGAGACTGAGGGCCTCATCTAGAGAAGGTTAGATACAGGAAACCCATTGAACAACGGCGGGTTTCCAGGCTGCCCACCTCTCAATTTTCCAAACTTGTTTACAGGTGGAGACAGTGGTCGAAGTGCATTAAAAAAAGTATGGGAACTGTGCGCAATGGGAGCGGGGTGAATGAGCATGGGGGCGTGGTCGAAGGCGTGGCAAAAAAACTAAATATTCTGCATATTTTTTCAGTCTTTCCCCTTCAGGTAACTACACTTAAAATAACACACAGCTTAAATGAAAATGAAATGCACGTTATGTCAATAAGTGGGAACTGCACTATCATACATTATGAAACCTCTATTAGTTAATGCTTGGCAGAGGTCTGTGTCTGTAACCAGAGAGCCATAGAAATGATCCCTTGTTGGTGCAGTAGTGAATAGTGAATTGTGTAGGGTTAGGGCTATAAGGTCCCAGTCTGTGAAAGAAAGCACTGTGAACATGTAAGTCATTATTTTAAACTTGTCTTACACACAGTATAAGAACGGCTGCTAAAAAATGCGGAAGAAGGTTTAAGATAGAAAAGTGCTCCCAAAATATAGATTTTAGTAATACCCAGACTGTATGTAATGCAACTTTTTTATCACTGTCTTTTAATAGCACACACTTCATAGTTTGCTGGTTGCTGCCTTACAGTACCTCTCAAAAAGAATAAGTGTGTGTCATCAGGAAGCTTCAACTGATTCCATCAATTAAAGACAATACCGGCTTCCAAGCACCCTTTACATTCGCAGATTGACCAGTTGCACACATTTACATTTCTTTCAGGCAAGCAGGCACCCTGATAAGAAGGTTTGGTTAGCTATCTGCCTCTCCCTCGGTTTCACAGGATGACAAAAGTATGGGCACGTCGTCCCCCGCAGGTCCTCCCACTTCGACCACTGGGCAGAGAAAAAGTTACGTCTCCGACAGCTGTGTGAAACACCCTAGCAGCAGTGGCGGCTCGCACAGGTAAGAGCGGTGAGGCGAGGCGGGGTGGGGGTGATGGAATTCAACAGACGATGGGATAAGTAATAATAAATAAATAAAACCACTTACCTTGCACTCCCCGCATCGCCAAGTCGGCGTTGTAGCGAGCGCAAAGTAAGTGGTTTTATTTATTTAATATTACTTATCCTGTCGTCTGTCGACTTCCACCACCCTCTGCCCCGCCCCCGCCTCACTGCCCTTACCTGTGCAAGCCGCTACTACCTAGCAGTAGGCCAACTGTTGCAAGACCACCAGCTCCATGGCATCAGAAGTCCCGTCCCGTTTAGGGTGGGGCTTCGGACGCTATGGTTTCTGCTCATGACTGGTAGGGCACTGCTGTCCTACTCTGGAAAAAATACCAATGTCCCCTGCACAGTGAGACAAAACTCTAGGATTTCTTGTTTTCAGGAACAAGTCTCACTTTGAAGAGTTTACTTCTGTAAAACTAAAAAAATGCCGCCCGCCCTGCCATAACTTTGCTGGGTGGTTGGCGTTGCAGACAGAAAAGGATGCTCCTGCTCTGCCGGCAGAAGGTCTGTTGGGGAATATTCTGTGCCCGTTCAGCCAGGATCTGTAAGGATGGCAGGCAGGCTGCCACGGGGCTTACCGAGGCAGGGCTCGGCGACTTCAGGAGCTCAGTGGCCCATCTATCAAACTCGAAAGCCCAGCTTCACCAAAAACTGCTCAGGGTTGTGTGAACACCTGCTGCTCTGCATGAAAAATTCTACAGTGCTATATTTACTGAGTCGTGCATCGTGATGTCATCAGTCACGCTTGCAAATGGCTGATATAGTGTTACAGGAAGAATTGTGTCATGACCCAAAGGTGAGACAGTTGTGTTTTGCATCAGATTTGAACTTAAAATTCAACCTTTGCCACATATTTGTGTGCAGTGACAATCAGCCAAGGGTAAGCGGAATAAAATGTGTAATTTCCTGGGAATTGCACATTATGTGTGGGAATTGCACATTATGTGTGTGAATGTCACATAGTCTTCAGCTTGCACATTGTTTGTGCTTGGTTTTATTTGGTGCCAGGATTTCATGCAATAGTAGGTCGTGCTAGTTTCGTAGTCCTGGCTTTGCGAGAATCCCGGAAGTGCTGTTCCCGCCCCTTTGTATACATATTCTGAGCTTGGATGCTCTACAATGGAAAAGTATTTGGCACTGTCGTTGCATCAATTCCAGTTCAAATATACCTTTTGCAAACAAAAGTTGATTGGCGCTGACGTGCTCTATTTTGCAACGTGATACATGTCACAGTGTGACGTCAGCAGCAACGCATACCTTAGTAAATCTAGGTCCAAAGGATACCCTAACAGTGCCCATATTTGAGATCTCAGGAGCTCCATCATCAGGCAGACACCTGTGCCTTAATCATGGTGTTCCTCCTCTTAGCACTATGCCATGTCCGCAATGTGCCCAGAGATAAGCTGCGATGAAGCACGTGCACGCCAAAAACCACTGGTATCGACAGACACCATCCTGGTTAGTCCACCACGTGTATTCATGCACCGGTGGCATAGGTATGTGCTCGGCATGCCCATACACATCTCTCCCCACATGCATAGAATCCTAGATCTTAAAATGTAAATACTGACCCAAGTCTGTTGGGCAGATTACACCTTATAAGGGGGAAGGAGGTGTGGTCATTATGCGCCTGTCCCTTTAGTCCGCTTGCGATCCTCGTGAATGAGGGTTTGGTTCCCTATGCCACCCGTGGTCTGTTCCTCTGCTCTCTAGTGCCCTAGTGCATATGGCTGCCTGACAGCATAGCATTCCTTGGGCGCCACTGGGTCACTCTGTGATTTTAATACACATGTGGGCCTGGGCTTCGAGGCGCATTTAGGGCTAATGAAGTCAGCAGCATCAAAGGGGTGTAGGGCCTTTGTGTGTAATGCTCTATTACTTACCGGTAATCTTCATTACTCCGGGTCCCGTTGTCCTCGTCCCATTCATTAACATATTGGAGATAACCATCTCCCGACAGAAAAAAAGAGCAGAGGCATGCTGGGACCCTAATACTGCCCCTCCCACCGGGAGTACATAAGCAGAACTTACCCAGCATCCCGTCTGTACAACCAAGCCCAGACAGGAAGGCCGGCCGCCCGGGAGGGAGGGAGGGGCGTATGAATGGGACGAGGACAACGGGACCCGGAGTAATGAAGATTACCGGTAAGTAATAGAGCATTACCCCCAGGTCCCTTATGTCCTCGTCCCATTCATTAACATATTGGAGAATACCAAAGCAGAAAACTGGCCTTCCGAACCCACAAGCGCACCCAGGAAACCACACCAAACGCAGCAACCCAAGAGAGCACCGAGAAGGAGGGAAGGGGGGACTGCAGGAAGCAACCGGCCAGCAACCCAGAAGAGGACAGCAGGGTCAAACAAGGACCGGAGACAACCAAGAAAAAAACAGAAGGCCAGAGCCACAAAAAGGAGGCCGCCAACCAGAGAAACAGGGCAACCAGGCCAAAAGGACACGGCCAAGGGACCCACCGGACAAGCCTGCGCAGCCCAGAACCCCCAGGAAGGCCCACAGGACCCGGCAGCCGCACAAACACCGAGCAAACCCCGACCGCCCCGGAGAAGGACAAAGAAAGAAGCCCAGCCCAGGCAACAGGGCGCAGGCCCAAGCACCCAGACCAACAAGGAAGGAGGAAGGCACAGGCCAGAAACCGGCCCACCCCACCAAACCGAAAGACCCGGCCCCCAGAGAGCACAGAGGGGAAAGCCAACGAAACCCCGCAGAGGAGGCCAGGACCGGGAAGGAAAACCAGCACCACCAGGGCCACCAAATGACAACCACCAAGCACCCAGCCCAGAGGGAGGAGCCGCAGCAAGAGCCCGGGCGCAGAACAGGAGCCAGACCCCAACCAAACCGAAAAGGACAGGGAAGGAGACAAAGACCCGAAACTCCAGGAAGCCAAAAGCCCCACAGGGAAGAATACTGCCAACCGAACAGGGCGGCCAAAAAACCCAGAACAGGCGGGGCAGAGGAGGTAACCCGGAACCGAACAGGCACCGCAACACAGAGGGTAGACAACAACAGAAGCCAACAAGGCGGAGGACCGCACAGGCACCCAACACCCAGGCCAAGCACTCAGCAAGGGCCGGAGCAATGGAAAAGGCCCCAGGGCGCACAGCACCCAGACCAGAAACCCACCAGGCCCAACCCCAGCCAACGCCGAAGAGGAGCCAAGAGACAGCAAAAACCAGGGCAACAAATGCCCAAGGAACCAGGAAGCCAGGACCGAAGCCAAGCAACCCACCGAGGCAGGAGGACCCACAGGCCCAACCAGCCCCTGGAAGGAGCCCACGCAGAGCCCAGGGCAAAGGAAAGGGCAGGGAGGCCGACAGAGACCCCCAGCACACCACCGCCAGACCAAACAGAAGGCCGGAAGAAAAACAAACACAGGAAACCGCCAAAACGGAAACCGGAGGAAGCAAAGAAGGCAGAGGGCCAAGCAGCAGCAGAACCCGGACAACCTGCAGCCAGGAGGGAGGACCCCACAGGGAAGAGGAACCCCACAGGGAAGCGGAACCCCACAGAACCGCACCCCAACAAAAGAGGGGGGGCACCAAAACAGACACACCGGGAACAGAGCCCGGGGAAGCAAGGGAAAAACAGGAGCGAGCCAGGACACCGGAACCAGGAAGAACCAGGAAAGCCCAGCAAAACACACCCCGGAGCCCAGCAAGACAAGGAGGCCCAGCCAGAGGCCATGCCGAACCAGCAGGAAGCCGGCAGACCAGGAGCACAGGAGGCAACCCAGGACACGTCAACCCAGAAGCACCCAACACCAGGACCCCACACAGGACCGGACAAGGGAACCAGAGGCGAACCAAGCCCGCGAAGAGAACCGCCGGCAGGAGCAGGCCCAGAAGGACCCACCAGGACACGGCCTGAAACCAAGAGAGCGCCCCGCCAGGACCCACAGAGAGAGCCCAGGCAAGGACGCAAGCCCGAAAAAAAGGGCGACCAACAGACGCCCAAAACCAGCATAAGCCGGAAAACCCCAGCAGACTAAAAGAGGGGAAAAAAAACAGGTGCCAAGCCAAGGACACAGCAGCAGCGAAAGAGAGCCAGGCCCAACCAGCAGAGGCACTCACCCCAGGGACCCAGAACGCGAACCACCACCGGAAACACACCCGGGGGGGCGCAAAGGAAAGGGAGAGCAGGGCCCAACCCCACCAGTCCGAGAAGCCGACAGCCACAGGCACCCCCAACCAGGAACAAACCAGGCCCGACCAAGCGGAACTACAGAGACCATGCGAGAGCAGGCTCGCCGGCGGAATCCGGAGGGGCGACCAGGACCCACCGAAAGAAGCCAAAGGCAAGCCCAGGAAACAGAGCAGGGGTGCCGCAGAAGCAGTGGAACACAAGGCCACACCAAGGAAACCCCAGAAGCCTGGAACAGCCAGCGCCATAGCCAGGAGCAACCAAAGACAACAGCACCCAGCGCGGAAGAGGCAAGAAGCAGAAGACAGCACACAGCCATCTCCCCACAAAGCAACCCAAGCACACAGGAGGGCCCGGAACACACACCGAAAGCTCCAGACAGGTGCAAGGAGAACACAACAGCCGCAAAGGAGGCAGCAACAGGGAAATAAGCCCCCAGCAAACGCCAACCCCTGAACCCCAGGGAGGCCAGACCCCAGAAAGGAAGGGGACACCGCACTCCAATGGACAGAAGGAGCAACCCCGAAGAGAGGCCGCAGAAGCCAGGAAGCGGAGGCACCCAAAAGAGAGCCGAACCGCCCAACGGGGACCGGAAGAAAGAAGAGAACCCAAGGCACAGCCAAGCAGGGCACACAACCCAGCCGAACCGGATGCCAGCAGAGGAACAGAGCCTGCAGCACAGGCAAGGACCCCCGGGAAGGGAGAGCCGACCCAGGGACCCAGGTCACTCAAGGCCAGACCACAGCACCTGCACCAACAACACCCCGAGGAGCAGGACTGTGCAGGAACATCAGAAAAGCAGGCAGACCCCGGCAGGACCAGGAACCCAAGAGAGGGCAAGCACAAGCGAGCCCACGGCCAAGAGAGGACCACGAACCCCAGCCACACCACCCAGGGAGGCCACGCACCGCAGAGGCAATGCGGCGACGATCCACAAAGCCCACAGGCACCCAGCGGAGCACAACACAGGAGCCCAGGAGGGAAAAAGTGCCGAGCGGACAAGCCGGCACAGTCCCGCTGCAAGCGGCAGCGGAGGTGCGGCGCCAGCCCCGGCCGTCCGAAAGCAGCCCGGGAGCAGGAGGCCGCCGAAGCAGAGAGCCAGGCCGGCGACCAGGCCCCCGCAGGGGAGACAAGCCCAAAAAGACAGCACACACGGTGAATCAAAACACCGGCAGCACTGCACACCCCAGCACGCCAGCCCAGCCACCCGGAACACCCAGGAGGGCAGGACCCAAGGACGAGGAACAGCCCAAACAGGCAAGAACCCCAGCCCCGCAGACCAACATATGAGGGCAGAAGTGGGGATGCAGCGCAGCGGCAGAATGCATGCAGCGCAAGCAGGAGGCCCCAGGTACAATCCCCGGCAACCCCATGAGTCACCGCCACCCAACAGGGCCACGGCCAACCCGCCAAAAATGCCAGGAACCAGGACCGAGCCACACACCACCGGGCACACGGCACCCCCCCAGCCCAGCAGGCGAGAGGGGGCCTGAAGCAAGCGAGAGGAGCATAGGGGAGAAAGGAGCAGCCAGCAGCGTGGGATGAGCAGGAAGCGCCCAAAAAGACGGCCAGCAGCCAACAAGCCAAGAGGCAGCGGCAGAACGCATGCCCCACACGCAGGAGGCACAAAAAACCACCACCAGGAGGTACAGAAGCCCCGCAGCAGAAGGCCAGCAACAGCAAGCAAGGACCGCTGGTGGCAGGCATGGGGAAATAAGTGAAGCGCCCAGAATCACCGGATGTAGAGCGCCGTAGCTAAGACTCGAACCACGTACCCCAGCCGCACGGGCCACCGCACTAGCCGGTAGGCTACACCCTCTCCCAGGAACGACAGAAACACAAGAAGAACCGCCGTATATCAGCAGTCACAGAGGAAGACAGCCTCACGCTCCAAGAACGAGAGAGTGAAGCAGCCCTGTCGCCCTACAAAAGAACGGGACCTCACAGCATTCCCAGTGCACACACGAACAGAGACCCTCACGTGCACCCCGGGAACGGAACTCCACCACACACCGGGGCCAGCACAGAGTGTGAAGGACACGGTGAAAAGGCAGGAAGCAACCAACCCTCGCAGCACCCAGAGGCAGCAGACAGAAGTAGCATTCCACCGCCAGAGGCGTGACACCCAGCAGCTGCAGTGGGACTCGGACACCCAGCATCCAACATTGGGCAGAAGGAGGAGCCAGGAGCCGCGCTCATCCAAAATCAACTAGCGGGCATCCAGAAACAGCCCCCAACAACGAGCACACCTGCAGGTGAAAAGGCAGGAAGAACCAGGAAGAAAAAAAACGCTATGCGGGACTCACCCGGGGCAGGGGCCGGACACCACCAGCAGCAAGGCCCCCACCCCAACAGCGGGAAGGCACGGCACACAGCAAACGTGGCACGTCTCCCAACCAGCCCAGCCTCAGGAAGACGTGCACGCGACCCGGAAGCACCCGGGAGGCGCACCAGCCGCAAAGGGCCCGGCTATCACCGACATGACCCCCAGCAAGCCCGGCAGGCCAGGGGACAGACCAGGAAACCCCCCGCCCGCACAGCCAGGCAGCCGGGCGGGGGGAGGAAGAAAAGAACGCCACACTAGCCCAGCAGGAGCAGCGAAACAGCACACCACGTCCATTCTGTCGACAGACAGAAAAAAAGAACAGACGGGATGCTGGGTAAGTACTGCTTATGTACTCCCAGTGGGAGGGGCAGTATTAGGGTCCCAGCTCGCCTCTGCTCTTTTTTTCTGTCGGGAGATGGTTATCTCCAATATGTTAATGAATGGGACGAGGACATAAGGGACCTGGGGGTAATGGGCGAATGAGCATTGGGCAGTGGCACAGACTACAGACTACCTTATTTCCTGTTGATGCTTGTGTGAAACGCCTCACAGACCATAACAAGTAATATGGAGCTCTTCTCTCCAGTATCACCGTACACCTTTAATCTACAGTATAGCATTGTAGTCTCTGTTTGCAGCAGTACAGAGATGCAACCTCTCTGCAGTCTGCCTTTGTATCCAGTGTTTGCAGTTTCTTGATACAGCCTCTGCCTCCAGTATAGCATTGCACACTCCACAGTCTAGCATTACACCCTATATTTGCACACTCTATCTACAGAATAAGCCTAACTTTCTGCATAGTGCACTGCACCCTCTGCCTGCAGTATAGCATTACACCCTGTGTCTGCAGGATACATTTCTCAAGTATATCCATGCACCCTGTATCCAATGTAGCCTTCCGGATACAGCCGGGGAGTACCAAGAATGGAGGCGGCGGGGGTCTTCAACGTGCTCTCCGGGCACGGGGGTCAGGAGCCAAGGGATCGCACCACGACCACTTTGATGTTGCCCCTTTCGTGTTCATGTTTTCTGTAGCAATTGTGTTTTTATCCTTGTTAATAAATTGGTAATATTTTTTGCATTGAACACATCTAGACCCAATCCTGATTTCAGCATTGTGGCTACACTTTCGTATTCATTTCTGAAAGGGACCACTGTCTCTGATAACACTCTATTGTGATCGAGCAATATCTTCAAGTCGATATTCAGGTACCACACCTAGATTGCCACCCTCTGCTTGCAGTATCCTGTTACCCACTCTGTCTCAGCATAGCCTTAAACTCTATCTGTAGTATAACCTTCCACCCTTAGTCTGCAGTGAAGCCTTATGTCCTCAGCCTACATTACAGCATTACGATGTCTGGATGCTGAATGGATTGTAGCATTCCAACCTGTAGAATGCACTGTAACACTGCATCCTCTTCCTGCTGTATAGCATTACATCCTCTGCCTGAAGTTAGCCATGCACCTTCGGTCTGAAGTGTAGCTTTCCACCCTTGGTGTGCAGTATATAGTCTTACGCTCTGTGCCTGCAATATCCTGGAACATGCTTTTTTCTGCAGCATAGCCTTAAACCTTCTCTTTTTTTAGCCGTATTCCCTAAGTCTGGAGTATAGTCTTATGCTGTCTGTCTGTAGTATAGCATTACTCCATCTGACTCAGGTGTATCAATATGGCCTCTTTATGGTCTCTCTCTGCAGCAGAATACAATGTATTACACTCTCTTTCTGAAGGATGGCATTACACGCCATGAAAGATCCTGCCTGTAGGAGAGTAGGATCTGCTTCACATGGGTACCCCCACTTTTTGCTGATGCTTCACTGTTTTTCGACCTTAGTCTGGTTGGGGCCCTGCTAATCAGAACCCCAGCCTAGCTGCTTCCTCTTTAAAATGGTTTCCATGTGCCTTAGGCACATCTCTGATTGGAATCTGGAGTGCCCTTATAAGTCCCTAGTATATGGTATACTATGTACCCAGGGCATAGGTACCTCAGAGGCCTACCAGGGGCTGCAGCATGTATTGTGCCACCCCTGGAAGGCCATCCAAACTGACACCACAGGTCTGCTACTGCAGCCTGGGTAAGGTGGTGCATGCACCCCTTACTGTGATATAGGTTACCTATATCACTACATACATACACACATATAAACCTATAAGTCACTCCTATGGCAGGCCTTATCAATCCTGAAGGAAGAGTGCGTGGTTCCTATGTGAGAGGGTGCCCCTGCATGAGCTGGGCCTCTCTGCAGCATTCGGGGACCCTTCTCTGATGCTGTTTGTAGTGCAGCCCGACCATATACTCTTAAGCACATTATAACCTCGCGTTAAATGCTAACTTTGGGATGGCTGCACGGAAACATGTCGTGTTTGGTGTCAAACATCTTGGAATACTACCCCCCCCGCCAGTTCTGGCGGCGGGGGTAGCATTCCACCCTCCTAGAGGGAAAGACATGTACACACCGGTATACCCGGTACTGACTTTCCAGAGCCCTGGCATCACAAAATGGATGCCGCTGCCACAGACACGAGTCTGGCCTCCTGCTGCTGACCGAAACTCCAGCAGGGGAGGCCTGGACAATAGGTTTCCTGTCCCAGGGAGGTGTGACCACCTCCCCAGACAGGATAGTGTGTATTGGGGCTGGGCGGGAGCACTCTCGGGTGCTTTGAAGTCCTGCACTGGGGGCACACTTGGTGTCCCTGTGCATACCCCAGTTCAAACCGGCTCAGGGGCTTCCAGCCCCTGCTCTGGCGTGAAACTGGACAAAGGGAAAGGAGTGTAACCACCCCTCTGCCCTGACCCTCCCATAGGTGGGGCCACAGAGTATGTCCAACCCCCTACCTTAGTATAAGTAGGGGACCCCAGTCCTTAGGACTTTAGATTTACCTGGACGAAACTCTGATACAGAATCCTGGACCTTCGATGCTCTACTTCAAGATTAGAGGACTGAAGAATCTCCCTTGGGGTCAAGGAGTGACTCCCTGCTTGGCAGGCACCAAAGAAGCAATTGTCCAGTCGGCATCGCTGAAGCTCCGTCGGACGCCGAAGTCTTTGCATCACCAGAGGTGGATTTCCAGACTTCACCGAGGCTGCCCTGAGTCCCCAGCAAAGCTGAGGCCCGTAGCTGTCGTGGGTAACGTGGAACCGTGACCCCTGGACACCGAACGCATTTGCAAGTGCATCCTCTTCTGGGTCTCCCACGAAGTCGTGCTTTGGGCTCGAGTAGCCCCAGCCTCCAGCACCAACTGCACCGAAGATCACTGGCCTCCACTCCACGAGTGTCCTGTGAGCCAGCTCCACGTGCATCGACTCGAGGCTCCTTCGCGGTCGCTAGTCCGTTGGCTAGTAGGCCCTCCCGAAGGCCAATCTTTTTCTGCTTGGGCTCCCTGGTTGCTCCAGGCGTGCCCTGACTAATCCTCACTGGGTGAGTCCCCCAGACCTTGCTGGTCTGCAACATCGTCCTTCTTCCATTTCCATGAGACTTGCCGTTGCCAAGGCTTGTTGGGTCCAATCCGGTCGCCAACACCCCTGCAATCGACAGACGTCGTGGGACAGCTGGAATCCAGCTCCTGGTCGTCGTCGACACCTCCTGGACCTCGTGGCTGAAGAGTCAAGACGACCGTCAACCTACCTGAAGCACTCGACATCGGTGGGCATCTGCTCATCGCCTTCCTGGTCACTGGCTAGTGACCCAGACTCTGTCCCCTCTGCTTTCAGGTTCTTCAGATCTTCGATCCACCTTTGGATCCACCCGAACACTTTCGACTTGGCCGCCAGCAGCACTTTGCAGCAGATCGCCATTGAAAGCGACGACGAAACCCGACCCCGAAAGACACCTATGCACCCGGCTCCCCTGGGTGAGGTAACTCGAGTACTCCGGTGCTCCCGTGGGTATTGACACTAGAACAGCCTAGTTCTCAAAGGGTTTGCTCCAAGTCCTCCTCTAAGTGTCCCTTTTCTTTTAAATTCTAATCGCGACTTTCCCCATAGAAGTTAACGGCGGTTCGCGGCTGTGTTCATACACTGCACGCGTCCCCGTGGGTCCCCTGTGTCACTGCCTTGGGTGGTTCCTTGTGGTCCAAGCACTTCTACAGGCTCTAGGCCTTGTGTCTAGCTCAGTCGTGGTTCTTATACCACTTTATTGGTATATGGTTTGGTACGCCCCTGGGGCTCAAACGTGTATTTGTGCTATTACTGTAGATAACTAACTTATAATTTATGTACTTGAACTCTAGCCTCATAAAGAGACTAGAGGGGTGTGTTTAGTAATAAATACATATATTTTGAATATATACCTGGTGTGGTCCTCTTTCATTTGGTCACTCAAGAGATTATAGACTGGTAAAACAAGCTGCTTTACATTCCTTCAAGACTTAGCCTGAAGGCTGCTCTCCATAGCTACCACTAGGATAGCTTTCAATAAAGGTTGTCTTTAACCTATCTCCAATAAGGGGTTGTTTGGACTGGTGCAAGGTGCCCACTATAATTAGTGGACAGCATATGCCAGGCCAACTTCTCACACTGCCACATACTCCAATCATAGTATAAGCGTACAACCTCCCTACACTATGACTTTATATCCTCGGTTGGTGGTATAGCCTTAAATCCTCTGCGTACAGTATAGTATTACACCGTCGGTCTGAAGTAAAGCATTATGCACTCTGTCTGTTACACTCTCTCTACAATACATCCTTAAACCATCTGCTTGCTGTATAGCATTAAACGTCTGCCTGCAGTTTGGAACTACACCCTTTGCCTGCAGTATTGCATTACTCCTGTGACTACACAATAGGATTCCTCCCTCTGTCTGAAGTATGGCCTTGCACCCTGTGTCTGAAATGTAGTCCTATCCCACTGTGTGTACTAAAGCATTATATCCTCTGTTTGCAGTTTTGTATTACAGGTGTAGCCTTATGTCAGCTATCTGCAGTCTAGCATTACACAATCTCTCTAGTATAGCCTTGAGTCCTCCTTGTGCAATGTACCAGTATGCCATTTGCTGCAACACAGCATTACACCTTTATCTGAAGTACAGCCTCACACACTTTATCTGCACTATCCTGTTACTCAATCTGTCTGCTATATGTACACACCCTTTGTCATATATAGCATTTTACCCTCTGTCTACAGTAGATTCTTAGAGCCTGTGTCTGCAGCACAGTCTCATATCCTCGGTCTGCAGTAAACTGTTGAACCTTCTGTGAACTACAGACTTACAAACTCTGTCTACAGTATAGCATTACACTCTCTGTCTGAAGTACAGTTACATCCTTTGTATGCAGTATACTGTGCATCGCCTAAAGTGCAGCATTCCACTCTGTGTCAGCAGTAAAGCATTCCATCCCTCTCTGCAGTATAGCATTACCCTCTCTGTCTGAAGTACAGAGTTAAATCCTTTGTATGCAGTATCCTGTGCATCGCCTAAAGTGCAGCATTCCACTCTGTGTCAGCAGTAAAGCATTCCATCCCTCTCTGCAGTATAGCATCTCAGCCTCTCTGGAGTACAGCATTACACTCTCTGTCTGAAGTACAGAGTTACATCCTTTGTCTGCAGTATCCTGTGCATCGCCTAAAGTGCAGCATTCCACTCTGTGTCAGCATTATATATTCTGTCTGAAGTATAACCTTACACCCTTTGTATGCAGTATTCTGTTGCACCCTCTCTCTGGCGTATACCATTACTCCCTCTGTTTGTGGTATTGCCTTACACCCTCTTTGCAGTTTCATCTTACATTATCTGTGTGCACTATAACATTATGTCTTGTGCCTATAGTATCCTGCTGTACACTGTCTTCAGGATAGTCTTTCACCCTCTTTGCCTCATAGCCATATATCTGCAGTATACAGTACATCTGCAGCAGAGCCTTACATCTCCTGTCTGCAGTTTTGCCTTACACTGCCTGTCGGAATACTCCAGTACACTCTCTAACTGCACTGTAGCCTTATGCCCTTAGCCTCAGGTATTACACACTCTCTTTAAAAAAATACCCTTGCACACTGGAGTTTAATATTTCATCATCTGCTGTGTATATTTTACCAGTATTACAAGTACAGCATTACCCAGTCTGTCTGCAGTTATAGCCTTACATCATCTGTGAGCAGACTTCTGTTAAATCCTTTGTGTAACAAATAAAATTACACTCTCCCTCTACAGTATGTTCTTGCACCCTCTACCTGCAGTATTTTGGTACATGGGGCCTGATTCACAGAACTAACTTACGTCAAAAACGTAAAGTTAGTACTTTTTGGTATTCACAGAATACACTTACTCATTTTGGTATTCACAGAAGGCACTTACTCATTTCGGTATTCACAGAAGTTAGTAGTCCTAACTTTAGGACTCTAAATGCCTTCTGTGAATACCGAAAGTCTTAAAGTTAGGATTTTTCTCAGTTTAGGAGTAGTAAAGTTAGGACTCCTAACTTTACTACTCCTAAACTGAGAAAAATCTTAACTTTAAGACTTTCGGTATTCACAGAAGGCATTTAGGAGTCCTAAAGTTAGGACTACTAACTTCTGTGAATACCGAAATGAGTAAGTGCCTTCTGTGAATACCAAAATGAGTAAGTGTATTCTGTGAATACCAAAAGTACTAACTTTACGTTTTTGACGTAAGTTAGTTCTGTGAATCAGGCCCATGATGTAGCTGTAAGCCAGCCTAACACCCTCAGTCTGCAATAAAGCATTAAGCCCTCTTCCTGCAGTGCCCAATTATATTCTATGTCTGCGGTATGGTGTTGCACCCTCTCTGAAAATTAGCCATATAACATTTGTCAGCAAGACTGCTGCTATAGATCCTATGTCTGCAGCACGGCTTTACGCACTGTGCACCATATAACCATGCACCCTCTGCCTGCTGTTTAGTACTACAGCTTCTGTCTGCGGTATAGCCTTACATACCGTACTATCCAGTTACATCTTCTGTGTGCAGTATAGCATTGCCACTACAATTATATGATTCTGTGAGTACTGCATTTGTTCACCCAACTATGGATTTGACACATTTACCACACCAGCCATCAAAAAATGTGTTACTAGCTCAAGCAGATCAAAAGTTACAAAAAATGCAGCAACATGTGTTGCTGCACAGTGGAAGGCCCTTCAAACATATTGACTGGTCACGTTTCCGTTACCTATTGATAGTGTTTGGGTGTTTAACAGGTACTAATGAGGTGAAACCTTTAACCATAAAGTGTTAACATGAGTACAAATATCAAAATAATTTAGTAATATTATAGCAAAATGTGCCACATTATGCCACACAATTTGCCTTTTCCTGCCGCATAATATAGTCAACCCTGTCATGTAATTTGGCCCTCCCCTGCTGTATAATTCCACTGGCCCTGTGCCTTAGCACTCACCCACACTTCAGTATAGCATTGCATCTTCTTATGCAGTATTTTAATGCATCCTCTGTCTACAGTATAAGCTGAGACCGTTTGCTTTCCTTTCCAGCATAGGGCACAACGAGGTGATAGGAATGTGCCGCGTGGGTAACGATGCAGACTTGCCAGGCAGAGAGCACTGGAGCGAAATGCTGGCCAATCCCAGGAAACCAATTGAGCACTGGCACCAGCTGGTAGAGGTAAGGGAGCAGGGGCACGCATTGTTTCATTTGTAAAGTAATAAGTGCTGCTGCTCAGAATGTTTCTCAACAGCCTGCTGCCAGCCTGCCAAATATTGGAGTTGCCAATACTAGGTCTGCCTAGTCTTGATTCTATTTCATTCCTGTTTCATCCACCACCGGACACTCCCTGCCCCTTTATCTCATTCTTGTAGGTTCTATTTCATCCCTGCTTTCTCCCTTTGTTACTGTTTTTCCGTCATTCTCTTTCTTTTTCTTTCCACCTTTACTGCCCTTTTTTTCTGTTGTTTTGCGTCAAAGTGTAAAGATGGAAGAATACGTTCCGGCCCCTGAAAAAAGACTGCCAGTGGGCCCTCCTGCAACCACCGGTTCAAATTAAGCACTGGGGTCATGGCTGAAGAGTTCAAGGATTACGTGATATTCACTGAAGGACATTTAGTTAGGGAAGAAGAAGTATTGCTTCTGCTTTCGGCAGTTTTCAGAAGAGAAGGGCCATGTATGGTTGTGGGAATCACATATCCAGAACCGTCATTAATGATTTGTATGAAAAAGTAAGAAGTTGATTTTAAAAATGTAGAGGTAACACCTTGTGGATGACATGTTGTGCCCATGGAAAATACAAATAGGTAGAGGTAGAGAAGTCAAGGTTTTACTACTAAATTTGTGAACTTTACATACATATGTATTATACGTTATCCTTACCGCTGTTACTCCGTCCTTAATCAAACCGTAAACTTTCTTCCCTTACACTTTGTGGGATTTTACATTTTATGGGGGAAACCCCTGCACTCTTGATACCACCTGCCAGACTACCCTTCTCCTGCACCTGCACCACCTTCATACAATATCATTCATATAAAAAAGGCTGTGTTGGCTAGCACATCAAGCTCAAGCAGGGCAAGACATGAGTCACCTTGGTTGGATAGCACGTCAAGCTCTAGCAGGGCAAGACATGAGTCACCTTGGTTGGATAGCACGTCAAGCTCTAGCACGGCAAGACATGTGTCACCTTGGTTGGATAGCACATCAAGCTCTAGCAGGGCAAGACATGAGTCACATTGGTTGGATAGCACATCAAGCTCAAGCAGGGCAAGACATGTGTCACCTTGGTTGGATAGCACATCAAGCTCTAGCAGGGCAAGACATGAGTCACCTTTGTTGGATAGCACATCAAGCTCTAGCAGGGCAAGACATGAGTCATCTTGGTTGGATAGCACATCAAGCTCTAGCACGGCAAGACATGAGTCACCTTGGTTGGATAGCACATCAAGCTCAAGCAGGGCAAGACATGAGTCACCTTGGTTGGATAGCACATCAAGCTCTAGCAGGGCAAGACATGAGTCACCTTGGTTGGATAGCACGTCAAGCTCTAGCAGGGCAAGACATGAGTCATCTTTGTTGGATAGCACGTCAAGCTCTAGCAGGGCAAGACATGAGTCACCTTGGTTGGATAGCACGTCAAGCTCAAGCAGGGCAAGACATGTGTCACCTTGGTTGGATAGCACGTCAAGCTCTAGCAGGGCAAGACATGAGTCATCTTTGTTGGATAGCATGTCAAGCTCTAGCAGGGCAAGACATGAGTCATCTTTGTTGGATAGCACGTCAAGCTCTAGCAGGGCAAGACATGAGTCACCTTTGTTGGATAGCACGTCAAGCTCTAGCAGGGCAAGACATGAGTCATCTTGGTTGGATAGCACGTCAAGCTCTAGCAGGGCAAGACATGAGTCACCTTGGTTGGATAGCACGTCAAGCTCTAGCAGGGCAAGACATGAGTCACCTTTGTTGGATAGCACGTCAAGCTCTAGCAGGGCAAGACATGAGTCATCTTGGTTGGATAGCACGTCAAGCTCTAGCAGGGCAAGACATGAGTCAACTTGGTTGGATAGCACGTCAAGCTCTAGCAGGGCAAGACATGAGTCACCTTGGTTGGATAGCACGTCAAGCTCAAGCAGGGCAAGACATGAGTCACCTTGGTTGGATAGCACGTCAAGCTCTAGCAGGGCAAGACATGAGTCATCTTTGTTGGATAGCACGTCAAGCTCTAGCAGGGCAAGACATGAGTCACCTTGGTTGGATAGCACGTCAAGCTCTAGCAGGGCAAGACATGAGTCATCTTTGTTGGATAGCACGTCAAGCTCTAGCAGGGCAAGACATGAGTCATCTTTGTTGGATAGCACGTCAAGCTCTAGCAGGGCAAGACATGAGTCACCTTTGTTGGATAGCACGTCAAGCTCTAGCAGGGCAAGACATGAGTCATCTTGGTTGGATAGCACGTCAAGCTCTAGCAGGGCAAGACATGAGTCACCTTGTTTGGATAGCACGTCAAGCTCTAGCAGGGCAAGACATGAGTCACCTTTGTTGGATAGCACTTCAAGCTCTAGCAGGGCAAGACATGAGTCACCTTGGTTGGATAGCACATCAAGCTCTAGCAGGGCAAGACATGAGTCATCTTGGTTGGATAGCACGTCAAGCTCTAGCAGGGCAAGACATGTAATCTTTGTTGGATAGCACGTCAAGCTCTAGCAGGGCAAGACATGTCATCTTGGTTGGATAGCACATCAAGCTCTAGCAGGGCAAGACATGAGTCACCTTTGTTGGATAGCACATCAAGCTCTAGCAGGGCAAGACATGAGTCACCTTGGTTGGATAGCACATCAAGCTCTAGCAGGGCAAGACATGAGTCATCTTGGTTGGATAGCACATCAAGCTCTAGCAGGGCAAGACATGAGTCATCTTGGTTGGATAGCACATCAAGCTCTAGCAGGGCAAGACATGAGTCATCTTGGTTGGATAGCACATCAAGCTCTAGCAGGGCAAGACATGAGTCATCTTGGTTGGATAGCACATCAAGCTCTAGCAGGGCAAGACATGAGTCATCTTGGTTGGATAGCACATCAAGCTCTAGCAGGGCAAGACATGAGTCATCTTGGTCAGGAAATTGTCCATTCTCATGATCTCGAGCCCACCTTTCCTGCCAGTTCTCCAGCTCATGCTCATGTAACTTAATTGACTTTTTCTAACAGTGTGTCCTATTATCATGTCATAATTGTATTGCACGTCTTTCTCCTCTTTATTATAATGATTAAGTGTCTCATTTTCTTCAGTTCAATTTATTTTCTGAAAATTATTTACACATAAGGCATCCTAACACAATGCAGGCTAGATGCGCTGTATGAATGATTTACAAAAACCAAAAGTGGACGGTGTTTCCCAAAACAACCAGCCACTATGCCCTGCTCCTTAGTGCTCACCAGGCACACTACATGTGTTCTTATAGAACCCTCACCCACATGCTAATCATGTGGCATGCTTCATCATTGGGTCCCTACCTGGTAAGGTACTGATTACCAGGTGGGCTCAACCTTGCAGTGGGAGGGAGCACTTTGATGTTTTCTATGTTCTTAGTGGGATCTAGTGGGACAGAAAATGTTAAAATTATATCCAGGGAACCCTAACCCAGTTCTTCAATAAGAGGGGCCCTGTAATATGGTTAAAAAAGAGGCATTTACTGAGCCAGTGTGTCTATTCTAGGTTGACTTGTTTCATCTGCTTCACAAGATGTGTAAATTAACCAGGACCTCTAAGACTCTTGTACTCCTAACCTATACTAAGAAGGAGTGATGCATCCGCACTCATTCCAAGCAAGATCAAGATATTTTAACCAACCATTCTATACAGGGTGAGTTGATTGAAAACTGAGATTATCCACTTCAAGAATCTTGGAGAAGGAACACAGAAACTAAAATAATTTGTTTTAGAACATAGGTAGTTTAAGCAATGAAACCTGTGCACTGCACTACACACTCTAAACCGGTTAGATCTCCAACCTTAGCGATACCATGATCTATAAGCCAGGATAAGTTACCTGGTGTGACTGAAAGTACCTGTAAAAGCTAGTGTTCAAAATATCATGCAGATATCTCATTATCGAAGCGTATTCATAAAGTCCCTCACATATCCACACACAAAGAAGAGAGTAAATACATGAATGTAAGCCATCAGCCTCCTAGTGTTTTAGGTGGGGGACATACGTGGCAACAGAGATTATCCAGGCCTCATGGGAGCAAATGCAGGGGCTTCCTAGGATCAGAGGTCACACACTGTGAAAACATGGGAGAGATAGCCATGCATTACTAGCAAAGAAGAATAAATATACCAACAAATAACCCAGGGGTCAGGGGCATTACTTACTGCACCAGTGCTCAGCGTTGACTTTCCAACCTAGCTCCATGAACCCCATCTCCTGAAAGTGGTGGAGAGGTAGCTCAAGCTAGTCATTAAATAGTGCAAAGTGTGCTCTGATGATCAGTTGCACCTGGAGTCTTTCGAGAAAAATGGCTCCTAGCTGGCGTGGATCACGGTGACCATCTTATAGCAGGTTTAACTGCTAAATGTACTAATGTTTCTATCCCTTTTGCTACATCCAGGCGCGGCATTAATTGCTTTTGATAGATAAAATGAATTGCCTGATCCTTCCAATCTTGACCCAGAGATGGAATCACTAATAGGTACTCCCAAAATGCAGAGGAGAAAGCCATAAGTATACACGCAAACAAGAAGATGCCCATTGAGGCTAAACCGCGGTATTCGTTGGACCGCCCACATGAGTGGCGATGAGGCGGTCATCTTGACATTTCCAGCAGACCTGCATAGGCACGTGTTGGACTGGACCACTGTTGTAACTAATCTGCCCTGAAAAGTGGAAACATGGCGGCCATCTTAAAATTCTCAGAAATCTTATACTGCTCAGTGCAATATCCTTAATGTAATTTTTAGAAGCAGCATAGTAGTCATTTAGAAGATTTACAATACATTTGTGTAATCTAAAATAGACAGAAATTGGTAAATGCCGGGGATGCCAACTCAATGTGTCCACAGGAAAAAGTTAAAAAAATAAAATCGAGAATGTGAGCCCATGTGCCAATGGAATGTCCATGTGTCTCCGATATGTACGCTTAGCACTCTGTGTGTGTACACTGTGAATCAATCCCTATTAGTATGTCTTGATGTGAGCCTTGGATGCATCATTTAATGACTCCCTACAAAGAAATCCATACTTGTTAGTTCAACTGGGCCCACGGAATATCATTGTTCAGACCATGGAGATGTGTGTCCAACCTGTATATCCACTTTTGTTCTTTTTTCTAGAAGTAATTTGCACAAGTCAGTAATGGTTTGGTGAGGCTGTATGTGTTCTATAACGATCCAATAAAAATCATTGTCAGTGTGTTTTTTATTAAAGTAATGTGTAGCCTTCTTAGTAGTTGCTCTTCTACATCGGAGATTACTCCTATGTCCACCAGTCCTCACCTTTACTTTCCTCGTTGTCATGCCCACATATTTCTCATTACACAGCCATGTAATCAGATACAGTACGTTGCAATTGGTGTGTACCTTCTGTAACCACGTGCGTGTTAGTTCCAGTTGCAATTCTGTGCTCTTTTTTGTCAAATGGCAAACACAACACCCACCGCTTGGGTGATGTCCCATGACAGATGGGAGGTGCCACAATGTTGTATTTATGTTCCTTTCAGTGACTGGAAGTTATTTTTACGCGTGTACTAAGGCATCACGCACATTTCTGTTACATTTGTTTGCAAACAGAGGTTTAGCTAATTGTAGTGCCACAGTGTTGAGGATAGACCAGTTAATATTATTAATATTTTTAATATTTTTAACCTCATTTGTGGCCTGGCTATATGTGGTCACACATACAAGTTCGTCAGTCTCATTTTTGTTGTTGTCATGCTCTAGGCGGGCATCCTTGTTGTTGTTGCTAGCACGTTTCAGTGACTTCCGGATGATATGTTCTGGATACTTCTGGTCACAAAAATTGCTCATATGGCAGGTTCTCCCGTAACAGGCGGGAGTGAAAACTCTTGAATCTCAGGAGGCTATTCCTGTCCATTGGCTTGTGGTAAGTGTCAGTCTTAAGGTTCCCGTTCTCATGGATGATGATGACATCTAGAAAAGGGAGAGCATCTCACTCAACAGTGTGTGTGAATTTTAAATAGTCATTCTGATTGTTAAGCCAAGCCATGAAAGACCCGATCAACTCATAGTCTCCGTCCTAGATGAGTAGCACGTCATCAGTTGAACTCTTCCACAATTTAATGATATCTATGTATGAGTTTTGGTCACACAGGATTCTATTTTCTCTAAATGGTGCGCATAGAGGCATGCTATACAAGGGGCAAATGTACTGCCCATAGATGTCCTCTGTAACTGTAGGTATAATGCCCCGTAATATTCAAAGTAATTCCTAGTGAGGGCAAGAGAAATGCTTTCTAAGACAAAATGTTTAGGGGTGTTGTGAGGCCAGGGGGTGAGAAAATAACAGTTCTTTAATCACCCTCAGTGTCGCTGTTTGCAGCAGGCTAGTATCGAGACTTTCTACATCTAGTCCCATCAGGACCTTTCTAGAGGGGTCAAATGTGATATCCAGAATCTACAGCAAGAGGCCCTTTGTATCTCTGATGGAAGTGGTAGTGTCTTCTACCATACATCTCAGAAACCTGTCACTGAATTGAGAGGTTCGCATACTGAATTAATACCAGGCACTATGGGACGCCAGGGACAGGAACAGTCCCTTTATGTATTGTGGGTAGAGTATAAAATACTTGTGTTCGGGGATTATCTGCTACCAAAAAATCTGCGTCTTTGTTAAATATACCAGCCATTTGTATCTCCATCCTCTGTGAGTGCGCGAATCTCAATCCTGAGACAAGCATTTGACTATTTAAGGTTAAATTAATAGGGTTGCCCATTTTAAGGCTAAATTAACATTCAGAGATTATTGCACAAAATATAAAGAATGGGTGCAAGCACACAACCTTGTTGCATCCTTATATCAAGTCTAAAATAATCAGCAAAGATGCTTTTTTAATTGATTCTCCAGTGAATAACCTCCTCCCTATCTCTTGGTGATTTATTCAAGGCAATGCGAAGTTGACTATTAGCAAATGAGCAAGTGGAATGAAACCACCTAATGTTATTTAGAGATTTGGAACGAGGTGACTTAGACAAGATATTGTTGACAGTGGAACATATAAAAAAATAATATTTTATTTCAGTAGATGGTCTAAGAGCCAAACAGTCAAAAAATCATCAAGGCATATACCCATACTTTCTATAAAACAAACACAGGGATCAATCAAATTGTTCTTTTTTATTAAGAAGATTTTATTGAAAACTACATGCAGGCTTAACGAGTATAGGGCTGAAAAGAATACATCTTTAATTTAAGGCCCCAAGTCTTGATAGATTCACTCCAAGGAGTGACAGATCTGGGTTGAGGGACTGAACTAAAAGTGTAATGGATAGGGTGTTATGATCCAAGTTCAAGGATAGAGTGATCAGAAATACAGTCAAACAGGTCTCTTAAAATAAAAAATATAATCAATACATTTTGAACCACCCCTACCAGCAACAGTAGAAATAGTGTTATCTAAGGTCATGAATATTTATGAAGTTTCCATTGATCAAAAAAATAAAAGGGCCTCACCCCAAGGGCCAGGTGGCTGGTAGGATATGTGATTGTTATCACCTAGAGAAAAGGGGTTTTGCTGGGCTAGTTTGGGACTCTTGTAACCATAAAATCACTACCTAAAATTAATGAGAAGTGGACTGTTACACTAAACTTTCTATTCATTACAGTATAATTGGTTATTTGAACTAAATAAATAGCATTAGTGAGATCATTGGAAGAGAAATTGTTGATATAAAAATCAACCAACACCAAAAAAGACCACCTTTCTATGTTATTTTTAACTCTTCACAGTCATAGGATACCCGACTCCAACATGTTAGTCCACCCTTAGCTGTGCCTGAGGTAGAAGGAATAGCTGGAGCAACCTAGAAGGTGGAGTTGAAATGGGCCAAGGGTCTTGGAACAAGATAATGTCATAATGATTAATTATTGAAACTAATTTGGAGGATAATCCTGCAATATTCGATGGGCGTAACTTTACTCCCCCATGACTTGAGAAACACTAGTAAATGTGTTGCTAAGACCATGAACAGGAAATGGAAGTGATGTTCCAGTTGCCAAATAAGAGAAACCAGACTCAGCAAGAACTCAACCATTCTCACCCATACCCCCAAGCATTGCAAATCTATTCTGCATGAGAACATGATGGCCTGTGGTAAAAGCAGATGTTTCATGAAGGAAAAATGAGGAATAAGATTGGGCATATAATGGGCAATAAAGTACCCTAGTGGAAGAGCATCTGATCAAGCACTTCAGTTGTTTTGCGTGATTAAATCTAAAAAAACTAGGTTTCTCAAAACAGCCTGGTTCCTCAAACTATTCACAATGCAATCTTTGTAGCAGTGCCTGAAAGAGGGTACAACCTAAGCGGTGCATCAACAAAAAAATCCTCTTCACGTAACGACAAATCATTATTCACCCTTTTATGTAACCAGTGTTTAACCTTATTCTTAAATTTACTTTTTTTTATTCTGCACTAGCATTGAGATATTGGCATGCATCGGGGTTTAGAGGCAATGTGGGTTAAGCAGAATTTGTATAAGCGTGTAAAGTCATGCAGAGGGTTACAAGACTCACTGATGGAACTATAAAGGAGGATTCAGCACTTGGTGTAACAGGAACAGACTATGAGACTTCTCCCTGCAACCTTGTTTTGGCTAAATCCATCAGGATAATACGTTGCATATTACCAGAAAAGGTTGTGGCAGTGCTGTGAGACACTACAGAACACACAGAAACACTAATAGATACTGAAATAGGCTTTTCAATGTCAGTCTGTCAAAAAGATTAGTAAACCTTGGTTTCATCATAGATTTCATTTTGGTAAATAAATCTTCTAAATTGATTGGTGATTTCGGAGCCATTAGGAGGTTCTCGGGCTCAAGCAACGAAGGGCGGGCTCAAACCTGTAGAGCTGCACCGCCTTATTCACTTTATAAGAAGGGGACAGGCTCAGATATGTCATGTGAAGCACAACTGAAATCCTGAGCATCATCTTTTGTTACCACAGGTACACTACACCACGCACAGCACCTGTCCTACTGTTGGTTGTTTGTAGAGAAGATAAAGGGACAATGGACTCCCCCACAGTTAGACATTTATTAACTGATTGAATATTCTGTAAAGGTTGTCCATACAGCGCTTTCTAAAATGTTAATAATAGTCAAGGTCGGAGAATCTCTATTACCCATGGGAGGATGTACTGCGAGTTTCCTTTTTCCCATTAGAAATATGATAAATTAGGAAGCAAAGACTCGAGGGTGGGCCCAGCCCAGCCTCCTCTGGTCTCTGATGGGCTTCAGATCCGCCCGCCCTTAACCTGGGCGAGTCCCGTACAGTGAGGCAGGTGAGCATCTCTAGCAGCACAGATAGGTAGAGATGCAGCGTCTCCCCCACCAGCAGCAAATGAGTTGTCTTTAGTAGCACAGGTCAGGTTGGAGTTTTCTATTTCCTCCGTCCTGCACCAAGGCATTGTGGGAGATGTAGTCTGCCCCCCCTCCCACCAGCAGCAAATGAGGCATGACCAATCTTACAATCTACAAAGGAAGTCAGAAATGTGCTCCTGTTTTGTTACCCATAGGGTTTGAAAAAATATCAGACTATTTTGAAACTCACAATAAATTCTAGAAGTTTTCCTGAGAAGCTGCACCTCGAGCATATGTAAGCACTTGCTCATTAATAGACATAAGAGGTGTAAATTTCTAAATAGGAAAGTGTGCTGCAAAAGGGCATTTGCAATTGCTTTTTTTCCTTTTATTCTCCAAGAGAAAAAACATAAATCTCATGGAGAAACCCCTTCCTGCACACCCACACGTATTACTGGGTGTTACCATCCTTTGCCCACACCCCCTCCCCCGAAAACGGATTTACTTCTTTCCTAAAAAGCAGTAAATCTGTTACCTTACCCCATGTGGAACTACCTACAAAGTCGTTGCAATTACTCAAAACACGACGTTTGTGAATATTCTTCAACTTTTTAGAGGTTCCTTGCCTTGCAACAACCCTCACTGTGAAGAAATTTACTGAGACATAAAGTGACGTCACACTGATGCAATTTTAATTGCGAGGAAATCAATTTTTGAGTGCGAATTTGTGTTTTAGGAACTTCAAATTTGTATTCATAAACGTTGCTAACTGATCACCGAAGCACCACGTAGGTGCACACACAACATTGAATTCAGGCCAGTAATTTTGTATTGGCAAGAGCCAGTAAGATAGGTCAGCGAATTGATCTCACACTATTGAGATCTCTGTGCGATCTACAAGTCACATATTTGAATTCAGGCAGGGTCGACTTAGCCATTCATCCTTCTAAGACAGATATAGTTTGATTGGGTAGAAATATTCTACATAAAATGTTGTTTTTGGTTCTATTTATGCCTGTGTCCATATCAGAAAAGAGAACAAAACCAGGCAGTCTTCTGACGGTACAAATAAAACGCAAATAATGAGTGTCTGTGTCAGGTGTGCAACCGAAGCAACTGAAATCACAGAAGAATATTCAGACTTCTAGGAAGGCACACACATCTCAAATGGAAGGGACAGCGAGGAAATGCTTTCATGGCCAACATCAATTTACTCAAGGTCATCACTACCTCCAAAGAAGTGCCAGGCAGACACTTGGCTAAGGAAGTAATATATAATGCAGTGAATCACTTAAGTAATGTGAAAACCCTGGGTGAAGGTGACGACTGCTTGCCAGGTAGCGCTGCTGCTCAGTGGAGTGATCAAGGAAGAAATAAAGTGAAAAATGGGAATTATGTTTGCAGGAAGAACTGGACTAAGCACAGTGCGATATACTGGATGGGATTTTCAAAATTTGAAAAACACCATCTGATTTCACTATAGAATGGAAATGTTAAGATATGTGAAAAGATCTTGGCTAACAGACTATAAGCGGTGATGCCATGTATGATACACAAAGTGTGAGTAGGAGCTATAGCCAGAAAAACATGGAGGGCCAGTATGCGAATCCGAACACACCTATTGTGGCAAGTCGAAGATGGAACATATGGAACATACTCAAAAAAATGTACTTCATCCCTATACGCAGATAAAGCATTTGACCATGGCCAATGGGATTATTTTACACCATGGCAGACTTTTAAATTAGACCAAATAAAGAATGCAGTCAGTTAAGTTGTAACTCAGTATTCTGTGTTGATTGTAGAACCTAGACATCAAAATAGGTCCCAATACATAAAGGTATCCAGAAAAGATGCCACGCTCAGCCACTGACCCCGTCCATCAGACTCAACTACCCAGTATGCACAATGGAAATCAATGGGTCAAAATAATAGAGGAGCATTAGATGGGTCTAAGAGAGTTGATGATGCAGCTAACTCAAATTAAATGGCCCCACAACAGATACTGGTGCCCACAAGAGATTTTTAAAATGTGATAAGTAAATGTGCTAAGATAGCGATAATTTATGGGGCTACTTAGTGCTACAGAAGGATGACCCTTCACAGACACTATAAGATTAAAGTTAGTTACAGACCCAATGACAGGGGAATTACTAGATATTAAGGCCCTGATTTCAGGTTGCAGGAGTAGGATGAGGTGCTTAAGGGAATTTCCCTTAGGTGCTGCTCTTATCCATCAATTACATTTACCACAGTTACCATAAAAACACCTCATATTCCGACTTGAGAATGAGGCATAACATGCAGAATCTACATTTCAGTTTTAAATTGTGTTTTTTTCCAACCCTTTGATGCCAGGACAAATATCAGAACTAGGTACCTTATTGACCATGTGGTCTATTCAATGTAAGGATGAGGATCGCAAACCAAAATTACAAAATGGGCCATGAACTAGAAATCTCAAACGAAAAAAGAAAAGGCTGACCAGTTAATCAAGATCATTACAATAGACATCCCATTCTCCTTTGTATAAATAATAAATACAGGCAATAAAACATGCTAATGCAAAATGTATTGCAGTGGTTCCAAGGCGGAGGCATGAAGGAGCTATCATGAGGCACTTTGTTCAGGGTAAAAAAAGCACAATCGAAATAGAAAGTGGAGAGGTAAGACGTTTTCAACCCGGGCCCCATATCCTCCATGTTAATATTTATGTAGCTATGGAAATCCTGCAAGGCTTTTCCCTGAACATTTCCATTTACTACTTATTTGTATTATTTTTAAATGTTTGGGTTTAATGGACCAGATGGGATGGCCAGGCATAGTAACAGTAAAGTATTGAGTCCAATATAAGAAGTGTATAAATATTGACTCTATAGGAAATACTTGTATACATTTTATGTTATAAAGCAAAAATAAAGCATGCTAATTTCAATAATACATGAGTCTAAACATCCTCCCGCATTTATCCTACAGACAGATCTATAGGCTCACGTTACTTTTTCCTAGAGACAGAAACTTACAAGTTCCTAATTGGCTGTCTTGCTTTCATACACATACATGAGTTGGACACACAGCCTTTATGCATCGGGTTGGCAGGCCGAAGCCACAGGTATTTAGGATGATCCGGGTTCGTGAGTTACCCACTCATGATTGTGTATGTGCACCGCAACATGGGCACCTGTTGAAGGCTAACACAAGCCTTCTTAGCATGTTAGTGGAGGGAATAAGGCAACACTGTCTGCTTGCGGTGTGTGGAGAAACTATGCGCCCCTGGATCACTAGAATGATACTGACTGCTAAGTGACTGTGCTGTACTATAATATGTAATACTAGTCACGCGTTCGGTGCTTGAACACTCATGGAATTGTCGATGATACCTCATAGCATACATGCTGTTTGAGATGGACGAATCGGGGCACGCAGAGTTACACGGAAAAGAATATTGTATGGAAGCGCGCGATGTAACTTGTTATAAAGTTGGCTAATTGGAATTTGAGAATTGGATATGGATAAAAAGACCTGAGTCTAAATGGTAGCTTGCCTAGTGATATTGCTGGCAGTTGCTATAAAACCCTACTGTATTGTTGTACTCTTAGTACATCATGCTGCTCACCTATTGCTGCTCTACTAAGACACCATCTCAAAGGGTTCTTGTAAAGGAATCTGTAGGTAGGAATCAATTTGGAATCATATAGGAATTACTAGGCGGATAATGTGCACGAACGTCTTTCTCCATGTTGAATGCTGCATTCAAGGGTGGGTATGCATGTGGAAGGGAGAGGGTGAATTGAGGATGGAGATGGTGGGCAGCAGGGACAGGCAAGAGGGGTGTGATCAGGAGGCAAAAGTGGGGAAGCAAGTTGCAACTGTGTGTATTGTTGAGCGAGGGCTATTGACTTCAGGAAGCGTGCCATGGTGCCGTGATGTTTCTACTGAATCTAGTTGGGGAATATGTGTTCTTAGACACTACATTTAGCACAATCAGCAGAAAAAAACAGGGGATTACCCTCTAGATTAAAAAAAAATATCTGAGAATCCCTACAGTTTTTAAGAAGCAACTGGACCAAACATAATTTGCCTTCTTAGCAGTTATGATATGTCCACACAATTCTACCAGCTGGATCAGTGGAAATCATTTTGGAATTTGTCCACTGAACTTTTCACTAGGGAGAGACTCGAAAGATGAAGGAAGTATGGAGAAACAAAGGAAGGGGAATGGAGAGGAAGAGGCAAAGACAGACTGGGGGAGCGATAGCAAGGCACTGAGTGAAAATAAAAAGGAGTAAGCGAGAAGTTAGCCAGGGATAATCTTGTGATGGATAAGAGCAACATTTAAGGGAAAATTCAGATGTAAATCTAAGGCCACTTATGAAGGGCCTTACACCCTAAAAGGCAGAGTGGTCAGTGAAACAGAGTAGCCACATTGTGGTCTGAGGAGCACACTCAAGAGAAATACTACAATGGGAGTGGAGTTTTGCAGATGGGCGAGAGAAAAGAAAGCAAATCTCTGAGAAAAAGAAGATCCACAAAGGCCCCTGACCAATAAATTATAAATGCACTAAGAGTAGCTGAAAGTACAGCAAAGAAGGGCAACCCAAATGAATGTTGCTCGAACCTATTGTGATATTGGGCTTCTGTAGAGTTCTCTTTCACAGTCTATGGAAGTGCCGTCTGGGGCGCAGGCCTTCGATGGGATTTTCCTGTCCAGTCACAACTCCTATAGGATAAATAGACATTGTCAATGTGTTGGGGCACTGCCTGGCACATACTGGCACAGAATTTCAATGATGGCCTGTCTGGGCTTCGCAGGTCAGTTCTCATTGATATGCAGCCAAGGATCTTACCTTTCTCAACTGTGCAAGAGAACCAAAGAGTATCCATGGGAGTGGTGCTGCTGCCAAAGAGTATGCTTTCCCCCAGAATATTGCACCCAAGGGTCACCACATACAGGAGGTGAGGGGCAGACAACCTTCTAGCAGCACCTGTGAGTGACTGAAGACACTACAGTCTCTGCAGTTATTCAGACCCGACTGTGGTCCCATCCAAGCTGGATCATGGGAATGTCCTCGTTGGTTTACCAGAAATTTGACTTGCTCCTCTCATTGGGGTACTTCATGCAGCAGCCTGTCCGGTTGCACAATGACAGATCTGACCACATCTCCACCACATTTCCTTCAGTGAGGCTCGTCAATGCCATATGCATCTACAAATCTGCTCACCTGTTACAGGGGTCTTCAATATGTATTTGCTCCTCTCCATTGCTGAGACGCTGACAATCTTTGAATGGCAGAGGTGTCCCAATAGTACAAAGATGCTGCGCCCAGTATTACTTCATTTGGTACTGTTGGAAAGTCATCCTTTTGCCCTGTTCACCCCCATGTTTTGCTGAATGATACCGTTGGTAACTGACTCTGACTGTACCCTGGGCTCTGCTAACCAGGCCCAGGGCCAGTGCCACTTACAATTGGCAATGACAGACCCTAAGGGTCCCTAGTAGATGATAGGGCCAGGAGGTGCAATCTACCTATAAGTCCTTAGCATGTCATAGGGCATGGAGGTTTAAAGGCACAGCAGATTTTCTGCACTTGCATGTGTTCACTGCTGTGCGCTTGCTGTCCTTCTAAAGGCAGCCCTGCCTTGCAGGCTGTCTTTAAAGGTAAATTCTCACAATTGGTATTGAAAGACCCTATAAGTCCCTCGTAAGTTATAGGGCTAGGGGGCTCAAACTACCTATAAGTCCCTAGTATATAATAGGGCATGGAATTTTAGAGGCCCAGTAGATATCTTGCACTTGTATGTGTGCACTGCTGCACGCCTGCTGTCATTTGAAAGGCTATAAAAGAATCTGAAAAAGGTTATGAAAAGGTAACCATAATCAGTCAAACAATATGTATTGCAAAAACATCTTTTACAAAAAAACAGACGGCGAGCGAAGCATATGTATGCTCGATACATCAGGCAGCGCTAGAGAAAAATTATTTCGAATTTCCAATGAGCCGGTCTCTACGGTCGCACCAGATCCCATGTGAGGGCCTTGATTTACCCATATGGTCCTTCATCACTCTTAATGCCGGATTCCTGATTTTTGCCAAAAACTATCGATGCGGTCTCCTTACTTTGGCTACAACTGAATACATTCTTGATTTAGAACGTTTTTGATGCAGAAGATGCAAATGCTTTCTATTGGATACTCAGATATTTGTGTTGTTTGTCCTGATGATGACCATAACAAATTAGTCTGGTCGAAACGCTGTTGACGCTTGTCTTTGGCATGTATTGAAGAGGAAGCATTCATTGCAACTTCCGTTCTTGTGATTCGTCGGACCAGTTTCTATGTTAATTCACTTGCCGCTGCCATTGTTTCACTGTTTACTCTGTTAATTGTGTCCTTTATAATATCTGTTGTGTAACTGTATGAGCACCTTTTTTATCCATTGTCTTACTGTCATTTTATATACATTTTTTAGTAAAAGATGTTTTTGCAATACATATTGTTTGATTGATTATGGGTACCTTTTCATAACCTTTTCCCGATCCTTTTATGACTTGTGTTCTATATATATTGTTTCCAATTTGTTCTCTTCTATATTCATAACAAATGCTGTTTCTTTTTATGCAATTTTTTGCTTGAACCATTGTTATTATTATAATCTTTATTTACCAAAGGTTCGGGCAATACGGCTGCCCCTGTTTGATCTAACCATCGTATGAAAGGGAGCCTTGCTTTGCAAACTGTCTTTAAAAGTAAATTGTATGCAAATTTTACTTTGGTGGTATGAGCACTTTAAGAATAATAATCTATCTTATTTTAACATATTAGGCACCACCAAGGTCTCCCCTATGTGTCCCAGGGGTGGGGGCAGGGGGCATGTAACTATAGGCAGGGACCTTATAAAAGATGTTTTATATATGCCCTGGTGAAGAAAAACTGCAGAGGTAAGGCGGAAGAGAGCTAATGTAAATGAGCCACACTGTGGGTTGGTTTAGCCAGCTCTTACTCCTCTGGATAAAAATCATCCATGTTGGATTTTGGAAGTGCAGTGCTTTGTGGGTCAAGAAGATGCCACACTTTGGAGGAAGTTGTCATGCTTTTGGGTGGCACCCAGCGTCTCATTAAATAGAGGTGCCCCCCTGCTTGTAGCCCCAGAGCACTGAATAAATATGTGAGAGCTGCATAGTCTCTCAGATCTGCTTCGTGAAACTACAAGGAGAAGAAGGACTTCCCTGCTGGAATCTGGATTTGCACCTAAAGGCCTGCACTCTGACTGACTGCTCCTGCTGCACAATCTGGAACTTCAGCTGTGGGGACTGTACCTTGCTTCAAGAAGGATTAAGGAGTGGACTCCCTGCAAGCTACAGGTTAACAGAGCCCACCTGCATCATTTCCACCGAGAGTCCCCATCCTGGAGTTCATCCAGTGGACTGTTAAGGATTAGGCAAGGTACATTGTGGGAATTGTAGTCCAGACATCCCAGAGACCTTTTATGAGATGCCAGACCTTTGGGTTGGTGTTTTGGACACTTTGAACCTACAAAGGAGACCTTCAGGAAGCACCATTTGAAAATTGGAGAACTTTGAGGAACTTTTGTGAAAAAGCTGCATAAGTTGACCGATCTGACGTCGAGAGTCAAGCTGACTACCTTCAACTGCGACCCGGCCTGGATTTCAGGTTCGTCCTGCTGAAGCTCCGAGCTCCAGACTTCCAGTATTTGACCGGGGTCTCGCAGAAAGTCAAGCCGGCAAACCCTCTCTGAATCTGGCCTGCTGTGGAGGGTCAATCGACGGCGAAAGAAAAATATCCAGAGAAGTTTTTAAGTGTGAAGGTAAAATTTTGACCGAGGTCTCCGCTTAATGTATCCGACAAGGGCTCCTTCGCGGTTGGCCTCAAACTTTGACTTTATCCTTGTCAAGAGTGGCGTTATATGTTTTTAAGCGCTATAAAGTGGTTAATCTTTCAAAATTCATATCTCCGGTTCTCTGCATTTGACTTTTGCCATTTTGGTGTCTTTTTTTAAAGATAAAAATATTTCCTATTGTTATAAGTTGGTGTGGGATTTTTCTTGTGTGCTGTGTCCTACTTATTTGATGTATTGGTCTTTTTAAGTGCTTTACATACCTGTCCCCTAAGTTAGGCCTGACTGCTCGTTGTCAGCTACCAGGGGTTGAGCAACAACTAATTTACTGAGACCTTTACTGGACCTTATACTGGGTTGGTGGCCTTATTGCCAGTGGTAAGTGCATACTTACCCCCTACCAATACCCCACTTTCCAACAGGCACTTAATATTGTGAAGCACACTGATACTCAAAACCTATTGTCCTTGCCCTATGGAATAACTGATAACAATTGACAGTGCCTCTGTTTTGCAAAAAAGCCACTTTTTCTGGAGTCTTCATGAAAACATCCAAATTGTCCTATTGTCCTAGGCTCCTAAGGAGCTCATTCCAGAATCCCCAGGTTTAAGAAGGGCACACTCTGACATAATTCTTCTCTGGCCATGCCCTCAGAATTTGGAATTCCCTCCCTCTGAGGTTTCCCTGGCTGCTTCCTACTTAGTATTAAATAATAGCACTAGTCAGTGGTCGCCTCTCCACTAGGATGTCCTCGGGCCTGGTGTAACTGCGCTACCTGGTTTCCTCTCCTGGCCTCCCCACGCTTCTGACTAAGCTTCTCCTCCTCCTACGTCTCTCTCTACATTATTTCCATGTGTTTCCTTTGAAATGCTGATTTGATTCCTATCTTGCAATCCAGGATCATTAACTCTTCCATACTTCTACGTCAGGATGACAGTATAATTGCATACTACCACTGCATTAGGATTGCACCCCAGGACATTAATTGCCTCGCTGTACTTCTGTATCATAAAGACACTGTCATTTCCTGCTATGATCATTCTTATTAATGTCTTGTATTTTCCTCTCTAGGTGGTAGTTTTTCCACACTATCGTTTGTGTCTGTTTTTTGTTTTGTTCCTCGCCATGCTGTTCTTTTCTGTATAGCACTCTGATGCTCTCTGCCCTGGCTTACGCCTAACAACCTAAATAAATAAGTTAAAAAAACTGTATCTCATATCTCATAAAGAATAGACCGATGAGACCTTCTCGGCGCTGTATCTCAGGTGCTACTTTCAGGGGGAGGACTTTAACGAAAGATTTTGATGGATGATTGATGTCATGTGCTTTGTAGTCTCTTAGGTTGAAATGTTTGTAGAGCGGTATTAATGTAAAGTCAAGATATTAGCACTCACTGTTTTTGGTTCCATGTGAAAGCACAGACTGCAAAAACATCTTTTAGAAAAATGACTGATTCCAAAGTATTAATTGATAAATTCTTTACTTTGCATAATCATGTTCCTTGAAAAATGTTGCCCTACATTTAATGCCAAATTCCAGCCCAACTCCCGCTTAGTTTAGGACTGGCTTCAATTACTATTCAAAGACCAGTTCTGGGATATTTGCTTTGGAGCAACTGCTTTATATATTGAAAATGTTCCTTTATAAGGTCGCGTACCTCCAAAGCATAGGGTGGTGTACTTTATTCGTTATAATACGTGAGCCCAGAGCCTCAGCCACTTTCTTAAAGGAATTGTTACCTTCCCAATACGGTGCCAGGTATCCTGGTGACATGTTTGTCTTCTTCAGCCAGCGCTTCTTTTCTGTATCTCCTTGGTCTATGATTGCTAGTTCTCTGAACCTCCTAGAGCTGTGAGTAGCTGTTCCACTCCTGGGGCAGCGAGTGCTTTTTCTCTGTATCCCCTGGGGCCACACATGGTCGTTCTCTGAATCCCATGGGGCTGCAAGTGCTTGTTCTCTGCATCCCCTGGGGTTCTGAGTGTTGCTCTGCATACCCTAAGCTCGCAGTGTTTTATGCATTTCATTTTTTAAAGATGACAGCTTTGTTTGATAATTGGATGAATGAGAAGGTTAGTGTACAGATTCAGGGGCTGATCACTGCGCTATTACGCAAACCATCACCAGCAGAGCGCGCCTGTAGAAAACCCCATAAGGTGAAACTTCTCAGTCCTGTCATTTGTACATTCCAGGAGAAAACTCTCAACAGCTTCGTGTCGAAGAGTGTTCCACCTCGAGAGAAGCCGAGCATTGTGGTCGATAGTACTCAGTCTGATTAGCCACTGCCGAGGAAGGAGACGCCTACCAGGAGAACTGTAAGTACTCACGGCCACTGCAAAGCACCGTAGCAGAGCCACAACATCAGGGATGTAGAGTTTCACAGCTGAACTTCCAGAGCTCAGGGCCGTCACAGACAGGGCCGGACTAAGACATAAAATAGGCCCTGGCACCAAAATAAAAGTGGCCCCCCCATTACCGAATCAGGTAGCTAAAAAGCGGCCCACCATTGCACATCAGGCCAGTTTTGAACTTGTAAAGACATGCTGTGTGAGTATTTTGCAAAGCATGGGAGGCTGCATACATCTGTGTTTGTTGCAGGCAACATTTGTGGTACCATCAGGGAAATCAAAGGTAAAAACCGGCCCACTTGGCCATAAAACATGCTCACGAGCTGCTAAAACAAGCATTGACATAGCCAATAGGTCTCGTCTTTGGGGCCTTATAAGTGTTTAGGCAGAGCTATTGACTTTGCCAATGTGTTTAATGTTGGTGGAGTGGTGGTGGTGGAGTAATGGTGGTAGAGTGGTGGTGGAGTGGTGGTGGAGGAGTGGTGGTGTTGTGATGCTGAGGTGGTGGTGGAGTGATGGTGGAGTGGTGTTGTGGTGGAGTGGTGGTGGAGTGATGGTGGAGTGATGGTGGAGTGGTGGTGGAGTGGTGGTGGAGTGGTTCTGAGGTGGTGGTGTTGTGATGCTGAGGTGGTGGTGTTGTGATGCTGAGGCGGTGGAGTGGTGGAGTGGTGGTGTTGTGATGCTGAGGTGGTGGAGTGGTGGTGGAGTGATGCTGAGGTAGTGGAGTGGTGGTGTTGTGATGCTGAGGTGGTGGTGGAGTGATGGTGGAGTGGTGGTGTGATGCTGAGGTGGTGGAGTGGTGGTGTTGTGATGCTGAGGTGGTGGTGGAGTGATGGTGGAGTGGTGGTGTTGTGATGCTGAGGTGGTGGAGTGGTGGTGTTGTGATGCTGAGGTGGTGGTGTTGTGATGCTGAGGTGGTGGAATGTTGGTGTTGTGATGCTGAGGTGGTGGTGTTGTGATGCTGAGGTGGTGGTGTTGTGATGCTGAGGTGGTGTTGTGATGCTGAGGTGGTGGAGTGGTGGTGTTGTGATGCTGTGGTGGTGGTGGAGTGGTGGTGTTGTGGTGGTGGAGTGCTGGTGGAGTGGTGGTGTTGTGATGCTGAGGTGGTGGAGTGGTGGTGTTGTGATGCTGAGGTGGTGGAGTGGTGCTGAGGTGGTGGTGTTGTGATGCTGAGGTGGTGGAGTGGTGGTGTTGTGATGCTGAGGTGGTGGTGTTGTGATGCTGAGGTGGTGGAGTGGTGGTGTTGTGATGCTGAGGTGGTGGTGTTGTGATGCTGAGGTGGTGGAGTGGTGGTGGAGTGATGGTGGAGTGGTGTTGTGATGCTGAGGTGGTGGAGTGGTGGTGGAGTGATGCTGAGGTGGAGGAGTGGTGGTGGAGTGATGCTGAGGTGGTGGAGTGGTGGTGTTGTGATGCTGAGGTGGTGGTGTTGTGATGCTGAGGTGGTGGTGTGGTGATGCTCAGGTGGTGGAGTGGTGGTGTTGTGGTGGTGTTGTGATGCTGTGGTGGTGGAGTGATGCTGAGGTGGTGGAGTGGTGGTGGAGTGGTGCTGTGGTGGTGGAGTGGTGGTGTTGTGATGCTGAGGTGGTGGAGTGGTGGTGGAGTGGTGGAGGAGTGCGGAGGTGGTGGAGTGGTGCGGAGGTGGTGGGGTGGTGCGGAGGTGGTGGAGTGGTGCGGAGGTGGTGGAGTGGTGCGGAGGTGGTGGAGTGGTGCTGAGGTGATGGAGTGGTGCTGAGGTGGTGGAGTGGTGCTGTTGTGATGCTGAGTGGTGGAGTGGTGGTGGAGTGATGGTGGAGTGGTTGTGTTGTGATGCTGAGGTGGTGGAGTGGTGGTGGAGTGATGCTGAGGTGGAGGAGTGGTGGTGGAGGGATGCTGAGGTGGTGGAGTGGTGTTGTGATGCTGAGGTGGTGGAGTGGTGCTGAGGTGGTGGTGTTGTGATGCTGAGGTGGTGGAGTGGGGGTGTTGTGATTCTGAGGTGGTGGAGTGGTGGTGTTGTGATGCTGAGGTGGTGGAGTGGTGGTGTTGTGATGCTGAGGTGGTGGAGTGATGCTGAGGTGGTGGAGTGGTGGTGGAGTGGTGCTGAGGTGATGTTGTGATGCTGAGGTGGTGGAGTGGTGGTGGAGGGGTGCGGAGGTGGTGGAGTGGTGCGGAGGTGGTGGAGTGGTGCTGAGGTGGTGGAGTGGTGCTGTTGTGATGCTGAGTGGTGGAGTGGTGGTGCAGATATGTGTATTGTGGCTACCACCAAGCGCCTGTGCCAAGGTATATTTGCAGATTCCTTTGATGATATAACTTTCCTTGCAAAGCTACCAAATAACTTTTTGAAGTTGAAAGAGGCGCAGGTTGACATCATGCCAAGAACAGTCTCGAAGTGTCTGTTAAAACTTTCAACGTGAAAAAACAACAAAATGCCCATGTTTTCCTCCAATGCCCTGCATCAAAAGGGTCACAACAGAAGCATGGCAGACGTTTCTGTGGTGGGGGAGAGGGAGGGGCATTGAAGCGAGGCGCGCACGCTTGGCCGAGCGAGAGGAATGCCACATGGCCCTCAGCTCGTGCATGTGCGCTCCCTTTGCATTAAAGCCAGAAAACTACATTAAGTGACAGTAAATGGGCTTTAAAAGGGCTGTTATTACAAGATGCAAGGGGATGCTTATGTTTATTGGCAGAGGTTAGCAGAGGGCTCCTGTATAATATCTGGTAGAACACGCTGTACAAATAAAGAAACTTTCATTAAAGCGCAAAGATTGAGTGATATCCGTCGAGGGGCTGCGCGTTATTGAAAGATGCAAGGGGCTGTTACTACACATATAAGCATAACTAGATTATTTATAAATTGCCCGTCCTCCTCCTATGTCCGCAGAGGCAGCGTGTTTTGGACACAATGTGTCTTTAATGCATTGTTAAGCAGTCTCTGCGGACATAGGAGGAGGGTGGGCACTTCATCAATAATCTTACAACTAACAGGAAAGATTGTGCTGTTTCACTTTTAAGAACAAATGAAAAAGCTTTGTAATAATGCATTTCATGTCAGTACATGGAATGCATTTTTACGAAGCTTTTCATTTGTACATAAAAAGCCAAGCAGCAATCCTTCCTGTTAGTTTATGTTTATAAAAACAAGCGCTCGCTCTGTGGTGGGGGAGGGGCAGAGCGAGGCGCTTGGGAGAGCGTGACAGGAAAGGCAGATGGCCTGGAGCATGCGAGGAAAGCGCGTTATTGTGCGCGTTCTCGCATGCTCTAGGCCAGCCAAAAGTTGTGGTCGCATTTCTGAAGCCCACACTACAAAATGTCTCGCCCAGACCAGCGCAAGCGCTGGCTCAGGACGAGACCTAAAAACGGCCCACACACTGGTCTGCGAGACTCGCCCATCGGGCGCTGCCTGATTGCCCTACAGGCCAGTCCAACCCTCTTCAAAGATGCAGAGAAATAAAGAAGGTTCAAGCTGAGTTTACAGAGGGCAGTGTGCGGTGGAGACAGACCACGAAAGACCCTGTATGGAGACAGCCCCCGTTGTGATGTTGTTAAACTCCACCCCTCCCCCAGCTCGCTGCTGCGGCAGGTTCAGTTGTGGTCTCTCTCCGTGTTATCCCGGTTTCCCTCTGGATAGTTCCTCTCCGTGCCTTTCTTACAGCTACATTTCTTGTTTTTTGGCATCTTTCCATGCAGAACCTTAGATATCCTATCCTTCTTTTGATCTTCCGTCTTCTGTACAGTAATGTTCTCAAAGGTCTTCAGATGAATGGTAAAGCGCTCTAATGCTGCCTGGCTCAGCGGCGCTATAGAATAATATAAACGAATACATTAAATAGGGCTTTAACAGACACAGTGATCCACATATGCAGTGCTTACAGAGCTCAGGGTCTTCACAGACATAGATCTTTACCCAGAGCTTCAAGCAGTAGTTCACAGCTGAGCTTCCAGAGCACTGGCCCTTCACAGAGACAGATTAACCCAGGCCTTTCAGAGCTCAGGATTATCACAGATACAGGGATACAGAGCTTCATCCAGAGTCTCGCCACTGAGCTTCAAGAGCCCTGGCCTTCATTGATACAAAAGAAAGAGATTCTCCTGGAAATTCACCCAGAGCTTCCAGAGCCCAGGGGTATGACCGATACTGGGATAGAGGTTCACCCAGAGCTTCACTAGACCTTTCAGAGTTCGGGATTATCACAGATACAGGGATACAGAGCTTCATCCAGAGTCTCGCCACTGAGCTTCCACAGTCCAGGACCTTCAAGATACAAAAAGAAAGCGATTCACCTGAAATTTCACCCAGAGCTTCCAGAGCTCAAGCACATGACATATACAGTGTTAGAGATTCACCCAGAACTTTATTAGAGCTTTCAGGCCTTATGATCATCACAGATATAGGGACAGAGAGCTTTATCCAGAGCGTCACCACTGAGCTTCAAGAGCCCTGGCCTTCATCGATACAGAAGAAAGAGATTCTCCTGGAACTTCACCGAGAGCTTCCAGGGCTCAGGACCATCAAAGATACAGTGATAGAGATTCACCAAGAATGTCACTGGAGCTTTCAGAGCTTATTATCATCACAGATACAGGGCTACAGAACTTCATCCAGAGTTTCACCAATGAGCTTCTAGACTCCAGGGCCTTTACAGGTACAGAGATACACCAGGAACTTCACCCGGACCTCCCAGAGCTCAGGGCCATCACGGAGGCAGTGATAGAGAGTCATCCGGGACTTCACTACAGCTTTTACTGCTTATGATCATCACAGGGAGAGAGAGATTATTAACACATACATTTGTGAGCTCGGCTACACTACACATACATACACACAGGAGATACAAGTAACACATTTTCAAGACAATTACTGTATTGTAACTATTGTAACTTTAAGTAAAGTGCCACACAACAAAAAATCCATGCGCTCACAGCACAGACTTCTAGGATGGTAATGTGGGATGGGGCACATCATACACACACCTCAAGCAGCTACACAAATATATAGTTACTGAAAATAAGTGTGACCCAATAAGATGTTATTAGAGCACGTTTACTAATAAATGCAGATTCAGGTATTTATTACTCTGGTTACGACATGCCCATAGACGCAGATGCACAGAGTGTAATGGCATTTATTACCATTGTTGAGGGTGGGAAAGGCATGATGCCCCATTTGAGGCCTATTTATTCTTCAGTTTCAATCCATTCTTACTTGAGGAACCCAAAGATCTGTCCATCTACTATAACACTTCCATACCTCTTACCCAGATACTGATTGCATGGACGGTCATATAAACCTCTGCGTTTACTACCAGCATTTTCTATAAGTACTCTCACAAAATACTCAAAGATTGAATTGCTATTTCTCTTCTATTGGGACAAAACAGGGGTAGGAAAAGCTAAACATGCAGCAAGAAGACCATGAAGAAAGGGCCCCTAACTCTCTGATAACATTAAGATTCTCCCACTGAGTCTCCCTTCCTTAACACAAATCGCATGCCATTAAATTGTGTTCAAGCTACACAGCAGGCACAGGCAACAGTAGTGTGCACATATCATTCAACCTTCAGTCTCTTCACAAAGCTTCTTGCCACTTCTGGATCTGTAAAAATGAATATTTTAGCAACAGGAGTCACTCGTAATTTGTCCGGATTCTACATTAAGGCCCATTGGCAGTAGGTATTTTCTTGTATCTGCCAATTTATGCCATCTCTCTTGCATCACTGAACTGACATCTGGGAACTGGAGGAATCTTCTATTCTCATATTTTCCATTCTGTTTTAAAGACGCTGCAGTTTTCAGGACTGGTTCCCACCACTACACATCCGATAAAACCACCATGATTGTGCCCCACAGGAGGAGTCTGTCAATCCTTGTGTTAGGGGTAGGTGATGAGTTCTTTTCCTGCAGGCTGCCAACCCCCCCCACCACGCACGGCCTTCTGCCATGTCCAGTTTGGGGTTTGCCGCAGAGCCTGGCCTGCAGCCAACTCCACACAGGAGGTCAAGACCCTGTTGCTGGCCAACCCCCATGGTCTTGCAGTGCCCCAAGGCCCTGCCCCGTTTTTTTTTTCACGGCATTGCAATACTACCGGAAGCCGCGCTGAATGGCTTGGTAGTACTGTGATACTGCAGCGCAGCAGAAAAAATATTTTTAATTTAACTACAAGGGGACCCCTTTCTCACAAGGGCCAGGGGCCCTGTCAGGATATTTCTTGTTTGCCTCAGAATTTCTCATTTTTATTTGTTTTTCACAACATGAGGACTGAGCCCGAGTCATAAAATGGCATCCGCAACTTTCTTTTCATGTTGCATCCAGCCAGTCAGATCACATGTTTAGTCCTTGCGGTACTTCGGTAGCATCAAGGGGTACCTCTCCAGCCAATCAGATTGCATATTTTAGCTTGCAGTAGTGAAGTACTCCACAGAAGTACTGCGTCTCTATAAATACATACATTTTAACCTTTATTTCTCAAGAACTAAGTGAACAGATTTGCACCAAATCACACAAGCACACTTTCTTGATCAAGATCTAGCTTTATGCTAAATTGGTGTGATTTTGTTAAGCCATTTTTGGTGTATCGCGATTTAATTTTCCTGTGGAAAATTGTTTTGGGAAAATGTGTTTTGTGAACCCCCCCCCTTTTTTCTTTGCCCCCACTTGATGGATCACTCTGAAACTTTTCAGGAAGATGCTAAGTTGGCTTAACATTTTTTGTGAAACCTTTCATGAAGGTTCGCCAAAGGGCGCCAAAGTTATTAGCAAACCAAAAAATCTATTTCCTATAGAAACATGATCCTAACTTTGACTACACAGTGGCGTCCAACCTTGAGCCAATCAGTTTAATCTTGTGGGCTATTTGATTTGCTAACAGCGTTGACGATTTCCCCCTTGGAGCGTGTCTTAAAGGAAGAACTACTGGACTCCAGAGTAAACGTCTGGATGTACCATTTAAATTCACTGCATCCACAAGGACTTATCATAACTGACCACAGCATCTGATTACTGCATATTTAGAGAGATCTTCAGACTGCATTGATTCTAAAATCAAAATGGAATCTTCACTGGTGATGCTTTTTGAAAATCCAGCAGTGTCAGCTGTGCAGCCACTGGGCACACAATCTTGTACTACCTGAGGAAGGCAGAAGCCGAAACATTGTAGTGGAAATACATTTCTATTCTTTGGTGAGTTCATCTGTTTTGAGTCACTTCTTTCTTGCATATGACCTTAAGAGTTAATTTGAGTAGCGCTACACGCCACGTTCTTGCAAGTCTAATGGCCTATAACAATCTTACCCAACCCGGGGCAGCCAGCAAGTTCATGAAGTTCATTAGCGCCTTGAGACCCTCACGGGTGAGTAGTTCGCGCTTTATAAGATTACTGATTGATGGATTGATTTATTTATTGAGTTTTATATAGCGCTAGCAAGACCCGGAGGTATCAGAGCGCTTTACATGAGGAAGAAAACACAGTTTAAGAACATGGTTACAAAGTTACATCAGTTATTGGAGCGTAGTTACAGGAATTACATGAGTACAAAAGCATAGCATAAACATGAGGAAAAAAAAATAGGCAAGGGGAGAGAAGAATAGGGGAGAGAGGGAAGGAATAGGGGAGGTAGAGGAGAATAATGGAGGGAGGAGGAGGGGTAGGGTATAGGAGGCACAACGGGGAGACGAGGAAAAACAGTGTCCGACATCCGGCTGGGTAGGTGACGGCCGAGGGGTGAACCAGAGCCAAACTCCTCTATAGCTGCATGGGACAGCTCCACCGGCCATCGGCCAGAGGTTGCTCGGGCACCGCAGTACATACAGAAAGGTTATAGTTTCCGCCTAGGGGGGCAAAGTCCAAAAAGTTCCATCGAGTGCGCCGGTCACGGTGTACGGTGCTGTGCTCCCAGCGGTAATGGGGTAAAAACCCAGGCCTCTGCTGTGTGAGACTCCCTTGTCGCTGTGGACTCTCTCAGAGGGGTCTCTGAGACTCCAGGACATAAATGCTGGATCCCTCGCCAACAAGGGGAGAGAGTGCTTTGGAAAGGGGCCAACTCATGGTGGCCATTATTAGAAAATTGGTGTGTCATATTAATGCTTACAAGGCGGAGGGGCATCGTCCATCGCAGTGCGGTAATCACAGGCGTCCAAGAAGTGGGTCGATAGAGACATTATTGGAGCAGTCGAGGGGCCGCCATTTTGAGGAGGACAGAGCAGAGGACAAGATGCCGGCGGTAGCAACAGGGCACGGCAATCAAAGCAATCAGGGCCATGCCATTTTAAAGCTTACAAGGCCGAGGAAAGTGCTTTACATAAGGAAACAGTGTGTTACAAATTACAGAGATTTCACATTAAATGACAGAATGAATACATATTCAATACAGGAGTTATTAGCGAAAACGAGAGTCAGGATCCAAACAGATCAGGGAGAGTTGGGAGTCCAAAGGAAGGAGACAGCAGCGGAGGAGAAGACGAGACAAATGTCCGAAGACCGGCTGGGTAGGTGACGGCCAAAGCGGTGTGACAGAGCCAGTCTCTCCTATAGCTGTCGGAGCAGCTCCACCCGGGATCGGCCATGCGGTTGATTGATTGATGAATGAATGAGGAATGATGTGGGGGGCTGCAGTGTCTTGTAGTCTCCTCTGGCTGATGCTTTGATACCACCTCAGTCTCCACATGGCCTTTGATGGTGCTGGACGTCTCCTCCACATCTTACTTGGCTTTTGATAAGTGTTACCATGGGTGGTGGTCTCTAGGTCAGGTCTGTCTTGCTTTATCCTTTGTGAGGGACAATCTTGGCACGATGTTCCAGGGTGACTGCCCTAAATTTACAGTGGCCCCACCTGACATACGGCGGTATCCAACTTACTCCAGCAAGGGCGATGGCCCTAAACTTTACTGTGGCCCCCACCTGGCATACCGGGGTTGCTGACTTTCACCAGCAAGGGCAATGTCCCTAAACGTCACGTTGGCCCCCGCATGGCATGTGACTTTTCACAAGAGTGACAGATGGCCTACACTCTGTCAACCGTGCCGACCACACCGGACATCTCACACTTCTCTCACCGAGATCCATTAGATAGGATCTCCACTTGGCATTGCCCCCTCCAGACAGTCTCCTCCTCCTCATAGGGTTTACTGGTTTTGGTAGGGAGAAGGCTGGTACTCCAGGCTCAGGGCAAGTGGTCTTGACTGCCTAGATGATGGCCCCTCACCTAGGAGGGAGAGTAGCAGACTTTAGTCCCCAGTTCTGGTTGCAGCAACTCAAAGCCTTGGGCATCTTCTTTCCTTCTTTCTATTCTGATGAGCAGCTTGTGGGTCTCATGCACCAGCTTTTCTAGTCCTTATCCAGACTTAGATGCGATTTAGGGTCTGGTAATATTCATGTTGTGGCTGTTGCATCCTGTGAAGTGCCTACTTCACTGCGTTGTCCTTTGCCATAGGGATGGTCTGCCACAGCAGGCGCATCTGCAATTCCAATTGATCCACAGGCCGAGAAAGTACCTGGGGAGCACACCTGGCTGTCTGCCTCCACTCAAATATTCTTCACAATGGTTCAAAGGCCTAAGACTTCTCCTCTACTATGATATCCTGGTCCTACAGTGCCAACCTTTTCAGACCCACTATCTAACATTCAGCCCATGTCCCACTGACCAGTAACTCTTCCTTGAATCAAGCAGACCTTTGTTGTGCACAGAGGATGCTCTGCTCCCCTTCCTCCTTCTTCCCACCTGAGCCCTCAGGAATGTCAGCAATCCACAACTCCTGTCTGGGGTTGCAGTTCTCACCTTTACTTAGTCTTTCCAGGCCCAAGGCTTTCAGAATGGAATCAACAGTTATCCATGTTAAGTACCACTCATAAGCACACATACAACACAGCATGCACATGCAAGTATCACCTGCTGCCCAGTGCTACATACAGTCATCATATAGGCCAAGGGTGAGTTAATAACACAACAGCTGAACTTTAAATAAGCGGCCAGAAGCACCACTCCATTGGCACTGGTAAAAAGGCCTTTTGACACCACTGACTCTTATGAAACACAAAATGGGTATGCTGCCACCACCACACTTGTATCACTTAATTACTGGTAAGGGTGGTAGCCCACTACTACGATGAGGACAGCACTTGATGCACCCCTTCCAGTCTAACGAGACCCCATTACCATGAGACAGGGCTAGGTCATGGTGCACACACATGATGTGTGTTCACCCATGGCAATAAATCAATTAGAGGCTCAGATGTCCATGCAGCTGGGGCACTCAGGACAGGGGTACATCTCCACCAACACTGTTGAATTAACTTTAATACTGTTTCCTGTGAAACAGGATAGATGTTTTCCTTTAAAAAAATTAAAAGGATGTGAAAGTTACAATTTTAATGTGAAAATACACAATCAGAACACTTTGTGAAATTTGCACAGTATGCAACGTTTGGGCGAGAAACACGTTGCAATTTCTCACTCCCGCTTTCTAATTCTTAAAATAGTCACTCTCAGACTTCTTTGATCGAGGAATTAACAACTTTTTCCCAAAGAAACTTTGCAAGGCTAGTTTGTGGCTTAACGCCATAAACCTGCTAACTTCTCGCTAGAGAATTTTTTAGAACATATTTTGAAATAAATTGCAGTTACTTGAAGTATGTCCTCGGTACTCTGCCATAGTCTTGTGTAACCGGCTTAGCTCCACGTTCGAGCCTCTGTGTGAACATGATTGTTTTAGCTGTAGATCTGTTTAATAAATTCATTTGTTTCTGCGTTAACTGGGAAAATGCTTTCACTTCTGAGGATTCCAGGCCCAGTAATATAATCAGAATTTCTGAATACAAATAAGTATTTTTGGGCTCCTGTCAAAAAAATACAAATAAAATGTAAAAGCTTTCCCCTGGTAAATCGAAATCCTTGTCACAGCCTCGCAGTGTTCTGTGAGCTCAGGCCAAGCGCTGAGCTCCAGGCAGAGGTTCTGCCTGAATCCTGTGAAGTGACCTTGCAAGAAGCTTCAAATGAGCATCAATAAAACTGGCCCTGCAACTGACAGCCTTCAGTTCCAGGAGCATAAGCTCTCCTCGCACCCCTCCTGCTGGTGCTCTTTCCTCTCTGTTGCCATGGAAACCAGCCCCTCCCCTTTCCTGCCCGGAGCATGGTCTCCTAGTGAGGAGTTCGTTCACGAGCCCTGCAGAACATGGAGGATCAGGAGCTGGGCTGTGCGCACCTGCGGCGCGTCACCACCATGGAGCCTACCGGCAGTCCAACCAGAGCAGCCATCTTTACCACTTCTGTGGGTAACGACAACTGTGTACAAGAATACATTACAAGACACTCTTACCCTCACTGTCTCACCGTGTGCAACAAAAACGTCCATGCACCCACATCTGGTGTACTCCACTGTGTGCAAGAAACCATTACAAGGCACCCATAACTCACTGTCCCATTAGTGCAACACAAAACTCCCATGCACCTGCATCTCTTGTTTTCCAATGTGTGCAAGAAGACATTACAAGGCACCCACACCCTTACTGACTCATGTGTAACATGACATTACAAGGCACCCATACCCTTACTGACTCACGTGTAAGATGACATTACAGGGCACCCAAACCCTCGCTGCCCAGCTGTGTAGAACAAAAACGTCCATGCACCTGCATCTGTTCTACTCCACTTTGTGCAGAACATTACAAGAGACCTATTCTCTGCCTCACGATGTGCAAGAAAAGCTACCATGCACTCACATCTTGTGTACTCCACTGTGTGCAAGACATTGCAAGGCACCCATACCTTCACTGCCTCACTGTGTGCAACAAAAACTCCTCTGCACTGATTTCTCTTGTTCTCCACTATGTGCAAGAAGCCATTAAAATGTCCCCATACCCTCCCTACCTCACTGCAGGCAACAAAAACAGCTATGCACCCGCATCTGTTGTACTCCCCTGTGTGCAAGAAGCCATTACATAGTTCCCATACCTTCACTCCCTTACGGTATGCAACAAAAACATCCATGCACCCGCATCTCTTGTACCCACTGTGTGCAAGAAGACATTACAGGGCACCCATATCCTTCCTGTCTCATGATGTGCAACAAAAACTCACATATACTCGCATCTTTTGTACTCCTCTATGTGAAAGATGACAGTACAAGGTACCCATACCTTCTCTGCTTCACGGTGTGTAACAAAAACTACTATGTGCCTGCATCGCTTGTACTGCACTGTGTGCAGGAAGACATTATAAGAACCCATACCTTCATTGACTCACCATGTGCAACAAAAACTCCTATGCAACTGCATCTCTTGTACTTCACCATGTAGAAGATGTTTCAGGGCACCAATACCCTCCCACCCTTATTGTATGCAACAAAACCTGCATTGCACATGCATCACTTGTTCCCCACTACGTGCAAGAAGACTTTAAGATGCACCCATATCCTTCCCATCTCACGGTGCGCAACAAAACCTACAATGCACCCGAATCTCTTGTATTCCACTGGCTACTAGAAGACATTACAGAGCACTTATACCCTCATTGCCTCATGGTGTGCACCAAAAATTCCCATGCAACCGCATCTCTTGCACTCCACTGTGTGCAGGAAGACCGTACAGAATACCCATACCCTTCCTGCCTCACAGTGTGCAAAAAAACCACCCATGTACCTGCATCTTTTGTAGTCCATTGTGTGCACGGCGACATTACTCTGCACTCATACTTTCACTGTCTCACCATGTGCAACAAAAACGTCCATGCACCCGCATCTCCTGTACTGCACTGTGTGCAAAAAAGTATTTTAAGCCACCCACACCATCACTGTCTCAACGGGTGCACAAAAACACCTATGCATCCACTTTTCATGTACTTCACTGTGTAGAAAAAAACATTGCAAGGCCCCAATACCCTTCCAGCCTTACTGTGTGCAACAAAACCTACATTACACATGCATCGCTAGTTCTGCACTATGTGCAAGAAGACATTAAAATGCACCCATATCCTTCCCATCTCACGGTGTGCAACAAAATCTACCATCCACTTGCATCACATGTTCTCCACTGTGTGCAAGAAGACATTCAAAGGCCCTCATATCCTCCTTATAACTGTCAGCGCACAAATCTGTCTTAAATTCTGTCTCAAGGGGGGGGGGGCCAATGGCTAGGACGGGGAGCAATGTAGTCCAGAGATGGGCCTTGGTGCTTCCCGTCTGGAACCATCACTCTTTCTTGTTAGGCGAATCCATATAACAAGGCTGAAACATTTCTTAAGCATGACAGACGAGGATTGTCGTTTCGAAGCTTTATGTAAAGATTTAATAGGCAGATTCCAGTAACATGCCATAACTAAGCTTAGCAGCAAAGCATACAATTCATAAGTACAAAGAACTCAGTACATGTCTACATAAAATCCGACATAGATTCGCCTTCTAAGGTGGGAAAAGGGGGTCACTCTAGTCACAAAAATCAGCGTACATTTATAGGACTTTTGACAAAGACTTTCATACATTCTGTGGGAATCCATAGCTCTCAGGGTTTGGACCAATAGGAAACAAGCTAGAAGAAACAGTTTTGCTACACAATACACTTGCACATTCTCTCAGTAATACATTGAGATTCAGTCATTCTCACAGTCTTAGCTGCTCAGTTAAGCCGATACATTGTTTCAGCATGAGCCTTGGAAAATGAGGAGTGTCCTTGAACACTAACAATACTTAATTTAGCGCAGAAGATGATTTGAATCATCACGTGGTATATTGTGACGTCAAGGCTTGATGGAGGACAGTGTAAACACAATCTAATGTTAACATAAGGTCAGATTATAATGCTCTTTATTAACAATCAGCTCTCACATAACACTGTGCTACAACCACCATGCACCTGTATTGCTTCTTCTTCTCTTTGTGCAACAAAACATATGACACTCACCCTAGACAGTTCTATCCTCTCTGCCTCACTGTGTACAACAACTGCCATATATCGCTACTGCGCAAGAATACATCACAGAGGACTCGTACGCTTTTTACCCCTAATGCAACAACTGCCCCATCTGTACGCCCCTTGTACACAACTGTATGGCATATATTTTATTCCACCTCATGCAAGGAAACATTAGCAAGCGTTCAAACCCTCTCTTCCTCACTGTGTGAGAGAGTACTCAAACGTGTGCCTGTTATCCCGCTCTGTACAATAAACTTTTTAAGGAACTCATCCCTTCTCTACCGTGCCACAGTACATGTTCAGGATTTGGTCAAAGGAGCCCTTGACCTCAGCTTTAAATCCTAACTGTGCAGTTAAAAGCTTGACAATCTAATCTTTAGGGCAGGCACTTCCTTACACTTCAACGCAAACATATACAAACAAAAAAAGATTTCATATGCACACTACATCATGAATAACTTTCACATATAAGAACATAGGTGTTGCAAAGTCATCCTGTGCCCTAGGCACCCCCTAACGTTTTTGCTGACTGGTACTGGTGGTTTCTGACTCTGACTGAGCTAGGCTCTGCCTAACCAGGCCCAGGGCCAGTGCCATGCTTAAAGAGACACATAGAAGACCGTGAAACCAACTACATACACTAGGGTACACTATGGGTTTGGGTACCTATATGATTGGCATGATCTCCCCTAGAAGGCCCTAATACATAACAGGGCAGGGGGGTTGAAACTACCTTTAAGTCCTTAGTATATAACAGGGCACAGCAGATTAGAGGCCAGCAGCCCTTTCAGCACTTGCATGTGTGCACTGCTGAGAGCCTGAGGTCAGTTTAAGAGCAGCCCTAGGTTGCAGGACTTCTTTTAAAACGCAAATTGTGCCCAAACTCGACTTTGGTGTTTGGGGCATTTAAATATGTATAAACTACAATGTTTGGGCATATCAGGTACCCCGGGGTCTCCCCTAGTTGTCCCAGGGGTGTGGGGTCAGGTATTCATAAGAAGGACCCTAATAAAATGAGTTTTATGTGCCCTGGGTAAAGTGAAATTGCACATTTCACTCCATACACTGTGATAAAGTGCTTCACAAAATCGACTTTTGTGCTAGGAGCACTGTGGAGTAAGGATCTGCAATATGTTTACATATTCCGAACCCCTAAAGTCTCCCCAAGTATGTTCCAGGGGTGCGGGTACTGTAGATATAAGCAGGGTTCTTATAAAAGATGTTTTTATAAGCCCAGGTGTTGGAAAAATTGCCCAAGTCATTTTTCCCAGTGCAAATCCTCTGCCACTTAGGTTAACATGGCAAGAGGTTATTAACTAATAATTCCCGCTAGGAGAATTATAATAATGCCATTTAAAGACTTCCTAGAATGGTATTGATAAATCCAACAATATGATATTGTTGAATTTCTCTTAAAGTGTACAGACAAGAAGTTATAAGACTTTCTTGTTTGTAAGCCAAAATTCAGCCTTCCAGCAGTCTGCCCTGATTGGTCAGAGTTAAGTGGATTACCCAGGCTCCTTTGATTAGGTGATAAATAATTTCAATTCCAATAAGCTTTATTCGATTTCATCAGAGGAGACCATAAAAGCAGAATACATATATAAAATACAATTACTGTTCGCTGGCTAAAAAATCATATACAAATTGATTACGTATATAACAATCTTATTTAAAAATGAAAGGCCTTCAGCAACAATCACTACTGCTAAAAGATGTGTCATAAAATACAATCATATTCACATCACTGGAAAATCACAATTTGATGGCCTTTTTGCATCTAATCACCTTCTTTAAAAACATTGTCATAGACTGCTTAGTACACTCATCGGCTAGCAACTGAAGGGATAAAAAAGCTGGGCAACATTGCCTGAGGCCAACTTAAAATCGGTAAAATCCAGACCTTTCTTTGATTTTCATAAAATTTACAAAGAGCACTACGTGAATTGTTGTCTGATGTGACATACCGTCACATGGGCATTTACAAAGCGTGCCTGACCAGTCGTTAATTACAGGAAAGCTTGTTTGGCGATTAAAAAAAATGCCTAACCTAAAACAAGATAAAACAAATCTATCCTGCAACCCTTCCATGAGTTGTAAGTAAGGCTGTATATTATAGGTAGTCAATATCAATAGGTTATTACATACAGTTGACTTCAATATTTCCGAGGGTAGTCTTAAAGACTCCAGTAGCGTCATGCACTCTCTTTTGAGGTCTTTTCTGCTAATGTGTTCTATGGGTTCCGGCTGTTCATAATATTCCGGGCGGCCTAAGTCACTCATGAAGTCTTTAATATACTTCATCCAAGGTATGCTGAGTGCCCGTTGTAATCTAAGATAATCCCTTATATTATCCCTATTAAGCACGGTTTTCTCCGAGACCAGATCTTGTGCCATAAGAGGATTGGCTGTATTTTAATTAGGTCTGGTAAATAGGGTAACCCCAGCTAAGCGTGGCATACATAGGTAGAACAGCCACCCGGCACAGCTAAAACAGATCTTAAAAATGCATTCTCTACCAGTTGTAGGGGCTGACTATCATAATAGCCAGATACCCCAGCACCATACATAGCCATAGTTACACACTTAGCCTTGTATATGTTAATAAGTACTACAGATGTTTTTTTGCCCTATTGCCTTGAGAAGTTAGCCAAAGCAGCCATAGCTTTCATGAACAATAACTTTCTAGATTTGATTGCCTGGCACCACGACCAATTCTCTGGTCGAACAGGATGCCCAAGTACGGAAATGTCTTTGCAATTCGATCTTCTTATCATCTATGAAGATATCCCTACACTTTGAGCTCCCTTTTCTGCACTTCATTATAAAAGTCTTTGATTTGTTAACTTGCAGCCCCAGCTTCTGCATGTAGGTGGTAAAACTAGTCAGTAGACATTGTAGCCCCAGCTGAGTACGTGCCATCAGTACTGCATCATCAGCATAGACGAGGGCAGGTATTGATCGCTGTCCAATTTTTGGTAAATCCAGGCACTGGTCAGACACTGTCTGTCCCAGTCCGTTAATATATAATGTGAAAAGAAAGGTTGCCAAAACGCATCCCTGTCTTACCCCTCTCTCTACGGTGAATGATGCAGTGCACTCACCCTTGACCCATATCGAACCTTTGTTTTATTGCCAGAGTACAATTGCCTCAAGAAGTCCAAGAGCAATTGCTCTACCCCTGTATTGGCCATTATAATCCATAATTTGTCACGCTCTGCACAATCAAAGGCTGAGGATAAATCTACAAATGCTAAAAACAACCTACCTTGTTTGGCCATAATGTACTTCCCCATTTAACAGGTTCAGATTAAGTCCCTGTTCGACTGTACCACGCCCTGGTCAGAAGCTGAATTGCAACTCAGATAAAATATCATTGATAAATAGCCCCTGGGGTTAGCAAGCTCTTCTGGGAGGGCAGAGTTCTGCTACATAGGAATGCCAGAGCAGGGGGAGGGGTTGGAAACAATATCCTTCAATGGAAAAAGGAGACAGGCAGAAGTAACCAGTTTCATTTGACTACCTTGCTTCAAAAAGACAAAAGAGTGCACTCCCTGCAAGCTACAGGTTAACAGAGCTCACCTGGAACATCACCACCAAGAATCCTCAGCCTGGAGTACTACTAGTGGATTTGTAAGGGTTTTGTCCAAGTGGATTGTGGGAACTGAAGTCCCAAACTTTCAAGGACCATCTTGGAGCTTCCAGACCCTTGGAGTAAGTTTTGGACACCTTGGAACCGTTTGGGGAACGTCAGGAAGAAGTTCCAGAGGTTTGGAGCAACTTTGGACTGGCTGAGAACTTTGAGGGACCCCGGGAAGAAGAGCTCCAGAAACTTTTCTAAGTCAGAAGGTAAAAACTTTGATCAAGACCTACCCCGAGGGATAGCCGCGCAGGTCTCCTTTGCGGTCGACCTGAAACTTTGACTATGCCCCGGTCTAGCGCGACCAGATGTCTCAATAGGCGCAATAGGTTTCTATGTGCTATATAGTGCTAAATCTTCAAAAATTCATATCTCCGGTTCCCTACATTGGATTCTTTTCATTTTGGTGTCATTTGAAAGATACAAATAGTTCCTATTTTTATAAATTGGTGTTGGATTTTTATTTTGTGTTGTGTCTTAATTATTTACTGAATTGGTGTTCAGCTACCAAGGGTTGAGTATGGGAATATTTTTCTAAGACCTGTACTGAGCCCTATATTGTGTTGGTGGCCTTATTGCCAGTGGCAGATCTACATTTGCCACCACTAATAACCCACTTTCCAACAATCGGTAACAACAGTCTAGAAGCTTCAACATGCGCAAACAAAAATTATTTAACCAACTATGCCACAGCAGTTCAATTCACGAGCAAGCTTTTAAGCTTATGTATGTGAGGTGTACATTTTACAGCTAAGAAAAATTATCCCACAGGCCTGAGCACGCAGAGCTCAGAGGGTTTGTGTTGCACTGTGCAGCAGAAATTCCTGACCTGCTCTGTTATCAATCCTAGTCCTGCTGTTTCTAGAATATTAATGGTTATTAAAGCGAAGAGATGTAAGGGCTAAGGACAACTTTCAAACCTTTACAAGTTTAGCATAACAGTTGTGTCCTGTTTTGCATTGCTTTTTATGCAACAGTAAGCAGCAATATTGTCAAAATCTTGTAATCATTGAAAGTCCCAGTTTGAATACTAGCCTTATAGATATGGTAAATATGATCATTAAAGCACCAATATTACGGATGCCAGGGATCTTTCTATAGGTGTGCATACACTACATGCATTTTATGGTGAAGACCAGCCTTTCTTCTTCACTACTTCTACAACACATTTGCATCTGCGTACAGCCTCATTATCCATACATAACACAATTTGCAAATGTTGGGAACTGGCAATACTTGTAATACAATGCATAAACATTTTGAAGCCCTGCACTAGGTGTTTACGAACCAAGAAAATAATGTCTATGGGATATTTACATGTGACCAACTTATTTAACAAAGGCCTCAGGGCTACAAACTAGAGGATCGGAACAGAATATGGTATTTGTGATGTGTTTAGATGTTGCATGGAAACAAGCTAACCAATGGCTTTTTGGAGGGGTGCGTCATGGTGTGCAGCATTCCACACTAGGTTGAAACCCATCACACTAGTTGCTGTTCTGCCCCTCCTAATTCACTGTAAATACCTGAGACAGTATTTAAATTGATGAACCAGCTGAAATATAGATGGTATTGTATACCAGGGCCAGACAGGATGATTCCGAAAATAGTCCAGACTAAATCTTTCATAAAAAGGGGTGTTTTGGGTGTACAGCCTTTGCATGTTTCTGAATAGGATTCAAAAGTATGAAGGTGGTTTCATGTGTAATTGTGACATATGTGCGAGAAGTGTATAAAAGGGGACTGACTAAATTAGTCCACCTTGCCAGTCCCAAATAGTCACATGCTCTTAGGAATTTCTTCAACTGACATCTCAAAATTGCAATCATAAAAAGAAGGACTGTGATGCAGTCTATCCAGGCAGATCCCTGATCTCCCGCCACTCTTTTCAACATCTGTTACCTCTTGCTAATCCATAAGATCATAGAGTGAACAACATTGTGCCAGAGCTAGCCTCGGAAATCGGATTAAGAACATAAAAGATAAACTCCCAACACAATAATAGGACCTGCAGAGCTAATCATAGCTGCCAGCATAACACATATATACATGTGCATCTATCTCTCACACTTCCTCATCCATCACAGTGCTAGGTGCTACATCCCATAACACGATAACTTCACCTCAGTGATCACCACACCCAAAACTGGAACACTTCCTACATCAGCTTAAATCACAGACAATGCTTTTCCAACCCCACATCCACTATGTGTAGTGTGCTATCCCCGTAGACAAGAATTCAAGTGTTCCATGTAGGGGTCGTAATTGCTATACAAATACCATAAATCAATACAATCCTCTGAGTGTGAGTATAGACAAAGTTAAAGTGAGGAATGCACGTTGTTGCTTTGTTTCTATACTGAATGGTGATCAGTGGCTATTACAGAGAATGTGTGTTAGAAACTGTGCATGATTCTGTGTGTGTGTGTGTGCGCGTGCATGTATTGTGTCTGTCATTGTGTATTCACATGTATATGTAATGATACAGCCACTAAATAGGAGCAATGTATAGCCATATGTTAGACCTGTCAGCCTTAGGGTCGTCTTCCCTCAAACATTGTCTCTTAACCCTCCCATTTTTGCTGATTTCGTTTTTGTTTGCTTTAGGACTCCGTGCACTTTACCACTGCTGACTAGTGCTAAAGTGCACTGGACTCTAGAAGCCTCTCCCACTTTAAAGTGGGCACATGGTATAAATAGTAGACCCTTAGATCCAAGACTCCGGATCATTTCTGGACCTGTGGACTCTGCCAGAAAGGATGACCTCCCAGTTGTGAAGTCTGCCCTGCTGCCCAAACTCTGTTTCGCTGACCAAGGACTGATTTGCTGACCAAAGCCTGCTGTTGCTGCACCAGGACCCTTCTGTTGCTGTGTGCTATCCTGGACTCCTGGAAATCTCATAGGTCAGTCAGCTGCCCACCTATTCAAGCCACAGGGACATAACAGACTTCTTTGAAGTTGACGCAACTCCTCACATCTTGGCATAGCGTGATGCGTCTCACTGGCTTGTGCCGGTGTTGAGCTGCATCTCATCCTTAGCGCTGATGCATCACAGCGTAAGGCTCCGCAAGCCCAGGCGGCTTCTTCCATGACAACACAGCTTGACGCCGGCATCGGCACAGCACAACGTATCTTGTCCTCAGTGCCATGCAGCACAAGCCCTTGCAAGCTTTTGTCAAAGGCTCCTTCGACAACTATACAAGGTCTCGCATCATAAGCCCCTGTCGATGGGTCCCTCAACTCCGCTGCTACGTGATGCATCTCATCGCCGGTCCTCGCATTGCAGCTCTTTGTCGGAAACTCCTCGATGCCGGCCCGCGAAGCTCGATGCAAGGACTCTGCATTTCGATGCCCAGGCCACAAATTACTTTGCCAGTAACCCAGTACTGTATCCATCACGCGCTCCATCACAGTTGGCCTGAACATGTGACTTTGACATGGTCTACCTGCACCAGATACCTTCAGTTGGCGAAATCTCCAGTCTGCGCTTTTTGATTCCAAGTGCTTGACTTTTACCTAAACCTTTAAAATTGTATAAGCTTCTGTTCTACTAGTTGTATTTTTGTAGTTTTGGTGTCAAATAATTTATTAACATTTATTCTATTTTTCTAAATTGGTTTGGGATTTTTCTTGTGTTGTGTTTTCTCTTTATTACTGTTTGTGTGCTGATTACTTTACACATTGCCTCTAAGTTGCGCCTTACTACTTTTGTACCAAGCTACCGGAGGATTAAGTGCAAGTTAATTTAATGACAGTGGATCACCCTGATGGTGATTGTGGCTTTTGTTTGAAGAGGGTTCCCTCCCCCCAACAAACACACACACAACCCTAAAGTAGTCCTATATGCCAGAGTTTAATGCTTGAATTGCCAGAGGTTATCATTTAAATAACAGAGTTTCGATTTTCTTCAGGAATGATGAGAAGGCAAACAGTGCCAACGGTCCCAAGTGGCAGGTAGTTTAAGAAAGGTGGTGCTTGAACAGCGTAATAGGGACCTTCAAAATCATCCCTCACTAGGGACCTAGGATATCTGTGTGCTCTTGTCTCAAACAAGTGCATCAGGTATTCCCACCATTGAGGAACACACTGGCCATATTATGAAATTGTTGTGACCGAATAATATTGTTCTGTTTATGGACACACCCTGGAAAGAGGTTAAGACTGATGAGCTAACTCGACAAGGAGTGAAACTTGCTTGTATTCAATCCTCCTCACAGTATTAATTTATTAAACTTGTATTGTTAATACTAACCTTTGCATTCACGACACAAAAGAAAAAGATGCTTGCCTATGTGTTTTACTAATGAATAACGCTTGTCTGTAATCCAAAATGGCCGCTATGCGCGGGAAAACTCAATGCGCATGTCGCAACCATATTACATGGTGTGACGTCTTTCTTTGCTTGGTGGGAAACTTCTGCTTCTGCGCAGTGTGCATTAAAATGGCTGCTTGATGTTTTCACATGCTTCTGCTTGCTCTCATGTCATTATTAAATTGTCGTTTCCTAACGCTACTAACGCGGGATAGTATATATAGTTAATTGGGAATAGAATAGAAATAGTGGGTATACTGTGAAACATTTTATTTGTGATTCTAATATTTTCTTCTTGCACTTTTATTAGTTCAGTAAACTTGGGCCTGGGTTGGTGACCTGAAACTCGAGAGGCAAATGGTTCTGCGCATGTGTCTTGTGTGCCTGCCAAATGAAGTCAACCTGGACGAAGTCCAAGGCCGTAACATGATGACCGAAGATGTTGTACTAGTGCTTTCCTGTCACATATCGATACAATGTTTATGAAAATTGGTTTACATTTGTCATGAGACGGGTGGGAAATAAAGCGAATGTATTAATTTGAAGGGGTGGGAACGTAAAGACAATAGGCTTTACAATTTAGGCCAAATCAACATGGTGCGAGAATCCACCCCCTGTCCCTGTCCAATCAGAAGTAGTGGCCCCATATTTTAGTAACATTAAGGGGAGGTACATGGGCGTAGAAGGGTATAATAGAGATAGAATTAGCTAATTAGTTAGCACAGGAGAGCGGAGATGCTGACAGGAAGAGCTCCAGACCGCTAAGCTGATCGATTGCAGACTGAATCCCTGTCCAGAAGAGGTCCTGAGGAGGGGGCGGCGGAGTCCATTAGAAGGAAGGCACGGGAGAATTGAGGAGAAGCCGAATATCAGAGAGGGGAACGACGCAGGCGTCGTTGTAGAGAGGTCACCGGTCCTGTCCTGATCCTGGAGGAAGTCTTTGCTCTTCATCCTTCCTGGGTCCTATCCTTTCAACTCCTTGGCTAAGGGGTTTGGTTCTCGCACTTAGGTAATTATAATGCAACCTTTAGTTGCGCTGCTGTCTCTATCTTCTTCTCTTCTTTAAACACCGTCTTTGATTAGCAATAATCATTTCTATGCTTAATCTTGGGTATTGCGATTAAGTACCATGTGGTTCTGTATTTTACTCTGAATCTTTAGATAAACATTTTAAAACTTCCTGACTCAGTGGTTATTTCAGGATTATGTACTATAATGAATGTCACTCATTTTAAATTTCCCAATTAGCAAAGGATTCATTGGTAAGTCATTACTCTTCAATCAGAAGGTAATTGGTAGCAGGGATTTTGATAGAGAGTAACAACTGATAAAACCCAGCGTAAGTATTAGCGTAGTATGAATGAATGGGCCCAAGTGAGTATCTAGTGTATGAATGCTGTTTGCTAATATCGCGCTGCATCAAGAGGTTAAGAATGATGAACTAACTCGACAAGGAGTTTGAAAGTTCTGAGTGTAGCATATTCATCAAGGTAATTAAAAGTGGCATTCCACCATCTCTGATAATGAATGTGAAACATGGGAGGTCATTTTGAGATGATTGTCAGTTTAGTAGTGAACTTTCTCTCGTATTTACCCGGCTGTTAGCTAAATAGTAGAGATTATTCAGTAGCTGGCACCCTTGCATAAAGCAGAAAAAATTCACTATTTAACCGGCTGCTGTCTACACAGCAAAGATGGAACACAGTTTGGTTGCTGGCAGTGCAAATAGTAAAAAGAAGAAAACACTTCCAGAATCTACCCAGCTGCTGGCTAAAAAGCCAAAATGATCCACTACTCAGCAGGCAGCTGAGTATTCTATGCACATAGAAAAGAGACATCACCATTTGTCAGGCCAAATAGCAGAGATTATGCATGATTTGGCAGACAGTCATGCAGGTGGCAAAGAAACAGCACTACTTATCCAGTAGCCAGTCCAGTAGCAGAGATTCGGAACAATTTGACTGGCCTCCATCTAATGGGCAAGTAAATATAGTTAAACTACACCTGTACAGAGTGTGTACTGAATGTCAAAGGTCAGATGGGCAAGTTTTGCTGCTGATTTGTAGAATATGTAGAGGTCTCAAATATGTGAGTTAGACCTGAAAATAGACTCGATCAATAGGTCATTCTGGGTAGGAACTGTCAAACCTGGTAAGTCAAATGATAGCCCAAGACTATGCACGGATGAAGGCAGGAGCATTATTGAACAAGTATGTGCAAAGCCAATAAATCCAGCGTTGGATGCAAGATTATTGGTGTTGCCAATTCTTTTTTAATGGTTTGTAAATTTTAAATACAAAAACATGTTTAAAATGTCTGCCTGTGAGTGTGTAAATATGTGGACCCACACAGGCAGCTATCTTCGACTGTTTTTTAATAAAGTTTCACAGAAACATTTAAAGGTGGCCACATGTGCATAAACTTGGGTGGCCATCATGAATCAGCTGCAAGCCAATTAAAAAATGACCGCCTGTGTATGCACATGCGCACACACGTGCACACAGCCGTATTTAAATGGGATTAAAGCCCATACAAAAATGTATCATGCTTGCAGTGCCTGCCCGGGTGCACTGCACTGCAAGCGGCAGCAAGGAACCGGTAGCAGAGTCTGGAGAGCTGCTGGTTCCTCAAAGAGTTAAAAAAGAACTAATTAACATTTAAAAATAAGCACAACAGTCCTCCTTGGCAAGTAAGGGGACCACTTTATTTGGAGTGGAAATGCATATATATGTGTGTGTGTGTGTGTATATATATATGTATATATTTATTTAAAAACATATATATGTATATATATTTATATATATGTCTATATTAAAATCAAAAGCTCTTGGCTAACGACAGACCTAAAAATGGTTGTCTGTGAGGTAGAGCATCTGTGAAATCTGTTAAATAGGTGGCTCTTACTGTTTTGAAAGCAGTTTGGTGGGTGTTGTGTTAGTTAGATGAAAAGCATTTTACCATCTTGCATAGATGATACTTTACTTGGCTAACGTACTTTACTATTCTTATCATTATGTTATGAAGCCGGATTATACCAATTAAATCAATCCCCATGTAGATGTAGCGTCAGCAAGTGATGCAGTGAAAGCAATGGAGAAATGGGGGCTCGATAGTTAATAAGCAGACACAGGGTCAAAGTCATTATGTTATTTTGCTAACGTATATTTTAGGTTGCTGGCACCCAGACCAAATGTGTCGCTGCCTCGAGCAGTCATAGCACAACTGAAGCAGGTACTTACTTTTTCGAAAAAGCAATAGGTGCTCTTTTACACTGTCAGAAATGTAAACTCACGTTTGGTAAAAGGGAGGGCAAGAAATATTAATTTTGTTTTATTTTGCTCCTATATTATACGGTTTAAAAAAGGGGAAATGCACGTTTGGTAGAAACAGAAGAAGTTTATTTATGTTTGTTATATTCATTTTATTAGTATTTTACAATTTTTGAAAAGGAAATGCAGGCTTTGGAGAAAAAAGCATATTACTGAGCACACAGCTGTTTGGGATCTGGAGCGATTATCGGCAAAAGAGAGGTAGTCGATGTGCAATTATTTTTTTCTGAACATCGTGGCAAAATAAAAGACGACCCCCTTTTGGTTGGAAAGAAAGAAATGCCAGTCTAGACTTTGACTGCCGACGAAATGGCGAGGGGGGAGGTCCCTCCTTGTGTCTGGCTCTGTTTTCTTGTAGACTTCCTGCGGATTGGGGGTATTTAAGGTTTCATTGTGGGCAGTGGGGCATAAATCATCTGTGTCTTTTGTGTCCAGCTGGCAGAGAAAACAAACAGATGAGGGTGTATGTGGGGTGTTTGATGCATCCACATTCAAGGACTGATGCATGCCCCTTGTGACCCCTGGCACGCCCCTTGTGACCCCTGGCACTACCTTTGCGACCCCTAGCGTCAACAGTGGCAAAATCAGTGCCAGGAACAGAAGCAGCTCGTCCTTATGGACGTCGGTGGGAGCTTCACTCTCCTTGCTTTTTCTCAATTTTGTATTATACTAATAGTGAATAATATTACACTATTCAATACAATACAATACAAATAAACTTTATTCGGTTTCACGTCGGAGAACCATAAAAGTTGCAAAAGTTACATGTACATAAAAACAGTGATACGTTAAAACATGATTTATAAAAGTAAGACCCATACACAATTCATAAATAAAACCCAGTACCCAGCCTCCCAAAATATTCAGAACCTAAAGTGCAATGTGCCCGGGGAACATAACTTCCTGTTGCCTAAACATCCATACAGGCCCTGGATTTCACGGTAGCTTTTAAAAACCCCACTATAAAATAAATGCAGTCCTCTTTCAACAATTGAAGGTACATAAGGGCAGGACGGGCCTGAGTAAAATTCATTCTTTTTAAAATGGGAACCATAAAATACCTTCGAGGGGTTTCATAAAACTTACATAAAAACATAAAATGCAGCAAATCCTGTGGAGACTGTCCGTCGCAGCCACAGGGAGCTAGCACTTGACCTCTACTGTAGCCCTTGGGCCTGGCTATCAGGAGGTGAAAAAGGTTCATCCGAAACCTAGTTAGTAAAAACCTCTCATGTATTGATAGAAACCCCTTAAGATAAGGTTCCGTTGTAGGAGTTGTTTTGAGCATTAAAAACATACGAACACTTGGTTTCGTCATCTCCCGCGCCTCCCTGTCCAATTTCCTTGAGGTTAAGAAGGCCACCCTAATTAATTCCACGTCCTTCTTGGCAATGGATTCGGGCTTACAGAATAAATCAAAGCGCCCTACCCCTTCAAGGCTGCTTTTAATGTAGTTAAGCCAGGGAATTCGGGATGCATAATCGAGGGACATACACTCTCTTAAAATTGCATGGTTAAGAGTTAACTCTTTATTCAGCCAGCACCTCAACCAAAACACCAAGGGGTGCAGCGCGAGGACATCACTTAAATAGGGGATACCCAGTTCCTCATGGACCACTAGATTTGATGTACCGCGCGGAACACACAACAGGCGCTTCAGAAAATCATTCTCAGCCACCTGGAGGGAATCCGCAGCCATGTATCCCCAGATTTCGCTTCCATAGCTAGCTATGGCCATGCTTTTGGCTTGGTAAACCTTCAGCATGGCTCCAATTGTTTTTTTTCCTATTTTTGAGGCAAAATTAAAAATTGCCGCATTCACCCGGGCCAGGTCCCCCTTTTTCCTTAAAATTAACAGACCCCAACTTAAGTTATCATCAATAATGACCCCCAAATAGGAAAAAACATTAGTGCGGGGGATTTTAGCATGGCCAACACTAAATTGGAAACTTTTTTTGGATCGTTGCCCCACTTGCATTATGTAAGATTTTGAATTGTTTATTGCCAGATCCCGGTCCGTCATAAATTTGGAGAATGCCTTTAATAGAGACTGCAAACCTATTGCAGTCCGAGATATAAGGACGGCATCGTCCGCATAAAGCAGGACGGGGATGCCACGCCGCCCTACACACGGGTAGTCAACCCCAGTAGCTCTTAATGCAGTATCCAAATCATTTATGTAAAGATTAAACAGGAATGGGGCCAGGGTGCACCCCTGCCGTACTCCCCTCATTGTCTCCAGGTCCCTAGTGATCCGAAGGTCTTGAGAAAACCTGACGTTAGCCTTGGTTGACTTATGTAAATCCTCTAAAAAATTAACAATACTGTTATCCACCCCCATTGCCCTCATGGACTGCCACAATTTAGTTCTATTAACACAATCAAATGCGGAGGACAAGTCCATGAAGGCAAAATAAACAGTGCCGGGGTGAGCAACAGTATATTTGCTCAGTAACATAGATAAATTAAGACACTGAGCAACGGTAGAGCGTCCCGATCGAAATCCAAACTGGACATCCAACAGGATCTTTTGCTCCTCCGCCCATGTGGATAGTCTCTGCAAGAGGATACGCCCTACAACCTTAACCACTGAGTCAAGGAGGGAGATTGGCCTGTAGCAATGAGTACTATTCCTATCACCCTTCTTAAAAACAGGGACTATAGTAGAAGAGGCCCAAGACTGAGGACAACCATTCTTTGCGGCTGCGTTAAACGCGGCCTCTAGAACCGGGGCCCAGAACAAAGGGTCGGACTTGAACAGGTCTGGAGGAATACCATCTGGGCCCGGCGCTTTATTAGTGAATAGCCCTGCGATGCCTGCCATAACCTCACCTTTTTCAAAAATCAGTGCAGGGCCATTTGTGTCCCGACCTTCTTGGCGAGTATGCTCAATTGGGCTGTCAAACATGGATTTAAAATGGAGCACCCATTCCTCCTCTGTGATATGCGAATCTAAAGCCCCCCACTTCCTGTCCAAAAGGGGGCGATTCACGACACTCCAGAACCTAGAACTGTTCCTGAGAGTGCTTGAGTCAATCAGCTCCTCCACGCCTCCTCCTTCAAGGCACCCTTCCGACTGACCAAAGCTGACTTATATTCTTTACGGCATACACGTACCTCAGTTTGATTTCTTGGTTTGACTGACAGAGCTTCCCTCAGCTTTTTTGCCGCCTTAGAGCAATGGGAGTCAAACCATCTTGGGCCGGGGGTAGCCGTTCTGCCAGTCGGGGCACTTAGGAATTCACTGACTTTATGCGCTATGGATTCGTACGCGCCAATAACTTCACTGGGAGAGGAACCTGCAGACGTGCAGAGTGCTAGCTCTGGAGCACAAGATAAATTCACCTCACTATAAAATTTATCTGGGGAAATCTGCGACCATTTAAGTCATCGTTTACCGTCGGTTGGTCTAAGAGAACCCCTACTTGTTATCTCGCCAATTCGTCCTGATAATGGTCCCAGCATATGAACACAAAGTGGGTTATGATCGCTATATTCGCTCTCAACAATATTAAAACCATGAAATAAAGATTGTAGGGAGGAAGAGATTAAAATAAAATCTATGAACGACCCCCTACCTCACCCTTTGAAAGTTGGCACGGGATATATGGTGTGAGGGGCAGTTAAGGACATCAAAGCCATCATATCCAATTCATCAATCAAGTTATTCAACAATGCCCCCTCAGCATGACGTTCAAAATGAAACCCCTTCATTCGTGGACAGCCCAGCTCAGATAAACAAGATAACATTGGGTTTCCACAAGGATGGATGTTAAAATCACCAAAAACCATAAGATTATGTAGGATAGAACCAAAAGACTGTCTAATAAATGCGCCCAGGGTGGTGATATTACAGGCACCATAAGGGCAGGCCACAGAGTTGTAAAAGTTAATAAGGCCCCATCTAGTGTCCCCCTTTTTGGCTGTCAATGCCAGTATTCCTGGGTTTGTGGTCGACACAACCTGAATCTGGCAATCGACAGCCAAAGATATATATACAGCTAGACCACCCTTGGGTCTTCCACTCACCGAAGGGGTAGCTGGAACAAAAAAAGCCTTATAACCTTCCAAAAATAAATCGCATTCCACCGACCACGTTTCTTGGAAGCTAATTACAGGGAATTGCTTCACAAATCGCACCCATAATGGGTCTTGGAGCTTATTTGCCAGCCCTGCAATGTTCCATGAAATAAAATTGTTGGATATCTCACCTATGCTCCTCTCAGCTACCTCTACTGGGGACTGAGTATGTACAACGAGCTCATTATCAGAGGGCGTAGGGATCCTTAGTCAATCACACTCCTCCAACCCAGATAGAACAGAAAATCTATTATTTAATTCCAGCGGAGGGCGAACGCCAGACTGACCTTCCGTCTCAAAAGATAAGTAAGCCATAGGAGTAGGCTGTTGCCTAGATACTGATCTGTTTGACCACCCACCTCGAGGAGCTATCAAAGGAATATTATGATACATATCCCTAGAGGAGACTGGTTTGTAAAAGTAGCCCAATGGAAAGGCCCTAATGGCAGATCCAGGGTTAAATGGAGCATTGCAAGCGTCCCTAGATAAAATCCTGCCCGCAGTATGGGGGTTATCAAAGTTGACAATGACACAGTCACCCGTGCCCACTTTCTGTGAACTCCCAATCCAACTCACCCTACGGGCCATGAGAATGTTTTTAGCTACGCGAGGACCCAGAACGGTGTTGTGTGCAAACAAATGAGTTAATTTGTTTATTAACTGCCCAAAGTCCTCGCTAGCCCCTCGGGGGAGAGAAGGAACACTCCCCAAGACCACTACATAGGGCGTAGATTCCGGTGGCAGGTCTATGACTGGGAGACTCGTTGGTTGTAACTCCCTTTTCTCTAGCCTCCCAACCCTTGGAGGCACAGAGGAACCTGCTGTTCTAGAGGACTGACCAGTGCAGGCTGGGATATCAGCACTGCTAGGCGTAATGTTATTGGAACTACTCTTATCTGGTACCTGTCTTTTTCCGATAGAACTAGTGGATGAACCCGCTCCCGTACCTGTCCCCATGATGTTTGATTGATCTATGCTAGACTTCAAACTAGCTGCCATTGTAGTCGGAGGTTTGCAGCTAACCATCTCCTCCAGCTTTAACAATCTTGCTTCTACAGTGCTTATTTTTTGAGGATAGGATCCAGTAAAGTTGAGATCATGGTTTCAAGCCTGCCCCAGAAGTTCCCCTCCTGTGTACTATCGGCGAGCTGCCCTGTCGCCATATGAACCGTGGGGATGGGGGGGCCCTCGTTGGGTTCACTTACAGTAAGGGCAGGTAATACTTTCTTCCCAATTATTCTCTGGGCAGGTTTACTTTGTTTCGATAATCCTCGGCTCTTCCTTTTTTTAGGGAGGGATTTATTAATGCCATCTGGCCTAAGTTTGGCTTTCTGCCCTCTAGTCGTTACTTTAGGTCTAACAGGGCTAGATTCAAGGTTGGTAGATGAACAGGAAACTAAATCTGCCACTGAATCCAAGACAACATGTGGAGACTGACTGATCCGGGAAGGGGATACTTCATGGTTTAATACCACCATGGATTCAGGGATTGCAGGAGTTAAAGAAAGTCTGCTCGGCGAGGGTAGGGGCTCGAGGGATAGCCTTCGCTCAGTAAGCTTTATCTCATTAATGAGGGCTGATTCTGCCCTTAATAGGAAGGCATCTAAAGTCCCTACCACACCCTTGCCTACGCTGAGTTTACGCTTATTCATGATGCCCGTTTATATACACATGCAGGGTTGAGCACCCAAAGACACTGAAACCCACCAGGGTCACACACGAGGAGTAGTCCGTACACAGGTATGACCCACTGGCAAAAAGTCAGAAAAGTGGCTCCCAGCACAACCATCCTCGGTTCCCGCAAAAAATGGAAAAATAGAAGAAAAAAAATAAAGTCAATTAGCAAGTCCAATCAGACCAAACTAAGTAGCAGGGGTTTGACAAATAGTCCCGATCTGCCCAACCACAGTTTGTACAAGTAGATTAATTCAAGGTTAGAGTGCATGTATAAAAGGTAAAATGGGGCTCACAGAACCTATCGGTTGGCTCCTGATGGGAGATGGAGTCCTTGGACCTGGGGGTCATGGGGGTGGCCCTGTCCTGCCTCTTCCTGGCAATGACGGGCAAGGATGGGCCCGCCCTTGGCCCGGGCGCGTCCCGCGCCGCGGGAGCCCTGCGTGTCTTTTCAAGCACCTCCTGGCGCGTCCTTTGCTCCCTCGCGGCATCCCTGCCGCTTAGCACGTTGGGAGGTGTAGTTTTCTGCCTCCCAGCGATGATGGTAGTGGTGAAGGGCTGCGGAGGTGACGGTTGCAGGCGCGCTGGCTCTCTGCTCTCCCCAGGTGAGTGCCTCAGCCTGAAAGGACTCCCCACACGACAGGCATTTTTACTGCATGTGCCAGACACAATGATGACGTAGATACCCTGCAGGCAGGCCCCCACAGGGATACATTTAAAAAGGCCTGCTCCTGTGATTGTAAAAATGCAGCGACAAATGTCTATCAGTAAACAGTCAAGACAGAGGCCTGCAGCCACTCTCTCCAAAGGTGGCACAATTTGGATGTCTCCCTGACTTCACAGCCGAGCTCTGACGCCTTAAAACGGTCAACAAGAGAAGATCCAGTCGTATGGCAGGATTGTAGAGTTTGTTGAAATGAGGCATATACACTCCTATATTCTCTTCATGTCCTTTTCGTGTCCTTATGGCCTCTGTCGATGTGTTGATGTCACACGCTGCTGCTTTCTGAATCCAGCCTCCAATCCCCCGTCCTGCATTCAGGCCGGGCACTTCCTCAGGCAGGGTCGCCTCGTCTCACCTCATCAAAACGAGTAGAACCGGCGCACGCCCATTCACTCTCGGTCGGATACCGTTTTTCAAGGGCTGCGCGCGGTCACGACCCGGGGCCCCTCCAGTGCGCGGCTCTTCTCCTTCCCGCGGGTCCGGTCGCCTGCTCTTGGCTTAGAGAAGCAAATCTCAGCCCTCAAGTTCCATCAGCAGCAATGCCCCATGGTGCTCTTTTACACTGTCAGAAATGTAAACTCACGTTTGATAAAAAGGGAGAGCAAGAAATATTAATTTTGTTTTATTTTGCTCCTATATTATACGGTTTAAAAAAAGGGGGAAATAAATGCACGTTTGGTAGAAACAGAAGTTTATTTATGTTTGTTATATTCATTTTATTAGTATTTTACAATGTTTGAAAAGGAAATGCAGTTTTTGGAGAAAAAAGCATATTACTGAGCACACAGCTGCTTGGGATCTGGAGCGATTATCGGCAAAAGAGAGGTAGTCGATGTGCAATTATTTCTTTTCTGAACATCGTGGCAAAATAAAAGACGACCCCCTTTTGGTTGGAAAGAAAGAAATGCCAGTCTAGACTTTGACTGCCGACGAAATGGCGAGGAGGGAGGTCCGTCCTTGTGTCTGGCTCTGTTTTCTTGTAGACTTCCTGCGGATTGGGGGTATTTAAGGCAGTGGGGCATAAATCATCTGTGTCTTTTGTGTCCAGCTGGCAGAGAAAACAAACAGATGAGGGTGTATGTGGGGTGTTTGATGCATCCACATTCAAGGCCAAGGACTGATACCATGGACCCCTGGCATGCCCCTTGTGACCCCTGGCACGCCCCTTGTGACCCCTGGCACTACCTTTGCGACCCCTAGCGTCAACAGTGGCAAAATCAGTGCCAGGAACAGAAGCAGCTCGTCCTTTTGGACGTCGGTGGGAGCTTCACTCTCCTTGCTTTTTCTCAATTTTGTATTATACTAATAGTGAATAATATTACACTATTCATTATTAGTTTAAAAAAAAAAATGGAGTACCAAAAACTGGAATATGACTTTCCCTGCCAGCTGAGGTAAGTAAAAAAATTGCTTTTAAATGTATGTATGTGGTGTGCGTGCTTGCAGTTTTGAGTGTGTGTGTGTGTGTGTGTGTGTGAATGTGTATGTATTTGTAGGCAGAGTGCATGTGCATGTATGTGTGTTTATGTGTAAGCATATATATGTATGAGTGAAAGAAAAGGTCAAGGGGCATGTGAAGTCACTCCCGCTACCCCTGGCATTTTGGTGAATTGACGTCCATGGCTGATACTAGAGATGAGGTTGTTAGTCAAGATATTCCATTTGGGGATGATAGTTTTAAGTAGCAGAGAAGGAACTCTGTAAGCAAATGCACACCAAGGTGTATAAAATAGTGAATGAAAAGCCTACTAATGCCACTGGCCCAATATTGGGGGACCAGACTCCTTAACGGTCCTAGCGTCTTAAGACTTTACATGGAATAAAATCCTCACTCGCTTGCTTAGAAGAAGTTGAAAAACTAAAGTGGGCCCTTAAATAAACATAAATCAAAGTGCCAGAATTTTTTGGGGAGTTTGCTGGATCTAACAATCCAGTAACTAGCATGGACCTTGGATTATGCTTTACTACCTATACAAGGTCTTTCAATAGTTTTCCCGTTTTTTATTGAAACTATGGCATTGTGTTTTTGGAACATGTTCCAGAATCATTAGCGGTTCGTGTTCTGCCAGAAACTATACTCATTATCCGAAAGGTTTTCTATTCTTTGATGTGCTTGAACTTTGTATTTGTCCTTGGTGGCTTATATTTGTGTGCGTAAGAGCTCAGGGATTGATGATTCAAATAATTGGAAATGTTATAGAGTGCACTGTTACCCAACTGTATGTGTTGGAACAGGACCGACAATTTCCTAGAAGGAGGCAGGCAAGATGTTACAGGAGAAGAGTCATGCTTTCAGCTAGTTACAGGAAATAGCCCTGTTGCAGTGGATTCACAACATAACAGGAAGATCATTCCAAAACCTGGGTCTAAGTAGGACTAGCATCTGTTACATCCTGTTACTCATGGATTTTCAGCAGGGTTATTAGAGCTTGCAATGTAGATTACTTTGGAGAGTAATGATAGAATGGGATTATTGCTGTTTTCCAGAGAACTAGCATTTTGAAAATAAGTTGTTTCTCAACAGAGAGCAAATATAAAAGTTTAAAAATAAGGAAAGACAAATTACCTCCTGTTTAGCACTGATTTAAGTCTGGCAGCATAATTCTAGATGGTTTGTGGTTAGCAGATGAGGATATAAAGAGTCCCAGGTAGATGGTATTGCCACGGTCATGGTGGGAAACCACTGCCGGTTAAACAGCTTCCCTTGGAAATGGAGAAGGGAGCAGGGAAATGATTATGGCCAAAACTTTTAACAAGGCTGAATGAGATTTAAGCCGCCCTGTTCACTTGAGGAACCAGCAAGAGTGTGTAAGCAATCAGAGAGCCATGATTGCAGACTTAGGCCACGGAAAACATGGGCATCCCCTACAGACCAAATCCAGCTAGCTTCCAACCAGATCTATCAGTGACGCCCCAGCATCAACACTTCGGTCTTGTTGGAAGTTAGGTTTGTGGTGTGCTGCTGGACATCAGGATTACAACTGGAGAATAATCTGGGTATTGTTGGTGAATGTACAAAAATCAGAGCAGCAGAGTCAGAGCTAGCAGAGTCACATAAATAGTAAACAAGGCAGAGCTAAGAGATGGGCCTTGAGGGACACCACAGGAGATAGTTAGATCTAAATGGCGGCAATACTACAGGTTGTTCACATCACCCAAAAAATTATTACAGCCTGGATGAAGTTAAGTTGAAAGACACCGAGAAGTCTGAATATTGTCTGCAAAACATTGTAGCCAGAATATCGACTAGCATAGTATTGTGAAGGTGAGTAAATATAGGGAAGAACAGATTTACTATTCTTATAACCACATCTATGTAATATATATATGTACATACATACACACACACACACACACATATAGATATATGTGGTACATCTAAATGGAGTTAAGAATAGTAATTCTACACTTACTAATGCATACTTTCCTTGCTGGTATTTTGGTAGTCGATATTCTGGCTTCAGTATTTCTGTAGAACCATCCTTAAATACGATACATGACACGGTGGGAGCTATTCGACAGTGTTGCAAATGACTCCAACACATTTTATGCAGAATTCTCTGCGTTGCATTTTCATAGCTCGGATGGATCTCCCCCTTCCTCACCGGAAGAACCCAGAGGATCCACCTCCCACCTTTCACCTCTGAACCCCAGGAGATCACCTGCGGTGTCCCCCAGGGCTCAACACTCAGCCCCATGCTCTTCAATGCATATATGACCCCGCTGGTCAAAATCGTCAGATCCCATGGTCTCAGCATAATTTCCTACGCAGATGACACCCAACTAATCCTCTCACTCACTGACGACCCCACCACCACCAGAACCTACTTCCACAGATGCATGACAAACATTGCCGACTGGATGAAGAACAACTGCCTGCAGCTGAACACAGCCAAGATGGAAATCTTTGGCAACAGCAGCAACACATGGAATGACTCCTGGTGGCCTATCGGACCTAGGACCCACTCCCTCCGACCACGCCAGAAACCTCGGAATCATCATTTACAACAAGCTCACCATGAAATTACAGATTAACGCAGTCTCCTCTGCCTGCTTCCTCACTCTGGACATGCTATGTAAGATCTTAATGTGGCTACCCCTACACATGAGATGCACCGTGACACATGCCCTCATTACCAGCCGACTGGACTACGGCAATGCCCTCTACGTAGGAATCACCACACACCTCCTACAGAGACTTCAGACCATACACAACACTGCAGCCAGACTAATCCTCTGCCTTCCCCGATGAACCCACATCACACCCCACCTCCGGCAACTCCACTGGCTTCCTGTGCAGAAGAGATGCCAGTTCAAGCTGCTAACGCACACAAGGCTCTACACAACCAAGGCCTCGCATACATTAACCACCACCTGAACTTCCACCAACCTTCGAGAAGACTACGCTCCGCCTCCCTTTCACTTGCCCATACTCCCCGCATCTACCAAAGCAGAAGTAGAAGACGCTTCTTCTCTCACAATGCAGCAAAGTCCTGGAACAGCCTCCCCACGCACCTCCCGACCATCACCTCACTTCCGGAATTCCGAATGGCCCTCAAGACCTGACTATTTCAATAAGCCTCTGGGACCAGAAGCCCCTGAATAACCTATCGGGTGATTAGCTGTGCTTTATAAATCCTGATTGATTGATTGATAGCTAATCCAAGCCTAACACCAACACTCGGTGGTTGTGAAGAGTAATATTTTACAACTGAAGTCCTCACTTCATATGAAGGTGGGTAAATATAGAGGTGTTGAGAATGTTGAGCAAGGTGTGCAGTGTATTAAAGATTTTTTTTAAAAGTCAATTTTGATGGTGCAGGATGGTCTTCAACAACTGTTTATGAGGATTGCATATGAAGCTCTGCATTCAGTCACTTTTGGTGTTTTTTTATCTATATGAAAGCATTATGTAAGGGTATAGGGTGTTTGGTGAACTAGGATGCACTGAAACATATGCCAATGCAGGATGCCAAGTGAAGCTCTATGGTGCTGTCAGGATTCTGCCCAAGCTGCCTGGGTTATTCTCATCATATGTTCATATGTGATATATTGATGGCTGATCGGTGTTTAAATGTTTGAAGGTGATATGCAAACGTTTGCTGCAGGTGCTTTAACTAATTAACCTTACGTGCTGGCCATTTTGCACATGGTGATGCTCATATGGCGAAGAGTTTTCTTGGTGTTCATGAAGGGTTATGTTTTAACAACTGAAACCCCACACTTCTAAATATGGTTGTTGTAGTGTGCCCCACATCTGGGCCACTTACATGCTTAAGGCTGCGTGAAACATTGTTCAACTGATGAAAACCCAATTTCCCTCTAAGGGCTGCTCATTTTAAAATATCTGGTTATTTTAGCCCTACTTATTATGTACTCTAAATTTACCTGTATTGGTACTTTGATATAGAACTGCTATGTTAACATGCCAGAGGCTTTTCATACACCGGCATTTCAAATTGATACTTGCCATTCAACATCTGGTGGCCGGGGACTAAACCTTAAGAACACTTTTAGGGTTGGTCAAAGTGTTATTACAATGTCCATCCTGGCTTAAGATAATCAGTGCCTAGAAACGTAGTGGGCTGTAACATCCTTCCCAGCCTGGGTACCTGCAAATGACTATGCCACACATGGAGCTTAGTAGAACATGTCTTTATTCGTCTGTGTGAAACTGCGAACTCAACATTCTAAACTTGCATTCACTTCACTATTCTCTAACTCTTACATCACAATTCTGCAGAGTCCATCAAGAGTCAAAAGGGTTCACTCATTGCTAACTCACACAACACTACATCTCCCCCTCTGTTAAATAAACATTTTCCACACATATATATACTATATACTATATACCTCTTCGATAAGTCTTCATGGTGCTCTGATCACACGTCCTGATTGTGTTGTCGGAAACTGGGGACAGGCAGTAGAAGTGTTTGTGATCTGTAGAAGCAAAATGAGTCCGGGTGTTTTAAATTGTCCTTTCAGACCCAGTCTCTATATTGACATCAGTGATTGATGAGCGATGAGCCACATGTTGGAAATGTGAGGGGTCTCACATGATGAACTTCCCAGGATGTTGGGCAGTTACCATGTGTCCTTTGCTGATCACATGAAATGGCTCAGCATCGAAGTAAGCACCAGATTTCGTCTTCTAGACTGATGAATAAGCACTCGATATCCTCAAGTGAAAGTAACGTCTTTTGCATGTCGGTGCTTGTCTGCATAGACCTTCATTTTCCTTTTATGATCCAAGTCTTTTATATGGGTTTTTTCCTCAGTACTTGATCTTCTGGTGGTTCATTGAGGGAACTTGGTTGCCATGGCTCTCCCGAACATCAAGGTTGCAGGGCTTTCACCTGTGGTCCAGTGAGGGGGTCGAACGGTAAATACAAAGAGTAGAATTCAAGACAGTTTTAAGGTCGAGCTTTTCCTATGCAGCACACTGATCAGCTTTCTTAAGAGTACTCATGAAACGTTCGACAAGGCCATTGGCCTGTGGCCAAAGAGGTGTGCTCCTCTGATTCTTCACATTAAGATGACTGAGTAAGTCTCTGAATCTTCGACTGTTGAAAGATGGCCTGTTGTCAGATTTTAAGATCGCAGAAACACCCCATATCACGAAGATGCCGTCTAATCTCTCGATGACTCTTTCTTGAGTGATAGATGAGTGATCTTCTATGAATGGAAAACGGGAGTATTGTTCAGCAATCACCATCAGGTAATGTCCATTGTCAAGCGTACCAAGGAAGTCTACGGCAAATCTTTCCCATACATGCTTTGGCAACTCTGACATGTTTAAAGTGTGTTGAGTGGTCTTAGATGAAAGGCAGTTACAGAGATGACACGCCTTCTATTTTCTTTCAACTCTCTCATCGAGATGAGGAAACCAGACTCGGTCTCTGAGAGCTAGTTTTGTGGCAACAATTCCACGATGTCCTTCATGAGCCACTTCAATTATCTGTTGTCGCAAACTCTCTAGAATAATTATTTTCAAACCTCTCAGATAATGTCTTCTTGAGTAAACGACAGTTCATCTTTGACATTTTTATACTTGTGGTACTCACTGTCACTGGTAAGAGGTCGAGTGTGCTGGTTGCAAGACTGATGTGTAATAATGTCTTTTAGTTTCAACATGTCATTCACTATCTTGATTCATGGCAGTGCCAATTTGTTTCAACGAAATGGCAGCTGGTGTGCTTGATTTCACAGTGAAATTTATGTAGGCTTCAGTCACTTTAGAGGCACTCGTGAGAAGTAGTCAGCAGGGTTTTGATCTTTCCCTAAACAGTGCACAATTGTGTAGTTGTATTCTTGTAATCGTAGACCCCCAACATTCAATGTGAGGAGGCATCTTTGCCTTTGGGTTGCCAAAGATGGTCGACAATGCTTGATGATCTGTCACAAGCGTGAAAGGCTTTCCATATAAGAATATGTGGAAATGTTCACAAGCCCACACCACTGCTAAATGTTATTTTTCAAGTTGTGAATAGGCACGTTCGGTTTGGGCAAACGTTTGCTTGCATATGCCACAATATGTCTTCGAGCGTTTGGGTGTCCGCTGTGCTGTGAAAGGATTGCGCCTTACCCGATGTGACTAGTATCAACAACAACCTTTGTATGAAGTTTTGGATCAAGGTATGCCATTTCAGTAGCGTTCTCAATAGCTTGATTGATGTTTTTGAAACTTTGCTTGCATTGATGTGATCAATGAAATAAAACAATCTTTTTCGTCAAGTCTCCTAACAGAGCACGTACAGTGGCAAAGTCTTGTATATATCTAGAACAGTAGCTGGCCATGCCAAGGAATTAACGTAACATGGAAACATCTAGTGGTGGACTGGCAGTTGACAACGCTTGCACTTTACCTGGATCGGGTGTCATGCCCCCATCAGAATAGATATGGCCAAATCATTTTGTCTTTGTATTATGGAACTCACATTTCTCAGCATTCAATATTAAACCTGCATCAGCAAGCTAATGACACACCTGTGTGAGAGCTTTATCGTGCTCCTTCTGTGTAGCTCCGAAAACCAATATGTCATCACTATAATTGAAAGCGTTCAGGATAGGCTGTCTGATACGTCAAATGACATCTTGAAAAAACTCTGCAGCTGACGATACACCAAAACGTAGTTTTTTTATAATGGAACAGACCAATATGTGTAGAAGAGGTTGTAATGTACCTGCAATTCTCCTCGAGTTCCAACTGATGATATCTTTTATTCAAATCAAGGCAAGAGAAAACCTTTGCACCATTTAATTGTGTTATCATGTCGGCAATGTGCAGACCTGGATGTCGTTCTCTTTCACTTGGCTTGTTCGCTTGACCCATATCCACGTAGATGCGTACAGCTCCTTCACTGTCCTTTTTTGGTACTACCACTATTAGAGAAACCCATGGACCAGTAGAACATTCAATGATGATATGTTTGAGTAAGGATTCAAGCTCTTTTTCAACAGCTTCCTGTAAAGGAAATGGTATTTGTCTATGTCTTTGAGCAATAGGATGGACGTCCTCGTTAATTTTTTAATTGTACTTTCATAGTCTTGAGTTTTCCCAACCCATGAAACAACAAAGGGAACTGACTTACTATTTTATGATGAGCATTCATGTTATAGTTCACTGATATCAGTCCCATATCAGCCGAGTAAACAGGCACTTGACACTGTACCTTGAAGTACATGAATGGGTGGTTGTACTTTTCTTGTATTTCATCTTTGCTACAAACGAACCTTGACTTTTTAATGGCATTGATGCAGCCCATGTATACAGTTTAGTTTTTGATGACGTAAGTCATGGCAATGGAGACAGTTCACTGTCCTCTTGAGGAACCGTTTACTTTTAATGTCATCTTCGGACAATGTTTGAGTGACTTTGGTGCTTTTTCATGTTGACTTTCGTTTGACCTGCATTTCTCCTCACATGCGTCCAGTCCAACATGCGCATGTTTTTTCTGAGGTAAACATCGACATTGCACAACCATCTTCTTGACTTTCAGTTGACATTGATACTGAAGAACTTTTTGACGATGATTTAGATGGCGATAGACGACGTTTGTTATCTACTTGCCTTATCGGTGTTGATCGCTTGGCCTTGTGGGAGTGCGTCCAACATCTCTTCTAGAACGTTCGGGCAGCCATTTTGTCTTCTCACCGTGATACATTTACTTTTTCCTTGCTTTGTAAATCATTACAAAATGGTTCTCCGTCCCACAGCCTTTGCAGACCTGTCCAAGGGCAGGACATTTATCTTCGTGTGGAAACAAAAATCCACACCTGAAACACAACTTGTTTTTCCATGGAGACATCCCTTGTGCCTTGGCTTTCTTTTCATGTTCATGACTGACTCACTCTGGGCACTTTCGGCCTCCATGTCAGCAGCTTGTCGATCAGCACACTCTTCAGCTCTGGCAGCTGTGAGAACTCACTCCAGACTAAGAATTTCTCAGCATTCGTCAACTGAATGAATCTCACAGGCATCCGTCAATAACTCTGAAACGTTAGCTTCCTCATCATTACATTAATTGTACTTATGGTGTTTAATGAGCGTATCCAGTCTCTCAACAAATTTGTCGATGGTTTCACCAACTGTCTGTCATTCTTGACTGAAAGTGTATCTTTCGTAACCTACATTTGGCATTGGATTGAACTTCAGATTCAAGGCAGCTTTGATTTGACAGTATGTAAGTTTGTCATCTTGCAGAATTTTCTTTCTGACTTCTTTTACACCTTCACCAGCAAAATTCCTAAGGTATTTGATAATCTTCTTGTTATCTGCTTCTTCCATCGCATCAGTGAAGCCATCAAATGCCTCTATCCACGCAGTCCCTCTGTCGCCAATATTTTGCTTTTTGGGGGTATCAAATGGTGGTGATGGTTTCAGGAAGGCGGTGGCATTGTAACCATTTATGGGACTGGCTGACCCTGAGGGTAGAGTTCTCTCTGATACTGTCTGCTGTCCACTAGGACCTGCGTCATCCATGCCATCTCTTAAGGCCCGCTGCTGTGCTAGCCTCTGGGTCATCCTGGATAGTCTGTGGACCTTTGACTTCCCTCTTGCTCTCAATGAGAGCCTTTTACTTTTCTGGAGACATTTCGAGTTGTTCTGAGCCACTACCCGGCAGCTTTGGTGGTGTGCTGCTTCGTGTATGGATGGCTCTGTGAGAACTATCCCAGATACTTCCTCTAGGGTCAGTCCCCCCCAGCGCTGTGGTATGATGAGTCTCTTTACTCAGTTCTGATAAGCAGATGACCGTTTCGTGTATTTGAATTGCTTCGCTGTTAGGCATCTCTTTGCACTGTCTGCCTCACAGCGCTTCTGATCGCAGCGTTATCTTGCAGTTTGCTGTCACTATTTGATGCTCTTTCAAAACCTGGTTGTATCCACCTTTAATGTTATCACTCCATATGATGTATAGCTTTAAGTTGCGTAGTAGTGCGGTACCTTTTTTACAGCCTTCCCAGCGGGTTCTTGGCCAATGATGTGTAGACTTTTCAGTGAAGCTTTAGTTCTATTCAAATGTGTCACACTGGCTGGAGTTCTGCTTTGACTCCACATATGCCAAATGTTGATTCTGCACTTCAACTGAGGCACACACAAGCAGTTTGCGGGACCACGGTAAACTCTCTAGGAGAGCACTGTCGATCTTCGGGTTACTTATACCCGATCTCGTCGCCAGCTGTAGCATCCTCCCCAGCCTGGGTACCCACTAATGACTACGCCGCACACATAGCTTAGTAGACCATGTCTTTATTCGTCTGCGTGCAACCATGAACTCAACATTCTAACCCTGCATTCTCTATACTCTAATTCTTCCGTCACAATTCTACGGAGTCCATCAGGAGTCAAAAGGGTTCTGTCATTGCTAACTTGCACGACACTACAGGCTAAACACTCATAAGTGCATACAGTGGACTACATCAGTGTTTTTAGCTGTCATGCACTCTTTCTCTCTCTCTCTCTCTCTCTCTCTCTCTCTCTCTCTCTCTCTCTCTCTCTCTCTCTCTGTCTCTCTCTCTATCTCTTTCTCTCTGTCTCTCTCCCACTCACTCATTTCACACAGTTTGTAAAGCACTAAAGTTGTACCACCCAGAGCCCTGATCAGAGCTCTGCCACTCTAATTCGAACTTGATTGCAGGTTGAGGATGGCAGTAGACTCGGGTGGATACCGCTCTACCTGATCACAATTCATCTGATGTTTTCACTCCTGGGATTACCAGTTGCAGGAACAAGAGACCCAATTTTACAATATGGAAATGCCAGCTGGGAAAATTGAGTGCAGGTCCAGGCAGGTGCTACAGACACAAGCCCAACCTCCTCCTATGGCACAGGGGAACATGGAACACTCCCTCCTGCCTGCTCTCAGCCACCCTGCTCCAGACACCATTCCCACCCCCACCTGGAGTATATTTCCAGCTCCCATTACACACCTGCTGAAAGCAACTCTCAGTGAGGACCTAAGTTCTTATCCAGAATCTTTACCATACTGATCAAGATTGGAGAATAAATGTCCCATAGATTTATGTGGCTCACAGGTACACTCTAAGAGAATAGGTGAAACCTGCTCCCAACCTGATTGCCCTTTTTGGAGATATTCAGAAGAGTTTTCAGATAACTGGGCAATACAATTGTAAAAAAAAAAAGCTTATAGAAAGCCAAACATTTTCATGTTAGGCTGTGAGAACCTTCTGATCACTCTGTCAAATGATTTTTCATGCTCTAAGTTTTTTTTGCTGCCAGAAGATTTTGAACTCTCCTTGCATATAAGTTAGATATGGACGTAATAGTGTGTTTTCCATGTCTTCCTTTTCATGAGTAGTGAATTATCTTGTTAGTACTTTTTTCAAACATGCCCAATAATATTCTTGTAAGAATCTTATTGTGTTGCCTGCATCTTGTGCAGATAGATTTATCCCTGAAAAGCTTAGGAAAATTGAAATGCTTGCTGTATCTGTTCTGAGGCTAAGGCCAGAGTAAATGATAATGTTGTCAAATGTGCAAAACCTTAGAGTGAAAAATAATAGCACAGCCATTCAATCATATTGTTTTCTAAAATGTAGCTTTTTTCAATTGCCACTCGTGGTTCTGTCTCTGGTACACACTTTGTTAATACCTGCATATATTTGGCATGGCACAAGACAATTCAGGGTCTTACTCACCTCTAGATGCGATTTGAAATTATTTACTCTCAGGAATTTGTTGACTCTTTTATTTGATGAAATCAGGCATTTATAGGAAGAGATCGTCAACTACAGCTTCCTTGATGGAGATTTCAATCAGACCGCCAACACTTTCCCTCGTTTCAGTTTCACCTTTTTCAAAGACCTTAAGTTAAACACCCAGTGCCTACAGGTAAGCCCTCTAGTTCACCTGGAGTGTCCATCCCCTTTGCCACCCCCCAACCCCGAAGACACTCAGTCAGTCAAGTGCATTTATTCGTTTGATAGCCACAAAAACGATACATCTCGATAAAGCATTTGTTGAAACATACCAACTCAGAGGTTCGAAAACATGGAATAAAATACGGTAGTAAAATCGTTATATAATGTAATATTGCCAAATGATGCCAGTCAATGTAGCTCGAATTCAAGCAATGTTAAAAACAGTGGTCACAAGGCCATTCATGCGGTTAGACTCTAGTGTACATATAAAATAAAACATCATGGATTCTCAAGAGTTACTGCCTTTACAAATCTTCTGATGTAAAGGGCTTGTCAAACATAGCAGAAAACAGCTCAGCAGCAAAATTTCGAATCTAAAAGTTGGAGACGGTGCAAACATGCAATAAAGGATCTGAAGCCAAAGGTCCGTAACAGAGGGCATAAGAATTGCAACCTCGGGCGAACATTAAAGCACAAAAAAAACTAAAGTGTGCCAGTGATTGTTTGGAAGTGCTATCGCAGGGGCAGGGTAGTAAGGAGTAAAACCAAGTGCCCTGCTGAGGGTGGGCTACCAAAAATTTGAAAAGTGCTAAATCTAAAATGCGTCAGATAAAATCTGTATTCAGAGTTCGAAACCCACATGTTAACTCTGTGAACGGTTGCCATGGAAACAGAAGGACACTTTCAGAAAAAAGTAAGTGTATCGTGTTCAGATACACCCCTGCATGTTATGGAAATCAGTATGGGGCCTCTTATAGTTTAATCCTAAATTATGTAACATTTCCAGCATGTTGAATTTCACTCAATCAATCAATCATTTGATTTGTAGAGAGCGTATTCAGGCGCTGGCAGGGTCGGGTTGATTAGCCGAATAGCCAGGTCTTCAGGGACTTTCAGAACTCTGGAAGAGATGGGACGGTGCATAGATGAAAGAGTAGCGCATTCCATGTCTTTGCTGCTAGGTAGGAGAAGGAGCGACCTCTGCATCTGCTACGTCAGATGCGGGGGTGAGGGTTAGAGAAAGGGATGCAGGGAAGAAGTGGGTGGTGGGCTAATGGAAGTTCAGGCAGTGGTTCGAGTAGGCAGGTCCGCAGTTGTGTAGGTACCATGTATGCATTGGTCAGGAGCTTGAACTGGCATCTTTTCTGTACAGGGAGCCAGTGGAGGTCCCTGAGGTAGGGGGTGATGTTGGTTCGACTAGGGAGATCCAGAACGAGTCTGGCTGCAGTGTTCTGTATGGTCTGTAGTCACTAGAGGAGGTGAGCTGCGATCCCTGCATAGAGAGCATTGCCGAATCCATTCGGCTGGAGATGAGGGCCTGGGTGATGGTGCGTCTTGAGCTTTGGGGTAGCCATTTGACTATCTTACAGAGCATGCAGAGAATGAAGAAGCAGGAGGAGGAGACGGAGTTGACCTGAGCATTCATGGTTAGCTTGTCTAGAATAATGGCATGGTCAGTGGGGGTAGGAGTACGTCCGAGTTCTGAGGACCACCAGGATGCATCCCATGGGAAGCTTTTGTTTCCAAATTTCAGTACCTCTGTCTTGTCCGTGTTGAGCTTCGGACAGTTATACTGCATCCAGTTGGTGATGTCTGTCATTCAGTTGTGGAAGTTGGTCCTGGTGTTGGTGGTGTCTTCGGAGAGACAGAGGATGAGTTAAATGTCATCGGCGTAGGATATTATGTTGCGTCGGTGGGTTTTGGTGATGGTGGACAGAGATCTCATATAAGTGTCGAAGAGTGTGGGGCTGAGCGAGGATCCTTGGGGTACTCCACAGATGATTTCCTTGGGTTCAGAGGTGAAGGGGAGAAGGCGGACATTTTGCATTCTTCCGACGAGGAAAGAGGCGATCCATCTGAGAGCGGCTCCTTGATTTCCTACCTTGTTCAGGGTTGCCTGTCCTTGGTCAAGTAAGGCTCGGATGTCATTGGTAGCCGCGATGAGGGCTGTCTCAGTGCTGTGGTTGCTGCAGATTCCGGATTGGGAGGAGTCGAGTAGGAGGTTCCATTCCAGATGTAAGGAGAGTTATTGGTTGATGGCGTTTTCTAATACTTTGGCTGGGAATGAGAGCAGGGAGATCAATTGGTAGTTGTTGAGTACGCTGTGGTTGGTTTCTTTAGTAGGGCATTGACTTCTGCGCATTTTCAGTCCTCAGGGAAGGTGGCCATGGCAATTGACGTGTTGAGCAAGGTGGTGAGTACATGACTGATTCTGACTTCACCTATATTGAAGATGTGGTAAGGGCATGAATCAGTTGGGGGCCCTAAGTGAACCGCGTTCATGATGAAGGTGGTGTCCTGTGTGGCGAGATGTCTTCATTTTTTGTTAATCGGATGTCTGTGGTGCTAGCGGGGTGATTGTGTTGCTTGAAGAAGTCGGTGGCCGTGGGCTGGGGTTTGAAGTTTCTGTAAATGTTGCCAATCTTGTCGTGGAAGGAGTTTGTAAGGTTGTCCCAGAGTTCCCGTGAGGGGGTAATGTTGTTTGTTTCAGCTTTGACGATGTTCAAGAGTTCTTTGCTGTTATTGGAGTTTGATTTGATGTGTGATGCTAAGGCCTTTTCTTTCGATTCTCTCAACTGTCTGTGGTAGCGGTTGAGGGCTGTCTTGAAAGGGGTCTTGTCAGTCGTATACTTGCTGGTGCGCCACCTCCTTTCCAGTTGTTTACCGTGCCGTTTAGTGGTTCTGAAGTCTTCAGTGTACCAGCTAGCCTCCTTGGTAGACCTTCTATGGGTATTATTGCTGATGTGAATAATGCTGTATGCGCAGTTGGTGATCCAATTGTTGACGTTTCTGACATTCTGGTCTAAGTTGTTGGAGGAGATGGGGTAGGTGGTGTTGAAGTCGTTGATCCACGTGTCCTTTGAGACTTTTCTCCAGCTACTGTGAGGGGCGTTGGGGAGACTGGGGGCAGAGGTCCATGAGCTAGTGATGTAGAAGTGGACGATGGAGTGGTCGGTCCAGGTGAGTTCCGTGGTCTGGCTGTACCTGATGCGATTGCTGTAGGTGAAGATGGGGTCTAACGTATCCCTGCAGTGTGCGTGGGCTCGTGGACAGTGTCCAATGTTCATGTTGTTGAGGATGTTGGTAGTGTTGATGTCATTGTGGTCGTCGAGATGGAAGTTGAGGACGTCGAGGAAAATGTAGCTGTTGGAGTCTATGGGAAGGGGGGTGATGAAGTTGGCAGTGAAGTTGCAGAAGTGGACGTGGTCCTGGAGGATGGTAAGCAAGAGTGCCCTTGATAGTGGTTTTGTTGTCCTTTGGAGTCAGAAGTTGAGGTGTTCCATGGTGTTAGATTTGGGGGTCTCTAGTTGGCAGAGGTAGGTACCTTTGTCCAAATAGGGACCCTTGAGTCTAGTCAGGGAAAGTAGGTACACTCCCGAAATAACCCCTGCTCACCCTCTTGGTAGCTTGGCACGAGCAGACAGGCTTAGTTCAGAGGCAGTGTGTAAAGCATTTGTGAACACATACAGTAATCAAGTGACAACACTACAAATGGACACCACACAGGTTATATATTTATAAAAATAGGTATACTTTATATAGATTTATCACAAGACCATAAACGACAAAAATAATCCACAATACTGTTAAGAATACTTAGTTCTGATCAAAAAGGCTTCATTCAAGGTTCTGTGCGAGTCGGTAGCCTCCTCCGGCTACGGCGATGTCGAGAACAAACAGAGTCTAACAAATCCAGCTGACCGCGTCGAGACGGGCCAACACAGCATAGACAGACTCGGTCACAGTACCTTTTACTTGAAGCGGCAGGCACGGGCGTGCGAGCCGGATGGCTGTTCGTCGCGGTCGCGATGCAAAAATGGAAGCGTTGCAGGACGCGTTGTCCCTCGATGCGGTGCAGGCAGCGGCTCGTTGACGTCGTCGAGACGGAGTCGGTGAGACCAGGGCCGTGCGTTGCAGGGCGAGACGGTGCTTCGATGCGGTGCTGGCAGGTTGCGGTGCGGCGACGGAGCCGGATTCAGGAGCTGGCGTCGATCAGTCCGGACAGCGGTGCGAGTCGGGCGGTGCGTCGCAAAGCGTGCGAGCGGTGCCCAACTCCGGTGCGGTCACAGGACTCGAACTCAGCAGCAGTGACCGTGTCGGTCGGACCAGTTCGATTCGGCGTAGCGAGCGTTGCAGGACGCGTTGTCCCTCGATGCGGTGCAGGCAGCGGCTCGTTGACGGAGTCGGTGAGACCAGGGCCGTGCGTTGCAGGGCGAGACGGTGCTTCGATGCGGTGCTTACAGGACACCGAGTCGGTCGTGGGAGTCGGTCACAGCTCCCTACCTCTGTAGCCACTGAAACAGAGTTTCCAGCAGCAATTCACAAAGGGGTGAAGTCCAATGGTCCTGGGACTTCGGTCAGGGGGCAAGCTCTCTTCCAAGCCCTTGGAGATCCTTCACAAGTTGATGAAAGTCACAGCAAAGCAAAAGTTCCTTTCTCCTCTCTTTGGCAGTCAGGCAAACCACTGCAGGCCAATCCCCCAAGCAGCACTTCAGGCTTAGGGATAGTCTCTCCTCAGTTTCTTCTTGGTTCCGCTCCTCAGCAAAGGTTTCTTCTTGTTCCCAAAAGTGATCTGATTTTCCTGGGGTCTGGGTGCCCCTCTTATACCCTGATTCTCTTTGTTCTCTGGAGGCAGAGAGGCCTCTGCCTAGTCCAAAACCAGTTCTGGTCAGTTCTGGAGCACTTTGTTTTTCTGACTCCTTCTTTCCTTTCAGAATGTGGGGCAGAGTGCTCAGCCGCCCGGCAGGAGGTGGAGCCAGCATTGTGGAAGGCAGGCACAGCCCTATTCAGACCCAGGTGCAACTCCTCCCTCCACTCTGGATGCAGATCTTTCTATTCAGCCCTGCGCTGACTCACCCTGTCTCCGGTAGCCACCCCCAGCCCCTGTCACTCAATCTCCAGACAAGGAATACACAACCTAGCAGAGGCAGGCTTGGATAGTTAGGCAAGAAAATACCCACTTTCTAAAAGTGGTATTTTCGAACACAGAATGTTAAAACCAACTTCACTAAAAGATGTATTTTATCATCCTGAGTTCAGGCATACTAAATTCGTTTTTCTACCATGTTCCCTGGGTCAGTTCTGACTATAAGGTGTAATAGTCAGTCTGCCCATTCTGGCCTATGGGGAGCAGGTAGCCTTGCAATAGTGAAGAACGAAAATGGCTGTAATTCACTATTAGGACATGCCACACACACCAGGGCATGTCCTACCTTATACTTACAATGCACCCTGCCCTAGGGCCTACTTTAGGGGTGACCAACATGCAGTAAAGGGAAGGTTTAGGGACTGGTAAGTGGGTGTACTCACCAAGTCGACATGGCAGCCCTAGGCTGCACACAGGCTCTGCGATGGCAGGCCTGAGACACATTTTACCGGCCGCTTCTGTGGGTGGCACAACCAGTGCTGCAAGCCCACCAGCGGCATTGGATTTACAAGCCCTGGGCACACTGAGTGCACTGTACTAGGGACTGACAAGTAAACCAATCATCCAATCATGGAGTCACTAATACATATATCAATTAACGATAGGGAGCACTTGCACTTTGGCACTGATTAGCAGCGGCAAAGTGCCCATGAGCATCTAGTCCAGCAAAAACATATCGGCAACCGTGGAGGCATTACGAAAAAATGGAAGGGAGACCCACGCCAAGGATGCCAGGTCTAACACGTGTCCCCTCCAGCTGAAATGTGGGGAGAACTATCCTACCCCTAGGGAGTTCTCATCGCTAAGGCGGAAAAATCTGGACAGTCCATCAGCATTGGCGTGTTCTGTACCAGGGCGGTGTTCCACCGTAAAGTCCATCCCCTGTAGGGAAATGGACCACCTCAACAGCTTTGGATTCTCACCCCTCATCTGCATCAACCATCTGAGGGGCCTGTGGTCTGTCTGAACCCGGAAGTGAGTCCCAAACAGGTATGGTCTCAGCTTCTTCAGTGCCCAGACCACAGCAAATGCCTCACGCTCGATAGCACTCCATCTCTGTTCCCGGGGAAGTAACCTCCTACTGATGAAGGCTACAGGTTGGTCTAGGCCCTCCTCATTGATCTGTGATAGAACAGCCCCTACACCATGCTCTGAAGCGTCGGTTTGAACAATGAACTCATTGGAGAAGTTGGGTGCCTGGAGCACAGGTGCCGTGCACATGGCAGTCTTCAAGGTGTCAAAAGCTTTTTGACAGGCGTCAGTCCAAATCACTTTCCTGGGCTGCTTCTTGGAAGTCAGCTCGGTCAAGGGGGCAACAATGCTGCCATACCCCTTGACGAATCTCCGGTAATACCCGGTGAGTCCTAGGAAGGCTCTCACCTCTGTCTGGGTCTTGGGGGCTCCCAAGCCAGAATGGTATCAATTTTCGGTTGGAGGGGCGCCACCTGGCCGCTCCCAACCTGGTGTCCCAAGTACACCACAGAACCCTGCCCAATCTGGCATTTACTCGCCTTGATTGTGAGGCCTGCCCTCCGCAGCGCCATCAACACTTCCCAGAGGTGGCGCAGATGCTCTTCCCAACGGGCACTGAACACTGCGATGTCATCCAGGTAGGCGGCACTGAAATCCTCCAGTCCAACCAACACCTGGTTGACCAACCTCTGAAAGGTGGCAGGGGCATTCTTCATCCCAAAGGGCATCACCCGGAACTGGTAGTGCCCATCTGGTGTGGAGAATGCTGACCTCTCTTTGCCCCATCAGTCAAGGCGATCTGCCAGTATCCAGACGTTAAGTCAAACGTGCTGAGGTACCGCGCAGCCCCTAACCGATCTATGAGCTCATCAGCTCTGGGGATGGGGTGGGCGTCAGTCCTGGTGACGGAATTGAGTCCCCTGTAGTCCACACAGAACCGGAGTTCTGGTGTGGCACCAAGCGCGGCAGCTTTTGGAACCAAGACCACGGGGCTGGCCCAAGGGCTGTTAGAGGACTCAATCACCCCTAGCGCAAACATCTTGGAGACCTCCTCCTTGATGCAGGCTCTGACCCTGTCAGTCACCCTGTAAGCCTTGTGCTTCACAGGAAGACTGTCCCCAGTGTCCACATCATGGACGCACCAATGAGTGACACTGGGAACCAGGGAGAACAGGTCAGGGAACTGTCCCAACAAGTGGCGACAGTCACCCTGCTGCTCAGGTGTCAGGGAGGTAGAGAGGTTTACTCCCTCCACTGATCCATCTTGCTCTCGGGCTGACAGGAGGTCAGGAAGAGGCTCGGTCTCCTCCTCCATTCCATCATCTGTCGCTAAGAGCATGCCCACTTGGGACCTCTCCAAGTGGGGCTTCAGGCGGTTCACATGCAGGACCCGCAAGGGGTTCCTGGGAGACTGCAAGTCCACCAGATAGGTAACTGGACTCTTGCGCTCCACCACCGTAAAAGGGCCGGTCCACCTGTCCTGGAGCGCACAGGGCTCCACAGGGGCCATGACCCACACTTTCTGACCAGGCTGAAGCTCTACCAGAGTGGCATTCTGGTCGTACCACCGCTTCATCTCCTCCTGGCTGGCTTCCAGATTTGCCTCAGCAAGTTCTCTGAAACGCCTAGTCTGGTTCCTGAAGGCCAGCATGTAACTGTATACATCCTGGGGAGGTTTCCTGGGAGATTGCTCCCAGCCTTCCTTGACCAAACTCAGAGGTCCTCGCACCGGGTGTCCATAGAGGAGCTCAAAGGGACTGAACCCTAGAGACTTCTGTGGCACCTCCCGGTATGCAAACAACAGGCATGGTAAGAGGACGTCCCATTTACGCCTCATGGGTTCTTCCAGACCCATAATCATGCCCTTGAGGGTCCGGTTGAATCTCTCAACCAGCCCATTTCCTTGAGGGTGGTAAGGAGTGGTGAACTTGTAAGTTACACCGCACTCCTGCCACAGGGACTTCATGTACTTGGACACGAAGTTGGTACCTCTGTCAGACACCACCTCTTGAGGGAATCCCACACGTGAGAAAATTCCCATCAGTGCCCGTCCCACCACGGGGGCCGTCACTGTCCTCAGAGGGATGGCTTCAGGGTACCGGGTGGCATGGTCCACCAAGACCAGGATAAACCTGTTGCCCATGGCTGTCTTGGGGTCCAGTGGCCCCACAATGTCAATACCCACCCGTTCAAAGGGGGTGCTGACCACAGGGAATGGCTGGAGAGGAGCCTTGTGCTTCCTCCCACTCTTTCCACTTGCCTGGCAAGTCTGGCATGTTCTGCAGTGAGTGGCGGCACTCCTGCGCATCTGGGGCCAATAGAAATGGGTAACAAGCCTGTCAAAGGTCTTGTCCTGCCCCAGATGTCCCGCTAACGGTACATCATGAGCCAACCCCAGTAGGAAGGCTCTGAAGCGCTGGGGTACCACCAGCACACGGGCTGACCCAGGCTCAGCAACCTTAGGCTCTGAATACAGGAGACCATTCTCCCAGTAAACCCAATGTGATCCAGACTGATCACCTGCTGCCTGGTCTGTGGCCTGTTGCCTCAGACCCACGAGAGAAGGGCATCTGTTCTGCTCCTTGCAGAACTCTTCCCTGGAGGGTCCTCCTTCTTGCTGCCAATGGGTCAGCTCAGGTAGGTCCCCCAGTTCAGCTACCTGTTCCCCTGTAGGCTCCAGGGCATCCCCCTCAGGGTCTGCCTCCTCCTGGACCGTGGGAACCTCGGGGGCCGGTTTCCCGCGCCCCCTGCCTCCTCTCTCTCCGGCAGGCACCTGGGCCTCCCTCTCAGGCTCCAGGTCCTCTTGAACACCTTTAGCTGCCATTGACCGGGTGGTCACACATGCCCAATCAGGCAAGCCCAACATTTCTAAATGCGCACTCCGCTCCACCTTAGCCCAAGGTGAGCTCTCCAAATCGTTCCCTAACAAACAGTCAACAGGCATGGCTGGCCTCACAGCTACTTGAAGAGTACCCGAGACCCCCCCACTCAAAGGGAACCTGAGCCACCTTGCAGTGACTCTCTGTGTTGTCAGCGGCAACAACCGGATAGAATGCATCAGGGATAACCTGCTCTTTAGACACCAGGTGACACTTGACAGCTGTCACACTGGCTCCTGTGTCTCTCAGAGCCTCCACCCTATGGCCATTGATGGTCACCCACTGCCTGTATTTCTTAGTGTTCTCAGGCAGCGGGGTCCTAGGGACCATCTCAGAGTCTCCTAATGAGACAAGGGAAAACACTGTGGGATCCCCCACCTTGGGCACCCAACTCCTCCCCCAGGGCTACACTAGCCAACTGCCGGGGGACTGCACTGGTGGGTGCTGGTTTTCCATGCAAAGGGCAACGAGGATCGTTTGCCTTGTGGCCAGGGGCGCCACACTTGTAACATACCAGTGGTCCCTGGTGAACAGGGGGCCTGTCAGGGCCACTGGCTTCTTCTCAGGGGAGGCTGGGAACCTTTCCCTTGGTTCCCTTGGGGTCTACTTTGGGGCCCTTTATGGAACTCCTTCTGTTTACCCTTGTCCCCCCACTCTTCTGCTGGGGACCCTGCCCACCCTTGGCGGAGTCTCCCACGTGACCCTTGTGGACCCGGGTACTCACCCAGCGGTCCGCCTCCTCAGCAAGCTGCCTAGGGTTAGTCAGCTTACTATCAATCAGGTGCTGGCGTAGCTCAGGAAAACAATTACCGGACAAGTGCTCCCAGGCAATTAAATCAAAGAGCGCCTGAAAATCAGTCGCTTTGCTACCCTTTACCCAACCATCCAAGGCTCTGCAAAAGAAGGTCACATATTCAACCCAGGTACTGCTTTCAATCTTACTACAGTTCCTGAACCTTTGCCTATAAAGCTCAGGGGTCAAACCATACCTAGTCATTAAGGCATCCTTCATGTGGCTGTACGAATTATAGACTTCAGAGGGCAAATCCAACAAGGTATCCCGCCCTTCACTGAGGAACCGTCCCCACAACCCCGCTCCCCAATCCTTCTCAGGGACCCGGTGGGAAGACATGGCTACCTCATAGGCTTTGAACCACTGCCCTATGTCGTCATTTTTAAAAACTCCTTCACCACATCTTTGGGAATATACACCCTAGCTTCAACAGGCACAGGCGGTACACTGCCACCAGAGGGAGTAATCTCTAAGCTCTTGGCCTTCAATTCCAACTCCCTCAAAACTTTCTCATGTTCAAACTGCATTTTCTTTTCCTCTAGGGCTAATTTCCTTGTTTGCATTTCGAATTCTAACTGCTTATTCAGCTTGAGTTTGGTCAGCTCCATTTCGTGCATCCTACTCTCTTTCCTGTCCTCCAACTCCTCTGGAGACAGTCCTCGGGCAGAAACACTGCTACCTACTGGGGAAGGTGGTCTTCTAGCCCCTAGACCCAATAGCCCCTCCAGCTGCCCTTCTGCATTCTCAGCCCCCTCCACAGGGGCACTCCTTGATTCGACCCAGGCCCTCAGCGCCTTTTGGAGGTCCTCCTTCCTGGAGATCCCGGTCATGGACACTTTAAACTTTTTGCAGAATTGCTTGAGCTGCTTAAGGGTGTAGCATTCTAGCCTCTCTTCTTCCCAATCACATTCAACAGAGGCTACTGATGCTGGTTTCTCCATAGTGACTGAACTTGGCATTTGCAAAAATAGGAAATCCCAGAAAAAATGCTATTAAAGTATGTGGTTGCGTTTTGGTCTGCACTCACTAAGTAGTGTTCACCAATCACTGTACATGAGTCACAAATGCAAGTCCAGAATCCTCACCGCTGACCACCAATGTTAGATTTGGGGGTCTCTAGTTGGCAGAGGTAGGTACCTTTGTCCAAATAGGGACCCTTGAGTCTAGTCAGGGAAAGTAGGTACACTCCCGAAATAACCCCTGCTCACCCTCTTGGTAGCTTGGCACGAGCAGACAGGCTTAGTTCAGAGGCAGTGTGTAAAGCATTTGTGAACACATACAGTAATCAAGTGACAACACTACAAATGGACACCACACAGGTTATATATTTATAAAAATAGGTATACTTTATATAGATTTATCACAAGACCATAAACGACAAAAATAATCCACAATACTGTTAAGAATACTTAGTTCTGATCAAAAGGCTTCATTCAAGGTTCTGTGCGAGTCGGTAGCCTCCTCCGGCTACGGCGATGTCGAGAACAAACAGAGTCTAACAAATCCAGCTGACCGCGTCGAGACGGGCCAACACAGCATAGACAGACTCGGTCACAGTACCTTTTACTTGAAGCGGCAGGCACGGGCGTGCGAGCCGGATGGCTGTTCGTCGCGGTCGCAATGCAAAAATGGAAGCGTTGCAGGACGCGTTGTCCCTCGATGCGGTGCAGGCAGCGGCTCGTTGACGTCGTCGAGACGGAGTCGGTGAGACCAGGGCCGTGCATTGCAGGGCGAGACGGTGCATCGATGCGGTGCTGGCAGGTTGCGGTGCGGCGACGGAGCCGGATTCAGGAGCTGGCGTCGATCAGTCCGGACAGCGGTGCGAGTCGGGCGGTGCGTCGCAAAGCGTGCGAGCGGTGCCCAACTCCGGTGCGGTCACAGGACTCGAACTCAGCAGCAGTGACCGTGTCGGTCGGACCAGTTCGATTCGGCGTAGCGAAGCGTTGCAGGACGCGTTGTCCCTCGATGCGGTGCAGGCAGCGGCTCGTTGACGGAGTCGGTGAGACCAGGGCCGTGCGTTGCAGGGCGAGACGGTGCTTCGATGCGGTGCTTACAGGACACCGAGTCGGTCGTGGGAGTCGGTCACAGCTCCCTACCTCTGTAGCCACTGAAACAGAGTTTCCAGCAGCAATTCACAAAGGGGTGAAGTCCAATGGTCCTGGGACTTCGGTCAGGGGGCAAGCTCTCTTCCAAGCCCTTGGAGATCCTTCACAAGTTGATGAAAGTCACAGCAAAGCAAAAGTTCCTTTCTCCTCTCTTTGGCAGTCAGGCAAACCACTGCAGGCCAATCCCCCAAGCAGCACTTCAGGCTTAGGGATAGTCTCTCCTCAGTTTCTTCTTGGTTCCGCTCCTCAGCAAAGGTTTCTTCTTGTTCCCAAAAGTGATCTGATTTTCCTGGGGTCTGGGTGCCCCTCTTATACCCTGATTCTCTTTGTTCTCTGGAGGCAGAGAGGCCTCTGCCTAGTCCAAAACCAGTTCTGGTCAGTTCTGGAGCACTTTGTTTTTCTGACTCCTTCTTTCCTTTCAGAATGTGGGGCAGAGTGCTCAGCCGCCCGGCAGGAGGTGGAGCCAGCATTGTGGAAGGCAGGCACAGCCCTATTCAGACCCAGGTGCAACTCCTCCCTCCACTCTGGATGCAGATCTTTCTATTCAGCCCTGCGCTGACTCACCCTGTCTCCGGTAGCCACCCCCAGCCCCTGTCACTCAATCTCCAGACAAGGAATACACAACCTAGCAGAGGCAGGCTTGGATAGTTAGGCAAGAAAATACCCACTTTCTAAAAGTGGTATTTTCGAACACAGAATGTTAAAACCAACTTCACTAAAAGATGTATTTTATCATCCTGAGTTCAGGCATACTAAATTCGTTTTTCTACCATGTTCCCTGGGTCAGTTCTGACTATAAGGTGTAATAGTCAGTCTGCCCATTCTGGCCTATGGGGAGCAGGTAGCCTTGCAATAGTGAAGAACGAAAATGGCTGTAATTCACTATTAGGACATGCCACACACACCAGGGCATGTCCTACCTTATACTTACAATGCACCCTGCCCTAGGGCCTACTTTAGGGGTGACCAACATGCAGTAAAGGGAAGGTTTAGGGACTGGTAAGTGGGTGTACTCACCAAGTCGACATGGCAGCCCTAGGCTGCACACAGGCTCTGCGATGGCAGGCCTGAGACACATTTTACCGGCCGCTTCTGTGGGTGGCACAACCAGTGCTGCAAGCCCACCAGCGGCATTGGATTTACAAGCCCTGGGCACACTGAGTGCACTGTACTAGGGACTGACAAGTAAACCAATCATCCAATCATGGAGTCACTAATACATATATCAATTAACGATAGGGAGCACTTGCACTTTGGCACTGATTAGCAGCGGCAAAGTGCCCATGAGCATCTAGTCCAGCAAAAACATATCGGCAACCGTGGAGGCATTACGAAAAAATGGAAGGGAGACCCACGCCAAGGATGCCAGGTCTAACACATGGCTGTTGTGATGTCATCATTTGTGGTGGTGCATAGGATAGATTCCTTGTGTATGATGGCAATCCCTCTGCCACACTTGTTAATGTGGTCGCAGTGGGTGATCTTATATCCTTTGGTTATTGCGGTGGCGATGTTGGGTGTAGAAGTGAGGTTGAGCCAGGTCTCAGTGAGGAACAGGACGTCTGGTCTGAGAGTGGAGATGAGGTCCCAGATCTCGGTGGTGTGTTTGCATAGTGTGTGTGTGTTGAGAAGGGCACAAAGGACTTGGTGTTTTTTTCCAGGTGGTGTCTGTGGTGTGTTCGGGGTGGGGCTGGTCGATGGGCTGGTGTGTGTGCTGTGGCAGGTGAAGTGGCAGTGGGTGCAGGTGAAAGGTCCTATCGTGAACAATGGGTCAGCGCGGTGGCAGTGTTTGTTGCAGCTTCGAGGGTGTAGAGCTCAGCGATGGTGTATCTTCGGGGGACTGGGGGTCCAGGGGCCATGGCGCTGGGCACAGATGGGCTTGCCTTTGGCACACCAGTGGCACGTCTAATGCTGGGTTGCACTGCGGCCTGCATTAAACAGATGCTGGGGTTTGCTGGGCTTCTATTGGCAGGAAGAATGGTGAGCGGGAAGACCCAGGCAGCTGCGGTGTCACTGTATCAGGCTGGAAAAAGCAGGAACTGGAGGCCACAGGCTAAGTGCCCAGGTGCCAACCATCAAAGATGGACATTGGAGACAATTCTACAGAAATAATTCTCTGCCACAGGGGCTCTTCCCACAGCAGATACAGCTACTTTTGTCAATAAACCTCTGCCTATCTAGCAAAGACCCCTATCTTTGATGGATTTTGAACTGCTATTGTGGCAATAGCTATGATCTGCCACCATTGTAAGTGGGATCTACAATTGTGGGAGAGGACTTAACTGACCAGGGAAAGGAACAAGACATGCAGGTGGAAAATACAGAAGGCTGTCCATTTTGGAGCAGCAGCAATGGATGCAATTGTAGCTGACAATAAAGTCTATGGACTTTTTTCCAGAAATAATTGCCTTCCTGTAATTGTAGTCCTTTTGCTATCGTGTATGTCTTCATCATAGAACAGTTTGTCTGTATGCACACATATCTGAGTTATTTCCCCCATAACTATTCAGTTTGAAGAATCATAAACATGAAATTCAAAGCAGAATGTTTAGTGAGGTCCTTCAAGTCACTCAATGTAGACCTCTTTAAGAGGCCTGTAGTATGCTCTCAATTATCTGCAAAGGCCTTGGACCCTACCCTGCTGCACCAGGCCAGGTGATCAAACATAGGAGCAATGGAGTCACTTCCTCATCTCTCTCTGACATGTGTTATCCTTAATACCAGCTCTCGCTATCCCTTCAATGTGAAGCTTTTTCTTTCTTGAAGCCTCTGAGTAGAAATGTCTACCACAAATGCAAAATCCAGTCTTGCCTTGCTTCAAGTTTCTGTCTCCATGAACATGTTGCTCATCGAATAAGACCCAATCCACATGTAACTTTCTTGGAAAAACTCTAGAATGTTTCAGCACAATATTGAATACCTTCTTATTCCAGGAAACACCTTCACATATACAGCTTTTGGAACTCATGAGGCACCTGCATGGATCGCATAATCAGTTTCCACAGCACACAGGACTTAGAACCCGGGTAACACATTAGAATAACTCAATTAGTGCATATTTGCAAATTACTCATCCAGTCTCAGCCTACCTGCCCTTTATTCTATGGCAAGGGGCTCTAGCACAAGCTGGAACATAGAAAAGGAGAGTTCCCTTCATACTTTTTAGTACACAGGCCTTTTATTGGTAGACTCCCCACCCACAATAAGTCTAAAAACAAGGGGGCCGATTTAAAGATTGACGGATGGAGTACAGTCTGTCAGGGTAGCTTAGGACATTATATCCGCCATCCAAACGGTACTCCCTCTGTCAAATTATAAAGAGGATAGCAAACCTAGTTTTATCGTTGTACCTTTAAAGGAAGGCGGGTCCTTTCATGGTATAAAACGCTTGGTGGATGGCCGCTCTCGGTTTTAGCTTTTTTTGTTTTTCAAAAACAAACTCCCAAAGTGGGAATTTGTTTCTGAAAAACAAACAATTTAGTGACCCCTCGACACCCATTTTCTTCTAGGATGTGGAGGTTATTAATATTATTATTTTTTGTCCCTCACCGACAGGCTTTTCCTGGCAAGTATGGACAGAAAAAGAAACTCTCTAAATAGTGCGGGCGGTACGATGGCTCTCCTCTGATAGCCCCTACTGTGTCGGGCTATCAGAGTAATCTTTCCATTCACACAGCCAATGGGGACTCCGCCGACAGTACGTTCACAGTCTGCCTAGCTCTAAATACGGTGAGCAGGCCAAGAGTTTGGTCGGAAGGGTACTCCATCGCATTTGCAACAGAGTACCTTGTTCTCCAGACTGTAAATCAGCCTTTTCATTCTTACAACCTCATCATTTAGAAATAAAGATGTGATTTGTACATTAAAATTAATGTGTATGATTTTACTGTTTTAAATGCTTAATTATCTCTTTTTTTCTCTGCCTTTTCTTCCTCTCTCTGCTTTTATATCCCTCCCACTTCTACCACTCTTGCTTATTTTTTGCGTTTCTCTTTTCTTCCTCCTTCCTTCCCTGTTTGCTACTCCATCTTTCCATTACTTTTACTCCTTCCCTTCTGCTATATCCCATCCCTTTCTCAGGGCTTGCGGGCTTGTGCTACTCTTTCTCTTTTATTTATGAGGAAGAGGGCCCTGCTCTCGAGGACGATGCAAAGATGGAAGGAGAGCCAGACCTGGCGTACAGAGTAGAAGGCACCATTTCGCATTTGATTTTCTCAAAGCCATATAGCACTGAGTTGTTTCACAGGGAGTGGCCTCCCCTCCCCATCTTTCCTTCCTGTCCAGCCTTTGTGTGGCAGAAACGTGGAGGTAACTAGCACTGCCAAGGGTGGAGATTATCCGCCAAGGATGAAACAGTGCCCACAAAGGATGCAAGTTGGCGACAGTGCCCTGATACAGGGCCCTGGACATATAGTTCTGCATTGGCCACAATTAGTGACCGAAGATGAAAGTCGCCTCTGCATGGTGACTTGCATGTGATGGATCAACCCACCTCCTCCCTATATCTCCACCCATCATCATATCCTGTTGCTGGAGCTGCAGACTGCACTTGGCGTCAGCTTTTTTGTCCCCTACCTATTGTTCATTAGAGAACTTCCTCCTCCCGAAGCAGCAGCAGCAGCTGTCATTAGCCCCTTCATCAGTTCTCTTCAGAGATGAAGTCTGTTTCCCACTAATATGCTGCACTTTCTGCTCACCCTCAGAACTCGTGTGCTGAACTCTTCCGTGTGCTCTGGTAAAGCTTTCCCTTCCCTAGTATTCTCAGTTTGACCTGAATCGGTGAACACTGCCCATGTGCACAAAAATATGGACCTGAGCTGTAGGACTCTCCTCTGTGTTCTCGGAGCTTGACCTGGCCTGCTAAATTCTCCTATATGCTGTCAGAGCTGGACCAGCCCCGCTGTACTGTCACCTGTGTTCTGGATCTGACATACTGCATTCTCTCCAAGTGCACTAGATCTAGACCTGACCTACAGGAGGCTTCTACAGTGTTCTGTGCTGGACCTGACCTGCTGAACTCCCTCTGTGTGACTTGCTGTACATTCCCTTGTGTCAAAGACCTGCCATGGAGGATTATTTTGCTGTAATCCCAGATTATGGACTAAACCAGTGGAGGACCATCCCCAGGTGCCATTAGTGGATCCCTTCCACTGTGCTGTGAACCTGCTCTCCAGGACTCTCTCAGTGTGCTTATAAGCCTGGATCTGACCTTCTGGACCCTCCCATTTTCCCATCCACTGACCCTTTCTCCACCTGCGCACTTCCTCAGAGCTGGAAAGGACATACTTGTTTCTTCAACGTATCATCAAAGTCTAACCTGGCTCATAGAACTGCCAACTCAGAGCATGACTGTCCTTCTCAAACAGTTCTTTTGTGCCATTAGAGCACTAAAGACCTTCTGGACTCTTTCTTTCTGAGGCCTTAGTGTTGGACCCAGACTGACAACCTCTGCCCCTGTGCCATCAAAGGAGAACCTATCATATTTGACTCTTTTTTGTGTCCTGAGTGCATTCTTAATTTTATAGACTATCTCCTACTGCTGTTAGAGCATGGATGAACTGATGCACCATGTTTTTCTGCCCATAAAGCTGTATCATAACCACTGGATTTTATTCCTGTGCCCTTGGCTTCACCTACTTGAAATGCTTACCGTGTCCTAAAGCTGACCTGACAGACTTCTTCCCGTGTCCCAGACCTGACCTACTTGATTCTGTTTCTCCTGGTCTTGATCTATTGGACTTTACAAAACCATCAGAGCTGGTGCTGACCTGCTAGTTTCTTCCCTTGATTTCTCATTTCCCAAAGCTACATTTGAACTGATGAACTCTTCAAAGCAACTTCTGATCAGCTGCAATGTCCCAGTGCTCCTAGAATTCCCCACTCTGTCTTCATATCTGGACTTGCCATTCTGAAATTTCACATTTGGCTGCCAGGATCCACAAAATTGTCTCCTTTTGTCCATAGAGTTTGCTAAAGCTAGACGAAATTGCAAGTGCCAATACGAATGCAGAAAACAATGGATATGGGTTGGGTGGTGGGGTTTGGGACTGGCAATATCTCCACCCTTTGCACACATATTTTGTAGATTTGAGTGGGGGACAGAGTCACATGGAATCTACTGTTGATTAATGTTTGTGTATGTGCAGTGTGTGCGCCAGGCAGAGGAAAAAATGTGCCAAGGTGGAAAACATAGCGTGGTAAGTCATAGACAAGATGATGTCACAGCAAAGGATAGACAGTCCGCAGATGGAGCACACATAGTAATGAAGCAGTGCCCACCTGGTGATGAGGTGGAGAATAAACAACAATGACGTGTAGGATATCTGGTTTGCAAATGAAGGCGGGCAATGCAGCAGTGATGGTGTTTGTGATACTGAGGTAATGTTTTTGTCATTGGGGTTTGTCTTTGTGGGGCAATGTTTCAAGTGGTGTCCACCCAGAGCATGGTCGGAGGCAATCCTCTCCTTCTAATTCTATAGGGGGGGGGGGCACCTGTTCTGCACTGAAGGAAGTTCATTGAATTTATAATTAGACCATGCCTAGGGCTCTATGAAGAGAACCCCAGCTCTAGATGCATGAGCTTGGAAGGGGGGATCTCACAAGTGTCTTCAAGAATGCTGCTGTCTTTACTCTACAGTGTCTTACTACCATCTAGCTTATGAAGAGTTTTATTCCACCAGCTAGAATGCCTTCTTCAAAGGAGGTAGTTTAATCAGGAAAAGTCACTTTTATGCCACATTCTTTAGGAGAGAGACAATTCTTAAATGTTTTCTCGCAGATGAAGCAGTCAAATTACAGAGGGACGCTCTTTTTAAAGACACTCCTCATGCAACAAACTGTCACATCACCTTTGGAAGTTTATTTTGCTGCATCCTGAGACAGGAAACCAATGCGTCACCTGAAATACTCTCTACATTGACTTTCATTAGAAATAAATGGCCATAGAACCACTATAATCTCTCTATACAGGTAATAAATTGCTATTTCATTTTGTACCCTTGAGGATTTCCCAATCATCTTTCCATTGGCCTTTCCACATAATTGATCCTGAGACTTTCCTCTTTCAGTGTTACCTTGACTCCAGCAACTGTATATTATTCATAGTTTTCCTATTGTGCATCTTCTAAATTTTGCCAATTGTGCATGAACACTCAATCAGTGAATCTGCATTTTAGTTCCCTGGGGTTTTTTTCATTGTGAACCTTTGAGATAGAATTTGTTCTTGAGATTTTTCTCATTATTCATGCCTTGTTTTCTGCTCATTGTGAATTCATGAGTCTTCTGATCATGTGTCCTTATCATGTTCCCAATCATGTGTCCTCTTCCTCATCCTGTGCCCCTATGCCTTTCCACATTGGATGCCCTTGAGGAATTATTCAAATAAATCAGTTGTGTGTTCATTAGACTTCCTTGCTTGTGTGACCTTCCTTCTAGTATACCCTTCAGATATTCCTTATTCTGCTTCCTTGAATCTTTCACTCTTGTGTGCAATTGAATCCACATTGTGCATCCAAAAGACTTTTCACATTCTGTGCCTGAAACTGTTATCATTGTTTGTAATTGTCTCTTTCCTCAATGTGTGCCTCTTAAGAGTGTCCTCATCATGATTCTTTTAAACTTTCTTCATTCTCTGTCTTTGAGAAATTTTTCTAATATGCATTGTTGAGACTTTCCTCAAAGAACAAGAACCCACACCTTCCTCCATGAATGCCGCTAACCATCAGCAGATTAGTACCCAAAAATGTAAATACATCTTACTAAAAAAGTACTGTCTTTCATATTATTGCAAACTGCGCCCAAATCAATATCACAAGTTCATACAACCCACACCTAAGCATCAATTTTCCATTAGACACACAAATACTATGAGCTGCATGAACAACTCATAATCTTCAACCACTACCTGTGCATGGTGTAGGAGGAATACGCTGCCCAATTATCGGGGATAATACCAGCCCTCATTAACACCTGTCTGGATGGTGACACTGTCCTATCTTACTAAGGCAGGCATGGATCATTCACCTACCGCAAAAAAAAATCACACTGGATGCAAATCATTAGTACATGACTCTTACATCATCATTCTCCTTAGGAATAATACAAGGGTTCCTTGAGAAGAACCAGAGTCACGTGGACAACCATCAGAGCCATGATTGGTTATGGCAATACCCACTAATACAGTCTAAGCAAAACATAGTCGCCAACTACAGAAACCCGACAAACAGTAGCTACAGTGGTCATAAAGAGCTCTGTGTTCTCTCATCCCATGCATCTCTTGAAGAAAGTACACTGCTCAAAACCCAATCAATAATTACATTCAAAAGTGGAGCAATGTTGCACATGATCCTATGCGACTACCTGCCCAACTAGCCAAAGCAAAAGATAAAGACATCCAGCCCACATACAGGCTAAGGTCTGCAACCTAACACTTAGTTAAAAACAGCAATACAAGAAAATAGCCATGGAAGGGTGGAAGTTCACCATAGTGCACCACAGTATACACAATGCTCTTACACCATGCATGGAGTAATATTCACTCTTTCTGAATTCAGAAACAAATAAATGTGCATCTTATACAAGAACAATAACACCCTGCAAGCAAAGGTTTTGGCATTATTTTTATCACCAAATATCATTCTTTGACTCGAATATTAAGCACCTGCTCACGCAGCTACAGACAAATACTAAACAAATCAAGTCCACAAGCAAAAGAACTAGTCTTGCAGAAATTAAGGCACACAGAATACAACTGCTTTCCCATCTGCACCTAAAAGCAAAAACCACTTGGTTACCCCAGAATACCTGCAAGATGTGTACTTAAGAGTGTCCTCAAGTTATGTGTCCAACACTTTTTCATTATGTGTCATTTAGATACTCATTGTGTGTCTTTGAAACGTTGCTTATGGTGAGCGCCTAAGACATTTCTTATTGTGTGTCCTTGTGACTTTATTACTCATCCTGACTCTAACTCTTGGTGAGATTCGATGGTCTTTGTCATGTATTGTTAAGTACTGGCTCATTTGGATCCAGTGAGACATTCGTACTGTAGTCTCTTGTGATTTTCCTCAATCTGTGCGCTTTGAATTTCCCAGTTGTGGGTCATTGAGACTTTCCTGTTGTGGCACCTTGAGATGTTCCTTATAGTATGATCTAAAAAAGTTTCTCAATGTGTTTTTTTGAAATCTTACCTTCTGAAATGTTGAAACTTTCACGATAGTCTGTCTGTTTCTTTCCACTTCACGACGGTGCAGTGGTATGGTTATAGGTAAAATGGCGCTCCAAGAATGAGTAGCACTTACACTCTATTTAGATTTCTGAGAAATTTATATGGACGGTGCTGAAAGGTGAGAAGAACCACCAGTCTCCCCAAACACGTGGTCGAAACCGTATCATTTATGCTTGACTAAAACAAATTTGATAATTGCATATTACTTAAAAGACGTGTGCTGAGGATTGTGTTTCTGTTTCTTTCCACTCAATGTGCCATTGAGGCTTTTCTGACTCTTCATCCTTGACAATTTCCTCATTGTGCATCCTTGAGATTTCATTCGTCCTGCAGCCAAAACTTTCCTCATCATCTGATCATGAGGCTTTCATTATTTTGCGTCTTTAGGACCCCCCCCCATGGATCTAAGTGTCTTTGAGACATTCTTCATATGTGTTCTTGAAATATTTTTTGTCAAGCGTTCCTGAGTATTTCCCCATTTGTGTGCTCCATGCTCCTTCTCTGGCTGTGGTCACTGAGCAATTCACAGGTGAGTGTCTGTTGTTTACCCAGCTGTTCCAGGGACTTGGTTGTTTACTGCACTGCACTGTGGATGCCAAATATTCCTATTGGTTCTTGGCTCTCAAAGAGACAGAGTGGTTGAACCCAGGCTTTCTTTAAGATGTGAGGGGTTGGAAATGTGTAACAAAGTAATAACACTCAAGAAAAAAAGCACCGGTATTTGATCAGAGCTACATTTTGAAAATAACATAGTTTATGTGCACTGGAAAAATAGAGAATAACAATTACGAGACACACAGAAATTAGTTCTAAAGCCTTCTGGCGCACCGATTTAACTGTAAACATGTATGATGTAAGTCACTATAACCAAAATAGCATTAGAGTCTTCAAGCAATGTTATAGCATGGGTCAGAGTTTGCAAGTCTTTGGCAATCTTCAGAAGGATTTACTTTTGTACTATGGACAATACATTTACAAATTGTATATGATGTAATATGGTTACCCTTTGTTCAAATATCCCTTCCGGATTGGATGAATCAAATAATTAGTTGGCTACAAACTACCCCACCCAATGTGAACTAGGATTCCCAGCCCACATAGTTTTTGGCTATGGGTGCCAGTATCTAGCTTACAGTGTCCAATTAAGAATGCCACTGGATATCAGGTGGTTAGACACAGTTCTTGGATCACAACCTCAATTGCTCCCAAAAGTTACTGTACGAACAGGGGAGTGACTGACACCGGGAATGCACTTAGCGCCCAAATTAGGCTCCAAGGGGTAACAAGCACTAGGAGCCCAAACCTCAAGATGGATAGTTGCATACAAACGTTATCAGTGGAGGGCAACCATGAGACTTCGTCACATTTACAAGTGGGGGAGGCACTAAAATAGGGTAAAAGTCCTCCAGTTCCTTTAAACAGTGATATCTCTGGAACTCTATCTACGATTCCAGAACCAGAGTGATACAAATTCAGATTGAGGAAATAGGGATTAGGGCTCCCAAAAAGTCCAGAGGTCAAGGGAGCAGTACTGCCTCACCAACTTGAGCAACCAGCACAAGGTCCCAGGTCATCTCCGACTATCACATGATGCAGTCGGTTACTGATGCTTCTTAATTTTGGATCAGGTTAGCTGAATGTCAGGACCTGCAAGGTTTTTTTGCACTGGAGCAATCTACCACCTAGGCTTCAATTTAGCTGTGTCTTGCTGTTGCCCTCACAGAGTCCCTCATCTCCTCTCCCAGTTGAGATACCAGTCTTCCATACAGGCAGCGTCAGCAGGATTTCCTGTCCTGTCCTTCAGTGGGAGCAGCAATATAAAGGCTTGGTCCTTCTCAGGCACATTCTCTGAGCTGTACTTTAGAGCTCTTTCTGAGCACATATTGAATACAAAGAACTGAATCTAGAGCAAATGTTCATATCCTGCCTGGGGTAAGGGCTGCCCAAGCAGCATAACAAGTTTAGACTACTTCTTTGTTTCAAGTACATCTGTGGCATGGAGGCAGATTTCAGCCCAGAAACCAGTCAACTGCTACTAAAAGAATAGAGAAGCTGGAATTACTTTCTACCTGATGCAGAAAATCAGTGTCTTGAGTGTGATAAAATTTGTATCATTCATACTACATTCATTCTCTATGCATACCACACGTAGGCAGAATCACACCAAAGATTTTGCCAAGTGTCTTGGTAGAATCCTCTGCACAGGATGCAGGCAAAACGCAAAAAGGCCTACATCCCATCACTTTGATCAGTTTCTACTGCCACCAATGGTCAGTCTCACCTAGCCTAGTGAGGACCAGTCAGCATCCTCCACAGTAGATTTACCTAAGTCCAGCAGTCATTGCTCTCTACCTGTGTAGCAATCCAAAGCACACTGGGAGCATCTCCCAGTGATCCCGAGAAGCGACGCGGAAGGGGTATATATAACACAATGACATCCAGAATGACCAAGGTGGAGGCAGAATTTCACAACTGACTGTCCTTGAAGGTCCTTTGTTCCAACACTGATTTTACATAATGCATTACATACTGTATGCTTATGCTACATCCAGTCATTCCTCATCATGGGCCTGTGAGACGTTTCTCATTGTATATTCTTGTCTCTTTCATATAGCTCATTGATATTTCTTTCATCTTGAATCCCTGATGCCTTCTCAGGATGTATCCTGCAGACATACAAATTGTGTGTCATTGACATTATCCTAATTGAACATCCCGGACACTTACCGTATTGTGCATCTTTAGTCTTCTTTCATTATGGTTCCTTAAAGAGTCACTGGTGTTCTTGAGCCCATCCCTCATCACGTAGCCCTCCAGATTTCTTTATCATGTCACCCCGTGAACTTTCTCATTGTTTTGTCCCCTCGATCTTCCCTATTGTGCATCCCTAAGATCATTCTTGAAACTGTGCTGAGAATTATATGAGCTTCAGCCTTTCGTCACAATTGTCATCCAGCATTTTTCAGTTGTGCATCCTAGAAACTTTTCTCATTATGTCAGTCAGACTTTCATGATATCACCTCCTCAAGACTTTAATTCAATAACCAGCATTGACACTTCCCTTTTTTTTACTTCTCCAAGACTTTGCATACCGTGCTCTGTGTGCTTTTCCTCCTTGTGTATCATTAAGATATGGCCCGTCATTATGCATCATAGAAAAGTTATTGTCTTTCCATGTTGTTGTCTAAACATTCCTCACTCGTCCTAGACACTTTCGCTATGCTGCATCCTTGAGCCTTTCTCAACCCAGTGTTATTAAAACGACTCTCGATGTGTCCCTGAGAGTTTTCTTAATGTGTGCTCATTGTGTCTTTGTCTAGTCTCAGATGTTCTTCACTATGCATAATCGGACTTTTTCTATTGCTCTGTAGGAATTGTTACTCACACATGTATCCTTTGCTCAATATGCATCACTGAAATGTCATTGCACTTGCTGTATTCATTAACATATATACTTGAGGCATTGCCCCAGTGCTTCTTCGAGGCTTTCCTTCGTGTTTGTCCATGAGAAATTTGGGGGGTTTAAAGTGGCTCTTTCCTCACTGAATGCACTTGACAACTTCCTTATTTTAGGTATTTGTGACTTTCCAAATGCGGTTTAGTTTATGTATATTGTTTGACATTGAGTCTGTCCTAATGCATCTTTGACACATTCCTGCTTCTGAGACTTGAAACTTTCTTCATCCTGTGCCATGAAGGTTTCTGCACCATTAGCCCCGGGATTTGTCATCGCGCACCTGAGTGTTGTTCCCCTCAGACACCAAACTATGGGATATGGATGAGCCAGTCCGGTCATAGGGAGAATCAAGTCCCATGGCTAAAGAACATGTATCCTAGAGAGAGCTCCTGAAACTTTGACTTTTGATTAGATAATCCTGGTGAGTGAATGCTACAAGGTTACCAGCACAGAGGCCAGGAAGGGCAAGGGATTGGGTTTGTTAAGAAAGCTTATTTGCCTGATAGCAGATGAGCAGTGAGGTTTTTGTGATGGGAACCTGTTTAGCAAACGGGTAAGCCTTCAGCAGTGTGGCTGATTTGAATCCCTGAGCTAGCGGGGCAAAGTTCATTGAATCCCTGCGCACATTCATAGATCACCCTAGGATTGGTAGCGTGGTGACCTGTCCTTCCTGAAAACAAAAGTCTATGTAGCTAGTCATTTTGTTGAAATCCGTGATGGACTGTTCTCTGGCACAGTCTTACTGCACCCCAATGAGGTGACCTGCTTCTCTTCACATGCCCAATTGCCATCTAATTATTGACAAGCAAGCTGGTCTACAGAAGATCCCATGGTTACAGTCCAAAAAGTTACTTTGTGCACCAATCAAAGAAGGCTGATTAAGGTTGAATCACAGAGGGTCGTCCTTTTCTTTGTGCCCCTTCCCTTTGTGAGCCTCTTTCTGTGACCTTAAGAGAAGACCATCGATGTCCGAGACCACCAGAGTGTGCATGGACCCTCAGCATGCTCTGTCCCCTGACGAGACTGAAGAAATTCGCCGGCAGCTGGAAAGCAACAGTGTGAAAGTGGACAGTTGTCGTCTGATGGAAACTGAACAAAATAAACATTGGAAAAGTATTTTTGAGCCAAATGCACGTTGGTATCCAGTTGGAACATGTGTCTGTACTTTGTGTGTAAGAAAAAGTTCATCTCTGAAAAGGCCACCCTAAGCCATAAAAAGAAAAGGAAAAAATGGAGAAAAAAAGAACTGAAAAGATGATTTGAGTATTTTCTTTCGTAACATTTTTGCAATACATTGGAATAAAGCTGCTACTAATGTTACTTCAATAAAACCCTGATTACAGTGCAGTGCTTCCTCTCCTGGTGTTATGAATGTCCTTGTTTTCTTCCTTGTCTTTATTTACTGGAAACTTCTCTTTGGATCTGTTGCTGATCAGCGATGTAGTCTCTTCTGTCCTCCTGCTTTCTAGTGGTGCCCGGAGTTGTCCTCTCCTCTGCCCCCGATCTTTCCCTTTCCCCTCCCATCTCCTTGTACCAGATGGACTGATAATGTGAGACTCAGTGCATACATGCCAATCCTCCCTATTGCTGATGATTTCATGGCTAATCTCCCGATTCCTGCATGCAGAAACCCGATAGAGTTTTGTAAAACTGGCAAGAATAAACTGTTTGTAAATTGTCATGCACACAGTGGCGGCTGCCAGCTAAGGATAGAGGTGAGTCAAGCAAATGGCTGGTGCATGCATGCACGTGCAAAACTATATTAACTAAGTTCATGCCGACATTAATTACATTATTGTTTTAAAGTTAAAATGTTTAACTTAAAAACAGTAATGTAATGCATGTCAGTGATTTAGGGCATACATACACACATCAAATACATTTTTTTAAAGGTAATACAAGTCACTTATCTTGCTGCACATCCTCAATCCGGTCCCGCCGTTCTTCTCTCCTCCAGCGTGACCCTAGCCAACTCCCAATACCAATTCTGGCGCTGCTCTCATGCTGTTAACTAAACGACACACAATTGATGGACGGAATGCAGAACAAATCAAAACTTTCACCCCCAGTCAAGAGATCTGGGTTAAATCCGTCATTCTTTTGCTCACCATGCCACCCCAGTTTAGACCTGGCCATATGCAAATCAGTCGACCCTGTGCCTAATGGGAACAGTGCAGCCCGAACTGCCAAGCCAGGTCCTCCCTGGACTGGAAACAAGCATCCTAGGACCGGTTTCGGGGTTTCACCCCTCATCAGCCAGGATAGCTTGAATCCAGTGGCAACCGGTCTTAGGATGCTTGTTTCCAGTCCAGGGAGGACCTGGCCTGGCAGTTCGGGCTGGACTGTTCCCATTGGGCACAGGGTCAAGACTGATTTTCATATGGCTGGGTTCAAACTGGAATGGCATGGTGAGCAAAAGAACAATGGATTTAGGCCCAGATCTCTGTACTGGGGTGAATGTATGACATTGTTCTGCATTCTGTCCACCAATTGTTGTTTTTGCATTTGTCACCCCGAGTGGGCGGGTAGTCCTAGACGTGGTTCCCGTGCTCTCCATGCCACTGGAGTCAAGCTATCCTGGCTGATGAGGGTAAAACCCTGAAACCGGTCTTAGGATGCTTGTTTCCATTCCAGGGAGGACCTGGCCTAGCAGTTCGGGCTGGACTGTTCCCATTGGGCACAGGGTCAAGACTGATTTGCATATGGCTGAGTTCAAACAGGAATGGTATGGTGAGCGAAAAAACGATGGCTTTAGGCCCAGATCTCTGTACTGGGGTGAACGTATGACATTGTTCTGCATTCTGTCCATCAATTGTTGTTTTTGCATTTGTCACCCCGAGAGGCACGGGTATGCCCCGACGTGGGTCCCGTGCTCTCCATGCCACTGGAGTCAAGCTATCCTGGCTGATGACGGGTGAAACCCCGAACCCGGTCCTAGGATGCTTGTTTCCAGTCTAGGGAGGACCTGCCCTGGCAGTTCGGGCTGGAATGTTCCCATTGGGCACAGGGTCAAGACTGATTTTCAAATGGCTCGGTTCAAACTGGAATGCCATGGTGAGCAAAAAAACGATGGATTTAGGCCCAGATCTCTGTACTGGGGTGACTGAATGACATTGTTCTGCATTCTGTCCATCAATTGTTGTTTTTGCATTTGTCACCCCCAGTGGGACGGGTATGCCCCGACGTGGGTCCCGTGCTCTCAATGCCACTGGAGTCAAGCTATCGTGGCTGATGAGGGGTGAAACCCCGAAACCGGTCCTAGGATGCTTGTTTCCAGTCCAGGGAGGACCTGGCCTGGCAGTTCGGGCTGGACTGTCCCCATTGGGCACAGGGTCAAGACTGATTTGCATATGGCTGGGTTCAAATTGGAATGGCATGGTGAGCAAAAAAAAGATGGATTTAGGCCCAGATCTCTGTATTGGGGAGAATGTATGACATTGTTCTGCATTCTGTCCATCAATTGTTGTTTTTGCATTTGTCACCCCGAGTGGGACGGGTATGCCCAGACGTGGGTCCCGTGCTCTCCATGCCACTGGAGTCAAGCTATCCTGGCTGATGGGGGGTAAAACCCCGAAACCAGTCTGAGGATGCTTGTTTCCAGTCCAGGGAGGACCTGGCCTGGCAGTTCGGGCTGGACTGTTCCCATTGGGCACAGGGTCAAGACTGATTTACATATGGCTGGGTTCAAACTGGAATGGCATGGTGAGCAAAAAAACGATGGATTTAGGCCCAGATCTCTGTACTGGGGTGAATGTATGACATTGTTCTGCATTCTGTCCATCAATAATTGTTTTTGCTTTTGTCACCCCGAGTGGGACGGATATGCCCAGACGTGGGTCCCGTGCCCTCCATGCCACTGGAGTCAAGTTATCCTGGCTGATGAGGGATGAAACCCCGAAACCGATCCTAGGATGCTTGTTTCCAGTCCAGGGAGGACCTGGCCTGGCAGAGCTGGACTGTTCCCATTGGGCACAGGATCAAGACTGATTTGCATATGGCTGGGTTCAAACTGGAATGGCATGGTGAGCAAAAGAACGATGGATTTAGGCCCAGATTTCTGTACTGGGGTGAATGTATGACATTGTTCTGCATTCTGTCCATCAATTTTTGTTTTTGCATTTGTCACCCCGAGTGGGACGGGTATGCCCAGACGTGGGTCCTGTGCTCTCCATGCCACTAGAGTCAAGCTATCCTGGCTGATGAGGGGTGAAACCTCGAAACTGGTCCTAGGATGCTTGTTTCCAGTCCAGGGAGGACCTGGCCTGGCAGTTCAGGCTGGACTGTTCCCATTGTGCACAGTGTCAAGACTGATTTTCATATGGCTGGGTTCAAACTGGAATGGCATGGTGAGCAAAAAAACGATGGATTTATGCCCAGATCTCTGTACTGGGGAGAATGTATGACATTGTTCTGCATTCTGTCCATCAATTGTTGTTTTTGCATTTGTCACCCTGAGTGGGACGGGTATGCCCAGACGTGGGTCCCGTGCTCTCCATGCCACTGGAGTCAAGCTATCCTGGCTGATGAGGGGTAAAACCCCGAAACCGATCCTAGGATGCTTGTTTCCAGTCCAGGGAGGACCTGGTCTGGCAGTTTGGGGTGGACTGTTCCCATTGGGTCCAGGGTCAAGACTGATTTGCATATGGCTGGGTTAAAACTGGAATGGCATGGTGAGCAAAAACACGATGGATTTAGGCCCAGATCTCTGTACTGGGGTGAATGTATGACATTGTTCTGCATTCTGTCCATCAATGTAGTTTTTGCATTTGTCACCACGAGTGGGACGGGTATGCCCAGACGTGGGTCCCGTGCTCTCCATGCCACTGGAGTCAAGCTATCCTGGCTGATGAGGGGTGAAACCCCGTAACCGGTCCTAGGAGGCTTGTTTCCAGTCCAGGGAGGACCTGGCCTGGCAGTTCGGGCTGGACTGTTCCCATTGGGCACAGGGTCAAGACTGATTTGCATATGGCTGGGTTCAAACTGGAATGGCATGGTGAGCAACAAAACGATGGATTTAGGCCCAGATCTCTGTACTTGGGTGAATGTATGACATTGTTCTGCATTCTGTCCATCAATTGTTATTTTTGCATTTGTCACCCCCCAGTGGGACGGGTATGCCCCGACGTGGGTCCCGTGCTCTCAATGCCACTGGAGTCAAGCTATCGTGGCTGATGAGGGGTGAATCCCTGAAACCGGTCCTAGGATGCTTGTTTCCAGTCCAGGGAGGACCTGGCCTGGCTGTTCGGGCTGGACTGTTCCCATTGGGCACAGGGTCAAGACTGATTTGCATATGGCTGGGTTTTAACTGGAATGGCATGGTGAGCAAAAAAACGATGGATTTAGGCCCAGATCTCTGTACTGGGGAGAATGTATGACATTGTTCTGCATTCTGTCCATCAATTGTTGTTTTTACATTTGTCACCCCGAGTGGGACGGGTATGCCCAGACGTGGGTCCCGTGCTCTCCGTACCACTGGAGTCAAGCTATCCTGGCTGATGAGGGGTGAAACCCCGAAACCGGTCCTAGGATGCTTGTTTCCAGTCCAGGGAGGACCTGGCCTGGCAGTTCGGGCTGGACTGTCCCCATTGGGCACAGGGTCAAGACTGATTTGCATATGGCTGGGTTCAAATTGGAATGGCATGGTGAGCAAAAAAAAGATGGATTTAGGCCCAGATCTCTGTACTGCGGTGAATGAATGACATTGTTCTGCATTCTGTCCATCAATTGTTGTTGTTGCATTTGTCACCCTGAGTGGGACGGATATGCCCAGACGTGAGTCCCGTGCTCTCCATGCCACTGGAGTCAAGCTATCCTGGCTGATGGGGGGTAAAACCCCGAAACCAGTCTGAGGATTCTTGTTTCCAGTCCAGGGAGGACCTGGCCTGGCAGTTCGGGCTGGACTGTTCCCATTGGGCACAGGGTCAAGACTGATTTACATATGGCTGGGTTCAAACTGGAATGGCATGGTGAGCAAAAAAACGATGGATTTAGGCCCAGATCTCTGTACTGGGGTGAATGTATGACATTGTTCTGCATTCTGTCCATCAATAATTGTTTTTGCTTTTGTCACCCCGAGTGGGACGGATATGCCCAGACCACTGGAGTCAAGCTATCCTGGCTGATGAGGGATGAAACCCCGAAACCGATCCTAGGATGCTTGTTTCCAGTCCAGGGAGGACCTGGCCTGGCAGAGCTTGACTGTTCCCATTGGGCACAGGATCAAGACTGATTTGCATATGGCTGGGTTCAAACTAGAATGGCATGGTGAGCAAAAAAACGATGGATTTAGGCCCAGATTTCTGTACTGGGGTGAATGTATGACATTGTTCTGCATTCTGTCCATCAATTTTTGTTTTTGCATTTGTCACCCCGAGTGGGACGGGTATGCCCAGACGTGGGTCCCGTGCTCTCCATGCCACTGGAGTCAAGCTATCCTGGCTGATGAGGGGTGAAACTCCGAAACTGGTCCTAGGATGCTTGTTTGCAGTCCAGGGAGGACCTGGCCTGGCAGTTCAGGCTGGACTGTTCCCATTGGGCACAGTGTCAAGACTGATTTTCATATGGCTGGGTTCAAACTGGAATGGCATGGTGAGCAAAAAAACGATGGATTTATGCCCAGATCTCTGTACTGGGGAGAATGTATGACATTGTTCTGCATTCTGTCCATCAATTGTTGTTTTTGCATTTGTCACCCTGAGTGGGACGGGTATGCCCAGACGTGGGTCCCGTACTCTCCATGCCACTGGAGTCAAGCTATCCTGGCTGATGAGGGGTAAAACCCCGAAACCGATCCTAGGAAGCATATTTCCAGTCCAGGGAGGACCTGGCCTGGCAGTTTGGGCTGGACTGTTCCCATTGGGCACAGGGTCAAGACTGATTTGCATATGGCTGGGTTAAAACTGGAATGGCATGGTGAGCAAAAACACGATGGATTTAGGCCCAGATCTCTGTACTGGGGTGAATGTATGACATTGTTCTGCATTCTGTCCATCAATGTTGTTTTTGCATTTGTCACCGCGAGTGGGACGGGTATGCCCAGACGTGGGTCCCGTGCTCTCCATGCCACTGGAGTCAAGCTATCCTGGCTGATGAGGGGTAAAACCCCGTAACCGGTCCTAGGAGGCTTGTTTCCAGTCCAGGGAGGACCTGGCCTGGCAGTTTGGGCTGGACTGTTCCCATTGGGCACAGGGTCAAGACTGATTTGCATATGGCTGGGTTCAAACTGGAATGGCATGGTGAGCAACAAAACGATGGATTTAGGCCCAGATCTCTGTACTTGGGTGAATGTATGACATTGTTCTGCATTCTGTCCATCAATTGTTGTTTTTGCTCATGTTGTTAACTAGCACGAGAGAAGTGCCATGATTGGATTGAGTAGAGTCGCTCAGCGCTCCAAAGGGCACTGGAGGCCTGTGCGTGCTCTCAATCCAGCTGTCCAAGACAGGTGAGTTGAGAGGTTTAAAGTGTGCGTGTCTGGCTCGCCGGCACAATACAGCCAGCCAAAGAGACATGCGCACTCTAAACTTAAAGTGCCCAGTCCGTGACTCCTCTCTACTGCTGCCATTCTGCAGTGGTCCTGCCCTGTCCTGACACTCGGCTCGGGATGTGGGTTTACAGAGTTAATGAAAAATAAAATGGTAATAATGTTTATTACCATTTTATATTATAGCTGGAGGCCTTTTAATTAGTGGGGCGATGCTCCTCCGCCTTAATGGAGGAGCCGCCTTGCACCCACGCTCCAATCTCCCCCTCCAAGAATTAACTCTGACGTCAATGGTTAATGCTTTGTCCTTAATATATGGAGGGGGGAGATTAGAACATGTGACTGGCTTCAACATTTTCTTTTTAGCAGTTTTATATAGCACAAACAAAAACAGAGTTCAGAATTTAGAACAAAGTTTAGAGTTTAGAACTTTTTGTTTGCACTGTGTTATTAAACTGCCAAAAATGAAATGCTGATTGTCTATCACCATACATACCAATAGACCCAATTCAGGAAGACCGTCTCTCAATATAAGTCAGTGAAGAATACATTCTCCCGACCATTTTTTTTTTTTTAAATCTCCCACTTGCCTGCTCTAAAATGTTGATATGTATGCCAGTGGTTCCTGAAGTACAGCTACCTACCTTGCCCAAGAATCTCAGGACTCTATTTTTGGCCACTCACCTTGTTCAGCTGCTCTTAGAGCGCTCTGAGGCAGCTAAGAATGGCGTGGGCACATTACAAAATGTCTAATAAATAAAGCAGTGCTGCTTACAATTGCGGTTCTACTGTACTTTATCCCTTATTCCGCTATTGCGGAGGAGCGTTACCCCACTGCTTTCGAGCAGTGGGAAGAAAAGGAAATATAAAATGATAATAACTTGAAGTTATTATCATTTTATGTTTTCTTTGCCGACGGGCGGGGCTGCTCTGCCCATGGAGCAGGGCAGGGGAGGAGTGGTTTGCCCACTCCTAAGTGCGCAATGACTGTTTGGTCGGCCCTCTGGGGCCGCCCAAACCAGTCATGCGCACTTTCCCCTTCTCCATGCAAGCTGCCTTACAGCCTGCATGGAGAACATGCCCACCCCTACAGCCACTAGCTGAGCGCCGTGTTACGGCGCTTAGACCAATCGCAACGCTGCATTGCAGCGTTGTGATTGGCTTAGGGGAGGGAGCCTGGCTGTCTGCTTCCTGTTCCTGAAGCCGGCAGGAGAGCAGGAGCAGGACCCGGCGGAAAGGTAAGTTATTTATTAAATTTTTTTTCTGAAGCTCCCTCCCACAATCTCGACCTCTCCGCCCCACACCACCACTGCCCCCCGCGCTCGACCCCCACCCGCGAGCCATGCCTGCCTCCACGGCCTTATTCTACATCCTCTACTATATCTCAGCATACCCACGCGCTCATCCTTCCGTGTTGCCTCATTTCCTGTGATGTCCCAGGTTAGCGCCTCTTTCCTTTCCCTCTATAATATTTTCAGTTCATCTTTTAGAAATCTCTCGCTCCAGTGATGGAGGCAGATTTTTGTGCCAGGAGGGCAAAGTGCTCCTGAAGAGACACCATGATCAGTCCCGACTGTTGATAAGTCAAAATGGGGGTAATATTAAGTGCAGCTGTGAGCAGTGACAGCTGTAAAAGTCTGATAGTGTTGACGTGTAAGTACCTGGTACAAATTTCACACAGTGGGTGAAGCGAGCCGGTCATAAATAGTGCTGGGGGTTTCACCTCTCAAATAGTTAGCTTTATTCTTACTGTCTAACTTCACTAAAAACTATAATTGCCTAAGGTCCAATTAAAATCTAGTCCCTGTATTGTGTGTCAAGCAAGCCTGACCTGCCCCAGTGCTTTTTGGGGACCGGGAGAGTGAGGGGAAGAGGGGAGGGGGGCAGAGGGTTTATACTTCACCAGAAAACTTTGAAAAACTATGAAAAAACTGATCATATTCTCAGGCCACTAAAAGTGTGCAAAAAAGACATGCACCTTAGCAGTTGTTTAAAAAATCTGCATGTGCAATCTCACATGGCCTATAACTGCATATAGCATATTTTTTCACTTCTACATTCCACTTCCTTCCAATTCTCCATAATCCATCTTTGCAGCCCTATATTATGGTAGCAATCTTCTAGGAAGGAACAATGTGGAATTTTTTTTAACCATTACTCAGAACTCACAATGACAGGCTGTAGGCAGGAGAGTTAGATCTTGAAGATACATGGACCAGACCAACTGTTAAAAATAACCCAAGCTTAGAGTTCAAACATCAGTAATCATTATGTCATCAAAATCGTAATATAGTTGGTGAAATGCCTTCACCAGACATGAAAACAAAGGATTAGCATGTAAGCAATAAGTCTTCAGAACACATGATGAATTTCAATCATTTTTTTTAAACAGCCTCTGTAACTATATACACTTTTCTATCAACTTTATGGTTTTATTTTGGATAAATAAACTCCAGTGTGCCAAATACAAGCATGCCATTTTCATGAAAAACAATTTTTGTCATGAAATGTTGGTGTTTTATAGGGGGGAGGACAGGAAAAGCAGCACACGAGGGAAAGAGCAATACATGGAGTGGAAAAGGAGGAGTGGAAAAGGAGAAGTACATGAGAGAAAGAGCAGCACAAGGTTTAGGGAGAAGCGCAGTAGAGAGACCAAGCAGCACACGATGGAGAGAGCAACACAGATAGCGGGATGGGTATTTGACAGGGGAAGTAGCACATGAGGGAGATCACTGGAAAACACATGCACTCGCATGGAGTGATTAACCAAAAAATAAAGGAAAATGTTACTTACTCTGTAAGCATCTGTTTGTGGCATGTAGTGCTGTAGATTCACATGCTTTACATACTCTCTTGCCATTAAGTGTTGGGCTCGATTGTGTACAAGAAGTCTTTCGAGCCATGAGGTATAGTGACTCTTCCTATGGCTGGTAATGTGCATGGGATTCAGCTCCATTGTTAGATTGTTTTCCCGCACGGTGGGTGAGGATGGAGATGGAGCACCAAAGAGAAAATAGATGGCCATGCAAGCAAATGTAGAAGAAGAATGGAAAGCATTTGCAACAACCAAAGTCTTCCGGGGATGTGGGTGTGCACATGTGAGTCTACAGCACTACATGCCATGAACAGATCTTACAGGGTAAATAAAAGAAATTCAGTTTGTGGCATGTGTAGCTGTGGATACACATGTTCTGTATAGACTGTAAAGAAGTTCTCCCCTAAGCGGTGGTTAGCCAGAGGATGTTGCATAAGATTGAAAAAGTGTACATTGTACAGCCTGGCCCACTTGAGCTTGTTGGCGTGCTAGCACATCCAAATAGAAGGGTTTGGTGAATGTGTATGGGTTGGACCAGGAAGCTGCCACACAGTTGTCAGCTATGGGGATGTTCCCAGAAAGGCCATGTAGGCTGCTTTCTTGTGTGTAGAATGTGGCCTAAGTGGAGCAGGGAGACGTCTTTTAGCCTTTACATAGCAGGTCTGAATACATGTGATAAGCCACTAATCTGCCCCTGCTTTTGAAATGGCTAGTGCGTTTGTGTGGTTTAGTGTAGGTGACAAATAGGAGTTGTGTCTTAGAAAATGCTTTTGTCCTATCAATGTAGTACATGAGGGCCTTTTTAACATCTAGTGTGTGGAGGGTTCACTCTGTAACTGAGTTCGGGTGTGGGAAGAACACTAGGAGCTCAATTGTCTGGTTGAGGTGGAAAGGACATACTACATTAGTCAGAAACTTTGGGTTAGTTCTATGGACTACTCTGTCGGCATGAACCTGGAAAAAGGGCTCTTCTAACGTGATAGCTTGGAGCTCGAAGACACGCCTGAATGAAGTGGTTGCAAGTAGAAATGAAGAGGGCAAGAATAAAGGGGCTCATAATTGGGTCCCATGAGTCTTGTGAGGACTACATTTAGATTCCAGGCAGGAGCCGAGGGTGACCTGGGGGATAACCCTTTTAAGTTCTTCCATTAAGGCATTGTTCACTGGAACTCTGAATAGTGAAGCGTGTTCCCTGTTCTGTAGGTATGCTGCATACACATCAAAATGTAAATAAACGGATGTGTAGGCCAGGACAGAGCATTGCAAATGAAACAGGTAACAAACAATATCTGGCAATGCAGTATTGGACAAACCTCTTTCACTTTGCCACATAGCAGGCTCGGGTAGAGGGACAGTGAGCCTCCTCGAGGATGGATAACCATTCAAAGGTAAACTGAAGAAACCAAACTCTAGGATCTTAGGAGCGAAATTGCAATGTTGAGCTACTTGGGTTTGGGGTGCTTGAATGTGTCCTGTTTTTGAGAGAGAAGATCCAGTCAGTTGGGCAGTTTGTCGTGAGAAACTGCAGACAACTCGAGAAGGGTTGTGAACCATGGTTATCTGGCCCATGTGCGAGCCACTGGAATGAGGGTGAGCAGGGTTTGCCGAAGTCTCTGAACCACATACAGATGTAGCTGGAGAGGTGGAAAAGCATAGGCAAATATCCCTGACCAGTTCATCCGTAGTGCATTGCCTGTGGACTGTGGGTGCAGAAACCTGGAGGCAAAGCTTTGGCATTTGGCTTTTTGAGTGGTTGCGAATAGATCTACGTCAGGGACCTCCCGCCCCCCAGCTCTGGAAATGCGGAAGTAGGACTTGGGGATGGAGTTTCCATACATGGACTTGTTGCCGCATCCTGCTGAGCAGATCCGCAAAGTCATTGCCCACTCCCGGAAGGTACTCCTCTAAAAGATGTACTTTGTGGTAGTTCACCCGACGGCAAATGCTCTGCACCGACGTCAATTTCTGGAGAGAAAGTGTGCCTCCTTGTTTCTGAAGGTAGTACATGGCCGTTATTTTTTCTGTCTGGAACAGGGGTGTTTTGTGATGTACGTTGCAGAAGAAAGCCTTTAGAGCTAACTGGACTGACAGTAACTTTAGGTAATTAATGTGGAAGTGCGCCCCCCAGCCCGAGAGAGGCATCCGTGATAATGGTTACTCGGGGAACTGGGTCTAGAAAGGGTCTGCCTTGCAACAAGTTGTTGCAGTTCCATCACTGGAGAAAGCAATGGGTTCTAGCCCAAATCAGCACTAAAACTTCCCAGAAACCCTCTGCTTGTGACCATTGTGTCACAAGACATTCTTGAAGGGGACATGTAATCAGGTGTGGGGAACGATGGACGTGCCAGAAGCCATCATGCTGTTAAGGCACATGACTATCTTGACCATAAGTCAGCGATTTGGCTGAAAAAGATGCAGCAGAAACTGGAAGGTTTGAAAACGTGCAGGGCTGGGATAGCGTTCCCAGTTACTGAATTGAGAATTTTCCCTAGGAGGGGCTGTATCTGAAGGAGTTGGAGGTGGGACGTGCCACATTGATAGTGAAACCGAGATTGTGTAAAGGATATAAGGTGATCTGAGTGTGTGCAAAGCACTGCTGTCTGCTTGCGCTCGTTATTAGCCAGTTATCGAGCTATGGGAAGACGTGGACACTACTCCTTCGGGGATGAACAGCTACCACTGCAAGGCATATCGTGAAGATGCTGGGGTTGGTGGTTACCCCAAAGGGCAAATCTTTGAGTTGGAAGTGCTGTCCACAAACCTGAGGTAGCTACAGCGCATTGGGTGGATCGGGAGGGATGTGGAAATAGGTGTCCATCAGGTCGAGGGCAGTCTTGAAGTCTCCTTGCTGCATCAGACAAATGACATCCTGGAGCGTGACCATGTGGAAGTGCTCTGACAGGATGTACTTGCTGAGGGGGCTGAGGTTATGAGCCTGAGGGACCAGAGACACGGAGCCAGGCATGATGGCAAATGAGGATGCCAGAGTTAATACATCTGGCGGCAGTGTCCGCTGTGTCCAGAGCACATCTGATGGTGGTGTTGGAAATAGTCTGACCCTCTTTGACCAATTCTTGTGCCTTCTGTCTATACTGATTCAGGAGGTGCTGGATCAGGTCCCCCATCTCGTCCCACTGGGCCCTGTCATACCTGGAGAGCAGGAGTGGCCCGTGCAGGTAAGAGCGGTGGGGCCGGGTGGGGGATCGATCGATGACAACGAGGGAAAATAAAATTTAAAAAAAGAAAAACACTTACCTTGCGCTCGCCGCATTTTCATTTTTTTAAATTTTATTTTCCCTAGTCATCGTCTGTTGACTCCCACCCCCCCCAACCCACCCCACCACTCTTACCTGCACGGGCCTCTCCTGCTGGAGAGTAAGTATATCGAGTTGGTGATGCACCAGTAGGGTGGCAGATTGAGTGGCCACCCTTTTCCCCGCAGCGTTGATCTTTTTACTCTCCTGATCTGGTGACGGGGCATCCCTGGTACCTTGGGCATTAGCTTGTTTACGTGCATTATCACAACAGAGTCTGGTGGGCACTGACCTCATATGTAAGGTGGGTCAGAAGGGGAGGGCTTGTACTTTTTGTCTACCCTCGGAGTGACCACTCCTGAGTTTACAGGGCCCTTAAATGTGTCCTGGGTGGTCTTTAACATGCCCTTGAGCATAGTGAGATATTGAATAGAACGCTGGGTATGGAAAGCGTTTCGATAAGGAAGTCATCCTCCTCGGGAATACTGTGGAAATCTACTTTGTGAAAGGTGGCCACCCTATGAAAAACCTCGTGGTAAAAGGTGCTGTCATCCGGAGGGGAGAGCTTAGCTGGGTACACGTCTGGATCCGTGTCCCCTGGGGGAATAATGTCATAATCGTCCCATGGATAATCTCGGGGCTCAGGGTCACATGGAGCATCATAAGGGTCCAGAGGATGAAGAGGACTACTCTCCCTGTAGGAAGAACGTGGGGAACTCTCTGGCGAAGGTGATGGAGGTGGCCTATGTGGTAGTGGAGGAGGACATGGAGGAGGAGGAGAGGAAAGAGGAAGAAGAGGGATTGAGGGGCGAGATGGTAGAGGACTGGTGCCCCTATCTTAATGTTTCTACAGCTTGGGAGGTAGTGGGGGCTTCAGAGCAAGCTGCTCCTCAAAAGTAAGCTTCCTTTTACAAGGAAGGGTCTCTTACACCTTTAGGGGTGGTTTAGCAGAAATCTGCTGGATAAATAGTCTTTTCTGCCTACTGTCCAACTCCTCCTGGAGGCACTGCAGAATTGAGAGGTCCTGTTCCTCGGATTCCACTGAGGAATGACCTGTGGACGGTTGACTGGACACTGCAGAATTGAGAGGTCCTCTTCCTTGGAGTCCACTGAGGAATCCACTGTGGACATTCGACGGGATGGCGAAGTCTGTTTTAGCTTTGAAGGGAGATGTGGGCGCCGAAGAAGGCTGGGTCTTGGGTGGGTGTTTCGGCACCAGAGATGGAGTCGGGTCTGAAGCCTTATGACAGTGCTGGCCATGGTTAGGAGGCAGTGGTGGACCTGAAGGCTGTTGACTGGGATGGAGGTTTGACGTCCGACCCCTGGAGCGGTGGTGTTCGACCTGTTGTCGGGATTGATGTGGAACCGTATTCACTGTCGATGTCTTCAGACGTTGACCCAGAGGGGGCTGCTGCTCTTCGGTCTCTGAGTCCAAAGTAGAACTCAGGTCCAGACTGAAGGAAGTTGGCTGGTCAGGGGAATGGGTGATGTCTGCTTCCCCTTCGGTGTCCTCCCCAAAAATGTTGGGAGTATCCTCATCTTGTTGCTGCCCCATTATGGGTCGAGCAAGTTTGACTATTGGGTCAGTACCTGAGGTTCTTTTTATCCTAAGTTGTCCACTTAAGGTCAAGGTATTGTGATTTTACTATTTCTCTGTGCTCACATTTTTATTCAATGGGGAAAAGAAAAGCGAAAGCCAAGGACACGTCCTAGAACTAGTACCTTGATCTTATTCTTTTTAAGTAACGCTGTGGGGGCTCTTACTGAAGAGATTTAATGTGTTGAAGAACAACTGACTAACACAAGACAGGGCCTGGACATGATGGCCGCAATTCACAACTTCACTAGAGCCAAAGGGGGTTTCCTCCATCTCGCTTTCATGGACCTCAGCTCCACCTCTGATAAGGTCAACAGGGATAAGCACTGGGCGGGGCTGGGATTCATGGGCGTGGAACAGTGTTTGGTGGATTTTCTTAGGGAATGGCTTTGGGGGCTGATGGCCTCCGTCCGCTATGGCAGCAATGGGGAATGGACAAAGCACTTAGCACTTAGAACGGTGGTTTGGCTGGGTTGTGTCTTGGTGCCCTTTCTTTTTATTGTGAATGTTAACCGCTTAGAGATGGTTCTTTCCATGCAGGGCATAAATGTATCAAAAGTCGGGGGTAGATTGCTTCCGGTTCTTTTAAATGCAGACAATGCTGTTTTATTTGCCCACACCACCAGAAGTCTGCAGCGGCTTTTAGAGCTCTTTGTTGATTTTATAGGCAGCTTTGACTCACTTACTAATTTTTAAAAATCGCACATGATGGTATTGGGCCCAAAAAATATGAAAAGTGCGACATTTCATGTGCAGGGCCAGATTTTAAGTAAAGTTGATAATTTTACCTATTTAGGAATTTTAATAGACTCCGGGCTTAATTGGCAACCCCTAATAAAAAACAACACTGGAAACCTAAAGAGGGCATGTGCTGGGGTAAATGACTTCCCCTCACGTTTAGGCCTTAAGACTTTTAAAACCTTGTTGGAAATCTACCAAGCCAAATGCATCCCAATCTCCACTTTTGGTTGTGAGATCTGGGGGTATATGAAACTTGGCTCAATATTGGTAGCGGAGAACAAAACTTTTAGGGCTCTTCTGGGGGGTGGACAAAGTACCCCAACTGATATCCTTCATGATGAGCTAGGAGTAAGTTATATCACAGATTTTATTCGTTTGTGCCCCCTCTTGTTGTGGTATGCTGTCTGGTTGAAGGAAGAATTGAGTCTCAACAGACTAGTCGTTAACCCCTTCAGTGCCAAGGATGTAACGGTTATGTCCTCGGCACACCACCTCCTAATCCCTCTGCTGTAAACAGCAGAGGGATTTCCTTTTTTCTTTTTAGCCTCGAGAGGTGGGGAAGAGCTTCCCCAACCTCTCAAGGTATTTTTTTTTTCCAGTGTAATGACGATCGCGCCCATCATGCACTGACGTCATTACGTTGAAACTGAAACTGAAATGACTGATCGGCTCATTTCAGTTTCACTGCTTCGGTGCTCGTGGTGGAAATTTGTGCCGGCGCGGTGATCTCACAACCTTCCCACACAGAAATGTGAGGAAAATGTGACTTTTTAGCTAAATGTTTGGTTTGCAGGGGATTCTGGGTAAGAAAACGTTGGAAGATCCACACAAGCCACAACTCCCTGGACTCCCCCTCGGTGTCTAGTTTTCAGAAATGTCTGGGTTTGGTAGGTTTCCCTAGATGACCGCCGAGCCCTGGACCAAAAACGCAGGTGCCCCCTATCTATCACAAAACAACTTGTTTTCGCAGGGGAGGCACTTGCATTTTTGGTCCCGGGCTCAACGTCCATCTAGGGTAACCTACCAAACCCAGACATTTCTGAAAAGTAGACATCCGGGGGGGTCCAGGGAGAATTGGCTTGCATGGATCCCCCAACTTTTTTTTACCCAGAATCCCCTGCAAACCTCAATTTTAGCTAAAACAAAATCACGTTTTCCTCACAGTTCTGTGTGGGAAAGTTGTGGAATCATCGGGCCCGCACAAATTTCCTACCACCCAGCAGTCCCCTCGGTCTTCTGAGTAAAATGATACCTCACTTGTGTTGGTGGGGCAAGGGCCTGCGACTGGGAAAGTCCAAAAACATAGAGATTGAGGGGATAGCACAGCGAGGTCTAAGCGCTATATATTTTTTTATATACGTTTTTAGGAAATTGTGCATTGGACACCCAAACAAGTGAGCTAAAATTTTTATCGGGAGACCAAGGGAATTGCTGGGTGGTAGGAAATTTGTGCGGGCGCGGTTATCCCAGACAGTAGGGAAAATGTGTTTTTTTAGCTAAATTTGAGGTTTGCAGAGGATTCTGGGTAAGACAACGTTGGGGGATCCACGCAAGTCACACCTCACTCGACTCCCCAGAGTGTATACTTTTGAGAAATGTCTGGGTTTGGTAGGTTTCCCTAGATGGCTGCATAGCCTGGACCATAAACGCATGTCCCCCCTTGCAAAACCAGGTAGTTTTGTGATACATAATTTTGATGTCTCCACAATATGTTTTGGGCCCTTCCCTGTCACAAGTACTTGGCCCACGCACACAAGTGAGGTACCATTTTTATTGGGAGACCTGGGGAAATGCTGGGTGGTAGGAAATTCACTTCAGCCTGCTGATGCCACAACTTTCCCACAGAGAAATGTGCGGAAAATGTGATTTTCTAAGCTAAATTTGAGGTTTGTAGGGGATTCTGGGTAAGAAAACATTGGGGGATACATGCAAACCACACCTCCCTAGACACGCCTGGGTGTCTAGTTTTTAGAAATGTCTGGGTTTGGTAGGTTTCCTTAGATGGCCGTCGAGCCCGGGACCAAAAACGCAAGTGACTCCCTTGAAAAACCGGGTTGTTTCGTGAGAAATAATTTTGATGTCTCCACAATATGTTTTGGGCCATTTCCTGTTGCAGACACTAGGCCTACCCACACAAGTAAGGTACCCTTTTTATCAACAGACTTGGGGGAAGGCTGTGTGGGTGGAAGTTTGTGGCTCCCCACAGATTCCAGAACTTTCTATCACAGAAATGTGAGGAAATGTGTTTTTTTGACAAAGTTTGAGGTTTGCAAAGGATTCTGTGTAACAGAACCTGGTAAGAGCCACACAAGTCACCCTATCCTGGATTCCCCTGGGTGTCTAGTTTTAAAAAATGTACAGGTTTGCTAGGTTTCCCTAGGTGCCGGCTGAGCTAGGGCCATAAATCCACAGCTAGGCACATTGCAAAAAAAGGGCCACTTTTCACCGGAAAAATGTGATGTGTCCATGTTGCGTTTTGGGCCATATCATGTCACAGACACTAGGCCTACCCACACAAGTGAGGTATCATTTTTATCGGGAGACGTAAGGGAACACAGAATAGTAGAACAAGTGTTATTACCGTTTGTATTTCTATGCTTTTTCTGCCTTCCAAATGTAAGACAGTGTGTAAAAAAGAAGTCATTTTGAACAATACTCTCTAATTCACATGCTAATATGGGTACCCACAAATTCAGAGATGCACAAATAACCACTGCTTCTAAACTCCATATCTTGCTCCCATTTCAGATATACATAGGTTTCCTTGATAACTATTTTTCACTCTTTATATTTTACTAAATGATTTACTGTATTTCCGGTACACAATGAAAAACCATTGCAAGGTGCAGCTCAGTTATTGGCTCTGGATACCACAGGCTTGGTGAACCTACAAGCCTCATATATCTCCACAACCAGAAGGGTCCTGCAGACGTAACCATATATAGCTTTCAAAAATCTACTATAGTTAGAAGTTACAGGTGAAAATATAGGCACAAATGGCTGTTTTTTTCAACTAAATTTCAATATTCTTTATTTCAACTGTTACGTTCTATAGGAAAACCTTGAAGGATCTACACAAATGACCCCTTGCTGAATTCATCATTTTGTCTACTTTTCAGAAGTCTATAGCCATCCAGGATCCATTATTGGTTTCACACCCATTTCTACCACTAACTGGAAGGAGTTTGAAAGCACAAACAATAGTTAAAATAGGCTATGTCCCAGTAAAATCCCACAACTGTCGAAAATTTGGGTTTTCTGACAAAAGTCTGCCTGTTCCTGAAAGCTGGGAAGATGGTGATTTTAGCACCACAAACCCTTTGTTGATACCATTTGCAGGGAAAAAAGCAGACGCTTTCTTCTGCAGAACATTTTCCCCCCAAAATGTTGCTGTATTTTGCCAAATGTCTTGGTCCCCTCCAGGGGAATCCGCAAACCCTGGGTACCTTTAGAATCCTCAGCATGCTGGAAGAACAGGATGCCAATTTGGCGTGGATACCTTAATTGGACACAAAATGATGGGGGCCTAAGCGCGAACTACCCCAAATAGCCAAAAAAGGGCATAGTAAAGGGGGGTGAAAAGGCCTGGCAGTGAACTGCATGAAATTTGACAACATGCATAATATTCCTTGGCTTGTTTACATCAAGGAAAATTTTAGTGCCGTTGGGAAACCAGAGCTATTTTCTCACCCAGAGAGCATTATTAAACAAAATATTGTGGTGCTGAAGCTGACTTTTCCTCCTAGAATGGCAACCGAGAGGGAAGCCGCAGCCCTAATCAAACCATTAAAACCAAAATGTATCATGGTAAAAACAGTACCTGGGATAGAGCCTTATCTTCATTATGAAATACCAAATTATTAGCATCATCTATTGTCTTATTTCAGACTGGGCTTGTTTCACCAGCTGCTCTATCCTGAGAAAACACGGTATAAACACACTGAAATGCCCCTAAGTTCCTGTGATCAGCTTTCAACTTGTGATACTTTTCACATTGTATTCATCTGCCCATTTTATAAAACTCTTCGATCTAAATTTATAAAACCTTTATTATTAGAGACCAATTTTTTTCAGATTAGACCTGCTCTTTTATATTTGTAACTTTTAGCTGCACAGAAAATTTGTTTTTATGTGTAGAGGTTCCTAAGGGGGCTCTACTGTGCGGGACGCTAGAGAGAGGTGCCCGGGTGTTAGCCATAGATGTCTTCTATTGCTTGTTTTATCAAAGATAATTTTCTTTGGACTGTATATATACTTTCATCTCACAGATGTAATAAGATGCATTTTTATGAATTACTGTGATGTGACTTTTTTCTGTGACTACTTCCTTGATTTTAATTTTAAAATCGAATTTAGAAACTATTTGATTTGATTTATTTGGCCTGAAATTTCCAGACCCGATAATTCTAGGCCCGGGAAAAAACATACCTCTCAGAGAAGCTGTAGTGAGCTGGGGCTGCATCAAGCAACATTGTAGTCACTGCAGTCAGGAGGATAGCAGTTAATGCTCCCCCTGGAAAGGCACAAATGGGCCAGTCACCCCTTCTTCCCTATTTAACACCCCCACCAGCAGTCCGACTGACATTTTCCGCATGCCCAGAGCAAATGAAAAATCTCAGTGCTTGTTTCACCGAAATGGTGAAAAACTGCTCAGGAACGCACCCGGTAAATAGGTGCAAGCAGTTATTCTTTTTAGGAAAAATTCTCATTATGGCTGGACTTTCCCTCAGAGATACCGGCCAGTAAACTTAATTCCTGCCCTAGAGTATCTCCAATGCAAACTCTGGCCAGCTCGTAATAAAGCCCCAAGTGCGATAGACCAGTGCACAAGAAATCTAAGATTTTAGCAGTCTGATAGTGAGTGCTGGACCTGTCCCTTTATGCAGGGTTATCTTCAAACATTTTGCCTTCTTCCTCCTATTTTTCTTACCCTCCATTTGTTGTCTTTAGGACTCCGGGCACTTTACTACTGCTAAACAGTGTGCTCTCCCATAAAACATGGTATGATTGGTTTACACTTATTTGGCATATTTAATTTACTTGTAAGACCCTTGTACAGTGGTATCCCATATACCCAGGGCCTGTAAATTGAAATGCGACTAGTGGGCCTGCAGCGCTGCTTGTGCCACCCACAGGAGTAGCCTTTGAAACCAGTCTCAGGCCTGTGCCACTGCAGAGCCTGCGTGCACAGTTTACTGCCACATTGACTTGGCATTTAAAACTACTTGCCAAGCTTTAAACTCCCCTGTTACTACATATAGGTCACCCCTAAAGTAGGCCCTATGTACCCTATGGGCAGGGTGCTGTGTAAGTTAAAGGTAGGACATGTGCCTTTATTGTGTGGCATGTCCTGGTAGTCACAAACAGCCTATTCGGTTTCTCACTACTGTGAGGCCTACTCCTCTCGTTGGCTAGCATTGGGAATTCCCTAATATATACTGAAGTGGTAATTCCTGATCTGGAAAGGAGTAGCGTTACCCATGTTTGTTATGTTTAGAATGGTAGTGATAAATCCTGCTTAGTGGTGTATGTGGATTTTACATTACTATTTCAGAAATGCCACTTTTGGAAAGTGATAAAGAAATCTACAGACGGTTCTGTCGGGTAAAATAATCGCTTTGTACCAGTATTGATCATGCAAAAAATGAAAGGCTAAAACATTTCTTTACAGACTTCCGTATGGAACACGCATAAATGAAACTTAATGTGTTGATATAGAAATCGTTTTTTACTTTTTAGTCATATAGTGCTGTCAAATTCAATAATCATCAAATGAATTCAGTGACATAGAAATAAGCAAGAATCAAGTGCAACAGGGTGACATGAGTTACTAAATGAAATTATGCACATGTTATAAGAAACATACAGTTATGTACACAATATACAAAAACAACTGAAAAGGGGGTCTGTCCTATTCAATTTAACGCATGGTATCTGATGTCCCTTTAGAACTTTTTAAATCTTGGGGCCAGGAGACCCAATGGACATAGACTAAAATGAACGTCGACGTTTCGACCCTGGAGTATGTGCAAAAGGGTAAGCGTCACAGCAGGTTTTCTTCAGGACGAGCAGAAAACAAAGAGGGACAGCCGATTCCGATTGTGATTAAACACTCCCACAAAGGGGTGAGTGTTAAAATGTAGATATGAATTCAAGGCGTGGAACAAAGTCCAAGGAATCTCCAATGATGAGATTAAAGCATGAGCGGTAGTGCCTGGACTTACCACAAAGAGTTTGCAAAGAGAAACCACCTTGAGGGTTGGAATCTCATCAGAGTCACTCATAGAGGAGGGGAGACCACCAATTCAGTTAAGATCTTGGTGTTTCATGCCGGTTTCTATTAAACTTGTAACTATTTGAGTCTTCTTCGTAAGATTCTTCAGGTCGACTTCACAATGAATGTGTCTCCTGCGGGAGACAGATTCATTGTGAAGTCGACCTGAAGAATCTTATGATGAAGACTCAGGTTCTGAGGGACACAGGGTTACCCCATTGACTTTGCTAGTACTTTTAGAAAGTGTGCATTTCTCTGTGCTTATAACTCTTGTGCTTCGCGGCCTGCCACCAATCCACGTCAGGGCCTGGTTCACACCTATACTTTGTGCATACTTTCCAGACAGCCATCACACAGGAAGGGTTGGGTGTGACAGGGTTACATCTGCATATGGAGAGTCTTCCTGGGCTGGGAGAGAGGGACGCGGGACACACTTACATTTGCATAGACTTTGTCCTGCCCTCACACAAAGAGCTTGTTGTAGGGATTCTGCACATATACAGAGCTATGCACAGGATAATAGGACCTCGGAGAATAGTGGTGAACCAACCATGCACCTTAGTACCCACAATCCCAATCCGACTAGCTTTAGCGTCTCATTCGCAGCGAAGCTACCAATGATTAGACAACCCAGAACACGGTCTCTCTCAGGACTTGCGGGAGCAAGAACACCCTTTCATAACTCACTCATACTTGTCCACAACTTGCGTAATAAGAGACACAGTATAGTTTAAAATATTTATTTCAACTATCGTGCTCTAAGATACAGTACACGTGCCAGTACTATCAGCATAATGCATAATGATAAAATAAGAAGCATAGTTACAATTCCATAGAATACAAACGGGGAAAGCATTTTGTAAAGCAGTGGATATAGGGCTAAAATGGCCTTACCACCCTCCCCGTGCTATTAACTAGTTTATTATAAAAATAGAAGACCTCTGGGCTTTGTCTGGCGGACCCTCATACCTCAATATCTAGATGCAAGGTTTACATCATCAGACAAGCACAGCTCTTCTCCCTGGAAAGGTTTTTCTCCAAGTGCCACAAACAGCGAGATCACAATATTAAAAGCACACAAATTTCTCCAGTGCTGCTGTACTTAGTGTTATGTCTAAGTGCGAGGGACTGGCCAGATCAGCAAGAACAAGGGACGTTGTTTTTCGACCTTGTACATGTTGTGCAGACGAAACCCACAGGGAACAGGAGAAAAGGTGAAAGGCTGAAAGGCAGACAGTTCTAATATAGCCGGGCACAAGCAGAGGCTGGAAAAACAAAGTCACAAAGTAACGTGTGCAAAAAGGCATCATGGCAGCCAGGCCTAAGCCAACTTAGCAATGCAGACAATGAGGCCACAAACCACACGACAAGCTGATTTACCCCCTAATGATGTCTGGAGCCAGGGCTGGCGTTGAAGAGAGTGTTGTGCACTTCTAAGGTTTCTTTTGAAGGGCCCCCTAGACCAAAGACATTTTGAGTATAAGTACAGGGGCGCTGACCCCATGATTTTAGACACTGCGTGGGCTTGTAACCAGACGCTGCTGGCTCTACATACTGCAGTTGTCTGTTGCGTAAACAGCAACTTTCTTTCTTCCTGTATATAATCTTGTATTTGTAATTTGTTTTTGTTGTGTTTCTTAGCGCTTGGGACATATTATAATTATTTGTACACATACTAGACCTACCAATGACGTCTATTGGGGTCCTAAGTTAACTATGAATTACACACAAAAAACAATAGAAAACTCACTAAAATCATGTTGTGTCTTTTGAGATTATTTTTATTTTTGGGTTATTATATGTATGTGGCTTGTCAGTGGCATTGTCTTACCATTTGTTGAGTGTCTTTTCACAAACGCCTTTTTACTTTTTCTCACACCTTACAATCTCTGTATGTAGACGATATTGTATGGTTGCCTATGAATACCACTGTAGCGCTTTAGAATGAATGCCCTGGACGGTCAGACTCAGAAGTCTGTGCATGAACTTACATGATGTGGAAGGGGCAACACTTCATAACCCAAACAAGTCCACTTCATGCTCTTTCTGACAGTCCTTTAGCCAACGACTGAGCCATGAATGCAGCACATGAATGCATTCAAATGTGATCTGTAATGCGATGTCATCCCTGGCCCGACATTTAGAATCATACTAGCCCATGCAAAGTGGAGAGTGAAGGGAGAGGATATAGAAGGGGAGAACAGGAATAGGTGGTGCTATTTTGTCACTATATCATTATGCACCAGGTGATGGGCCTGTGATCAGAAAATGCTGGTCTACACTGCCAGGAATTGTCAATCGGTTCACAATAAATGGTCTCTCCTTCCCTCTCTTTCTCTTCTTTCTTTGGCCTTCCATTCTGTGTCTTCACCGCACCTGTCCACCCTGTAGTTCTGCAGCAGCTCTCCTCACCGTCCCATCGAATTGATGTGGTGGTCTTGGTTCTGCCACCCAAGAAAGCCCCTCACCTTATCTTTTGCCAATCACTTTTGTTTTGCAGAATCGCAGCTTTACTGGATTGACAGTGTGCCAGGGATGGAGAGGGTAAAATGGATGAGTGGTAGGTACTGGGAGTGTGACTATGTCTGAAAGTGTTAAAGACATATGAAAGGTAACGGGTACTGTGAGTGTGACAGAGATTGAAAGCGTGACAAAGACTGTGAGTGTTACAGGGACTAACAGTATGAGGAGGATGAGAAGAGTGCTGGAGGATGAAAGCGTGATAAGGATAGGAACGGTGACAGACTGGAAGTGTGAATGGGGGTGTCAAATTTTACAGAAGTGTGGCAGAGATGGGGGTGGATCACGATTGGGATCATGTCAGGACTTACAAGTGTGATAGAGATATTGAGGGTGAAAGGCAATGTGAAGTGACAGGGATGAGAAGAGTGGGTGGGAGTGGGACAGGCATGGGGAGGGTGTCAGGAAAGAAGAAACTGTCAGGCATTGGGAGTGTGACAGGGACTAAGAATGTGACAGGAACTGGGAAGGGTGGAAAGGACTGGGAGTATGAGGGTCTGGCTGCATGACAGAGATTGAGACGGCAACGTGGAATGGGAGCGTGGCAGGGTTTAGGAATGTCACAGAGAAAGGCCTGCTGACAGGGACTCAGCCGCAGGCCGTGCAGGTAAGAGTAGTGGGGCTGGGTATGGGGGGGTTTCAACAGATGGCAACAAGGGAAAATTAATTATTTATTTAATTTTCCCTTGTGTTCGTCTGTCGAATCCCCCCCAACCCGGCCCCACCACCCCACTGCTCTTACCTGCATGGGCGGCTCCTGCGGGAACTTTTAGTGTAACAGAGACTGAGAAGGCAACAGGGATAGGGAGGGTGACAGAAACTGGGAGAGTGTCAGGTATGAGGAGGGTTACCTCATGTCGTAGAAGAAAGAACCAGAGTGCTCCCTACGGAGACCGTTGCAAAGAAAGCCAGGGCCTCCTCCACTGCCCCACCTCATCCACTACCCATGCACTCCTACACCACTGCCCTTACCTGCGACACTATCCTCTCACCCACACGTCTGTCCCTTCCTCCGGGAGAGGTGTGGCGCAGCAGCCGGAGTGTCTGACTTTGGAGCGCGGGGCTCACGGTTCGATCCCCGGCAGCTCAGCAACATGTGACTCTGGGCAATAGTTCACTTAATCTCCCCAGCGGACCCCACCGCCTTGAAACCCCTAAGGGGGTAATATGATTGCGCTTTACAAATAGGAAGTATTATTATTATTACATTTTCTCCTCACCCTTTCCCCCACGTTAGCCAGCACACCTGCCCCACCTTTCACTACTCACCTGACCTCACCTTTGCTACTACCCACCTGCCCCTACACACCCTTTTCCATCTTGAACTGCCTGCCTGAGAGGTACCACCTGATCCAGAGGTCTTCCACACTTCATTCACCATTTTCACCCCTAAACACCCGATCCCACTTTAGCCACCACTCACCTGCCTCATCTGTCACTACCCACCTATTTCAACCCTTTTGCCTTGACTGCAAGAGCGCCACAACCTTTCCCTATGTCAGTCACAAACCACCTACCCCTACCACATTCATTACCCACTTGCCAAAATACACTACTACCTCAGCTGCCACTACTGACCTGGATGCCACATCCCAATCCCCAACTCTGTCACTAACCACCAAAAACATGCCCCCACATCCCCTCCTCAACTCAGTCGCTGCCTCCTGCCCCAACATCTGCTCTATGTGTCACCATCTGCCTGACCCCCAAAATCCTGCCCCACCTAAGTCAATACACAAATGCCCACCAACCACGTGGCATAGACTTGCCCCACACCTTTGGCAAAACCGAATTAAAATATTCAGCCTCCAACCCTGACAGCCCCAAAGACACTCTGCAGCAGACAGATGTTTAGCACTATTCTTTCTGATTGTGCCACCTGGTGCCTGGAGTCACCAGACATTTCCTTGTCAACCCTCCACTTTCACACCTCCGGTCAGAAAGCCCTAGTTGTCCACCCCCATTCTCCCTGAATAACTTTGACCCCAAAGCTCTCAGATCTCTGGATACCAATGATTGCCCTCCCCCCAGACATTCTGTGCATATTATACCTTGAATGACAGTAGATACTACACCTGCTGCATTGTAGCCTTCTCCCTGACTTTGCTAGCCCAACCCTGCCCAAATCATGGCGTTGGCCAAGTGAAGCAGAAGATGAATAAGGAAGACAAACAATGAAATTCAGTGCATTAGATCCAAATACATGCAATTTGTATTTGTTTAACTTATCATCTGCACACTGGCTTAAGCTCCTGGAATGCATGGGCAATGCATAATTGAAAAAACACAAGCCAATGGCACCTTTCCCCTTTCACATCCCTGTTAGATCTACCACTGCCTCTCTCCCATCCTTCTTCCTGCCCTCTCAGATTCTCTTAACGTTCCTCACTTCTCTATTTCTGTAGCATCTTCATGTTGTAGGCATGTCTGTCCGTATGTATGTATGTGGTATTTGTGTAACGTGAAGTGAGCCGACAGGAAGCAGAGCACGTACAGGGTCAAAAGGCAAAGATGCAGTCGAAATGTCATTTGAGGGGTAGCTGGTCTGAGGACTGTTTTGGCATCGTGATATAGTTTTCTTAAAAGTATGTATGTAAGTAGTATTTCTATAGCATGAACCATAAAAAATGCTACAGCACTTTCAAATTAATTTTGAATTAAATCTTTGATTTTAATATATTAAATGAAATTTAAAAAAAAATTCTGGTGTTTAAATTAAAAAATGTATTTCCCAGAAATTATTCTTAATATTCATTAATAATTATTAAAAGTGATGTATATAATTAATTTAAAGTAATTTGATTATATTTTAATAAAAGCTGTTACCTTAAATTATAAATTCAAAAATATTTTTGAATAAAATAATAAATATGTATTATTTCTAATATTTTTTAACATTACATTATCTGTATTTAAATGTTTAACTATTTTAAATAATTTCATTTAATTTAGCATTATTTTCTATAGATTTATTTAGACCCTACTATGGAAGGGTGTATTGTTACCAGTGGATGGCCTTGTGTGGTGCTGGACTTACTCCAGCACTGAGCTGGAGTAATTTAGTACGGTTTTGGGCCCCCTTTTGGCTGTAGTAACTTTAGACGTGCAGTTTGTGATTAGCAATGGGCTTCCTCTTTTTTGGGTGGGTGAATCTCCATCCCTAAATCCCTCCCTAACTCTAACCCTCCCCAAACCCTCCTTACTCCGTCCTAAACCCCTCTCATTTAGTAGTAGGTATGCCCCTGTTTCCATCCTCTCCCCTGGTCTCTCCTGCGTTTACTATTAAGTACCAAACTTACATGTGTGAGGATCTCCTCATAGAAAAGATAGGAGAGGTGAAGGTGGCAATTTACAGTCGTAGGTTTGCGAATAGCATTTTGTAGTACTTTAGTAGTGCTATTGTAGTAGTAGTACTAAATGTTCTACAAAGTGCAGTTTGTAAATTGTCCCCCTTATCTGCAATCTGATGGCGTCTTGGCTCTGGGCTTGCCGAGAGCCACCAGAGATGATGAGCTTGTCTGCAAGATTAACAAAGGTTTTTGTTGTGATGGATTAGTAACTGATGCAGCTGATTTTAAAGATAGTGTGATCCAGCAAGAGGAGCCAATGGATTTCCATCAGGCTAGGTGTGATTTGATCACATTTCTGCAGGCCCTGAATGAGACATGTTGTGGCATGTAGATTGCCCTTCGGGGTACCAGTGCGAATTCTGGAAGGTCATGGAGCACGGCGTTACCACCATCCAGATGCGAGAGTACGAGGGCTTGAGCAGCACTTCCGAAGTCACTTTCTGGAAGAAACTGTTGTACTTAATTTAGAAGAGAGAGCTGGTACCAAGCCGTGGTGAGTCTTCTGCTGTTTCCTAAATTTGAGCAATGTTGGAGTGGCCCTGATGGGTACGGGGATGCTGTTCCAGATCCTGGATGCATAGAAGAAGGCCTGTTGCTTTGTTTTTTCTTTCTTCAACTTCTTTGTCTCTGATCTGATTGTGTCCTGGCTGTGGATGTGCCATGATCCACCAGAGATGGTGAGCTAGTAAGCTAGATAAAGCAGAAGTGTCATCTGTGATAGTATTGTAGATGATACAGCTGATTTTGAAAATGTTGCTGCATGTCAAGGGGAGCCAGTGAAGTTCCATTAGGGTGAGGGTGATTTGGTCATATTTCTACAAGCCTTTTTATTATATATTCTGTGGTGTGTAGAATGCTATTAAAGGGAACCAGTTGGGAAAATCTGGAAGGTGGGCAGTGCCACTATCCAGTTATGAGAGTACAAGGGCTCGAATAGTTAGTAGAGAGATTTAGTACAAAACTGTCTTGGTTTTCTTTTTTGGATGAGAGTGGGATAGCCAACAGTGTTCAAAGCAGCTGAGAGCTCCAGTGATTTCAGGAAGATGATTTCGTCTTCATCTGTGGTCAGGCATTGTGTATGATTTTTACCATAGCTCTATATGTGCTTTTTCATGATCTGTAGTGGAGTGATAATCATGCAGGAGATAGTTGACGCTGATTTTATCTTCAAGTTGTGCATAGAGAGCTACTTTGATGATCTTACCAATAAAGGGTAGATGAGAGATGGGCCACTAGTTGGCAGGTTCATCAGACTCTTGTGTGGAATTCTTCAAAAGTGGAGCGATCTGGCCTGTCTTGAAAGCTTCAGGGGAGATGCGTTGAGTGAGGGAGGAATTGACAAAGGTTAGTAGGTGTGAGGGAGCTTATCTGAAAAGGGATTTGATAAAAGATGAGGGTACGGCATCTTCTTCATATATATGATCTACATATGGCATGGCTTTCAGAAGGTGTTGTTTTGAAGGATGGCCATTGCAGGCAGCATGGAGTTGTGGTTGTCAGAGGAGAAACAGTCTTGGTGTTGTTGACGTGTGGAGTGAGGATGGGGATCGATGTAGTTTGTTTTGTGCTAAGGAGAGTTCACCTTTGGTTTACAGGTTCATTGATGATGTTGGCATAGTACTTGGCTTTGACTGATTTGACAAGTTGCATGTATGTTATATAGACAGACTCTAGTAGTGTGTCCTATCCTGTGTGCTGGCAGAGTATTTGATGCTAACAAAGTCTTTGAAGTCCCAGAGTTCTCAAGGGTTCAGTTTGCACCTGCTTGCTTTAGTTGGAGTGTGGATGTTCGCATAATTTTCCAGACATGTCTTGAAGTTGTTCAGCTGGGTGTTGATGAGAGACAAGGGAAAGTAGGGAGATATAGGAGTTTGAACCTTAGATTGTGCAAGAAGAAGTATTTAATGGATTTGATGGTTTCTTACTCTCTTATGACTTGACTTCGTTTCCGGTTGAACACTGAGCAGGGTGATGGCAAGGTGGTCGGTCCAGTCTAGGGATATGTAAGACTGGCACTGTAATGGTCTTTTTACCAAGCTTCAAAAACAACATATGAAGAAACTTCAGAGTGTACAGAATGCGGCAGCCAGGCTCGTCTTTGACCTGCCTAAATTCCACCCAGTTTCCTCTGCCATCAAGGAACTGGTTGGCTGACGGTAAACAACTGCATTAAATTTAAGGCATTATGCCTTACCTACAAAGCCTTGCATGATGTAGGTCCCAGTTATCTTAAAACATTTCTCTCATGGTATGTTCCAAATAGAGAACTTCGATCCAAAAATACACTGACAGTGTCTTGTCCCAGGTTTAAGAGACTAAAATGGCGAGGCAGTTGCTTTACCACTGAAACCCCGGTCCTGTGGAACAGTCTGCCAATTAGCATCAAGGCAGCTCCAACATTGCTGAGTTTCAGGAAGCTTACAAAAACCTGGCTTTTTAATCTCTAGGTACCCAGTACCCTCACCTTTCTGCCAATCACCCAGCGCCAAGACACCCATGGGTATTCGAGCGCTTTAGAAACTTTTAAACATAACATAACACTGGATGTTTGGTGAGAATGTAGTCTTGGAGGTTTGTTGGCTGGGACACATATTGGTTGGGTGACTTTGAGTGAGAAGATGAGGTTGAGGAGGGTGTCTTTTGTTTTCTTCAGGATGAATTGTCTGGGGACGGGATCCAAAAAATGTGTTTATGGAGTCCTCGTACTATACAGTAACTTAGAGGTGAGGTGGAATTTGGCTGACTGAATTGCAAAGAGTGGGATGTGGCATGTGAGGAGCTCCATGAATTTGGGTGTTGCTTGCTTACCTATTGTGCAAGACCAGGAGGATTTATGGATGATGGAGAGGTATCCTCCTTTCTTATGATAATAATTTCCATGTTGGGTGTTACAGCCTATGGGAACAATGATGTCTATGATGTGCCAGTATTTAGGGGTTTCTCATGTTTCTGTGATGCAGAGTGTATCAAGGCTATGATAGGTGATGAGGTCTGTGAAATGTGCAGTATGGACGACTGCAAAGCATACACTGATGAATATGAGATCCAGTGTGTGTTTGGTAGTGTGAGGGTATTTGTTGGTTAGTGGGATATGTATGTGTTGTGAGGAACTTTTTTGAGGTTTGTGTGGTCTACATCTGGATGTGATTGTGAGGATGGCGGTGTGGGGGTGCCGGGTGAGACACGTGATGGGATCTCATCTTGTAGGTTGCAGTGAAACAGGTTTTCTGGCCTAAGGCCCTGACTACCCTAACAGGCTCAAACAGGCATTGCACTTGTCTGTGACCACCCTTACCAAGGCCAGAAAGGAAACACCCTTGTCTGTATCTGCTGTTAAGAGGTCTAAACAGATAATGCCCTTGTCTGTGTCTCTCCTTAGCAGGGGACGTCCGGGCAGAAGGTAGCCCTAAGATGTTGCTGGTAGTATGGAGGAGGCAAGAAGGGATGTCAGACTGTCACTGGAATCAAGTTACACCTGACTAAAGAGCTCCAATCAGGGCGACACCAGTCTTGGGATGCTTGTGCTTGGTTCAGAGAGGGCCTTGCTTGGCAGTTCGGGCTGGACTGCTCATATGGAAGTAGGGTCAAGACTGATTTGCATTTGGCTGGGTGTAATCTGAGGTAGCAAGGTGGGCAAAAGAACAATGGATTGCCAGTGGTTTGGCTTATTGCAAGCATCTTCCCATCACCAATTGTGTGTTTGAAGTGATTTAACTATTGACATTTCTTGATTGGAAAAATTGTGAAATAGGTGCCTTTAGGCTCATGTTGAGAAAGTGAAGCCCTTTACAACTGTCTGCTCAAACATCGTCACTTCAGGTGGGAGGGATCAAGTGTGCTGGAGGAATAAAAGTAGATTTTGTCTTAAGGACTGTATTGTGTTCGACAGGTCCTGTTTCTTCAATGGTACTGAACAAGAATTTAAGTCTGATTTTCCCAAAGGAGGGCAACTCAGAGCATTTCATAAATTCATTACCATTGTTGGTTGTGAAAAAAACCAAGACCTCTGTTCAGTACATCCATACAGTCTTGGTCAAATATGCGATCACTCAAATGAACTACTAATTAGCTGTTAGGCTGGTAGAGGCCTGTTGTTCAATCAATCTGTTCCTCATTTGTGGTGGTGATGCTGGTAGAGTCCAGTGGACTATTTGTTGGCTCTTTCTTTTGTCCTTAAGGAATATGACCATAGAACATTTGCCATAAAGGCATGATACTACCAATGTGATGGTGTAACAACTCTGTAAAAACAGGGTTTCTGCTATAGGGAGATAGATTGATTATGCACATGGATTTAAAGATAATGTGATCTTTAATGCAGAATTCAGTGTAGGGTGCCTAACCGTAGATTTCATGACTAAGCAGGGCAATGATCCATTTTGGAAGGCTGAAACTAGTCTACAAAAAGATCAGAAGGGTTCCTTACAATAAGTATTTCAGCCTCTCCTTAATTTACTTTAATCTCTCCTAGACCTGAACTAAACATGTTTGAGTGGAGGCAGCAGACAACACCGAGCTGTAAAGGCAGATGGAAAAATTGGGTTTCATCATCAAACATGTAAAAGCAGGATCTGAAAGAGTGGCTTTATCCCTACTTGAGAGCATTGGTGGGAACACAGGGCCATCCATATAACTCAGCTATAAACTCCACACACTGCCAAAGCAGCCAGATAATGTCGTTATGGTTTTTACAGAGTCTGGGAATTGCAGGGGGAAACCTGGTATCAGTTGGTCAATCTAGTGAAGGACCTTTGTCCAAGCCTAGCATAATGCAGGCAGGAGGCGCAGAGAGGTACTGAGGAGATCAAAAACTGTATCTACTCTGAGAAAAGCATATTCACTGGGTTTGGAAGGCATAACTGGAGTATGACAGCCGGCATTCAGGATCTATGTACATGAAGGTTGTCATAGCCACAGGAGGATGAAGACAAGGTGGATAGAAAACACTTTTTTAGACAAGTTCTCACATTGTCTTACCTGGGCACCCTTTGCCTTGCCTCTGGTGTCACACCATGTTGGGAGAGCGAAGGACCCCAGTTACTTCTAACACAGAAAAGAGGCCAGCTGCCATCTCCCATTCAGGCTTACAAGTGAAAATGATCTCAATTTTGGGGCATTGTTCAGACTTCAGATATTAAGTATATGGGCATTTATATTTATATTTAAAGCGCTGGGTGATTCTGTTTCAGAAACAGATGTGCTTGGAAGATGTGGTCACTCTGTTTCAGAAAGCAGTATGCCAACAGGTATAGTCGCCGACCTGGTGGCTTCATGACACACCTGAACCTTTGCCCCCAAACATCTGATTGCTGTTCAACTGTTTTCTCTTCAAGTGACTGCATACCTTCTAATCCCTCTAATAACAGTGTGTAATTACCACCCCACTCCACCAAGAGATAACCAATGCGCTTCCCGCAGATAAGCTACGAACAAGCCAAATGGCATCTCTCAGAAAGGAAAGCAACAGCCTAACTAACTTCTCCTGTTCATTCTCAACCACCAAAGTCTATGCTCCTAGGAGCCTCAACGACCGCTCCAAGCGTGACATGTTACTTAGGGAAGTCAGAAGACTTTACTCTGACTTCACTGGCATAACCGCCAACTTGATCTCCTTTATAAACTCAATTTTTGCCAATGCACTTCCTATTACCCACATACCCCCTTTAAACAAAAAATAGAACCTGCAAGAACAGAGATGAAAGATACAAAAGAATCATGAACTATTGTTTCAAAAAAACACAGTAGAGAAATTTGAATCAAGCACCAACATAAATATTCAACAGAAGTCCACAATACCCTTGTTTCAACAAACATTAGGAAAATAATGTCCTCAACTGATGCAAAAGGGGTCAAATTAGACATCATGATTGAAATAGGAACATCAACCACTCCTACTAGTAACGCCACACATAACATTGTTAAGTGACTCCTGCATAACTAAAGGTCGGTACCTAATCATACCAACAAGGTTGCAGACTAAATCACCTCCAGTGACCTTGACTTCATCTTCCTAATACGAGACATGGTTAAATGAATCCTCTAAGTCTATTCTGTACACACTTATCCTGCAAGAAAACTCCATCATTCACTTGAGTAGAGCTGAGAGGACAGAAGGGGGCAGCAGTTATACATAAGGTAAGCATTTGATGCGAAAGTCCACAGTTCACTAATAATTTCTAGAGCTTTCAATACCTCACATTCACAATAAAAACAATTGAGCCTTATTTAATGATACTACATATCCTCTACCACCTTCCAAGAGACAATAAAGTCTTTCTGAAAACAATTATTGAACTGATCACTGAAACCTCTATTAAATTTAGTTAGGCATTTTCCTTTGAGATTTTATCCCATACTATGGAGAGGCCAAATATCTTTCTACATCTCTTAGTTTTTATGTGACAATAATCTCCAACAACTGTGCTCACCTCCTATGCAAAATGTGCCACACTAGTGCTACTCTTTGCAGAGGAAGGTAGGACAAAGTTCAACATTCCAACTGAGGGCCTTATTACGATGTCGGTCGGAAAGACCGTCTGATCTACAGGGTCGCAGAGATGTTCCGCCCGAGTAGTCCGTGATGTCTCTGACCGCCATATTATGATGCATGCCAGGCAAAACTCCAACCGCGTCGGTGGGAGACGATACCAATCCAACCGCATGGGTTGGAAAGGTTGTCCCATAGGGATTCCGATTACGAACATGCATCGGTTGTCCTGCCGAGTAGATTAGGATACATCCAACGCAGTTGCAGAACCAAGGCAATTTGTGTGCCACAGAGCAAGGCCAAAAAAGTAAAATCAGCCCAAATAATGCAACAACAAGCATAGTCAGCGCCCCAAAAAAAATGTCAATTTAAAAAGTGGACACACCCACCAATCCACCTATAAAAAAAATTAAGACCATGATCCTTTGCCAAAACAATACTGCAAAGAGAGAAGTAGGGAGCTCTTTCTACAGTTATTGCTGCCAGCCCTGCACACACTCATACACTGCATTCACATCACTACCTGCACATAACACATTTTTGTTTTAGATTCCTTTCTTAGACACTCCTTTTTATTCACCTTCACACTCACCTTCACGCTCACCCTCACCCTCACAATGTAAAAGAAGAAGCAGCCACGTATTACTGATGAGTTGAGAGTGCTTGTTGATGAAATCCTTAGAGTAGAGCCACATTTATTCAGGACCCTAGTCTAACAGACCCCTATGAGCCTGAAAAATCAGCAAGGTGAACAATGTAGCCCCCATCCTGCGCACAATGGATGATATCAAAAAGAGGTGGTACGACGTCAGGAGGAGGGTCAAATGTTTGGCCAGCAAAGACCACCCAGCCACACAACAGACTGGTGGTGGCCCTCCTGTACCACCTGTAGACTTTACTTGCTGGGAGGAGAAGGTGCATGTCATCCTTCCACCGGAAAGCATAGTTGGAATATCTGACGGAATGGAGTCTGGTAAGTGAGAACTCTACATTTCACACAAGTTAGCAATGACACTTCTGCAGACATCTCTTTAATGGTTCCAGTTAGCTACATGATGTGTTTTGGATTCAAACAAACTGAAAGTCATATATCATGTGATGTGTATGTAATACAGATAACCTGCATACCTGCAATGAAGATCAAAAGGCTCAAAACTATTGCCATGTACACACTTGTCCCATATTCCCATCAAGGCCTTCTATTCCAAACACAATGCATCAGTGTCAGCCATCTTGTCAGTACATTTCCACTCACTGTTAGGTACCCATAGGACCAGATGAGCTGTTTGTGCTGGGTGGGAGGAGGAATCTTTGCTGTCACTACAACTCACATCAGGCCTGAACCCACACACATCTTCCCACCCAGCCCCTCTGAAACTATGCTTTCCTGACAGTGAGTGGAAATGTACTGGCAAGATGACTGACACTGATGCATGATGTTTGGAGCACAAGGCCTTGATGGGAGTTGTGGTCAAGTCAGACACCAGACACCAGTGTCAGCCATCTTGCCAGTACATTTAAACTCACTGTCAGGAAAAGCATAGTTTCAGGGGGGCTGGTTGGGCTGGGTGGGAAGATGTGTGTGGGGCCAGGCCTGATGGGAGTTGTAGTGACAGCAAAGACTCCTCCTCCCACCCAGCACAAACAGCTCATCTGGTCCTATGGGTACCTGACAGTGAGTGGAAATGTCCTGGCAAGATGGCTGACACTGCTGTTTAGAGCACAGGGCCTTGATGGGAGTTGTGATCAAGTCAGACACCAGGCCCCAGTGTCAGCCATCTTGCTAGTACATTGCCACTCACTGTCAGAAAAGCATAGTTTTAGGGGGGCTGGGTGGGAAGATGTGTGTGGGACAGGGCCTGATGGGAGATGTAGTCAGTGCAAAGACTCTTCCTCCCACTCATACGCTTCTTCCCACCCAGCCCAACCAACCCCCCTGAAACTATGCTTTTCTGACAGTGAGTGGAAATGTACTGGCAAGATGGCGGACACTGGTGCATGGTGTTTCGAGCACAGGGCCTTGATGGGAGTTGTGAAGTCAGACACCAGGCACAAGTCTCAGCCATCTTGCAATTACACTTCCCCTCTTTGTCAGGACAGCACTATTCCTGGTGGCCTGGTTGGGCAGGGTGGGAGGAGGAGTCTTTGACGTTTTTCAAAAATCCCAGCAGCCCTTCGAACACCAGATGAAAAAATAATTTATCTATAGAGTAGCAACAAAACCATTGAGATCACATATAACTATGGAGTTAAAATCAAAACTCCATGAGCTGTGTATGCACGAAACTAAACAATTACACGTTTACCGCCTTAGGGGATTCAATCTAGGATCCTGATTTGAAAACAATAAGCACATCACTCACACCATGACTACAACATATTTTGAGAAATAAACAGAATGTGAGTGTGTAGACAGCCACACCTATGTGACTTCTGAAACATAGACTATGCCCAGTACACACAAAGTCAAACATTTTGATTTTAAGAGTACGTATGTCATTGACATTCTACAGATTTGGATCAAACTAATCCAAAATTGTCATCTACAGAGTGTCAGGTACAAGTAAATCTCAGTGGACATGTCATGAGAAATAAACAGAACATGGCCTTTTCTGCACATAAGTGGAGCTGATCACCAATACACATCTTGTAAAAGTTGCATTGTTCAAGCCAAACATAGGCTAACATGGATAAAGGAGGCAAATCATTCCTCTTAAAATGTTTTTTGGTTCAGTCATTGACGTAATGGGAACTATATGAGGTGCAGTGGACATTCACATAATTCACTGTGTTATTTATGTACCCACAGGCCGAGCTGGCAACACCTCCATTAGCAATGATGATGACAGGCTGGCTCAGACTCAAACCCAAAATGAACTCAGCTGCATTCAGGACTCTCCTGTACCCCCGGATGAGGAGGAGCAACCAGGCCCATCAGGTTTGGGTCGGCAGACAGCACCAGCATGTCCAGCAGGATCCACAGCAGCAACTCCCGCATCAGCTAGCAACACTGAGCTGACCCCTACCCTGACAGACATAGCAGCCATGGGAAACAACACCAGCGCAGCAACACTGTGCACTCTGGAGTTGACAGACAACCACACAGTCAATGAAGAAGGAGGTTCAGGGTTGACTGTGCCACCACAAACCATGCATGCCCGTGGGGGTAGGTGTGGTGGGAGGAGTCGAGTGGATCCATGCCGCCGATTAGCTGGTGCCTCAGATGCCCATCCAAACCTCTCCTGGGTACTCGATGCCTACGAGGGGTACCAGGCAGCAATGGGCCAGGTTGAACAACCCCTCCGAAACATTGAACAGCTGCAGGCCTCCCATGACCAAAGACTAGAACATTTTACCCACCAAATGGATGAGGTCATAGGGGTGCTGAGGGATACCAGTACCAGCCTCCGCGAATTAGCTTGTCAGCAAAGTACCCCTCCCTGAGTGCCTACTGCATTTGTGCCAACAACATCTGCACAAGCCACAGGGAGGGATGTTGAGCCAGGTAGAGATTCCTCAGTACCCCAGGAGGCTGCAGTTGTGGTTCCCCTGCCCAAATGTGGGAAGGGTCATCCGAAGAAAAATACAGGAGAGTCAGATGGCAAGGCACCACCCCCAGCAAGTAAAAAAAGGTGCACATAATGTCATCTGTTGTATGCCGAGCGTTCACTTTGTTGACTGTCCGTACAAACTGTTCCACATCTGATGGAGGTACAAAGTTGGACTTTGGACTTGGATAACTGTGGCTAGACTCTTTTGGATTTGATCAGTACGCACTCTCAACACCAATCATCACATTTTTGTTTTTTGAGCACATCACTATTGTGTGTCATCACCTATGCACCAAGTATGTCAAAATAGACCACTTTACACGTCAATACTAGCTCATGTTGTGACTTTCACTTCAAACTCAATATGTTGTCATCCCCTTTTTATCACAATGATGAAAGTGTCACCTACCTAGGTAATCAAGTACTTGTAAGTTGTAAGTTAAGTGCCACAAAGTTAATGAACTTTTGCACAAAAGATATATTATACTATCTGAATATTAGCCAAACTGTAGTCCACGGTACATATTCACAGGAAGTCAATTGTATACTCAATCATCACTAGTTTCCAGCCTAATCAACAAATATAGTTAGTCAACTATTTCATCATGTTCAAACACAGATTATAACTTGTTTGGATGTGTGATTTCAGACAATGCACACCTCAATGTAGGACACATTTTTTATAGCCCAGATACAATATGGTACCTGAACACAAACTACATTAATATCACATAGTAGTGAAAAGACATAGTAACAGAAATACTAGACTATTATGTCAGAAGGAAGTGTGTGCCAGGTATGTCAGCAATATTTCAAAGTCCATGTTGGTGTCTGTTATTGCATCATAAGTCTGGTGATGTCACAACTCAGTAAGTCCACTCTGTAGATGACATGGCAAATTACACTGGGAAAAAAACATAAAAAACAGAGTTTAGCAATCATAAATAATGTCTCACAATTCAGAGAAGTATGACACTTCAGCCACAACAATGTCATTGTCAACACTAGATAGGCTTCACAGAAACACTGTACATGTAAATTTAAACATTTCAAAAACAAGTCTCCAACAAACTTCAGGACACTTATCCTACACTCTTACGCATACATACACATTGTCCACCAGCTACACAACAACAAGCAATGGTGGTTGGTAACCTCCTCTCATTGCATACATACAGTCATGTGAAAAAGACTGTTGATAAGCTGTTGTCTCAAGTCCACTCCATCATCATGATCACCACTGTCATCATTGTCCAGTACTGGATCCTCCATTGGTGGCACCTGCTGGTCTTCTTCGTCCTCAATTAGAAGTATGTTCTTACATATTGCTACGTTGTGTAGCATGCAGCAAGCCATGATTATCTGGCATACCTTTCCTGGGGCATATTGGAGGGCTCTTCCCGTCTTATCCAGACAGCGGAATCTTGACTTCAGGAGGCCAAAAGTCTGCTCCACTATCTGCCTGGTCCGGCCTTGGGTCTCATTAAGGCGCACTTCTGATTTGGTGACTGCGCAGTGGTGTCAGTAACCATGGCTGGTTGGGGTATCCAGATTCTCCTACATTGAAGATAGAAGAGAGTTCAGTTGTCAAACAACATATTACGATCTGACATACAAACAACACACACTACAACATTCATTTACATCACCTACCAACAAGTCAGGTTGCAGTTGACTCATCAAATGTGGGATGTTGCTGTTACGCAGGATATATGCGTCATGTGCAGACCCCGGAAATCTGGCACAGACGTGTCAAATGCACATGCCGGGCAAACCCACCACCTGGACATTGATGGAGTGGAAGTGTTTCCTGTTGCGTTACACCTGTTAATTGGCCTGTGGTGGTATCAAACCAACATGAGTGCCATCAATTGATCCAATTACATGGGGTATCCGTCCAAAAGCATTAAAATCACCCTTGATGGCAGCCAATTCGCAAGGTTTCGGAAACGTGATATAGTGGTCCATGTATCGGGTCAATGTGTGCAACACAGCCCGACGAACATTACTAAACTTGGGCTGGGACATTCCACACGATGTTGCCACTGTGTATTGGAATGTGCCCATGGCAGAGAAATGCAGTGCTGCCATCACCTTCACCTTGGAGATGCTGTTGGATAGGTGCACTTAGGCCGCAAATAAGGTGACAACTGCTGGCACAAATCATGGATTGATGCCCTTGTGAGACGGTATTTTTTTATTATGTCTCGCTCTTCCAATGTTTGGAGATCTGGAGAGGGCCTGTACACAGGAGGCTGTCTTCTGGCTCCTCTGTGCTCCTCTGTGCTACCTATATGTAGAGTGTATACACAGTTGGTGTCAGTTCAAAATGTAACAAGTAACATGCACTTAGACCAACAGCAAAGAGCAATTAAACACAGATAACACTCCATGTCAGTGCAAAACACATTTCAGTGATCAATGTTATCCTTAGATATATCTCACAGCATACATGTAATTGCTAAACATGTATGCAAGGTTTGGTGACACAGCAATTACAGTGCAGTGGTGTAATTTTCACTAGTGTCAGTTGTTGTCCATGCCAAATCAAGCAGGACATACTGCAAAACTCACAAGCCAAGAAGCCTAGACTTATGTTTGTTTTATCAATTGTATAGTTCATCTGTACACACAATAGGATCATGTAATGCATGGTATCTGGTGCACCACATACATCTAGTGTATCACAATGCAATTTATGCACAATAATGTCACATGGTGGACACAGTCATGTTGTCATATCTGCATTTCACAAACAATTACATACACAAAACATTTACAATGTAGAAGTTTCATCTAATGCTGTTGTACACTTAAGTATAGCACACAAAGATGTCCAATAAACTTACACATCAGAGCAAAGCGACTGCAGGCTGCTTTATATTAGAGTGTAGTCTTTCCTCTGGGAATGTAGTGTCCAGGACTTCAAACACATACCCGCTTTTCAGCTGCACATCACACAGATCGCACACTGGGTCGCACTGTCCTGTAATATAGTGACTAGGTATAAACTGTGCTTGAAATGCACCAGAGATGCATATTGACTCATATAAACCCTAAGTTCTAAAATGGGGTAGTCATTTTCCTGGTGGTAATAGCCTCAAAATCAGTGTGTCATGTGCCTCTCAAGGTTAGGTCATCATGGGAGTGTGAGCGTTTCAGTTAGATGTCCTTTCACCAGAATATGCTGCATCCGGGCATGGAATATCACAAACTCACAACAATTAGTAAAGTGTTAGCATCGCTGACCGATTTTTTTCAAGGTCACGGTAGGCAGTTCATAACCGATTCAGACACAGCCATAGGCTGTTAGTTGTTATGGTGAAAGTTGCGGATCTTGGATTGTGTCCGCCTCGCGTGTAAACCGACACGGTAACCTCCCATTAGTCATGTATCAAAGTTATTCGCGGACCCCAGATATTTTTGAAACCGTGCAGTAGGCATGGTGTCAGCAGCCAATGGAATGCATTGGACGGGTTCGGAAAATGCGTCCGATACTGACCTATTGCTTTGTCGACCTGGACTGAAGACCGCCTATGCAGTCTAGATATAAGTCTGCCGGTTTCCGAGAGAGTAAATAAGTGCAAAATCCTAAGGCAACTCAAATAACACTCAAAAAAATCGATACTAAATGAACTTTGAAGGAACCGATTTTTACAAAAATACAAGATATCTTTTATTATTTTGAGAAAATACAAAACAAATAATATTTAAATAAATGAATCCACATGCTCACTCCAATCATATCCACATACACTCAAACATCCATAAATCTAAAACCACAATGACAAAAAAATTATTCAATGCATATGATTAACTCTGCAATAGCTAGTCAGTCTTCTTCATACAAGTATAAATGGTTAAAAGATAAATTCAGCACTCCAGCAATGGATAGGACATGATGGAAACACAAATGGTGTCTGGGTGTAGACAACAACAGGAAAAACGTGGCTCGAGACCAGATGGTATCTACGCGCGTTTCGGCACCCAAAGTGCCTCGATCAGGAGAAGCCACAAGCTTATAGTCTTGATATCTAAGGGAATGGCCGAAAGTGCAGCATATCAATCACTCGACGACTGCTGATTCCAAAAAAAACCTGCCTCATGGATTAACACGGACGCTCTGTGTCATGCTAATATTTACAATAGGGGACATTCAGCAAGAGTCTAACATCTAAGTCGCTCTCAACTGTTGGTTCCCAAAATGAGGGCCTGCCGCAATAGATGTGCACTGGCGCTCTGTGTCACGAATAAATTCTATTATGAGGGGCGTGCAGCAGGACTGACGTAAACCTTTGCGCTCGCTGCTGTGACTATGATTTCTGTGGATCGATATTTACTTTTCAGGATAGAATGTGGTACGATTTCTTCAGCGACTGAACGCCATCCTGGATCCGAGAGAGTTCACTTGTCTGCACTAACTGCATTATTTTAGGATCTCCCCATCTCTCTGCTGCTGTCCACATCTTCTGGGAGCTATAATGTCTCACTGTACAGGGCGCAGGGCCCCAGCCTTCACATCTGAGGGATTCAAGGATCTGGTGGACACTGTCCTGCCCCTGTACAGGCAGCTCTATGGCACACCAGAGGAGCAGGTGAGTGATGATCAGACAGCATTGTTAGTTTACATGTGCAATAACAATGCACTTCTGGCATTAGTAATCATAGAGACAACCATTTAAACCTGATTTTTAAACTTGGAAAGTGTGCATGTAACTGTTCTGGGGAGTGCACTGCTGTAGTTGTGTATGTACTGCTGTTAACATTATATCACTGTTCTAATGGGAAAGAGTCCTCATTGAACACAGGTGAAGTGCACAGAATACCACTATGCTAACTTTTAGATTGTTTGGGCAAGCTGTTCATGACCTATGTGTACAAGTATTTGTATATGTACATGTTGCATGTGAACTAAGGGCCTGTCACCATGTCATCCTTACAGGCCAACTCCCATCAGAAGGTCAACCTTTGGATGACCATCACCTGGAAGGTGCGCTCCGTGGGGGTCACATGTCGGCACAGTGCCCACTGCAAGAAACGGTAGCAAGACTTGAGAGGCAGGACCAAGAAGATCGTAAGAGTCCAGCTGGGCCTGTCACCGCCAGGTAGGAGGGGTGCACGGCGCACCCCGAACCCCCTATTGCTATGCGTCCTGGTCTTGGTCTACCCAGACCTAGATGGGCAGTTGAGAGCCAGACAGCAGCAAGGAGGGGTGAGTATGTGCCTTGTTGCACAACATATTAATCCATGCATGTGCAAGTATTTGAGCCTGGCTGGCCCTTATTTAGGTTGTGAGACACACAAAACCACTGTTCAGTGTTAAAAGATGCATAAGCAACAAATGTGGAAGCTGCCTGGTTATGTCCCTGTCATCTTGGACATGGCTTCCTTGGCTATGTTCTGAGACCTCTCCTTATTGTGGTGGTTTGTGTGGTTTGTCTGTGGGGTCTGATCAAAGCATACAAGTGGTATCGAGCAGGCAGAGCTGAGAGGGCCTTAAGAGAAAATGAGACGAGAATGGCTAGACTGCAGGACAGTCACTATAGAAACCTTAAGAGTTTGGAGAGATTCCGACAATGGAGAATGGCCACGAGTTCTGTTTAGGTCGGTTCTTTCTCCAAGGGAGTTGAAAAGATGTGATGACAGGAGTCATCAAAGGGGTTGAGGTTTGGGTTTCCAGTGATGGTCGAGCGGTGTTGCCAGAGAATCTGTTGAGCCCGATGGCGAGACTGATACATGGTCCAATACATCTTGGCAGAGATGCAATGGTGCGTGTGTTTAGACAGACATGGTATAACCCACGGTTCTGTGCAATTGTGCTGAAGCAGTTTGTCAGAGATGTGTTACGTGTCAACAGATGAATGCTGGAAAGAAGACTGTGGTCACATTGAGTCACATTGGGAGGTCAGGAGGACCCTTCAATAGGATGCAGCTAGATTTCATTGAGATGCCCAAGTGCAATGGGTTGAGGTACATTTTGGTGGTGGTGTGTGTATTCTCACGGTGGGTGGAGGCTTACCCAACACGCAGGTGTGACACTCTCACAGTGGCTAAGTTATTGTTGAGGGAACTTAACCCGAGGTTTGGTTTTCCAACCTCTTTGGAATCAGATAGAGGAACACACTTCCACAGTGAAATCATGAAGTTACTTTGTGCCGCATTGAATGTCGATCAGAGACTACATTGCAGTTATCGACCAGAGGCTTCTGGGATAGTAGAACAGGTTAATGGAAGCTTGAAAGCCCGGATGGCAAAAGTGTGTTCGTCAATGTCTCTGAAGTGGCCTGATGCCCTGCCGCTTGTGCTTATGAGTATTCGCAGTGTCCCCGACAGGAGAACTAGGTTATCTCCACATGAAATTCTGATGGGGAGGGCGATGCGATTGCCAGCAGTACCAGCTACAGCTTTGATAAACATCACTGATGACTTGATTCTCGATTACTGTAAAGGACTAGCTGATGTGGTCCGTTCTGTGTCCCAGCAGGTGCAAGCTGCAGCTGTTCCGGCCTCGAGTGATCTGTGCCCCGACCTGTGTCCAGGAGACTGGGTGCTTGTTCGAAAGCACGTGAGTTATTGAATAGCTCAGTGAGACTTTCCAATAATACCGGGGCGACAGTGGGAAGGATTTTGGGCGGTACCATATCAGTGGGGGAACCTGATTTTATCCTCAACATGGCAGTGGAGACTGCTTTGGTGTCAAGCTTGGTGAATTCGTCCAGGATATGGGAGGGGTCGGTGGACATGCTGTGTACATCTTCTGAATTAGAGTTGTGTGGTGGAGGAAAGATGAAGCTTGCTTGAGTACACTGCTAGCCTCTGTAGATGAAGCTTGTTCAAATACACTGCCAGTCTCTGCTGATGTCTAATTCACACCCTAGCAGTGGGTTGTCTGGTGGTTTGCCTGTTTTTGTAAATGACAGATCCAGGCCCTGGCAGTAGGTTGTCCGGTGAGAAGGACACTGGTGGGGCTTACAGGGCATTCTTCTTTTAAATTTCAAGTATCTTCACCTCAGGTCAGTAGTTTCAGGTACACTTAATCTTTCACAACACGCAGGTTATTTTCTCCAAATTGTCGCCATTGATGTAATCCAAAAGAAGTCCATAGGTAGCCATGAAGTAAGTTTTAGGTAAGAGGTTTATTAAGCTTAGTCACAGGATAGTAAGTATGATAATGAGTTCAGCCCCACCAGGAGCTGCATCCTTGCTGCTCTGCCCACACACTCCAACTGTCTCTCTCTCCACCACACCAGGCACTCCAGCATTCCACTACCCCATCAGGCATTCTAACATTTCACACACATCACATTCATACTGGCTGAGCAGCAGGGAAGAGATAGCTAAGGGAAAGGATGCAGAGCAACAATACACATTACAACAGCTACGAATCATCACACGGACACAAGTGTGACATTGTGTACTAATCGAAGCTACCTCCAGTAGATGCACTAGTTTAATATCAATCAATCAGGGGTTTATAGAGCATGGTTACTCACCCGTGAGGGTCTCAAGGCGCTGGGGGTGGGGAGGGGCTGCTGTTTCGTCTGGGCGCTGGGGTTCAGTGGAAGAGCCATGTCTTAAGATCCTTCCTGTATTGGGGATTGCCTGAGGTGGAGAGGCAGGGTGTTCCAGGTCTTGGCGGCACGGTAGGAGAAGGATCTTCCTATGACTCCAGTCTTATAGATCCATAGGACGGTGGCCAGGGCCAGTTGGGCGGAGCAAAGGTGTCTGGCGGGTACGTGGAATGAGAGGCAGTGGTTCAGATATGCTGGTCTTGCATCGTGGAGGGCATTGTAGGCATGTGTGAAGAGCTTGAAGGTGATTCTTTTGTTGACTGAGAGCCAGTGGAGTTCTCGAAGGTGTTCAGTGATGTGGCTGCGGCGGGGGATGTTGAGGACCAGTCTGGCTGCGGCGTTTTGAACATTCTGTCGTTTCCTGAGGAGTTTCTTGGTGATGCCAGCGCAGAGTGTGTTGCTGTAGTCAAGTCTGCTGGTGATGAGTGCATGGGTGACCGTCTTTCTGGATTCGGTGGGGATGCATCTGAATGTCTTTCGAAGCAGGCGGAGCGTGTGGAAGCATGATGAGGATATGGTGTTAATCTGGTGGTTTATGTTGAGCGAGGAGTCCAGTATGATGCTGAGGTTATGTGCGTGGTCAATGGGGGTGAGGGGTTTCCTAATGCGATAGGCCACCAGGAGTAGTCCCAAGCTGAGGGGGTGGGTCCCAAGAGGAGAACTTCGGTCTTGTCCAAGTTGAGTTTGAGGCAACTGTCTTTTTTTGTAACTATATAAAACTATGAAACAATCTGCTCCTCTTAAACAAAATGCCAGATAGTGGCACCATGTGGTGGACTGTCATAATTAAGTGTTACTGTTTGTAAATAAGTGCCCGCGCAGGGCATCGGTAAACACCAGCATAAATTATGTACTGTTTCCATTTCCTCTGTCAGCTTTCTATCACAGAAGTTTCAGGTACTATTATGGGATTTGACAGATGAAATGTTTTTGCCCTGTTTGCCTTGTCATATTCTGGTCCACTTAAAAAGGTGCTTTGCTGCACTTAATGTAAGTGTTGCATGAAGAAAGATGCTGCTCTGTGCATCAGACCTTAGAGCCCTCCCAAGCTGTTCTCTCCAAATCATGTCAGCATCCCAAAAGCATATGACAGGTTATATGTCACTATATCAAGATTTACAATATCAACAGTAATAATGCATCCCACTACTTTGATCTAACCACTACATTGCAGTGTAAGTGTTCATTTACTATTCTTATCTCCACAGCTACTTGCCTACTTACCCCGAAATGTAGTGAATGCAATATTATTGTTAAGGTGCTGTCACCCTTGTGACTCGATGCATTATGTGACAGCTTCTATTCTTTATTAAACTCTCATTCACCCATCTACAGAACCACACTGAACTCAAAAATCATTGTGGAAGCAGAGTTATAGACCAAACATATTGGCTTTGCCAATGCTTGTTCTGACAGTAGCAATTAGTGTGACGGCCATCTGTGTGTGTTCAAGGAAGGTTTGTTCCTTCAGTGCACACTGTGGTTCCAAAATAGCATTTGCCATCTGTGTTGCAGCTTTCAACCTTTCAATTGGACATTGGAAGCGCGAGTGTCCCTTGAACCCAGCCAATCAGGTGCAACAGGAGGTAGAAGTGGTTCAGGCACCCGTGCCGGAGGTAGTCAATACTGTGACGAAGCCCAGATCGATGAAAGGGGGGACGTTTAACCCACAGGTGCAAGTTCCCCAGCCACCGAGAATGCTGCAGGGAATGCGGACTTACCAGCAGATGCCCCTTTCGAAGGGTATGATGAGTACAGCCCAGACCCAGTTAGCCTGACGGTGCCTGAGGGGGAGGAAGACTGCACACTTGGAGCAGTCTTGGAGGTAGACCAGAGAGGACCTTTTGTGGAGGCAGACATTGATGGTCATCCTACCACCCTTTTGGTTGACACTGGTGCTACCCGGTCTACTGTAAGATCAGCAGTAGTCCCCAACCTACCCCTCTCGGGACAATCGATCCAAGTTGTTGGAGTGGCGAACAAGAGGATAACTAGCCCATTGACGGAACCGATTCCAGTGAGAATAGGCTCTTTCCGAGATAGACATCAGTTTGTGGTGTGCGATTCGAGTCCAGTCTGTCTTTTAGGAAGAGATCTATTGTGTAAGTTAAATTGTACCATCTATTGCACGCCTAGGGGAGTTGAGGTCCTGCCTTATCAAAACACCTGGATACATATGAACTCTGCCTACATGGTAGTGACTTTAGACACACATGGTACAATTGATGTATGTGACTTGATAGTGGTGGACTAATGTCTGTGCCTTCAACAGATCTGGTTGACTAGTTGCAATGACAACATTGCCACAGGTGGCTTCCACTGTAGGCCAATACCCTTTCAAGGCAGTTGACCCATATTATACATGTCCTGTGCCTATGGTGAGTGTGTGGTAGGTATGATTCTGACAGTGTCCTGGCCCTGTTCCCTTCCCGGACTCCCATTCATTTAGATATCGCTGTTAGGCAAGGTGTCTATGGTCTGTATCCTCCAGTGCATTCTAATTTTGATGTTAGTCATTACATCCTAATTTTTTGGGTACATCATGTGGATGGTGTGTGTGTCCATGACATGTCTCAATAAGTTACAATGTGTTTCTGTCCTTACAAAGACACTATTGTTGTAGGGGTTATTTGCATGTGCACCCAGTGTATGGCACATGAATGGTTGGAAAAAACGGGTCGGGACCACTTTTGATCCCAATCAAGCAGCACAGCCATCCGATATGAATGAATCCAATCAATCAATTCAACTATAAACCTTTAGCTTTAAACCACTTTAGACTTCATCTTTAAACTTCTTTTTCTTTTACATTTTATCAATCCATTTTACTCATTCCTTCGGTTGTTCATGATTGTTCATAAAGCACAGGAGAATTAAGTGTTGCCACATGTCGCAATTTTTATTAAAAAGCCCAATGCATTTCGGGATAAACCCTTCGTCAGGGGTATCTACAATAAAAACAAAATGCATGAAAAACCATCAACTCGATTATCTTACTTCTACAAAGAATACAAAACAGCAAAACTGCATTCTTTTCCTGCTCTATTAGTGAAACACTGACATCGCAAAAAAATGTGTTTAAAAATGTTATTAGCCTGCGAACAAACCATCCCCATTTACCACAACCCATGCTTAACATGTCTTCTCCCCAGACTCTAAAATATCCTGGGTCAGGTGCTCTCACAAACCCCAAAAATGCTCAAGGCATCGCATTCACCCTTTAGCCCGTATTCACAGCATGCTTACCGTGACATGTGTTCATCTAATTCTAACACAAGAAACATTGCTGGATCTCAGCTCGTGTTCTGGACCGCTATGGCATCCCACTCATGTTTCCTAATGTGTGCATCCGCACCTCAAGCTTTTTAAATAATGACTGCCAACCCTCTCTCGGGCCCCTTGCCAACATTTTCTCCCCTTCGTTTCCTCCAGTGAATTAGTCACGTGAATTCTATGTTAAAACTAAACTACGAACTGGAATTCGGATCTAATTCCCCAGCTGTTGGTCCCGCAAACTGCATTTCCCAGAATACCTTGCAAATTCGTTTCAAGAACTCCCCCACCGTATAACTCTACATCAACTAGAAAGACTTCAAATAAAGCGGTAAAGGTGAAAAACAAGTAAAAAACAGGCGCCACTTTTTTACAAAACGAGCATTTTCACATTAATGTTTGCACTGATCTATTTGTCAAATTGCATTCAATGCTAAAGATAGCTTTACATGCTGAGGCAATACAACTCCTGTGTTATTCAATTCTTTCATGATTAAGTTACTATCCGCTGTTGCATGAATGGTTGGCACACATTTTAAATGCTAGTGATGATATGGTGTGATTGTAGAGTTGCACAGTGCATAGTGTTGTAATGTACATATCATTCTGGGCTGATGCCACAGTAAGAGTATGAGAGTCTGGTCATTTCTCTAATCTGTGAACTGGACATATGCCACATCATGCTTATGTGATGTTCCTTTAGAATCTGTGTTGGTGCACACATGGCCCTGCGTTTGCTCCTACACCCTGAAATATGATGCACTATACTAGAGAACGGTAAGCAGCAGGATAGGGGATGTATGGCCTATCCAAGGGTAATGCTAGTTGTATTGTGTTGTTCAAGCATTTCAGTAAGTATTTGTGAGATAAGTTAAGTTGAGTGTGTCAATATGCCCAGAGACTGTGTGTGACATGCAAATTGTGACCAAGATACAAGACTTCCGACTTCTGGTTTGTGATTTATTGGATTAGTGTAGTGTTTATTAGCACTGTGACATGTTTTAGATTGTTTCTCACAACATCATATTGGGTATTTTAATTTGACAAGTGTTTTGTTGTGGAGAGTCATAGGGATGTGTATCATGAGTATGTGGCTACCTTTTTCACTCAAATGAGCAACTTGATCATGCTTTTCACATATAGGCATAAGTTCTAAATGTTGTACTTTCAGGCATATGATGAATCTGGGATTGGATATTACACACCTAACATTATACCTAAGATGGCTGACAGTTTGTGTTTGGAAAAGGCTGTGATAGTCATATCAGTAATGTGACACACATGTGACTTTGCTCCATATGGATTTGGAGTTGTCACTATACTGACAGGAGTGGATTGTGCTTTTTGTATCCAAGATATTTCATCTACTTGTTCTGGGACACTGGTAGGTGCTGCATGGGCTAAGAGTGTTAGTTATGTTTCAAACATTTAGCTGAACTCTATTAATTTCAAAGGGTATTTTTTATGGACATTAAATTGACATGTTGTGAATGCTAGACTTTGTCAACTCCTATTAGTATGCTAGGAGTAAACTACATTTGTCTGTGCTTGGTCATCCAATGCCTCTTCTAGCTGTCTCATGTGATACAGCAGAAGGTATACCTTTTCTGCGGAACACAGCACAGCAACACTCTCCTTCTTGGCTCAGTTTATGCTAGCAGATGGAACCTCAGTTGTTGGGAACAGGAGTGGTGTAGAGGATATTTAGCTCAGGGTGGATGCTGTGTGCCAGTCCGGGCTGGCGCTGGCTGTGGACAGCTGCCCAGGGCCTCACAAATGCCAATGACTACAGGGCCCGGCAACAGAGCACTGTCTTTAGGAGGCCGTCAGTGTTACGAGCTACAAGTGGTCAGCCCCCTCCCTTGGGTTTTGCAGCCATGGTGCAGCAATGTGATGCACAATTAACACACAACCCCCCTCATGTAGGCCCCTTAGCAATGTGCTAAAATGGCAAAATGTTTGTCACTAACAGCCTTTCAGCATACAAACTGCAATGAGTTTGTTTAATTTGAGTTTCTTTTTATGACATACTTGCCTTGCTGTCACCTCTCATTCTGCCTAAACAATGCATAGGCATTATGACAGTAAATAGCCACAGCACTTGAGGGTGCTATAGATGAGACTGGCACCTGCCCCTGCCTGAATGCTAAGCAGAGGATCCTATGGGACGCCCAAAAAACTCAAGTCTAACATCCATTATGCCTTCATATCACAATGGGCACTGCTCACCAGGTATGATGGCAATGGGAGAAGAGTGGAGAATGAATGAGAGTGGAGTTTTGTTTACACTTTTCCACCGACTAATATTTTGTTTGTAGAAGCTATGACTATACTATTTTACACACACATCACTTGGAGCTCAGCATATGATGGCTGTGTATTTAGTTATTTGTGTATTGAAAATAATAAAGGAGGTTTGAGAAATGCTTGATACTGGCCCTGATCAAACAGAGATGAACTTGAAGGGTTGTTAATGCTAGTGGGTGACCCGTGTGCTACATGTGGTCAGCCTAGTGGACTGTGAGTCCCCAGAAGTGTTGTGGGCCCATCTGTTGTGCAGGGACTACAGGGGCCTGTGTTACACCCATGCACTAAATTGACAGACAAGTGAAGAGGTGGGTGTCTAACTGTGAAGCATAGCTGCACATGTTGTTGGAGAGGTAAATGTTTGAGGGGCTAACCTAGCTAAACAAGGGTAGAGGTGAGAGAGAATTGTGATAACATGTTGTGCATGGAGGTGAGACTCAGACGTAATAGGGCCAGAACAACTAAAAAATTAGATGAGAGTGAAAGGAAGGAGTTAAGGTCAAAGGCAGTGCTTGGATAGGACATGTAAGGTATCCTCATTATTACAATGGGAATTGGAGGAAATGCTGGGGTGTAGATATCAGAGTGTAGGACCTTGAAAGACTGGTTAAAGCCTGGACGAGGAATGCTAGAAACCAGCTAGACAAGGTTAGAGGCTAGCAAGAGATGAGAGCTGAAGTATGTAGCACTACTGTGAAAGGTGGCTGTGACAGAGGCAGATTCATTGAGAAAGGTAGTTGTTAATATTCAAAAGATAACGGAGGTATGGAGAATGGAACTGAGCTGTGGATGACTGGAACTATCATCCAGGAGCTTGCCAAACACCTCCTACCCTACTTGGTCAATTTGGTGAACTTGTCACTTATCCAATCTATTTTCTTTGACTGTTTAAAAATCAGCTATGTTTGCCCCCTCTTGAAAAGGCCTTCAGCTGATGCCAATAACATTGAATACTTCTGCTCTGTTTTAACCTTAGTCTTCCCAGAGATGGTGACAGGAAGATGTGGAGCTGCCCAATTCTCTATTCATAACTAGACGAACATCTTTACTGAATTCCTATCTGGATTTAGACAGAGCTGCAGCACAGAGACTGACCTTTTGCAAGTTGTTGATAACGCATTCCACTTCCTCAACTCGGTAACTGCTGCCTTCTTGTTCTTCTAGAGCTATCGGCGGCCTTTAATATTTAATACAGCCAACCATAGTGGTTAATATCTTGAAATGATGAATGGGCATTGAGTCAACTGTTCCAAACTGGCTCATATCCTATCTGTTCAACCATTCCCAAGCAGATAACACAAGCAGCTCTGTATCTAGCAAACTCAGCTAAGTTAACCTAGGGAGCTCTGTAGCTAGCAAATAGAGCAAAGGCTCTGGAGGTCTCAATTCTATCCCCAACTCTATTTAAACTCTTTCTGGAACAACTTTATTTGTTTATCACTAGTATGAGGATGATAACCATATCTGTATGATCATTTCCTCACTGAATAACATCTAGCCCCTCTCCACTATTCTAGGCAAAATTAAAAAATGGATGTCAACCCATTATCTAAAACTAAACTTAACTAAAACAGAATTCCTATTGATCTCACTGAAAAAAATCTAGCCTCCCTGTACAAGGGTGAACTGACTTATGTTCTCTGTCCTGAACTGCAAACGCGCCCTTGTGGATAATGGCAAATCCTTGGGAATTATCTTAAAGAACTGACCTAAATTATAAAATTAAATCTCTGCTAAGGCCAATAACACACACTACCACCTCAGGCTACTTGGGCATCCTGATCAGAACCTAAAGTCTGTAGTCAAAGTGCTAGTTGTCTCCAGACTGGACTACTGGAACTCCCTTCTCTCTGGACTGCCCAAAGCTCATGTGATTCTCTTTCCAACTGTGTTTCAAGGGGCCACCCTCTTTGTTTTTAGATGCAAGACATTTGACCACATCAGTCCTGTTTTTTTCACTCTTCAATGGCTCCCCTTTGAAGAAAGAGCATATTTTAAGACTGTCTGCATCTCTGACAAAGCACTACGCAACTCCATATCTGCCTCCCTGGTTGGGAAAACTGAAACGCTCTGGTGCCCAAATTTGGTGTATGAATGCAGAATCCCTCCGCCTTACGCAGGCAGGGACTTGAGAAGACATCTGTTTCAACATTTATCTATAATTGTACCACAGACGTAGGGACTCATGTTAAACAATCAAAGTGAGAAGCAGTTATAATCATCTGGTGACTGGAACTTATTTCATAGCAAAATCTTGTATTAAGTTAAAACTCAAAACAAGACTAGATATTTAAAAAACATGTATCACAACGTTGGGCAATTGGGAGCTTCATTAGGTCAAGCCTACCAGCCAGTGCAAGCTCTCTGGTTGCGAAAGCCATATCGTGGGCTAGCAATAACAGCCCGCCTTTTGCTTCCCATTGGTTGACTTTACTTTCACTCTCATTTGCCTGCTTCATATTTCTGTTCCAGAATGTCAATCTTGCGTTTGAGCCGAGACCCACAAAACCGGTGAAGTGTTCGTCAAATGAATGCTGGGTGTAGTGTTTGCGGTGTTGTACAATTTTTGTTTACCCATGTAAAAGTGAACCAACTCTAATTTAGTTGATATGACCTGACATTGAGAATTGTTGCTTTGTATTTTAGTACTTCACCCTTTACGATGAACTACATGACTTGAGAGCATATGTTAACATTCTCTTGATGGGTTTGAAATCCAAAGTACGAATGAGGTATGTTGCTCTACACCTTTAATGACAGAACGCTTTAACAAAGTATCAGTAACATTACATACATCAAAAGGCTCTTTCTGTTCATTCTCCAAGTTTAGCGCAGATGTCATTGTCCTGAAGAGACCCTTGGAATGTTATATTGGGGTCATAATGTCAACAGTATCCCACGGTTTGTCAGATTGGGCTAGTTATAATAAGGACCAAGAATTATATTGGACTTTGCTCACCGCAGAGTGATATATGTATGTATATGTATGTATATGTATGTATATCATAATGTACAGTTCACAGTATTTTCACTTTTGAGCACTGCGCTGTCTGCACTATTGTTGATTGATGGATCACCTAGGTAGTTAGATGAACACAATGTGTTCTTCATAGAAAGGTCTCTGATTATTGTCTCTTGTTTGGATTTTCATAATGAATAATAAAGTTACACAGTTGGATACACACATTCTCCCTCTTTAAATGAGGCCTACGAAAGCCCGGTTCCGTTTTTGTGAATACGTGTTGGGTCCTGTATTATATGCTATGGCAGCTCAGCTGCCAGGTGTGCAAGGTCCTTACAGTGGTTGTATCCACAGCCGTTGCCTGGTCTCTCTCACCTGGCACTAGGAATGGCCAGAGAGACCCTTTTGTACTTGGAGGAATACATTGCCATAGTGAGAGGGAGTCCATTGTTGTTGGGACCAAAAACTAGTACTATTCAGAATAGTTCCAAAAGATATTTAGATATGTTAATCAAAATGAAAGAATAAAGCAGTATGCACAGAATTACAGGGAAAACTCACAGAATATTTTAAAACTGCTGTCACCCCTGTAGGATTGCGGGTTACGAATCTAATGGTAACGCTGTTGAGAATGCCACAGCAGTCTTAGGTAACTTATAGAAAGGCATAGATGAGTTTTACTCCATTAACTTAGGCAAGAACATAGATACAGTTCAGAAAGACACAGCCAGGTACAACAAGGAAAGAGTATACCCATATCTGAGAAGTGATTTTTACCCCTCTTACAGTACAGGCAACCAAGACAGTAGGCTGAGGATGGCAGCCACACGTAAAAGAGTCATATTTTCAGACTCATCTGTTAGTTCGGATGACCGGGAAGATCCAGTACAATGACCTCGAACAGACTACACACATACACAATCCCACTTTACAAACTTTTTTGGGGCACAGCAGCCTGCAAAGAGGCAAAGGGTGATCGAGGGGCAGAGGGGAGGCACAGGCTGGCAGAAAAGGCAACACCAACCAGGAGAAAGACAGACATGCAATCCGTCGTACTGTTGGCAGTCCTACTGCCACTTAATGTTACACAATCACACATCTTTAACATCTCAACCCACATAGTGGATCATGATGAGACCAAAATACTCAAGCGTGGATTAGGGTTTGTGATAACAGAGCACACCACCGTTTTCAAGATCAGGACTGAATTATTTCATTTTTTGTGTGAAAAATTTGGTTACAACATTTTTTCTAAGACGATAAGTATCAGTAACATAAACAGAACAGAGCTACATATTCGATCCATTTCGATGTCAGTTGAGCGGCTTCCATTTTAGAATATATTCTTAAAACAAGTGAAGCGGTAGAACAACACAATAACTATCTCTTATATAAAATTTCTAAGTCTGAACAGCCAGCATCCCTCATTGCTCTTAGTCAGAAATACAAGATTACGGTCAAATCAGCAGATGAGGGTGGGGCTATAGTTATACAGGACACTGTAAAATATGAGGATGAGTGTTGGACTTGGCCCTTTTTGCAGGTTCATCCCTAAACTTTTTGCCTTTTCTCTGACATGGTGTTGGTGGTTTTAGGCCTCTGGGCACTTTAGCACTGTGGTCCAGTGTAAAGTGCGTGCGCTCTCTGTGTACATTTGGTAAGGTTGGCCTGCCCTCCCATAGGAATGCATTGGGGATTCCCTGACACAGTGTGTCAGTGGTAATTCCTGGGATGGGAGGAGCAGCGTGGGCGAGTTTAGTATGTATGAAATTGTAAGAATGAATGCTGCGCGATGGTGTGCGTAGATTTATTATGACTATTTGAGAAATGCCACTTTTAGAAGTTGGCATTTCTGTGTGCTATGTGTCTGCCTGCCTGATGTGAATTGCATGTCTGGCTTTTGTGTGACAGGGGCTGAGAGGTGTGTGTGGCTCCAGGAGGGGCAGGGTGAGTCGGCGCTAGGCTGAATGGGACATCTGCCTTGGGAGTAGTGGGAGGAGTAATCCCCTGATTCTGAATAGGACTGTGCCCAGCCTGGACAATGCTGGCTCCGCCCCCTGTGGTGTGTCTCATCACCTAGCCCCCACCTGACAAAGGGGAAGAGGAGCTTGGTAAACAAAGTGCTCCAATTCCCCCCTGAACCAGTTGCATCTGGTTCCCCCATGCCCTACACTGCAGAAAAAGGAGAGAAGTGGTATAAGTATAGGGGCTGTGACCCCATGTTGTTGGTTCTGTTCTGTGCTTGTTCCTGAACCTGCGGGGGCTTGCTGCTGCTGGGGCCCAGGAGGAACGGCCATGAGGGCTTGCCTCCCTGGGCCCAGCATTGCCCCCTTGGCCTCTAAAGGAACTTTTTGCTTGGACCTGTTGTTTCTTTTTATCCTCCAGGACCTTAAAGATTTCTTTGCTGCATCTGGCACCTCGTGAGCGCTATATTTTAATTAGGAGGAGAGCGTGGGCTGCGCAGCGCTGAGCTGCCGCCTTGTTAGAGGGAATCCCGGCGTGAGGGATTCCACTGTGATGCTGCTTGGAGCGGGTGCCCACCCCGCCTTCTTGGATATTTAAATTGTGGGTGCCCACCCCGCGGTTGGAGTCGTTGGCGGGTGCCCATCCCGCTTATGTGCTGTGTTGGAAGAGGGTGCCCACCCCGCATTGCCCTGCCGAGAGAAGAAATCACCGCCGCAGCCCGATCGGCCCGACCCGGAAGCCAGGTAGAGTCCGTCTGACTCTGGGCGAGCCCAAACCAGGAAGAGGCTGCCGAGGCCGCCAATGGCAGCGCGGTCGGCCGGCAGAGCACGGCCGAGTGAAAGCCTGCGGCCAGGCGGGGCTCCCGTGAGCTGAGGGAAGCCCCGCTTGGAGGAGAAATGCTGGCGCAGGTCAGCGGGGCTCTCGTAGTGAAGAGAGAGCCCCGCGTATGGCAGGAGACCCGTCCGGAGCCTCCCAGGCTCCACGTTGAAGTCCCGGTCCCAGGAAGGGGGACCGGGCGAAGAGAGGAGACGGAGCCACAAGAGCCGGTGAGTGAGGGCACAGTGTCGGTGTCCATTTCCTGAGCGGCCCCGCCTGATAGAGGGCCGCTCCAACGAGGGGGCATATTTGTTGTTAGAGGGCCCAGAGGGGCCGTGTTTTCCCCCAGTTTGGATATGTTTTCACAGTTGCCCCGCTTGACAGTGGGCAACTGCAACGATGGGGCCAATTTTATTTAGAGAGCCCCAGTGGAACCCCGAGGGCACAGTCGTGCCAGGGCCCATTTACATTGTTCTCAGCTGCGCCGCACCAGCGCAGGCAGCTGCAACGTTTTTGCATATTTGTTCAGGGGGCACAGTGAGTGCCCAGGCCCACGTTCTGCTCATAGCTGCACGGCAATTAGCGTCAGCTGCAACGTTTAGGCCATCAGCTCTTTGGGGGCATTTTTAGTGAGACAGGAGTGAGATACATTCCTGTGCCCCAGCGCAATTGCGCACTTGTGGATTCTGCTGCATTGGCAGCCACCCTGACATTTGGGACATAGGGCATTTGAGCCCTCTGAGAAGGCCAGTTGGCCAGGGGGACTGTTAGGTTGATAGGGCACCAGGCCCTAATGTGATTTATGTGGCGCGCAGGAAATGTGATTCATGTACTGTTATTCATGCACCTGATTTATGCCTCTACTGTGGTTTATGTTATGAGGTTTTGCATACTGTGGTTTATGCTTGGGAGGTTATTCTCCACTGTGATTTATGCCTAATGTGAGTTATGATTAGGAGGTTATGGTCTAATATGTTTAGGCTTATGAGGTTGGCATATAATGTGTTTTGCGCCTGATGTGATACTGTGCATAATATGATTTATGTTGCAGGATAATGCTGAGTACAGTGTTTGCCAGTAATTACTGGTTGTGTTCTACGTTTATGATTTGGTTCTACATTTACTATCTTTACTTTGTGATGGTTCTGACAGTGGCCCAATTGGCCCTGTCATGTGTACATAATCCCCTGTAAATATTACCTAGTGCCAGTTGGCACAGTGTATATTGTGTGATTACTATTCTAATGTGTTTATGATAATACAAAGGCTATTTTCAGCAAAAATGTTATTTATGCAATCATGTGTCCACGTGGTTTAACATATGTTGGACAAACCACTCAGATGGTATAGCAAAGGATATGCCAGAAAAGGAATCGCCTTTGCTTAAAGACCAATGGAGTACTTCTGGTCAAGCACAACATACAGAGGATGACCTTTGTCAAGTCGTGGAAGTTTTCGAACCATGATTTAAGAGGGTGTAACCTTGCAACTATACTCTCAATAAGAGAATGCAGATATATGGACAGTTTACAGAGCACTTCTTTAGGACTAAACGATGTTTGTGAACTGTGAAACTTGGCTGCTTTCCTGAATGGATAATGGGGGAGGCTGCTCCATGAATTGTTTGAAGTCATTTCTTTTCAAACTAGCACCTATCCAGTCTAGGTATTGTTAAGGATGTTTGTGAATTTATATTTTTGTGCATCATTAACAACATGCAGAATGTAATTTTACACTTGATTACATGTATAGATGCTGTTTTTCATGTATCTAGTTTATTCCAAGATCTCCGGATGGTATTACTATTGAATGAGCAGAATCGATATTCATATAGTGGGACAGTGCTTAGGTGCTAGGGCAATATGACACTTAATTAAACCGTGTTCTGATTTTCTAATGAAATTATACATTTGCTCACACCATGATGAATTTGCAGTTTCTGTTTAGTTGTAGGAGACGATTTCCTAAATAAACCCTTGATTTTGGTGTTGAGCCAGAAGACTTTCCGTTTCTACTAGGAATGCTATCCATTTCTCTTTTGATTTTGCTGCCCATTTAGGACGTAAAATATTTTTGATTAAGCATTTCTCTGTAGCGCTTAATTTCCTAAGAGCCAAGAATTCTATACCCCATCTATTGAATTTTGTAATAAAAACCATAAATTTATTTCGCTGACCAGAACTCAGTTATTGAGTAGGCCCTTTTACTCAATTAACTGTATTTCTGATATTTGAATGTATTGAGAGGAGCCTTATCTTGGAGATACATTGCCTCATGAAATTGAGGTTTAAGACAGTCTCCAATTCATCAATCTATGGGAGTTCAGTTGAGGTCAATTTTTGGGGTGCAAGAATTGCGGGCGACTCCACGCCCACAGTATCAATATGCAAAACTGGAATCAAGAGTCATTTGTTTGGTACACAACAATAATGCAGATGGGAAAATGAGAGCTGGGATTTGGAACAATGGGCTTCTGCCGCAATTGTTATAATTACTGTAATATGAACTATGGTAATACCAGTCTCTGCAGTTTTTACATTAGAAATGGCGTTTTGTATATAATCAGTAGCCCCAATAGACCCAACATTACATCACTGCACAGGGTACTATAGATTTGCTACTAGATTTATCCTTTTTTAGGTCGAGCCTAGGCAGCGCACATGCACTGTCTGCAAGACCTGTGGTAATCCTAAATACGACTTTGATCCCGCCTGCTGCTTAGCATAGGTTCGCTCCATTGTCCGTCTTATTTCCTGCTTTCTAACTCGTTTGCCCAGGCATACGTCACTTCCGTTTCAAGGCCGAGGAGCACCGGCCAAGTACAGTTTTCATACGCATCCTTTCTTTAGCTGTAGCGTGGGAGAACTCTTTGTTTTTTTGTTTTTATTGTTACTTTCCGCCCTGGCTGCTTGCTTTAATTTGCTTTCTGCCCGTAGCGTTAAAGTTTGTGGTACTGCTAATAAACGTATGTCTATCATTTGTTTCCATTTGCCATTGTTTTATTTTGCTAGCAAATTATTCTCCTTTATTTAAATGTTTTTTTTTTATCAGATACGGGAGACCCCACGCACATACTCGAACGCCAGTCCACAGTTCCAAAGTCGGCAGCTCCGGATGTTACACCACATCCTTTCTGCAAAAGCTGCTAGGTGTAGGGAGTGTGTTTGGCTGGGAGAGGCAGAGTTTCATTATTTATTTTTGTTTCATGTCAAGCGACCTGCCAGCGGCAGAGCCTGCTTCCTTGCTTTTTTTGGTGTGTTAAGGTTTGGTATTTAACAAAGTAATGCATGATGTTGGACTTGTTTTTGTGGTACCATTTAATTCTTCAATTCGGTGCTACATTCTCCAGCTGGATTATGTTCCAACACATTTTGGTGGCAGCAGCCTCTGCCATCTGTAACATGTTTGTTTCTGGTGGTCTGCACTGCTTCTGGTTTGCACCAGGCTTCTGAACCCACCCACTGCTCACTGTCTCTGCTTTTGCTTTCCCATTATTTTCTTCTACCTTTTGCTTGAGTTTTCTTTGCTTTAAATCAACCAGTTACCCAAGGTACGGTACCCGTTGATAAAGCAAGTAGTTATTTATTAAAAATAGGAAGATGACCAGAGGAGCAAGCTGGACGCGGATGCAGAAAAGGCTACCCAAGGTCGCTGTAACCAGAGGCTAATTTTAACAACCCTTTCGAGACTGCGCTGCCTGCAGAAGGAATTGTTTTGTTCGTCCAGCTCCCCTGCTTTTCTTAAACCCTTTCTTCTTCCTGCTACATTCTGCGGCCTCTCCTGGCCCCGCGCTCTCTTTTCCCAGCTTGTTTGAATGCATGGCTCGCGCTGGTTCTCACCGCCAGTTTATGAAGCAGACAGAACGTCAGCTTTAAGATTGTGTTTTCAAACTAGATCGGACAGGCGGTGTTGTCCGAGTAAATTACACCATTATCTTGTTCCTTTAGGCATTGCTCACAACCTCACTTTCCTTGGCATGTATTTACAGTGACCCCCATCCTTGAAATGGTTCCTTCCCGCCAGAGACGCTGACGGGTGCAGCACACACTCGCCTCTTCTTCCTGGGGCTCTGCAAGTTCTCAATGGACAGCCTTCTCCCGGACATCGGGAGTTTCTTAAGGTGGTGTCATGGCATCTTTAAGGATTGGTTTCAGGGCATTAATCGGAAAGTAACTTATAGCTTATTAAAGAGTGCCATTGACAAACACTGTTTGTCCCCGTATAGGCAGTTATTATAAGGGTGAAATGCAACGGGATTTGTTTGTTTATAAAACATTTATTTTCAAGCTATCAAAATGTGCGTCAAATATTGGGTTATGCAGTCTAGGTAGCACAGAGGTGACGTCTCTCGTCAATAGTGCAGCACTTCACCGGTGTAACGTTTTCTGGTTGTATATTTCAACCCTTATAGCTCTTAGCTGACCCCAGGTCACCAGGGAACATGCAGCCACCCCTGACTTTCTACTCTGCATGCTGGTAATTGTAATTTCTCTGTTTCCAATATTAGCATGGTTCTATACGAGTTAGCATGCAGAGTGTTGTTGGTTAAAAACCGTGTATAGATTAACAGAAATGGTTCCTATAAAACGCCCTATAGGGCTGGGCAGAGGCAGTCACCTGGAGTCTGGAAGTATCACTATGCGAAGAATAAAATCGGATTGGGACTTCTCTTTTAACTCTGATGTGTTCCTCACTATAACCTTTGTAGTGAAACATGATCATAATAATTATCAACTGCACCACTGTTGAAACTAATAGGGTCATTCAAAGGGGTTTGTGTTGTACCACAAAGGTGTGTTTACAGCAAGCGTCCATTGCGAACCTTGATGTGCCATCGCTGAGGGAGTCTCTTTCTGAAGAAATAATGAAAGTGACACGTTCGGAAGATAATTAGTTCAGTGAGAGTTATATTTTTCTATGCCCTGATGAAGCAAAATTGTTTCCATATTTAAAAAAATTGAAAATAAGAAACAAATAAAAGTATTTAACTTTTTCTAAACATAGCAATCAAGCTCATTTTATCCTAATTTCTATTATTTGAAGATACTACTGTCCTCACAAGTGACACATAAATAAGAATGAGCCAGAGATTCCCCCATCAGAGTTATAAGCTGAAATCTTCATGTGAAACTCGAGGGAAACTTTTTCTAAACACTATTCCCTGCACAGACTGTAAACAATGCTGCAATACCAGTCTCAAAGCGAAGATAACTATATCATGTCACTTCATCTTTTCAATAACATTTTTGGGATCTTTCTTCAAATAGTGTGTGTGTCTGTTTAATCTAGGTGGTGTAATATCTCTGATTAGCTCTGCTCATCACTCCCTCACATTCCCACCAACCCTGTCACTTTTCCCTCACACTCACACTGCCACCTCTCATCTCGTATGCTCCCCAGCAATCTTGCTCTTTATAATTCCATTAAGGGTGCAGTACATTATGTGGCTAATAGAGGTCCCGTTACAACTCCACAGGGGCACCAAGTAACAGCCTCTGGTACTGCACTCTTTCCTTCATTCCTAGAATTTCATTTACTAGTCTATTACTTAATCTACTACTGGGATATTTTTAAACAAACAAAAAAGAAAATCGCATTTATTACGACAACAGCTCAAAGTTTCACTAATGCGAGACCTATTGCATTGCAAATTCTTGTTTCTTTTGTAATCACATGCAAATGCCTAGCCTTGAAATAATCTGTAATTTACTTCTTGGTTATTTTCAATTTACACCATTCTGAATATAGGATTGCCATTCCCGGGCTGATATGACTGATAGTGACAGAGATTTTGTGATACTACTGTGTTTTTAGATATTGTTAACTAGACACACAAGGGCAACCGAGACAACCCACCTGAATTTTATAGTAGGATTAAATGCTGGTAGTTCCCTCTGTGTTGAGATTTGCAGTATAATATCTCACCTGTATTTGTAACTGCTTCTGGTTGCATCATTCAGACACTGCACAACGCAGACCCGCTAAGGGTCATGATTGAATCCAAGTTTGTACCCTATTTCTTTACCCTCTTATGTTGCCTTCGACACATGGCATAGCAAGCACAATCTACACACATTAATACTGTCCCTCGTGAATAAGGAATATTACTCAAGATTAGGGCTCCCGGTTTTATGGTATTTATTTTTTTAACATTTCCGTCTGTATTTATCCATATTTATTTTTTGGCCATCTTTTAGGTATTTTTCCATATTTATTTTGTGTTTTGAGAATAAATGGACAAGTAAAATGGTATATTTCCGCATTTATTTAACTGATAAACATGCACTCATACTTTGATACCCGCCACGTTTTAGCTAAATAGGCAGCCAAATATAACAAAACAGTACACCCACCGGTAAATATTAGCATTACATACAAATATTTATTAGCATATGCCTGTATTTAATGAAATGTAATTTTTTTTTAACTCTCCATGATGTCTATCTGCTCAACTATTGACTAGAATTGATGAAGGACAGTATGAAGAGTCACTCACCAGAAGCACAATTTTCTATATTTTTCAGCTTTTAAAAATAAATACAGACAGGAAACACGTTGTTTTCTGTCTGTATTTATCTGTAAAAAATCAGTAAAAACGGAAAACTGTGAGAATTACTCAAGATTAAGTAACACCTCATGGGACAATACCTGCACAAGCGGGATTGTGTTAGTCAAATGAGTGCTGGGTGTAATGTATACAGGGCGGCACACATTTTGTTGACTCATGTATAAGCAAACCAATTGCAATTTAGCGGGTATGACCTGACATTGTGAATCGTTGCTTTGTATTTTAGTAATTTGCCCCTGCTTTTGTAGTGCTCAATCTGGCTAGCTTAAATAAAGAGATTATTTTAGACTGTCGCTCATGTGCCTATGGGAATAGAATAACTTGGCTCAACTACATCAGAGATACAACTGATGCTCTTGCCTGCCCTTCTACCTACAGTAGATCTTCTGATCTTTGCAAGAAGAATAAAGGGTGGTGAAGGCAACAATATCTGTCAGCCAGGAGGGCCCATAGGGAGGGCAGTGATTTAATGAAGCAGTCGATGAGACACTATTGTTTGGTACAAACCTCGTTAGGGGTAGCGTCCTATTCAGACCTGGTTCCGGGATCCTGGGATCATATGTTGTTGAACCGGTTTGGGCTGGGATCCATCAGATGGATATTATGTTTTCCGCAAGGTCAGTTTGAGACCTCCAATAAAAGTACTTGTCCATGTGATGAGGTCTCTACTCAGAATTTGCTGCATTTTACCTTCTTTTGCAAATTCGATCTCCTTTTTCTTCAACGTTTTCTAATGCCTCTTTTACCGGAGTGTAAATTTACCAAGTGTAGAGTGGAATTGCTTTATCTGCAAAAACTTGATTGCCCTGAAGTTTGTTCAGCTGTGGGTTCATTGTTAAAGTCTGCACCACGCTCACACAATGTAATGATTTTTTTAATCTGATCTTTTTTATTTGACTGACTGTGTGTATGAATTGCTGTAATTTAAATTCCTCATAATTTTCAAGGTAGATTCTGTATTTCTTTTTTTTAATGATATTTATGGTGTTTTATAAATGTATTTGTTTCTTTTATGATTGCTTTGAAGTGATCGAATAAAGAGGATTGATGGATACTTTTCCATTTATGACGGCCCACGTGAGCTGAGAACATAGGTTAACCTCATCTAGATTGGTTTGAAATCAAAAGCACGGGTGAGGTATGTTGTGCTACACCTTTATTGATAGAATACTTGAGTCAGTTATCATTATCATTAGATAAAACAGAAGGGTCTTTGGGTGAATTCCTCAGGCGTTAAGACAGATGGTCATTGTCCTGAAGAGAACCTTGGAATCTTACATTTGGGTCGAAACATCAACAGTATCTCAGGTGTTCTCTCATTTGAACTGTTGTAATAAGGCCCAAGACTATATTGGCCTTTATTCACCGCAGAGTGGTGCGTCACACTTTGAGTACTGGGCCATCTGCACTATTGTTGATTAATACATTACCTAGGTGGTAACATGAATACAATTCATTCTTCACAGAAAGCGCTCTGATTCTTATTGCGTGATTAGATTTTCGATATGTTTATTTGAAGAATGGGCCAAGTTTGAGTGCCATTTGTGGGGACAAATACTGACGAAGTGAGTAATCTGGGCTACTTTACTTGACCCCATCTGACCCTATTGTTGATGTACAACTGGAAATTATAAAAATTACAGGTTAAAGGTACTTTCCCCTGATATGGCGTCTCCATGAGGACTTTTGTGGTGACAGCCTTGGGCAGTTGCTTGCTTGAACGTATATGAGGAATATTGACATAACATATCCGTTTAAATAGATATGTTTTTGCTTATTTCTTTCCTCACTCCGAGATTTAGCATTCGGTGGAGCGACAAGCAGTGGATGAAGTGAGTACTTCCGGGTGAAGGGTGTGTGCATTGCCCTGGAAAGACCGGCCACTTGCTGCAACAAGGCCACTGCCAAGGCCTGGGCCCTAGGTTTCTGCTGCCACTGCCAAGGCCTGGGCCCTGGGTTTCTGCTGCCAAGGCCTGGGCCCTGGGTTTCTCCTGCCACTGCCAAGGCCGGGCCCTGGGTTTCTACTGCTACTGCCAAGACCTGTGTTTCTGCTGCCACTGCCAAGGCCTGGGCCCTGGGGTTCTGCTGCCACTGCCAAGACCTGGGTCCTGGGTTTCTGCTGCCACTGCCAAGGCCTGGGCCCTGGGTTTCTGCTGCCACTGCCAAGGCCTGGGTTTCTGCTGCCACTGCCAAGGCCTGGGCCCTGGTTTTCTGCCGCCACTGCCAAGACCTGGGTCCTGGGTTTCTGCTGCCACTGCCAAGGCCTGGGCCCTGGGTTTCTGCTGCCACTGCCAAGGCCTGGGTTTCTACTGCCACTGCCAAGGCCTAGGCCCTGGGTTTCTACTGCTACTGCTACTGCTACTGCCAAGGCCTGGGTTTCTGCTGCCACTGCCAAGGCCTGCGCCTTGGGTTTCTGCTGCCACTGCCAAGGCCTGGGCCCTGGGTTTCTGCTGCCACTGCCAAGGCCTGGGTCCTGGGTTTCTGCTGCCACTGCCAAGGCCTGGGCCCTGGGTTTCTGCTGCCAAGGCCTGGGTCCTGGGTTTCTGCTGCAACTGCCAAGGCCTGGGCCTTGGGTTTCTGCTGCCACTGCCAAGGCCTGGGTCCTGGGTTTCTGCTGCCACTGCCAAGGCCTGGGCCCTGGGTTTCTGCTGCCACTGCCAAGGCCTGGGCCCTGGGTTTCTGCTGCCAAAGCCTGGGTCCTGGGTTTCTGCTGCCACTGCCAAGGCCTGGGCCTTGGGTTTCTGCTGCCACTGCCAAGACCAGGGTCCTGGGTTTCTGCTGCCACTGCCAAGGCCTAGGCGCTGGGTTTCTGCTGCCACTGCCAAGACCTGGGTCCTGGGTTTCTGCTGCCACTGCCAAGACCTGGGTCCCGGGTGTCTGCTGCCACTGCCAAGGCGGGGGCCCTGGGTTTCTGCTGGGTCTGCAGATGTTCTCGGCGCCTTGACTTTGACTTCACCTTGTTTCTCCAGGCTTCTGCTGAAGGCATCCATTACCTTTGCTCTCCACTCCGCTGCACAGCGTGACGCAGCCGCGCGCAGGCTGGCTCACGCGGCCACAGCGGTCCCGGGGAGTAATAGAACATTTCACAGTCCAGACGTCTGAAAAGAACAGGAGGGTGGATTCAGCACGTACTGCAGAGGGGGTAACTCGCCGTGGAGCTAGCAGAGAGGGAGGAGGCCGTGCACGCCCCACCGAAGCACCACTAAGAGAGAAGACGGCAGCAGAGGTTTGGGCAGGGGTGGCGCACAGGGCAGGAAGTGGGCACAGGGGCAGGCACGTCTTGAACGCCTCTTTCAACCTATTAAGATGGTACGGAAGTACTAAAAAGATACACTCCTACCCTCAGAGCAATTGATGTTTAAATGCCATCATTTAAATACATCAAGTGGCATGTTCCACATTTAAATTTGAATTAGCCAATTTCACACACGCCTGTGCATTCTCAATGACACACACACACCACAGTATGTACTTACTACAGAAATAGAACATTCTGGAAAAAAATCACTTAGAGAAACACCACTTATATATTTCAACTACATTAAAGATTATTTTTAAGTCATTCATTTTATCCTGAATTGCTGTAGTACTGCCATGCGTTCATGGTTGCAAATAGTCGTAGTAGCCTATAGTAACAGCTGCTATCACTGTTGTGCCTTTGTTACCCCTGGCTCTGCCCTTACTAGTCTCTTTTCAAACCCCCTGAAGGCACTGACAAGTAATGAAAGTTGTGTTACTGTTTACTTTCTGCAGCATCTAGTCCCTGACTGATGACAGAACATAAAGGGTCGCCAGAAGCTCCTGATCATGGCACACAATAGAACACATGCTGCCATTGGCTAACAGTGCACACAATTTGTTATTAATGCAAACACGAGATAAAAAAACATTTGACCACTTTTAGACATAAACAGGGCTTTAAGTGGGATGAAAAAACTGGGGGGTCTCTCAAAGGGGCGTGGCCAAAGTAATTAAGGGCGTGGCTTAAAAACACCTAAACTAAAAATCTGTGCTTAGCACAGTATGCCGCCTAACTTGTATTTTGCTGTTTCTATCATTGCATCCAGATATATGATACAAGTAGCATCATACCTATAACAAGTCAGGACTATTGGCTTTGTCAATGGTTGTTAGTTGCATACGATAAATAGGCAGCAACTATGGCTTGTATATAATATTGAAAAAGCTTCCACTTAAAGCCCTGGTGACAGACACTACACAATGTTGCTGCTCCTGAGTTTCTAAAAGAGAAGGGAAATCCAGAGAGAAAATGACTCTCTTTAAAGGATTTCCCTTCCCATATAACGCTCATCTGGCATGACGTCATGCCGTAACTCCTCCACTAGTGAGAAGAGAGCAGTGTAAGCACGCGCACATCCATGTGCCTGTTGTCACTGCAGTCTTGAAAAAAACGGACCGCCTTTGCCAGGGCACAAAACAGAGCCCGATAGAGACCCGTTTCGAGCCCCCCTTTAAAAAACTGCCGGTGCTCAGACCCGGCCCACTTAAAGCCCTGGACATAAATAACATCGACCTGTTAACGGAGGCTCATCTGAGTGGCCTTGCAATTGTACAACATCAGAGCATCCTTTCCCAGGCAAGCTAGTGAAACATTATTTTGTCACGTGAAAGTAGAGACCGTAGTTTGCAGTGAATTAAAATGATTTTCTGAAACAGAGTGAAAAGATGAACATGCAGGGCTAGTGCACACACATAAACAAGCACTCTTTTAATTGCTGCAGCCTAATGCGGCCTAGACAAGTCAACCAAAGACACCCATAATTGGGCACCATCTTTTTAAAATGAAAATCAGCTCCCACACGTTTGCTTTCGTTACCGATCATCAAACCAAAACAAAGGCAGAGTGAGAACCAAAATATTGCAAAATCGCACACTTTATGCATAACTCAGAATGGCAAGCCTATATGTGTGTGTGTGCGTGTGTGTGTGTGTGTGTGTGTGTGTATAAATGTATGTGTGGAAATAATATGAATACATCCATATCAATCAGGGATATTTTTACACAGAAGAAAAAAATCCAAGAGATTATCTTGAATGTTTTTTTCACATTATCCATTTTATCAGAACTTTATTCTTCAAGTTACAAGAATTCCATATCATAGTTTTCAATACCAGCCACGTTAACAGTCAAAAGGATTTCCATTTCACAGTTTATGTTACCAGTCAGTTCATGTGAACAGCCAACACGTTTTTTGGGGAACACTTCACTTGATAAAGGCAATTTTTGTGTGATGTTACATTTCATTTTAGATCGTAGGAACAATTGTATTTAACCTTCAGGGTAGCATTCACTTTCGAGAGTGAGGTTTCAACATTAATTGAGAAAATTCTCAAGCAAATAATTAAAGAAGGGTTGGACACATGCACCAATATACAATGTTCTTTACAAACTATTATGTCTAGAGCTAGCTTTGTTGAAATGCACTTCAGGATGTGGGCCCGTGACAAGGCATCGGACAAAGTTTGATCTACTTCGGAAGTTGAAGAGAGCAGAATAAACTGACGCCTTATCACAGGCTTCCACTCGCTGAACTGCCCCAAACTCAGCCAGGCAGCAGCTATCAAAAGAGTAGTGCAAACCTGAATGTGCAGAAGTAAGTCCACTCCAGTCCGGTCAAATGCCCAAGCATCAATATCCTGTTCCCTTTATACAGGGTAGCAGAACATTTGCAGCCCCAACAGGCAACACTAAAGTATATGAACAAGAAGTAGTTAAGCTGCACAGAAAATATGCGGAGCTAGGTTTGAATAGCCCTCACCACATATAACATGTGCAAACTCTGTCCAGTTAACTTTGGGGAGAAAACATGAACCTAAATGGAGCACCATATGATGTGTAAAAGCATGCAATGACCACCAAAAAAAAGACCTTGAAAGAAAGACATTTTCTATGGTCCTCCTGGAAACATTTAAAGGTGGACCTCATAAGACTGAGAGTACCAAGGGCAGATCTCAAGGGGGAGCTAAAGGCAGAACACATGAAGGGAGCGGCAACAATATGAAGCTCCTCAACAACTTGGCACCAAAAGCCCTCGAAGGACAGGAGGCAAATGGCAGCACCCTGAAAACAAAGCATGGGTACTAACAAGCCAGCACCAAAGCCACCCTGTAGAACTGACCCCAGATCACTCTTGAGGGGTGGAAGGAGTTGACGAAGGCCCAGTGTATGCATTGACATGCAGCAATGGTCATATGCCACCCCATGGAAGAGCAACATGAGTAGAAATAAAATCTGGAAAACACAGAACGTGAGAAACGTAGCCAGTGCAATCCTCTAAGCTGTAGGCGACAGCAAAAGGTCAGGTGGATGGGATGGTGAACGGTACCAGAGAAATCATACCAACAGCCATTGCAGCAGGAATCACAAGGATGTCTGTACCAGAATGGAAGGACTACAGTCACCTTCTGAATCTTTGACAAGAGATGAGAGTTAAAGGGGTATTAAAGGGAAGGTAAAATGCACCTCCTGTGGCCAAGGGCAAAGAGTACATATGTTCCCGCTGCCATGGCCATTGCGGGAAAGGAGGCATGGGAGGAGAGCATTGACTGATCTAAAACAGCTCGACCAAACAGTTAATAAATTGCCCAATAGACCTATCCTGAAAGACGGGGAAAACATGACCTCTTGGTTCTGGAGCTATCAAACCCAAGAACATGAATAACCATGAGAGGAACAACCAAAGGTCCTACCCGTAGTAGAATCTGGAAGGAACGAATGTTCAAGATCTCAAGAACTAGGAAGCTGTCCTGAACTGAGGGTTCATGTAGACCTTTGTCAGTGTGTTGTCTGTTTCGACCTTCATCATGCAAGCCATGAGTTTTGGAGCAAATTTCAACAAAGCCGTCTACGCCATCAACATCTCCCTCCAGTTGGAAGAGTGTTCCAATTTGTGAGGAGACCGGTGACCCTGGGTTGAATTCATCCTTGGTGCTTCTCCCATCCCAAGCTCCTGGTATCTGCTGTTATGACGCTGGAGCTGAGGGCACAGAGAGGCCTTAGTCGCGTGAATTGAGGGAGACAACCCATAGCTATCAGGGTAAGGGTAGTTCCTCCTTGGCCAAGATGGTCGCTGAAAGTTGATCAGAGTTTCTGATTGTCCTGTCGCAGGAAGACCTTTAGGTCAGATCTTGGTGCCCTCACACACCTGTTAGGGTGTCATGCTTCATCATTGGGCGCTCCTCGTCAAGCCGGCGCTGCAATGCTTGACGGGCCTGGGGGCTCTTTGTCAGAGATCTTTTGATCCGAAACTGCCGTGTAGATGAATGCATGTGAGGGGGCTAACTAACAGTATAACTAGTGATGTAGGTGATGTATGTGAGTGGTAAATAAAATAGGCTCAGGCATCCTATAAATCAAATTTTATAGAGGAAGGATACTCGGTCTAAATAAAAGCAGTGGTGCTATCATGTGGTCTTAAAGTACCAGGATAGCTTTGAGTGTCGAGTGGTCAACATGTTTCGTGCCTCAACAGCCCCAAAAATTGGGCGGTACTTCTTCAGGACCAAAAATAATAAAGTGTGCTTCAAACTGAGGCTTCAGGTCTCCCTTCTAATAGGCAATGTTTTCCGGCCTACCCCTGAATGTATGCCGGTCTGTGGTACCACCTCTAGGGAGGGAGATTCAAACTCCTTAGGAAAAATGGAGGGTCCCAATCAGCTTGAGGGACGCTTGGTGGTGGTCAGGACTTTGTCGTCTCACCTACCCGCCTCCATCGTCCTGAGGGAGACAACCACCACTGAGGCTACAAGTAAATTACTGTGACACTGGAATCCTAGGTTCGAAGATCCATTATGCTGGATCCCAATGATGGAGAACACACAAGGGACCAGGATGTACACCAGCCCATCACACGATAACCATGCTAGCTACCTGGAACAATAAGAAATACAAACAAGAAACTGTCAGAACTCCAGCAAAGTGGCAGGAATGGAGGCACAGAGGTCCTGCTGTCTATGTATATGGTATTTCTATAGCAGGAACCTAGCCAAAAAGCAGTGAAGTGATGTACATGGTCGAAGACAAGCATAAAGTCAATGAATATTAGCAGAGGAAGCTGAGATGTTGATGATTAATGCATCTTGACAGCCGTGGCCCGTGCAGGTAAGAGCTGTGGGGCAGTGGGGCTGGGTGGGGGGAATTTCAAGAGACGACCATGACGGAAAATTAAAAAAATAATTGATTTTCCCTCGTTGTCTTTTCTCGAAATTCCCCCTCCCCCCACCCGGCCCCACCGCTCTTACCTGCACGGGCCGCGGCTGCATTTTGATGTAGTGTCCTTTGAAGAGAGGAGTCTTCAATTCTTTCCTGCATTGGAGCAGTGTGGGGCAGTCCTGATGCACACAAACATGTTTTTCCAGATTCTGGACGCATAGATGGAAAGGCCTGGTATTTTGTGTTTTTTCTTTGTTATACTTCTTAGTCTGTAATGTGACACTGTCCTGGCTGCAAGTATACTGAGAACCACTAGAGATGGTGAGCTTGTCTGCCAGAAAAGCGGGTGTGCTAGACATGATGGCTTTGTAAATGATGCAACTGGACAGGGGAGCCAATGGAGTTCCATCAGGATGGGGGTAATGTGATCCTATTTCATCAGGTCCCCAATGAGACCTACTGTGGTGTGTAGGATGCCCCTAAGGGGTGCTGGTGCGGTGCCTGGGAGGCCATGAAATAGGTCATTACCACCATCTGGATGCAAGAGTATGAGGGCTTGAACAGCAGTTCTGAGTTCCCTTTCTGGGAAAAATGGTTTCACATCTTTAGAAAAGAGAGCTGTACCAGGCCATCAGTTTTTTTGCAATGTGTTCCTTGAGGGAGAGGTTGGTGTCCAGGGTGAATCCAAGTGAGAAGCCTTTCTGTGAAAGTTAGGTTTCAAATCCGTCAAGGTTCATGTTATTGATCCAGGTTGGTACTGTATCTCGTTTGTTGTTCTTGGCAAATAACAGGAATTCTGTCTTGGTTGGGTTGAACTTCACGTAGACGGTGGATATCCAATTCAGGGTGATGTGCAAGTATTGTTTGGTGCGTTGGATGTCTGAACCAGAGGAGACTTTCAAGTAGCATTGTGTATCATCATCATATTGGTGAATCTCTATTTTCTTATCTTTGGGTAGAGCATGTAGCTCCATGGAAAGATGGCAGGAGAGGTGGTAGGGATTTTTTGCGACCTGGAGATGCTCTTGTGAAGAAACAGGTGTCAGTTGTAAGGGTAGGAGGAGAACCAGTGGACATTGCCATTTAATCCCACTTAAGGGTCCAGGGTGTGCATGATGGTGGGATGGTAAATTGTGTTGAAAAGGCAGCTGAAGGTCCAGCAATAACAGGAGGCAGCGGCCCTCTTCATCTGTGGTCAAGAGAGCATTCACTGTAATGTGTAAGGTAGCAGTCTGGGTGCTGCAGCATGATCTGAAGCCATACTGGTAGTTTTGCAGGAGATGGTGTGATCTTGGATTTAAACACAGATTGTTTGATGATCTTGCTAATAAATCTTAGGGGAATAATGGGGCCGGTAGCAAGGTCATCAAGTTCTAGTGTAGGTTTCTTTAGGAGTGGCAGGACATTCCCTGCACCTGGAACCAATTCCTGGGTGTCACATGGTGTTAAGGTGGCAGATGAGACAACTGGGAGCATAGCTTGAGACCTTGTGCAGGTAGAAGAAACACTGTAACATGTCTGTACAGAACCAAGCCCCAATGTACTTGGGATCTTGGCCCAGAAGAAGGTGAGAGTTGGCTGGATTTATGAAAAATGATGATTGTGAAGAGTCTGAACAGTGGGAGATATATCCCAGAGAGTCCGGTCCCAAAAGGGGAATACACATACAGAATATCCAGGTATGTCTGAACCATTACACCATCCTTCTTACAGAAAGGCAAACAGCTTGACCAGGACCTTCGTAAAAACCTGAGGTGCAGATTTCAAGTTTAAGGGCGGAACTGCCAGATCATCTCATATACAGAACCCCAGAATGGGCTGATGAGACAGTTGGATCAGCACATGAAGATCAGCATCCAGGATCAATTGAATCCAGGACTCCCCTGTCTGGATCAGCAGGAGTTTCGTCTGCAGAGTGTCCATCTTGAAGTTGCAACTTGTCATAAATAGATAGATTTGCACTCATTACTTTAAGAATCTTGGTTTCTGGCATAGCAGGTCCTTCTTACTCGCTTCATTCTATCATTGCACTTTCATAAGGTAAGTCACCTCACCTTTTAACACTGCTCCTTGTCCCCCTGCTTTGTCGTAGGTTTTCTCTTCTCCCCGGTTCGCCACTCTATGTGCAAAAGTAGCTGAGTATTCTAGTCAGTAAGTGCCATTTTAACTCACCTGTGCTTGCAGTCTAGTTGTTGGTCCAGTGACACATACCTCATGTCCAACTTCCTATAAAAAACAGACTAAGGCATGGATTCGCAGCGGACTTTAATCCTTTTCAGCCTCAAGTTACTGCCCTGAGTGACTACGTTTTAACTACCTGTTTTTGCTCAATTTTAAAGTTTTTTAAACTTGTTAATGTGTGTTACCTTTTGGGTTAAATAAGGTTGGATCAGGATAAGCTTGAGCCCTTTTTTTGTCTACTAAGTCTGGTTCCCCACTTTACCAGGGCCGATCTGGCCATAGCGGGCATCGGGCATTTGCCTGGGAGGCTGGAAGGGTGGGGGCTGGTTTTGGAGCAGTGGGGGTTGGTTTTGTTACTTGGCGCCGGTTTTGCAGCAATGCTGCAATATCGGCCCCCAGTAACAAAAGCAGCAGTGCTGGGGGCCGGTTTTAATAGGCAGCAGTGCTTCACACTTGCCCCAACCACATGGGGTGGGGGCCAGTCCCACAAAATTGCCAGGGCTGCTCTGGGTTCCCAGTCCAGCCCTGCACTTAACCCTGCACATCCTCTAGATACTGAAAAATGTGATCCCTGCTCTTCTCCCTGTTTTTCTTCATCTTCTGACACTTTAAATTCCTCCACAATCCGTCAGACCTGGAAGCATGCCATAGTTCTTCCACTCCTGAACAAAACCCATGTTAGCGACATCTAAACTCAAGATTTGTTTCCAATCTCACTTCATTTGTTGCGATGATTCCCTAAAAACGTTAACATACAACTATCTAGTTACCTTTAGTCCCACAGTCTTTCACTCTTCTCAATCGGGCTTTCGCCACAGCCACAGTATGGAGTCAGCTCTCCCCAAGGTCACTGAAGAACCAAAAAACAGTTTGAACAAGGGTGGGACTGCGGACCGCATCCTTTTGGATCTGTCCCACCCGGTGTTACTCAGGAGACTAGAACAGGGCGGGAATTCAGGTTTCCCCTTCAGTTGGTTTTATTCTTTTTTGGTAGATCCGTCATTTCAGGGCACTTCCAAACCCTTTGCCTCCATTGTGTGGTCGCTTCATCACATTATTCCTTAGGCCTCTTCGCTGAGACCCACGCTCTTTAATATTTAAGTTCGACCTCTTGCGGACATTGTGGAATCCTTCGCCTCTCCCATATTCTTGTACGCTCATGAAACTCAGATCATCATCAGCCTGTCCTCATATTCAGGCAATGGTCTCTCACAAGTGAAAATTTCTTTAATATCAGTGTCCATATAGATGGACAGACATTAACTGAAACTGAATGGTAGCAAAACAGAGGTCCTGATTGTTGGTAACCAACCAAGCATATAGGGGCCCCAATGGTGGGCAGAAGGTCTTGGTCCTGTACCTGCTTCCACACGTGCAGTGGAAAACGTAGGTATTTGGGTTGAAAACCATCTGAGGTTTGAGCGACGGATCAATACTGTGGCGCCTTGTTGCTTTGGCCGTCTTAGATGCCTCAGGAAGTTTCTCTGGTCGCTGCCCTCTTCCACCCAGAAGACTGTAGTCCAGGCCTTGATCACATCTAGCTTGGACTACAGTAACATGCTTTACCTGGGAATTAATAAGGCTGTACACCATAGACTCCAGATTATCCTAACTTCTGATGCTGGCCTCATAGGGCATCTTCCCAAGTGCTTCTATATTTCTGCCCAGTTAAGGGATGTTCATTGGCTCCTGATTGTAGAGCACATTCATGTCAAGGCTCTTTGTTTCACCTGCAGAGCGCTGTTGCAATCTGCTCCTGTATATCTTAAATGCCTGATTAGTCCCTTTTGTCCTCCCAGATCGCTAAGCTGCTCTCACCTCTTACTGGCACAGGTTCCTCAATTTATCTGGGCCACATGGACGGACGCCCTTCACATATCTAGCATGGAAACTATGGAACTCTCTCTTTCCCTGCAGAGACCAAGCTGCCCGGTGGAGGAAAGTTCAGCAAGCAACTGAAATCGTGGCTTTTTTTAATTTTCGACTTTTGGTGAACTGAGGCTCCATGTTTTGGTCCATGTAGCTCTGGGAAACACTTTATACATTTATAAGTAGAAATAGAATGATTGCTTTCAAGTCTCTGTCCAGGAGATAGTCCCTGATGGTTTCTTGATAAGGAATATGATCGAACAATACCCCAGGCCCTGCTCCACCACGGGAACTAGTAAGATGGCAGCCTTCGGCCCCAGAGCCCTGAAGTTTTCTTCCAAGCCAACATCATGAATTAGTTCAGTGGCCATGAGGTACAGTAGGAAGGACAAGAAATAGATGATGTAAATGCAAGGCAGAATGTCACCAGGAGTCCATGATGGACTGGCGCCTCATCAGCAGGATTTGGCTAATGACGAGGAGGAGTGCCCTGAGAACCTCTTGCATAAATCTTGGATCCATAGGAGGCGGGCTCATACCTGCAGTACTAGGGTCAGTTATAGAGTTTCTTTACACTTTAGTGGAAGGCTGAGCATTTTTCTGATTCTTAAATGCAACTTTAATAAACATGTGGGCTAAAACGTATGTTATTCTCCACTAATAATAGTTATTTATAAATGAATGCGTTAAGATAAATATATTGTACTTAGCGAATCTACACCTAAATACATACCACTTAAAACAAACAAATCATGTTTGATATGTATATCTATATGCATCCAGCATGCGGGGAGCCGGCTGGGGCCATGGGGGCACTGGGGCTCCCCCCATGGCTCCCAACGTGTTGGTTGGTGGGTGCCCCAGGTTTGCATCGGGGCACCCTCCTATTACTGATGCAGATCCCGGGGCCAAAATAGGCTCGGGGAGGGGACGTCCTTTTCTCATTTACAATCAGCTTTTTGATATGCAAACATCTATACAGCCCTGGGAGGATCTTCTCATACTATTATTAAACTTGGTGAGAAGAGTTCTTCATCTGACAGTGATGAACAGAGTGAACTCAACCAAAATCGTCTCTTATCACACCCTATTACACTCACATATCAGTCAATACAGCGATTTCAGCAAACACTGCACTTTCATCCCATACACTACAAAGCTAACCCATTCCCCATGGAACTGATGTGTTTAGACAGGATAGATCTTTTTTGCATCATATCATATGCATGTTGGAAAAAAATAATTAATTTATGTTAAAAAAAAATGTAGAAATTCACGGAAACAAAACAAAGGTTAAAGTAACATTATGGTTAGGTGTGATAAAACAATCTGTTTTTGTTTAACAAAAACCCCTAGAAATTCACTGAAAAAACCAAAGGTCGAAGTAACATTATAGTTAGGTCTGATGAAAAGATCTGTTTTTTGTTTTTATTTTTAAAACGTAGAAATTCACTGAAAAAAACCAAAAGGTTAAAGTATAGTTAGGTATGTCAGTGACAAGATTAACGTTTTGAACGAAAAAAAAACACAGAAATTCTCCAAAACACTTGTGCGCCCCCGCCATTCATTGCTTATGACCTTATATAGCACATCACTCATGACATGTTCTATGACATCATTGATGACATCATCCAATGATTGTGTTAGTTTGTTTTAAAGTTTAGATAGTGGCACATAACCACCATATTACTTTTCTACCTAATTTTGTACAGTCTGTGTCCAGCTAATGGGTGTGCTTACAAAACGCTTGTGCTCCTAATGCATCTTAGGTGTGTAGAGGTATTACACATGGTATGCAGGGAAATGTAGTGTCCTGGGGGTTTGGGTCCCCAGAACACTGCTGCCATCGGCCCTGAGTGATGGGGTCCCCCGGGGCCAGTGGATGGCAACAGGAGGAGGGCTCATGCCCCCTTCTCAGAAAAAAAGCATAGGCACTGAGGGATGGGGTCCGTAGAATCCATACGAGGCTTGGGAAAGGTTCCACACTCCTGTCCCCAAAAACAAAAATGCGGCCTCAGGGATGGGGTCCCTGGTGCTCTTAAGTGATTTGGGGAGGGGGGCCATCTGAACTCTCCCCTTTAAAAAAAAAAAGAAATTGACCCTAGGGAATGAGGACCTGGGGCCCTTGAGAGGCTCAGGGAGGGGTGCTGTACGTTCCCCCGCCCCCAAAAATAAACGCCAGCCCTAGGGAATGGGGTCCCCGGTCCTAGAGAAGGCTCGGGGGAGGGCCTGCATGCCCCCCTCCCAAATAACAAAAAAAAGAATACACAATGAGTGTGAAATGAGCTGAGTAGCGGCTCATTTCACATTTTTTCATTGAATCCATGACCCCAGGAGAGCTTACCAAATTCTTTAAAGCACTCCAAGCTGAGGCTGTATGCCTTTCAATTAGAGTGCAGGGCCACCTTGTGGTTGATTCCACGGCTGCACTTTGTGGCCTGAATACTGATTAAAAAAAAGACTTGAAGACATGTTAATGTTTTTTATTAAATACTTTATTGAAAATATTTTATGATAATCACTAATATGATACATTGAAATGTGTGAATTTCTAAAATAATCATTTGATTATAGTTATTGGTGACTTTTTGACAACGACTGTAGGTCCGCTCTATCTATGTTGATGTGCTGACCGCTTGATAAAGCCAATACACCCACCAGCTTTTTGTATTTGACACACCCAGTAGGTCTGTCTGACTTGAAACCCTTTACACTGTTACATAATCATCCATGCGTGGCTGCGGTCGGCTGGCCACCCACGGAGGTTGGGCGCAGAGCCTGGCTGTAGACCAGGCCCTGCACCCAATTTGACACACGGCCAAAGTCCTGCCCTCACCATTCATTGCTAATTACTTCACATATCACTCATGACATATTATTTGTTTTCCAAACTTTCTTTATTTGTATTTCCACAGTACACATCACAGTGCATGCTATCACCATCCATATAACATAGTACAAAATCTCTATTGAAAGGATCAGTTGCTACTCCCCTTAGGTTTGTCTCTTTACTTGACACACAGTCGACATATGGCACTGTTAGTAGATATAACATTAAGCCAACTTTTTCCCCAATCCCTTCCCCCACCCAACAACCCACAAACTAAAGGTACATGGGGATATCACCTGCAGTTCAAAGGAGAGACTGGTGTACACAATATGTATGAAGCATAGGCCAAAAGTGTCGGTAGAGGGGGTACCCTCTCCCCCATAATCTGGTATAGAATCACCTGTTAGAATTGAAAGAGGTGAAGTGCCTGTGTTCGCATTGGACATGGACACAAAGGATGACCCCTGGAAAGATAGGTCACCAGAGGGCCCCAAATATATTCAAAGTTTGTAAAGATGTCAGGGAGAATATCTGCTATGCTCTCCATCGTGAGAGCCTTCCACTTTCGGGCATGCCATTGTGTCAATGAAGGCGCCTCCTTTCGCTTCCAAGCTGGGGCCACCAACATTTTTGCAGCACCTAAATATAGCCAGAGTATTGACCGATCTTCTATGGTCTGGCACTTGAAGGAGTCGTTGTGCAGTCCCAAGAGTGCAAAGCCCAGGTCATCCAGTATCGGGTAGCCCAGAATGTCTTTGATCTGGGCCAGGATTTCAGACTAGAATGGGCGAATCGTAGGGCAGTCCAACCAGATGTGTCTGAAATCACTCAGCATGTCACAGCCTCTCCAACAGAATTCTGAGGTAGTAGGAGAGATTTGTTTCAAATTCAGTAGGGTAGAGGTACCAATCATATAATACTTTGTAGTGGGCCTCTCGCATCCCCATAGAGTGATCGAACCTAGTAATGTCTTTCCAAAGTTTTCCCCAATGTGCATCTGAGATTATATTACCTAGTGTCAGTTCCCAGAGAGCCATGTTTCGCGGCTGAGGGATGACAAGGGTAGAAAGCGATAAGTAGTAGCGAAAAGAGATACAAACCTTGGAGCCACTCCCGCTTTTAACATAGCGCTCAATGGGAGCGAGGTCTCTTGTTGCAGCCTCCCTAATTTCGGGGCTAAAGAACCAGTGTCTAAGTTGGGTGTAATAATAACGTTCCAACACTGGTAAGTGAAAGTCCCTTTGGCAATGCTCGAAAGTAAGGATATCCCAACTATGGAAGAGGTCCGAAATGGGGAGACATCCTCCCTCCCTCCACACAACAAAGGGTCCCGGCTGTAGGGCTGGGACAAATGCTGGGTTATAATGAATCGGTATAAATGTGGAAGGGAAGGTGGTCCAAGTAGATGTCCTGTTGGCCATGTCCCATACTCTAGGTGTAGTCTTTGTGGGAGTACTGAGGTAAGCATTCAGCGAGCGTTCCACTTTGGATTTCCACAGGAGATCCCAGATGTCACCGCTCTGTCCATATGGAGCCAGTGTTTGTCGGACTACCCTGCTGACTATTCAGAAATCACTCTAAGTTGCGCTGCCTTGTAATAAAGATGAAAATCTGGCAATGTTAGTCCCCCAGAACTCTTTGGGAGTCGAAGTTGTTTATATGGAAGACGGGCCCTTCAATCCTGCCAAATGAAATGTGTGCCCAGTGTGCGTAAGATGGGCAAAACCCCCCATTCCAGGTCGATCGGTAGCCCCTAGAAGAGATACAAGACCCTAGCAAGAAATTCATTTTAATAGTGTGTATATGGCCTAATCAGGATATATACATGGGTGCCCACCTTCAGAACCCCGCCTGTAATTGTTAAGGGAGAAGCAGGGAGTTAGCTTTAAAAAAGGTCCAAGATTTTAGGGGTGATCTTGATGCCAAGGTAAGTAGTATCTTTTTTAGCCTATTGAAAGGTGTAGACGCCACCACAGATTCCATGTCACATAGAGGCAGATTTAGATTGAGCAAGAAGGATTTGGTTAAGTTAATGCAAAAACCTAACACTTGTTCGAAGTTTCGCAGTTCTACCTACAAAGCTTCTAGGGAAGAAGACCTTGGAGAGGTAAGGGTGATCAACACATCATCATCGAAGAGGGAAATCTTATGCTTCTCCATGCATAAAGTAATAACTCCAATAGAGGGGGTCATACGTATTTCATTCAATACTAAGGGCGAATAACAAAGAAGAGAGGGAACACCGCTGTCTTGTTCTCCTCCCTAAGTGAAAAAGATCAGAACTCACTCCATTAACAAGGACTCGGGCGCTAGGCAGTGCGTAATTGGCTTTGATCATGGCTATGAATTAGTCACAGAAGCCAAATCTCCTCAAGCTGTGCAATAAAAAGGGCCAATCCACCAGGTCGAAAGCTTTCTCAGCATCCAATGCTAGTAAAGCTGCTGGGATCAATGTTTTTTTTTTTAGTAGCTTTTTCGACCAGGTGGATCACCCTTCGCAAGTTATCAAGAGTTAGTCTGCCTTTGATAAAGCTGGACTAATCCAGATGTATCAAATCCAGCATGAGGTCTTCGAGTCGAGGCTATGATCTTCGTGTACATCTTAGCATTGAGGTTAAGAAACGCTGTTGGTCAGTATGAGCCACAGTACTGTGGATTCGTCCCTGGTTTGATGATGACCGAGATGAGGGCCTCGGTCATGGATGGAGTAACCTCACTTGAGTCTACCAAGGAATTAAAAAGGGTCACCAGATGTGGAATGAGTTCAGAGCCACAGGTCTTATAAAATTGTGCTGTAGCCCAACTGTGCCTGGGGATTTATTAAGTTTAAGTCCTGCTATTGCCCTACAGACTACCTCCTCATTCTGAGCCGCCGTCATCTTCAGAAGTTCCACCCCATCTAGATAATCGAGTTACGCTGTTTAATCCTATTTCTCAGCGGTATAGAGGTTTTTATAAATCCCTCTCCCTCTTGATCCGCATTTGCCTAGCTAAAAGAGAACCCACTTTGTTACCTTGTCGTATGTCATGCGTTTGAGTTGCAAAAGAGTGAGTTCAGCTCTATTATTATAGATGGCATTGAGTTTGCCTCTGGGTGCAGTCACTTTTCTTTGGAGGGACAGGATTGGGTTCTCTTTATGTGCCTGCTCTGCATTTTGGAGTTCTGCCTCCAGAGTTAGCCTTTCTCGTGTTCTTTGCTTGTTTAGTGTCAATGTCAGTTCAACGCATTTACCGTGGAGCACAGCTTTAAAAGAGTCCCCGTTGTTAGAGGGGTTGGTGTCATCTGAATTATTCAAGAGGAAGTAGTCTGTAATGGTTTTCCACAGTTCCTCTTGCAGAAGTCTGTTGCGAGCAAGGGACCCAGGAAAAAACCAGCAGCGATATTTCGGGGGTGGTGCGTCCCAGGCCAGGGTCAACGCTACAGGCGCGTGGTCAGATATAGTGATCAGATGGAACAAGGCTGCCTGCAATGCTGATGTAAGGGCTTGATTGACAAACACATAATCCATTCTGGAGTAAGTGCGGTGTGAATGCGAAAATAAAGTGTAGTCACAGCTCATGGGGCGGAGGGTTCGCCAGGCAACTACAAGGCCCATTGATCTAATCTCCTATTTCAGAATCTGGGGAACATTTCGCGCGCGAGCTCTGTGTGAGTGTGTGCTATTGATCCCCGAATTCCAGGTGAGGTTGAAGTCTCCCATGGGGAAGATCTCCCCTTCTTCAAACCCCCCCAGCATCTACAGTATAGAACCTAGAAATGGGACTTGATTAGAGTTAGGGGCATAGATGGAAGCAAATGTACACATGCGGCCATGTATTCGACCCTTAACACCAGGACCACCCTCCCTTCTTTGTCAGTTTTACATCCCTTTGTTTGAAATTTCAGAGAAGTGTAAAAGAAGAGGGTGACTTTCATTATGTTTAGTGGTTGGGAAGATTTGCACATCACTGGGTAGCCCCTATGACGTAGTCTATGGTCTTCTGCTTGTTTCAGATGGATCTCTTGTAGTGCCACCACATCATGCCTTTGGTCAAGTAAATATTTCTATAGTTTATGGCATTTGGCAGACGAATTAAGACCTTTACCATTCCAAGTAAGTGTGGTGAGGACCATAACTAGCTACAGGTCAGGAGTGTCAGCCATGGTATTGTCGGGGACTGCTAATCCAGGAAGACTCCCCAAATCGGCCCCTCTGATCACAACCATTTGCTCATGAAGGCTCCTCTCCTATGTCCTCCTTTGTTTCAGATGTGAAGAATGACTCCTATGTACCAGCAAACAAATAAACACAAACCCCAAAATATGAACATAAGGGAAGTTAGTTCCCCAATAACACTTCTTCTCAGTAGAGAAGAACATCATAGCAGACGTGTAGGTCAATATCCGCGAGTGCATGCTAAGTGTAGCATAGTAAAGTCAAGGCACATTATGATTTCCTAGCAATATTATAATGACTTCTTGTAGGGGTAAGTGCATCCCGAGCAGGGCGCATAAATCACATAGACAGTCCCCTCCCCCCCCAGGGAAAATAAAAACATTGTAAACACGCAAGCCTTTGAGTCATAGTAATGCCGAAGAAAGGTCAGCGTTATCAGCTTCATACCAGTTTCTACTCATTTACTTTAGTTGGAAGACTCTTTGGGTCCACCATGTCATAGTTTTCTTTGTGATCAGGGGTGGTGTGAGACAGACTTTGCCCCCTGTCCCTGCTCTCAACTGCAGTTCCCAAAGGTCCACCGAAGCTTCGACGGCGAGTCGATCTCCAGTAAATGGGAGCTCAAATAAGTTTGCAGCATCAGAAAGTGTATTGACATGATGGTTTTTGTTGCTGAAGACAAAGGCGAGGCCGAAAGAGTAGGTCCATCGATATTTTATATTGTCCTGCTTCAATTTGTCCATGATCGGGGGAAACTGCAGAATTTGTGCCAAGCTGGAAGGAGCAATATCTTGGAAAAGAGAACAAGTGGCGCCCTGAAAGGATATGTCCTTGGTCTTCCCCGCTGCTTGGAGGATTGCTTCCTTTATTTTGAAGGAGTGGAGCTTCACCAAACCATCCCGTGGGCATTTGCCTATCCCAGGTAGTGGCAAGCCCACCCTGTGATTGTTTCCTTTGTCACTGCAACTAACGAGACAGCAGCTTACTGCCTCCATAATACTGGAAGGCGTGTTAGATCATGACATAATTAAATTGACTATAAAGTTTGATCTGGTAGCCCCGCCATATGGCCCTTGGAGAATGAATGTCTCTTACTGCAAGGAGCCTAAAGACAAAGACGGCTTATGTACACATGTCCAACAATACCTAGAAGATAAAGAAGGTACAGTTTCCTCGGCACAGATCCAACGTGTAGCTGGGAAAACCTGCATTAGAGAGAACAACATATGAGACCTTACACTGACTCAACGGAAGATGAAATATAATAAAACTCATCTTGTATTGTTAACCCAAACCTTAACATCTGCTAATGCCACATCACCCACAGAGACCAATTTACAAGCCCTAACCAAAGCTAAATATGATCGAAACGTCTTACATATGAAGCCAAACAAAAACTGCCCTCTTTAGGCTCTGTCAACATCACTATGAAATTGGAGAAAAAGCAGGGCGGCCTTTAGATGCCCATCTCAAAAAACATGAATCAGACTGGATGATACCAGCTGTACATAACAGTAAAGCAGAATTAGTGATGAACTTGTTGGGTATTTTAGCCAAATTTCAAAACTATTATGAAAATTTGTCCAAATTGGAGGACTAAAATAAGCTGACAAATGAGGCGGAATTCTTTAGAGATCTGCCCATACTGAAAATATTGAGTACACACTCCGAAATACTAGATTCCAAGATCTCAGAAGATGAGGCCATAGCTGACATAGAAACTGGGTAAGCCCAGGGGACGATGATTTTCCCATTGAGTTCTCTAAAATCTCAGAGCCCCTAATTGTACCATTGTTTATATCAGTTTTTGGAGAAACAATAGAAAATTGCCACCTGCCTGATGAATTCAACAGATCTAGAATATCCCTGATACCAAAACTGGAAGGAGAGTTCTTAAACTGCTCAAACTATTGACCAATCTCACTCATAAATGCAGATGTAAACATATTAGCAAAAATCCTGGTGAAGAAATTGAAGAAACGTATTCCTTTCCTAATTCACCTTACTCAGGTGGAGTTCGTACCAGGAAGATCCTCATACAACCATCTAAGAACCATATTGCATCTGTTATCCAAGTGAGAGAAGATCCAGATGATAAAGTCTGGTTATCCCTCGATGTTGAAAAAGTGTTCAATCGGGTAGCATGGGGGCACTTATTTTATACAGTGGAGAGAATGGGGATAGGTAACAAATTCATCACGTGGGTCAAAGGGTACTATTAAAACTTGAAAGTCTCATTCAACCAGTGTGGTTCCTGCTCATTTCACTTCTCGATTCATAGGGGCACAAGGCATGGATGCCCTTTATCAACCTTTTTATTTCTATTTGCCCTCGAACCTCTAGCCATTCCAATCCAGAATAATAACTGTATGAAAGTGATAATGACTTCGGCAAGGGAACATTAAGTATTATGTTGATGACATATTAGTGGCCCTTTCATCCTCCTTAGATTCTGCTGTGCCATTGATGGACTAGATGGAATCCTTCTGGGGGTTCTCCAGATTTCAGATAAACTAGTCCAGATGTGAACCCCTACCAATGATGCCAGCCACTACTCAGGCATCACTAGGAGACGTATCCTTGAAATGGACTAAATCATGAATAAAATACTTGAGGTTAAATATTAACCATGATCTCAGAGATATGATAATAACATCTCCCCACTGATATAAAAGACAAAATCCAACTTTCACTTGTCCCTCTCCTACGCCTACACTCTCACTCTCTGAGATGATGCACATCTTAGAAGCTTGAGATTCAGGCAGGGTTTACACTACTGGTCATCCCTGCCTGTTGCAAAATACCACCTTGCAACAGAACATATGCATTCACCAACACTCAGCACTTTGGCCCCATCAGATCCCCTAACTGGCTAGAACAGGTCTGAGACCATTGAGGCTGGTGAAGCAGTTGACACACATGTGGAAATGGAGGACAGCACAATTGCTACTCCTATGCCAATTATTCCTACTCCAACTACTACTAGGAGAGCAAATATATCACCACAACCAGACTTTGAGGAAGGTGATGAGGAGCTAACACAAAGCAGGAACATAACTTCATCTGTGCCCAGGACACACAGACAACGTAGAGTCCAACACCAGACAGTCCACAATGATAATGTCTCGGATGACATGGCAGACAGTTCTCCATTGTTTGGTGGCTTTGTGAAATCCATCATCACAGTACAGCGCCTGCAAGCCAAACAGATAAAAACATTTATTAGGCATCTGTAAAGCATGTCACAGCCAATGCTGCAATTGCAGAACGGACAAGACCATTGGATTGCTGCCATGGAGAAGGAGCAATGTCTGCAAAGACACAGGCACAGGCAGCACATGGCATGCTATGATGCATTCTCTAAATCTATCAATCGATTGGCAGTAGCCATGACCACTCTTGCCAGGAGAACTATCAGTATCCATGGAGCACGTCTGCCAAGATGTTGCATGCGGGCTGGTCCAAGTGACCACAGCTCTGGAAAACATACAGACACGTAACCTGTCTGTCCTTAACATTTTGCCACCACCTGAAAGTGAAGACGGCTCTAGCCTCAGTGGCACATCTGTGCCATAGTGATGCTGTACAAGGCGAACATGCGAGGCGCGCTGATGTCATTAGAAAATACCAGACGCGCTGGAAGCCATTTGCTTCCAGCGCGTCCGCAGGATAGGAGGTAAGTTTCTCCTCGGGGAGGGTGGGGGGGTTTAAAAAAAGGCATCGGAGGAAAGGAAAGGCGCGATCGTGCAGCAGGAATGCCCGGGTTTTTTTTTTTTTAAATGCCCTTTGTGTCGGGGAGCGGCCCCTTGGGCAAGGGTCGCTCCCCTTGGGGGAGCAATTTGTTTGGCTGGGTCTGCCCATCTTGTGGGGGGGGCAGATTGGATTAAAAAAAACTAAAAAAAAATAGCTGTGTGCCCACTAGGCCACCAGGGATTTTTTTTTTAAATATGTTTTAGGGGAGCGGCCCCTTAGGCAAGGGCCACTCCCCTTTGGGGAGCATTTATTTGGGCCGCTTCTGCACCCCTGGGAGGGCAGATCGGCCCAAGTAAACTATTAATTTTATTGTGTGCCCACTAGGCCACCAGGGATTTTTATTTTTTTTAAATATGTTTGTGGGGAGCGGCCCCTTAGGCAAGGGTCGCTCCTCTTTGGGGATCATTTATTTTGGCCGTTTCTGCCCCCCTTGGGGGCAGATCGTCCTTGTGATTCTAGGCCCATCTGCCCCCAAGGGGAGCAGAAGCCATTAGACACCAGGGATTGTTTTAGTGTTGTTGGGGAGCGGCCCCTTGGGCAAGGGTCACTCCCCTATGTGGGGGGTGAATATTTTCACCGTTTCTGCCCCCCCCTGGGGGCAGAAAGGCCTTATGTTTTTTGGCCCATCTGCCCCTAACGGGAGCAGAACCCATTAGGCACCAGGGATTGTGTTTGTGTTGTTGGGGAGTGGCCCCTTGGGCAAGGGTCGCTCCCCTTTATGGGGTGATTATTGTGGCCGTTTCTGCCCCCTTTGGGGGCAGATCGGCCATATGTTTTCAGGCCCATCTGTCCCCAAGGGGGGCAGAAGCCACTAGACACCAGGGTTTTTTAAATGTTGGTGTTGGGGAGTGACCCCTTGGGCAAGGGTCACTCCCCCTTTATGAAGGGGAATTTTTTGGCTGTTTCTGCTCCCCATTGGGGCAGATCGGCCTTATGCTTTTAGGCCTACCTGCCACCTTTGCTTGGCTGGTGGATAGTGAGTGGACTAGTGCATTATTTACATATGTGATTGTAATGTTTTATTTCTCCTTTTTACTCTAGTGCAAAGCCTTTGATTCTTGTTTGCACTTTCGGCAGTGGTTGATCAGCAGTTTTGCGTAGTTGCATTTTTTTGGTAAGGAAAACATTTTTGTCGTGTTTACTCCAAATGAGTATTATTGTCATGCATGAATGAATTGTTTGTAAGTGGTGTCATAATAGCAGCATATTTAGTTAGTGTTTTGAGAATGAAATTCTCTTCAATGTGTTTTGCGTTGTCTTATGTGTAATTTTCTTTTCTTTTTCTTTTTTAGTGATCTATTGTTGGTCCTTACTGTGTCTGTGCAGAGTAGGTGGTGGTGAGTCTAGCTGCTTCTGGCAAGTGAGTGGTATATTTTGGAGTATATAGGTCTTTGTGATAAAGCCACATTTTGTTTATTACTCATTTTACAAAGTGTTTGTTGTTGTTGACTTGTTTGACAAGTTACCTTTATTAGTAAGGATTATGGCTAGCCGTAGAATTACTGCTCAGCAGGTGGTTGGTATGCTTTTTGAATCTTCCTCTGAGCAGGATTATGAGACTGACAGTGCGTCTGAGGGAGAGGAGGGAGTGCAAGATTCTGGCAGTGAGTTTTCTGTCCACGAGGAATCATCTGATGATGAAGCTACTCTCAGTGCGGATGAAGCTACTCTCAGTGCGGTAGAAGTGCCTGTTTTAGAGGAGGGCACTGATGTGTCAATGGTGCAGCAAGAGACATCGGGATTGCAGCCTGAGGCTTCAAGGCTTCCTACTGGAAGTGCTGGACTCTGGGTTGATCCAAACATGGTGCAGCCGGTGTTGCCTGCCTTTAGTGGTGATGCAGGGTGTAGAGTGGATTGTGAAAATCTTTTGCCTACACAGTTTTTTCAGTTGTTTTTGGATGGTGTATTTTTGGTCTGAGATTGTTGAGCAGACTAATTTGTATGCTGAACAGTTTTTGAGTGACAACAGTGCCAGACTTAGGCCCCGCTCTAGAGCTACCCGGTGGACTCCCAGAAATCTGGATGAGATGAAGAAGTTTTTGGGTTTGACTTTTTGGATGGGCTTGATAAGGAAGCCGTCCCTGGCTTCATATTGGTCTACCATTCTCTTGATGGCAACGGCCATATTTCCTCTAATTATGAGTCATGATTGGTATTTACTTTTGCTTCGGATACTGCATTTTGTTGCTAATGCTTTGGCGTTGCCACGAGATCACCCTGACTGTGACTGTCTTTTTAAGATTCGGCCTGTTCTTGATCACTTTGTAGATCGATTTTCAGAGATCTATACTGCAGGGAAAGAAATAGTTGTTGATGAGTCTTTGTTCCTGTTAAAGGGGCGTTTGGTTTTTAGGCAGTGCATTCCTAGCAAGAGGGCACGTTATAGAATTAAGATGTATATGTTGTCTGAGAGTAGGACAGGATATGTCTATAATTTCCGGGTGTACACTGGTAGAGATTCCACTATTGACCCCCCCCCCCCCCCGGTTGCCTGTCCACTTTTGGAGTTTCAGAGAACATTGTGTGGGAACTTGCTAGAGGACTGTTTAACAGAGGTCACCATTTGTACCTTGATAACTTCTACACTGCTGTGCAATTGTTTAAGGAATTGTTCAAAGTGGACACTTTTGCTTGTGGCACAATCCGCTCTAACCGTAAAGGTTACCCAAAAAAGGCTTTTTTGCAAAAAGCTCCAGAGGGGACAGTGCAGTGCCTTGCGTAGTGAGGAACTGCTAGCTTTGAAATTTGTGGACAGGAGGGATGTGTACATGCTGACTACCATCCATGACGACAGTACTTCACCTGTGACTGTTTGGGGTCAGGTTGCTGAAGTGCGCAAACCTGTGTGCATTGTAGACTACAGTAAGCACATGGGTGGTGTCGATAGAGTAGATCAGAGGTAAGGCTTACATTTGGTATAAGAAGTTGGCCATCCATCTCTTCAATTTAGCAACTTTTAATGCTTTTGTTCTGTTCAAGGAGTGTTCTCCTGTGTCAAAGATGACTTTTGTTCAGTTTCAGGAGTCTGTGATAGGCAGCCTTGTTGCAGTGGAACAGGCAAGTGTTCCTAGAGTTGGAGTGGTGAGGATGTGGCTAGATTGAAAGATCGCCACTTTCCTGATTTAATTCCTCCCACCCCCAAAAAAAACAATCCCTGGAAGAGATGTAGAGTCTGTTTACGAAGAGGTAAGCGGAAGGAGAGTTGTATGCACTGTGCTGATTGTCCTTCTAATCCTGGGCTGTGTGTGCCCACATATTTCAGATTGTATCACACTCAAAAGAGTTTTTGGGAGCAACCGTGAGTCTAATAGTGTACTGCCTGGTCTGTATGGTTTTATATAGTTGTTGTTCAGTTTCACGGTTGGCATTAGAATGATGTCTTTAGTTACTGCTGTTGTTTCTGTAGTTGTAGTTTTGTATCTAGTTGCAATTGGTTTGTGTTTTCTTTCTTGTTAAAAAAAATTTGATGACGGTGTGCGTGTACTGGCGCTTGGTTGACGGTGTGCGTGGCTGGCGATTGGCTGGCGGTGTGCGTGGACTGGTGCTTGGCTGGCGGTGTGGCTGGGCTGGGGCTTGGCTGACGCTATGCGTGGGCTGGCGCTTGGCTGGCAGTGTGTGTGGGCTGGCTCTTGGCTGACGGTATGCGTGGGCTGGCAGTGTGGGTGGGGTGGTGCTTGGCTGGCGGTGTGCGTGGGCTGGCATTTGGCTGGCAGTATGTGAGTAGTGACTTGCTGCTGGTTATTACACACTCTGCTAGTCAAACGCCACTGCAGACACTATGTCAACCACCAGCCGGTGTGATTGCTGTGTCAGTCATGTGGGCTTATGAAAGTGATGGGCCCCTGAATGGCACTGTCTGTTGATGTGAATGTTGTAATGTGCTGGGCCCGCGGCTGGCGGTGTGAATGGTCTTGTGTGTCACGTATGAAAGGTGTGTGAATGGCCTGTAAAGAGGTTGGTGCCTTGCAGTGGCTTTACAGCTCATGAGCTGTGAATTATTGGTTCAGGTTTTTAACCTTTTAAATATTAACAGTGCATTTCCTTTTTGTGAAATCTCTTGTTAATAGAATTTTACGCTCTGAACCTTCACTCACTCTCATGCCAAATCCAACCAGTATGTGTGAGTAAATAAGGAATTGTTCATTTTGAAGTAATATTTGTCTTTTCTGTCTCTCTCTGCCAGAGTGTACATTGTCTCCACATTGTCTATCAATGTAAGTGTTGTAATGTGCTTGGGTCGCAGCTGGTGGTGTGAAAGTGTGTGTCAAGTATGAAAGGTGTGTGAATGGCCTGTAAAGAGGTTGGTGCCTTGTCGTGGCTTTACAGCTCACGAGCTGTGAGTCATTGGTTCAGGTTTTTAACCTTTAATTATTAACAGTGCATTTCCTTTTTGTGAAATCTCTTGTCAATAAAATATACATTTTGAACCTTTCACTCACCCTCGTGCCAAATCCAACCAGTATGTGTGTGTACTTGAAGAACAGATGGATAGGCAGTCATATTTGTCTCATCTGTCTTTCTGTGCTAAGGTGTAGTCTGTCTCTAGGGAAAATTTACCAACTTTAGATATTTCTGTAAAGCAAAAAAAATGGGGAGTGCTGGGTGGTGTGCCTCTCATGGATCCCAACAAGTTTTATTTACTCACAATGCCATGCAAACCTCAAAATGTGACAACAGTCATGCATTTTCCTTGCATTACTGTGTCATGATATTCTGGTGTCAGAAAAACCACAATTTTCCTACCATCCAGCAGTCCCCCCAGGTCGCCCGATAAAAATGGTACCTCACTCGCGTGAGTGGGTCAAGTACCCACGACAGGCAAGGCCCAAAACCAATTGAGGCGACATCAAAATTACCTATCACAAAACAACCTACGTTTGCAAGGGGGGTCACCTGGGTTTTTGGCCCTGGGCTCGGAGGCCAACTTGGGAAACCTACCAAACCCACGCATTTCTGAAAACTAGACACCCTGGGGAGTCCAGCGAGGTATGGCTTGCGTGGACCCCCCAATGTTTTCCTACCCAGAATCCCCTGCAAACCTCAAATTTAGCAGACAAAACCACATTTTTCTAAAATTTCTGTGTGGGAAAGTTGCGGGATCACCGGGCTGACCCAAATTTCCTACCACACAGCGTTCCCCCAGGTCTCCTGATAAAAATGGTACCTCACTCGCGTGGGTGGGTTAAGTACCCGCGACAGTCAAGTGCCCAAAGCGTATTGAGGCGACATCAAAATTACCTATCACAAAACAACCTGGTTTTGCAAGGGGGGTCACTTGGGTTTTTGGCCCCGGGCTCGGCGGCCATCTAGGGAAGCCTACCAAACCCACACATTTCTGAAAAGTAGACACCCAGGGAAGTCCAGCGAGGTATGGCATGCATGGGCCGCCCAATGTTTTCCTAACCAGAATCCCCTGCAAACCTCAAATTTAGCTGAAAAAATCAAATTTTTCTCACATTTCTGTGTGGGAAAGTTCTAGAATTTGCAAGGATCCACAAATTTCCTACCACCCAGCGTTTCCTCAGGTCTCCCGATAATAATGGTACCTCACTTGCATGGGTGGGTCAAGTACCCGCGACAAGCAAGGGCCCAAAACGTATTGAGGAGACATCAAAATTACCTATCACAAAACAACCTGGTTTTGCAAGGGGGGTCACCTGGGTTTTTGGCCGAGGGTTCGGCAGCTATCTTGGGAAACTACCAAACCCACACATTTCTGAAAACTAGACACCCGGGGGAGTCAAGCGATGTATGGCGTGCGTGGATCCCCCGTTTTCCTACCCAGAATCCCCTGCAAACCTCAAATTTAGCTGAAAAAAACTGATTTTTCACATTTTTTTGCGTGGAATCACCGTGCCGGCACTCACTAATGTCCTACCCCACAGTGTTCCCCTCAGTCTCCTGAGTAAAATGATACCTCACTTGTGTGGGTGTCCAATGCAGAATTGGCTAAAAACTTATTTTTCTAAAAATGTAGCGCTTAGAATTCTTGGTGCTATACCCTTAATCCAGTGGTTCCCAAACTTTTTTGACCCGTGGCTCCCTTGACCTAATTGGCAGTTGGCCGCGGCTCCCCACCATTTTCTTACCGGAAGCCAAAACTTGCTGCTGTGTGTATTTTGTGCATATTATTATATCTGTCCTCTTCAATCCTTCCACTATCCTTTTTCAATCCAAATTAAAATCTCACATGTCCACCCCGCAATTTAATTTCATATCTCCCAATACTAATTCACCACTAATCCTCTTTGGATGCGTGCTACTCGCTGAAATAGTGCTTCGACAAGTGTAGTAAGTGCTAAATAAATGCAATTACAATATAGACATCGATTGTTGTTACCGCAAAATAGCACTGACCGTAATCGTTCTGAATTCACCGGGAAACCCAATATAGTAGTTTCACACCCGATAGACACTGCAGAAATTGGAACTTCTGAACGCGAAATGACCTTTGTATTTTCATATTTCCTTCTGCTTCTTCCCTCGTCGCCCAGCCAGTCCTTATACCCCATCCCAGTACTGCCCCATCCTCTTCCTGCAGCCTCATAACTTCCCAACCTGCTTGCTCATCTCAAAAAATTACTCGGGATACGGATTTGGGAGGCGCGGGAGGGGCGCTGCACTCAAGTCACACCCAGTTGTCAAGTGAAAGTGGGGCACGGGGTGTACCCAGGAGCCGGGATGAGGGCCGGTTCCACTCTGGGTGGCTCTTGTGTGAGAAGACCCCGGAGGCAGGGAGCCAGGGTGTGCACCGTGACGTTCATCCGGAAGGACCTGCCTGGCTTGTCTGCAGTATCAGTCAGGACTGAGCCCTGATATCGCCGACTCCTTCCTCTGACTCGTCAGGTTGTGAGTACCACACCGGGGCGGCTCTTTAGGGATGTGGCATTTCAACCCCCCTGCATCTTGCGATGCAACTACAATTTCCCACATTGTGCGCAGCGGCGCCCCTGGCTTCTCATCACGGCGCACCGGGGTGCCGCGGCGCACAGTTTTTGGCTCTTCCCAGTCACAGGCCCTTGCCCCACCCACACAAGTGAGGTATCATTTTACTCGAGAGACTAAGGGGAACGCTGTGGGGTAGGACATTTGTACTGGCACAGTGATTTTTCAGCTAAATTTAAGGTTTGCAGGGGATTCTGGGTAGGAAAATGTTGGGGGATCCACGCAAGCCATACCTCGCTGGACTCCCCTGGGTGTCTAGTTTTCAGAAATCTGTGGGTTTGGTAGTTTCCCAAGATGGCCGCCGAGCCCGGGGCCAAAAACCCAGGTGACCCCCTTGCAAAACCAGGTTGTTTTGTGATAGGTAATTTTGATGTCGCCTCAATACGTTTTGGACCCTTGCCTGTCGTGGGTACTTGACTCACCCACGCGAGTGACGTACCATTTTTATCGGGAGACTTGGGGGAACGCTGGGTGGTAGGAAAATTTGGGGAATGCGGGGTGGGTGGAATTTTGCGGATCCACACAGATTCCAGAACTTTCCACCACAGAAATGTGAGGAAAATGTGTTTTTTTTTTACAAAGTTTGAGGTTTGCAAGGGATTCTGGGTAACAGAACCTGGTGAGAGCCAGACAAGTCACCCCATCCTAGATTCTTCTGTGTGTCTAGTTTTCAAAAAAGTATAGGCTTGCTAGGTTTCCCTAGGTGCCGGCAGAGCTAGGGTTCATAATCTACAGCTAGGCACCTTGCAAAAAAAGGGTCCGTTTTCACTGTGAAAATGTGGTGTGTCCACGTTGTGTTTTGGTCCGTTTCCTGTCGCGGGCACTAGGCCTACCCACACAAGTGAGGTACCATTTTTCTCGGACGACTTTGGGGAATACGGGGTGGCTGGAATTTTTGTGGATCCACACAGATTCCAGAACTTTCCACCACAGAAATGTGAGGAAAATATGTTTTTTTTACAAAGTTTGAGGTTTGCAAGGGATTCTGGGTAACAAAACCTGGTGAGAGCCAGACAAGTCACCCTATCCTGGATTCCCCTGGGTGTCTAGTTTTCAAAAATGTATAGGTTTGCTAGGTTTCCCTAGGTGCCGGCAGGGCTAGGGTTCAAAATCTACAGCTATGCACTTTGCAAAATAAGGGTCCGTTTTCACTGTGAAAATGTAGTGTGTCCACGTTGTGTTTTGGGCCCTTTCCTGTCGCGGGCACTAGGCCTACCCACACAAGTGAGGTACCATTTTTCTTGGAAGACTTTGGGGAATACGGGGTGGGTGGAATTTTGTGGATCCACGTAGATTCCAGGACTTTCCACCACAGAAATGTGAGGAAAATGTGTTTTGTTTTACAAAGTTTGAAGTTTGAGCCAGACAAGTCACCCCATCCTGGATTTCCCTAGGTGTCTAGTTTTCAAAAATGTATAGGTTTGCTAGGCTTACCTAGGTGCCGGCAGAGCTAGGGTTCAAAATCTACAGCTAGGCACTTTGCAAAAAAAGGGTCCGTTTTCACTGTGAAAATGTGGTGTGTCCAGCTTGCGTTTTGGGCCGTTTGCTGTTGCGGGCACTAGGCCTACCCACACAAGTGAGGTACCATTGTTCTCGGAAGAGTTTGGGGAATGTGGGGTGGGTGGAATTTTGTGGATCCATGCAGATTCCAGAACTTTCCACCACAGAAATGTGAGGAAAATGTGTTTTTTTTTTTACAAAGTTTGAGGTTTGGAAGGGATTCTGGGTAACAGAACCTGGTAAGAGCCAGACATGTCGCCCCATCCTGGATTTCCCTGGGTGTCTAGTTTTCAAAAATGTATAGGTTTGCTAGGTTTCCCTAGGTGCCGGCAGAACTAGTGTTCGAAATCTACAGCTAGGTACTTTGCAAAAAAAGGGTCAGTTTTCACTGTGAAAATGTGGTGTGTTCATGGTGCGTTTTGGGCCGTTTCCTGTCGCGGGCACTAGGCCTACCCACACAAGTGAGGTACTATTTTTCTCGAACGACTTTGGGGAATGCGGGTGGGTGGAATTTTGTGGATCCACGCAGATTCCAGAACTTTCCACTTGTGAGGAAAAGTTTTTTTTTTTTTTACAAAGTTTGAGGTTTGCAAGGGATTCTGAGTAACAGAACCTGGTAAGAGCCAGACAAGTCACCCCATCCTGGATTTCCCTGGGTGTCTAGTTTTCAAAAATGTATAGGTTTACTAGGTTTCCCTAGGTGCTGGCAGAGCTAGGGTTTAAAATCTACAGCTAGGCACTTTGCAAAAAAAGGGTCTGTTTTCATTTTGAAAAAGTTGTGTGTCCACGTTGCGTTTTAAGCCATTTCCTGTTGCGGGTTCTAGGCCTACCCACACAAGTGAGGTAGCATTTTTCTCGGAAGACTTTGAGGAATGGAAGTCAGGTGGAATTTCGTGGATCCACGGAGATTCCAGAACTTTCCACCACAGAAATTGAGGAAAATGTGTTTTTTTGACAAAGTTTGAGCTTTGCAAGGGATTCTGGGTAACAGAACCTGGTGAAAGCCAGACAAGTCACCCCATCCTGGATTTCCCTGTGTGTCTAGTTTTCAAAATGTATAGGTTTGCTAGGTTTCCCTAGGTGCCAGCAGAGCTAGGGTTCAAAATCTACAGCTAGGCACTTTGCAAAAAAAGGGTCCGTTATCACTGTGAAAATGTGGTGTGTCCACGTTGCGTTTTTGGCCGTTTCCTATCGTGGGCACTAGGCCTACCCACACAAGTGAGGTACCATTTTTCTTTGAATACTTTGGGAAATGTGGAGTGGGTAGAATTTTGTGGATCCACGCAGATTCCAGAACTTTCCACCACAGAAATATGAGGAAAATGTGTTTTTTTTTACAAAGTTTGAGGTTTGCAAGGGATTCTGGGCAACAGAACCTGGTGAGAGCCAGACAAGTCACCCCATCATGGATTGCAGCGGATTTGTGAGAAATCCAAATATACACCCATATAACAATACAATCAATTTTAGTGCTGCTTCTATTGACACGCGTTTTCAATACGATGCGAGAGTAAACCACAAGTGGGAATCAATGCTTTAACCCCTTCGCTGCTAGGCCTTTTCCCCCCCTGCGCTAAGCCTTTTTTTGGCTATTTGGGATAGTTCGCGCTTAGGCCCCTGTAACTTTTTGACCACATAAGGTATCCACGCCAAATTTGCGTCCTTTTTTTCCATCATCATGGGGATTCTAAAGGTACCCAGGGTTTGTGATTCCCCTGGAGGGGACCCAGAAATTAGCCAAAATACAGCTACATTTTTTTTTGAGGGGGAAAAATGGAAAAAAAGGGCTACAGATGAAAGCGTCTGGTTTTTTCCCTGCAAATGGTATCAAAAAAGGGGCTATGGTGCTGAAATCACCATCTTCCCAGCTTTCAGGGACAAGCAGACTTTTGTCAGAAAACCAAACATTTTTACACAGTTTTGGCATTTTTCTGGGACATAGCCTATTTTTGCTACTTTTTGTGCTTTCAACCTCCTTCCAGTTAATGGTAGAAATGGGTATGAAAGCAATAATGGATCCTGGAAATCTATACATTTTAGAAATGAAGACACCATTCTGAATTCAGCAAGGGGTCATTTGTGTAGATCCTTCAAGGTTTCTTTATAGAAACTAACAGTTAAATATAGGAAAAATTGAAAATTAGTTGAAAAAAACAGCCGTTTGTGTCAACGTTTTCACCTGTAACTTCTTCTAATTATGACAGCTGTTTAAAAGCGATATACCGTTACATCCGCTGGACCTTTCTGGTTGTGGGGATATATAGGACTTGTAGGTTCACCAAGAACCCGACGAACCCAGAGCCAATAACTGAGCAGCGTCTTGCAATGGTTTTTTATTATGTACCGGGTATATAGCAATTATTTTGGGAAAATGCATACATGGAAAAATCGGTATGAAAGACACCTATGTATTTCTGAAATGGGAACAAAATATAGAGTTTAGAAACAGTAAATATTTGCACATTTCCGAAATTGGGAGTACCCATACTAGCATGAGAATTATAGGTCATTTTTCAAAATGATTTCTTTTTTACACATTGTCTTTCATTTGGAAGGCAGAAATGCATTGAAAGTCAATAGGTAATAACAGTTGCTCTACAATTCTGTGTTACCCTAAGTCTCCCGATAAAAATGGTGCCTCACTTGTGTGGGTAGGCCTAGTGCCCACAACAGGAAACCCTAGCTCTGCCGGCACCGAGGGAAACCTAGCAAACCTATACATTTTTGAAAACTAGACACCCAGAGGAATCCAGGATGGGGTGACTTGACTGGCTCTCACCAGGTTCTGTTACCCAGAATCCCTTGCAAACCTAAAAAATTGTCCAAAAAAACACATTTTCCTCACATTTCTGTGGTGGAAAGTTCTGGAATCTGCGTGGATCCACAAAATTCTACCCAACCCACGTTCCCCAAAGTCTTCCGAGAAAAATGGTACCTCAGTTGTGTGGGTAGGCCTAGTGCCCGCGACAGGAAACGGCCCAAAACGCAACGTGGACACACCACATTTTCACAATGAAAAATGACCCTTTTTTCGCAAAGTGCCTAGCTGTAGTTTTTGAATCCTAGCTCTGCCGGCACCTAGGGAAACCTAGCAAACCTATACATTTTTAAAAACTAGATACCCAGGGGAATCCAGGATGGAGTGACTTGACTGGCTCTCACCAGGTTCTGTTACCCAGAATCCCTTGCAAACCTAAGAAATTGTCAAAAAAAACACATTTTCCTCACATTTCTGTGGTGGAAAGTTCTGGAATCTGCGTGGATTCACAAAATTCCACCCACCCCGCATTCCCCAAAGTCTTTCGAGAAAAATGGTACCTTACTTGCGTGGGTGGGTCAAGTACCCACGACAGGCAAGGGCCCAAAACCTATTGAGGCGACATCAAAATTACCTATCACAAACCAACCTGGTTTTGCAAGGGGGGTCCTATGAGTTTTTGGCCCGGGGCTCGGCAGCCATCTAGGGAAACCTACCAAACCTACACATTTCTGGAACGTAGACACCCGGGGGAGTCCAGCGAGGTATGGCTTGCATGGGTCCCCCAACATTCTCCTACCCATAATCCCCTGCAAACCTCAAATTTTGCTGAAAAAATAACTTTTTTTCTCAAATTTCTGTGGTGGAAAGTTCTGGAATCTGCGTGGATTTACAAAATTCCACTCACCCCGCGTTCCCCAAAGTCTTTCGAGAGAAATGGTACCTTACTTGCGTGGGTGGGTCAAGTACCCGCGACAGGCAAGGGCCCAAAACCTATTGAGGCGACATCAAAATTACCTATCACAAACCAACCTGGTTTTGCAAGGGGGGTCCCATGAGTTTGTGGCCCGGGGCTCGGCGGCCATATAGGGAAACCTACCAAACCCACACATTTCTGGAAACTAGACACCCGGGGGAGTCCAGCGAGTTATGGCTTGCGTGGGTCCCCCAACATTCTCCTACCCAGAATCCCCTGCAAACCTCAAATTTCGCAGAAAAAATCACTTTTTTCTCAAATTTCTGTGTGGGAAAGTTCTGGAATCTGCGTGGATCCACAAATTTCTTCCCACCCAGCGTTCCCCCAGGTCTCCTGATACAAATGGTACCTCACTCACGGGGGTGGGTCAAGGACCCGCGACAGGCAAGGGACCAAAACCTATTGAAGCGACATCAAAATTCCCTATCACAAACCAACCTGGTTTTGCAAGGGGGGTCCCATGAGTTTTTGGCATGGGGCTCGGCGGCCATCTAGGGAAACCTACCAAACCCACACATTTCTGGAAACTAGACACCCGGGGAAGTCCAGCGAGGTATGGCTTGCGTGGGTCCCCCAACATTCTCCTACCCAGAATCCCCTGCAAACTACAAATTTTGCTGAAAAAATCACATTTTTCTCAAATTTCTGTGTGGGAAAGTTCTGCAATCTGTGTGGATCCACAAATTTCCTCCCACCCAGCATTCCCCCAGGTCTCCCGATAAAAATGGTACCTTACTTGTGTGGGTAGGCATAGTGGCAGCAACAGGAAATGGCCCAAATCGTACTGTGGAGACTTCAAAATTACCTATAAAAAAACTACCTGGTTTTGGGGGCGGCACCTGGGGTTTTGGCCCCGGGCTCTGCGGCCATCTTGGGAAAGTACCAAACCCAAACATTTCTGAAAACTAGACACCCGGGGGAGTCCAATGAGGTATGGCTTGCATGGATCCCCCAACGTTTTCCTACCCAGAATGCCATGCAAACCTCAAATTTAGCTGAAAAAACCACGTTTTCCACATATTTTTGTGTGGAATCACCGTGCGGGCACAAATGTCCTACCCCACAGCATTCCCCTGAGTCTCCCGAGTAAAATGATACCTCACTTGTGTGGGTGGGGCAAGGGCCTGTGACTGGGAAGAGCCCAAAACATAGGGAATAAGGGTATAGCACCGAGAATTCTAAGCGCTACATTTTTAAAAAAAATAAGTTTTTAGCCAATTCTGTATTGGACACCCACACAAGTGAGGTATCATTTTACCCGGGACACTAAGGAGAACGCTGTGGGGTAGGACATTTGTGCCGGCACGGTGATTCCACACAAAACTTTGTGGAAAATGTGGTTTTTTCAGCTAAATTTGAGGTTTGCATGGCATTCTGGGTAGGAAAACGTTGGGGGATCCACGCAAGCCATACCTCATTGGACTCCCCCGGGTGTCTAGTTTTCAGAAATGTTTGGGTTTGGTACTTTTACAAGATGGCCGCAGAGCCCGGGGCCAAAACCCCAGGTGCCGCCCCCAAAACCAGGTAGTTTTTTTATAGGTAATTTTGAAGTCTCCACAGTACGATTTGGGCCATTTCCTGTTGCTGCCACTATGCCTACCCACACAAGTAAGGTACCATTTTTATCGGGAGACCTGGGGGAATGCTGGGTGGGAGGAAATTTGTGGATCCACACAGATTGCAGAACTTTCCCACACAGAAATTTGAGAAAAAGTGATTTTTTCAGCGAAATTTGAGGTTTGCAGGGGATTCTGGGTAGGAGAATGTTGGGGGACCCACGCAAGCCATACCTCGCTGGACTCCCACGTGTGTCTAGTTTCCAGAAATGTGTGGGTTTGGTAGGTTTCCCTAGATGGCCGCCGAGCCCCGGGCCAAAAACTCATGGGACCCCCCTTGCAAAACCAGGTTGATTTGTGATAGGTAATGTAATGTCGCCTCAATAGGTTTTGGGCCCTTGCCTGTCGCGGGTCCTTGACCCACCCATGCGAGTGAGGTACCATTTTTATCGGGAGACCTGGAGGAACGCTGGGTGGGAGGAAATTTGTGGATCCACGCAGATTCCAGAACTTTCCACACAGAAATTTGAGAAAAAGTTATTTTTTTCAGCAAAATTTGAGGTTTGCAGGGGATTCTGGGTAGGAGAATGTTGGAGGACCCACACAAGCCATACCTCGCTGGATTCCCCGAGTGTCTAGTTTCAAAAAATGTGTGGGTTTGGTAGGTTTCCTTAGATGGCCGCCGAGCCCCGGGCCAAAAACTCATGGGACCCCCCTTGCAAAACCAGGTTGATTTGTGATAGGTAATGTAATGTCGCCTCAATAGGTTTTGGGCCCTTCCCTGCCGCGGGTACTTGGCCCACCCACACAAGTGAGGTACCATTTCTATTGGGATACTTGGAGAAATGCTGGGGGGTTGGAAATTTGTTGTTACTTTCTGCAGCGTGAAAATATGGGCACAATAATGCAAGGAAAATGTGACAGTCACATTTTGAGGTTTGCAGGACATTGTGGATAAGATAACTTGTTGGGATCCACAAGAGAGACATCACCATGTACTCCCATGGGTGTTTAGTTTACAACAATATCTACAGTTGGTAGGTTTTTCTTAGATGAAATGTACACCTTAGCAGAGAGACAAAAAAGACAAAGATTACTGCACAGCCATCTATTCCTCAAGCACACACACATACTGGTTGCATTTGGCACGAGGGCGAGTGATGGTTCAGTATATAAAATTTTATTAACAAGAGATTTCACAAAAATGAAATGCACTGTCAATAATTGAAAGGACAAAAAACTGAACCAGTGACTCGCAGCTCGTGAGCTGTAAAGCCACGTCAAGGCCCCAACCACTTTACAGGCCATTCACACACCTTTCATACGTGATACACACAAGACCATTCACACCACCATGCACGAAACCAACACATTACAACATTCACAAAAAGGGACAAGGTACACCCTGCTTGAGAAAGACAGAAAAGACAAATATTTCTGCACAACCACCTATTCCTCAAGCACACATACATACTGGTTGGATTTGGCACGAGGGTGAGTGATGGTTCAGTATATACAGTTGTATTAACCAGAGATTTCACAAAAATGAAATGCACTGTTAATAATTGAAAGGACGAGAAACTGAACCATTGACTCACAGCTGGTGAGCTGTAAAGCCACGACAAGGCACCAGACCTCTTTACAGGCCATTCGTACACCTTTCATATGTATGACACATATAAAACCATTCACACCGCCAGCCGCGGGCCCAGCACATTAAAACACTCACACCAGCAGACAGCGCCATTCAAGGGCCCATCACTTTCACACGCCCACATTCCCGACACAGCAACCACACCAGCTCACGGATTGCGTGAAGTGGCGTTTGGCTAGCAGTGTGTGTAGTGACCAGCAGCAAGTCACTACTCACACACCGCCAGCCAAGCGCCAGTCCACGCACACCGCCAGCTGAACCCCAGTCCACGCACACCGCCAGCCAAGCGCCAGTCCACGCACACCGCCAGCCAAGCACCAGGCGCGCAGACCGCCAGCCAAGCGCCAGTCCACGCACACCGCCAGCCAAGCGCCAGTCCACGCACACCACCAGCCAAGCGCCAGTCCACGCACACCGCCAGCTAAGCACCAGTCTAGGCACACCGCCAGCCAAGCGCCAGTCCAGGCACACCGCCAGCCAAGCACCAGTCCAGGCACACCGCTAGCCAAGCGCCAGTCCAGGCACACCGCCAGCCAAGCGACAGTCCACGCACACTGCCAGCTAAGCGCCAGTCCACGCACACCGCCAGCCAAGCGCCAGTCCACGCACACCACCAGCCAAGTGCCAGCCTACACACACCGCCATCACATTTAGGATTTTTTTATACAAAAAAGAAAACACAAACAAATTGCAAATAGATACAAATCTACTAACACAAAATCTGAAACTAAATACATTGCTCAAATGCCAACCTTGAAACTGAACAAAAAATATAAAACAATAGAGACCAGGCAGTTCACTTTACCACTCATGGATGCTCCCAAAAATTATTTTGCGTGTGGTACATTCTAAAACAAGCAGGCACACACAGCGCAGGGTTAGAAGGACACTCGGGGCAGTACATACGTGTCTCCTTCCACGTACCTCTTCACCAACAGACTCTACATCTCCTACTGGGAAAGTCTTTTGAGAGTGTGGGAGGAATGTGATCAGGAAAGTGGCGATCTTTCAATCTAGCCACATCCTCCACCACTCCAACTCTAGGAACACTTGCCTGTTCCACTACAACAAGGCTGCCTATTACAGACTCCTGAAACTTAGCAAAAGTCATCTTTGACTCAGGACAAGAATCCTTGAATACAACAAAAGCATTAAAGGTTGCCAAGTGGAAAAGATGGATAGCCAACTTCTTATACCAAATGTAAGCCTTATGAAGAGCAGTGTAAGGTTCCAACTGCTGATCTACTCTATCAACACCACCTATGTGCCTATTATAGTCTAAAATGCACACAGGTTTGCGCGCTTCAGCAACCTGACCACAGTCACAGGTGAAGTGCTTTCATCATGGATGGTGGTCAGCATGTAGACATCTCTCCTGTCTGAAAACTTCACAGCTAGAAGTTCCTCGCAACGCACTGCACTGTCCCCGCACAAGCTTTTAACAAACAAGTTCTTTTGGGAAACCTTTACGGTTAGAGCGGATTGTGTCACAAGCAACAGTGTCCACTTTGGCCAATTCCCTGAACACCCGCACACCAGTGTAGAAGTTATCTACATATAAATGGTGGCCTTTGTTAAAAAGTCCTCTACCAAGTACCCACACAATTTTCTCAGTCACTCCAAAAGTGGACGGACAACCAGGGGGGTTAATCCTGGATTCCATACCGGTGTTCACCCTGAAATTAGAGACATATCCAGCCCTACTGTCACACAGCATATACAGCTTAAATCCATAGCGTGCCCTCTTACTAGGAATGTATTGCCTAAAAACCAAGCGGCCCTTGAACAAGACCAAAGACTCATCCACTGCTATTTCTTTCCCTGGAGCATAGATCTCAGAAAATCGATCTACAAAGTGATCAATGACAGGCCGAATCTTAAAAAGACGGTCACAATCAGGGTGATCTCGTGGCAACGCTAAACCATTATCGACAAAATGCAACATCCGAAGCAGAAGCAAATACCTATCACGACTCATGACTGCCGGAAATATAGCCGTTGCCATCAAGGGACTAGTAGACCAATATGAAGACATTGATGGCTTCCTTAGCAAGCCCATCAAAAAAGTTAAACCCAAGAACTTCTCATCTCTTCCAGATTTGTGGGAGTCCACCGGGTAGCTCTAGAGTGGGGCCTAAGGCTGGCACTGTTGTCCCTCAAAAACTGTTCGGCATACAAATTAGTCTGCTCAACAATCTCTGCCAAAAATACATCGTCCATAAACAACTGAAAAAAATGTATTGGCAAAAAATTTTCTGTATTCACTCTACACCCTGGAACACCAGTAAAGTCTGGCAATGCCAGCTGCACCATGCCTGGGGCAACCCAGAGGTCATCACTTCCAACTGGAAGCCTTGCAGCCCCAAGCTGCAGCCCAGATGCCTCTTGCTGCACTATCGGCACATCAATGTCCTCCTCTAAAACAGGCACTTCATCCGCACTAAGAGTAGCTTCATCCCCACTGAGAGTAGTTTCATCATCCAATGATTCCATGTGGAGAGAAAACTCACTGCCTGAATCTTCCCCTCCCTCCTCTGCCTCAGATGCAGAGTCAGTCTCTGAACCATGGTCAGATGAAGACTCAAAAAGCATACCAACAACCTGCTGAGCAGTAATCCTGCGGCTAGCCATTATCCTTACTAAGAAAGGAGACTGCACAAACAAGTCAACAACAACCAACACTGTGCAAAATAAGTAAGTAAAAAAAATGTGTGCCTTTATCACAAAGATCTATATACTCAAAAACTATACGATTCACTTGCAAGAGACAGCTACACTCACCAGCACCTACTCTTCAGAGAGACAGCAAAAACCAATGATATCCAACTGGAAAGAAAAAAACAAAACCAATTACTCACAAGACAACAAGATACACATCGAGCACAAATGCAAACAGTTTTCGACACTCAAAAAACAGAAGCCAAACATACTGCTATTATTACACCATTTGCAAAAAACACATTCATGCAGAGAAATGAAACTCATTTACATTGTACAAAAAAAAGTCTTTTACCAAACACATGCAACTACACAAACAGCAGAACCACCAGTAACGAAACCGCAACCTGGAACAGTCAAAAGAGCAAAAGCCTTCAACTAGAACAAAAAGGGAGAAATAAAGCATTACAATTGCAATTCACAAGGAATAAAACAATCAACATTATAACAAGCTATGTCACTACCCAAATGGTCAATCTGCCAGATGGGCCTTCAAATAGGGCTGAGAAAAATGGGGGGTGATCTTGCCTAAGGGATCGGGTGAGGTTGTCTGCCAGGCCGATCTGTCCCCCAGGTGGGGCAGAAAACAGCAGACAGAAATGTGCCCCCCTTGCAAAATAAATAAATCCCTGGTGCCTAGTAGGGTTTTCTGCCTCCCCCCTCCCGCCTAGGGCAGAAAGGCCAAAAAAAGCGGCAGATCTGTCCCCAGGAGGTGCAGAAAAAACATTAAGCACATTTTACCCCCTTGGAAACAACCATGTCGCTTCCATTACACACAAAACAAAATCCCTGGTGCCTAGTGGGGTTTTCTGCTCCCCCCCCCCCCAGGGGAGAAAGGCCAAAAAAACAGGCCGATCTGCCCCCAGGGGGTGCAGAATACACATATAAAAAAAAATGCCCCCCGGAAGCGACCCTTGCCCAAAGGGTCGCTTCCATTTAAATTTTAAAGAACTCCCTGGTGTCTAGTGGGGTATTCTGCCCCCCCCCCTGGGGGCAGAAAGGCCAAATAAATGGGCTGATCTGCCCCCCGGGGGGGGCAGAATACACATAAAAAAAATATGCCCCCCTGGAAGCGACCCGTGCCCAAGGGGTCGCTTCCATTTAATTTTTTTAAATATCCCTGGCTCTACTGGGCTTTTCTGCCCCCCCTGGGGCCAGAAACGCCAAAAAATGCAGGTGATCTGTCCCCAGGGGGGGCAGAAGAGTCTTAAAAATAATGGGCCCCCTAAGGAAGCGACCCTTGCCCAAGGGGTCGCTTCCTTTAAATAATTAAAGAACTTCCTGGTGTCTAGTGGGGTATTGCCAAATAAACCGGCCGATCTGCCCCCAGAGGGGGACAGAATACACATTTAAAAAAAATATGCCCCCTGGAAGCGACCCTTGCCCAAGGGGTCGCTTCCATTTTGTTTTTTAAAATATCCCTGGCTCTAGTGGGCTTTTCTGCCCCCCTGGGACCAGAAACACCAAAATAATAGGGCGATCTGCCCCCAGAAAAGTCTGAAAATAATGTAGCCCCCTAAGGAAGCGACCCTTGCCCAAGGGATTGCTTCCTTTACAGAAAAAAAACATCCCTGGTGTCTAGTGGGGGCATTCCTGCTGCACGATCGCGATGCTGTGCGCGATCGTGCAGCAGGAATGCCCTGCATTGAGACATCAGGGGAGAGGAAACACTGTTTCCTCTCCCCCGATGCCTCAATGCATGACGATCTGCCCCCCCGCCCCACCGGAGCACAGAAACTTACCTGTGCATGCCTGGACGCCTGGAAGCAAATGGCTTCCAGGCGTCCCAGCGCTTCTTGATGACGTCGGCGCACGCTGTCCGCGCTGACGTCACAGGATCACCGAGGGGGGGGTCGTGGGTGGCAGCGGAAACTTTTCCGCTGCCATCCCTGCTTGTGGGTGCAGATGCGCTGCCCATGGGGGGGCGCCAGCGCTTCCCCCATGGGTGGGTGCCATGACGGAGCGGTTCCGTCATGAGCACACGCCCACCGTGGCTCATGACGGAACGGCTCCGTCATGAGCACTGAAGGGGTTAATAGAGAAGTGGTCCTGAATGAAAACGTTTTCAATTTTTGGATACAACAGTGCACTACCTTGTGCTTCATCTTCGTATGATACTCATGAACAGGGACTAATTGTGTTGAAAAAGCCTGTTGTTTGCTTAATTACAGATTGTTGAAAAATCAGGTGCTTCATGTAAAATATCAATTGATACCATGCCAGGCAACTGATCCTCAGTCCTGATGATCCCATATTTTTACGGGATCGAAACGTTGTTGACATACACTCTGACCCGTTACACTATGCTTTGTAGTATTTTTGTTTTGGGTGCAGTAGTGGTTTGCTTTTAATAAGAAGTGACCTAAAGGTGTTATATTAATGTTGGTCACTGTTTGCTTGCCTGTATATGTCTATATGTTTTTTTGTTGTCAGTTTTTAACACCTGGTTTTCTGTGCATTATTGTTGTTTTGCTCATTGTTGGTTTCAGTTCATTGTTTGTTTGCTCTCTTGATCTTTGGTTTTTGAAATTATTCCGGCTGATGTAATTAAAATTTTTGTTCGAACTGTAGTAATATAATTGAAAACTCTGATCATTGAATCTGTTTATGGAACTGATTTTTGTATCCAGAATGACTGTATTTAATTTTTTGTTAATGGGCCATTGTCTCTAGAATTACTCAAGTACCCTTACGATCTTTGGGTTTCCCTTGTCTACATATACAGGGATTGTGGGGAGCAAAACATTTTTTCTGTGTTTCAGCCTCCCCCACCGGGGCCATTTCGGCCTTTTTTTCAGCCAACCTGTCCCCCTGGGGAAGAGGGGGGGGGGTTTGAAACCCACTAGACGGCAGGGATTTTATTTGATACACTTGTGAGGAGCGACCCCCTGGGCAAGGGTCACTCCTCTGGGGAGCAAAAAGTTTTTTCTGTGTTTCGGCCTCCCCCCAGGAGGCTAGTTTGCCCGTTTTTTTGGCCGATCTGTCCTGGGTGGGTCGAAACCCACTACACACCAGGGATTTTATTTGATACATTTGCGAAGAGCGACCCATTGGGCAAAGGTCGCTCACCTGGGGTGCAAAATATTTTTGGGGTGTTTCGGCCCCCTGGGGGCTAGTTTGACCTTTTTTTCGCCAATCTGTCCCGGGGCAGAGAGGCGGGGGGTCGAAACCCACTAGACACCAGGGATTTTATTCGATAAATTTGCGGGGAGCGACCCCTTGGGAAAGGGTCACTCCCTTGATGGGGCAATATTTTTTGTCTGGGTTTTGCCCTTTTTCCAGACGATCTGCCCTCTGGGGGAAGGGGGGAAGGCCACAAGACAGCGGGGATGTTTGGAGGGGGACGACCCCTTGGGAAAGGGTCACTCCTCTTGGGGGCCATATTGTTTGGTTTTTTTGAGTGGTTGGGCCTCAGGATGGGTCGTAACAATTGAGTCACCTGGGAATAAGGTTATGTATGTGGTAGGGGATCTGCTTCTGGGGTAAGGCTTACTTCCATCTGGTGGTGTCTTTTTTTTGCCTTTGTTACGCCTCCTTTCGGGGGAATATCAGTGTCCTGGTTGATATTTTGTTATCATTGTTATCGTGTTGTAAATTTCTTTTTATTGTAGAGCCAATCTTTTCCTTTGTCTTGTTGGTGAATCCTGTTTGCGGGTGCAGATTTGGGAGATCTGTAGTTTGTGGAGTTGTGGTTGGTAAGCAACTCATTTTGTAATCTTTTCATCCAAGGTGTATCCTTGTCCTGTTTCTATAATTTTTTGGGGACTGCTGTGCTAATGTTTGAATCTTTAACTTTTTGTGTGATTGTCTTTCACAGTAACATATTGATTTGTACATATTCTTTACTTCCTAGTGATATGTGAAGTGTTTTTTTTCCAGTGCGCGGACTGGTGCTTGGCTGGCGCTGTGTGTGGACTGGTGCTTGGCTGGCAGTGTGCTTTGACTGGTGCTTGGCTGGGGGTGTACATGGACTGGTGTTTGGCTGGCAGTTGTGTTGGTGGCCGGTAGCCACTATGTGTATTGACTTGATACCTCACTTGTGTGGGTGCTCAAAGCAGAGTCAGCCTAAAAACATCTAAAATGAAAAACTGAGGGGGAAACACAGTGGATCCAAACGGGAAATCACTACACATTTTGGGCCCTTCCCTTTCGCAGGCACTTGGCCCACCCACACAAGTAAGATATCATTTTTATCGGGAGACCTGGGGGAACCCTGGGTGGTAGGAAATTTGTGCTGGCCCGGCAATCCTACAAATTTCCCACACAGAAATGTGAGGAAATGTGACTTTTTAGCTACATTTGAGATTTGCAGGGGATTCTGGGTAAGAAAACGTTGAGGATTCCACGCAGGCCATATCTCCCTAGACACCCCCCAGGTGTCTAGTTTTCAGAAATGTCTGGGTTTGGATAGTTACAAGTGCCCCCCTTGCAAAACAGGTCGTTTTGTGATAGATAATTTTGATTTCTCCACAATTTTGATTCTGGGTAAGAAAACTTTGGGGGATCAACACAAGCCACATCTACCTGGACTCCCCAGTGTGTCTAGTTTTCAGAAATGTCTAGGTTTGGTAGGTTTCCCTAGATGGCCGCCGAGCCAGGGGTCAAAATCCCAGGTGTCCCATGCAAAAACAGGTAATTTTGTGATCGATCATTTTGATATATCCACAATATGTTTTGGGCCCTTCCCTGTCGCGAGCATTTGGCCCACCCACACAAGTGAGGAGGCATTTTTATCGAGAGACCTGGGGAAATGCTGGATGGTAGGACATTTGTGGCTGCCTGCAGATTCAAGGACTTTTCCTCATAGAAATGCAAGTAAAATGAGTTTTTTAGGCAAAGTATGAGCTTTGCAGGGGGATTCTGGGTAAAAAAACCTGATGAGAGCCACACAAGTCACCCCACTTTGTACCCCTCCGAGTGTCTAGTTTTTAAAAATGGGCTGGTTAGGTTGGCTTCCCTAGGTGCTAGCTGAGCTGAGCTGAGCCTTCAAAATCCACAGCTACACACATGCAAAAACACATTGTTTTTCAGTTGAAAAATGCGATGTGCTTACATTGCGTTTGGCACCCTTTCGTGTCGGGGGCACTTGGCCTACCCACAGAAGAGAGGCACCATTGTTCTCAAAAGACTTGGGGGAACACTGGGCGGTAGAAAATTTGTAGCTGCCTGCAGTTTCCGGGACTTTTCCTCACAGAATTGCAAGGAAAATGTGTTTTTAGGCAATGTTTGAAATTTGCACGGGATTCTGGGTAAAAAAACCTGGTGAAAGCCACACAAGTAACCCCACCCTTGACTCCCCCGATTGTCTAGTTTTAAAAAATGTGCTGGTTTGGTAGGTTTCCCTAAGTGCTGGCTGAGCTGGGACCCAAAATCCATAGCTAGCCTCTTTGCAAAAAAACATTCATTCTGCTGGGTGAAATATGATGTCTCCTTGGTCACGTTTTGGGGTTTTTTGTGTCGCAGGTGCGAGGCCCAGGCACACAAGTGGGGTGCCATTTTAATCAGGAGACATGTGGGAATACTGAATAATAGAACATTTGAATTTCCAATTGAATATCGCTATATTTGTGCCTTTAAACTGTAAGCAAGTGTGTAACACAGAAGACATTTAACAAAATGCCCTTTGTAACACATTCCTGTAAGGGTACACATAAATTCAGAGATGTACAAACAACCACTGCTCCTAAAATCAGTATCTGATGTACATTTCAGAAATACAGAGTTTTTCTTCATACCCTTTTTCCATTCTTCATAATTTACCATATGCATTGCTGTATAGTCGGTAAACAATGAAAAGCCATTGAAAGGTGCAGCTTGGTAGTTGGCTCTGGGAACCTCAGGTTCTTAAAGAACCTACAAGCCCTATATATCCCCGCAACCAAAAGGGTCCAGCGAATGTAACAATATATTGTTTTCGAAAATCTGCCATAGTAAGAAGTAGTTACAGATGAAAACGTAGAAACCAATGACTGTTTTTTTTTCCCAACTTAATTTCAATATTATTTTATTTCAACTGTTTTTATAGAAAAACCTTGAAGGAGCTACACAACGACCCCTTGCTGAATTCAGAAGTCTGTCTACTTTTCAGAAATGTATAGCTTTCCGGAATCCACCATGGGTTTCACACCTGTTTCCACCACAAACTGGAAGGAGGTTGAAAGCACAAAAAATAGCAAAAATGGGTTATCTTCCAGTAAAATGCCAAAACTCTGTTGAAAAATTAGTTTTTATGATTTAAGTCTGCCTGCTGCTGAAAGCTGGGAAGATGGTGATTTCAGCACTGCAAACCCTTCATTGATACGACATGCAGGAAAAGCAAAACAGACAGTTTATTCAGCAGCACTTTTTTCCCATTTTTCCCCAAAAACTCAAAATGTAGCAGTATTTTGGCAAATTTCTCGGTCCCCTCCAGGGGAATCCACAAACCCTGGGCACCTTTAGAAATCCCCGGATGGTGGAAAAGAAGAATGCAAATTTGGCGTGGATACCTTATGTGGGCAAAACATTATGGAGGCCTAAGAGCGAACTACCCAAAATAGCCAAAAAAGGGCTCTGCACAGGGGGAGGATGAGGGGGGTGTTGGGGGTGGGCTAGCAGCGGAGGGATTAAAAGGCACTGTTCATGGCACTGCTGAAAGTTTCTTCTGCAAATGTGAATTGAAACCCTTAGATAGATATTTGAGAGGTTCAAGGAATGGTGCACCCAAAAACATGCTGAGAAAAACATACCGTCAGCGTACTGTAGCTAGACAAACGTCCAAAAGAAACAAAGAAGAGTGTCTGGAATGGTTGAATTAATCTCAGTATCTGGTAATTATCCTGGGCCTCATTCTAGTGCAAGTTTGTTTCTGCTCACCGTGCCACTGCATACGGGGAGCACCAATATGCAAATCAGCCTTGGTTTTGCTCTGATAGGAACAGTCTTGTCTGAAATGACAGGTCCATCATTTTCTTTTGCTGATTGTGCCACTGCAGATAGGGAGCAACCATATGCAAATCAACCTTTGTATTACTCCAATATTAACAGTACAGCTGAACTGCCAGGCCTCTCCCTTCCGAACAGGCACACAAGCTCCCCAGACCAGTTTCAGCCTTGTTGGGCATACCGTTGTGACTCTCAGCCGCCCCTCCACCGCCATATCTATTCCCCATAATACCTTACAAAGTACAAGAAGATAAATGCAAAGACCTTTCAGAGATTCTGCACCTTCATCCACCATCAGCGCGGAGGGAGATTGGCCAGCGATGTTACGTTATTATAAATATTATGCAAACATGACCCACTGGTTCCCTCCTGGCTCCCTCCTGGCTCTTGGGCAAGCGCTTTTATAGGCCAGATCTGACCTGTGGGAAGAGACAATGTATGGCCCATGTATCCTTGTCAGCTTACCTGCAGATAATGCTTAGTGTGCTTGTAACAATGTCACTGGCTGTCAGGCTTACTTATTTATAGTTGCTGTCAGTTCCGGCATCTTTTCACCCCAAGTGCATGCAAACAATAAATGCACACTGTTATTTTTAAAGACTTGGTTTTTTATCTCAAGGATGTTTTAATGCAGAGTAAATGAGACAAGATAATTGTAGAAATCAGTACAATTGTAGCATCCCCACAGGCAAGAAATGTAAGTATTATGAAAATTGTCAACATATAAGAGGCCGTGCGTTTTTAGAATCCCTGCATGCCTAATCTTAAAGCATTGAAAGTATTGCCATAATGAGGGTCAGTATTTGAATAGGATCAACACACATTCATACCTGACTTCATTTATGTTTGTCCGGTTTGCAGTGTTCTGCACAACAATGATAAGTTATGTCTCTGCAGGAAAATATGTTATGAGACAAACAGCCTCAGGTGGCCTTGGATGGCTCGCCTTGGAGCTGCACTGGAGCTGCACTGTGCTGGCTGTGCTGGCTGAAATGTCATTGAATCCTCGAATTCCCTCTCTGGGAGGGCTGTGAACAACTATTGTATATCATTCTGAGTGTTTGTGAAAATTGTGTTGAGGGGTAAGGTGAGAGAACTTACATGAGAATTTCTTTCCACACTGATGTGAAACTCTAAACCCATGCTGCTTTCTTCCAAGCACGTTCTATCCAAATTAATTCATAAATATATGAACTAGAAGCACACTATCAAAATTCATGATAAATGTATTACAAGTAATGTGCACTGTTGTACAGTAACGAAAATTAATGCATCAGCTGATGCAAGTGAAAAATTAGATATATACACACACACACACATATATATATCTATATACACACACACATATATATCTATATACACACACACCTTTGAGCTGCTCTATGGCCACCCCGTTAGGGGGCCCCTCAGTCTTGTGAAGGAGGGGTGGGAGAAGTCTTCTAAGAAGCTCCCCCGTGATGTGGTCAGCTACATGCTGGCGTTCCGCAGCCAGATGGCCAAGCTGTGGAAGGAAGCCTCAGACAATCTGGAGGCTAGTCAAGCCGTCATGAAGGAGTGGTACGACCGGAATGCTCGGACGGTGGAATTGGATGCTGGACAGAAGGTGTGGGTCATGGAACCTGGAGAGCTTAGCGCCCTCCAGGACCGGTGGACTGGACCGTACAAGATTTTGGAGAGAAGAGGCCAGACCACTTATGTAGTAGACCTCAAGACCCCCCGACAACCCCACAGGGTGTTCCACATCAACTGCCTTAAGCCACACCAGGAGCGGTCAGAACTTACTCTCCTGATGGTGACGGATGGGAGTGAAGAGGAAGAGAGCGAGCCTCTTCCGGACCTTCTGGCGGCCAAAGAGAACGATGGATCGGTGGAGGGAGTGGTCCTCTCCCCATCCTTGACCCTTGAGCAACAGAGGGACTGCCGCCAGGTATTGGAGCAGTACGCCTCGTTGTTCTCCCTCACGCCTGGGATCACGCACCTGTGTACCCATGATGTGGACACAGGGGACAACCCGCCAGTAAAAACCAAGTCTTACCGGCTGTCCGACAAAGTCAAGACCAGAATCCAGAGTGAGGTAGCCAAGATGTTAGAGCTGGGGGTGATTGAGCCTTCCAGCAGCCCTTGGGCTAGTCCGGTGGTGTTGGTGCCGAAAGCGGCCCCACCGGGCACCACACCAGAACTTCGGTTCTGTGTGGATTACCGTGGTCTGAACTCAGTGACCAAGACCTATGCTCACCCGATCCCTCGGGCGGATGCGCTCATTGACCGACTGGGAGCAGCTCGGTATCTGAGTACCATCGACCTGACGTCAGGATATTGGCAGATTGCCATGGCGGACGGAGCGAGGGAGAAGACGGCGTTCTCCACCCCCGAGGGCCACTTTCAATTTCGGGTGATGCCCTTCGGGCTGAAAAATGCTCCGGCCACTTTCCAGCGGTTGGTTAACCAGGTACTGTCTGGCCTAGAGGCCTTCTCTGCTGCCTACCTGGATGACATAGCTGTCTTCAGCAGCAGCTGGGAGGACCATCTGGAGCATCTCCAGGAGGTGCGGCAGGCTCTACAGCGGGCTGGCCTAACCATTAAGGCCAGCAAGTGCCAGATTGGACAGGGATCTGTCGTCTACCTGGGGCACCTGGTGGGCGGGGGTAAGGTGCAACCCTCCAGGCCAAAGTTGAGACCATCTTGGCCTGGGAGCCCCCAAAACCCAAACGGAGGTCCGGGCTTTCCTTGGCCTCACGGGTTACTACCGCCGGTTTGTCAAGGGCTATGGGACCATCGTAGCCCCCTGACTGAATTGACCTCCAAGAAGCAGCCACGTAAAGTCATCTGGACGGCTGCCTGTCAAGACGCGTTTGACACTCTGAAGCACGCGATGTGCACCGCTCCGGTGCTCAGGACTCCGAACTTTGGAAAAGAATTCATCGTGCAGACAGACGCCTCTGAGCATGGCATTGGAGCTGTGCTCTCCCAACTTAATGATGACGGCCAAGACCAGCCAGTGGCCTTTATTTCTCGAAGGCTACTCCCCGGGAACAGCGGTGGAGTACGATAGAGCGAGAAGCCTTCGCTGTGGTTTGGGCCTTGAAGAAGCTGAGGCCATACCTCTTTGGCTCTCACTTCCTTATTCAGACCGACCACCGACCCCTTCGCTGGCTCATGCAGATGAGAGGCGAAAACCCCAAATTGCTGAGGTGGTCCATTTCCCTCCAGGGGATGGACATTCGGGTGGAACATCGACCCGGTGTAGACCACGCCAACGCTGACGGTCTCTCCCGGTTCTTCCGCCTTAGCGAAGAGAACTCCCTAGAGGTTGGGTAGCTCTCCCCACTTTCGGCTGGGGGGGGACGCATGTTAGACCTGTCAGCCCTAGGGTGGTCTTACCCTGTTTTTTTCTCTTTGCGCCTCATTTTTGCCACTACACTTTTGTTGGACCTAGGTCTCTGGGCGCCTTACCACTGCCAAACAGTGCTGAGGTGCAGGTGCTCTCTCCTAATAAGATGGCTGCCACAGGCCCCTGCTACTGCGGAGTGGCCATTGCATACACATACTAGTAGTCAGGATCAGGCTGGGACATAATGATACAGTATCCATGCCGTCCCCGCCTCTGGGCCTCATAGCCAGACATGAGGGAAGCTTCTAGAACCTTCCAGGCCAGGGAGGAGTTATGCTTGCCGCCTTTCAGGAGGGTCACCTGACCTAGGAGTATAAGAGGTTTGGAGGGAAACCCAGATAGTTAGTTGGGGCACCACTGATCCTGGGGGAACCTCTGCCGGAGTACAGGCTGTGGGGCCTAGGGGGGAGACCTACACTACTGGCACTGACTGGGCCTAGGCACTGCTCTGCAAAGCTAGATGAGGAACGCCTTCCACCTTACTGACCTTGCCCAGCGTGAGGGGACCCAGGGAACCACCTTCAGTGTGTCTGCAGGGCACCTACCTGCCTCTTATGCCCACCAACTCAACCCCTTTCCCTCAAGTAACTGCAACCACCACAAACTGACTGCAACAATCCAGGAACTACCGAACCTGCCAAGAAACTGCAACCAAGCCAAACAACCTCAACTATGCTGCTGGGGATCACCAGGTAAAGCGCTGTCTGCTGTGCCCTGAAGAAGCGCTAGGTGCCAACCTGCCTGTCTCCCCTGCAAGTGCGGTGGCCGGTAAACACTGTGCCTTCAAAGCGCTGGACTGTCCCCGCTGTGTGTCCTGCTGCAAGCGCTGTCTTCCCCCCTGGAACTGCTGCTGCCTGCTGGAGCGCTGTGCCTACGGAACGCTCCAGCGCTGAGTGAGTCCCCTCCCCCCAAGCGCGGTGCCCTGCACGCTGTTCCCGGCCGGTGGCCAAAGGAGCGCAGTGCCACTCAGTGTCGCCGCGGCCCCTGTGCGCTATAAAGAAAAGGAGCACTGCTGGGTTCGAACTCACCGCCGCCGCCCGGGCACTGCTGTCCGCCACAATCACCGCCGCGGCCCCCGTGCTGTGTGAGAGAGAGAGGAGGAGCGCTGGCCGCCCAAGATCACCGTTGCGGCATTGCTGAGGCCGCGCTGGGCCTGGGAGCGCGAAGAGGAGTGTCGCTAAGCGACCGGGGTGCCGCCGCGTCATCGGCCACGCCCCCCAGAAGGCCGCGTACTGATTGGCTCCCTGTCCGGAGCTGGAGAGGGAGCCGGAGACCTGCCGCCGAGCACCGCCACTTGTATCGGGGGCCGGAGAGGAGCCTTGTCGGCCCCCGCCTTTCCACCCGCTAAGGCCTGCCCGGTGGGGACTTTGTTGGTTTGCCTCCCCCGTCCGGTCCCTGCAGTCGAGAGGAGAGGACCGGCCGGAGAGGAGGCTCCCGGCGCGACAGCTGGGAGTGATTGCCCCCTCCTGCACGGAGTGACTGGTGAGTCCGGGAGGTCGGGGCCCACGCTTGCGTAGGGGCCCCTGTCATCCCCGTTGACACTGCCAGAACTGAGGGCCCCTCGACCAGCACGTGGCTGGATGTGAACAGAGGTGGTCCCCTGCGCATGGCTACCTGCCCCGCAAAGTGTGCTACACCATGCCCATGTGCTTAGGAAATGTCCTTAGTAGTGTTGCATAAAGAATGTGGCGAAATAGAAGTTGGATGTGAAATTGATTGCGGGCCACAGTTAAGCTCACCAGAACCGTGATCTCTTTCTGGAAATGTTACCCATGTTAACAGCCTGTCTGCTCTAAAGGCTTTATTGAGTTGAAGTGTTCCTGTGTGTAGGCCTACCTGCTTTGCGACACCCACGGTACCGAATGTGGGTGCGCCTAGAATGATACAGGTTCTTCCTCATCTACAGTGTAATGTGCATCTAATGTCTAGCTAATTGCATGTCGCCAACTGTATTGAAGTATATGTTTGGACCTACCGTGTTACCTGCTTTCCTAGGAGGGTATTGCTACGGCCTTTTACTGGCCTAATGTTCTACTGTTATGAGGTGCTAGAAGGAATTTACGCACTGGTTTTGAAACGCTAACTGAATTGAAATGTTGCCCAGGATTATCTGCGTCACCTAGTGCTGACTTAAAGTTAGATAAAGAATCTTGTTTTTACCTAACAGCCTGGTGTGGTGTCGCCTTATTGTGTGCGCATTACTGAGTCAGTGTGAGTGTGTGCTGCACAAGTGCTTAACACACTGCCTCCGGGTGCCTTCCTGCCTCGCGCCAAGCTACCGCGTCGGAATCGGTGACCCCGGTTCTAACAATCAGTAATTGCAAACAAAACGTGGGAATCATAGGCTATATAGACCGATCAAAAGACATATTTGACCAACATTCAAGTATTCAAAATGCCCCTAATTCTGTCCCTGAGGTTGAGGGTCACTTTTGTTGAGGGACTATTTCTTGAAATTTAGGAACATCTAAACCTCATTTGTTTGGGCTGGTAAACAAAATGCCTATTTGAACTGGTGTCAGAATTCACTGTCTTGATAACCAAGTAAAAAAAAGAGCCAACTAAAATGAAACTTATGGGTAAAGAGAACCGAGAAATTGAAAGCAAAAGTAATGAGAGGGGTCAGAGAAGTGGAAGCATAAGGTTTGAAGTACCCAGATACTTCCCCTGTGACTACTGTGGGTAAGCAACTGGTTCATTGGAAAAGTGGAGAGTATTGTATTGTAATTGCATTTATATAATGCTTACTGCCCCATACGAGGCATTGAAGCTCTTAACGACAGGTAGCACGCTACTTGGAACCCAAGGTTATTGGTTAGTTCAGTGGTTCTTGGTTATTATTGGTTATTGGGACTGGGCTTCTGCTTCACGGAAACCATTACATGTATTTACACTTTGTGGTAGATTAAATTAATAGGACTTACGTGTGATCATTAGCGTGAGTTCGTAAATGGATGATGGAGGTAAATAGATAGCTTGGAGAAGATTAGTCATTTTTAGGCTGCAGGGATATGGTTTTAAAAAAACGAGGGCTTATGATTCATGAGGTAAGGTGTGCACAATTTGCAGAAATATAATAGTAGAGAATAAGGGGAAAGGCATGTGACTTAGGGTAGGCTACATTCAGAGAGAGTAAGACATGCAGAAGATAGAGAGTAGGGGAAGAAGGTTCTGGAGAAAGAAAAATAGATAGATTTAAGTCCAGGTCAATTTTTCATGCAGAGGTTTGGTAACATATTGGGAGGAAACCTTTTGATGTGGCATGCAATCTGAAGATGTAAAAATGTGGAAGGAATCAACATTATTTACATGTGACATAGTTATTGCATTGTAGCATTTGTAAAACGCTTACTCCTGTCTGTAAGATGGGCAAATACTTATTCTCGCAGGTAGCATGTTACACCGAGGTATGTAAAATAATGTAGGGATACAGCTGCCCTGCGACGAAAATTTAAATATAAAACTTAACAAAACATGTAGATGTATAAGGGAAAGAATGAAAACACAATGCATTAATTAGTAATATGGGGGGTATTTTCTATTAGATGTCATTAATGCATACACACAAAGAGGTAGATAGCATACATTTCAATATTGTTATCTTCAGATAAGGTGAAATAGGTTATCAAACACATCACAAATGTAACACTCAAAAGATGTAGGCATATATGCCATTTGCTAAGCGCCCCTGAATCACCAAAAAAGCACTGTATTCTGTGCAATAATGCTAATAAAGATTTTCTTCATAATCAATTACTCAATGTAAACAAAAAATTATACCATGATTATATGGTTTATGATATGAAAATTAATTTTGTCTAGCTTTATGGTGTGCAGCAAGCAAACAGAACATGCTTCCTGTCCAGGAGCACTGCTCACAGAACACAAAACAATGCTATTTGCTGCTGATGTGCAAAATCATTGAGGCAAGTTCCCAACATTTACATGCCCTGGCAATTGGATTTGGATTGAATTAGGTGGGTCATTCCATCCATTTGCATGTTTGCTAATTCATGTCTTTATGTCTTTCTAATTTAATTACACACTGCAAAGATACTTCACCAGCCCTACGTTAGTTACACTACAAAGGAAAAAAGAAGCATTGGACAACAAAGGTATAAGTCAAAATGCTGTCTCCTTCCAGCAATTTAATTACACAAGAAACGTTACCTGCCTGGTGTTATTTACAGTACAAAAGAAAACTCGAAGCGCAGGGGAACAAATGATACAAAGTCCCATCACATGTTTCCTCTTGTGAAGCTTGCAGGCTGGAAGAGGCAGGCGAAGGCAGCCAGTATTCAACCCGAGCAAGGATTTCCACCAGGTATGACACTGCACTAGGCCTTAAGCTTTTTATGCATTAAATACAACATGTTAACCTAATTGTTTTACCAAGGCATGTTGTTTTGCCGGCTTGTAGCTGACATCAAACTGTTGTGACTTTTGTTTTAGATGAACATGTATTTTTTGCTACTTGAGAGCACTATGACCCCTGGTTGATGTTCACACATATCAGATCAATAGAATTACACTAAGGTATCTCTCCTTCCAGGGCTCAGCAACACACAGTGAATTTAGAACCTTGGAATTTTGTAAACACAGTGAAATAGTTACACACATTTCATTACAAGTTCCACTGCCTAGGGTAATTCAGATCAATTTACTTTTAAAGCTCTTACTAATAAAGAAGGCATCATTTATTTATTTGCATAAACTGGTATTATTGCAGGTATTTCTTAAATGCACCATTCATACATGGTGCATTGGGGAACACTACACCGAGCCACGGTTCATTGTGTGAACACACTACTCACAGATTATATAAAATGCAAAAATACATTAGCGAAAAATACTTTACTAAAGATTCAAAAAACTCGGGTGTGACTTCTCCATATCCTGAGCAGGGAGGGAGAGTCAGTGGGAACTGCTTTCTGTCCACAAGGGAGCAGCCTAACTTGTACACAACTCACAATCACATTGTCATTTTTATGTCAAGTATTATCATGTTAGGCGACCCAAGGTGGTCAAATAGTCTACAGCTGGAATGGACTCAAATAAATAACTGCATACTTGGTGGATGCGTAGAAAGCAATCTAGCCATTGCTTTCTGTAATACTTGCATTATGCCAAAGAGTGCTGCTCTCTGGAGTTTGCATTGTGTCCCTCCTGTGGGAAGAAGATCTAAGTTGTCCTGAGATGTCTTCTTGATTAATTCTGCAGCTCCGATGATTACTGAGAGCATTTTTGTTCCTTAGTTCCCCATTTTGTTCAGGTATTTCACCCCCTTGTGTCTTTCTGTGCACTGATATGTCATTTTTGATGTAGCAACTGACAACTCTTTCAGCTGAAAGACTTCACATTCAGCTCTTTTTCAACCAGAGAGCTCAAACTAGAATGTCCAAAGAGACCGTGATGACCGTCAGCTCCTTAATAGGACAGCCCAAGAGAAGCTGACTGCCCAATTGAATGAATTAATGAAAAGGTATTTCTAAAGCGCATGGTTACCCGGGGGCATCCCAGCGCTAATAGCGGTGCAGCTTCAACTCCGGACAGTATTAGGGAAACAGATAAGTTTTTAACTGCTTTCGGAAGGTCAGGTAGGTTGGCTCTGTGGTACTGAAAATTCTGGACCTGTGTCATTAACATCATTGTAACATGACGATTTTGGTATCAGCAGACCGGTAATGACAGGTATGCTATATCTGAGTATTTGCGTCATATTCGAGTGACGGGATCACTCTAATATTAACGATTCCCTTGTGAACCCTCGGTTTCCATTTTGTGTACGGCAGCCATTTTGTGGTTGCCCTCACATAAGGCAATGACTAAAGCCAAAACGCGCCTTAGGGGACACGTACACTTTCAGTGACCTGGGCAAGCTGACTCCACTGTCCAGAGCCAGAACCTGTTCGGCCAGTTTTAGTTCCCAGTGGCCGATCGAGATTAGGGGCCCAGGTGCAGCATGCCATAAACCCTTCATTGCACACATCTATATCTAAATCTTATTCACACCTGTCACTGCTCTTTCTTTATGACCTGCTTTACGAGGAGGAGGTGCCCGGTTTTATTAGGGGTCCAGATTATATCTGTTGCAGGTGTTGGGCCTCACTGGGTATTTGGTTGTGGGCTGGACAAACTGAAAATGGGCTTGTCATCATGAATCTGTTTTTTTTGTTGTAAGAAATATGTGAATGACTCACTGTAAAAATAAGGAATGTTTGCCTAAAGCATAATATTCTGTATAAAAGAGATAGCTGGTTTGCATGAGAAAAGCAGTCTCCTGAGAACATACACATTGTTGTACTTCTAGGATACCTGTTGCTGGCTGCAGCCAATAAATTGATCTTTGAAGCCACCAAGAAGACTCTGTGTTTCTGTAGTCTGAGACAGGAAGAACTCGAGGTCATTGGGTGTGTTCCCTGGCACCGCTGGGTCCAATAAAACCCAGTACTTCAATTGGCGCCCAACGTGGGGCGATTTCAGCGGTACCGGTCCAAGCCAGAGGTCGTGAGGAGCTTCGTGTAAAATTCTGGAGGAAGGCCAACCACTTCATCGACCCCTGTATGTCGTTCGTGGTCCGAAAGTCTTTGCTGCGAGGTTCCCCGCGTCCCGACGGCTATGAAGGACTGCTGCCCTGACTATCGCCCTGTCTTGGACCCTTTTATGATTTGTAGAGCGAGACAATAGACGAGTCTTCTGGTGACGTCATCGATACCTCAGTTAAGTATAAGTGGAGCGTCTCCCAGTCCTTAGTCTTGGTTCTTAGTTTTGGGTATCCCATGGGATCTTTGATTTGTTAGGATCTTTTGATTTGGAACTTGCAAGTACCAAAGCCGAAGGACTCGTGTATTCACGAGACTGTCGTATTCGATAATCCTTTGAAGTTTGAAGCTAGACTAGTGAGCGAAGATGCCTGGTCTTAGCAGACTTGGAAATTTGTTTTGTCTTGGTTGTAATAGGGATTCCCGATTGGAGGACTCGTGTCCGGTTCCTCCAGTTGGAACTCCAACCTATGAGCTCTACGTGAAGCATGGAGTGGGCCCTATCACGTATAATAACGTATGGGTTAGGTACACAAGGAAAGATGGTGTCCTAAAGTGGCCCCAATATGGTAGTTTTGACACCGAAATTCTGGATAATTTAGAGGTTAGACTTTTTAAGAAGAAAGCCCGGCCGGCGATGTTTGACTCTTTCCGCCTATGGCGAAAAGAAGCCAAACAGAAAGAAATTAAATTAGTAAAGAAGAATAAAAGAGAAAAGGGTATTTCAATAATGCAAGCTGCTATGCAGTATAAGGATGATGAAGAGGAACAAGCGAGTGAACAGCTGCACAGGCAACGTAAATTGGCAATTGATAAATGTTATCCAGTTTTGCCACCTCTTCAGCAAGATACAGTGAAGGAACTTGAGAAGGATCCTTTAATGTCTCATTTGTTGAATTCACCACCTCCTTATGCGCAAAGTGCTACAGCACCTCCGCAACCTTTAGTTGTACAACCCCCAGTTGTTGTACCTCCGGTTCTTCCACAACCACCAGCTGTTTTTCAGTTGGCACCTACTACTATGGCGCAGCCCCTCAAGGGCTGCCACCTTTACTACCTGTTCCATCTTTACTTCCTATGACTTTGCCCCCTGCATCTATTTCCCTCCACACTATCCCTTCTGACACTGCCTCTGCATTTGCTTTGTCTCCTCCTGTTTTTCCTCCTGTTCATTTGTCAACTTCTCCTTCTGTCCGACAGAGAATGACAAACACTGTTACTAGTATTTTGTCTCCTTTCTTTGGGTCACCGACTACGACCCCCGTTTTAGAGCGTAAACAATTGCGTAGCCAATTGCCCGATTCTAGAGAGAAGGGAGTATTGGATCATTTGGCGCATAAATGGGTCACTGACCCTACAAGATATGAGTTAGAGTCTGTTATGGATGTCTTCCACCAATGGCAAGCACCGAAACAGAGATATGTTTTTGACAAGATGTGCGAAGTTCTTCTTGAAAGATTAAAAGATTGTGATATGGAGGCCAATCCGCCTGAGTTGTGTCATGTACGGTTTGAGTTTTCCAAAGGCACGATTGTGGGTTCCGATATTGAGAAAGCAGTTGCGACATTATTATCATTTAGGAGTGAGGGTATTTCTCGACTGTTGTTTGAGCCAGAACCCTCTGTTAAAAGGAAGGTCAGACAGTATCCCATGAGAGAAGTTCCCCCAGTTTGGAAAGAAGGAGACCTAAATGCTGTTCCACCTATTCAGCCTCATTTTCAACGTGTGTGGGTACATGTTCCATGGAAGCGAACTGAAGTCCTGGCTCTTAAGCAGACTCTACCCTACCCCCGTAAAAACCCTGCAGGTTATTATAAGGAATTATCACAGACTGCAGACTCCTGTGTTATGAATTTAGCTGATATAGACATGTTGTTTGGTAATGTGGTCCCACAGCCTTTATGGAGAGTGATCCGTCACACGGATCATGCGCCGGAGTTAGGGGACACATGGATTAATATCAATGCGGCAAATGACAGACAAGTAGGCGGTGCTAAACCAGAGCCTTTAGTAGCAGACCTCCCTGGTAGGATCGTTACTTACATGAAGACTTTGATGCCTGCAATGCGTGTAAATTGGGATAAATTGTCTGCATGCAAGCAGAAGAAGGAGGAAAGTGTATCTGACTTCTTCACTAGGTTTGAAGAGACATTTATCGACCACAGTGGTCAGGATATGAGTACAGAAGGTGGTCAAAGGTTGTTTGTTGACAAGTTTGTGCATAATTTGCTTCCCGAATTGTGTAAAAAATTGAAAGATTCAGAGAGTTCTTGGGCCGTTTCCTCTTCAGCACAGATATTGGCTACTGCACAATACTACGAAAATAGAGATAAAGATGAGAAAGATAGAGCAGACAAGAAAACTAAAGAGTTAAAAACAAAGGTTCTTTTACAACAAGCGTATCCGCCTCGTAGTAATCAGCGTGACTATCAGCAACCTCAACAGTATCAGAGGAATTCGCAAAGGTTTGAGTATCCTCAACAACGTGCTCTGATAGGCCCTAACCAATGTTCATATTGTAAGGAAGAAGGTCATTTTAAATATAATTGCCCTATTTTGTTGCAGCGTATGAATGGTATTTCTGGCGCAAGAGGTCGAGGTGTTCCACAAGCACCTAGAGCTAGAGGACGCGGAAATTTCACCCAGAACGCGCGCCCATTTCCTCCTCAAAATTCAATGAATAGTTTTGATCAGCAGAATAACGCGTCTGGTAGGACGACTCAGTACTATGCTGATGACTACTATGCAGAAGGTGAGAGTATGGAAGGTGATGATTGCTAGGACAGCCATAGACAAAGAGAGGGAGTTGTTTCAGTTCCAGTAGATCAGAGTGGACCTTATATTGAGGTGATTACATCAGGTGTGTCAGAGCCTTTTCTGTTGGATACTGGTGCTACAAAGAGTTCTATTATGCACTCTAAATTCCCTGGCGCACCTTTGTCTGGCGAAACTAATGTTTCAGTAGGTTTTCTGGCGCCCCGGTTAGGAACCCGATTTCTAGCCCTATGTCTCTTTCTGTTGGACCTTGTGAAATAGAAGCACCACTTATTCTAACGACAGGTTGTGGTGAGAACTTGTTAGGATTGGATCTGCTGAAAAGATTGTATGCGACATTGTATTGTTCTCCTTCGGAGTACAACTCACATTGGGTAAGACAGTGGTTTCACCAATATATTTGTCAAAGGACAAACTTCCAACAGAATTGTCGTTTCTCCCTGATATTCTTTGGGCTACTGGTCCCAATGATGTAGGTCTTTTGGAAATACCGCCATATGTTGTAACGTTGAAAGCCAATGTTAAAATGCCGCGCATTCCCCAATACAAGATCTCTAATGAAGGTGAAAAAGCGTTGCTAGCGATCATTTATGATTTGATTGAGAAAAATGTAATTGAAGAGACAAGAGGTAATGTTTGCAATAGTCCTGTTTTACCTGTCTTGAAGCGTACTGACTCTTCTCAGCCACCTGTTTACAGGTTTGTGATTGATCTTAGAGAGGTAAACAAGATAGTTGTGCCACAGTTTCCAGTCGTTCCCGATATCACTGCTTTACTGACAATGATTCCAGCCTCAGCCACTTGGTTCTCGGTGATTGACTTGAAGAATGCTTTCTTCAGCATCCCTATTGCCGTAGAGAGCAGGGATATTTTTGGATTCTGTTTAGGAGGCCGAAGCTTCCGATTTCAGAGAGCTCCTCAAGGTTTTTGTGAAAGTCCTTCTATCTATAGTCAGGCTCTGAAGTCTCAGCTTGACACTCTTGTGTTACCTGATGGCGCTACCCTTCTACAGTACGTCGATGATTTGTTAGTTGCTGCAGATACTAAGGAGATTTGTAAAGAAGCCACTTTGTCATTGTTGCGTCATTTGTCTGATTTACACCACAAAGTGTCTCTTTCGAAGTTACAGTATTGTCGACAAGAAGTGACCTATTTAGGTCACCTCTTATCGAAAGAGGGAAGAAGATTGACCCCAGAAAGAATTCAGGCAATTGCAAAATTAAGTGTGCCAATGACACAGAGAGAAGTGCGTGCTTTCTTAGGTATTACATCCTATTGCAGACAATGGATACCGAATTTTTCATTGATGGCTAAACCTTTGGTAGCATTGACCTATAAAGACACGCCGAATCCCCTTCCTTGGTCCGAAGATTGTCAGAAAAGTTTTTCCGAATTGCGTGATGCATTGTGTTCGGCTCCTGTGTTGGGTACCCCCGACTACAGCAAGCCCTTTACGCTGTATGTCCATGAGAGAGAAGGATGTGCATTATCAGTGTTAACACAGTCTTTTGGGGACAAGCAACGTCCATGTGCATATTTCTCGTCGATTTTGGACCCGGTAGCTAGAGCGTTGCCGAGTTGTTTGAGAGCCACAGCGGCAGCAGCTGTTTCTATTCGACAGTCTGCTGGTTTGGTGATGAATAATACGCTGGTCGTGATGGTCCCACATGCAGTGGATATTTTGTTAAACAGGACCAAGACACAGCACTTAACTAGTGCTCGATTGTCAGGTTACGAGTTGACACTTTTAGCGAGCCATGTGCACATAAGAAAATGCAACACGCTGAACCCAGTTACATTGTTGCCAATTATAACAAAGACAGATGTTCCGGAACAGCATGATTGCTTTCTTAGGACAGAAGAAGAAACGAAAGGAGAGTAGATCTTAGGGACACTCCTCTTGTAAAGTGTGATGGTACCTTATGGGTGGATGGGTCATGCTTCAAGCTTCCGAATGGTGATACGACTGCGGCATATGCTGTCACGACTTTACATACGATTGTTGAAACTGCACGTATCCCACATAATTCAGCTCAAGCAGCAGAGTTGACTGCACTTATGAGAGCGTGTGTATTATCAAAAGGAATGAAAGTGACCATATATACCGATAGCCAGTATGCGTTTGGTGTGGCCCATAGTTTTGGACGCTTGTGGAAGGAACGTGGGTTCCTCACGTCTCACGGTACGAAAATACAGCATGGTCAATTGGTGAATGAGCTCCTGGAGTCACTTACTTTGCCATTGCAAGTCGCGATTGTGAAATGCAGTGCACATAAGAAGATCACTGACGACGTTGGTCGCGGTAATATGTTTGCTGATGAAGTTGCGAAAGAAACAGCAAGAGATGTGATGAGTCGAATGTATGTTGCGGGCCCTGCAAGATGGATTGGTGACGTTGGAATGTGTGAAGATACGATAGAGAGTGTGAAGTCCATCCAAGCTGAAGCTACAGAGAAGGAATTAAGTACGTGGAGAGAGAGTACGGGTAAATTGGATGCAAATGGTTGTTGGGTTGAATTGTCGGAGCATCAGCGATGGTTGTTACCCGATACATATGTGCTTGCAGTGGTTACAATGGCACATGGGATGGCCCACATCAGTGTGAAAGGAATCTGTAAGTTATTGGCTCCAGCGTGGCAAAATGCTGGAATTCCCAAATGTGCAGAGAATGTGGTCAAAAATTGTATGGTTTGTTTGAAATACAATCCTGGTAAGGGAACCCCAACTCCAGCTGGTCATTTTGCGCCTCCAACGTATCCGTTCGAGGTTTTGCAGCTAGATTTCATCCACATGGAGAGGTGCAACAATTTGAAATACGTACTCATTGTTGTTTGTGCCTTTTCAAGATGGGTAGAGGCATATCCTCTGAAAGATAATACTGCCTTGTCCACAGCGAAAGCCCTTCTCAAAGAGTTCTTCCCTAGGTTTGGTTTGCCGAGAATGGTGTGGAGTGATAATGGGGGTGAATTTGTGGGTCAAGTGATGAAACGAGTGTGTGAAGGTTTAGGAATCCGGCAGAAATTTCACGCTGCAAATCATCCCCAATCAGCTGGATTAGTTGAGTGCTATAATGGCACTCTTAAACTAAAACTGGCCAAGATACAAGCAAGCTCTGGCCTTAAATGGCCTGATGCGTTGCCATTAGCACTTTTGTCAACTAGGATGACCGTACATTCCCGAGTAGGACTTAGTCCTCATGAGATAGTGTTTGGTCGCCCGGCTAACATATGGGGAGTGCCGAGGCCAACGAAATTCAGCGAGATTGAACACCCTGTACTGCTTGATTACTTGCATGATTTGACGGCTAAATTGCGTGTTTTACACCAACAGGTTCATAATACACTGCCTCAGGCTTCTAAAGATCCAGGGCATGCAATCAATCCCGGATCGTGGGTGTTAATCAAGAACTTTCAGCGGACAAAGAACGATCAGCCCCGCTGGATTGGCCCCTATTTGGTGATTTTGTCCACAAGATCTGCAGTGCGAGTACAAGGGAAGAAAAACTGGATCCACGGCCTACACTGTAAGAGGGTCCCTTTGCCTCTACCATATGACCGGTGGGTCCAGGAGGGAATTGCTGACTCGGTAACTGAAACAGTGCCTCGTTTTCTGCCTTTTAGTGACGCACGCGTCACAGGGACAAATTCTGAGCGAGAAAGTGACGATCTTCTCCAAAGAGCAATACCATCACCACTTCGATTGGACACTACTGAGCCTGAACTTTTGTTTTGCGACCAGACATTGCCTGGAAAAAGCCGTTATAACTTGCGACCGAGAGTCATGGACAAATAAAATGAAATTTTGGTCCTCCCATCCGAAAACCTGTTTTTGAACCACCATCCGGGTTCAGCTGTAGGGTCGTGGTGAAAAGACTTGAGTGTGTAGCCTGCGGACACAAGGTCTACGGGTCTGGTTTGTTCTAGGGCGTTCCCTGGGACATTCAGAAACACTCTCAAGTGAAGAAAACCAACCGCCGCGAACAGCACGTTAGAGGATGGAGCCTTTTCAGATGGAGAGACCTGTTGAAAGAATAAGTTTCAAGAGGAAAATATGTGCAACCATGAGCAGAAAATGTTTTCTAATTATGTGTCTTTGTATTTTACTTAGTCTAATGATGTCTTTAGTGGGGTATATCATATTCTCTTTTCAAGTGACATCTGCACCCACTGTACAGCCCATGCCTTCCTCTACTATCTCCTCACATTCTTTTCACCCTCTACCTGAACACGAGTCCGTTAGAAGATTAGAGTTTATGAACAACTCCTTTGTTCAGCTCTTACACCAACACCAGCTAGTAGTGAACAGAACCAACTGTTGGGTGTGTGGCCTTATGCCTCATACTACTGAGAAAGGTATTCCCTACCTAGTGCTGCCATTCAGCTACAATGGTTCTGTGTGGGCATACCGAACGATGTTCATCTATGCTCGCGAAATCCACCCCCTACGTTCCGTCAAAGACAACCCAAAGAATAGTGCTCTAGTTAAGGGGATAGTCGACATGATAAGGGGAACTAGTTCCTACGAAACTATCCCGGAAGATGAGACACTAGCGTATATTGGATGGAACGTGACTGGATATGGAGCGAGTCTGAGCAAGAACCAGCAAGCAAAAGATCCGCTCCAATTTGGATTGTACCCCATCAGGGTCATCTATGTCTGCAAGGTAATGGCAAGAATCCAAGAGCTCAGTTAGGGAAGAGTATCTGCACTGAAACGTATATTTTTGCGTCTCAGACTTCCCCTTTGTTCTTAGCAGCTAGGGGTACCTACTTTATCTGCCATGATAGGGCCTACACGTGGTTGCCCCCTGACTTCTCGGGCACATGCTTCGTTTCATTCCTGTTGCCTCCCACCTACACAGCTGCGGCAGATTACCATAAGATAAGAAGAATTAGGGGTGTCTTCAGCAAGGAAGACACTGCAGGACAAGAAGCGGGAGACTTCTTTAGGGGTTTTCTGCCGTTCTGGGGACCTATGGCTAACAACAGGAATGTGAGGCAATTGACGCGAGTGGTTGAATCCACCATAGTCGAAACTGTCGGTGCCCTTAATAATTTGACTGCTGAGCTCCAGTCGGACCGCCTTATGACCCTGCAGAACAGGGTCGCGTTAGACATCATACTTGCAGACCGTGGTGGGGTATGTAGAGTGATCCAATCCAGTTGTTGCATTTTCATTCCAGATAACGCTCCAACAGTGTACCAGGCCATCTCCAAACTACATAGGATCTCTGAATCCATCCATATAGATGAAGGAGACTGGTCGTTGATGGGATGGTTCTGGGAACTGTTATCCACCTGGGGATGGAAAGTTCTGATGGTCATTGGGATACTTCTAGCCATCCTTTTCCTGTTTTGTCTGTGCATACAGTGTGTTCCTGCCATATGCGGCCTATGTGTTACATCATGTGTAAGGAAACCTGTATCAAGGGACGAGCTAAGTAATAGGATGATGCTACAGCAACATCTCAATGAATTCATGAACATAGACCTAGACTCAGATTAGCATGAGTGTAAGTAAATTGCCTATGTAAGGGCAAAAGGAGGGTCTGTGGTACTGAAAATTCTGGACCTGTGTCATTAACATCATTGTAACATGACGATTTTGGTATCAGCAGACCGGTAATGACAGGTATGCTATATCTGAGTATTTGCGTCATATTCGAGTGACGGGATCACTCTAATATTAACGATTCCCTTGTGAACCCTCGGGTTCCATTTTGTGTACGGCAGCCATTTTGTGGTTGCCCTCACATAAGGCAATGACTAAAGCCAAAACGCGCCTTAGGGGACACGTACACTTTCAGTGACCTGGGCAAGCTGACTCCACTGTCCAGAGCCAGAACCTGTTCGGCCAGTTTTAGTTCCCAGTGGCCGATCGAGATTAGGGGCCCAGGTGCAGCATGCCATAAACCCTTCATTGCACACATCTATATCTAAATCTTATTCACACCTGTCACTGCTCTTTCTTTATGACCTGCTTTACGAGGAGGAGGTGCCCGGTTTTATTAGGGGTCCAGATTATATCTGTTGCAGGTGTTGGGCCTCACTGGGTATTTGGTTGTGGGCTGGACAAACTGAAAATGGGCTTGTCATCATGAATCTGTTTTTTTTGTTGTAAGAAATATGTGAATGACTCACTGTAAAAATAAGGAATGTTTGCCTAAAGCATAATATTCTGTATAAAAGAGATAGCTGGTTTGCATGAGAAAAGCAGTCTCCTGAGAACATACACATTGTTGTACTTCTAGGATACCTGTTGCTGGCTGCAGCCAATAAATTGATCTTTGAAGCTACCAAGAAGACTCTGTGTTTCTGTAGTCTGAGACAGGAAGAACTCGAGGTCATTGGGTGTGTTCCCTGGCACCGCTGGGTCCAATAAAACCCAGTACTTCAGCTCAAGGCGGATACGAGGGGGCAAGAGATTCCACAATTCAGCGGCATAGTACAAGAAGCGACGCCCTCCGCTTCGTGTTTTTCTTATTTTTGGGACTACCGCCAATTGTTTATTATCTGACCTTAAAGACCTATTAGAGCGATAGGGTTGAATAATAGATCTGATAATAGGCGGGCCCTTGCCTGAGAGTGCTTTATGTGTAATACACAGAGCCTTAAACTGGATTCTCTCCTGGATAGGGAGCCAATGAAGCGAGGCAAGCGCAGGGTTAGCTGAGAGGCGTTTGGAAGTATTCGTGAGCAGACGTGCTGCGCAGTTTTGCACTATCTGCAATTTTTTGGTGGTGGTGAGTGGGGCTCCCAGATATAGGGCGTTAGCGTAGTCAAGACGTGACAGGATCAAAGCTTGGACCAGTAATCTTCTGGCAGAGAAAGGTAGCAAGGGAGGATCTTTCTTAACATTCTTAAAATCCCATAACAACAAGCTGCAACCTTGCGTGCTTGCTCCTTAAAGTCAAGATTGTGGTCCAGCCATACACCCAGGCTCTTGATTTGTTCTTTAGGGGAGGGTGGTGGCCCCAGACAGCTAGGCCAAAATGAGCCTATGCTCAATGTAGTGGAATTACCCAGGAGCATCAGCTCTGTCTTAGCCCCATTAAGTTTTAAGCATGAGCTGTCCATCCAACTCAACACCTTTTCGAGGCATAAGGCTAAACCCGAGCCTGAATTGTCCAGTTGATTGAGCGAGACCACCAACTGAGTATCATCACCGTAGGTGATGATCTGAATGCCAAAAGGTGTTACTACTTCTGCCAGGGAGCTCATATAGACATTAAATAGAGTGGGGCTCAGGGAAGATCCCTGAGGAACCCCACATCCAAGGGGCATTCGCTTTCAAGTGATTTCATCATCAAAGACTACAAAAGATCTCTCCTTTACGAAGGACTGTAGCCACTTTAGCGGTGTTCCGGCAACTCCTGCATTCCTAAGTCTTTGAATTAACAAATGATGGTTCACAGTATTGAAGGCTGCGCTGAGATCCAATAAGATAAGAGTAGCGCAGCCCCCTCCATCCAGAATTTTTCTTAATTCTTCCACCACTGTCAGGAGTGCAGTCTCTGTGCCTTGCTGTGGTCTGAACCCAGTCTGTGAGGGATGAAGGCGGTTATTATTTTCAAGAAAGTTGAGAGAGTATGGTTTACGTGCTTCTCAGCTATTTTACCAATTCCTGGTAATAGTGAGATAGGGCGGTAGTTTGCCAACACGTCAGGCTCCAGGTTGGGCTTTTTTAAGAGTGCTCTAACCATTGCCTGTTTCCAGCGGGAGGGCACTAAACCCGTTGCCAGTGAAGCGTTTATCACATTCAAGATCACTGGGGATACAGTCTCAGAGATTACGTTTAAAATGTTAGGGGGGGCAGCATCTGTAGGTGCTCCAGATTTAAGTTGACTAAGAATCCCTCGAAGGGAGATCAAATTCAGGGGGGGATTGCCTCCAGCGGACAATCTCCATATTGGGCTGTCCAGTCAGATGACGATAAAGTTTGTGAGGCTGTAGCTAGATGAAAGGACTTATAGATACTTTGTATTTTATCAAAGAAAAATTCTGCAATTTGGTTGCAGCGTAGAGGGATATCAACAAAAGCGATGGGGGGCGCAGGAGGAGTTAGGAGCGATTTTGCAATCCAAAAGATTTCGCGTGGACAGTTTGCCGCCAATGTAATTCTCTCTTCATAATAGAGAGCTTTGGCAGCTTTTATTTCGGATTTGTAGATCTTTATCGCCTCTCTATATTTAATTTTATTAGTTACTGAGAGGTCCTTTCTCCAGTTTCTTTCCAGCCTTTTGCTGGACTGTCTGAGCTCCCGAAGTTTGGGCGTATACCAAGCATTTTGATTGACTCCTACTTTATTGTGAGTCCATTTCTTTGGAAGAATAGTGTCAAGTGACGTCTCTAGCCATTTATCGAATTTATCATTCTCAGTGACCGGGTTAGTGTCGAGGGTAGGAATGGTGTCATCCAGAATAGTCACCCAAGATTTTGTTGGCAGTTTCGACCAAACGCGTACTTGTCTCTTGGTTCTCGCAGCCAGAATAATAATATCCTGCGATATCCATGTAAATGGAATTAGAGAGTGGTCCGACCAAGGCACCGGAATAGGGTCCTTGACCAGAAAATTTAAAATGTTTGAGAAAATGGGGTCAAGTATATGGCCTTTGCAATGGGTGGGACCGCCAACTAGTTGAGTAAGTTGAAGCGTCTCCAACCCCTCTACTAAGTCCAGTGTGGGTGAGAGTGAGGTGTCATCAAAATGAAGGTTGAAATCCCCTAGTAGGGTGAAATTGGGGAGAGAACTAGCCAGATTGGCTACAATATCAGGGAGGTCCTTACAGAATTTACCTAAAGGGCCTGGAGGGCGATATACCAAGATCCCTGAGAAGGTACTAACATGGGATATGCTGATGGTAAAGTAGATGCTTTCGCAGTCGGGTAGAGGATTTATAGTTGAGCGGCAACTAATTTTATTTTGATAAATAATAGCTATTCCACCTCCTCTACCTGTGTCCCGGTCAAGCCTCTGTATCGCATAGCCCGGGAGGAGGGCTTGGACAATGGCAGGGTCAGCATCTTTGTTCAGCCATGTCTCTGTTAGGAATAGTACCTTGGGGCTCTCTTCTTCCAGTAACACGTGAATTTCCAATGAGTGTTTAGACATTGAGCGGCAGTTCAATAAAAACAGTTTAATAGCCTTCTTAATAGGCGAGTCTGAGGGAGTTTCAGACACGGGGCAGAATTTGAAACGACAGGTACGACAGTGCTTAATAGAGCTATCAGGTGGCATTGAATGTATGCACTTACTTCTTAACGCTCCTCTGTAAGAATGAAGCTGCTCCGCGGTATAAGAGTGTTTTTCCCCAGACACACCGGCAGGGATTCTGGCCCCTGGTCCCGGTCGGGTGCGTTCGGGCGCAGACGGGCTTGCCTTAGGCGCGCCAACAGCGCGCCCGCTGCGCGTGTCCGCTGCGAGGTCGCGTCATCGGCTCCTTTTGAGGCCGAGCGAGCGTGCCAGCGTCCGGAGTCTGGAACGCTGACCTGAGTCTTCTGCCCTTTGCTACTCAGTAGCCCCCCGGAGCATTAAACACAGCTCCTTCAGTGCAAAATCGCATTAAAATCACGGTAGTACTGAGACTTAAAACCACACTATTAAAAACAGCATAAAAGCTTAGCAGCCCCCTGGAGCATTAAACACAGCTCCTTTCAGTGCAATATCGCATTAACAGCTTAGACGATCTTAAAATTCCCCACAATGTTTTACTGCTCGTAGCCAAAGGCGCCTGCATTAGCCCTTGTTGATCGAAAGGGTCTATATGCACTGTGTGTAATTAATAGTAATCTAACTGCTTGTCTCATTTCATGGCCACTGGAATCTGTTGTTCGGCTTTTAAAGCTTCTGTATTCCCTACTTTTCCACTATTGAGCAAGACTATGACAGCGGTCGGCATTTCTAATCTGAAGGTATTCCATTCTATTTCTAATCCCATTTCCATCTCTCTGGGCCCAACAAGCCTTTTTTAAGCCCTTGTTAACACATACATCTATTAGGGTGAGATCTACTGTGTAAATGTAATCTGTATTGCATGTTGTATGTGGTTTACTTGAAGGTACCAGCAGACAATACACACACCTTCCTATGACACGCCCTATCACAACCTCAACTCCCTCATCTTTCCAGGCAGGATCTGCCCTCATCCATTTTGTTGTTAACCTATGGGTTGCCTCTCATACCTCAGACCAATGCACTGTGACTCCATATATTTTCTAACTGAATTAGCGATGAAATTGCATAATATCTCCAAAGATGAGATCCACATGTGCATTACCTGGGCCATGATAGGAGAAACGGACCTGTCCATTAATCATATTCAGGCAATTCTCAAGGTCCATCATTCCACTACTGTAACCACAATGCACACTCTCCTATGTATTGAAAGTTGTTGTCAGCAATAGTTTTTAGAATAGTTGGTAATTTGGTGAAGCCTCTCGGACACCTCACAAAAAGGAACACCCCCCCGACATTTACCCTTATTTCATAGAAATCTGCTTTATCTTCTGCATTTACTCTGGGACTGCCTGGCTTTTCAAAGCCCTACACACTGTTCTACCAGGAAAAAGGTGACTTTACCCTTTCGGTCTTAACTCAAGTACATTGTGAAGAGATCAATTGTATATTATTCCTTCGGGCCCTGCATCAGTGGGCCTGCCTCATATTTATGTGTCTGTGGCAGGGTCCACTTACCTGCTTGAAGTGTCTGAAAATATGTGTTGGTTGGGCTATCCTGTTATGGAATCCTGTCATTGCCTGCAGCTCACATTACTGTTTGACGCCACCCAATGTTGAACCCTGCTTCATTGTTCCCTGCGTCAGGGGAGGCAGAGTCCCATGATTGTTTTTTTACTAATACTAATCTCGCCACATCACATATTGAGGGAAAAGATATTCCTATAGTATATGTGTTGTAATTTAGGACTTATTGGTTTGTTCTATCCTTCCTCCCTGTCTTGTCTACACCCCCACGCCTTACCTGAAATGTGAAGTTCCACTCTTCAAACGAAATGTTGATGTGAAGCTCACTTTAGAATACTCAGGAAGTTTATTTGAGAAGGTGAAGGAACAAGTAATAAAGACTTCTTTTTCTTTCCAAATTGTCATTGTGGATTCATCAAATCAGTGGCGTAACAAAGGCCACCGCAGCCCCCGTGGTGCCGGTACCCTCCTCTGGCACTGGCAGGCCCCTGGCCTGAGAGTTTCGGACTGGATCCGGTGCATGGGGGGGAGGGGGCTTCATGTACTTTTTAGGGGGGGGCCCTCAAGTTTCGTTACGCCACTGCATCAAATTTAGAGATGAGGATGGGATCGCTGTCCAGGGGGCAGCTCTGAGTCTTTTCCCCTGAAGTCTGCTCTCTGCTGTTGCCTTGTATGCCATCTTCAAGCTGAGGTGCCATGTTACACTGGAAAAAACACACAAGTGATGGACGGAATGCAGAACAAATCAAACATTCACCCTAGTCACACATCTGGGTAAAATCCATAATTGTTTTCCTCACCATGCCACCCCAGTTTGGACCCAGCCATATGCAAATCAGTCTTGGCCCTGCTCCCCATGGGAACCGTCCAGCCCGAACAGCCAGGACAGGTTCTCCTGAGACCGGCAAACAAGCATCCACATCTGGACATACCCTTCCCACTTAGGGCGAGCAGCAGGAGAACACGCCTGTAGCAAACAAGGCAAGCTTCAGAGGCGACCATCTTTAAGAGTGATGGGCCGCCCAATACATGGCTTCCGATACTTAGACAGGCTTTGGAGTCCGTAGCGTCATGTTGATGGAAGGGCGCCCAGCTCTCCTCTGATAGTAAAGTCAAGGTAGCCTGCATCATTTACCGCAACAAGGGAAAACGCGACCCGTTTCCTGAAGGAATCCTGCAGTCATCAATTTCATGCTTCTGCTGCCACAATCGTCCTCAGAGGTGAGGTAATCTGAGATCACAGTACAGCAAATAGAGGTCAGGAAAGTAAAATGTTTCTTCAATTGAATCTATTTGTGTAAGAAACTGCTCCAGGAACTGAGGTAACAAAATATCATTCTGACTGTTGTTATTAACCCTGGGCGAAGTACTACGCTACGCTCACGTAGTTTGCGCTACTTCACACTACGCAAATTGCACGTAGCACAGTGCAAACACGCGTAGCGTAGCGGTCATTTTTTGCTTGCTCGCGGTCCTCAACGTCAAGTTGGCGACCGCGAGCAAGCAAAATGACATCCCGGCGAGACCTTTTCCTCGTTCGCGATCAGCAACATCAAGTTGCCGATCGCGAGCGTGGAAAATAAACCTCCCGGCGAGATTCTCAACGCGGGGAGGTCAGGTTTCTCATTGCGAGTGGTCGCGTATACTCGCGACCGCTCGCGATGAGAAACTACCAGTCCGCGTTGAGAAAGCTGCCGCTCGAGTAGAAATCTACTCGAGCGGCAGAAAACGACCGCTTGCACTGTGCAAGATGCGGTTTGCACTGATTGCACAGTGCGGACAAGCATCCGGCACTGTGCAATCAGTGCGAACAGCATTTTGCACAGTGCACTACGCAGTTCGCGTAGCTACGCGTAGCTCACGTAGTGCGAAGTGCACTTCACGTAGCTACGCGTAGCGCTACTACGCGAACTACGCCCAGGGTTAGTTGTTATCAGAACTTCACTCCACAGGAATTTCTCCACATCTTTTAATTTATTAAGTAGATTCAAATAACTGTGAGCTTATTACATATTCTACAGTACATTTTCCGTATAAACTTTATGAATAGCAGTTATATGAGTTAAGATAAAAGTGAGCTGATTACATATTCTAGAGTATGAATGAATGATTTTATTTGGTAACGTGCACGAATCACCCCAACCAGGATATCTCGGCGCACCGTCAGTACAATAAGGCAAAAACAGATCTAAAACAGTGCAGTTTTCAATGCTTTTCTAAATGTGTTATAGTCTGAGCAGGGTCTGACAGAAAATGACAATTTGTTTCAAAGGGTGGGGGCCAAATAAGAAAAGGCCCTCTCTAGGCATCTAGATCGACCAATCCGCGGGAGTGACAGTAGCTCTTTCTCACTGGAGCGCAGACTCCTAGCTGGTGATAACGTTTGAGCTTCTGGCAGAGAGACTCAGGGCCTTTGCCCCGCCGGGCTTCAAAGGCTAAGCAGCACAATTTGAAAGTTATCCTTTGCTTTACTGGTAACCAGTGAAGAGATTTGGAAAGAGGAGCAGAGGCAGGTCTGGGCGGCTGATTGCAGATCAGTGCGGCTGTGCTTTGCACAACCTGCAGTTTCCACAATAGTGACTCATTTTCAGAAGCCAATAGCGCATTGCCATAATCCCGTTGACTCACAACAAGAGCCTGCACTAAGGTCTTTCTGGCAGATATTGGGAGGAATGGTAATGCCTTCTTGAGTAAGCGTAGTATATGGATACAGGTGCCTGTAGTAGATTGGACTTGCTCTTTCATTTTAAGTTCCTGATCTAGTTCGACCCCAAGATTTTTCACTACCTGGTTAGGGTTGGGGGCCTTGCCCAACTCAGGCTGCCACCAATCTGGGGACCACAGGGTTTGAGCCTTCCCAAACAGAACTATCTCTGTATTCCCCGGGTTCAGCTGCAGAAAGTTATCTGCCATCCACTTGACAATCTCCTTCATACCTGTCGAAAAGCAATAGATTGCTTTGTCAAGATCTTCCTCTAGGGACAGGACCAGCTGAGCTTCGTCCGCATATGATGTAATATCAAGTCCATATTCTCTGATGACTTTCGCCAGAGGTGCAACATAAATGTTAAATAACGTGGGGCTCAGGCATGACCCTTGTGGGTCTCCCTTGTCGACCCGCTGGGCTTGGCTTTATACGCTCCCAGCAAGACACCCTGCATTCTATCCTTCAAAAAATCTTGGGACCATGCCAGGGCAGAAACATGGATTTGACCTCTTGTAGTCTTTGTAGCAACTTAGTATGGGACACAGTATCAAATGCTGCACATAGGTCTAAGAGAACTAGCATGGCAGGTGTGCCCATGTCCAGCGAACACCTAATTGTGTCTGTCACAGTCACCAAGGCAGCTACGGTGCCATGCTCTGAAACCTGATTGAGAAGGATCTAAGATTTTATTTGCTTCAAGATAATCAGTCAATTGTTTTTTGATTTGGCCTTCCATAAATTTGCCCAAACACGAAAGTAATGAAATGGGTCTGTAATTTGAAAGAATAGAAGGATCTAAATTGTTCTTCTTTTGGATGGGTATGATCTACGCATTTTTCCAGGCTGAAGGGAATTTTACTTGTGCAATGAATAAATCGAATAATGCACATACTGTGGGGGCGATCTGACTAACCACAACAGCGACAATCCTTGTTGGACAGGACTCTGTAGCAGAGCCACATTTCACTCTTTCAAGCCCATGTTGCACTTGTTCCAGAGTAAGGGTTTTGAAATTATCCATCCTGAAACCTGTAAGACTATCAGAAGGGGTGTTGCTTCGATCTTCAGTAAAATAGAGCAACTTGTATGTAAAGTTCTGATAAATCGGCTTGATCTGATCTTCAAAATAATCAGCCAATGAATTGCATAGTTCGGGGTGGCATGCAGTGGCTGTGCACAGGCCGGGGGATGAATAAAATCCTTGAGGATTTTGAACAATTCCTTCGAGGAATTATCAGCATGCTCAATTCGATTAGAAATATGCATTTTGCAAGCCTTTTTGATGTTACGATGGTATAGAAGGAGTGCCTTCTTGAAGGCAGCTTTGTCATCTGGATTGTAATAGCATCACCATCGTCTTTTTGATATCTTACAGAGCGCTTTCTCAACTTTTAGTTCTGTAGTACTCAAAGGCGCAAAAGGACACTGCGAGATAGTAGGCAGCGTTCTTAAAGGTGCAATGCTGTCCAAATCTAGATTCATAGCAGCCTGGAAATCAGCCAATGTCTGGTTGACTTGCGAGTCTTGCCTAATAATAGGGGGATCAAAAATGTCCGAAAAGGAGTCCGGAGAGAAACGGTGCCAACGTCTTGTGGCTCCTTTGTTGTCAGGTTGTCTCAGATATGGTTGTCTGGCGTTGGCAATCTGGAAACCGATCAATGCATGATCGGTGCATGTAAGGCGGAGGGGTGGCTTGCAATGTAAATCTTTAGAGTTTGTAAACATCAGGTCCAGGGTATGGCCAGCTGAGTGAGTAGGGCCTGAAAATTTTTGATAAAGCGCTAAGGTCGCTAAATCAGCTAAAAGCTGGGATGTGTCTGTGTCCATAGGGTCATCAAAATGGTAATTAAAATCTCCTAAAGGTATAAACATTTGGGCTGATAGCACATGGGTAGCAATGCTCTCAATAAGATGATGGCTAAAGTTTTTCTTGGGGCCCTGAAGGGCGGTACTACAAGGCACCTTTTCAGTGGTTGTTAGGGGAAATTCTATTTTAAAAACACATATTTCTACCCCCTACAGATTAAGGGAGTCTATGAGAGAAACTTTAATGGTGACTTTGAAAGAATTGCGATGCCCCTCCGTCTCTATCTACTTTAATCATTTGATAGTTATCTAGGAGAGCCTACATAATAGAAGGAATGGAGTTGCGGCTTAGCCAAGTCTCTGTCAGAAAGCCCATATCAGGCCTGCGGGAAAGAAGTTCTCAATGTTCGATGGAGTGTTTAGCTAAAGATCTAATGTTACATAAACTATTAGTAAAAATATCTGTAGGGTGTGAAACATTAAAAGGCAGCCACTGATTTAAAGGGATGGTCCTAGCAGTTTCAATGTTAGAGGTGTTAACAGGCAACGTATCATTGGACCTAGTATTTAGCAGAGCATTAGTCTTGCTACAATATTTACACGTAAGGCAGCTCATAGGTCCTTCTAATATTTGGGGAAAGCAATTAGCACAGCTTTGGTCAATCGATATAGGAAGTACGCAGCTTTCACATATATCTAAAAGAGTTTTGGGGGAGTAGGTAGTCCTAGGAAGACTAGCCTTAGAGGGAAAAGGAGCAGGGGTCCTGGTTCCTGGCGACAGTCAGGCGCGGTTGGTTGCAGACGGGCTTGCCTTTGGCGCGCCTTCGGCGCACAGGCCACACACCCGCTGAGCACCTGGCTTGTCATCTGTTTTTACAGCCGGAGGTGCGGCAAACTAGACCGATACCCCCTGGTGACGGTGTGCAAGCGGAAGTAGGATTACAAGATTACACTTCCTCCTCTCAATTGGGAGAACCGCGGCAGACCGGGAAGTCAAGAAAAAAGGTAAAAAAGATCTTCGAAAAATCAGTCACTCTCCGTCAATGCCCTTCCAGTTTCAAGCCAACTGTCTCTTGGCTCAATATCTGAAAAATATCACAGTAGCACAATAGCAAAGCACACGGTGCAGCCCCTCATATATACTGACAGCTGCGCGCCCGGCTCGTCATCTGTTTTTAAAGCCAGAGGTGCAGCAAACTAGACCACTACTCCCTGGTGACGGCGTGCAAGCGGAAGTAGGATTCAAAGATTAGACTTCCTCCACTCAATGGGGAGAACCTGCAGCATACTGAGAAAAAAGGAAAAAAGTTAAAAAAAGATCTTTAAATTATCAATCACTCCCCGTCAATCCCCATGCAGTTTCAAGCCAAGTGTCTCTTGTGGCACATCAGCTAAAAAATATCACAGTAGCAAAGCACACGGCGCTGCCTGTCATATATACTGACCGCCAAAAATATATCTTGTCTGTTATTGGATAGCAGTTAAAACTTTACTATGTCCCAGCCGCCACCTTTCCTAAATGAAATTGGAGAACCATTAATACCTTGGAAAAGGTGGATAATTTTTTTTGAATCATATCTAATTGCTGTGGGGGTGGAGGGTTAGGTTCTCCCAAATATTTAAAGAAAATATACCTTTACGTAATGTAGGAAGCCATGCAAGGAGAATATTTGATGATCTATCTGAATGAAGCTGTAGAAGAAGAAGGGGGTGAAGAGAAAGCTCAGGGTGATGTACAGCTACATGCATATCAGTCTACATTGGAGAAATCAGAAGGACAATTTGGGGGGAAAAATCAATGTAGTACTGGAAAGGCATAGGTTTTTCTCTAGATTGCAAGGAAAAAATGAGAACGTAGTAAATTATGTTACTGCCTTGAGGGAATTATCTACTACATGTGAATCTGGATTATTGACTGACTCTCTTATAAGAGATCAACTTGCTAGACACACAAAAGATAATAAACTGCAGGTACAATAATTGGCTGAAAATCCTGACTTAGCTCAAGCCATAAGTATAGCCAAAAGCATTGAGCATATGGCATTCTGCATGAAAGAGACGAAAGAGTCTCTGCAAACCAATGTGATAAACACTAGTGTGAATAACATATCAGACAAAGTTGAGGTATGTAAAGGGAATGTAACAGATGTACATAAACAAAAGTTTGAATGTGAAAAGTTGAGATGCTATAGATGTGGTAATGTGAACCACTTAGCCAATAACCCTAAATGTCCAGCGAGGGGAGTGACGTGCAGGAAATGTAATAAAAAAGGGCACTTTGCAAAGGTTTGTAAAGAAACAGGGAGCAGGGTTATTCATATGGTGAATGATGAGGATTTTGAAAAGAAGAAAATAGTTTTTCAAGTTTCATATATGAACATGAATTCTGAGACGACATATCCTACATGTGACGTGAGTCTAGATGGTGTCCCTTTCAAACTTTTTGCGGATTCATGTTCCCCATACACTTTAATTAACGAGTTGACATTCAAGGAAAAAATTCTCAATAAAGAATTTACCTTGCTACCACCTGATATAAACCCTTAAGGGTATAATATGGATCCCATTCCTTTGGCCGGTATGTAAAAAATGCACATAACCTTCATCATAATATAACATAACATGTGTATTTGTAAAGTGCACGTTCACCCTAGGGTATCATGGTGCTGAATAACAGATATTTATTGTTACCCAACTCAATGTTACTCATTTTATCAAGCTCAGAAGGATGAAAGGCTGAGTGGACCAATCAGGATTCAACCTGTGCCCATGAGGTCGAACACAGGTCCCTACAGTGGACTCATTAGTCCACTAAGCCACCAGACCCGGCTCAACAGTAGAACCACCTTAGGAAAAGTATAGTTGGAAGCACCAGAAAGATCTAGTGATCAAACTAGACCCTAATGCAAAAGAACATGTTTTTTGTTAATAGATCCATCTCAGGATTGGAAGAAAGTGAGGAAATTCCCAGAAGTTTTTGCCAAAAAATTATGCTTACTCAAATATTTTCTTCACAAAATCAAACTGAAACCTAAGGCTGTTCCAGTGATACACAAGGCACGTCCTATTCTCTTGCTCATGAGGGAACTCCTTAAGGAAGTACTTGACAATCTTGAATCTCTAGGAGTAATTGAAAAAAATTGAGTGTTCAGAATTGGTTATCTTCTATCGTAATTGCCTCAAAAAAGGGAGGGAAAAATATTTGGTTATGTGGTGATCTTAAGGATCTGAATACGAACATATGGATAGACAGACACCCTCGGCCTAATATTAATGAAACGGTAAGTCTCATACAGGATGCTAGTTACTTTAGTGTTTCAGACCTTTTGTCTGCCTTTAATTATGTAGCTCTCCATCCTGACTCTAAGGCCCTCACATCTTTCAAAGCTCCTTTCAGGGCTTACCAATTCTGCTGGATGCCATTCGGGTTAGCATCAGCAGCAGCAGTATTTCAACGCATAATGCAATATATACTTCAAGGGACACAAAAAGTCCTCTACTTCCAACATGACATTTTCATTTATGGAAACTCAGAAGGAGAACACTATAATACACTCAAAGATGTATTGAGCAAACTAAGGGAGGCAGTATTCACCATAAAGTTGCAGAAATGTAAGATAAGTGGCAAGTCAGTGGAGTACCCAAGGCACATTATCTCTGAAGATGGCATCAAACCAAAAAATAGCGTAGTAGATTGAGTTCAATTCAATTCAAAAGAGCTATATTCGGTATGTACAACAACCATAAAAGCAAAAACAGGATTTAAAACACATGTGTAAAAACATTCCAATGCATAAAACAGTCCAATTAATTATCAAGCATGAAGCCTTTCCTAGCAGCAACTGTTTTTTGAATAAAAGAAGCAACATAAAAACATATTCCAGGATCTTCAAGAGTAACCAATAAGTTTATAGCAGCATGGGTTGTTCTCACATTGAATTTTAAAAAGGAAGGTTTCAAATAAAAACGTCTTAAAAATGATTAAATCTAACAGAAGAGCATAAAATGTATAGTGCTTTGTTTCGATAGCCCATCACAGGGGCATGGGGTAGAAGGACACATTTTTATAGTAGGGAAGGCAACTAGGTGATGTACTATACCTAGTCTCAAACGGGTCAGAACAAAGCGGTGTGAAGGCCTAGTCACTACTGACAGGTAATCTTGGAATCCCGCTCTGACCTCAAACTGTTGATAAAATACAAAGGTAGGTTGCTTCCTACCACTCTTCTACGAGTCTCTATTTGATGAGCTAAGAAGGTATCCTTGATCTCCTGTTTGGATATGATTGTCACATAGCCTGGGTCTCCCTGGATCTGAAGATTAAATAAATTACTAAACGAATCGCGGATATATTTAAGCCAGGGGATACAGGAACTTTTATCCAAAAGTAAACAATCTTTAATGATGGTTTGGGTAAATTTAGTCTCATCTTTAGCCCAAATGGATCTCCATAGCAATAATGGCTGCATAGCAATCTGATCCGATAGGTAGTTAATGCCTACTTCGCGATGTATAATTTCGGTAGATGCTGATGGGGGTAGACACAAAAGGCGTTTTAAAAAATAATTTTCTTCGTGCTGTAGTATCTGGTTATGATTATGGCCCCATACCCCTGCGCCATAAAGGGCTATGGCAACACATCTAGCCTTATATATGTCTACCATATCCTTAATACGACGATTGCCTAGCTTGGATGCGAATCTAAAAATCCTGTGGGCACTCTTGACCATTTTTGAGCGAACGTTAACAAGTTCGTGCATCCAATTCCCATTTCCTGAATAAGTTACTCCCAAGTAACAAAAAGTATTAACAGATTCCACTGGGGAATTCTCTATATAAAAGGTTTTACATTTCTTGGTTTTCTGGCCACAGACCATGACAAAAGTTTTGGCCTTGTTAATTAATAATTTCCTAATATTGATAAAAAGTCTAAAATGATCTATTAGTCGTTGTAAACCAACTGGGGTTCTAGAAAGCAATACTGCATTGTCTGCGTAGAGTAAGACGGGTACGGGGTTGCCAGCAATTTGAGGAGCATCTGCCTGTACCGACCGGAGGGCTTTGTCAACTTCATTTATAAATAGAGAAAAAAGTAATGGTGCCAAGACGCAGCCCTGGCGGATACCCCTTTTAACCTCAAAGTGTGGTGTACACTCCCCACGCTGTCCATATCGCATCTTGCACGAAAGTTTCTCATACAGCCTTGCAAGGAAGTAAATTATTTGTTTGGGGGCCCCAAGATTGAGCACGGTTGGCCACAAAATAGAATGGTCAACAAGGTCAAACGCACTGCTAAGATCTGCAAAACACAGGTATAATTTTCCCTGTTTAGCGTGCGTATATTTGCCTATCAGGAGTTCTATGTTGATACATTGCTCGAGGGTTCCCAGCCCTTTTCTGAAACCATATTGAACTGGTGAGAGTATCTCGTTTTCGGTGGCCCAATTTTCAAGTCTCACCAACAGTATTCTGCTCATCACTTTAACTGATGAATCCAGAAGCGAAATGGGACAATAATTTTTAGCTTCAGATTTATTGCCTTTTTTAAAAATAGGGATTATCACAGATTGACCCCATGACGGCGGTATATACTCCGTCACTGCTAAGTTAAAAACTCTAGTTAAAATAGGACTCCATAGATCTATTTCGGTTTTGTAAATGTCAATGGGGACCCCATCTGGGCCTGGTGCTTTACCACCCCTACTTCCAATCAATCCGTCATGAACTTCGTCGATAGTAATATCTAGGGGCATCACCGGCCACTTACTTCCTACTATACTTGCGACCTCGATACATCAGGATCAAATGGATTAAAAATACTAGAAAAGTGTCTCACCCACGCGTCACAATTAACATGAGAGAGTAATTCTGGGAATGAATCACTCTTTAAAAACGGCGAATTTACAGTTTCCCAAAATAACTTGCTATTCGCTGTATCCGCTGCCATAGATAACTTGTCCCACGCTAGCTCTTAAAGCTTGTTTCTCCTTGTCTTAAGAGCCAATTTATAATTAAGACGTAAGTTTTTAATAATTTCAGTGTTTCTAGGTTTACTGCCAAAAGCTTGTTTAAGTTGGCTTAGAGCCTGGGAACAAGTATAATCAAACCATCCTCTATGTTGTCTACTTTTTTCCCTGAAGGGTGCAGTCAGTATCCCCTCGATTACAACATTGATTTTTCCGCAGTTGGCTAACAGCAAGGAGGGACTAACATCCTCGTTGAGGCAATAAGAAATTTCCGTATCACATTTGGTAACAATTTCATGTAGGACTTTTGCCGGTTCCACACCAACCCATTTAATACGTGTCCCATTAGGCCTAATAGGAGCAATACTAGTAATAAAATCTCGATTTGCTACCATTTTTAGGCCCCAGACTAAAGTCGACATAGAAATACAGTTCCTTTCAGGGCTTACCAACTCTGCTGGATGCCATTCGGGTTAGCATCAGCAGCAGCAGTATTTCAGCGCATAATGCAATATATACTTCAAGGGACACAAAAAGTCCTCTACTTCCAACATGACATTTTCATTTATGGAAACTCAGATGGAGAACACTATAATACACTCAAAGATGTATTGTGCAAACTAAGGGAGGCAGTATTCACCATAAAGATGCAGAAATGTAAGATAAGTGGCAAGTCAGTGGAGTACCCAAGGCACATTATCTCTGAAGATGGCATTAAACCAAAAAACAGCGTAGTAGATTGAGTTAAAATGGCACCATCTCACGCATGAAAGGAAGAACTTAATTTGTCTCTAGTGTTGGTGGAATACATGGCCAAATATATTTTAAAAAATGCAGACCAGGTGCATCCTCTAGGAATTCTACTCAAGAAAGGAGTTCTTTTTGAGTGGAACGCCCCACATTAAGGAACATTTGATGTTAAATTAAAAACAGTGTTAATCATTGATGCCATTCGGAAGGGGGTAGGAGCATCCTTACCCCAAATAATCGATGGAAAGGAAAAGATCATAGCCTTTGTGTCAAGAACACTGAAAGGCACAAAATTAAACTACTCCACTATTGAAAAAGAAGCATTGACATCTTATGGGGCCATAAACAATTTTAAGTTTAACCTTGGGGTTTTACCTTTTGTCCTTAGGATACAGCATAAACCTCTCCTTTCCATGTTCTACACCAAATGTATTGAGAAGGCTACACCCCGCATATCTAATATCGAAAGGATACAACTTTAGCATAGAATATGTTCCAGGGATGAGAAACCAAGTGTTAGAACTGGGGGTCTGTAGTTGGCAGAGGTAGGTACCTTTGTCCAAATAGGGACCCTTGCTTCTAGTCAGGGTAAGGGGTACACTCCTGAAATAACCCCTGCTCACCCTCTTGGTAGCTTGGCACGAGCAGACAGGCTTAGTTCAGAGGCAGTGTGTAAAGCATTTGTGAACACATACAGTAATCTAGTGACAACACTACAAATGGACACCACACAGGTTGTATTATAAAAATAAGTATCTTTTATATAGATTTACCACAAGACCATAAATGACATAAATAATCCACAATACTGTACTTTAAGGATGGTAGAATTAGCTTGAGTCTCTTAAAATGAAAATGCAACACTTTGAGTTCAATGTACCTTAAGATGCGTAACGCAGGGCAACGGAAAGTGTTGCAGGGAAGGTGATGCGATAGTCCCTTACACGCAAGGACAGTGATGCGTTGAAGATCTGGTGCAAAAGAAACAAAGTGGCGTCTTCTTGAGGTTGCGACAACGAAGGGGTGATGCGTGCACGCCCGACGGGCGTGCGACGATTTCGATGAGTCTTTGAAGCCGCGACAGGCCCTGCGACACGCTTCCCTGGCGATGCGACGGCGTCTGGTGCGAGGTCGACGATCTTCTCCTGGGATGCGGGGCGCGCCTCGTGTTGCGATGCGTCGGCGTATGATGCGAGGTCGATGCTCTGCCCCGGGGATGCGACGGCGTCTGATGCGAATGCGACACTTTTCTCCGGTGCTGCGAGGCGCTTTGAAGGATGCGGCGTGCTTCTTCGGGGATGCGCCGGCGTCTGCTGCGACGTCGACACTCTTCTCCGGCGATGCGATACTCAGCGGCTGCGGCGACACGCTTCTTCGTGTTGAGTCGCGCTTCCAGCTCCCAGAGACACGCAAGTGTGTCAGAAGGTCCAATTTCCCAGCAAGGGAACACAGGGGAGCTGGTGGGTGAAGTCTGTTGTCCCTGAGACTTCAGCAGGAGGCAAGCTCTAAAATCAAGCCCTTGGAGATCCTTCACAAGTTGATGAAAGTCACAGCAAAGCAAAAGTTCCTTTCTCCTTTCTTTGGCAGTCAGGCAAACCACTGCAGGCCAATCCCCCAAGCAGCACTTCAGGCTTAGGGATAGTCTCTCCTCAGTTTCTTCTTGGTTCCGCTCCTCAGCAAAGGTTTATTCTTGTTTCCCAAAAGTGATCTAATTTCCTAGGGGTCTTGGTCCCCTTTTTATACACCTTTTCTCTTTGTTCTCTGGAGGCAGAGAGGCCTCTGCCTAGCCCAAAACCAGTTCTGGTCAGTCCTGGAGCACTTTGTTTTCCTGACTCCTTCTTTCCTTTCAGAATGTGGGGCAGAGTGCTCAGCCGCCCGGCAGGAGGTGGAGCCAGCATTGTGGAAGGCAGGCACAGCCCTATTCAGACCCAGGTGCAACTCCTCCCTCCACTCTGGATGCAGATCTTTCTATTCAGCCCTGTGCTGACTCACCCTGTCTCCTGTAGCCACCCCCAGCCCCTGTCACTCAATCTCCAGACAGGGAATACACAACCTAGCAGAGGCAGGCTTGGATAGTTAGGCAAGAAAATACCCACTTTCTAAAAGTGGTATTTTCAAACACAGAATGTTAAAACCAACTTCACTAAAAGATGTATTTTATCATCCTGAGTTCAGGCATACTAAATTCGTTTTTCTACCATGTTCCCTGGGTCAGTTCTGACTATAAGGTGTAATAGTCAGTCTGCCCATTCTGGCCTATGGGGAGCAAGTAGCCTTGCAATAGTGAAAAACGAAAATGGCTGTAATTCACTATTAGGACATGCCACACACACCAGGGCATGTCCCACCTTGTACTTACAATGCACCCTGCCCTAGGGCCTACTTTAGGGGTGACCAACATGCAGTAAAGGGAAGGTTTAGGGACTGGTAAGTGGGTGTACTCACCAAGTCGACATGGCAGCCCTAGGCTGCACACAGGCTCTGCAATGGCAGGCCTGAGACACACTTTACAAGCTGCTTCTGTGGGTGGCACAACCAGTGCTGCAAGCCCACCAGCAGCATTGGATTTACAAGCCCTGGGAACACTCAGTGCTCTGTACTAGGGACTGACAAGTAAACCAATCATCCAATCATGGAGCCACTAATACATACATTAATTTACAATAGGGAGCGCTTGCACTGTGGCACTGAATAGCAGTGGCACAGTGCCCAAAGCATCTAAACCAGCAAAAACAGATCAATAACATTGGAGGCATCATAGAAAAATGGAAGGGAGACCCACGCCAAGGATGCCAGGTCTAACACGTGTCCCCTCCAGCTGAAATGTGGGGAGAACTATCCTTCCTCTGGGGAGTTCTCTTCACTAAGGCGGAAAAATCTGGACAGACCATCAGCATTGGCGTGTTCTGTACCAGGGCGGTGTTCCACCGTGAAGTCCATCCCCTGTAGGGAAATGGACCACCTCAACAGCTTTGGATTCTCACCCCTCATCTGCATCAACCATCTGAGGGGCCTGTGGTCTGTCTGAACCCGGAAGTGAGCCCCAAACAGGTATGGTCTCAGTTTCTTCAGCGCCCAGACCACAGCAAATGCCTCACGCTCAATAGCACTCCACCTCTGTTCCAGTGGAAGTAACCTCCTGCTAAGGAAGGCTACAGGTTGGTCTAGGCCCTCCTCATTCATCTGTGACAAAACAGCCCCCACACCATGCTCTGAAGCGTCTGTCTGAACGATAAACTCTTTGGAGAAGTTGAGGGCCAGGAGCACGGGCGCCGTGCACATGGCTGTCTTCAAGGTGTCAAAAGCTTTTTGACAGGTGTCAGTCCAAATCACTCTCTTGGGCTGCTTCCTGGAAGTCAGCTCTGTCAAGGGTGCAACCATGCTGCCATACCCCTTGACAAATCTCCTGTAATACCCGGTGAGTCCTAGGAAGGCTCTCACCGCTGTCTGGGTCTTGGGGGCTCCCAAGCCAGAATGGTATCTATCTTGGGCTGTAGGGGCGCCACCTGGCCGCTCCCAACCTGGTGTCCCAAGTACACCACAGAACCCTGCCCGATCTGGCACTTACTCGCCTTGATCGTGAGGCCTGCCCTCCGCAGCACCATCAACACTTCCCAGAGGTGGCGCAGATGTTCTTCCCAACTGGCACTGAACACTGCGATGTCATCCAGGTAGGCGGCACTGAAGTCCTCCAGTCCAACCAACACCTGGTTGACCAACCTCTGAAAGGTGGCAGGGGCATTCTTCATCCCAAAGGGCATCACCCGGAATTGGTAGTGCCCATCTGGTGTGGAGAATGCTGACCTCTCCTTTGCCCCATCAGTCAAGGCGATCTGCCAGTACCCAGACGTTAAGTCAAACGTACTTAGGTACCGGGCAGCCCCTAACCGATCTATGAGCTCATCAGCTCTGGGGATGGGGTGTGCGTCAGTCCTGGTGACGGAATTGAGTCCTCGGTAGTCCACACAGAACCGGAGTTCGGGTGTGGCACCAGGCGTGGCAGCCTTTGGGACCAAGACCACTGGGCTGGCCCAAGGGCTGTGAGAGGACTCAATTACCCCCAATGCAAACATCTTGGAGACCTCCTCCTTGATGCAAGCTCTCACCCTGTCAGTCACCCTGTAAGCCTTGTGCTTGACAGAAAGACTGTCCCCAGTGTCCACATCATGGACGCACCAGTCAGTGACACTAGGAACCAGGGAGAACAGGTCAGGAAACTGCCCCAACAGTTGGCGACAGTCACCTTGCTGCTCAGGTGTCAGGGAGGTAGAGAGGTTCACACCCTCCACTGATCCATCTTGCTCTTGGGCTGACAGGAGGTCAGGAAGAGGCTCAGTCTCCTCCTCCATCCCAGCATCTGTAGCTAAGAGCATGCCCACTTGGGACCTCTCCAAGTGGGGCTTCAGGCGGTTGACGTGCAGGACCCGCAAGGGGTTCCTGGGAGACCGCATGTCCACCAAGTAGGTAACAGGACTCTTGCGCTCCACCACCTCAAAGGGTCCGGTCCACTTATCCTGGAGCGCACAGGGCTCCACTGGGGCCATGACCCAAACTTTCTGACCAGGTTGAAGCTCAACCAGAGTGGCATTCTGGTCGTACCACCACTTCATTTCCTCCTGGCTGGCTTCCAGATTTGCCTCAGCAAGTTGCCTGAAACGCCTAGTTTGGTTCCTGAAGGCCAGCATGTAGCTATATACATCCTGGGGAGGTTTCCTGGGAGATTGCTCCCAGCCTTCCTTGACCAAACTCAGAGGTCCTCTCACTGGGTGACCATACAGAAGCTCAAAGGGGCTGAACCCTAGAGACTTCTGTGGCACCTCCCGGTATGCAAAAAGAAGGCATGGCAAGAGGACGTCCCACTTACGCCTCATGGGTTCTTCCAGACCCATAATCATGCCCTTCAGGGTCCGGTTGAATCTCTCAACCAACCCATTTCCTTGGGGGTGGTAAGGAGTGGTGAACTTGTACGTTACACCGCACTCCTGCCACAGGGACTTCATATACTTGGATATGAAGTTAGTACCTCTGTCAGACACCACCTCTTGAGGGAACCCCACACGTGAGAAAATTCCCATCAGTGCCCGTCCCACCACGGGGGCCGTCACTGTCCTCAGAGGGATGGCTTCAGGGTACCGGGTGGCATGGTCCACCAAGACCAGGATGAACCTGTTGCCCATGGCTGTCTTGGGGTCCAGTGGCCCCACAATGTCAATACCCACCCGTTCAAAGGGGGTGCTGACCACAGGGAATGGCTGGAGAGGAGCCTTGTGCTTCCTCCCACTCTTTCCACTTCCCTGGCAAGTCTGACAAGTCCTGCAGTGAGTGGCGGCACTCCTGCGCATCTGGGGCCAAAAGAAATGGGTGACAAGCCTTTCAAAGGTCTTGTCCTGCCCCAGATGTCCTGCTAAAGGCACGTCATGAGCCAAACCCAGTAGGAAGGCTCTGAAGCGCTGGGGTACCACCAGCACACGGGCTGACCCAGGCTCAGCAACCTTAGGCTCGCTATACAGGAGACCATTCTCCCAGTAGATCCAATGTGATCCAGCCTGATCACCTGCTGCCTGGTCTGTGGCCTGTTGCCTCAGACCCACGAGAGAAGGGCGCTTGTTCTGCTCCTCGCAGAACTCCTCCCTGGAGGGTCCTCCATCTTGCTGCCAATGGGTCAGCTCAGGCAGGTCCCCCAGTTCAGCTACCTGTTCCCCTGTAGGCTCCAGGGCATCCCCCTCAGGGTCTGCCTCCTCCTGGACCGTGGGAACTTCGGGGGCCGGTTTCCCACGCCCCCTGCCTCTTCTCTCTCCGGCAGGCACCTGGGCCTCCCTCTCAGGCTCCAGGTCCTCTTGAACACCTCTGGCTGCCATGGACCGGGTGGTCACACACGCCCAATCAGGCAAGCCCAACATCTCCAAATGAGCACTCCGCTCCACCTTAGCCCAAGGGGAGCTCTCCAAATCGTTCCCTAACAAACAGTCAACAGGCATGGCTGGCCTCACAGCTACTTGAAGAGTAGCAGAGACCCCCCCCACTCAAAGGGAACCTGAGCCACCTTGCAGTGGCTCTCTGTGTTGTCAGCGGCAACAACTGGATAGAATGCATCAGGGACCACCTGCTCCTTAGGCACCAGGTGACACTTGACAGCTGTCACACTGGCTCCTGTGTCTCTCAGAGCCTCCACCCTTTTGCCATTGATGGTCACCCACTGCCTGTATTTCTTAGTGTTCTCAGGCAGTTGGGTCCTAGGGACCATCTCAGAGTCTCCTAAAGAGACAAGGGACAATACTACAGGATCCCACCCATCTTGGGCACCCACCTCCTCCCCCAGGGCTACACTAGCCAACTGCCGGGGGACTGCACCAGGTGGTGCTGGCTTTCCAAACAAAGGGCAATGGGGATCATTGGCCTTGTGGCCTAGGGCGCAACACTTATAGCACATCAGGGGTCCCCTATGAACAGGTGGACCTGTCGGGGCCCCGTGCTTATTATCAGGGGGAGGCTGGGAACCTTTCCCTTGGTTCCCTTGGGGTTTACTTTGGGGCCCTCTCTGGAACTCCCTCTGTTTACCCTTGTCCCCCCCACTCTTCTGCTGGGGACCCTGCCCACCCTTGGCGGAGACTCCCACGTGACCCTTGTGGACCCGGGTGCTCACCCAGCGGTCCGCCTCCTCAGCAAGCTGCCTAGGGTTAGTCAGCCTACTGTCAATCAGGTGCTGGCGTAGCTCAGGAAAACAATTACTGGACAAGTGCTCCCATGCAATCAAATCAAAGAGCGCCTGAAAATCATTTGCTTTGCTACCCTTTACCCAACCATCCAAGGCTCTGCAAAAAAAGGTCACATATTCAACCCAGGTACTGTTTTCAATCTTCTTACAGTTCCTGAACCTCTGCCTATAGAGTTCAGGAGTCAACCCATACCTGGTCATCAATGCATTTTTCATGTGGCTGTAGGAATTATAGACTTCAGAGGGCAAGTCCAACAAGGTATCCCGTCCCTCACTAAGGAACCGACCCCACAACCCCGCTCCCCAATCCTTCTCAGGGACCCGGTGGGAAGTCATGGCTACCTCATAGGCCTTGAACCATTGCCCAATATCATCATTTAAAAAAAACTCCTTAACCACATCCTTAGGAATATACACCCTAGCCTCAACAGGCACTGACGGTGTGCTGCCACCAGAGGGAGTAATCTCTAACTTCTTGGCTCTAAACTCCATCTCCCTCAAACTTTTTTCACGCTCATGATCCATTCTTTTCTCTTCTAAGGCCAACTTTCTAGATTGCAATTCAAATTCCAACTGTCCCTTGAACTTGAGCTTGGTCAGCTCCATTTCATGCATCCTACTCTTTTCTCTGTCCTCCAGCTCTTCTGGGGACAGACCTCTGGAGGAAACACTGCTACCCACGGGGGAAGATTCTCTCCTCTCCCCTGGACCCACTGGCCCATCCAGCTGCTCATTTGCATTCTCAGCCCCCTCCTCATTTTCAGGGGTATTCCTTGCTTCGACCCAGGCCCTCAGCGCCTTTTGGATCTCATCCTTCTTGGAGAGACCGGTCATTGAAACTTTGAATCTTCTGCAGAAATGCTTGAGCTGTTTCAAGTTGTAGCATTCTAGTTTCTCCTCTTCCCAATCATTATCAACAGATGCTATGGATGCTGCTGTATCCATGGTGATTAAACTTGGCAGTTTTTAGCAAAAATAGAAAGTCCCAGAAAAGACTATCTACCAAAAGTATGTGGTTGCGTTATGGTCTGCACTCACTAGGTAGTGTTCACCAATCACTGTACATGAGTCACAAATGCAAGTCCAGAATCCCCACCGCTGACCACCAATGTTAGAACTGGGGGTCTCTAGTTGGCAGAGGTAGGTACCTTTGTCCAAATAGGGACCCTTGGTTCTAGTCAGGGTAAGGGGGTACACTCCTGAAATAACCCCTGCTCACCCTCTTGGTAGCTTGGCACGAGCAGACAGGCTTAGTTCAGAGGCAGTGTGTAAAGCATTTGTGAACACATACAGTAATCTAGTGACAACACTACAAATGGACACCACACAGGTTGTATTATAAAAATAAGTATCTTTTATATAGATTTACCACAAGACCATAAATGACATAAAAGTACTTTAAGGATGGTAGAATTAGCTTGAGTCTCTTAAAATGAAAATGCAACACTTTGAGTTCAATGTACCTTAAGATGCGTAACGCAGGGCAACGGAAAGTGTTGCAGGGAAGGTGATGCGATAGTCCCTTACACGCAAGGACAGTGATGCGTTGAAGATCTGGTGCAAAAGAAACAAAGTGGCGTCTTCTTGAGGTTGCGACAACGAAGGGGTGATGCGTGCACGCCCGACGGCCGTGCGACGATTTCGATGAGTCTTTGGAGCCGCGACAGGCCCTGCGACACGCTTCCCTGGCGATGCGACGGCGTCTGATGCGAGGTCGACGATCTTCTCCTGGGATGTGGGGCGCGCCTCGTGTTGCGATGCATCGGCGTCTGATGCGAGGTCGATGCTCTGCCCCGGGGATGCGACGGCGTCTGATGCGACGGTGACACTTTTCTCCGGTGCTGCGAGGCGCTCGAAGGATGCGGCGCGCTTCTTCGAGGATGCGCCGGCGTCTGCTGCGACGTCGACACTCTTCTCCGGCGATGCGACACTCAGCGGCTGCGGCGACATGCTTCTTCGTGTTGAGTCGCGCTTCCAGCTCCCAGAGACACGCAAGTGTGTCAGAAGGTCCAATTTCCCAGCAAGGGAACACAGGGGGAGCTGGTGGGTGAAGTCTGTTGTCCCTGAGACTTCAGCAGGAGGCAAGCTCTAAAATCAAGCCCTTGGAGATCCTTCACAAGTTGATGAAAGTCACAGCAAAGCAAAAGTTCCTTTCTCCTTTCTTTGGCAGTCAGGCAAACCACTGCAGGCCAATCCCCCAAGCAGCACTTCAGGCTTAGGGATAGTCTCTCCTCAGTTTCTTCTTGGTTCCGCTCCTCAGCAAAGGTTTCTTCTTGTTTCCCAAAAGTGATCTAATTTCCTAGGGGTCTGGGTCCCCTTTTATACACCTTTTCTCTTTGTTCTCTGGAGGCAGAGATGCCTCTGCCTAGCCCAAAACCAGTTCTGGTCAGTCCTGGAGCACTTTGTTTTCCTGACTCCTTCTTTCCTTTCAGAATGTGGGGCAGAGTGCTCAGCAGCCCGGCAGGAGGTGGAGCCAGCATTGTGGAAGGCAGGCACAGCCCTATTCAGACCCAGGTGCAACTCCTCCCTCCACTCTGGATGCAGATCTTTCTATTCAGCCCTGTGCTGACTCACCCTGTCTCCTGTAGCCACCCCCAGCCCCTGTCACTCAATCTCCAGACAAGGAATACACAACCTAGCAGAGGCAGGCTTGGATAGTTAGGCAAGAAAATACCCACTTTCTAAAAGTGGTATTTTCAAACACAGAATGTTAAAACCAACTTCACTAAAAGATGTATTTTATCATCCTGAGTTCAGGCATACTAAATTCGTTTTTCTACCATGTTCCCTGGGTCAGTTCTGACTATAAGGTGTAATAGTCAGTCTGCCCATTCTGGCCTATGGGGAGCAGGTAGCCTTGCAATAGTGAAAAACGAAAATGGCTGTAATTCACTATTAGGACATGCCACACACACCAGGGCATGTCCCACCTTGTACTTACAATGCACCCTGCCCTATGGCCTACTTTAGGGGTGACCAACATGCAGTAAAGGGAAGGTTTAGGGACTGGTAAGTGGGTGTACTCACCAAGTCGACATGGCAGCCCTAGGCTGCACACAGGCTCCGCAATGGCAGGCCTGAGACACACTTTACAAGCTGCTTCTGTGGGTGGCACAACCAGTGCTGCAAGCCCACCAGCAGCATTGGATTTACAAGCCCTGGGCACACTCAGTGCTCTGTACTAGGGACTGACAAGTAAACCAATCATCCAATCATGGAGCCACTAATACATACATTAATTTACAATAGGGAGCACTTGCACTGTGGCACTGAATAGCAGTGGCACAGTGCCAAAAGCATCTAAACCAGCAAAAACAGATCAATAACATTGGAGGCATCATAGAAAAATGGAAGGGAGACCCACGCCAAGGATGCCAGGTCTAACACCAAGTAGCTGGCTGTTTGTCCAGTATGCCTGTAGAGGGAGGGATTCAGGAAATTAACCCTCCAGGAGATGCAGTTCTTTCAATGGAGTCCCTGTTATCCATAAGGAAGAGTGGCAACAGTGTGACAAGGATGATGAGACCCTAGCTTCAGTCACGGACAACATTATTTAATGGTTGGCATGACAAGTATAAAGATTTACCAGGTAATCTCCAACCATATTGGAGTGTGAGATATGAGTTATCAATCATCGGTAATATGATTTTGAGGTTATTTTTTGGTTGATGTCCGGCTTTGGCAGCAATTAATTAATATGGTCACTCTACCCAGACAAGACAGCGAATATAATACTCTAGCCCTTGATATGAGATCATTGGTCCCTCTTGTTCTGGTTAATCATGACGAACCCTTTGAAAGAACCTTAACCATGAACACTAATAGGTGCAGGGTTAAATGGATCGCCTTGTCCCAATCTAAGGAATCAGTTGAAGAACTATACAGATTAGTTGCTGATGGTACAGGGGGGTTGATGCTGCTACTAGAACTGCCATTGGAGAATGGGGAGGTCTTGACCGACATTAGTACTCTCCACAATCAGTTGCTTGTGAGGCTTAGAGATTTTTTATATGTGAAAATTACATGGTCAGTTACGAAACCTACCCTGCCCACCTGGTACAACAGTAAGTGCAGCAGAGCTAGAGTGGCCCTTACTGATGCTATCAAACAGCAGGATAGGCCACTGATTCAAGTAACACGCAGGGTGTATAAAAATACCATCCAGGAAGCAAAACGAGAGTGGGAGCTCAGGAAATGGAAGGGCTTGTTGGCCGTGGCAAGAATTGGTGACCATCGTTCTTTTTGGAACATTGTCTCTACATGCACTGCTGAAGGTTTTTGCCCTGTCAAAAATCACATTTTGATGTTTGATTGGGTTGCTCACTTTTCAAAATTGTACTCTACTGCTGAACAGAGTGAAGTCCTGGTGCAGATACAAAGTAACTAATGTATCGATAGTCATGACGGGACTCAATAGGGGATAGATCCCACTTCATTGCCGAGCAACCAATCGGTTGACGTGGGCTTTACCCCTGAGGAAATCAGACAGGCTATATATAAAATTGTTCCGCATAAAGCACCAGGGCTTGACAAGGTACCGAGGGATCTCTTTTTGGACAAGATTGATGTTTTGTGCCTCTATTTTTCCTTAATTTTTAGTGCCATAATGAAGGGGTGCTCATTCCACTGATCTGGGCCGGGGCAGAGATTGTTCCTATCTTTAAAAGGGCTTGCATGACCTCCCCTCCGGCTATAGGCTGATAATCCTTATTGATGGTTCCCAAAAGCTTTTTGCCAGGGTAGGTTTGGGCAGAATTCAAGACTGGAAGACTTCCAAAGAGATCTAGACCCCTTACTAGCTGGCTTTAGAGAATGCACCAGCACAGTTGACCAGGCATTTCAACTTCAGTTGCTGTACTGGAAGACTGTTCTATTAGGGGGTGGGAGCCTCTATTTGGACTCCTTAGATCTAAGGTCTGCGTTTGACCTCATTCCTCGATCCACCCTCTGGCTGATTTTGGCTGACATTGGGGTCCCACAACACTTATTGGATATAACTTGCACAAGTAAATTTGGAATTGGAATGACTTTGCACAAGTGAGATGTGGGCCAGCACGGAAAATGACAGACACATTCCCAGTTAATAGAGGGGTTAGGCAGGGCTGCGTTCTTGCACCCACCTTATTGTCGCTGTTTATAAATGACCTGGTTACCTTTGTGGACCATTGTGACTCTGATGCTTCACATCTTGCAAACATCAGGTTCCTGCCCTGAGGTTTGGAGATGATATGCTGCTACTTTCCAAAACACCTATGGGGTTAAAGATTATCCTTGACTGTTTCGACCACTTTTGCAAGTTAAGGGGCTTAGACACTAATATTGAGAAAAACTAATTGATGGTATTTAACCCATGTCACTCTACCCGCTCCAATCCCATATTGAGAGGGGCTCCTTGGAACACGTACACACCTTTGTTTACTTGGGCATTGCCCTATCAGAGCATTTTGACTGACAAACTCATATTGCTAAGTGCATACTCAAACTAGAGCAAACATCTGAGGGTATAGTGAAGAAGCATAAAGGCTCACAATTTTGCCCAGTCTCTCTGGCACTCCAAATTTACAATAGTCAGGACCTAGCAACTGCCTTGTATGGCGCAGAGCTATGGGATCTACAGGGAGGTGTCTTCTATGGTTGCAGTCGAAAGCCGCTTCATGCGCCAATTGACTGGTCTTCCCATTAGTACACAACTACTGCCCCTGAGGTTAGACCTGGGGCTAAGAAGTATTGTAGACAGGGCTAGTGTAAGGCCAATCTTGCACTGGAGAAGGCTCTGGGCTACGCCGGAGCTTCGTGCATACCAGTCAGGCTTAGCTGAGGTGCTACGTATACCAGGAGCAGGTAACATAACCTGGTTTACGCACATAATAACAACTCTCACTAGGATTGAGCTGGAGAAAATATGGGATACTCCTGAGGAGGCCAACTTGACCTCTAAAGCGGTAGTTAGGAGAGCCTATTGGCAGCATAAACAGAGCATAATGCATAGCCAGTCTAGCTAAGGCCCCTTGATGTCTAACTTTTTAATGAAGATGGTTTTGAAATGGAGAGGTTCATGGATGGTATAGAACCAATAACTGCCAGGACGCTCTAGCTGCAATTCAGGTATGGAACTCTGATGCTCCTTTCCTTTACAGCAAGTTGGGGGCGTGGACCTGGGCCAAGTGACAGACAGTGCCCTTTTTGTATCAATTTGAAAGAATCATTAGAACATGTTATACTCTTCTTGCGCACTGACCAGAGTATTTAGGAAAAAATGGATTCTACCACTGTCTCTCACGCGCGCGCAGCTCTTGCTACCGCCTGGCCGCCTGCTGCCTTTTGTTCTGGTCTGCAAGACCCATCCCGTTATCAGCTTGACTTTCAAAATGGAATAATTTGGGATCCAAATGATGAAAGTTACTGTCAGTCCGGGATCTCTTTGTGTGGCTTCTCGTTATCTTGCACTTTTTTTGCTCTTCCGTTCACGCTTTTATTCTTTCTTCTCTCTATTTCTCTTTCTTTTACCCCTTTAATCAATATACCTTTCAGTAAAAATGAAGTACAGAAGTTACCACACCTGATTCACATAAACATAGTGATTCACAACACCTCTCTCTCTACCTCTCTCTACCTCTCTACCTCTCTCTCTACCTCTCTCTCTACCTCTCTCTCTCTACCTCTCTACCTCTACCTCTCTACCTCTCTCTCTACCTCTCTCTACCTCTCTACCTCTCTCTACCTCTCTACCTCTCCACCTCTCTCTACCTCTCTCTCTCTACCTCTCTCTACCTCTCTACCTCTCTACCTCTCTCTACCTCTCTCTACCTTTCTCTACCTCTCTCTCTACCTCTCTACCTCTCTCTACCTCTCTACCTCTCTCTCTCTACCTCTCTACCTCTCTCTCTCTTCCTCTATCTCTCTACCTCTCTCTACCTCTCTCTCTCTACCTCTCTACCTCTCTCTACCTCTCTACCTCTACCTCTCGACCTCTCTTTCTACCTCTCTCTCTACCTCTCTACCTCTCCCTCTACCTCTCTACCTCTCTACCTACCTCTCTCTCTACCTCTCTCTACCTCTCTCTACCTCTCTTTACCTATCTACCTCTCTCTACCTCTCTACAACTCTCTACCTCTCTCTACCTCTACCTCTCTCTACCTCTCTACCTCTCTCTACCTCTCTACCTCTCTCTCTCTCTACCTCTCTCTACCTCTACCTCTTTACCTCTCTACCTCTCTACACCTCTCTACCTCTCTATACCTCTCTACACCTCTCTCTACCTCTCTCTACCTCTCTCTCTCTACCTCTCTCTCTACCTCTCTACCTCTCTCTCTACCTCTCTACCTCTCTCTACCTCTCTAACTCTCTCTCTACCTCTCTCTCTACCTCTCTCTCTACCTCTACCTCTCTCTACCTCTCTACACCTCTCTACACCTCTCTACCTCTCTCTACCTCTCTACCTCTCTCTCTCTACCTTTCTCTACCTCTCTACCTCTCTACACCTCTCTACCTCTCTACACCTCTCTACACTTCTCTCTACCTCTCTCTACCTCTCTCTACCCCTCTCTACCTCTCTACCTCTCTCTACCTCTCTACCTCTCTCTCTCTCTACCCCTCTCTACCTCTCTACCCCTCTCTACCTCTCTACCTGTCTCTCTCTACCTCTCTCTCTCTCTACCTCTCTCTCTCTACCTCTCTCTCTACCTCTCTCTACCTCTCTACCTCTCCCTCTACCTCTCTGCCTCTCTACCTCGCTACCTCTCTACCTCTCTCTACCTCTCTACCTCTCTCTATCTCTCTCTACCTCTCTCTACCTCTCTCTACATCTCTCTACCCCTCTCTACACCTCTACCTCTCTCTACCTCTCTCTACCTCTCTCTCTCTACCTCTCTACCTCTAGCTCTCTACACCTCTCTCTACCTCTACCTCTCTACCTCTCTACACCTCTCTACCTCTCTCTACCTCTCTCTACCTTTCTACCTCTCTCTACCTCTCTCTACCTCTCTCTATCTCTCTCTACCTCTCTCTACCTCTCTACCTCTCTCTACCTCTCTCTACCTCTCTCTACCTCTCTCTACCTCTCTCTCTCTACCTCTCTCTCTGCCTCTCTCTACCTCTCTACACCTCTCTACCTCTCTACACCTCTCTACCTCTCTCTACCTCTCTCTACCTTTCTACCTCTCTACCTCTACCCCTCTACCTCTCTCTACCTCTCTCTACCTCCCTACCTCTACCTCTCTCTACTTCTCTACCTCTCTCTACCTCTCTCTCTCTACCTCTCTCTTTACCTCTCTCTCTCTACCTCTCTCTCTCTACCTCTCTCTCTCTACCTCTCTCTCTCTACCTCTCTCTACCTCTCTACACCTCTCTACACCTCTCTACCTCTCAACCAGTTGAATTACGGGAAGCCCAAACCATCAGTATTTCAAATCTGCGCGTGAAACGTGGGTAGGATGAGCCGTGCAGCTCAGAAAGGGATGTTCTTTTTACATAATTTGTATATAATAGAATTGGGAAGCAGGAGAACAGTCTCACAGTTGAGATAAGGATTCACATACACTGGCGACCGCTTTTGAATTTGCTTTAAAACCATTCAAAGATGGCTGCAGCGTCTACGTGGGATGCGGTGGACTAAGTGGAAGCCAAAGCCTGATAGCACTGCTTGTCCTTTAAAAAAAAAAAAAAAAACAAGCATTGGCATAGCCAATAGGTCTCCCCTTTGGGACCTTATAAGTGTTTAGTTATCCAGTACAATATCCTTGGTGCAACATCAAGTGTTGCATGGCTAAACACTTTTAAGGTCCCAAAGGCGAGACCTATTGGCTATGCCAATGCTTGTTTACATTGCAGCTTGTGCCACTGCTCTCTTCGGGCTGCAACACAAGCTGCAATGAAAATGCTATGATTCCAACCGCCTACACCTATAATTTGGCGGGTGGGACCGCTGACTACTTGTTGTTGGTCCCATTCCCACTGCGATGGCAGTCAGATGCTCGTCCAACTGCCATCATAATTGGACCTTATGTTACAAAACTACTGAATGCATTGCAGCAATCTTTAGAGGTTGCAGTGGTCCAGTGGGAGGCGCAACAGACAAGATGAGTATTTACAAGGAAATGCTTTTACTGATTCTGAAGCTAAATCTGCTGACCTACTCCACACCTCCAGTGCTTATAGCTATATATACATTCTATCTAAATCCCTTATGCCTACGCTACATGACTTGGGTTTGTTACAAGAACAAATTCTCAAAACTTAGAAATAAGTTGCGGGAGTATGAGGGTGTCTCGTGCACCAACATAACCTGTGGTAATATAAAGATAGAAGATATGTGCCCATTAAGATGTTGGCACTAGTCTTGGCTAGTCTACATCATGTAATGTGGCATGTGTGTAAGGGAAGAATGATCAAGGCTGCCAACAGATAGTTTCTGTCTACAACCCAGCATTTTTGTTACACTGGTGCTAGCGGTAAAGCACACAGCAAAGAGGAAGCAGTAAATACCCCCTTGAAAGCATGTTCCAACCATGAGGTCTATTTGTAATTGTTCAAATTGACTGTATACAATTGGCCAAATGTTGCCATTACCAATATGATCCTGTTCTAATGTGCATTTTCTTGATGTGCGTTGAGAATCCCTAGAGACTTTTGGGCACATGCATCAAGATAGGAATTGCGATTCCTTAAAAGTGATTTTTAAGGAATCGCTATTTAGGAGTTGCAATTCCTTATGCATGTAGTTTTCGCAAAAATAATAGCAATTCCTGCACATTCCCTAATAGCTATTAGGGAATGTTTTCCCATTCATTCCTAAGGGCCTAAAGGCTCCTAGGAATGAATGGGAAGCATCCGCAATTTGCGATTACCAAATAGGTAATCGCAAATTGCAAATACAATTGCAAGGGTGCTAGGGGGCCTAATGCCCCCTTGATGCACCCCCAAAAAAGGTAAGTGTGCACATGTTGCGCAGTATGCGCCACATGGCACTTAGAAAAATGCAATTTTGTGCATTTTTCTAAGGATTTGCAAATTAACATCAACTTGAAGTTGATGTTAATTTGCGATTCCTTAATGCAAAGTCGCATTTTGAAAATGCTTCTTGCATTGCATTTAGGGAATCGCAATTTGGGATTCCCTAAATACATTCGCAAAATAGGTAATCGCAAAAATTGCGATTTCCTATTTTGAGAATGCATTTTTGGTTGATGCATCGCAAATGGCTTTTTACCGGTCGCAAGCGGGCCTATTCTGCGAATCGGCCTGTTTGCGACCGGTAAAAAGCTTGATGCATGTGCCCCTTTATTCCATGGTCAGAAGTATCCATATTCCATGTTTCATAGTTACCCTGTGTTAGACCTGGCTTTTCCAGCGGCTTTATCCCCAGACTTTTTGGCCTTCTGTTTTTGACCCTGTTTTTGTTGGTTTTAGGACTCTGGGCACTTTACCACTGCTGATCAGTGTTAAAGTGCATATGCTCTCTGAGTAAATTGTGCATATGGATTGATATTCCCATGATTGGCTTGTTTGACTTACTACAAGGTCCCTAGTACTGTGCTCTGTGTGTGCCCAGGGCCTGTAAGTAAAATGCTGCTAGTGGGCCTGCAGGACTGATTGTGCCACCCACACAAGCAGTCTTTCAAAAGGTTCTCAGACCTGCCACAGCAGTGTCTGCGGGCAGTCTCTACTGACATGTCGACCGGGCAAGTGCACCCACTTGCCAGGCCCTAACCTTCCTTTTTATTACATGTGCGTCACCCCTAAGGTAGGCCCAAGGTACCCCTGTTGGCAGGGTGCAGTGTATGTGAAAGGTAGGACATGTACTGGTGTGTGTTAAAAGTCCTGATAGTGAAATACAGTGTATTTTATTTTTCACTATGGAACGGCTATCTGTCCCATAGGATAGAATGGGAGCTTATTTGTTACATCTTATAAATATAACTGCCTATTGGGACAAGGTAGGAGGATGGAGTTTAGTATGCCTGAATTCAGAATATAAACATGCATCTTTTGGTAAAGATGATTTTTATATTGTGTGTTTGAAAATACCACTTTTAGAAAGTGGGTAGTTTATTGCTCAGCTATCCTGTGTGCCGCTGCTGGTTTGTGGATTGACTGTCTGGCTTTGGAGTGACAGGGGCTGGGGATGTGCATTCACTGTAGACAGCCAGTTGGGGGGTTGAGGTATGTCCTGCCTTTTCCTGGATGAGTCAAGGCTGGGCTGCATTTAGAGTAGTGGGAGGAGATTTAGTTGCACCTGAATGGGCCTGGTCTGCCTTACACAATGCTTTCTCCACCTTCTACTGGGAAGCTGGGCCAGGAAGGACAGAACTGGTTTGGACTGAGCACAGAGCATCTCTGCCACAAGAGAACAAAGGAAAATGCTGTATAAATATTGGGGCCCAGACCCCAGAACTTTGGATTACTTCTGGACTCAAGAGCAACCTCTGTCACGGAGAAGAGCTGGGAAAGCTGAAGGAGAAGTACTGCCCCTTTGCTGTGTGCTGTCTGGGGTTGGCCTGCAGTGGCTGTTTCTGCCAAGGAGAGGACAAAGACTGAACTTTGCTGTGTATCCTGCTTGAAGAAGATCTCCAAGGGCTTCGTGTAGAGCTTGCCTCCTGTTCTGTAGTCTCAGGGACACAAACACTTTATTTCCTCTGTCTTCCTGCATCTGGAACTGCTGTTTCAATTGCCACAGAGGGAGATTGCAACACTGACTCTGGCAAGCGATGCCGCGACCTGCAACAAAGCCGTGGACACCGCTTGCAAAGAGCACAAAGCACGGCCTGACTTGCACCGCCCGACTTGCACCACCGCCCCGATGCCTGCCGACGCCACACCGTATCGTCTCAGACACCATCACCGAGGCCGCAGCCTGCACCAAAGCCAAGGGCACAGCTCGTGGCGCTCACAATGCACCACCTCGACTCGCACCGCAGCCCCGACCTCATCGACACCAGTGCTTCATCATCGCCGAGCCGATACTGGACTTGGGTGATTTCCTGAATCCATCGACACTGCATCGTCGTCAGGAACTGCCGCCTTGCCGCCAGCGCGTCACCTCCCCGACAACAGTAAGGAACCGATGCCTCACCTCCACTGCATCGCAGTAAGGAACCGAGGCCTCACTTCCCCTGGGGTTGTAAGGATTCAAGGCATCACCTCCCCTATAGTCGTAAGGAACCGATGCCGCCCGGCGCCAACGAAGGATCACCTCTCTGATGCTGTGCACCGTCTTTGCTTCATCGTTTGCCAAGGTACTGTTCTTAAGGGGTCTGTGTGACTCCGCACCCGATGCCACCCACCTCGCGGGCGGCACGTACTTTGGATTTTCATCAGTCACAACATCGTAATAGCTCCAGGAGGAGTTATTTGTTGCTACAAGCTTTATTTGTGTGAACAACCTATTTTTGAGGATATCTTGGTATATGTATTGTGGATTTTTGTTGTTTTGGTCTTGTTTGGTTTAGATAAAGATTACTTATTTTTCTAAACTGGTGTGGTGTCCATTTGTAGTGTTTTCACTGTATTACTGTATGTGTGCACAAATGCTTTACACACTGCCTCTGAGATAAGCCTGTCTGCTCGTGCAAAGCTACCGAGGGGGTAAGCAAGGGTTGTCTAAGGGCGTAACTCCCTTACCCTGACTAGAAGCAAGGGTCGCTATTTGGACGAAGGTGCAAACCAATGCCAACCAGAGACCCTCATTTCTAACACCCTGTCTTTAAACAGTGACTGAGGGACACACATTATGGCTCAAACAATCACTCTGAGTGCAACACATCTTCGTTAAACTTGAAACCCAATGTCATCAGGGAAGTTTGATTACAAAATGTCATCCTCCAAGATAAACTGGCCAAAATGTGTGCATAAGCTGGAAAAATTGACTAGGTCCACATTAAATCTTAATGGAAAGTCCAGTGGTTCACCCTATTTGGACCCAATGTGCCTTCAAACATGCTAATTGCTCATTTGCTTGATGATGGCACTTTGTGCTATTGCTGTATTCTCATTAGAATTGTTCATTGCTTCCACTCACAGTTAAAGGAAGCATTACTCGCAAGGCAGACTAAAACCTGCCACAATCTGAGACTTAGAAATAGGATCAAAGGAAAACATCACTCTAACTGTACATCATGTCATTCTGACTACCAACAGTTGCATGAAGAATGCTGGTTTGTCACCATCAGGTAATTCCTTCCACTGCAAGATAACTTCTGAGCCTGAGAAGGGCAGATGCTATGGAAGTCCCTTTTGCAAGACAAGAAGAAACAGGTAACAATGGTGGGGACCTCAGTTCTACCCCAGGTTTCAATTTGTGACTCAGAAAACAAGCAAAGTTCCAGTTGCTTCATCCCTCTCTGTGTCTGGCTGGCAATCTTTGCCATTGGAATGACTGGTGGCGGATGACCAGGTGGTTGTGTGAGATGTGACCAGGGGGTGATCAGGCAGTTGTGTGCAGAGATGTGGGTGAGTGATATCCAGGAATAAGTCTGCAATTTCACTGCAGATTTTTGGGAGAAAATACTTGTTCAACTGGTTGCTCAAAGGATTACGACTTTGCGAAAGTTGTTTAAGGGCCCCAATGACACACTAAAAAAATGAAATTATGAATTTGTACATTGTAATGAATGTATTAAAAGAAGATGAAATTAATAATATTTTGGCCTTAAAGTTGAAGGTGTTGTGCTAAGAAAACACAAAACAAGGGAATTTTCTTAACCAATCAATCAATCAGGGGTTTATATAGCGCAGCTACTCACCCATGAGGGTCTCAAGGACCTACCAGACCACATCATGGTTGCTGCTCTGAGAAACTGATGCCCTATTTACTAGAAGTGAGATAGGGATAAACTTGAAAAGAGAATTGATAAAAGTAGCAAAGGCACTGAGCTTGCTAAACATTAAGACAAAACTGTGCTAAGTAAAACAATGTGAAGGCCATAGTAGCTCATATTTGATATAGCTTCATTCTCATGCAAAAATAACTCCACATTTGGTATTAATTGAAACTGTTTTGATTTGTAGATCTGATAGAGACATCTAGCTACAGATTCCTTACCTTTGAATTTCCCAGGCGTCAGACTGGATCCGAAAGATTTTTCTTTGAGCAATACCCTTGCGCGTCGGCTCTGCATGACATCCGCGTCACCTGTATAGCCACCACCTCGACGTGCTGATGTCTTTTCTTTTCTTTCCGCGCCAGCCAGTGCAGATCCATGAAGAGAGCTACCCTCTGTCACTTTTTGACAAGTTTCTTTTGACGTTTTGTCGAACATTTTTGCTGTGTAGATTTTTCCAAACCTGTCAAAGAAGACTCCTGGATACAAACCGTGCGGTGTCTGCAACCGCCCCATGTCAGTTACACATCCACACCTGATTGGTTGGTGCCTGGAGCGCGACCACGACTCAAAGTCGTGCTCCGACTGCCGGGTCATGGTTCCGAAAGCTTTTAGGGAGCGGTCCCTAAAGCTGCTTATGGCCCGTCGTTTGGCCCGGAGGTCTCCAGTGTCCCGGTCAAGAGGAAGGTCAGGGCATCGCTATGGGAGTCCGACGTCCTCATCCTCCCACTCTAAGTCATCAGGTAGGTCAGGTAAGAAGCATAAGAAACACAAGAAGTCAAAGTGAGCTAAAACTTCTCCACGTCCGACGGCCGACGCGACGGAGGATCCGCGGAGCTCTAGGCCTTGTTCTACGGAGCCTTTGCCTGGGTCCGCTCCGCACTTTCCTGCCTTCATGGGAACCCCCGCCCAGTTCAAACAATTTTATGTCGCCATGTGCCTAATTTTTGGGCGGCCTTACCCTCCTGGTGCGCCTTTGGGCCCCGATTGGGTTCTGCACCGGCGGCTCTGGCCCTGGCACCAATGACCCCCCCCATGGATCTGGACTGATGCTAGTCCTGCCACTGCAACTTTACCTGGTGCTAGCCCTGCATCGAGATTCCCGACACCGCCAGCACCTCCCAGCGGCGCCAGCCCCATTCTTATCTCCGATTACCCGGAGCCGGATCAGCGCCTACTGACGCCAATTCCGACGCTGATGGCGCCTTTGGGTCTTAGGTCGGTTCCTCAACCTTATTTTGAAGGGCTAGGAATGGAGGAAGATTGGGAGGGGTCGCTGGACCCTGTACAAGACCAGCCTCAATACGAAATGCACTGGTATGAGGAATTGGGTGAGGCCGGTGGACTGGATACCTCTACAGATTCTGGCCTGCTTTCTCCCCCTACCGTGGCTACGGAGGAGGGAACTTCATATGCTATGGTGGTGAGAAGTGCAGCTGGGGTCCTGGACCTTCAGCTCCCTTCAGTGGAAGTCAAGATGAAAATCTTGACGGAGGTTGTGCAGCCGGGTGTCTCCTCCTTGGAACCCCTCCTGCCTTTCATTGAGGCCTTGACTGATATCCTACTGGGAACCTGGTCCAAGCCCAGCACAACGGCTTCTGTGAATAGGGCAATTGACGGCTGCCATCGCCCTGCACCGGGCGACCCAAATTTCTTCACCAACCATCCTACCCCTGAGATCTTGGGGGTTCAAGCCTCTAGGTCTCAGGGCACGTTCCCTTCCGCACCCCCAGACAGAGAATCCAAGAGGCTGGATAGTTGGAGCAAGAAAATGTTTTCTTCTGCCAGCCTTGCATTGCGGTCGGTGAACACTGCATGCCTATTGGGCCATTACTCCCACTCCTTGTGGGAAACGGTTGTGCAAGTGATGAAACAGGTCCCGGAGGAGGCTCGGGTAATCCTCTTCCAAGCAGTATCAGATGGGAGAGATGGGCAAAGTTCGCTGTTTGTTGTGGGCTTGACACGACCGACTCACTGGACAGAGTGATGCCGCCGATGGTGGCTGTTCGACGCCATGCCTGACTGAGGACTTCTGGCTTTTCTGGGGATGTCCAGGCATCCCTCATGGACATGTCCTTTGATGGCACCCGTTTCTTTGGAGGCAAAGCAGATATGGCCCTAAAGCGCTTTAAGGACTCACAGGCTACGGCCAAGCCCTTGGGCCTCTCTGTGGCCACACGTACTGTCTGCTTTTTGCCCCTTTCGTGGCTACGGAAGGGGCTTTCAGCCGCTCCAGCCATTCCCCAGCCAAAAGGCCGTGCAAGTTCTTCAACCTCTGCGCGGCCATGGATGCAGCTAGTTCCGACCCCGTGGGTTGGGCGGCCAGAGATCAAGTCAATCAAACAATCAATCAGTACTTGTTGAGCATGGCTACTCCCCAGTGAGGATCTCAAGGCACTGGGGGGTTGGGGGTTGCGGGTCCGACTGGGTGCTGTGGTTCATACAAAGAGCCAGGTCTTGAGATCCTTCCTGAATTGTGTCAGAGACGGGGAGAGCCTGAGGTGGAGAGGCATGGCATTCCAGGATTTGGCGGCGAGGTAGGAGAAGGATCTTCCTCTGGTCCTGGTCTTGCGAATTCGAGGGACGGTGGCGAGAGCCAGTTGGGCAGAAACAGAGGTGTCTCGTGGGTACGTGGAATGAGAGGCGGTGGCTCAGGTATGCTGGTCCGACGTCATCGAGGGCTTTGTAGGCATGTGAGGAGCTTGAAGGTGACTCTTTTGTTAACTGGGAGCAGTGGAGTTCTCATAGATGTTCAAAGATTTGGCTGCGGCAGGGGATGTTGAGGACCAGTCTGGCTGCGGTGCTCTGCATGTTCTGAAGTTTCCTGAGGAGTTTCTGGGTGGCGCCTGTGGAGAGTGTGTTGCCTTAGTCTAGTCTGCTGCTGATGAGTGCGTGGGTGACCGTCTTCCTGGCCTCAGTGGGGATCCATCTGAAGGTCTTCCGAAGCAGGCGAAGAGTGTGGAAGCATGATGAGGTGACATCACTGATCGGCTGGTTCAGTCCACCACCCCCGCCCCCTCAGCCTTCAAGCCCTCCTAGTCCGGCCCTTCAAGATTATGGGTGGCCAGTTGGTGGCAGGATCAGCCATCACCTCCACCACTGGCAAAACATCACGTCGGACAAGTGGGTTCTTCAGATAGTCTGAAGGGGCTACTCCCTCCCCTTCGAGTCTATCCCTCCCTCCATGCCTTCAGCTTACAACCGGCTTACAGAGGCTCACCTGGCTTTGCTTCAGGAGGAAGTCATGACTCTCTTGGCCAAGGGAGCCATAGAGAGGGTTCCAGCACCAGATGTAGGTATGATTGCTACTCCCGCTACTTTCTGGTCCCGAAGACAGAAAAGGGCCCGTGGCCTGTCCTAGATCTGCGAGCCCTCAACTACTTCCTCAAAAAGGAAAAGTTCAAGATGCTCACTCTAGCTCAGGTCTTGTCTTACCAGGACCAAAGACACTGGATGGTAGCTTTGGATTTGTAGGAAGCCTATTTTCACATTCCCGTCCTTCCTGTCCATTGGCGCTACGTGCGGTTTACGGTAGGCCACAAGCACTTCCAGTTCACTGTGCTCCCCTTTGGCCTTACCAGCGCCTCTCAGGTGTTCACCAAGGTGATGGCGGTGTTCGCAGCTCATCTGCACAGATCAGGGGTGCCGCTGTTCCCCTATCTTGACGACTGGCTGGGGAAGGCGAGTTCGCCCCAGGCTGTCGTCTCCCACCTTCAGACTACGGCAGTGGCGGCTCCTCGAGGGAGTGCTGCGGGGCGGGGCAGGGTGGGGGGTAGTAAACTCCGGCATACGGCCGAACGGAGTTAAGTAAATAAATAAAACAATTTATATCGCGCGCGCTGCAACGCCAAATCGGCGATGCAGCGCGCGCAATGTAAATCGTTTTATTTATTTATTTATTTATTTACTTAACTCCGTTCGGCCGTATTCCGGAGTTTACTACCCCCCACCTTGCCCCTCCCCCGCCCTGCCTCACCGCCCGCAGCACTCCCTCGAGGAGCCGCCACTGGACTACAGCAAACCTTCTGCACTTGCTGGGGTTCTCTATCAACCTGCTGAAGTCACACCTGACTCCCTCTTAGATGCTCCTTTTCATCGGAGCTGTTCTGGATATGGTGCAGTTTCGGGCCTGTCCTCCCGAACGGTTAGGCCAGGATATTCAGGCTATGATGCCAATGTTTCAGCCTCTATCCTGGATTTCGGTGAGAATGACTCTGAGGCTGCTGGGCCTCATGGCCTCCTGAATCCTGCTAGTGACATATGCGGGCTCTACAGTGGGACTTGAAGTTCCAGTGGGCGCAGCATCAGGGGAATCTCTCCGACATTGTCCAGATCGTGGTGAGAACTGCACAAGACCTGCAGTGGTGGCTAACAGACCACGATTGGATCAGAGGCAGGCCCCTCTCCCTTACCCAACCAGACCACACAGTAGTGACAGATGCGTCACTCCTGGGATGGGGCGGCCATCTGGGAGAGGTAGAGATCAGAGGACTCTGGTCTCCGGCGGAATCCAGACTCCACATCAACTTGTTGGAGCTCCGAGCAATTCGCTTGGCATTGAAAGCCTTGCTTCCTTCAATCAAGGGAAAGCTGGTTCAAGTGTTCACGGACAACACCACCGCCATGTGGTACTGCAAAAAACAAGACGGGTGGGGTCCTGGACCCTTTATCAAGAGGCCCTACGTCTCTGGGCTTGTCTGGAACAGCAAGGCTTTTAACTGGTGGCTCAACACGTGGCAGGTTCTCTGAACGCCAGGGCAGACAAACTCAGCCATTGATGCTTAGTGAATCACAAATGGCATCTCCATCCGGAGGTGGTGCTAGGTCTCTTTTAGCAGTGGGGAGAGCCTTGGTTAGATCTGTTCATATCTGCTGAGACCGCGCAATGTCAGCAGTTTTGCGTGCTGGAGCTTCCAAGGCGGCACTCGCTCTGCGACGCTTTTCATTTTGAGTGGAGCTTAGGCCTCCTGTACGCGTTTCCGCCAACACCACTCCTATTCAGAGTGCTCAAGAAGATCAAGAGCGGATGAGCTCAAGTCATTCTTGTGGCTCCAGACTGGACACAGAGTGTCTGGTATCTTGAGCTTCTCCAACTGAGCATCGATCCTCCGATCAGGCTGCTCATTTGGGAGAATCTTCTGTCGCAGCAGCAGGGGTGGTTCCTCCACCCAAACCTGCCAACTCTGTGCCTTCTTGTGCGGAGATTGAGCGGCTTCAGTTGACAGCATCTGACCTTCCCCCCCAAAGTCTGTAATGTTATTTTGGCAGCCAGGCGTCCCTCTACCAAGACTGTGTATGCCTGCCGGTGGTACAAATTTTAAAATATTGTACAGAAAGATCTATTGATCTCCTTTCTGCTTCCCTCTCTCAAGTCCTTCTCTTTATTTTGCCCCTTGCACAGCATGGCCCTGTTCTGGGCACTCTCAAAGGATACCTTTCGGCCCCTCTGCTTCTTGAGGCTGCCAGACCAACCCTCTTTATCTAAATCCCATACTGTAATTAGATTTCTTAAGGAGCTTGTACATATGTTTCCACCTGCCCTGTACATCATGCCTCAGTCTCACCTTCCTGATGTGTGCTCCATTCCAACCTCTGCATAATTGCCTTCTCCGGCTGCTTACCATCAAAACAGCCTTTTTAGTGGCACTCTGGACCCAAAAAGAGCATTGTTGTTCTACCTTGACCGCACCAAAGGGTTCCAGGTGGACGAAGAACTCTTCATGGGGTACGTGGGATCAAAGAAAGGTTGTGCGGTGCAGAAGAGGACTATCTCACAATGGGTCATCCTGTGAATCAAAATTTGCTATACTCTGGCCAAGAAGCAGCCTCTTGAAGGCTTAGGGGCTTATTCCACCAGAGCTAAGGATGCTACCAAAGCGTTGCAACATGGAGTTCCAGTCCTTGACATTTGTCAGGCAGCAACGTGGGCATCCCTGCAAACATTTACCAAACACTACTGCCTGGACAGTCAATTTCGAAGGGACGGCCTTTTTGGCTGCTCTGTCCTTCTGGACTTTCTTTGTCTAAACTTGTCAGCAGTCCCTTCTCCGGGATGGTATTGCTTGGGTATCTATTCAAAGGTAAGGAATCTGTGGCTGGATGTCTCTATCAGATGGGTAAGTTACTTACCTTTGGTAATGCCTTATCTGGTAGAGACATGATCTAGCTGCAGAATTTTTATCTATCCACCCATCCTTCCCGCACCTCGGACAGGTTTCTTGGGTCAACACTGATCCCTTTCAGGGCCCTAGTTGTTCTGAACACCCAACTGTTAGTGCATTTCATAGCTCCGTGGCCCTGGCGTGGAAAGTCATGAAAAGTAACAGACGTAAGCGTGCCAACTTGGCACCTATGTCGGTGACGCAGACGTCACAGCGGCCGACTGACACCACCTGCCGACGCGCAAGGGTATTGTTTGAAGAAAAATCTTCCGGATCCAGTCTGACGCCTTGGAAATTCAAAGGTAAGAATCTGCGGCTAGATCATGTCTCTACCAGATAAGTCACTACCAAAGGTAAGTAACTTGTCCGTTACGTCCACTATACAGCCTATAAAGGTGAGATGATACTGCAGCCAGGAGCGTTGCACTTTTTGGCAGGGACTAGAAGAGTCCCTGCTCAACTGTTTTCTCATTTTTGTGATCATTAAATGCATATGTTATGTTCTACCTAAATTGCAGAGTACAGATTTATTTTTCTTCCACATAACTTTAAAAACAAGCATTTACAATGCAATAGGTCTCGCAATGACATTATTTTGAGTTATTGACATTGTAAATGACATTGCCTTTTCTTTTTGCCTTTGTTTTTAAAAACATAAAAAAAACGCATTGTCATTTACAATGCCAATAGCATTAGCGAGAGTTTAAGCTATTGGCATTGTAAATGACAATGCCTTTTATCTATCTGTTTTGATAATTAACACATAAATAAAAGGCATTATGATTTACAATGCCAATAGCTGAAAGTCTTGATCATTTCTTCAATTTCTGTCAGACACACAGAACAACCTCGACCCTCAATGTATCTGCCCCGCTCAGGCCCCGGCTCACATTGCCCTGTCAGATGCGTTGTACATTCTACGCTCCAGCCTCAGAGTGCCTCAGACTCCATGAGAGACAGTGAATAGTACTCGAAGCTTACTCCAGCAGTCAGAGGTCCCAGTCTCCGTGAGTCAGTGAATAGTACTCAAGTCTTACTCCACTCTGCCAAGAACATCGATTGTAACGTGACTATTTTAAATTAGCCGATGAGGCCCACTTACTCATAAACACACACATCTTTCCGTTCGCTGTGCAGGAGTGCACAACCCCGCGTGCAGAGGTGCACAGCCTCGCGCTCGAACACCGTCTGCTGGTGACCAATTGATATACACACTAAGCCATACTTTATTCTGTTTTGGTAAAAATAAAGGAACATAAAGGCGCCTAAATTCTGCCTCAAATTGCGCGGAAATGTGAAATCCTTCATAAGCACTATTTGTGCCTTGAAATTAGATCTAACATAACGTGGTAGAACTGTTACCAATATTCATGCAAACACCAGGGCAAGCGACGACTGTACCTATGTCAGAGTTATTTTATTGCTGAAATAAGTATACACCGATCAGAGACTTCCTCAATTAAGGCTGGTAGCTGTTTTTTTTTAAAACGGACCTTTTTTCTGAAAGGTGAGTGCGTAACATAAAAACACCTGTGTGTTTAGACAACAATAACAACGGCAGTGCTTTCATAGAAAACGTGATTCAGTTGTCAATATTTGCTAAACACTTCTTGAATTTACAGAATACTCCAAATTTAGAGGACTGGGGTTGTAAATGTAATCTATAAAATTACATTTGTGTAATTATTTATTCAGGGCTGGCGATAAACTACACGCGCATATTTTGTTGAAAATAGATTTCGTGAAAGGCCGTTGAATGCTCTCCACAAGCTGTGTTAAAGTTGGTCAGTTGACGCACTTTCCCCTCCCCCTCCCTCGGACAGCCACCCCACCCCCTCCACTCCCCCGAACAGAGCTCTGGTCAGATCAGGAGGGGCGAGGCCTCCAGCAGGGCGCTTATTCATGAAAGTTCTGTGCTTGTTAGTAAAGTGCCCCGACTCACGACCGAGCACCAACAGGCTGGTCTCCTTACACCACACAAATCCACAACAGACCTGTTAGCAAAGGAGAGGGGGTCTGGGGAGACCTCCTGCAGTCTCTGCCCATCAGGGGAGCCCAGTGCAGCGGGGGCGGGGCATTCACACTGGCCCTCTAATTGTTTCACCGGCGACACCCCAGTCTCATGTCTGAGCTGTGAAGATGATGGCTTGAATTCTGTGTGCCATGTGCCCAAACACAAGCACTTGTGTGGGGCGCTTTCTGCTCCCCCACCCCGCTCGAAGCACAGGGATGCTGGCCGCAGCCCAGGGCGTGGAAGTTTAAGCCAACAAAGTCTGCTCCAGAAAATAATCCAGGGAGCAGAGGATGTTGGGTGCCCTGCCTTTAGGGGCTCTTGTTTGCACTGCGTCCCGAGCAGGCCCTGTGCGCACTGCAAAGTGCTTCACAGCACTTCAGAGGCCGCTCACTGCTGGGGGGGTGGGGTGAGGGGTGCGAGCCCTGCAACCACACACTCCTTATTGTCTGTGAAGGGAACACAGTAGGGGCGTGTGCATGTGTGCGCGTACCCGCCTGCGTGTACACACTTGTGAGTAGTCGTAAACATAACGATATGTCCATGCCAATGTGTTCTTGTATAACGTAATCGGTGCTAATGTAAAGTGCTCGCATATATTCGGGTCGAGTTCGCGCTATATAAAATATATATAAATACACACACACAGCACACGACTTCCCTTGCAAGACAATCTCAGTGAATGCGTCTCTCCTGGTGTAAATAGCTTACACCCCTTTTACACACACACGATCTTTACTGGACGTCCGTGCACTCACATGCGAACCACACAGCATATTCTCAAATACATACATAGTAAGCAGTTAGTGATGCAATATTCATGTTATCGCTAGAGACGACTTTGATGTAAAGAGTCCTCTAGAATGTGTTTTTATTTCTATAAATGACGAAAGACGTTTTGGGGCTACTCTTCTCAGGTTCACTTTTCACTTTCATATCCGACTGGTAAGGAAACATTTCATAGCACGTGCTTGTGTGTGAGTGCGTGCGTGCAAGGCCGGCCTTACTCTTAATATCTGCGCACAAAAGTCACCTTGCCTAGGTTTATTAAAATAATACACAGAAAGCGTTATTTTATACATGCAAATATGACAGCGTTTAGGGGTTCATTGATTTCATATTTATATGTAAATAAAAGTACTATGTTTCGGCCTGCAGTCCGTGTACTATATATGTAAATTGTATATTTACACACACACACACACACAATTAAAACATGCACAGAGTGCAAAATACTCACACTGTTGTCTCTCTCACACTGCTGTCTCTTTTACACACCATGCTCTCTCTAGGACACACACACTGCTGTCTCTCTCACACTTATCATATTTATCAATTGAATCGGTGGATGGCAAAATACACGTACACTAGGTGCTTGGAAATGGGTAGTGGGGATTTTATGACATTTGAGACAAGAATGGTTAACCCATAACATGTATACGCAGTTTAACTATTATTTTATGAATACTCTGATAGACAATGTAAACAAAACAACAACAAAAAACACACACAAAGGCCAGGGTTCAGCTATTTCATGCTGTCTGCGCATATTTTGCTAACCTCTATAAACATGTTTTTATTCAAATGATACTATAATCAAGGCACACCAATAAAAATGTATTGCATAATACAAATTACTGTGCTTCCAACAAGTTCCACAAAAAAAAAACAGACAGGCGTGAAACGGGATGAAGTTTCGGGGCGGGGTACCCTCTATTCTTTTTTTATTTTATGCACCCGTAAAGATCGCTTTTAAGCCTGGCGTGTCTCAAAGCAAACGCAGCCAAGGCGAAAGATTAACAAGTGGAAGAGGAGGGGGAAGTGCTGGGAACAGGCGCCCTCGGAATGCCTGTGCGCCCTGGCTCGTCTGCTTCACAGCCGTCGTGAAGACTTTTCTTATCTGCTTCTTAAATAAACAAGCAGATAAGAAAAGTCTTCACGACAGCCGTGAAGCAGGCGAGCCATTCCGGATGGGCCGGACAAAAAAGCGAAAAGGAGGCACCCCAGAAAGCTTATTTCCAATGGCAGGCCACCGTTTACCATAAACGGTGACGCAAGCCAATGGAAATAAGGGGCGGGGCTTCAAGCCCTTTTCTAAAACTACTCATCTACAATAAATCTCGCCGAGCGAGCTGCGCATGTGCGCAGCAACGCTAGGCGAGACCTAAAAACTGTTACGTTTTCTGGTGAGTTTATAGACATTGCATCCCATGCTTTACCAGTCTAGTAACTTGATTACAAGATCACCTTCCCATGACATCTCCAGCCTACTTTCATCATTGTTTAGGTTACAGCTCTCAAGTTTTAAAAATTCTTACATGTGAGCAGTAATTTCAGAAATCAGTGACATTCCTGGAATTTACAACAAGACCTTTCACTCCAATTACATTACAACAAGCGACGTCAAGTGAGAGTGATGAAATTATGAACACGTGACCTGCAGCAGTAGCCCCACGCAGGAACGTCTAGCATCTCACAGTAATGAAAAGTGGTCGCTCACAGTATACACATCAGTGGCCCATCCGACACGCCAGTGGCACCTCCTCAGTACAAGCATCAGTCAGTGGCCTCATCTCAGCACTTGTACCACGTGTGAGCACCGAGCACTTTCACCATTTAAAAAGACATAGCACGACCTGGCATGGGACCCGCTATGAATGACTTCCTGTTTTGATCCCTATCAGTCATTCATTAATGTTAATAGTACTGATACACGTGCCGAACGATGATGTGAATTTAGCACGTGAAGCTCGGGGACTTGAACACTGCATTCAGCAGTAGGCCTGACCCCCGGGGCAGGCTGCAGCGCGAGCCGCCTGTCAGAGGTCACACGTGGCACAGAAGGGAGCGTGGTGGTCCTCCTGGGACGAGACCCTGCGATAGCATTATCTGCATCGAGGCCTGGAGTCGGAGGCAATTTATAGATTGTGTTCAGCAGCAGCTGATTGTTTTACAATGCAAATGAAGTGTTATTACCTTGAGTGGGAGGGCAGAGAAGAAATAACGAGGGGGGAGGGGAGGTAAGAGGAGGCAGAGACAAGATAAAAGGGGGATTGGAAGATGGAGATACCAGGAGCGAGGCAGTGGGGGGGCAGGGGTGGAAAGCGTGAGGAAATAATGGGATAAATAGAAAGGTACAAAGGAGAGGTGGTGAGAGGAGCCATGGAGAGAAAGCGAGAGCCTGAGAGAGACGGAAGCCGCTCGATGGGAGAGGATCGCCTTGCAGCGGGTCCGGGGGTGTAGAAGGATCCGGCGGAGGATGGGAGCCCGTGTCTAATCTCAGCTCGAGACGCGCAGATCTCCTGCTGCTGAAGGGAGGTTCATACATTATCAGACAATCAGTTCTTCTGACGAGCTGTGCGTGGGGAGATACGGGCATTACCCCTCCCCTTCTCTGTTTAAACACACCTGCTTTTTTTGTTGCAGTTTTATATAGCTCGAACTCGACCCGTAGGTAGTGGAGCCCTTTTACACGAGCACTAGTTGCATTACAGATGGACACATTCATTTTTGGTAGGCACGGGGAGATGATTTGCCCGGAATCACAGGATGTTGAGCCGACGCCGAGAATCGAACCTGGCTCCCCACTTCCAAAGTCGGCAGCTCTGGCTGTTGCGCCACATCCTGTTCTCCTGCCATCATTGCCCTTCACAATCTCCTGAATGGCCTCTTTCCCCAGCCTCTCAGGCATACCAGTTTTGTAATCCACATCCACCCTACCTGTTCCCTGGCTCTGGTGGCCCATCACACACACCAGCTCTTCCCCTGTCCATAAGTCCATGCCAGGCATCATACACTGCTCCCTTCCAGCCCATCAAGCCAGCAACACTTTACATGTTGGGGTTTTTGAGTCCACACTAGCTGTATCCTACAATACTTTTACCCTCATGCCCTAATGCAAGGTGTCAGACGTTGTTCCCTGTCCCAATGGGAGGAAGTGAAGTCTATGGAGTGGAACAGAAGAGGCACACCACACGGCAGAGCAGTGTGTGATAGGGTGCTGTGTGCCTTGTCCATATTCCATACTCTGTACACCTAGAGCCTTCACGTGTGTCATGGACGGTCCATGAACTGCATCTCTCTTTACAAATCACAACAGAGTACTACTGTGTCAAGTCCCTTTACTGGGGGAGGCAGGGCTAGAAGATATACAGGTGAGTGATGTACTCACAGTAGCACATACAACGGTCCCTTTCAGGTTCAGAAGGCCACCTATTTCTTACGGACCTCATCTTCGGACATACAGAACAGGCCCTGGCGACCTCTACACTCATGAAGATGGGGATGGTGACACAAGTGCCCACAGTACAGACCCCTGTAGTCTTCTCATTCCAGGCTGCTCAAGCATTGACCATCCTTGCAGTGAAAACCTGCCCACCGGACAATAAAACAGGCCCACAAACAGCCAAAAAAGTGGCCCACACATTGACTTGAAATTCCAGCCCTTCAGGCGCTGGCAGGTTGCCCTATAGACCAGCCCGAAACCGACTGTTCTTCATCTGGACCTTTTAACACTATATCACCATCTGGAGCCATGCTTTCTGACCCGCTGTAGCAGAGTAGGATCTGGCTCCCCCTAAAGAGTGCCTAACAGTGGATCTGAAGGAACATAGTGGTCACCTTTATTGTTCTTGGGCTGACTATTGGGTCCTGCCTCAACCCTCGGAAGACCCATAAAAAGAGGGGCATCCAGGGAAAACACCCTGGATGGTGCAAAGCCCTAGCTTCCCTCAAGGGTGCCACTCTCGCAGTTGCTTCTCTTCCTCCTCAAGGGTACCTCTCTCAGTCGCTTTTCTTCTTCCCTCAAGGGTACCTCTCTCTCAGTTGCTTTTCTTCTTCCCTCAAGGGTACCTCTCTCTCAGTTGCTTTTCTTCTTCCCTCAAGGGTACCTCTCTCTCAGTCGCTTTTCTTCTTCCCTCAAGGGTACCTCTCTCTCAGTTGCTTTTCTTCTTCCCTCAAGGGTACCTCTCTCTCAGTTGCTTTTCTTCTTCCCTCAAGGGTACCTCCCTCTCAGTCGCTTTTCTTCTTCCCTCAAGGGTACCTCTCTCTCAGTTGCTTTTCTTCTTCCCTCAAGGGTACCTCTCTCTCAGTTGCTTTTCTTCTTCCCTCAAGGGTACCTCTCTCTCAGTCGCTTTTCTTCTTCCCTCAAGGGTACCTCTCTCTCAGTCGCTTTTCTTCTTCCCTCAAGGGTACCTCTCTCTCAGTCGCTTTTCTTCTTCCCTCAAGGGTACCTCTCTCTCAGTTGCTTTTCTTCCAACTCCTACATTTTACTGGAGCATTTTAGCCAAGGTTGATTTCAGGCACAACCATTCATCCTCCTGGCCAGTAACACTCGAACTCTACACTCTGCCAGCCAGGACATGCCTGTAGAGTCCATCAAGCCATCCTCCTGCTACCAGGGTAAATTAACAGTGATTCCACCCTCACTAGGCAATATGCAGCACTGCCACCTTAGGGGACCAACAAGAAATTGTGCACAGATTATTCACCACCCTAAACATGCCTGTGACTTTGTCACTAAACTTGCTTGAGCACTCCATCAGTGAGCTGTATATATTGCACTCTGACTAGAGATGACTGGTAGCACTCTGTCCTGAGTTTAGTAAGTCAGAGATGAACTCTTGGACAATTAAACGTTCATTCATTAGCCAGAAATACATTATTTCTTTCTTCACCGTACAACTCCATCCAACGCTCTTTTCACCACCACAAGACCACACAGAGCTCTCCTCCACACACTGTTGAGCATCCATAGCTGCCAAGTGACTCCATGCCATGGCACCCAGTTTAGCTTTTGGGCAATAGCCCTTTGCATGTTGATATTACTTAGTTCATATTTGCAGTGTTTAAAGTGAGCATACGAATACTGGAACGCAAAGTAATGTTGGCCAGAAAAGCCAGGACTAACTAAAGGTATCACCTGACATGTGGCAGCGCTCCTGACTTGTATTTACACAGAGGTACTTCTGCCTTCTCCTTCCTCCTATACACAGCCGTTTATTTACTCCCTCCTGTCTCGTCAGGGCCCAATACGCCCCCCTTTTCTCTCTCTCTATTACCATTACACCCATGGATGTCAAGAGGCCCCATGTCATATGTGTTACCGTAAGCTAGTTCTAGCTTTTTATCCAGGAACACTTTTAATGCTGGGACTGGTAGTTCCAGTTTTGGCATTAGATGCAGTCACAACATGAAAAGTGTGGACTTCCTGAAGGTGTAACACGAGGGATGGGGGCCATCTGGCAGCTGTGCACACCCCCTGCGTTCTTTCCCCTTCATAAAGCTCCTCCCACCATTCTTGCCCCTTTCCTAACAGTCTGTCCTTTCTCTCACATACACTCTCTCTCACACACACAAATACACACACACATATGCACACACACTCTCTCTCTCACACCAGTAGAGGAAAGGAGGGGACGAAGTAGGGAAACGAAGAAGGAGCCTTGTGCATGGAGTGACCTCCCACAACGTGCGAGTATCACACCGGATGGAGCAGCGGGTGACTGAGTGCCCAACTCCAGGTATCTGGCTGTTCAGGAACCGGACCAAGGGGGAGGGAGCAGGAGCAAGAGAGAAGAGGAAGGACAGGGATCCTTGAGAGGGGTTGACAGGAGGAATCATAGCCTGACAGAGCGCCATGAGTCATGTCACGCTACAGATACACGTCACTAATACACCTTATGTTGCAGTGTTAAGAAGATACTAGAGAAGGCAGCGTGATCATGATGGGAGGCAAGACGCCGCCTCCTCTCTGTCGCTCCACCATGTCTGCACTCAGATCTCTCTTCCAGTTCTACCCTAATAGAAACATCATTTTGGACTCGGTCATCAGATCTGCGGCAATGTCCCTACATTCTGTCTCATGGGCTGGTGAGTCCCTGTCCCGTCCCAGTGCCAATATAGAAGGATCTGAACCTATATTTGTAGAGGGGAAAAAAGTAAAAGATATATTAGTGGTACATAGGCTGCACTCAGGGCTTTAAGTGGGATGAAAAAACTGGGGGGTCTCTCAAAGGGGCGTGGCTAATGTAATTAGGGCGTGGCTTAAAAACAAGCTAAAAATCTGTGCTTAGCATAGTGTGCCGCCCGACTTGTATTTTGCTGTTTCTGTCATTGCATCCAGATATATGATACAACAAGTAATATCATACCTACAACAAGTCAGGACTATTGTCTTTGTCAATGGTTGTTAGTTGCATAAGATAAATAAGCAGCAACTATGGCTTGTATAAAATATTGAAAAAGCTTCCACTTAAAGGTCTGGTGACACCAGGACAATGTTGCTGCTCCTGAATTTCAAAAAGAGAAGGGAAATCCAGAGATAAAATGACTCTCTGTAAAGGATTTCCCTTCCCCTACAACGCTCGCCTGGCATGACGTCATGCCGTAACTTCTCCACTAGTGAGAAGTGAGCAGTGTGAGCAGCGCACATGATGTGCCTGCTGTCACTGCAGTCGGGAAAAAAACGGACCGCCTGTGCCAGGGCACAAAACAGAGCCGATAGAGACCTGTTTCGAGGCCCCCTTTAAAAAACTGCTGGTGCTCAGCCCCGGTGAGACCCGGCCCAGTTAAAGCCCTGGCTGCACTACTGCACAAACAGGTGCACTCTTCCCTTGGGCAGTGTGCGCATATACTCACCACCACAGTGAGTGGCATCTAACCTAGCTTCAGTTTTACAAGCCAACTGTGCACCCCTGCCAGGGCAGTTTTGAGAGATAAACCTCAGATCCCACAATAAACTTGGCCTCCAAATATGCCAAGTCAACGTACTTCTCCATAACTTTTGGAGCAAGGCAAATGTAGGAGTGAATTACTTAATTAGGAGGGTGCGTTACCTGCGTGCATGCTCTAGTCGGTACCACATGGCGTAATGTTGTAATTTTGGGAATTCAGTGTAACAAGCATAACTCAAGACTACACAAATTACGCCAGTATAATTTAAATTTCCCGCCAGCCTGGTCAGATCGTTCTGGAATGATCTGCACGTTGGTTATGGAGTTATGGCAGAAACATGGAAGGGAAAGTAATCCCATGGAAGACTGGTGCTCTGAAAGCATCAGAGTGCACCCCTTGGTAAGGCCCTGCCTGAGAATGATCTGTCCCCAAAAACAGGACAGGAGGCTGACAACTGAGCAGCAGGCTCACGCTTGACTTTTAGTTGGTGGCTCTCTGAGCAGTTTTGTTCTTTCACACAACTCTGGCAGACTGAGTTACCCTACACCCATTGGTGCCACAGCACCTTGGAATCCAGACGAACAGGAAGTGGTCAGTCATGTTGCTCACCATTATGGCTGAGTGAAATATATATTTTTTTATTCTGAGACATGCAGAAGAAAATTCCAATGAAATTCTGCTGAGTTCTGTTCCGCTTACTATGCAAGAAAAAAAGGGCCTCAAACAGTGAACACATCAGTTCTCCCTAGCAAAACCAGGCCCAGCAGCAACTACATGAACCAGCTGAATTGTTTGGTTCGGGGCAGTTTATGTGGGGTGTTTGGACAAACTATACAGTTTTTAATATTAAGATGCCAGAATATCGCCACAAGAATATTGTGATGCAGGAAATATCATCACAGGTAAGATTAAACATTTTTAGGCATGTTTTTAATATCATTTTCAAATGTATCGTTGTAAAAAATATCGTTAGTAATACCATTTTTAATCTTAATTTTTGTCATTTTTAAGTGGATTTGTTTATTTGTTTTATATCCTTGAATGAAAAAATGTTTGAAATGTATTATTTTATATGTTGTTTTTCATATCTTTTAGATCATTGTTAAAAATAAATTAGGAAAAAATAAAACAAAGCATATTTAAGGTAACATCATTTTGTTAAGTAGTAGGATGTTGGGATGTAGGGGAAAAGGGTGGGGAGAGTTTTTTTAAAATATATATTTTTTAATATATGTATAATTTTAAACTTAAAATTACATTTAAAAATCTAGATTTGCATTTCGTAGGTGTTAATATTTTATTTTTAATGTTATATTTTTCAGATTTAATAATGTTTTTTAATAGGAAGATGGATAATTCTGAGATGTTTTAAATTAAAATTTTCAAATACGTTAAAACAATATGGGTTATTTACACACAAATATTAATCAATTGTATTCATATTTTCAATATGTAATTTTAATTTTGTTATATCTTTTTCACATTAATAATTAGTGTTAGAAATGGGGGTCTCTAATTGGCAAGGGTTCGCACCTTTGTCCAAGTAGGGACCCTTCTTCCTAGTCAGGGTAAGGGGGATACACTCCTAAAATAACCCCTGCTCACCCCCTTGTTAGTTTGGCACGAGCAGACAGGCTTATCTCAGAGGCGATGTGTAAAGCATTTGTGCACACATACAGTAATACAGTGAAAACACTACAAATGGACACCACACCAGTTTAGAAAAATAAGCAATTCTTTATCTAAACCAAACAAGACCAAAACGACAAAAATCCACAACACAGTACTAAAAATATGATTCTTAAAAGGTAGAAACAGTTCTGTTCCAAGAAAATGTGGGATGCAACACTTTTACACAAAGTACCTTGGATGCGTCGAAAAATGCAAGCAAAAAGGGTCGCAGGGAAGGTGATGCGTCGGTTCCTTACACTCAGGGAAGGTGATGCGTCGGTTCCTTGCTCCGGGGGAGGTGATGCATCGGTTCCTCACTGCTGCGCAGGGGAGGTAATGCGTCAGTTCCTTACCGGAGAGGAGGGGATGCGTCGGTTTCTTACTGCGTGGGAGGTGATGCGTCGGTTTCTTACTGCGTCCCCCAACGATGAGACAGACTTGACGCTTTGATGCGATGTGTGACGATCCGGTGCGTGAAGACCCAGGATGCGCTGCAATGATTTCAGCCACGTGCCCTCGATGCGTCGATTCTTCCACAACAGGGCCTGTGCCAGAATCGGTGCGGTGATCTTGGAGATCAGTGCACAGGATTTGTCGCACGGTAGACACTTAAGCCGCGAGCAGGCGCTGCGTCGATTCTTCGGCGCCGGCGATGCGTCGGAAAATTCTTCTTGCACCTCTGCAATGTGTCGGAAACAGGTGATGTGTCGATTTCCACAGTTCTTGCAGTTTTCAGTCCCAAAACAACCTCCAGAGGTCCAGAACACTGGCAGGCACCTCTCAGCAGGTCTGAACTCCCAGCACAGGAGTTCAGGGGGGACTGGGGGTGACGTCTTTGCATCCCTGAGACTTCAGAACAGGAGGCAAGCTCTATTTCAAGCCCTTGGAGATCTTCTTCAAGCAGGGGACACAGCACACAGCAAAGTCCTTCTCCTTTCCTTGGCAGAAAGTAGCCACTGCAGGCCAACCCCAGACAGCAAACAGCATAGGGGCAGTATTCCTCCTCAGTTTATCCAGCTCTTCTCCTTGGCAAAGGTTCCTCTTGATTCCCAGAAGTGATCTAAAAGTCTGGGGTCTGGGCCCCTCTTTTTATTATACAAAATCCTTTGTTCTCTGTGGCAGAGAAGCTCCTTGCCCAGCCAAAACCAGTTCTGTCCTCTCTGGTGCAGCTTCCTGGCAGTAGGTGGAGACAGCATTGTCTTTGGCAGACCAGGCCCATTCAGGTGTGAAAGAAATCTCCTCCCCCTACTCTAAATGCAGCCCAGGTCTATTTAGCCCAGACCTGACTCACCCTGGAAAAGCAGGACATACCTAACCCCCCCCCCCACAAGTGGCTGTCTTAACAGAATGCACATCCCCAGCCCCTGTCACTCCAAAGCCAGACAGTCAATACACAACCTAGCAGAGGCACACTGGATGGTTAGGCAAGAAAATACCTACTTTCTAAAAGTGGTATTTTCAAACCCAGAATGTAAAAGTCACCCTCACTAAAGGATGCATTTTAACATTCTGAGATCAGGCATATCAAACTTTATTTTCCTATCTTGTTCCCATGGGCAGTAATGCTCATAATATGTTATGAGCAAACTCCCCTTTCTATCCTATGGGACAGATAGCCATAGAATAGTGAAAAATGAAATTGGCAGTATTTCACTATCAGGACATGCCACACACATCAGGGCATGTCGTACCTTTCACATACACTGCACCCTGCCCACAGGGGTACCTTGGGCCTACCTTAGGGGTGACTCACACGTAAGAAAAGGGAAGGTTAGGGCCTGGCAAGTGGGTGCATTTGCCAGGTCGACATGGCAGTACTAGACTGCACGCAGGCACCACAATGGCAGGCCAGAGACCTTGTTGCAAGGCTGCTTGTGTAGATGGCACAATCAGTGCTGAAAGCCTACTACCAGCTTTTGATTTACAAGCCCATGGCACACACAGTGCACTGTACTAGGGACTGACTAGTAAATCAAATATGCCAATCATGGAATCACCAATCCACAACAACAATTTACAAAGGGATCACTTGCACTTTGGCACTGAACAGCAGTGGCATAGTGTCCAAAGCATCTAGACCAGCAAAACGAAATCCATCACACGGTAAAAATACAGGAGGCAAAGGCAAAAACTACAGGGGAAACCCACGCCAATGATGCCAGGTCTAACCATTATTAATAATTATTTCTTTATTTATACATTCAATTTAAAATGTTACTTTAGTTTCAATCTAAACATAATTGTGTTATGGTTTAATTCTGTTAAAATACTGAAAGCAATTGAAATAGGGTGTATGTTATATATTTTTTAAATCATCAATATTTTGCATTAGATTTTTATTTTAACATGTTTTGAATTGTAATTATAAATATATTTGGACAGGGATCACCAATACAACCAACCATTAATTTGCCCCCTGCTTCACTTCCTTATGTTGTCATATTGACTGGTGTACCTGAGCTTAAAAAAGGACAGAAGGAAACTCAGTTTGATCTTAGGAACAAGTGTCTTTTTTGGTTGGTTAGGCACAAGCAGTTTTCCTACAACAGGGCAGGAGAAATAATAATGGTCCGTAGAGTGGGTTGGGTGAGTAAGAACGCCAAAACCATGCAAGGGGACTGTATAGTCATCAATTTTAACAACACTTCGACTGTACATACTTTAGTAGCCCAGTGGGCTGGTCCTTTTGTTCCAAATACTGGGATCAAAGCCCATTCTTTGGACATTTTTTTACTCCCACTGCCAATCTCGGACCTCAAACAACAGGACCCCAGTAAATTGGCCCCAAGTGCATCCAATTGAACATCCTCCCCCTAGACCTCTTTTATATAACATCCCAGTTGGTAATAGATTTGGGGTACTTGAGGAGGTTGATTGACTCGGGTCGACTGTTCCCCACGTTCTTGGGCATGGTTCCAGGCGGATGGTTGGGGAACATGGGGACTGTCCTAGCGGGCAGAAGAGTCAGACTAACAATGGTGGAAGTGGGGAGGAGAAAGAGATCTCCCAATTAGAAATTCAGCGGGGAGATATAGTCCATTTTGGGACCCGTGGGCTGGTACTTAACCCACCAGCCCCTTACCCTTCTGACTCCTTAACTTTCTTTCTTGGCAGGTTTGAAGCCCCAGGGAGTAAACCTGGAATGGACATCTTGGCCCTGTCGGCCCCAGCAAACCATAATTTTAACAATAGTAATCCACAGCGCAGCAACTCAAACTCTGCCCAAAGGTTGAAGGTCCTATCCTGGAACATTGTCGGAATTAAAAACAAGCTTCATTCCCCTGATTGGGAGCAATTTTTGGGTGAATTTGAGGTGTGTATGCTCCAGGAAACCTGGGCAAGGGAAGATATTGTGAGGATGGGTTTTGCAACTTATAATGTGATGGCCTCCTCAGGGGGAAGAGGCAGGCCCTCTGGGGTATTGTCTACCTGGGTTGCCACCCATTTGAATTGCACTGTTGAACAGCTGGACACTCTGTCCGATGATATTCAGTGCACGGTACTCACGTTCTCCCCGAATAATAGAGTTGCTTTTATCAACATCTACTCTCGCCCGGTAAGCATTACCCAGGAATCCCCCACCATAGACGCACTAAACTCATTTATAGATGCAGCCCCCCTGAATTTAAAGTTGGTTATAGGGGGAGATTTTAACTGTCAATTTGAGCCTCTTGCTGCTTCCACTGATATTTCCTTTAGTGATGAGGATAGCTTGTGGTTAATTCCTGACCCCCAGATCCCCCCTGTTAAGGCTTGGACCCCGCTGGTACTCCAGATTAATGCGGTTCTCCTAGCACACTCTTTGAGAGCATGCAATGGTCGCACCAAGTCGGATCAGCCAGGGAAGTTAACTTTTAATAGAACAGGACAAACTTCCCTCTTGGACTACATTCTAGTGGAGACAAGGTTATGGCAGTGGGTTGTTGACTTTGCTGTCATACCGAGACATGATAGTGACCATCATGCCTTGATGCTGGAGTTGGAGCTCCCAGGCCTTTATAATCCTGTGGCCTCTGATTCTTCTCCAGCTAATAACTTAAAACTCACTAACAATAGAAGGAGAATTAGATGGGGCACAATGAAGCAGTCTCCGGACAAGGTAGCTGCATTATATTCGTCAATTATTTCGCCACTTTCAGCTCTGGAGGAAACTGTTAGAGCTCCAGTTTCTCCTGAATCCACTGGTAGAATTGAGGCATTGTATGCTGAACTTACTAATAGCCTGACTAATATTTTTAACCCTTTGGTGCATTCCAAGTCTAACAAGGGTGTCAAACTAACTTGGTTTGATGATACTTGCCGTAAGGCAAAGGGAGGTCTTATAAAAGCCATTAAAAGCCAGGACCGACCGTTAATTAAACAACTGAGGGCCCACTACCGAGCTAGTGTCAAGACAGCAAAAAAGAACTGGGAACAGGATAGATGGGTTGCCATTAGAGCAGCATTATCCAATAGGGACATGAAGTTGTTCTGGTCCTTAGTGAGCGCAAGTAGCTGCGAGGGGAAGCCAGCCCTAGAGCCTAATATTGCTGCAGTTGTTTGGAAATCTAATTTCCAGGGCTTATACTCTACTGGGGCAGCCCTGGAATTGAATGCTGATCCATCAGATGCAGCTATAGGGATACGTTATGAAGTGGGCTGTGAGATTACATTACAAGAAGTTTTAAATGCAATTGGGAAGCTTCCCCTTGGGAAAGCCCCAGGACTAGATAAGATTCCTGGGGACTTCTTTCGGGATGAGCCAAACATTTGGGGACCTTATTTGTGTGTAATTTTTAATGCCATTTTGAGGGGTATGAAGGTGCCGGACTCTTGGCTTGGGGCCGAAATTTTCCCTGTCTACAAGAAGGGTTCTCACCTCTTGCCGATTAATTATAGACCAATCAGCCTGATAGACGTTACCCAGAAACTATTTGCCAGAATCCTCCTTGAACGCCTCCATGTTTGGATGGAGGACGGTGGAATACTGAGCGCGTATCAGGCTGGTCTTCGGAAAAATATGTCGACCATTGATCAAATTCTTAGACTCCAGTTGTTATATTGGAAGACAGTGTCAGTGGAGGGTGGCAGTCTCTATCTGATATTCGTTGACTTGAAATCGGCTTTTGATCTGGTCCCCCGTGCCAAACTTTGGGAGGTCCTTGAACAACTAGGAATCCCCCCTTACTTATTGTCTTTGATCATTCGCCTCCACACAGGTAACTTTGCCCAAGTTAGGCATGGGAAGCATGGGGAATTGACCCCTCGTTTCCCAGTTGATAGAGGGGTAAGGCAGGGGTGCGTGTTGGCCCCAACCCTGTTTTGCCTTTTTGTTAATGCCCTGGTCGCCCAACTTAATGAGGTAGTGGATAACGATGCCCCCAAGTTGGTGCATGGTAAGGTCCCAGCAATGATGTTTGCTGATGACACTTTGTTGTTATCGAAGTCCCCTATGGGCATTCAGCGGATATTAGACAGTTTTGCATTATTTTGCAAAAACAGGGGGCTGGAGATCAATACAGCCTAAACCAAATTTATGGTATTCAATCCAGCAAAAACATCGCGCCCAAACCCCTCCTCAAACGGCATCCTATTAGAGAGGGTGTCAGTTTTTGATAATCTTGGCGTCATGCTGTATGAATCATTCGAATGGGGACCGCAATTAGCCAAGGCAGGTCTCAGGCTTGCCCAGACGGTGGGGGGACTTATAACAACTTATAGGAACTCTTCTCATGTACCGCCTAGTCCTGTGGTTGAGATTTACCAGGTACAAGTTAGGAGTGCCGTAATGTATGGGGCTGAACTTTGGGGTCATCGTCCCACTGCTGGTTTGTCAAAGATAGAGAACAGATTTATGAGACAGTTGTTGGGCTTACCGTTGAGCTCACCCCTTATACCACTACACCTAGATCTGGGCATTAGACCTTTCGCAGATGAGGTCGGGTTGAGGCCACTAACTTTTTGGCGTAGACTGTGGGTGACCCCGGAGCTAGCAGATTACCAGTCTGAGCTAAAGGGGATAATGGGTCTCCCGGGGGTAGCTAACCTACCATGGTTTTCATACATAAAAAATGCATCCCTTAGGATTGGTATCCCCGACTTGTGGAGCAATTCCGAGGTGGCGTGTTTGACAATCTCACGTCTAGGATTGGTAAGAGCCTACCGATCTGCTAAGCTTGCTGACATCCAGGGAAATCCCAATCTTGGTCACTTAACGGTTGATTTTCTGAATTTAAAAACTGACTATTTTATAGAACCATTTTTAGATGTCATTCAACCCAATGTGGCAAGGAAGCTGTATATTCAGTTTAGAACAGGAACTTTGCCATTGCATGCTTTCACTAACAAATGGCAGAAAGTGCCTCCTCTTGGATGCCCCGCTTGTACCTGTTCAGATGAGACGGTTATCCATGTTTTCTTTTTTTGCTCAGGCTATACAAAGGCTAGACAGCGCTGGCTCGTACCGCTTTGTAGAAATCTAGGGTGTAATCAATGTTTAGAGGCATTCAGAATTTTACGAACTGACACACACCCACCTATGGTGTTTGCAGTGTCACGTTTTTTTAATTCAATGTGGCAGAGCCGAAGGGGATTCTTAAGACTATCATTGTAGGTAGTAATCTCCTCCATTGAGCATTGATTCGTATTTTACTATTATTATTTTTTAAAGTTTTTTTTAATGTTTTTAGCTGTTCTTATTGTTTTAAACTAATAACAATGTATCATTGTATTACTCCTTTTCCATTGGTGGTATAGACAGTTAATTGATCTAATTTAAAAAAAATGTTTAAAAATGTCTTTTTTACTATTTGTATTGTTTACTTTTTATGGTCTGTAATGACCGAAATAAAGTTTTTGGAATTGGAATTGGAAATATATTTGGAATTGTGTTCCAATGCTTTGAATGTGGTTTATATTTATTAAATTGTACTTTCATTTGACTGTGAGTTTACTACGGATGTTAATATATATTATAATGATTTTGTAGTGTTGTGCATTGTGATTGGGAATACTAAATGTGAACCCTATAGTGTCCAAGATTTCCCCAAGATGGTTTAGTTTGGTGTGGAAATAGTACAAATGATCCCTTTAGTGCCCAACACTTCCCCAAGATGGTTTAGGGCGGGGTGGGAATAGCAAATCTGACCAATATAGCGTCCAACAGTTTCTCCAAGATGGTTTAGTTTGGAGTGAGAGTAGTAAAGTGTATAGAAAGTGTATTACTGTTAGTTTGTGTTTTGTTTACTGGGATATTGTAGTAATGTAGGTATTGGTATTAGATAAGTGAAGTGTTTTAGTATGACCCTAGTTGTAGTTGAATGTGGGGTGGTTTGTGTTTTGTAGATAATAAAACTTACAAATTCCTATTTTATTATATATTTTACTAACAAATGTTTTAATATTTGTTGCATACACTTTTTCCTAGTTTGTTATAAATATATATTTGTTATAGCAGAAAACAATATTTTATATAATATATATATATATATATATATATATATATATATATCCACACAAAATCCAATGCGCAACTCCTTGATTGAAGTAGAAAACAACACTGGAGCCGTGGCCACAATTATAAAGCGTGTTTATTGACAACACTAGGCCGTGTGCCCGCCGTAGAAGTGGCTTGGGTTTAGCCAAACGAAGCTGTGGATATATATATATATATATATATATATATATATATATATATATATATATATATATATATATATATATATCAAGTGCCCACTCAAAGAGAAGAATGAGCCTGACATATGCTGGAACACACACCAGGATTTATTCCACAAAAAATATAGCAGAGATTCAGAAAGTCCAGGAAACGCCAGGCAGACGCGTTTCAGCAATAGTGCTTTCATCAGTGCCGGTTCAAGTTTCCAAAAAGAGCCTCACACCTGGGGATTGTTTTAAAGTCCTGTGGCGATCTCAGGCCACTCCCATTCACTCGATGTTTCCTCTCCGCCTCTGCTAGCAGCTGTGATGCCTCCCATGATTCCTCGAGACCTTAGGCATGCTGGTCGTTGGAGTCCAAAGTGACAGCTCATACAATGAAAAGCTGTCAAACACCAAGTGGTGTGTCTCGCAGACCCGCAGTCATCCGATCTCGGCCACGAATAATATTTCTGGAACCTGGTGTGGCCCTTGCAGTCAATGCTGCAACCTCTCTCCCCGTGTGGTACCTTCAAGCCAGTGCTGCTCAAACCACTTGGGGGGGTGACGCGCTGTAGTTTAATACACAAATCCAAAGGTGCTGGCTTGCGCGTCACACCTGACCGAGAGGGCATGCCAGTAGCCAGTGCCTAGCGTTACTGGCAAAACATGAGAACCAAATGCCCACTCAAACAGAAGAATGAGCCCGACATATGCTGGGACACACACCAGGATTTATTCCACAAACAATATAGCAGAGATTCAGAAAGTCCAGGAAACGCCAAGCAGACGCGTTTCAGCAATCGTGCTTTCATCAGTGCCGGTTCAAGTTTCCAAAAAGAGCCTCACACCTAGGGATTGTTTTAAAGTCCTGTGGCAATCTCAGGCCACTCCCATTCACTCGATGTTTCCTCTCCGCCTCTGCTAGCAGCTGTGATGCCTCCCATGATTCCTCGAGACCTGAGGCATGCTGGTCGTTAGAGTCCAAAGTGACAGCCCATACAATGAAAAGCTGTCAAACACCAAGTGGTGTGTCTCGCAGACCCGCAGTCATCCGATCTCGGCCACAGGAATAATATTTCTGGAACCTGGTGTGGCCCTTGCAGTCCATGCTGCAACCTCTCTCCCCGTGTGGTACCTTCAAGCCAGTGCTGCTCAAACCACTTGAGGGAGTGACGCGCTGTAGTTTAATACACAAATCCAAAGGTGCTGGCTTGCGCGTCACACCTGACCGAGAGGTCATGCCGGTAGCCAGTGCCTAGCGTTACTGGCAAAACATGAGAACCAAATGCCCACTCAAAGAGAAGAATGAGCCCGACATATGCTGGGACACACACCAGGATTTATTCCACAAAAAATATAGCAGAGATTCAGAAAGTCCAGGAAACGCCAGGCAGACGCGTTTCAGCAATCGTGCTTTCATCAGTGCCGGTTCAAGTTTCCAAAAAGAGCCTCACACCTGGGCATTGTTTTAAAGTCCTGTGGCGATCTCAGGCCACTCCCATTCACTCGATGTTTCCTCTCCGCCTCTGCTAGCAGCTGTGATGCCTCCCATGATTCCTCGAGACCTGAGGCATGCTGGTCGTTGGAGTCCAAAGTGACAGCCCATATATATATATATATATAAGCGTTTTTGTTTTTCCCTAAATGTATATACATTTTTCAATAATCATAAACATTTTGTACTGTAATTCGTATTCATACATTTTTATCTCACATACCTTTTTTTTTAGTCCTCATATTTGACAAAGGCCGAGAGTGAGATCTATCTGAAGGTCTGAAAAACATCTGGGCGCCATGCACCTTCAAAATTTGTTCCACCGGGAGCAGGCCTTAGCTGATTTGCAGTTGATGAGAGGTCTAGTGGCAACCACCACTATTCTCGTCAACTCCATGAGCTTGTCTTAATCCTTGGACTAGGCCGAAAAGATAACCTTACAAAACAGTCGCTCCAAATCCCACCTGGACAATTTATATTGTGAGTACATTTATTACAAAACAAGTGAGATAAAGGGGGCCCACATTTTCTCTTTCTTGGACGAGCCCGTCTGACAGTCTAACCTGGCTATATGCCTTGAAAAATTTTGCCAATTTGCACAAGTAGGGGAGAGCTCAGAGACCCAATTTACACAGATTTCCCTGCATGCAATAGCCATTAAATTAAATAACAAATACATGATGTTTTTCCCCAGGACTATTTTATCGGCTTCCTGTACCCCAAATATAACCAAAGGCAGGCTTACCTCAAAATCACAACCCAGGATTTTTTTTAATACTTTACCCACATCTCGCCAGAAGAGCTGGATAGCTGGACACTGCCAAAAGAGGTGTACATCATCTGCATTTTCCAGTTGACATTTCGGGTAGCATCTTCTTTTGTTCCCTCCCATCTTAGCAAGTTTCTTGGAAGACCAGTAGGCCCTGTACATGGTGAACAAATGATTTCTCCTAAATGGAGCCGACATCACTGCAGCCCATAATGTAGTAGCAGATACTTGCCATAAGTTGTGGATATCGCAGCCTGGCATGTCCAGCTTCCAGGTTTCTTCGGGCAGGGGCATACCGCCGTCATCCCCTTGTACCAATGCCCAATACCACTTTGAGACTTCCTTCCTAAAGGTTTGCGTCTTTAATAACTCTTTCTCAACCTCCGACTCCATCCCGAGGTTTAACTGGGATCGCGACCAACTAACCAACTGATAATATTTAAATCTGGATAGATTAAAATCCGTGCTCTGGCTTAGGTCCGCCCATGTTCGTATCGTGCCACCCTCAGCAAGTTGGCCCCACCACTGCATTTATCAGTGGAGAAACTAGGCTGTCCTTCATACATAGCGGTGTTCCTGGGGAGTTCCAGATTGGTGCCATGCTGCTATAGTATGGAATCCCTAGAGTTTTTTTTAACCTGAATCCAGATTCTGCATGCTGCTATAAGCGTCTTAAATTTAATTTTTTAGAAGAATTTTGCATGGCCAAATTTATATAAGAACCCTTTGCCTTCTTCTCCTAGGTTACTTATTAGAGCCCGATATCTGGCGTTCTTCAAGGAGAAAGCCCAATAATACAATTGGGAATCTGGAAGAGCTATGCCCCCCGCCATCTTTTTCTTCCTAAGTTTTTTCCAGGAGATTCTCACGCTCTTACTCCTCCATATAAAACTACTGAGTTGTCCGTGAAGTTTTTTAAACCAAGCTGGCTTAAGGAACAAAGGGAGGGTATTAAAAATAAATGTACATTTAGGGAGAATAGTCATTTTGACTAAATTAGCCCTTCCTAGAATGGAAAGCGGAAGGGAGGCCCAGTTTTGCAAAAGCTTTTTAGTCTCTTGCATAAGACGAGTGTAGTTGACCAATGCCATTCTATCCAAATCTTTTGTAACTCGCACTCCTAGGTATCTGAACTCTGTCTTATCCAGGTGTTTAAGGTGGATGGGAATGGGATTGTTCCATGACATAGTCTCTGTCTTGTCTTAATTAACTAGGTAACCCGAAATTCGCCCAAAATTGCCCGCTATTTCCATGACTACTGGCAAAGATGTTTCCAAACTAGCTGTATAAATTATCAGGTCGTCAGCGTAAAGCGCTTCTTTCCTATACCACTCCTCATATTGAAAAGGGGGGATTCTTTGCTCTGCTCTTATTCTCCTTGCTAAAGGTTCCAAATACAAATTAAATAGTAGAGGCGAAAGTGGGCAGCCCTGTCGGGTTCCCCTATTTATCCGGAGGCACGTGGTTAGAGAACCGTTAATCAAAATCCTCGCTGTGGGGGTTGCATATATACCTTGAATAGCCTGCAGAAAGTTACCACCAAGACCATTTTGTTCTAGCACTTCATACAGATAGGGCCAACTCACTCTGTCGAAAGCCTTAGCGGCATCGACCATGATGACAGTTAGGGGGGCCCCCATAGCAGAGGCTGCATCTATCGCACACACCAGGTCTTGTGTAAGGTCTGAGAGCTGCCTCCCCTTCATAAAGCCCTTTTGATTTGTGCCTACTATGTCTCCTAAGACCTTGTCTAACCTTTTAGCCAGAACCTGTGAATAGATTCTGTAATCTGCGTTTAGCAGAGAGATAGGCCTATAGGATTGACATTTTTTTGGGTCCTTGTCCGGCTTGAGTATTAAGGTAATCACTGCTTCACTCCATGTTGAGGGGAGGGGTGCTTGCTGTGTATAAATGTTATTAAACATCAGGGGGAACATGGCGGCCTGCTAACGAGCCGGCTGCGAGCTCCGTTACCTCCGCTACGCACACCGCTTGACAGAACGGCCATACGGAATCACAAACAGCCTCTCGACTACCCCTCAAAACGCCGCGTTGCTCCACCTCATCGCGGGCACAGCTTTCTCTTACCTGAGCCCCCCCTCGGCAGCGCTGCGAGGGGGAAATTCCATCAGACACGGGCTCTCAGTGCCTCCTTGCTGCTTCTGAGCTCCGACGCGATCGTCGCGCGGTAGCTCGGATTAACTTCCAGGGCATTGGGGGAAGTGTCAGTACCTGTCCCCCAGGAGTGTATGCCCTGCTAGGAGCACAGAGGAAGAAAGAAGAGGCAAGAGAGACGCCATTGATTTCATCTATGACCCCCTCAAAAAAAGGACAGAATCTTCGCACCAGCCGGAAATAAAGTCTCCTGCTTTCAAAAAAGGAACTGAGCAGGTATTTAAACTATCTAAAAAAAGGGAGACGATAGCTGAGTCAAAGGGGCATTTTCTTGATTCCTCTGTGCCTGCTACCTCCAGTGGTGTAGGGAAAAGTAGCTATAGTCTGAGGAATGCAAAATTTGGGGTGGGGGAGCCACAGGATATCAAAGTGGCCCAGAACTTAGGTAACACAATAATAGCCCCGGGGGTCAGTTTGGGAGGTGTACTAACTCAAATACCATCACAAGTTGTTGCACGCAAATCTACTAAAAAAAGTGTTAAATCTTTAGTATCTGCTTCTAACAATTCTGGAGAGAGAGTGAAGATTACTCCCTCCCCAAGATCATACTTTAAGATTAGGAATACCAAAGAGCCTCAGATTAGCCAGTTCGAGACCGGCATAATGGAGTCTCCCAATCCCACGCTGGAAGTGGACCTTGTTCTTCTCTAAGAGAATCGCTTTTCTTCCCTACTGAGGAATGAGCTGCTCGATAGTCCTGCTCTGACCTCTCAGGTAGGACCAGGTCCAGGACATACTTCTACTCTTATGGATGTTGGAAACCTAGAGGGGAAGACAGGGGAAGGCCAGAACGCAGAGGGTCCTAGCGCATCAGGAAAGGAACAAGTAATGCCTGGTATAGATGTTTCGCGGATCCTCCTTTCCCTTTCAAACGATATAAGAGAAAAATTCGCTGTTTCAGAGCAAAATCAAGCAAAAATTCAAGCAGCATGCGAGGGGTTGGAAGAGAAGCTAGTTGACATCACGGAAAGACTTCTCATTATGGAAACCTCCCTTGGGTCGCTCCAAGAGGAGGTTAAAACTAATCAGAAGGAGATAACAGCATTGAAGGCAGGCGAGAAGGAGCTGAGAGACAAACTTGAAGTGTTGGAAAATAATTGCAGAAGAAATAACCTAAGGGTTCTGGGCATTCCTGAAGGCATCGAGGGAGGAAATTTAAAGAAGTTTGTAGTAGATCTGTTGACAGAATTTCTCCCAGAAACGGCCAAATTAGATTTAGAGAATGACATCCAGAGGATACATCGTGATCCTTTTAGAAAACCCCCGGAAAAGGGAAAGCCCAGGAAAATCCTGATACATTTCCGCACTTATACGATTAAAGAGCTAATTCTTTCAGCCGCTCTCAGGGGCAAACAATTTAAAAAACAAGATTGGTCCTTCAGGATTAGATCAGACATCTCAAAAGCTACCCAAACCCGGCAATGGGAACTAGGAAAATACATTGAAGATTTGAAGGCTGTAGGGGCAACGGCGCAGTTGAAATTCCCGGCTACCCTCAGAGTGATGTGGAACAATACAATGTATAACATGAGGGAGGTGGTTGAGGTTGAAAATGTAATGGTTAAGATCAAGTCTCACAAATTTTCCTAATGGCTTTAAGTCACTTTTTTCTTTTTGACGGAGGTACGGAGCTCTAATAGGGTATGCTGGAATACCCAGACAGGAAGCAGGGAGGGTTCCCCAGGGTGGGAGGGGTGGATGGGAATCAGACATTTTCACGTTTTTTAATTTACTTGTGCACAGGGTGGGGAGCAGAAAGGGAAAAAATCAAAAAAATGTGGTCCTCATTAGGGCGAAGGGATAGAATTCTTGCAACAAGAGGGAGGTCTGAAGGTTTCACTGTAAAGAAAAGAGAAGGAAATGGCTAGCAGAATAGCTAATAGTCTAAAAATAACTTCTTGGAACGTGAATGGCTTAAGGGTAAGCTCTAGGCGAAGGAGGATTTTGGAATTCCTTAGACTTTCTAATAGTGACGTTATTTTACTGCAGGAGACGCATTTATGTCGTGAAGAATGGGTGGGAATCCTAGAGAGGAATAGATGGATCTCCCATCTGGTGTGTACAAATCAGGCCTATAACGTGAAGGGAGTGGCAGTTTTATACAAAAAATCGGCTCAGGTTAGGTTGGAGGGTTCTAAGACGGATGCTAGGGGTAGATGGGCAATAAGCTATGTTAAAATCCATAACATAGGATACGCTTTTGTGGCCTATTATGGCCAAAACATTGATGACCCTGCACCTCTCAGAGAATTATATCAACAACTGCTCGAAACAAAATATTATATCATTCTGGGAGGGGATTTTAATACTTTACTAGACCTAGTCTTGGATAAATCTACCCCTAGGCCAGCAGTAAACTCTACCAAAATGAGGGGATTTTGTTCACTATCTGATCAAAAATTTAGCCTTGGTGGACATTTGGAGAGTGAAAGCACGGCAGGAGAGAGGGTACACTTTTCAAAATAAAAAGTGGGCTCATGCGTCCAGAATTGATTTTTTTCTTGACAGACCGGAAACTTAATATTAACATTTGCAAGGTAACTCATCAACCGTCACACTTATCTGATCACACGGCGGTTAAGCTGGAGATTTTAATTAAGCCCCCGATAGCACAGCCAAGATGGACTCTAGACAGAACCCTTCTAGAAGACTCAGATGTAGTAAGGTCCCTGAAAGAGGAAACTGTCTTCTTTTTTAAACAAAATGCATATTCGGCCCCCCATCACATTGTTTGGGATGCACATTGTTTGGGATGGTCCGATCATTATTTTATCAGTTTCCAAATGACCCTAACTAGTTGGACTCCCCGTCCTCCGCCCAGATGGAAAATGGTGCGGAGTTGGAATAAAATTGAGGCCAATAGCCTAGGGGAAATTCTACGAGTTATGGCTCCCAGGGAAACCTGGTCTGAGGATCCTGGAGTTAGGTGTGAATTTATTTGTAATCAATTGACTACTGCCATTAATAAATTGGCACCAGCTCGCAGAATAAAAGCAGGAAACAAGGGGAAGGGTGCCCCTGGTTCACGAAAGAACTCAGGGGTTGAAGCGGACCCTCCGCCAATATGAGAGACAGTGGCGTAAAACCTACGAGCCAAAGGCACTTCTGGAATATAGGTTTAAACTTATCACTTATAAAAAGCCATCCTTAAAAGGAAGGCCGAATTTTATGAATCCAGGATCCTGGCTGCCGACAATAAACAAAAAGAAACCTTTAAAATTTTGAAGGAGCTTAGCCAAAAGCAAATGCAAGAAGCCCCTACTAGTCAGGAACTATGTAATAAGTTCCTGACTTTCTTCTCCGATAAAGTTAAAGATATCTTAATAAATATTCATCAAACTCCCACTAATCCACAGGTCTTGGTAAGGGCAAAGCCACACAAGAATATAATAGAATCTATCACCACTTTTCTAAAATTGGACCAAGACTCTCTGCTCCAAATTGCATCTAAGATTAAGGGGTCGATTCCGATCTCGGCCGGAAGCGCACCTAACACTATTCGTCCGGAAAAAAAACAAGCCGAACGCGTGTTTACCGACCGATTCGAACATTCGTTCGAACGAGCAAGTACGATGCGCATAACTGCCCAGATCCCGCCCCAGCCGTACGTACCCATTCCAGCTCCTGTTCCCCGCCCGAGCCGGATCCGTAAACGCTGAATCGAGTCACACGGAAGCAAATATACAGCACCTTCCGGCCGGACTAGTACGATGCGCCTACCGTACGCGCCGAACCCGTCGCTACGTCCGGCACGTCAGAGCATCCGGGAGAGCTGCACATAAGCTCCGATTCGCGCCACAAGACGATCCACGGCTACGAGACGAACAAGCCAGCGACGAGTACGAGTCGAAGCAACGAGAAAGACAAACGAGACGAACCAACCATGAATCCCATCGCGCAGGTCCTACCAATACTCTACATCAATTACCGGAACCGGTACGGACGCGTACGGCGCAGACGGTAAGTCAAACACCCACAACACAAACAAACGACACGTACCCGACATATGTCACACACACATAGGGATGCAGAAATGACGTACACTAGCAACAGCAGAACCATAGGGGTGGGATGGCTATCACCAATGCCATACACACCCATAGGGGCCTGGATGCCTACCACTACTACCATCCCCACTCATAGGGGGATGGATGCCTACCACCAACACCACCCCTACTCATGGGGGGCTGGATGCCTACCACCACCACCACCACCCCTACTCATGGGTGCTGGATGCCTACCACTACCACCACCCCTACTCATGGGTGCTGGATGCCTACCACTACCACCACCCCTACTCAGGGGGGCCTGGATGCCTGTCACTACCACCACCCCTACTCAGGGGGGGCTGGATGCCTACCACTACCACCACCCCTACTCATGGGTGCTGGATGCCTACCACTACCACCAACCCTACTCAGGGGGGCCTGGATGCCTGTCACTACCACCACCCCTACTCATGGGTGCTGGATGCCTACCACTACCACCACCCCTACTCAGGGGGGCCTGGATGCCTGTCACTACCACCACCCCTACTCAGGAGGGGCTGGATGCCTGTCACTACCACAACCCCTACTCAGGGGGGGCTGGATGTCTACCACTACCACCACCCCTACTCATGGGAGCTGGATGCCTACCACTACCACCACCCCTACTCATGGGTGCTGGATGCCTACCACTACCACCACCCCTACTCATGGGTGCTGGATGCCTACCACTACCACCACCCCTACTCAGGCGGGCCTGGATGCCTGTCACTACCACCACCCCTACTCAGGGGGGCCTGGATGCCTGTCACTACCACCACCCCTACTCAGGGGGGCCTGGATGCCTGTCACTACCACCATCCCCACTCATAGGGGGATGGATGCCTACCACTACCACCACCCCTACTCATAGGACGGGTAATGCATGACACAACCAGCATACTCCAACATAAGGAATGTCAGAAAAGACATCCCCCCAACACCATGACAAGCGTGTGTAGTCTGTGTCAAATGCCTACAACACTGAACATGACATTGAACATACAATGTGACCCCCTATCACATGTGTCACACATTAATGTGTGTGGCCTCCACAATGCAAGCAGACCATGACCACTGTGGCAATGGGGTCTAACCCCCATCATCACAGTGACCAAAAGGTAAGTGTGGGGTCCATAGCTGAAGCACATTTTGAACATTGTGGCAATGGGGTCTAAACCCCCATCATCACAGTGACCAAAAGGTAAGTGTGGGGTCCATAGCTGAAGCACATTTTGAACATTGTGGCAATGGGGTCTAAACCCCCATCATCACAGTGACCAAAAGGTAAGTGTGGGGTCCATAGCTGAAGCACATTTTGAACATTGTGGCAATGGGGTCCAAACCCCCATCATCACAGTGACCAAAAGGTAAGTGTGGGGTCCATAGCTGAAGCACATTTTGAACATTGTGGCAATGGGGTCCAAACCCCCATCATCACAGTGACCAAAATGTAAGTGTGGGGTCCATAGCTGAAGCACATTTTGAACATTGTGGCAATGGGGTCCAAACCCCCATCATCACAGTGACCAAAAGGTAAGTGTGGGGTCCAAAGCTGAAGCACATTTTGAACATTGTGGCAATGGGGTCTAAACCCCCATCATCACAGTGACCAAAAGGTAAGTGTGGGGTCCATAGCTGAAGCACATTTTGAACAATGAGGCAATGGGGTCTAAACCCCCATCATCACAGTGACCAAAATGTAAGTGTTGTCATGGAAAAAGCTGCAAATGCCAAACAGCATGGATGATTCCTGGTCACAGAACAACAAACACATCAGTGGCAAAGTAGTGCTTGTGTCCCATAGCAACATAGATTGGGTGAGGCAAACAGTGCAGTGCAAATAAGACATACCTTTGGCCATGTTTAGACAAATATCACCCATGGGGGCTGACATTGTCAACATTCATCAATTACACAATGACAGAAGTGACCATCATAATGCAGACCCACATATCTGCACCAATGGACACACAAATGTAGATATCCTGTGGAGACTGTAGATGTGAGGTGAACAAATACCATACCATGGCAGCAATGGGACATACAAACCATGATCATTGTGCTGACTGATGACCTAGGAGTCCCAAGGACAGCAGGGGAAACCCACCAAACAACATACAGCCAATGGCACACTAAAGATATGCCAATGCAGTGGTGCAGATGCACAAACAGGCAGGCTCACACTGCATATCAAACACAACAGGTGATGGGGGGGGGTTGCCAGTGTCCCCAGGCACCCACACAACACATGAGGAGGCCTGAATCCCAATTACACAGATGTGTATACAGTGCCACACAAAAGTCACTCATGGATCGGATTCCCCTATGTGGGCAATCAGGCATTGTTAGATGAGAGGGAGCCCAAATTACACATGTCACACAAGCTTGTAGGAACAGCAACTAACACAGCAAGAGACAGACCCACCACAGCACTACCCCCAGGGACCCCACATTGTGGTGACACTGGCCTGCATGATAATCCCACTGTGATGACAAAGCTAGATGTCGTTCACACTGTGAACCACAGTCATGTGTCCTGAGTAACAAACTACCATCACACCTACACAAGCACAAATCAAACAGCACGGCCTGTCAGCCAAGGGCAATATGGAGGTAGGGGTCTAGCCGTGCAACAACTCTCATTTGCACACACTCAACACCACACACCTTGATCTCCACCAATGTGCAGCAGTGAAGCTCACATGGACTGGTGACATTGCACATGCACCCATGACAATCCCAGGGGTGGTGGTGGGAACTAAGGTGCAGAAACCCATCACACATGGCCAGTCAACAAGACTCGTGAATGTCTTACACACTGCACAGTATGCCGTGCATGGGCATGACTTCAAATCCACCCCAATCAATGGGATCCCGGCCACAGTCACACACCAATGAAGAAGCCAAGGTCACCCACAAAGAACACACATAGACAACTTCCAACATTGCAGCTCTGACCCTGAGGAGTGGCAGCAGTCACACACACAAGGTGTCACAATCACTGAAAGCTACCACAAACTGTAAATTACATGACTTGTGTAACCAACAAGTGCCAAGGGGAATCCTGACTGTGTCCCGTCTGCGTTTGCCCACATCCCCAGACCTGACAACAAAGACAACTAGGGATGACAACCTGATGAACATTAGTTTGCCATGCACCCACATCCTGGAGAAACCAGGTCCAAGATGCTGGATGAACACAGGACAACTCAGCAAGCATCACAAACATGAACATCCCTAGGGACATAGCCTGTGTAGGAAAAGGGAAGGGAACACACACAGACATGCTCACACAACACACAACACGGGCCCAGCCAATGTCATGGGATTACACACTGCCATGAGGGCACTCCACTCCTGTGGAAGGTCCGCTGTGCCAAAGCTTGTCTGTGCACCACTCAGACATGTCAGCAGAACACTCGGTCAGTGAGTCAACGACTACAACACACTGAAGGCTCTGCTCACATCAGCCTGGGTACGGGAGTGTCACGTCAGTCATCTGCATACACCCAAAACACGTGTCAAGCAAGTTGCACTGTATACACAGATGAGTCCTTCAACATTGATGTGCTAAACTGCATGTCCAGTGGAGATGGGCACACAGTCAGGGAAACAGAAACATTGAACAGTGGTAAGCCCACCAGATGTGCATCAGTGTAAGACAAAGATGTTAATTTACAAATGCAAAACGTACATCCCTGTGTCAAATGCAGAACATGACACCCTCAGACTGCAGCAAAGGATGCAATAGATCCAGACTACATTAGGACACATATCCCATGGACCACATGGAGTCCATCACAGCAACACTTCATTTACATGATCTGAACACTATTACAACTGCAAATGCATGATGATACTCATCTACATCATGTACATCCAAAGAAAAACAACAAGTAAACAAAAAGAGGCTTTATTCAGCAAATGTCAAACTAAAAATTCAAGTCCAAAAGAAACTAAGGCCAATGGCCAGTCCAAATACACAGTCCCAACAGGGTGATATGTGACAACTTGTCACCCATTGCTTGCCTGCACTAGTACGGACAGGGGACATCCCCTCGGAGGGGCATACAAGGGCCAAGCCAGGCACCGCAGGGACAGGATCAGGGGATGCCAGAAGGAGGCAGTGAAGGGGTGGTGGGTGCAGGAGTGTCACCGGCAACTGCAGTGGAGGTGTCTGACTCAGTGGGGGCCGGCACCACTGTAGGGCACAAGTCAGATGGTGTGGGTGCTGCAACCACTGCAGTGGGCCGGTCAGATGGAGTGGACTGGGTCCCCACTGCAGTGCCCGAGTCAGACGGGGTGGTTGTGGACTCCACTGCAGTGCATGACTCCAAGGGAGTGGAAGGGGGGCAGATGAGGTGGGCAGGACAGAGGGGGGACCTGGTCTCCACACCAGTGGCACAAACAGGCAGAGCGTCTGGTTTGGGGGTGGAAGAGCAAGTGGTAGGGGGGAGGGCCTAAGCAGTTTGGGGATGCGGTATCGGTGTGTGGGGGAACCTGGGGCAGGGTGTGGCGGTGGAACCTGTGGAGTGGTGGGCTGGGGGATGGAGGAGAGAGACTGTGTGGTGGAGCTGCGTGGTGGTGGTGGTGGGGTCTTGCCCTTCCTGGTCCGGGGGGACTTTCTAATGGGGTCCTCAGCCTACCTGTGCCTGGGGTAGGGTGTCCGGGTGTGAGGGGCACTCCCCTCTGTGTGTGGTGGTCGCCTCTTCCGCCTGGACTTCGTGTCAGGTGTATCTGTGGGGAAGAGGCCAAGCTCACAGAGGAAGAGCTTCTGGGAGGGGGGGTTGCAGGTGAGGCAAGGGAAGGGGTTTTGGAGGGAGAGGCATCTGAGGACTGCGCAGTGCTCGTGGATGCGTGTGTGTGTGTCTCGGCCCATCCCCTGTGGGTGAGATATCAGTCCCCTGACTGTGCGTGCGTGTGCGTCTGGATTTTGGCGTGTGTGTCTGTGTGCTGCATGTGTCTGTGCTGGTGCGTGCCGGTGCCGGTGTGTGTGTGCTTGGGACAGGTAGGGTGCTGGGGATTGTGGATGGGGCAGAGGTAGGAGGGGTGAGGGACTGTTGCAGGAGGGACACTGCTGCCGTCAGTGAGGAGGCCATGGACTGATTGGTCCGATGTAGGGCAGACATGCCAGATGACATGCCCTCCATAAATGACACCAGTTGTGTCAAAAGACCCATGTGTGCATGGAGGACACTCAGCATTGATGTCTGCCCTACATGGATCTGTTTAAGCAAGTCCACAGACTCCACACTCAGGGCAGCAGGGGGGACAGAGGCAGGGGGTGCGGTGCCTGGCATGAAGGAGACATGCTCCCCTACACGGGAGCCTCCACGGACATGTGGGATGGGAGCAGATGGGAGGGTGGAGATGGTGGTGGTGGCGGGGACAGACTTGCTTGACGTCGCCTCTGGTCTGCTGACACCCGCCTCCACAAGGGAGTCCTCACTGGAAGTGCTGTTTTCCCCAGCCGAGGTGGTCGTAGCTGAGGTCTCCTCAGTGTGGCTCCCCTCACCCTCCATGCCACTGGGTCCCTCGGTCTCCCCTGCAGTGGACCCAGTCTGGCTCTGCCGCTCCTCTTGGTCCGTGGAGCTGTCTCCTCCTGTGGCCGTGGATGTATCTGCAAACAATCAGGCTAAACAGAGCAACATTAGTCACCTGTACTGACCACACACACCACAGTAAGTACAGCACATCACAGAGCAAGCCCTGCCATCATTTGCTAGACATTGCAATAAGTGCTGACACTGATTTGAAGAAGCCCATTGTCTGCCTGACAGTCAGTCATGCCACACATATCCTACCTGTCCATGCACCCATCTGTCTGCTGCCTGTTGTGTGCGACCAATCATATGTGCACACATGCACCACATACACAGTTGTTGGACATCCAAGAGAACATATGGAAATGTGTCACTCCAAACACATGCCATCTCCTGCCACTGACTCAGTACATGTGTCAGGAGAAGTGATGGGCAAAGTCTCTGTTGATATGCGGCTTTTGGTTCCATCACCAGACACAATGATGTCCTCATGTCCTGATAGACAATGCAACAATGGTGTGCATGCAGGACATGTCACACCACTGCTGGATCACCCTTTGCAATTGGAATGTCATGGCACAGGCCTGTCTGGCAAGTCAGTCATAACTGTCTCCTGTCACAGGGGCAGTGCATACACACAACACCAGTCTGCACTGTGTCACAATCATGGAAGTTCCTGAAAAGTAAGCCCTGTAGCTGACAGGTGCACATGTGCACCCCTGGCCACCCACATCATGAGGACTGAGATGATCCCACGTCAATCAAATGAGACATTTGAGTGACTGCAAACACAAATCCATACACATGGGCACTTCAACGTTTGATGAGAATGAACCAAAGCTGCCTGCACCCCAATGTTTCATACAAAATTGTGCACAGTCAAGGGATCAGAGACCTATGCATTGACCTATGTGCAGATCCCATAGTCATAACTCTGATTTCTGGCCACCCCAAATTGTGAAACACTCCAGGAGTCCAAATAGCAAGGCCACACCACGGTGACACAGAGGCATACACCTGAGTACTCTCTTCACAATGCCCAATATGTATGCTGACACACGGGAGTGGGAGAACAGAGTGCCTTCGATGTCCGGAGTAGGCATTACAGTCCTGGTCCATGTGCAACATGGTATTACCCTGAACACTAGGCAGGTGGCTATGCATGTGTCACACACATGATGTACATACCACTGAGGCTCCTACCTTGGTCTCTGCAGCAGCATGGGTGTGTGGCACATACCCCAGACATGTGGTGAGTCAGAGCAGCAATTGGAACACATGTTAAAGCCATACCCAGAGTACATGTCAGATCACAGGCATTGTGAGCAATTGTACCACCCATGCAGCCCACCACAAAGTTCCTGTAACTGATGCTGTCCCCAACTTGAACCACAGGTAACTGCAAGTACACAGTACCCAAGTGACCTAAGTCACAGACTGTAAGGGCCACACCTGTGTATCAGATGAGGAGGGGGCATGACACAAGTGAGGGACATGAGTCCAGGACGACATGACAGTTGTACTGTGGAAGTGGAACCAGGCTAAAGGAGTGCATAGAGCATGTCAGTCAAAGTACACAGTTGAGGCTAGCACTTACCCCCTCCTTGCTGCTGTCTGGCCTTCAGCTGCCCATCCAGGTCAGGGAAGACCACCGCCAGGATCCGGAGCATGTGGGGGTCAGGGTCCGGTGTCCGCCCCTCCTGCGAGGAGGTGACAGCTTCAGCTGGACCCTTGCGATCCTCCGGGTCCAGCCCCGAAGGTCCTGCCACCTCTTCTGGCAGTTGCGGATCCTGCGCCTGTAGACCCCCACCGATCGTACTGCCCGGACGATGGTCAGCCAGATGTCCTGCTTCTGGTGGGCATCAACCTGTGAGGATGACAAAGTGAAAAGGCCATTACTACACATGCAACATTTCCGTGCATCACACAGTTGGATATACATGTCTCAATCACAGGGGCATATGATGTACACAGGCAGTGCAACTATGGCTATGGACAGTTTGGCAGCAGTTACCACATGGTATCATTGCCTGGGAAGTCAAACCTTGTTGGAATGCACTGTTACTGCACTATACCTGTTCAGTGCATGTAACTACACACTTTGGGGGCTGACAACTACTCAGTGAGCATGCTAGCCAGTGGTGTGCACACTGTAAGTCTTGCTAGTCAGACAACATGAACAATTAGTAAGGCAGTGGACAGCACACTCACCTGCTCCCCTGGTTTCCCATACAGCTTGCTGTACTGTGGAAGGAGGCTTTCCAGCAGGGCCTGGTTCTCCTCAGTGCTGAAGGCTGGGGCTCTCTCCACAGTACGTGCCATTGCAGTAGCCAGAGGATGCAGAGACAGCAGCAGTGGTGGTGGCAGATGTCGTCCTGGAGCATGTAGTGCAGGCAAGTGAGCTTTCAGGGGAACAGCCAGCATTATATGTGTGCTGCAGAGGCAGATACTGTCCCATGTGTCCAAAGTGATAGGTCCAAGTCGTTTGCATCTTCTGAATCTGGCCAATACATGGAATTGCACCACTTATACACGCCCACAGCATCCTTCAAAAGTTCAACTTCATGACACCCATGAATTTGCAACATTGTTGTGGGTGGCCAACTGAATTCACTGCATCAGACTCATTAAAGCTTCAAAAACGCGTCCGTTACCATGTCAGGCCATAGCCAATGCGTGCGCACCGATCGGACCATTGCTGTACAACGCGTATTTCGAAAAACAACACGCATCCGTCCACATCATATGCAATGGCCAATGCGTGCGCACCGATCGGTCCATTGCTGTACAACGCGTATTTCCGTCCACATCATATGCAATGGCCAAAGCGTGCGCACCAATCGGTCCATTGCTGTACAACGCGTATATCGGATGACAACACGCATCCGTCCACATCATATGCAATGGCCAATGCGTGCGCACCGATCGGTCCATTGCTGTACAACGCGTATATCGGAGCACAACACGCATCCGTCCACATCATATGCAATGGCCAATGCGTGCGCACCGATCAGTCAATTGCTGTACAACGCGTATTTCCGTCCACATCATATGCAATGGCCAATGCGTGCGCACCGATCGGTCCATTGCTGTACAACGCGTATATCGGCTGACAACACGCATCCGTCCACATCATATGCAATGGCCAATGCGTGCGCACCGATCGGTCCATTGCTGTACAACGCGTCCCTGTACAAATCACTCGCATATGTCACCATGGTTGTCACTGGTGAACGTATGCCAGCCACAATTACTTGCCAGGGACTCAGGGGCACACCTACAACACCACAGCCTGTCCACACTGTATCCTAAGGCATGTAAGGCTGCATTACCTGTGTGTGTATGGGGGTCAACATGTGTTTTTTTGGTGGCACTTGGGGGCAGCCACTCCCAGGCTGTGCACGTGTTCATGGGGACAGAATCCTTTGTGTGTTGTGCACATGACCACTGTGATGTGCAACTGTTCAGTGCAGGGCATGTGGCATGGTCACATTTCCAGGTTGTGTATGTGTATGTCATGTCACATACACCCTGAGTCCCATGTGGGAAGGTATGTACGTCACAGAGTGACCCATTGCCACAATAGTGATGGCCCTCCACAGTCTGTGTGCATGTTGTGTTTCAGATGTCTCTGATTCAATGTGCACAATGGGAGACAGTCTCCACATCCACGTTGTTTGTGCATCTACTTTGATGTTGTGCATGTGTGTCTCACAGACGTCCATGTCTGTCCTGCAGAGGCAACAGGGGCCACTACCTGTGGGAGTCATGGTTGTTTTGCTGACGTGTACATGATACGCCATGTCATGCCACTGTCCATGTGGCAATACAGGGTCCCTGGGAATCTACCTGTCAATGAGCTGTGAAGCCTGTGGCACATCTGTCCTCACTTGTCACTGTGGTGTGTGTTTGGAACGTGACAGCAGTACATGGGTACTGTGACACAGCCTAATGATTTCCCATAGCACGACCTGGAACTTGTTGTCAACACATGTTGAACTGTGATGTTAGATGTTGACCATGTAGGTGCCATATATGTCCATACAGAACGGCACACACATCAAGTACTTGTGTCTTGTAATGATGTATCATGTGATATTGAGTATGGTCAATGCCACATATGTGGGGTGACTGACAATCTTTCTTTGTTCACCTATGCACTGGAGGGCACCAGCTGTCCATAGACCATTCCCTGACCTTGCAACCATGGTGGAACGTGACTGCATCCGACGGTACCGCTTCAACAGGCCGCTGATTGAGGAATTGACGGTGCGGTTGGCCCCACATTTGCGACCTGGCCGGACATACCCTACAGCGCTGACCCCCAAGGTGAAGGTGATGGCAGCCCTACACTTCTTTGCCACCGGTACCTTTCAACACACTGTGGCGTCTGCTGGTGGGATGTCACAGACCATGTTCAGCCGTGTGCTACGCGATGTTTTGGAGGCAATGTTAACATACTTGAACCAGTACATCTATTTCCCTAAACGTCAACAACTCACTGACGTCAAGAGTGACTTCTATGCCCTGGGGAGGATGCCACATGTCATTGGCTCCATTGATGGGACACATGTGGCTTTGGTACCACCACAGGCACATGAGCAGGCATACAGGAACAGGAAACATTACCATTCTATCAATGCTCTGGTGGTATGTCTTGCAGATATGAGCATCTCACATGTGTGTGCACGTTTCCCCGATTCTGCACACGATGCCTACGTGATGAGGAGTAGTCGCATCCCGAGGATGATGTCACAGATGCAGAACCAGCGTGCCTGGCTTGTCGGTGTGTACTGACTTTTTACCATTGTGTGTGTTTGGCAATGTTGTATTCCACCCTCTTTACCTAACTCAGCTAATGTGCAATTGTCTGTATGTAGGTGACTCCGGATACCCCAACATGCCGTGGTTGCTGACATCCCTCAGGAACCCTGTGACACCAGCCCAGATGCGCTTCAATGAGGCACATGGTCGGACCAGGAGAGTGATCGAGCGGACATTTGGTCTCCTGAAGAGCCACTTTCGCTGCCTGGACAAGACAGGAGGGGCCCTCCCATATGCCCCAGCAAAGGTGTGCAAGATTGTCATCGTCTGCTGCATGTTACACAACCTGGCAGTGCGGAAGGAGTTGCCTCTCATCCTGGATGACGATGACCAACATCCGCCACCTGTGGAGGATCCTGGCCTGGGCCACGATGCCAGTGATGATGATGATGGTGATGTCCGCACACAGCTCATCGCCAACTTCTTCAGCTGAATGTGAGTATCCAGAGATGTCATGTCAATGATTTGAGTTTGCATGATATGTGTTGGTGGTGCTCTGTTGCTGTTTGAGTGTGGCCCTGTGCTACTTGACTGGATGCGTGCAGCGATGTGTCCTTACAGGTAGTCTGTACTCCCCAACAGTGTTGACATGCTAACTTGGTTTTGTGTAGGTATCTTGTGACATGTATTGGGCATGAGTATTGCAGTTCTGTCCTGTTCTTCAGTGCTTTTGACTGTGTGTCATGTCTGTCCTTCACATGGTGCTTTCAGAGTTGTTTGGTCAACTCGGATCCCACAACACCATGATTCAACTTCCAGGGTGGAAGCAGTCGTTTCCCTACAGGTGATGTGCCCCACACCCCTGGACTTTATTTCTTCTACACTTGTTGACTGTGTGGCCACTGCCACGTGGGATTACCTTGCATCTGTAGTGGAAACAACATGTTGCAAATGTGTAATAAACCTGTGCTTCACTTTGGGATGTGCGTTGTCTGTGGTCACACATCTGACTGACATTTGCTTACTGCACCTGTGGGCTAGTTAACACAGACTGTGAATAGGTGTGGTGTCTGTGCATTCCACTGTATTTCCTGGCAACATCAGTGTAGGCGATGAGTCAGATGGCCCTGGTGTGTATGTGTTGTGTTGCCCTAGTGGTGTGTCTCCCTCATATGTGTCACGTCTCCATGACTCACATGACGGTGTTGAACTTGCTGTAGCAGTTAGCATGCACAGTGTCATTTAGCAGATCATCATCTCCATGACAAAAACAACGTTGGAATCACAACAGAGGCAAGTATGGTGTATTAGTGAGTTTATTTACATACATGTGTGAGGATAGTGCACAGGATGGTGGGTGCTGTACATTGGGATTGCAATTCAAAGTTCCCAGATGAGTTGGAAGTGTTGGTAGCAGAAATGTCCTGAGTAAAGTCCACAGTCATCTGATGCATTAGTCCAACTTAAACTCCCCATGTCATGTGGGAGAGTTGTGTTGCTTTCGACAGGGTGAACAGTTTGCACACAAAGGAGAATATCCAGAACAGGTGTTGGGTTCCTGGGGGATGTACATGGCCATCGGCCTCTCAGTTGTCCTTCCTCGGACGGCCCCTCTTCTTTCTGGGGGGACCCTCACTTGCAGGCCGCTGCGGTGCAGAGGACTCTCCACCAGAGTCATCCTCCCTCCCTGTGGCAGTTGCAGATGTTGCAGCACCAGATGTTGTGGGCACACAGGGAGGTGTGGCCATGTTGGTGCTAATCTGGCGGAGGCATGTCAATATGTCCCTCTGTACCGCTGTCAGTTCTTCCAATGTGTCCCACTTGGACTCCATGCCAGACATGTGTGTCTCCACACAGGACATGTGTGTCTCCACACGGGACATGTGGGAGTCCAAGCGGGCATGATGGGCAGCCTGCTGCTGTTGAATGTCCTTGAGGATCCCCACTACCTGGCTGACCTCTCCAGTGCTATTCTGGTACGCATCAGCAATGCGTACCAGTTGTGGGTCATCATGCATTCCAGACCCCTCTGCAAACAGCGACCTCTGACTACCACCCCTCCCACCACCCCTGGCGACACGTGCGGGAACTGCGGTGGCACGCACAGGTGACCCTAGGCCCCCTTGGGAGTTGGTACTGGGGTTGTTGTCCGTAGCTTCACAGTGGGCTGGGGTCCCTGTGCTGTTGTCATTGAGTGTCCTTGGTCTGTCCGTGTCGGCGGGGGTGGTCTGTGTGTCAGCAGATGTTGGAGGAATGGGTGCAGGGGGTGCAGATGGTGGTCCTGCTGGTGCTGCATGATGACTCACACCGGAGGTGCCAGGTTGGTCTTCGCCATCCGATGAGGGCAGAGGCTGTTCAACACCAGAGAGCTCATGGGCCACCGGAGCCTGGGACAGGGACTCCTCCTCATCTCCTGCTGTGTCCCCATCATCACCTGTTTTTGGAAGAGACACACAATGTATGTTATGTTTCTGCAGGCATCAATGGTTCAAACACATGGAAGTTGTGACTGTACCTCTGGATGCGGCCCTGTACATTGCATTGTCCAAAGTTGTCACAATCAGAGGTTGATATTGGTGTGGCTCATTGTCCTGCTAACCTGATGCTTTGCAATGTGGGGGTTGAGGTGTATGCATGACCTGCATTGGTGGTATTTGGTTGACATCCGGACCTCCTTCTCCCCCCAGCCCAGTTATCCCACCATGAAGCATGCCACCCTTGCAGTGGGTGCAGGTTAACTCTCAGGATGTCAGTCAGTGGTGTCCTGCTGTTGGTTGGTGCCCAGTTCCCAGCAGGGCCTGGTACTCCTCACAACAGAGGACCATTGTCAGACATCTTTGAAGTGGCTTTTCACTCCCTGTGAGGTGTGCATGCTTCAGTGTGAGCTTGCTGGGCCATTTGGGTGGGGGATGTTGAGCTGTGACTACCACTCCCATCATGCTATTGCCTACACCCCCCTTCCCACCATGCCCATACTTCCTTCCTTTTGAGTCGACTTCACTGTGTGTGAGTGTGACAGCAATGGCAAGATGTCAGTCAGTGGTGCCCTGCTGTTGGTTGGTGCACAGTTCCCAGCAGGGCCTTGTGCTCCCCACAGCAGTACCCAGTGTCAGCCATCTTGTTATTTCTTTTCCACTCCCTGTGATGTGAGCATGGTTCAGAGTGGTGTTGATGGGCCAATTGTGAGGGTGACCAATATCTGTGACTACAACTCCCATCATGCCATTGCCTACACCCCCCCTTCCCAGCATGCCCATACTTCCTTCCTTTTGACTCTGCTTCCCTGTGGGGTAGTGTGCCTGTGCTGACGGGATGGCTGACAGTGTTGTCCTGGCGTTTGTTTGGCTACAAGTCCCAAGAGTGTCCCTGTGCTTCACACAGCATAACCCAGGGTGGTTGTTCTTTGTGGGATATTTAATTAGAGTGTGAGGCATTGCATTCTCCCAGGTGAGTTGTGTGGAGTTTGTGTTAAGGGGGTGTGTGAGAAAAGCTGCTTGTGACTATGGTCAGAGCTGTCAGTCCTCCTTCCCACCCACCCAGATATCCCACCATGAAACGTGCTTCCATTGCAGGGAGTGCAAGTTGTCTTTCAGGATGTCAGTCGTGGTGTCCTGCTGTTGGTTGGTGCCCAGTTCCCAGCAGGGCCTAGTACTCCCCACAACAGAGGACCATTGTCAGACATCTTTGAAGTGGCTTTTCACTCCCTGTGAGGTGTGCATGCTTCAGTGTGAGCTTGCTGGGCCATGTGGGTGGGGGATGTTGAGCTGTGACTACCACTCCCATCATGCTATTGCCTACACCCCCCTTCCCAGCATGCCCATACTTCCTTCCTTTTGAGTGGACTTCACTGTGTGTGAGTGTGACAGCAATGGCAAGATGGCTGACAGTGGTGTCCTGCTGTTGGTTGGTGCACAGTTCCCAGCAGGGCCTTGTGCTCCCCACAGCAGTACCCAGTGTCAGCCATCTTGTCAGTTCTTTTCCACTCCCTGTGATGTGAGCATGGTTCAGAGTGGTGTTGATGGGCCAATTGTGAGGGTGACCGATATCTGTGACTACAACTCCCATCATGCTATTGGCTACACTGACTTCACCAGCATACACAGAATTCCTTCCTTTCAGTGAGCTTCCCTGTGAGGTGGTGTTCTAGTGGTGGCAAAATGTCTGACAGTGTTTGTTGGTTAGATTTGTGCCACTGCCTTGCTCTATTTGTTGTTAGGTTTGTACATGTCATGACACAGTTACATATCACTATGAGATGCAGGTATTGTGTTTGTCTAACTGACATACACATCTTGGGATGATTAGGGTTTGGTTGCTGTGGATTTGCTAAGGGTGCATGGTTTGACTATCCCCTTGACAGTGATGTGTGTGTATTGTCACACAATATTGGGTATATTGGTTGTGTACTCACCAGGCTCTGGGATGTTTGATAGTCCATATACGCTCACTGGTGGTAGGATGGCTCGCACCTTCTCCTCCCAGGGCCTGAGGTATACTGGTTTGGCAGGAGGGCCACTGCCGGTGCGATGACTCAAGGCGTAATCCTTCTTTAGTAGGTCCTTGACCCTCCTGCGCACATCATACCACCTGTTCTGGATGTCTTCCTTTGTGCGCAAACATGGTGATTGTGCGTTCACCCTGTCGACGATCCTTTCCCACATCTTGGTTTTCTGCGACATGGGTGTCTGTTGGACCAATGTACCAAACAACTGTGGCTCTACCCTGAGGATCTCATCTACCAGGACTTCCAATTCACTGTCTAGGAACTTTGGATTCTTCTTTGGGGGCATGGTGAGGGGTGGTGGTGGGTATTGATGTGTGTGTGAGTGTGCAAGTGAGGGTGGGTGGGTGTAGGTTTTGCTGGGTGTATGTGAGGGTGCTATTTGGGAGGTGCTAATGGTGTGTGGCTTGTGTGATGGATGAGTTGTGAGTGTGTCTGTGGTTGCTGTCTGATGGTGTTCTGTGCTGGCAGGTCAGTTGAATTTGCAAAGGCTCATGGTAGTGATTTGTGGCCTTTATATGGGTGGGGTTGTGGGTGTGTCTTTGTTCCATGTTTTTTCACCCCTGTATTTATTGACTTTGTCATTGCTTGTTTGGCCCTTTTTTTTTGTATTTTTCCTTTGTGGGTTTTGGGCATGTAGGAGACGTTCTTCTGACCGAGTAGGACGCTGAAGTTGGCTCGTGCAGGCTTCTCCGAGTCTTTCAAGCTGTGTTTCTGCTGGGTTTCATGTGCGGCGTACGCGTCGGTCACGGAGTATTGGGTTGCTTCGGCTCGGTTTTGTATGCGTGTCGGTCGTGCGGCTTGGGCTCCGTGCGACTCGGTCTGGTTTTCCACGCATTACATCGTACTGCGCGGGTCGGAGTTCGCGGGTACGTTTCTGTCGGGTTCATTCCTGGTGCGTGTCGGTCGGTTCGATTCGCGTGATTTTCCGGCCGGATAGCTGTTTTCCGTGCGGTTCGGTCGTTCGGCTTGTGTTCCGTGCGAGTCGGACGTGATTCACATGCATTGCATCGTACTACGCGGATCGGGCAGCGCCGGTACGCGTCGGTCGGACAATATTCCCGTACCGAGTCGGTCGGTACGTTTTCCGGCCTGAATCGGAATCGGCCCCTAAGTCGGGCTCACTCGCGGATCCCTGACCCCCAACGATTTTTAAACTAGCCCTGCCAGCGATTGAGGTAGAAGTCCTTTCCCTGCTTAATCTTTCTCTGGAGACAGGGATAGTCCCCAGAAAATTTAAGGAAGCTAGAGTAATTCCATTACTCAAAAAAGTGGGAGCCGATACCACTATTATGAAAAATTATAGACCCATCTCCCAACTCCCTTTTATGGCCAAAATCCTGGAACAACATGTTCTCAAAACCTTATCAGGGTTTATGGAAGATCATCACTTACTTGGGGACAGGCAGGCTGGCTTCCGAGCCCACCATAGCACGGAGCTAGTGATGCTGTCCGTACTGGATGAAATCAGGCTCACGGTAGACCAAAAAAAGCTGTGTGCCCTGGTCCTCTTAGACCTGTCGGCCGCGTTCGACATGGTCAATCATGATCAACTTTTGACCAGAATCCGGGACATAGGCATTGGCGGGACGATCCATCAATGGATTGCCTCCTTCCTGACGGATCGCACCCAAGTAATTCAGATGGGTGATTGTGTGTCCGACAGAGGGCCCATAACCTGTGGTGTTCCCCAAGGGTCCACTCTATCACCACTGTTGTTTAACATTTATTTGCGCCCTCTGGTGATGGACCTGGCCCGGATGGATTGTCAAGTGTTTAACTACGCTGATGACACCCAAATCATCCTACAAATTGAAAACTCCCCCCAAGCCCATGCACGTGTACAAGACATCTTGAGATTCGTAGTAAGTTGGATGACACTCAATTCACTAAATGTCAACCCCGATAAAACGGAGGTGTTGGCCATTACTACGGATATTAACCCATGGTCCTATCAATTTTGGCCACAGGAGCTGGGAGACACTCCGTCTCGAGCACCAATGGTAAAAAGCCTGGGTATAAAAATCGACGCTAATCTCTCTTTGTCTAATCAAGTCTCCACCGTCTTTGGGACATGTGTGGGCCTACTAAGGCAATTGAGGAAACTTTCACCTATTCTCTCTTTCTCCACCATGCAAACGGTGGTGACAGCATTGATCTTGTCTCGTTTAGACTATGGCAATGCACTTTACATTGGGCTACCGGATAATTTGTTAAGCAAACTTCAGGTGGTAATGAATGACGCAGGTTGATTTTTAAACTACCCAGATATACAAGGGCTGCTCCCCTGCTGCAGAAACTTCATTGGCTTCCTATCAAGCAAAGGACCAAATTTAAGGGACTTTGTATCGCCCATAAGGCCCTATATGGTCAAGCCCCAAGCTACATCAAAGAGCGCCTTACGAAATATGTCCCAAGCCGCTCTCTAAGATCCTCCGCGGGGAACCAACTATCCTGCCCGCGGTTTAACCTTACGAAAAAAGGAGGGCGGGCCTTCTCTGTCTTCATCCCACAACTATGGAATAGGCTTCCATAGTTGCCCATAGTAGGCCCTCCTACCATTTAGGAAGAACCCGAAGACCCTCCTCTTCATTGAAGCCTGGGCTTAATTCTATTCAGTTAGGGGCCATATTCACCTGGGGGCACTGTAGCTTTCTTCTCACAGCGCTTAGAGACCTGCCGGTATTAAGCGCTTTATAAGTCACAATTAACATAACATAACATAAAGCGTATCTCCGGGGGAAGATAATGAGCATAGCTGCTTATAAGTAACCCTGGGCGGTGAACTACGCTACGCTCGCGGAATTTGCGAAGTTTCGGTAACTTCGCGATTCGCGTAGAACGCGAAGTTACCGTGCACTACGCAATTTGCGGCGTAGCGTAGCTGTTTTTCTTCTTCGCGCGCTCAATATACGTTCTCGCGCGCGCGGTAACGACCTACCGTGATTCTGCGTTCGCCGACGCGACTTCCTATCCGTTCGCGGGCGCCACGAGATTTGGAATCCGGCCGCACGATCCCGCGAGAGTGTGCGAACGCGAACACGTCATTCGGACGCGCGATCTGACTTCCGGCGGCAGTGTTGGTAAGATCGCGATCCCGAACACGAAGAAACTACAATCTGGCGAAGAATATATCTCGAGCATCATAAAACCTTCTCGAAAATGATGAATTAGTTCATTTTGCACAAAAAACTCCTCAGGTTGTCATTTAGAGATGTAGTTTGGTGAGCAAGGAGTCCTTTTTCTTTTTTTCCAAGAGGAAGGAAGTGCCCCTGATTCTCAAACTTCCTGTTCCTGTCCAGCAGGCTCCTCCCAGTGCTTTGTCCATGTGCTGTTCACTTTCATTTGGATTTGGAGCTGGAAGGATCACTTTTTGTGTCTGTCTGCTGCATCATATCATTGGATTGGATTTGAGGACTCTTGGATTTGAGATTTTACAAGTAAGTTGGAGAATTGGTGTACTTGTTTGTTTGATTGGGGCTTGTTTGTACCTACATTTTTTTGTGGGATTTCCATAGTTTTTAAAATGTATTGTTGTGGCCTGGAGTTTCGGCAGGGGCCTAGTTGTTTTTCTTTGATTGGAATTTCAGCCAGTAGGCCCGGACTAGAGCCAGAGGTACCCATGGGTGCATGTTTCTGTGGTGTCTGTTGAATTTAAAGTTTAAACATCATGTAGGCCGGGCATCCATGGATGGCATTGGATTGATTTGCAAAATGTGGGTTTTGGGGTGGTATTTTATATTTTTGGGTGTTTGTTAAATAAATAGGCCTTTTCAGCCAGTAGGTAACCCTGGGCGTTCAGCTCGCGGACTTTGGGCAAGTCCGCACTGCGCGACAACGCGGACTTACACTTTATATCTTCTTCGCGCGCTCAATGTACGTTTTCGCGCGCGCGATAACGACATTTTGTGACGATCGCGATGCTGAACACGCAGAATTTACAATCTGGCGAACAATATCTCTCGAGCATCATTAAACCTTCTCGAAAATGTTGATTTAGTTCATTTTGCACAAAAAACTCCTCAGGTTGTCATTTAGATGTAGTTTGGTGATCAAGGAGTCATTTTTTTTTTGTTTTACAATTTTTTCCAAGAGGTAGCAAGTTGTCCAGAGTCTCCAACTGCCTGGTCCTGTCCTTTGTCTTCACTTTTTTGTTATTTTGGGTGGTCTGGCCATGTGGGTGGCGGCCATTTTGTAAAGCCAGGCTTTGTGCTTTTGCCATAGGCCTGCATTGTCTGTCTTGTGTTCCTTTTCTTGTTGTTCTGGGTGGCCTGGCCATGTGTTGGCGGCCATTTTGTGTGAACAGCCACTGTGCTTTTGCCATAGGCCTCCAAGCTTGCGGCCTAGTGTGCCAGTAGGCCCGGAGGTAGTCATCCTCATGGGTGCATAAAAACTGTTTCTGTGTTGTCTGTTGAATTGTAACATAATTTAGGCCATGGATGGCATTGGATTGATTTGCAAAATGTGGCTTTTGTTTTTGGGGCGTATTTTATTTTTTTGGGTGTTTGTTAAATAAATAGGCCTTTTCAGCCAGTAGGTAACCCTGGGCGTTCAGCTCGCGTACTTTGGGCAAGTCCGCACTGCGCGACAACGCGGACTTACACTTTTTATCTTCTTCGCGCGCTCAATGTACGTTTTCGCGCGCGCGATAACGACATTTTGTGACGATCGCGATGCCGAACACGCAGAATTTACAATCTGGCGAACAATATCTCTCGAGCATCATTAAACCTTCTCGAAAATGTTGATTTAGTTCATTTTGCACAAAAAACTCCTCAGGTTGTCATTTAGATGTAGTTTGGTGAGCAAGGAGTCATTTTTTTTTGTTTTACAATTTTTTCCAAGAGGTAGCAAGTTGCCCAGAGTCTCCAACTGCCTGGTCCTGTCCTTTGTCTTCACTTTTTTGTTATTTTGGGTGGCCTGGCCATGTGGGTGGCGGCCATTTTGTAAAGCCAGGCATTGTGCTTTTGCCATAGGCCTGCATTGTCTGTCTTGTGTTCCTTTTCTTGTTGTTCTGGGTGGCCTGGCCATGTGTTGGCGGCCATTTTGTGTGAACAGCCACTGTGCTTTTGCCATAGGCCTCCAAGCTTGCGGCCTAGTGTGCCAGTAGGCCCGGAGGTAGTCATCCTCATGGGTGCATAAAAACTGTTTCTGTGTTGTCTGTTGAATTGTAACATAATTTAGGCCATGGATGGCATTGGATTGATTTGCAAAATGTGGCTTTTGGTTTTGGGGCGTATTTTATTTTTTTGGGTGTTTGTTAAATAAATAGGCCTTTTCAGCCAGTAGGTAACCCTGGGCGTTCAGCTCGCGGACTTTGGGTAAGTCCGCACTGCGCGACAACGCGGACTTACACTTTTTATCTTCTTCGCGCGCTCAATGTACGTTTTCGCGCGCGCGATAACGACTTTTTGTGACGATCGCGATGCCGAACACGCAGAATTTACAATCTGGCGAACAATATCTCTCGAGCATCATTAAACCTTCTCGAAAATGTTGATTTAGTTCATTTTGCACAAAAAACTCCTCAGGTTGTCATTTAGATGTAGTTTGGTGAGCAAGGAGTCATTTATTTTTTGTTTTACAATTTTTTCCAAGAGGTAGCAAGTGGCCCAGAGTCTCCAACTGCCTGGTCCTGTGACTCCTGTCCTTTGTCTTCACTTTTTTGTTATTTTTGGTGGCCTGGCCATGTGGGCGGCGGCCATTTTGTTAAATTAGCCACTGTGCTTTTGCCATTGGCCTCCAAGCTTGCGTCCCAGTATGCCAGTAGGCCCAGAGGTAGTCACCATGGGTGCATAAAACTGTTTCTGTGTAGTCTGTGGAATTTTGACCTCATTTAGGCCATGGATGGCATTGAATTGATTCAATTGAATTGCGAAATGTGTTTTTTTTGGAGGGTCTGACTATTTCACTTTTTGGGTGTGTTAAATAAATGCCTTTTTTGCGTGTGTACTGTGTAATTATAATTGTGTTGTTGTAGTGGTTGTCTAACTTTCCAAAGTGTTTTTAGCCATGTGGATTTTAGTTTTTGCATTAAAGCTGTGTGTGTTTTATAAGGCATCCTTTGTCTGCCCATATATAGGCCTGCTTGAGTTCATTGTTTGCCGTGCCTTGTGCCTGTGAGTCACCATGTTTCTGGGGGCCATTTTGTTGTGGTAGTTATTAGTGTGCTGTTTTTGCCACATAGGCCTGCGTGTCTTTCCATTGTTCCTCTTGTCTTACTGCTTCCAAATCCATCCCCATTGCCAGCTGCAGCTCCCTGATGCTGCTATATAATACATCACACGTGATGCACAAATTTAGGCCAAACATGCTCCAGTACATTTTAGTTTTTGTTCTTTACTATTCTTATTCTTCCAGAGTGTACACTAGCACTACACAGTAGCCAGGAAAGCCCTGGCCTTGTTGTCAACGTCTCATAAATGGCTACACTGTGTGTTGTTGTTCACAGAGTTTCTGAAATTTAATAATTGAGGCCACCACACACTAAGTTCTATATTCTATTTGTTTGATTTGTGCTATGTTTGACTGATGTTCTGGCTTTTTTGCTTTTAGGTGCACAAAGACTGAGGAGGAGGTGTGTCTCTCATCATTGCCTGTTGCACTTCCAGACAGACATCCTGCTGCTTGTACACACAACACAACGTGACGTGTGACCTGACCAGACATCTCTGCAACTGAGTGCTGCTGACATCTGAAGAAGATGGGCCCAAAGAAAGCAGGTACCAGGTCCTCCAGTACCAAGAAAGTTGCTATTGAGAAGAAGAAGGAACAGAAGAAGCAAGTGACACTGAAGTCTGGTGTGCCGGCCAATACCTTTTTTGGGAAAAAAAATTGCGCCTGCAGCAGCGGTGTCCGGGGGCAAGCTGGGGGCAGCACCTCCGCATCAGTGGACCCAACCCACCAACCCAGGCCCAAGCACATGAGTGGGGAAGAGGTAGCCAGCCTAATGGTGGAAAGCAGTGATGCTGAGCCGGAGATAAACTTATCGCTATCTCAAAGTAGTACCCAATCAACGCAGGAGGAAACACAGCAGATAAGTGGTCAACAACAACAGCCGCAACCACCGCCCACAATAGTAGTTGTTGTTCCTCCTGAAGTAGGGGCAGTTCAGGAAATTGAGCCTCATGCAGAGGTAGAAGAAGAAGCCACTCATTCAGAAGATCCATTGTCTTCCAAATCCCCAGCAAGGAAAAGGAGGGGTAGTCCATCAAGTTCTTCACCAAGCCCCCTTCTGATGATCTAGATGCCACTTGGAAGCCACAAACTGAGTCTGAGAGGGAGCCACGTTCCAAGACCAAGCTAGGGAAAAGGAAGGTTCCGGAAAGCCTTACACTTATGGAGGTCGATGTAGAACAGCAAGATGATGATGATGATGACGACGAGCCAGTCATCACGAACATCACTCCCGGCCCCGAGGAGATGGAGACCAACATTCTTACCCTATCCAAAATCGCTGCGAGGGATGTAGCACGCATACCTCCACAGGTAACACCAACACGACCTACAGCTTCCATATTTGCATTAGCAAAGGCCCGGCAGCGACCTACATCCAGCACAACCACCACCTCTGTAGGAGTAGGTAGTGGTACAGCAGCAGAGAGTCAAATTCAACACACACCCTACAGATCATCCGGCATTGGAAGTGGCACCTCCAGCAGGAGGCCAAAGTTAAGCTCCCCAGTTTGGGACTTCTTTACGGTTAGCGAAAAGGAGGAGAACATTGCTATATGCTCCATTTGTAATACCTCTGTTAGTCGTGGTAAGCTTGGTACAAACTATGGTACCGGAGGCCAAATGACCCATCTGAAAAAACACCACTTGATCAGCTGGGAGGACCACCTTCGCGCCAGAAAAAAACTGCAACCATTGGTGTTGGTGGGGATAAAGGAGTAGAAGAAGAAGATCCGATCACGGTGGAAGAGGAAGGACAGGGAGACATTCTCTCTGGTAGTGGTACACAAGGTGTCCCTGACCCCAGCAGTGCAGTCTTAACGTTGCACACATCTTCAGCAACATCTCAGTGGCACAAGAGTAAGAGTCAGCCGGAGACACCAAGAAGTACCAGGTCCGCACTACCAAAAAGTGCGTTGAGCCTAAGAGAAAGGAAAACCATGCAGCCTACCATTATCAGCATGTTTGGGGGTGAGGGGCAGTACGAACGCAACCACCCAATAGCACGTTTGTACAATGCGAAGCTGGCTAAAATGTTAGCACTGGACCTTCTCCCTTTTTCTTTTGTTGAAGGGTTGGGTTTTGTGGAATTTGTGTCAACCATCTGCCCAAAATGGCATGTTCCCAGCCGCTACTATTTTGCCAGAGTTGCAGTTCCAGCACTACATCACGACGTGCTGGAATTGCTAGGAAAGGCCTTGAAGCAGAGTGCTGTTCACAGTATCCACCTGACTACAGACATGTGGACCAGTTGCCAAGCCACAGATTACATGTGCATCACTGCACACTGGATCAGTTTTGCGGGGGTTAGAGAACAGGTATCTGCTGGTGTTGATACTGCAGAGATTTTTCATGCCACTCGCAAACATGCAACTGTAGCCATGTTTGCCATGGAGAAATCTCATACTGCTGCAAACATTTTGGAAGAGTTTAACACCAAGGTCTTTGAGTGGCTGCGCCCAAGAGGGCTTACGATTGGTTTTGTTGCCACGGACAACGGCAGTAATGTAGTTTTGGCCATGCGCAATGGTGGCTATTTCAGGGTCCCGTGTTTGGCACACTGCATTAACATTGTTGTTCAAGACTTTTTGAAAAATGAATCCAAAGTCAGCAACTTACTGGTCACCTGCAGAAGAATATGCACACATTTCAACCATTCTTTTAAAGCCCGGAAGCAGCTGAGGGTCATTCAACGTGAGCATAAAATGCCAGTCAAAGCGCTCATCCAGGAGGTGCCAACACGTTGGAACTCAACTTATTACATGCTTGATCGTCTGTTTGAACTGTACATACCACTCAATGCTTATGTCATGCAAAGATTAGGGGAACCTACTGTGAAAGGCATGACCGTTGAGATGGCTCAATGGGACCTCATTAAATGCCTGACTGAGATGCTACTTCCTTTTGAGATCTTCACACGTGAAGTCAGCAGGGAGGACTGTACTATGGGCCAAGCTATCCCATTGTTGCACATGCTAGAGCAACAGCTGAAGGATGTGTCTGAAACGTACGCAGGTGTGGATGACAAACAAGACGCATATCATTTGGCGGAGACCTTAGCCGCTCGTTTATCGGAAAATACAAGGATTAAAAATAAAATTTTGTCACAACCACATTACATTAGTGCCACAATTTTGGATCCACGGTACAAAGTATTTCTGAACAGCAAGGCAGTAATTCCTTTTTCGGAAGTGGATGTTGCCAACTACAAAACTTTGATAGCTAAGGAAGCCACTATTTTCGAAAGAGAACGGCTGTTAATTACAGGCCCCCCACCCCAGGCCACCATAACCAGTACTACAGGGCATCCAGAGTCAAGTTCTACTTCGGAGCCTGAGGGCAGTGCATTTGCCTCCCAGCAGTCACCTACACCAACAATAACATCAAGAACAGGATCATCCACCGCACAATGTGCAACTGATTGGTTTCTACAGCAGGGGTATGGTAAGTCCAGTGCTGATGCAAAGGCAAAACAGGCCGAGCACATCGGAGCACCCCTGAACATTGAGCGGATGGTCCAGGCCTATCTGGATGACCCAACAGAGGTCTTCATGGATCGAAACCCATTGGTGTATTGGTATGGGAAAAGAAGCCAATGGACAGTGCTCAGCAGGCTGGCGATAAAGTACCTGGCTTCCCCTGTCGCAAGTGTCTCTTCTGAGCGTGTTTTCAGTGCTGCTGGTGCCATTGTAACTTCGAAAAGGACCAGTCTCTCGGCCCAAAGCGTGGAGAGGTTAACCATGATCAAAATGAATCAGCACTTTATACCACCGGATTACAAAATACGTGAATCACAGCAGGAAGAGGAGAGCAACTTGGATGACGTAAATAGTGCGTTACAGGACCTACTTCTGTCCGAACCACCAGAGTTTGAGGACGAGCTCCTCTTCCCTGACAACTAGGCTTTCAAATTGTTACTTTCTTCCTTCCTTTATGTGTCTGTGTATCTGTCTTTCTGGTTCAAATCACAACAAATCCATCACCACCGTCTTCTCTTTTTATTTCCCTATTGGAGTTGGATGTCTGTGCATTTAACTGTCCACTCTTCAAAGTCCTGCTTCATCTTCCTGTCTCGCACAAGTACATTTCCATCAAGCCAGACATTAGTACAAGAAATGTTGCCTTTACCAGTCCCGCCTCCATAAGAAGTGAAACGTGACTATAGCTATCCTCCGTTTTGTTTTGGAGCCGAAACTCATCAGTGTCCGAAGGCTACAGCCTCAGCAGGCATCCAAAGGTCCTCACTGTCAGGACAGAAGGTACTTGGCAGAGAAAGACAAGAGACTCTTCGAAGAAACTTGCTGACATTTGTGCAAACTCAAATGACCATCAATGAGCGCTACCCAGGCCGCGGCCCATCATCACAGTGCTGACCATGGGAAGCAACTTAAACTGTGACAAAGTGCCACAGAAGAATAAGACGAAAACCAAAACAGCGACTAACACTCAAAATGAATGTGGACTGGAGTAATGATGAGGCCACTGCCCCGTAAAAAAAAATAACAACTGTCAGAACTAGGCATCTGATGATCTGACAGCCAAAGAGAAGAGCAAGACAGGTAATGATGGAATGCATTGGATGCTTGCAGAGTCTGAGCGATTGCTGTTGTTTGTTGTTGATGTTGTGCATGAAGTCGAACTCTACTCTACTAGTTAATCTACAAAGTGACTCAAGTCAGTGACAGTCAATGTTTCCCTTCTTGTTGTTTAATAACCAAATTGTACTCCTACTACTGCAGGTGCCGGCCAATATCTGTTGCAATTTTTTAATATGGAATATGGACTTAATCGGAGTCACTACAGACTGAGTTGTAGTTGGACAACACGTACCACACCATGATGATGACCATACTATCTTTGCACGCAGTCATTCAGTTGGATCGGAGATGATTCAAGGAATAACTGCATTTCATGAAGTGGCATAAGGTAAACATAAACACAACAATTCAACAAGAAAGTAAACACAGCAGACCTACATGTCCATGTAGTGGTGTGTAGTCGAGTGTAGTGATGACTCACAGCGGCGCATTGATTTTGTCACTTAATTAGGAAAATGCTAAGTTGCTGTGTATGCCTTTTGTCTGGCTATGTCAAAAATTAAGGTAAATGGAGGTTGGGTCACGGGCTGGTGCTGTGGTGGGCCTGTTCTGTCCTGTTGTTGTTGTAGCTTAATGCTGTAAACAGAATCTACACGATATATCCAAGCCGCCTCACTCTGAAAGTGTTCTCTAGTCTCTTCTCTTCTTGGACTCCACCGTAATTGATGTTTTTTTTTATTCATTGATTTTTCAATACCCCTTTTGTTTTTCCATCTAGACGTTACAGGCCGGCCTTTACCCTGTGCTTGCTATACTGGGAGACACAACTCATATTTACCTTACCAATCGGCATCAGGAAGGCCACCAAGATTGATGTGCGGAGCGTCCATGGAAGATAGGACCAAGAGGAAGGACGAGATTCCACTCCACAATTTGAGCATGATAATACAGTAACTTTAGTATCATTCATCATTCATCTTTTAATTAATTTGAATCCTTTTTTCTCTTCAATCATTAGGACTGTGTGTTGTGTGTTTGTTTGCTAATTGATCCCTACAACTGTGTTTTCTTTTAATATGTCTTTGCTATCTTTACAAGTAAGTTACGTACAACATGGAATTTGGGTCTCTGAGGGCATATTACAGGCAAGGCAAATTGCATAGAATATACTGCTGCCCTGTACTGTTTAATTGTCTAGTAGGAGTTATTAAGTACTACTCATTAACCATCAAGTTATCTTCATCATCATGCATGCATTTCCCTTTTCTCCCTTTATAGATTTTTTGTATAAGATCATGGTTGTCTGCCAAGATTGCGCTTTGCTTTTGTTGTCCATGCGTACTGTTTTTCATTCTCAAACCTTTCCCCAAACCCCCCTTCCCATCCATTCATCAAACCCTAACCCTCTTCCCCCGGGCTGTGATTTATATTGAGGTGTGATGTGACTACATAAAATGTACACCAATTGATCACACGCTTGCTGGGGCAGATGTGGTGAAAGCAACACTAATTCAATTGCAAGGCAGGACGAGGAGCTTCTTCTGCTTGCCCACCCATGCTCAGTCTATGTGCAAGCCGTCACCGGCTAATAGTAGTACATCATAATTAATTGCCGTCATTGATTGGATTAATCATCAAACTCCTACCACACAGCAGTAAAGGTTACGAATTACGATTGTGTTAAGTTAAGTGACTCAATCGACACAACTACAGTTTGTAACTTCTTGTACTAGGCTGTCCCCGCCACCATTATGTTTAATTTGACTTTAGCTGTTGCAACTGCAATATTGTTTGTTTGGCAGTCTTCTTCTGTACTGTATTTTACTTCGTTCTACTACTCCTCCCACAGTCGCTCTCAGGAAAGTGACTGTCTCTTTTTAAATTTTTTAGCAAATGCTACTGCCAGTGTCTACTCTACTACTACCACCACAACCATGGCATCTTCTACATTCTCCCTGGAAACCATGCAGCCATCGCTGTGCCGAACGTAATCATCAATCACAGGTAAGATACGTTTGGTGGGAGGTATAAATGGACTAGGAGGAGAGACTGACAGTACTAGTAGGACAAATAACTCAGTGAGGGGTACCGCATCTATCTGTTTGTGTTACATCATCGTCGGCAGATTATTTAAATCAAACACTGGCTGCGGCCCTGCAGCAGCAAGGAAACCAATGTGACGTTAATTCGTAAAACAGTAACCCCCCACAAAACATTAACATTGTATGTTTAAGTATAAATATAATTTATTACCCTAACAAAAATAAACTATCCCACACCTGACCCACCCTTCTCCCTAACCCCAACAAATGTCCAAAACGAAAAAGTCCAAAGAATGTCCCGAAACCCCAACGCCCAATTCCCACCCACCAAAACAAGGAATAAAAAGGGGCAAATCCACAGGGTCCTCGATGTTACATTCGGCGGGATTTGAGGTGTTTGTCCACCATGATTTTCACCCGCTCCTCCATTTGCTCCTCTAGACGTGCCACCCGGAGGAGAATCTTCTTGCGGAATGCCCTGCAGTGGCATCCAGGGTGGGGGACAGCAGTGCTGGCTGATAGTGAATTGCGGCGGCGGCGGGCGGCTACCAGACCGCGGCGCCGTACCGCTGGAGTTGTGGCCTGGCTGGGGCCCGGGGCATCGGACGAGGCTGCAGCTGCTGCTGCCGCCTCCTCCTCCTCCGCCTGAGCCACCAGCCGCCGGTACTCCTGGCATATGGCCTCCAGTTTCCGGCGCCGGGCCCTGGCTGCCAACTCCTTCCGCGATGGTTTGTCTTGGAAAGGAGTACCATCTATATCAAGAAAGAAAAAAAATATTGTTGTAACCAGTACTCTTAGCTAAACAGTAACACAAAATTAATTCAACACATAATGGCACAGTAGCACTAGCAAGAAGCACAGTACATAACATTTGTGGTAATAATCTATCTATCCTCCCACTTCCTCCGCCTCTAACATTTGTGGGAGTTTCAGGCATTATTCTAGCACTATGGACTCCAACCAGTACACAGTACACCAGTGTTCTTCTTTTCTCTAGTTTAGCGAAATGACATAACCTGGTTGTAGCCGGCATTGCCAGCTCGGTCATCTATGCTTGCACCCAAGACAAACATACGAGACATGACGCAGACTCACGTTAGTTGGATTTACTACTGTTTGCAGGTGGGGAAGCTCGTATTTTTCTATTACGGGTGGCACTGGCCATACTCTCTCTGTTACATGGAGGGCAATTGCTCAATTATTTCACAGTGCCTTGGCTACTACAAAAAGCCAGATTATATATCTGATCCAATGATGGTTGCTTTTATATGGGACAACGACATAAGGTCAGTAGCGGTCGGTGGTGGGACTCGGGGAGTTCGGCCGGGCGGTGACGTGGGTAGGGGCAGGATGGGGGTAGTAAACTATGGATTACGGCCAATTACAGGTAAGTAAACATATAAATAAATGAAACTAATTTTGTTGCGCACACTCGATCGCATTTGGCGGTGCAGTACGCACAATGAAATTCGCTTTATTTATTTGTATGTTTACAGTAAAGTTACCTGTATTTGACCGCGTAATACATTGTTTACTACTACCCCCCACCCTGCCCCTCCCCACATCGGCTTTGCTACTCTGGCGCGGTTTCTTTTACATTCCCTAAAACTGTGCATCCCGTGACAGTCTCCACCTATGCTGTCTATGCTGAATACATACAGGCATCCATCCATTCTAAGTAAATGTCAATCATTCTTCTTAATCTCTCCACCAACCTTACTTTGTTTCACCAACAACAACGCATGCGTCCACTCACTCCGTTGCTTGCCTTGGCTTTGAGTTTCACCCAAACACCGCTGATGATTCTTGCTATCCACAGTATCCACCCATACTGTGTCGCCCACCCAGGCAGGCATCCATTCTTCTTTCACCTTTTTCCACCCATCCTTCAACAACACATGCATCTGATTCCTATCAGCCACCTATCCATGCTTCCAACGTATCCTTCTCTGCCAGTCATCATATTAAATCTCGCCCGCCCTTCCTCCTTCAACCCTTCTTTCCCTTTTTGTTCAACACATCCATCAAGGTCATCTGATCTGACTTTTAGTCTCCTCCATAAAACTTTCACAGCTGAGTTGGAGTCAGATATAAGAGGCCATTGGTTAATCAAGTCACGCTGGTAATGCTATTGCTACTGCATTGCTCATGCTAAGTAAAGGGTGTCTTCTTTAACCGTTGTATAATGTTCACTACAACTTCATACCTAATAATAAGTCTCAACAACAGTACAGTGAGTGAAGTCAACACACCCTTCCAGCTAGTGCAATGTCAATAAGTCATGAATATAACTTACCACCGCCCGCCACCGCTGCTGGCTCCCCCCTGTAGCTCCTGCAGGTGCCGCATCTTCTCCTGCCCCTCCGGAAGGCTCGAATCGCCGGTGGCCCCGCTGCCACTGGTGGTTGCTAGTCCACCTAGATAAAAACATGACACATTTTTAGATGCCTGTACACCTCCCCCTATTTATTCTTTTTCATTAGCAAGATTGAAAAAAAGTTAATACATACATATTATTATAAATTACATTCAATAGTCCAAATCGGGTACTAGAGTACAGTCAGTAGACACTAGTAGTGTTATGGTCCCTAGGGTCATTATTATACTATACTCTACTCTTTGCAAAGTTAGCCTGAGCCATGCAACCATTTTCCGCTTCATGTCTTTTGCGCATGTTACCTCGCAGCTTGTTGCGCAGTAACAGTAAGACGCCTTTTGAGCCCACATGAGCACATACAGCTACTGTCTGAGCGTTGCGTACAAGAGGTCGAAAAACAAGCCACTTTGTTATGGAGTTCGGTTAGTCCGTATTGCTTAGCCATAGGTAACATGTTACACTTTTTGGGCAGGACTGAGAAATGCTTGCATTATACTATAATAACACGCACCATTTTTCTCAGGCAGAGGATTCCCTTCTACGAACCAGAGATTTGCAGAGCTTATGAATGATGCATGTAACCAGTAATTCTACGTTCTACGGTGAGGAGTCGCTCAGAATTCGCACAGATCTTTTGTCTTATATATCATCAATGATCATGCACTTGTTGCAAGTGCAACACTGTTTATTGTTTTAATCTTATGCATTTTGCTGTTGGAGCTGGCTGGAGTCCACTGAATTTTATAGAACATACATACAGAGCTTGTTAGTTGAAAAATAAACCTTTTGAACTTACACATAGACTCTGTGGTATTTTGTGTGGTGGTGGTGGACTTACACGAGTGAGTGAGCGAAAGGGTGTTATGTTCTGGGTTGTGTAATCATAATCATTGGGTATCTTCGGGTGGGGGTTCGGGGACCTAATGAGACACTATAGCTAGTCGTTCAGGGGATTGTGGGTTCACTTCTGACTGAGGTGTGAGGAACGTCCAAGTTCCAAACTCGCATCACCAACATCCTATTTCATTGTGCATAGTTCTGCATGGGGCTGTGCATAATCCAAGTAGTATGTACTATATCCTATCAAAAATAGTCAAATATCTGGTTGGGCATTTTGTTTGTGGTAATTGTCAAAGCCTCAAGATTAAGAAGCCTAGAAGAGGACAACCGAAAGGACTGGACTCAGTGGCTAGAGCTATTAGTATTGGTCAATCTGAGTTTTATACAAAACCGTACAATAAAGAGTGGCAATGCAAACTGGGCAAGCTTAGCGACAGACTAATATTAGTAGTACAGAGTACAGACATTCATAGCAGAGGCAGTTAGAACTTATAGGCAGGGATAACCAGAATTTAGAAACAGATAGTCAAGTCAAGATCAAAGAATCTTTTGTAAAAAATAGAATTAGGGAGTGGAGCCAGAATTAATAGTTCTGAAAAAATAAGGTGCAGTAAAAGTTAGGGCAATATAATTGTTAATATTAACCACTGGAGGACTTACTGGGACCAGCAGCAGGGTCCTCGGTAGAGGAGCGGTCCTCTGGTGGTTGTCCCGCCGAATCTGACCCCGTCTTCTTGCCCCTGGGTGCTGCACATCAGTGATCATGTAAGATATAATAAAGAAAAAGAAAGACACAAACATTAATGATTGCTGTGAAACAAATAAATTATCTAAAAAAAACGCTCAAAAAACGTTTTAGGAAACAAAAATTGCAATAAAATTGACCTATCTAATCCGATCGACTACTGCCTTGCGGGATTCACGGACAGTCTACTTATTTGGGAACACTAATTCAGTGTTCCATTCTGATTGATTCAAATAAAATCCAGAACACTAACTAAGCCTAAGTACCACCTGACCTAGCCCACCTATTCCAGGCGGGCCAATTGTTCATTAAGCCTGCATTTCCATTTTTTATTGACATCAAAAATGCATAGATGAGAAGGAGGACACATGCATAAAGTGCATAATGCATACACCAAATTGTTGGTTGGTTGCGTCTGATGTTCTGCAGCTGACTGACACTGCTAAGCTAAGCTTACCAGTACCACTCACTAAACAAACTACAAAAGGTTCTAAGGACTGGGGTAAGCAGCACTCAGTGACAGAGGATGCGTCACGCAGACCGTTCAAAAATTATCAACTAATAGTAACTAAACCTAGTATCAAATGCATCCACCACTATTTGACAGGAGGACAAAGGAAGGACTACAGTCTCTCTAGCAATAGCATTATGAAATGAAGACACTACACGGGAATAAGGTAGGTGTCTAGTTTAATCCATCTGACGTCCTCCGTGTCCCGGCAGCAACTGCCTGCCTTAGAACTCCACATTCCAGAATAGAATCCCCCCAGCGACACAAGCTCCTCACGAGCCTGAGACAGCGTTCCTCAGATCCCAACACACCCCCCTTCCTTCACAATGAAAACAGAAGAAGATAACAGGAAACAGGGTATACAGAAGAACAACATCACTACATTTTGTAATCTTGAAATCTTGCAGGAACAAATTTCAATCTGGTGGAAACAGCTCTGGAAGAAACATGATCGGAATGCACAGGTTCCCTCCCGTGGGTATTGGTGGGCACCAATGTTGGGGAAGAAACAACACCAAGTCTCTTGTTGACATAGACCAGCATTGACTCAGGCACAATGGAAATAGCAGACTTGTTCCAAACTTTCCCACTCTCCAACACCACCACGTGATTTCTTACAGCTGACACTCTTTTGGGAGCGGAGAACCGAGACTCCCCCTTGCGAAGAAAACCCGGTCTCTTGACCCTCACCCAATCCCCCACCTTAACAGACAAAGGATAACGAACTCCAGGCCTGGTGTCGTACTTAGCCTGAACAGCAGCCCTGACGTCAGTTACAACAGACAATTTCTTAGTGTCCACCTCCCTCCTGGACATCCATTCCTTGTTTAATTTAGAACCAGCAACCCTTCCCCTAAGTAAGGTAAACGGGGCAATGCCGGTACTAACATGTGTGTCATTGTAGGCCCATTTCTCCCAGTTTGTGTCCATGATTGTTTTGTGATGGTGCACTTCTTGTCTGTGTTGTGGTATGTTGTCTGTGCATTATTCCTGACTGATGGGGTTGTGCACTCCTGTTCTGTCTGGGCTCCCATTGCCTTTCCACAGTTTGGCTGCACAGTTCATGTCTGGTCTTGTTGTGCTTCTGTGTGTGTTTTAGTTGAGTTATGTGTTTGGCTGTTGTTTTTGTGCAGACATTGGTTCTGGCATCCCTGTGTGTGTGTGATGTTTGTGGGTGCCCCCAGGGAATGTGATTGTTTGTCTGTGTATTGACTGAACTTTATTGACACCCTTCTGTGTGTCTGGCACTGGTGTTGTGTGCTGCAGGTGTGATGGGGGGGGTATGTGTGAGGATTCCTACTTGTGTTTGACAGTCATGGAGTGTGTCAATGGGCCCTGTGTGTTGTGCTGCTGACATGCTCCTGTCAAGTAGTTGGATACGTATGTGTGGCTGTTCACTGTTTGACTTCAGGGCCTTCCTTTCATCCCTGTGCCTATCCATGGGTTGCCTTGCTGGCTCCCTGAGTTGTTGCACTGAGGTGACTGTGGTTTGACTTCACTCACTGTGCCAGCCATGTGTGATTTGATGGGCTGAGGGTGTTCTTATATATTCCTTGTCTTGCATGTGATGTACACATGCTTGGTAGTTGGCTACTTGGCCTTCCAATTGTGGGCACCTCACTTTAGCTTTCCTATATGTTGTACTCCATTGCTGCTGGCATGTGGTCTGTGTATGTGGCTGTGTGTCAGTGTGGGGTATGTCTGTGTGACTTGGCAGGCTGTGTGTCCAGTGGAGTCATTGTTCATTATCTGTGTGTGTGTGCATTTTCTGCTTGGACTCAGTTTTTTTGCCATGTGTGTGGTGTTGTTGTGGTGTGTGGGTTGCCCTGGCCCTGTGCTTCTGTGCTGTGTGTTCCTCTGCAGCCAATCCTGCTGTGGCTGTCTCCCTAGTTGTTTGGTGTGTGGCTTGTTGTTGTGCATGGGGGAGCACAGGAGGGGCACATGGCATGTCCATTCATGGGGGGGGCCTGGTGTGTGGGGGTGGAGGTGTGGCCCTGTGGTCTTTGTGCACTACCCATGCGTGGCGCTGGCCCTGCCTTCTGCATTGTGCGCATGTTTTCCTGCGTTTTCAACGCTGCAGTGACGTGACTGGGACATTGCTTCATGATCGCGGTGGATGGGTGACCTGGATGCGGAGGGGTGATTTGGTGACAGGTTGGACATGTCTGGGTACACTTGTGGATGTGTTCCTGTCCCCACCAGGGTGTCTGGTGTGGACAGGAACCCTAGTTCAGCCCATGCGTTGTGTGTTGTGGTTGTGTGCGGAGTTGTGTTGCGTACCTGCGGCGTCGTCCGCGACAGGCCATGAGTTGCTGGTGATGTATGAGGTACAGCGCCGGTAAGATGTGCAAAGCTGGGTCCATTGCGCTCGGCACCGGGCAGTTGGGACCGGGGATCAGGTTTAGCGCTCCGCTGTGATGCTTCCGCCGTCTCAGGTTGGGCGGTTTCTCCGCTGCGTTGCGACTGGCTGTTTGGGGCATCCTGATTTGTACGGCAGTCGGGACGTCATTCCGCACGGTGGTGAGTCTCTATTGGCTCCCACCGCCGCGGTGGCGGGCGCACTTTGATGGCGGTTAGCGTCGCACCGTGCCGGACGGGAAATGGGCTGCGTTTGGGCATCCTAATATGGCGGGCGTGAGATCCGCTGCTGGCGTGCGGAAAAAAGCATTTTCCGCCACCGCCAGCACCGCGGTGGTGCCTCTGACTGCCATCGTAATAGGCCCCTTAATTCCTGTTTTATTATTTATTACCTCCTTTATCTCATTTCTAGCCAGGTCCTGTCTCGCTTTCCATGCTAACATCTTCCCACATCCTTCCCCATATTCGTGATTCACCAGTTTACTAACTTCCCATCTCTGTTTCACTAGCCCCTCTAGATAATCAGATAAGCAGATAAGCAAGCTCACTTTCTGCCAATTTTCTCTGAATCTCTTCGATGTCCTGTTCATATGCTCTAATTTTGTTCTTCCCCACTTTATTCTTATAAGTAAGCCTGGGCGTAGTTCGCATAGTCGCGCTACGCGAAGCTACGCGAAGCTACGCGAAGACGTCGGAGCGCTACGCGAGCTACGCGTAGCTTCGCGAGCGCGCGTAGCTGTTTGCCGCGCCTGTTCGCGATGTGTTTTTCTTGCTCGGGAACGCGTTGTGGTTGCTCGGGACGCTGTTTGCGTGCTCGGGGGCGCGAACTTACCCATGCGGTCGGCTATGGGCGCGGCCATTTTGTTTTTCACTTGTCCCGCCCGTTCGCGATCCCTTATTTCCTGTTCCGGGTCGCGTATAGCGTGCTCGCGCTGCGCATTCCTTGTTCGGGAACGCGTTGTACGTGTTTGCGACGTTTTTTGCGTGCTCGGGGACAAATATCGCGCGAACTTACCCACGCGGTCGCGATGGGCGCGGCCATCTTGTTTTACCACTCTATGCTATGGTTCTGGGCCTGCTTTTCTATCCTCCCTCAATCTTTGCAATCCTTAGTTTTTTACACTGTTTTTCAATTTTTCTTTATTTCTTATCTATCTCACTCTCTGCTTAAGTCTATATTTTGCATTTTTTAATACTTTTTACTGTGTTTTTTTACTTTTCGACTGTTTTATATAACTTTCTTCTTTAAGCTCCTACTTCTTCCCCTAACTTTATTTTTCCCTTCTAACTTTTCTTTTTCACCTCCTCCCACCCCAGAACCATGGCGAAGGGTAGCAGCAGCGGCTCAAAGGGCAAGGCGCGTGCGCCCAATCGCCGCCTGCCTTGCGGCAGACTGCGCCCTGCAGGGGTGCAAGCCCGCCAGCTGTTTGATGAGGCGGAGGTGGCCGCCCTTGTTTTTTTTATTCAGCGCCACCTCCCCTTGACCTTGGCAGCAGGCGGCAGGCCAGGCTCCGGGTACCCGACCCAGGAGCGTCACCGCCGGTGGGCGAAGGTGCGTCGGGCAGTGTTTCGCTGCTCCGAGGTCCGGCGCACCCATAACCAGCTGGCCCACCGGTGGTCAGACATCCTTGACCGGGAGCAGGACCTGTTGGACCTGCTAGGTGTCGAGGTCGTGGGGCTTGGTGAGTAGCCAATATATATATAGTAGTATAAGTATTGTGATTTGTGTATATATTTTTTACAAATAACAAGAATACTGCTGCTTACATTGCAGGTAAATTCCGTTTAAAAATCCTCTGTGATTGTAGGACACAGGTGCTGGGCGTTACTCTTACTTTTTGCAACTTTGCGCTCGCTTGTCATTATGTAAGAGTTTACTTTAGAGAACTTCAGTTAGGTAATGTGTTGGGATCTGAGGAACGCTGTCTCAGGCTTGTGAGGAGCTTGTGTCGCTGGGGGGATTCTATTCTGGAATGTGGAGTTCTAAGGCAGGCAGTTGCTGCCGGGACCCGGAGGACGTCAGATGGATTAAACTAGACACCTACCTTATTCCCGTGTAGTGTCTTCATTTCAGTGGCGACGAGGATGCAGAAATTCCTCAAGGACATAGGTGTTAGTCACATTCTTACTTCTCTTTATCACCCCCGCAGCAATGGCCTGGTTGAGCGCTTCAACCGCGTAATCAAGGAACATCTGCAATTGGCTTTGGTGAATGGGTTGCATTGGCGGCAAGCGGTCAGCACAGACATACCATACCACCCATCAAGTCAACATGATGTCACAGTGTACCACATGGCTGCACATGCACACGACTGACAAGAGACAGCTCAGATATGAGAGGAGAAAACAACAAGGACGCACCTAACACAAGCACAGGAACTAGAATAGACCTAAGTTCATGTGACAGACACACAAGTAAGGCACACCACACTGGCAACACACATCTGAATGAAACACACCACACCAACAACACACACACACTGACATGCAAATAGAACACCACACACAGAGCATCTGTCATCTGCAAGAGACAACACAGCCCAAACACTGCACACAGCCACATCAAACACACAACAGAAGCACATGCCAATAAATCACATTGCAAACACAGCAGGACATCAGGGGATGCACACCAGGCAAGGACAAGGCAACATACACCCACAGACCTGCATGCACACCAAGCAGTGTGTGCACACCAAACATACCAGTCCCACACAGACATAAGTGACACACCATGAACACCCACAACAACAATCAAAACAGCAGACTGACAACATCACACTCAGGAAGTGAAGCAGTACCTCAGCAAACACACATACACCTAACACAACACCCACAGATGCACAAGTATGGGACACCAAAGTGGAAACAGCTTGACCAGAGGACTGTGTAGCACAAACAGTTGAACTGCATATGAGCAACCATGACTGCTAAACAGTACAAGAAAATCACATATAACCAATAGGGAAAATGTCCTGAGTGGCACATTGGTCCTGTGCAAAGATCTGCACCACAAAGCACAGTGTGACAAATGAAGTGATGGGAAGGCACACACACAGGCAAACCAAGGGGACAGCTGACATGAAAGTGAAGTGGTGTGTAGGTCAGTAGTGGGCATGGCAGGAGTGTAACATACACAAATAGATGGAGTGCAGACTCACAATGGGTAGGCATCTGAAGCACAGATAGGGGATGGTATGACACCACACACCACATGCCATACTGGAGGCAATAAAGCCCCATGTGAGAGCAATGCATGAGAAAACACACCCACAATGTCAGTGTGGCTGAGCAGGGATGCACAGTGAGTACAAACAGCATCAAGACACATGGATGATCAACAAAACACAACACTGACTTGCAAGTCACATACTCTGCATACTCACAATTGCCAAAAACAACAAGTAGGAGTCAGCCAGAACTGCAAGGACACACCAACACACTGCACAGTGCACAACATACAACACACACATGTGCACACAATCACAGGGCTGAACAATTACACAAACAGGCACCCTACTCCTGGGTGACACATGTGTGTAGTTGACATTGCAGGTGCACACACACATCAACACCCACGACAAAGTCACCCCCTCCACACTGCACACTTCCTGACCACCCAAGTGCACACATTGAAAGTAACCCATGTGACTAGGATGACTGACCATCACAAGATGACTATACACCTACACTGCTGGGCACCCATAAAGTAAGATCACACATACATGATGACCCTGGCCAGCCTGCCTGCAATCCTGTGGATAGAATCCCACTCTGCTGGTAGTGCATCCTAACATGACATGTGTACAATTTAGCAAACCTGAACATAGAATCATTAGGATAACAGTAGACCATCACAAACAACCGTCAGTGCACCCCCAAGCCTCAGAGCCAAGTAGAACCGAAGTGCCTCTCACCACAGCCAAACTCTGAAATAGTGTAACTAGCAACTGGCAACGTTAAAGTGGCATACATAGCATGTGTCACATCAAACCATACCCACAAAGAAAACCCTTTATTTAGCAAGGAGACTGACAAAGCAGACAACAGGAGCAACTGTCTTTATTACAAATGTCACAGATAGGCATAAAAAGTAGACAAGAGCAAGGCCAGAGGCCAGTCCAAACAGCAGAGTAGGTACATGAGAAGCTGCACAGGGTATGGGCAAACACAGCAATGTACAGTTAGGCCAGTGGCCAGTCCAAACAGCAGAGTAGGCACAGGGAATGGGCAAACACAGCAATGTACAGTAAGGCCAGTGGCCAGTCCAAACAGCAGAGTAGGTACATGAGAAGCTGCACAGGGAATGGGCAAACACAGCAATGTACAGTAAGGCCAGTGGCCAGTCCAAACAGCAGAGTAGGTACATGAGAAGCTGCTCAGGGAATGGGCAAACACAGCAATGTACAGTAAGGCCAGTGGCCAGTCCAAACAGCAGAGTAGGTACATGAGAAGCTGCACAGGGAATGGGCAAACACAGCAATGTACAGTAAGGCCAGTGGCCAGTCCAAACAGCAGAGTAGGTACATGAGAAGCTGCACAGGGAAAGGGCAAACTCAGCAATGTACAGTAAGGCCAGTGGCCAGTCCAAACAGCAGAGTAGGTACATGAGAAGCTGCACAGGGAATGGGCAAACACAGCAATGTACAGCAAGTCCAGTGGCCAGTCCAAACAGCAGAGTAGGTACATGAGAAGATGCACAGGGAATGGGCAAACACAGCAATGTACAGCAAGGCCAGTGGCCAGTCCAAACTGCAGAGTAGGTACATGAGAAGCTGCACAGGGAATGTGTGAGACTGTACACAGTCATGGGCAGCAACACAACTAGGGGGATTACAATGGGCAGTACAGGCACCGCTGTGGGAGAGACAGGTGTGTGAGGGGGAATTAGCCTCAGACTTGTCTGTCAGTCTGACTGGGAGGTGGCTGAGTGTTGGGGCCAGTTGGAGGACTGGACCTGGGAGAGAGCGGACCAGCTGAGCTTGAGGCATCAGTGGCTTTGGGAGCCGGAGGGCTGCTTGGACCGGGTGGTGTGGTGGCCCGTGGAGGCGGAGATATGCTGCCATGAGACACAGTGTGGGAGGGAGAATGTGGAGGGGTACCTTTCCACTTCTTGGGGATTCGATATGGAAGTGTGGTCTTGGTAGGAGTGGGAGGTGGGGCGGCCACAACAGGCACACTCACCACCAAAGCTGCATCAGGTGCAGACGGTGGCCCTCCCTCTGGGGACATGCTGGATCCAGCTGTTCGCTTGGCCTGGCCTTGCCTTTGCCCCTCCATCCCCTGTTTACCAGGTTTTCCCCTACAGTGCCCGCATTTCCCTGCTTCACAAGGCGTTGGATGGGAGTTGAGGTTGTGGGTGAATCTGCCTTGGAGCCCTTCTTATGTGTACTTTTAGCAGGCAACACCTTCTCAGCGGCAACGGAAACTGTCTGCTTGTGCTTGCGAGACGCTTTTGGGACAGGAGAGTCCTTGGCTGGGGATGCCTCTGAGGCATGTGACCCTGAGGTCTGCTTCTTGGCTTTGTGGCCTTTGGTGTCGCCTGACGGGCTTATGTCTTTGCGCTCTGGGGTGGCTTTAGTTTTCTGTGAGGATGGTGTCTGCGCCCTGGACCGCTTGGGCTGTTGCTGCTGTGTGCTGCATGTGCTGTATCTTGACTTTGAGGTCTGTTGTGCGTGGTCACTATCGTCCGATGTGGCCACTGGCACAGGGGTGGACAAAGGGACTGGAGCTGGACTGCAAGATTCTGCCAGTTGAAGGGCTGCCGTCACTGCGGAGGACAAAGACTGTACAGTCCGTTGTAGCCCACCCACGTCTGAATGTACGCCCTCCATGAAAGTAACCACCTGTGCCAACTTTTTGTCGTGGTCTATGAAGGCATTGAGGAGAGCTGTCTGGCCCACACACAGCTGGCACAAAATGTCCACAGACTCAGCACTGATGGCAGCAGGGGGGGTCAGGGGCAGCGGTGCGTGGGGTGAAGGACACTCTTCCCTGCTTACTGGTGCGAACACGGGCAGCAACAGTGGAAGTAACTGGGAGGGTGGGCACTGTACGCTGTGTGGTGGAAGAGGAGGCAGAGTCCCCGTCCCCTGTGCCCGCCAACATGGATGCGTCAACGCTGGCGTCAGATGACGTTGAGCTTTGCGTCTCTGGCTGTGATTCCTCCAGCAGACTCCTGTCCCCTTCCGAGGCGCTGGTCACATCTGTGTCACTGTGCTCATGTGCAGCTGTTGTGCTTGACGCCTCATCACTGGTGTCCGTCCCCTGTCCTTCCGTGCCCACGGGAGATGCTGCATGAGAGAGAGAGATGTAGGGTCAGTTCATTGGCATCAACAGAAATGAAATGAAATGAAATTTGTACTTGTAAAGCGCACTGCTACCCCAGCTGGGGCATCGTGGCGCTGTACGCATACCGCTGTGGAACCCTTCCTGGCTTTTCCCTGTGAAATGTCCACTCCTGGGCACCCCCAAGGTGAAGCCAGGCATCCCAGCGCTGGTGGGGCCGTTGTGGAGATTAAGCAAGCTATTGCCCAGAGTTGCAGAGTGGGACCCAAGATTAGAATAGGCACCGAGGCGAGAATTATCAGGTCCGAGGAAATTGAGCCCAAGACCCGCCGAGGCGGGAATTGAACCGTGGTCCCGGGCCAGATCTCTGCATCAGGGTCTGCCGCTCTAACCATTGAGCCACACTTCTCCACGAACAGAACAAACATATGCAAGCAAAGCATCACTGAAGATGAAGAAATCTACATGTTGCACACCACCCTGTGTTATGACATTGTGCACCCTCAATTTTGAACTCGAACAGTGCGTGTAAACAAGAAAACCAGGCATAAGTGAGCCATGTGATGACCACACAGCACAATATCCTGCCGGTGGCTTCGTTCAACCAGACACACAAATAGCTCTGAGCACACATAGGGCCCTGATGTGGGCAAGGATGAGCCCCACAACATGTTACCACTGTCATATCTGGATGGAGCAGAAGGGGACAACACAGATACAGACTCCAACATAACAGTCCACAATGGCCATGAGCTCATGCCATCCACCATGTTGTACTGTGGGGCACAAGTACTGTAGCACATTGGCGTCAGATGTCTAAGCCTCACAAATCTGAGGTTAGGCAATGCACGCATTGATGAGAGCACACTCAGATTAGGCACACTGCCGAACCCTTCCATGTGATTTCCCAGGCTACCCCAATGCGGACGATACCTGAAGCCCACGACTCAGAATGCAATGTCAATGCTCAGTACTCAAATCACACTAGGAAGTACAGGTAGGGCAAATGCATTACAGCTGCACCCAGCACAGAGGCCACTTACAAGCCACTGCATCACACTACCAACATCACATAGCCCAGCGCTGTCCCAGACTGTGAACACATGCAGCCAATCACAGCCAAAGTCACACTTCCCAGAATACTCACCCCTGGCTTGCTGCTGATGCTCCTTCAAACATGCATCCAGCTCAGGCTGTGTCACGGCCAAGATGCGGGCCATCAGTGGTATCATGCTGCCCTGCGCCAACCTGCCAGTCCGAGGGAGCAGACCCAGTGTCATCTCTGCCACGTTCTTGCTCAGCTGACAGATGTCATCCCACCTCTAGTGGCAGTGGGTGCGCCGTCGGTATGAGACACCCAGAGCCCGCACCTTGCATGCAATGGCCCTCCACACGGCCTTACGCTGGTGTACTTTGAGCTGCAGGCATGGGAGACAAGAGGGGGAAAACATCAGTGACACAGTGTTATGTACCAATATCTCTCAGTACAGTGGCATGATACTGACTCATACCAAATCCACAGATATGTCTCACAGAGACAAGAATGCATCTCACATGGTACATCAGCATGGGAGAACAACACGTAAATGCATGCAGGTGTGAGGGTGGACACAGTACCTGCCCATCTCATACACATGCAGGATGCCAGCACATGAAGCCATGTCTAGTCTGCCCACATCTACTGTCCATCGTTAGGTAGAGCAAGACATACATTACATATCAACATATGTTGGGGGTTAGACTCACTGTGTCCAACACTGCGCAGCCCTCAATGTCCTTGCCCTGTGAATGGCTCACTGTGTCATGGAGGTCACATTGAGGGACATGATCTCACAAACCCACACCCTTCTCACAAGGCCTGTCGTGTGCAAGCTACAGGGCTGAGATGGCTCATTGAAGGAGAGTAAAGAAAAAAAGACACATGTAACACTCTGTACATTCAGTGATGTGTCCTTGTCAGTTTGGGCGGTGACTGTGCAGGGCAGGTGGGCTCACACTGAGAAGGACAACAGAGACCCACACAGCCATTCACACAAGCAATCACTGTCCTGACTCCTGCATTACCAACTTGCTGCGTCACTGTATGGCTGACAAGACAATACATGTCCCTCAAATCTTGATGTGCAGGCAGGGAAACGTGGGAAATAGGCTACACACCCCTTCCCCCTGGAGAAAGCGTGCTAGGCAGTGCATGACATAACCCCACACTCGCAGGCACATACTGCAGCAGCTCAACTTCATGTGTGCCCCCCCTGCACTCTCACTCACACTGTTGAAGATTTACCACGACATTTGGGGCACCGTATAGCCTTGGATACTGTGTGAGCACCTCGTCCACCAGGACCTCCAGCTCCTCGCTGGTGAAGGGACTGGCCCGGATCGTCTCAGTCCTCGCCATCACTGTGGCCAGGTGACAGCAGCAGTTGGTGTTGAGGGGTGGCAGGCAGCAGTCCCTGGAGACAGCAGCAGCAGCAGTTGGTGTTGAGGGGTGGCAGGCAGCAGTCCCTGGAGACAGCAGCAGCAGCAGGTGGTGTTGAGGGGTGGCAGGCAGCAGTCCCTGGAGACAGCAGCAGCAGCAGGTGGTGTGGAGGGGTGGCAGGCAGCAGTCCCTGGAGACAGCAGCAGCAGCAGCCGGTGAGGGGTCTCAGGCAGCAGTCCCTGGAAGCTGTGGAAATGTGAGGCTCTCTCCCACATATGTAGCCCCCTGAGGCAGTTTCAGTGGTTCCAAGCTGCTGCAATTGGTGTGTCAGGTCAGCCTTTTTCAAATGCATCCAATGACCGGCCCCGCGGTGGCGGAGCACGCCTTCCGCGATTTTCAAAATTGCATTAGGCTACCGCGATTGCGGTTCCCATTGGCTGCAAGGGCATGGGCATTGGCGGTGACACACCGCCGGTGGCAGGCGGAAGCTTCCGCGATTTGGGTGCCATACATTGGTGCCTGTGACCGTGATTTGGGTGGCGGAGCATGCCAAGCGCCATTTGGCAATACATATGTATCTCTCACTACCGCGAGTGTGTTCTAGGGATTGGTGGTGACACACCGCTGGTGGCAGGCGGTAGCTTCCGCGATTTGGGTGCCATACATTGGTGCCTGTGACCGTGATTTGGGTGGCGGAGCATGCCAAGCGCCATTTGGCAATACATATGTATCTCTCACTACCGCGAGTGTGTTCTAGGAATTGGTGGTGACACACCGCTGGTGGCAGGCGGTAGCTTCCGTGATTTGGGTGCCATACATTGGTGCCTGTGACCGTGATTTGGGTGGCGGAGCATGCCAAGCGCCATTTGGCAATACATATGTATCTCTCACTACCGCGAGTGTGTTCTAGGGATTGGTGGTGACACACCGCTGGTGGCAGGCGGTAGCTTCCGCGATTTGGGTGCCATACATTGGTGCCTGTGACCGTGATTTGGGTGGCGGAGCATGCCAAGCGCCATTTGGCAATACATATGTATCTCTCACTACCGCGAGTGTGTTCTAGGGATTGGTGGTGACACACCGCTGGTGGCAGGCGGTAGCTTCCGCAATTTGGGTGCCATACATTGACGTGAATGATCGTGATTTGGGTGGCGGAGCACTTGGTCAGCACCTATGGACACATCATGCTGCGTCAATGGCCAATGGGCAGTCATCAACAGTGCACAGTGGCCACATGATTAATGGCACATCATTGTGCACACGATGCCAGTGTAACATTTAACACACTGCTGACTACACATGCCATGTTTGTGTATGTCATGTAGTACATTGGCATGTACTCACTCACATGTCACTTGTGATATTGATGGGCATGTACACAGAACAGTGTTGTTATGGACTCTCAAATGTGTACACATGTCAATGTGTGAAAGTGCTGTGAAAATCTCAGTGATGTATGTCTTAATATAGGATGTGCAGATTTGACTGTCTTGTTTTCTTGGATCATGCACACACTTGTTGTTTACGCTCAGCCTGTGGTCATTGTGTTGTTGATGTGTGCCATGTTCAACTTACGCCTGAAGGTGTGTCAGGTACAGCAGCTCGGTATGAGACAGTGGTGTTGCAGTTTTACACATATGCTGTATGAAGTACTCTCAGGCCTGCTCATGCTAGATGTGGCCATATCCCTACGTGCATTCACAAAGTCAGATGTTGTTTTGGATGTACTTGCTGTGTGAAAGGGGACAAGTGTGCGAGTAGTGTTGATGAAGGTGTCCCTACGTGTAAGCTGCTCTGTAACTCAATTGTGATGACAGTCATTGTTGGCGTTGTGTCAGTCAAAAATGTAAGATGTTGTACACGTCTCATGGTGGTTTGAATTGACATGTGTCCACTTTCATCTCAACTAGGAGGAGACCAAATCTGCATCGTCCCTACACAGTGCTGGCAGACATGGAGGAGGAGGAGGTCATCCGGAAATTCCGTATGGATAGAGCCACCCTCCAAAACCTATGTGCTATGTTGGAGCCCCACCTGCAGCCTCGCAGAACATATCCAACAGCTTTCACCGCAACGTCCAAGGTGATGGCGGCACTGCATTTTTTTGCCTCTGGATCATTCCAGCACACGGTGTCCAGCGCAGGTGGGTTGTCGCAATCCATGTTCAGCATGGTGCTGTGTGATGTCCTGTCCGCCATGATGATATACAAGGACAGGTATATCCATTTCCCCAGGGTGCCTGAATTGGCGGCTGTGAAGGGGGACTTTTATGCCCTTGGACACATCCCCCATGTTGTTGGGGCCATTGATTGCACCCATGTTGGGCTTGTTCCACCACAGGCACGGGAGCACATTTATAGGAATCGAAAACATTTCCACTCCATAAATGTGCAAGTGGTGTGCCAGGCGGACATGATCATCACGCACGTGTGTGCCAGATTTGCAGGCTCAGCCCATGACTCATACATCATGCGGAACAGCATCGTACCACAGCTCATGGCTAATCTGCTTCCTGAGCGTGCATGGATTGTGGGTGAGTACGAAGAGTCCAGTAGCGTGCTGTGTGTGGGACATACTGTCCTCTGCCACAGTATAATTACAAGGTTTATCTGTGTTTCTCACACCTAGGTGACTCTGCATATCCCAACCGTCCGTGGTTGCTGAGCCCACTGCGGAATCCCAGGACACCAGCTGATGTACGCTACAATGATGCCCATGGGAGGACACGTTGTGTGGTGGAGCGGACTTTTGGTCTCCTGAAGTCACGATTTCGCTGCCTTGACAAGACGGGAGGTGCACTCATGTACTCGCCCGGGAAGGTGTGTCAGATTGCAGTGGCATGCTGCATGCTCCACAACCTAGCCATTCGCAAGGATATCCCCCTGATCCTGGAGGATGATGAGCAGCCAAGGCCACCACCTGCAAACCAACCCGTGTCCAGTGATGAGGACATTGGAGAGGAGGATGGTGTTGACCTGCGTCAACAGCTCATCGACCGCTACTTCACTTGAAGGTGAGTGACAATGTACAACGGACCCATTGTCTGATGATGTTGCTGTTGTTGTGAAGGTGTATGTGAGCTTTGTGACTGCAGCCGGTTGTTGACTCAGTGGTGGCTGACAATGTTTATGGGACAGGGTAATTTTGAACATCTACAGGATGTGTATGTTGGTACTTGTTGCTCATTGTGATGTGTGCATGCTGTATTAGCTTTATGGTATGTGTTGTGTGATGTCTGTGATGCCACACCCAGACTAGTGAATCTTGTTCTGTTGTGTTTTCCTAGGTCACTTCAGCCTTTCCTTGCCTACATACATTCCATACTCGTGGTACATTTTAATCATGGTGAAGACTGCACATCCAGGAATAAAGACGGAGCAGAAACAACAACATGTGTGTGAGGTGTATTTATTTACAATGGTGTCATATGAGGGGGCTGAACATTTACATTGAGGTGATTAGTGAAGCAGTGAGTTGACAGTTATGGTACATGGGAGAATCGAGTTGTCACCACATTGATGTGTTGACCCAGTCCAACAGACAGATGCCATTTCCAAGGCAGTGTGGGGAAGGACAGTCCAAAAAGTCAATGCAGTAGTGCAGATTGTTGACATCATGGCTGGCTCCGTGACTGACGTTTGGCAGGTGCTTTGCCACGGGATACTCCCAGGGATTTCTTGGGACGGCCCCTTCGTCGCTTGGCAGGGGGGGCCTCTGCTGTAGGGCCTGTGGGGTCTGAGGACTCACCCCTCTCTGTGGCCGCAGGGGAGGATGTTGAACTGTCATCTGGCGGCACAGCAGGGGGAGGTGGAGGTGTTGTTTGTGGCGCAGGCCTGTCCCTCATTGCTGCCACTATCTGGCCCAGGAGGTCCACAATTTGTCCCATGCGGGTGTCCATGGACCTCTTCAGCCGGAGGAGCTCGCGGGAATCTTCTTCTGACCGGGCCGTTTGTCCCTGGGCCCGTTCATATGCCCCAAGGACTCTGTTTATGCTGTCCAGGGCTTCGGTACCAGGCTCTGGTTGTCTGTGAGTGACCCTGCCACTCCCACCTGCCCTGCTGCCACATACCTGTTGCCTCACCACTGTAGGCACCCGCATCCTCTCCCTGCCCTCCTCATTTGGTGGTGTGGGGTAGTAATCTTCTGGGACAGGGAGGGTGTTGCAGGCAGCACTGGTGGTGGTGGTGTAGGACGCACAGGCTGTAACAGCAGTGGTCTGCATAGCTGTTGGTGTTGCTGCAGATGTGGTGGGGGGACGATGGGGTCCTGGGACCGGTTGCACCCTGGCACACCAGATGGGCCGGGTCCGAGGCCCTCGTCCTCTGAATACCGGGGGTAAACATCCGAGAGTCCATGTTCCGGGGGGGTGGGGGGGAGGGGGGTGACTGGCTCTGCAGGTTGCTGGCGTTGTCCTCTGCAGTCAGTTCTTGGTCACCTGTGGGACAGATGGGAAATGGTCATTGTAGTGCACCCCGCAAGCTTTGTGTTAGCTGTGTATTATTCACTGTTTGTACACCACACAGTTGACTAGTCATCACATTCTTTGTATGCGCACTACTGTGCCTCCTGAGATGATGTTGAGGTACATGCATTAGTTGTCCATGGTGTGAGGTGTCACAACATACCATGCACCACGTGCATGTTTTGTGATTACAGGGACATGTTGCCATCTAGGGACTAGCGCAACAAAGCATTTCTGTGACGCCTCTTTGTTGATCACTCTGCCCTGGCAGACGTTGCATCTGAGCATGAACTGGTCATTGTCATCTCATGCATACCTTTGTAATGTCATGTGCAAATCAGAATTTACACCGACAACCATGCTTTCTTTGTTTACATATGGTCCTTGCTGCTCTGGCCACATGGCACTTACACATGGCATTCAATGCTGTGCATGATTGTGCACAGACTTTCTTCTACATGTGAATTGGTGTGTCACACTTTGGTTGCTGTGACAGTTACATTTGCTTAGCTGTCTGCACACTGTGAGTGGCAATAGGATCTGTGTGTATTTTTGTGTGATGAGAGGGCTGGTGTTGTCATATGGCACCATGCTTTTTGGGAGGAATGGTTGTGTGCATGTACTGGCTACTTACCTGTTCTGTTTTCACATTTGTGTTGGATCTGTGTCACATCTATGTGTGTGTGTGTTGGAGGCTTCCATCCTGCTCAGGGGTGGGACAAGAGGGCATAATATGTCTACCTACCTGTTAGTTTGAAGTGGACAGTGCAATGACTGACACATGCATCTGGGTGGGAGGGAGTGTTCCATCTTGATGAGCTGGGGAACAAGGGGGCATGGTGGGAGTAGTACTGCAGTCTTCCCACCCCCAAACAGCCCTCCCTGTTAAGATGGCTACCTACCTGTTAGTTTGTTTGTGGGGAGACAATGGCTTCCAAATGCTTCTGGGTGTGGAGTGCTCCATCCTGCTCAGGGGTGGGACAGGGGGCATGGTGGGAGTTGTCGTGCAGGCCTCCCATCCCCAAACAGCCCTCCCAGGGAAGATGGCTACCTACCTGTTAGTTTGTTTGTGGTGAGACAATGGCTTCCAAATGCTTCTGGATGTGGAGTGCTCCATCCTGCTCAGGGGTGGGACAGGGGGCATGGTGGGAGTTGTTGCGCAGGCCTCCCACCCCCAAACAGCCCTCCCTGTTAAGATGGCTACCTACCTGTTAGTTTGTTTGTGGTGAGACAATGGCTTCCAAATGCTTCTGGGTGTGAGACGTGTTCCATCCTGCTCAGGGGTGGGACAGGGGGCATGGTGGGAGTTGTTGTGCAGGCCTCCCAGCCCCAAACAGCCCTCCCTGTTAAGATGGCTACCTACCTGTTAGTTTGTTTGTGGTGAGACAATGGCTTCCAAATGCTTCTGGGTGTGGAGTGCTCCATCCTGCTCAGGGGTGGGACAGGGGGCATGGTGGGAGTTGTTTTGCAGGCCTCCCACCCCCAAACAGGCCTCCCTGTTAAGATGGCTGCCTACCTGTTAGTTTGTTTGTGGTGAGACAATGGCTTCCAAATGCTTCTGGGTGTGGAGTGCTCCATCCTGCTCAGGGGTGGGACAGGGGGCATGGTGGGAGTTGTTGTGCAGGCCTCCCACCCCCAAACAGCCCTCCCAGGGAAGATGGCTACCTACCTGTTAGTTTGTTTGTGGTGAGTCAATGGCTTCCAAATGCTTCTGGGTGTGGAGTGCTCCATCCTGCTCAGGGGTGGGACAGGGGGCATGGTGGGAGTTGTTGTGCAGGCCTCCCACCCCCTAACATCCCTCCCTGTTAAGATGGCTACCTACCTGTTAGTTTGTTTGTGGTGAGACAATGGCTTCCAAATGCTTCTGGGTGTGGAGTGCTCCATCCTGCTCAGTGGTGGGACAGGGGGCATGGTGGGAGTTGTAGTGCTATTTGCCTGGGCACATACAACCCTGTAAATGTTGGCTACCTTTTGGGGTGTGATTCAGATATAGTGGATGTTACATCTGTGGGACATGTGTTGGATATTGTGGTGCATATGTATATATATATATTTACATTTACTGTAACATTTGTCTTTATTTTCATAGGAAAATAGTATTTTTTTTTTACTTTGATTAGGTGGCCATTTTTCTTAGCTCTACCTGTATTTTGTATTCATAATATCATTGTTCAGCGGTTTTGGTTCATGTCAGTCACAGTTCCCTGCTTCTGCTCAAGTACTAAGGTAAGACTTATTTTAACATATTTTTTAGGGTTTTTTGGTAGGGGGTGTGTGAAGGTGTTTTTATTGTAGGGTAGTGTGTTAGATTATAGTGTTTTATTTGTTTAGTCTTAGGGCCTGATTACGAGTTTGGCAGTGCGGCACCGGGTCCGTCCCACCGACACGCCACCAAACCCGTGGTCGGGCTGCCCACCAGATTTGGAGTTTTCTCCTGTCTGGCGGGCTGGTTTTTGGCGTTCCCACAGCGATGCGTTAGAAAATGGGCACCGCAATGGGAATGCCAAAAACAGTTCCTGCACTGCATGGACTGTAAAGTCCATGCTGTTCAGGAACTGTGTGCATGCACACAGGGGGGCAGATGTTGTTCCCCCCTGTGTGCATCCAAAGAGCGTGAGGCACCAGGGGCCCCTGTAGGGCCCCCTTTGTTTCCTCTCCGCCGCGGTTTTCATGGCGGTGGGACCGCCATGAAATCTATAGCGGAGAGGAAACTTGAAATATGCTTGGCGGGACCGCGGTTATAATTATACAGAGTGTGTTGGACTTGGCCCTTTTTGGCTAGAGTTCCCTAAACTTTTTGCTTTCCCCCTAGACCTTTTTTCTGACATGGTTTTGCCAACTTAGATGCTTTGGACACTTTGCCACTGCTAATCAGTGTCAAAGTGCAAGTGCTCCCTGTATAAAGTGTAATAGTAATTAGTTGTCCATGATTGGTATGTTTGCCTTACTAGTATAGTCCCTAGTAAAGTGCACTATGTGTGCCAGGGCTGGTAATGCAAATGCTACTAGTGGGCCTGCAGCACGAATTGTGCCACCCACACAAGTAACCGTAAAGAGGGAACTCAGGCCTGCCACTGCAGTGCCTGCGCGCAGTTTGTTAAACTGCCATGTTGTTCTGAAAAGTGCACCCACTTGCCAGACCTTACCCTTCCCTTTCTATGCACATCAGACACCCGTATGGTAGGCCCAAGGTACCCCCTGGGCAGGGTGCAGTGCATGTGAAAGGTAGGGAATGTACTAAGGTGTGTACCATGTCCTGACATTGAAATAATCTCCATTTCGTTTTTCACTGTGGAAAGGCCATCTTACCCATAGGATAGAATGGGGAGGCTTTGTAATATGTTTTCCAGCCTATCTCCCCAAAGGCTTAAGATGGAGAGGTGAAGGTGGTTTTTGCATTGTGTGTTTAGAAGCCACTCTTTTAGAAGTGGCTGGGTTTTTGTGCTCTAACATTTCTGTGTGTCTCTGCCTGGTTGTGGATTGACTGTCTGGATTTGAAAGTGATAGGATCTGGGGAATGTCTTGACCCAGGGGAGGAGGTGAGACAGCAACAGGCTGACCTGCATCTGGAGTGTAGGGGGGAGGAGTAGCCCCTGGAGGTGAAGAGGCCTGGGCTGCAGCCATAAACCAATGGCTCCGTCCCCTGCTGATTGATTGAGGATCCAGACCCCCACTTTCAAAGGAATAAGGTGTCACTGGCAGGGAGGCACCCAGAACTGGTTTGAACAGGGGTCAGTGCCCCCCTAAACACAAAGACTTCAAAGACATTTAGGGGTATAACTATGAGAGATGAAGCCCCTGAACTTTGGAGAAATGGATTGATCAAGACTGAAGCTACTTTGTGGTCAAGAGGAACCTTTGCCAAGGAAGAAACAGCTGAAGAGACTGAAGGAAAGGACTGACCCTTGCTGTGTGTTCTGGGGCTGGCCTGCAGTTTGCTGCTTTAACCAAGGAGAGGCTAAAGGGACTTTGCTGTGTGCTGTGTCCCCCTGCTTGAAAGGACTTTGCTGTGTGCTGGGTCCGGAAGTAACTTATCCCCAAGGGCCCGAGGTGAGCTGGCTCCCTGTTGCGGAAACTCAGGAACACAAAAGTTTCCAGGAGAGTCTCAGCGACGCTGTGTGCGTGTGCTTTTTGCAGCCTGAGACCCTCGTAAGAATTGCCCTGTGATCGTGGGCATCTGGAGTCCAAGCGAGTCTCAGCAACGCTGTGTGCGTGTGCTTTTTGCAGCCTGAGCCCTTCGTGAGGATTGGCCTGTTATCGTGCACCCGGAGTCCAAGTGAGTCTCAGCGACGCTGTGTGCGAGTGCTTTGTGCAGCCTGAGACCTTCGTGAGGATTGCCCTGTTATCGTGCACCCGGAGTCCAAGTGAGTCTCAGCGACGCTGTGTGCGTGTGCTTTGTGCAACCTGAGACCTTCGTGAGGATTGCCCTGTTATCGTGCACCCGGAGTCCAAGTGAGTCTCAGCGGCGATGTGTGCATGTGCTTTGTGCAGCCTGAGACCTTCGTGAGGATTGCCTTGTTGTCATGCACCCGGAGTTCAAGTGAGTCTCAGCGACGCTGTGTGCGTGTGCTTCGTACAGCCTGAGACCTTCGTGAGGAGTGCCCTGTGATCGTGCACCCCAAGCTCAAGTGAGTCTCAGCGACGCTGTGTGCGTGTGCCCTGTTGCAGCCTGAGATCTTCGTAGCATCAGCGGCCCGGACCGGCAGCCCCGGAGGAGCCGAGCCGCCGGCCCGAGCCCGCCGTTGCCAGAGCAGGACCTCGAAACCAACCTCATCGAGGGAGGGCCCGAGTTCCACTGCCCGGAATTCACAAAGATTGCATCGGAGGCCCAAGTCGGGGGAAGAGGAGAGGAGAGCGAGGTCGCACCCCCCAGGTAACGTGTGTCGACGCCTGGGGCGGGGTGTGGCCTCTAAGGGAGATGCTCTCGGCCTCTCCCATTCCTGCAGCGCGAGCCTCTGCTTCGGCTCGTATTTGCCAACGGAGTGGCAGTACCGGGCCGGAGTGCGGAGCTGCACTTTTTGTTTACACCATACCCGTGTGGGGGCAACTGTTGACAGAGGCTGACTGTGAGTCAGTACGAGTGGTGGAGAGACCGCCTGAGGCACCGTGATCGGTGCTGGAGGGTATTACGCATTGCATTATTTCTGCATAACAAACTCCCTGATTGTCGTATTACACATTGCATTGTTTCTGCACAACGAACTACCTGATTAGTGTATTACGCATTGCATTATTTCTGCATAACGAACTACCTGATTGTCGTATTACGCATTGCATTGTTTCTGCATAACGAACTACCTGATTGTCGTATTACGCATTGCATTATTTCTGCAAAACAAACTACCTGATTGTCGTATGACGCATTGCATTATTTTTACATTGCAAAGTGCCTGATGCTAGCATTACGAACTGCATTATTTCTACATTGCAAAGTGCCTGATTCGAGCATTACGAACTACATTATTTCTACATTGCAAAGTGCCTGATTCTAGCATTACGAACTGCATAGCATTGCATTAGGACTGCAGTGGAACGGTTAGAAGTGCTCATTAACATCGCCAGAACTTACAAGGGCTGGCTGGCGTAACAACCGGCCAGGAAGAATATTACAAATACGCATATGTTGGATTTATATTGTGTGGTCTTATTGTATATCTTTTTATATAAAGTTATACTCGTTTTTATGAAACTCGTGTGGAGTCCATCATTGGGTTGCTGTGAGCGTGGTTGCAAATAATTTACACATTTGCCTTGAAGATAAGCCTGGCTGCTCGTGCCAAGCTACCAAGGGGGTGAGCGGGGCTATCTGAGAAGGTGTCCTTCCTTTCCCTGACGTTAGAGCGAGGGTCCCTATTTGGCCTAAGGTACATACCTCAGCCAGCAAAAAGGGAGTGATAGAGTGCACACCAATTTATTCCTTTTCGTCAAATAGTTTGTTCAGTATTTCTTCCGTTCGCGTGCAAGCCCAGATTCGTGGTCTGCCCAGATCCACGTACTTGTGAAACACATGAAGAAATGGGGTGAAATTACACCCCAGTACCGGACGCACAGCGTTGCATGAAGCATGACAAAATTGCCACAAATTGTTCCAATTTCACCAAATTTTATTCCATTTTCATCAAAAGCTTCTCCTTATTCATTACATATGTTGTTGTCACAAGAGAGGTATTCACGTATACAGTGTGTCCTTAATGCAGCAGAAATGGCATATCAAGAGATACCGTACGAGATTAGCAGCCCGTCTGTCAGCATACTTCTCCTGCAGACAAGAGTTTATGATTTACCTTTTGGAGAACACAGTCCATAACAAAATATCAAAGCTGAACCAAGCAAAGCTAACAAAATGACCATGTGTGAAAACCTTCTTCCACAAACAACTTTCACCAAGATTTTCCAGAGCTTTACCTTCCTAATATTTTCCCCTAACATACTCCTCACATCATCACAGCAAGAGTTGCTGTAACAGTCAAAGTCATGACATTTCACACAGTGGGGGCTCCTCCGCTAAGGCGGAGGAATGTCGACCCACTGCTTCTAAGCAGTGTAACAAAGGAAAAATAAAATGATAATAACTGAACGTTATTATCATTTCATTTGTTCCTGCAGCTGGGGTGGGCGGGGCTTTTCCGATGACTGCGCAGGGTAGGAGTGGTTTGCCCACTCCTAAGTGCACAGGGCTGTTTGGCAGGCCCTCCCGGGCTGGCCAAACAGTTATGAGCACTTTCCCTGTACTCCACACAGGCTACATTACAACCTACGTGGAGAACATTCCCAGGCTCCCTGTTCCTGGCTGAGAGTTGAACCACGCCGCTCAGACCGATCACAATGCTGCATTGCAGCGTTGAGATTGGTCAGGGGAGCCTGGGTGCTTACCAATCACAATGCTGCATTGCAGCGTTGTGATTGGTCAGGGGAGCCTGGGAGCTTCCTGGTTCCCGAGTCCTGACAGAGGAGAGACGTGGCAGCGATAAGGTCAGTTTTTTTCCTTTTTTTTTTTTACAGCCCCTTTGCCCCTCCACTCCGGATCAGTGCTGGCCGCCACTGATTACACAGCATACTTACACTCACAAGAAGAAGTTCTCGAGATCTCGACACAAGTCAGCTCCTTCCTCTTCACCACTATCATCATCATTTGGCATTTCAGGATCCTCACTCAATGGCACTGCATGGTCTCTATCCTCTGCAATATAAGGGATGTTTCATATAGTTGTGGTGCATGCAGCAGGCCACGGCGCTTTTACACACCTTCCTGTGTGAGTAAAGGAGGGCTCCCTCAGACTTGTCCAGACATCTGAACTTGGCCTTCAGGAGCCCAAAAGCCCGCTCCACTGGCTGCCATGTCTTCCATGGGCCACATTTAAGCAGACTTCCCCTGGCGTAGTTGGATTCCTCAGCGGTGCCAACAATCATGGATGGTTAGGATATGCTGAGTCTCCCAGATGGAAGACAGACAAAAGTGCAACAATAAGTTACACACTTTCTGATCATACTACCTGACATCACTCACACAAAGTTAGGACAGATTAAACTTACCAACAAGCCAGACCCTCTCCGGTAGTAGTTGTGACATCAGCTGGGGTATGGTGCTGTTTCGCAGTATGAAGGAATCATGGGCTGATTCTGGGAACCAAGCACAGACATTTGAGATGTACAAATCCGGTAAGCAGACAACATGCACGTTGATAGAATGGAAGTGCTTACTGTTACGGTAAATTTGTTCCCTGGCTTGCGGTGGTACTAAGGCAATATGGGTGCCATCAATGGCTCCAACCACATGTGGGAGGTGACCAAATCCATAGAAGTCAACCTTTACTTTGGCTAAATCCTCACGTCTGTGGAACTGGATGTAACTGTCAATGTGTCTCATCATTGCTGAAAGCACGTCTTGTAGTGCACCACTGAACATTGGTTGTGACATGCCACCACATACAGCCACCGTGTATTGCAATGCTGCCATAAGTTTCACAATAGGTGGTATACCTCTGGGACTACTGTTTTGAGGAAGAAGATCAAGCTGTAACTGATTACATAAATCCTGTATTTGTTGCCTATTCAAACAAAACTTCTTGATGACATCCCTTTCTTCCATGGTCTGAAGGTCTGGGAATGGCCGGTACACTGGAGGCTGTTGTCTCCTCCCTCTCACAGGATACCTATGTGTGGAGTGAAAACAATTTTGAACATTGGTCACATTGTCCAGAGTAACATATATGAAGAATAAGCCAAAAGTCATGTGACGAAACATAACTAGTTCAAAAAGCATTACACATGATTCACATAATAATTGTTTACTGTCAAACAGCCACCTGTAATCCCCATTGTGGTCTTCACATGTGTCTGTTACAGAAATGTGCACATTATATATCGAAAAATTTATCATGAGCACCATAATATAGTAATTTTTTAAATGCTCTAAATTAATACCATCACCGGTGGTGTACAGTGCACCGCGGTAATACAGCGTTTATGCACAATAACGCACTACACAGATGTTTGTATAAAGGAAATTACAGGGCAATGGAGTAGTACATATGTAAACATGTTACAACACATCTGTAGTTGTGGTGACGCACTTAACAGTCACCAATATTGTACTTCCAACCGCTAAAACGGCGGATACCTGACCTCACATATTGGACATTTGGAACGTACCACAGCCGGCGGAAGTCGACCGCATGGTGGGCGGTTTCATCCACGGTAAACTCAGCCATAGGCTAACGTTGGTGATTGTGACAGTCACGGCCCAATGGCTGTGTCCGTCTATGCTGATGACTGTGTATGTGGTGTACATGTACACTGTGGTTTGAAAATTAACTCACTTGCCTCCTGACACTAATGCTATCAACACCTCCTCAACTATAGCTGTTGTTTATCACCTCTGGGAGCAATCATGCCAGGCCAAGCATGTGAGAGGGCCTGTGTCTTCCCTCCAGAGGAACTGGAGAAACTGGTTGAAGAGGTCCTTCCACTGTATGGCCTGCTCTATGGCTCACCAGAGGAACAGGTAACTATCTCACATACATATTTTACTTTGTTCAACTCCATCCTTTGCGTCCCCACAGGCTACAATGTGCCTCTGAGTTCCAGAGTGAATTCAGATTACTGTTGTAACATTTTGTGATCCCTACATAGGACAATCATGTAATGGATTATGGAGCACTGTAGTTTGTGTACTTAACATCACTATTGTGATGTGTGATAAGCCCTAGATCCTACTTGTGCTGCATGCCCATATCTATACATGTATACATTTAATGGTACATATGATATATTTGCTAAACAGATCATGGTAAATGTGCAAAGAAATGTATACGCTCTGCAGCATGAGCTGTGTATGTATACTGTAATAAGCAGTTGAAAATGATGTAACTATGTGTACAGTCCCACATATCACTCAGCCCAGATCAGGGATCACTAAACTGTTGTCTGGGAGCTAGCTATACCTCACAGGCCCCTTCGGAGTGCCACACAACCTTGAGGTCCCTTATTGGATGGTGACAAAATGTCCTTTTTGAGGTATTAAAGTGGTGGAAATATTATGTTCATGTGGGATCAGTATGCTGAGCCTGCAGAGAGCACTGGCCCAGGCTGGGGCAGAGTTACTGTGGCGATACAACTGATGTACAGAGTAATCTCCCTGTAGACCTGCAGATCCTTGGATGATCCCAAAATGTGTTTACAGAACCAATAGTATCCCTGTTGCTTTTACATGGACTATATTTGGAATGGTGACTGAGGTAACCCCCTGACCTGATACATCTTTTCATTGACCCACATTGTCAATGTGTGTGATATACTTATGACAGACCCCTTACTCCCAGAGGTCTGTTGTCACTTTTCCATAAGTCGTGCTTGCACTGTACAGGCCTATTGCACATGTGACACATTAACAGTGCAGATAGTTGGTTACTTCAGAAAAGGTTTTCGTATGTGAATCACCAGCTTTTTCACATTCAACCAATCAAACAAGAAATACAATGGTATGTTGATGTCATCCCTGTAACAGTGCCACATATGGCAAAAGGTGTGTCCTGTGATATGTGATGGCAGTACATACCACAGAAACTCAATGAGATGTAGTATCAGAATCAGGATCGCCCAGGGACCCTATTCCTATCTCTGTGCTCAAGCAGCTTGGGCTGCCATCCCTGCTTGTTATTATGGACCTTTTAAATGCCTCCTTACAGGAAGCCACAGTTCCACCAGAGTGGAAGCACGCTATGGTGCTCCCCCTTCTGAAGAAGACTAGCGCAGATCCCGATTTGCCCTCTAATTATCGGCCTATTTCTCTGTTGCCTGCGTTCTCGAAAATTTTAGAAAAACACATCTATGTTCAGCTCTCCAAGTTTGTAGAATCACAAAAATTCCTCCACCCATCCCAATCGGGCTTTAGAGCCGGTTACTCAACGGAAACAACCCTACTTGGGGTAACGGAAACACTGCGTCGTCACCTGGATGCTGGAGACATGGTGGCCCTTATTTTGCTGGACTTAAGCGCAGCATTCGACACGGTGTCTCACACTGTGTTTGTGAAAACATTAAGATCATTAGGCATCTGCGGCTCAGCCCTAAATTGGCTTATTTCATTCCTTGCCAACCGTACTTTCCAAGTCTTTTACCCAACAGCCAGCTCTGACACCCATCCTTCACCTCATGGGGTACCCCAGGGCTCCATCCTTAGCCCTTTACTATTCAATCTTTACGTTAGACCCTTAGCTGAGGTAGCTGAAGATGCTGGGCTGTCCCTGTTTTCCTACGCGGACGACTCCCAGATTATCTTTTCTCTCTCTATGAAGAGTGCGGATGAGATCTCCCCCCTCCAGCTGGGCTTGGGCAAAATTGCATCATGGATGCAGGCTAATTACCTCAAGCTCAACGGAGAGGAGACCGAGGTCCTGATATTGGGTAAAAACAAGGATCTCTGGGGCCCACAACATTGGCCTAGTGAGATGGGTGCACTTCCCCAACCCGCCCGTCAAGTCCATAATCTGGGCGTCATCATTGATGACTCACTAACCATGCAACATCAAGCTGTCAAGGTGGCCGCCACATGTTTTACCATCCTGAAGTGGCTAAAAAAGAAGTGGCTACTTCAAGTAGGTGGTAAACAACTCGCAAACGGGAAGGGGTCCCCAGGGGACCCCTTCCCCTTTGTGAGTATGTGAGAAAATATTTTTAAGAGCAGGCAGTGGTCACAGGGACCACTGCCTGCCCTTAAAAAAATGAAACTGAAAAGTTTAATTTTTCTTTTTTTAAATGCATCCCGTTTTCTTTTAAGGAAAACGGGATGCATTTAAAAACACAAGACTGCTTTATTTAAAAGCAGTCCCAGACATGGTGGTCTGCTGACCCCAGCAGGCCACCATCCCTGGGAGTGCTAGCCATTCCTAATGGGGTCGCAAATTGCGACAGCATTATTATTCATGAGGCATGCAATTTGCGACCCCATTAGGAATCGCTAACAGTGTCTGAGACACTGTTATACATCCCAATTTGCGATTCACAAATGCGACGCAATTTGCGTGTCGCAAATTGGTGGGCCGTACATCTGGCCCATAGTGTGGTATCTATGTATTTATGCTTGTGCTAGATGTATACAAAATGTGTGTCAGCCAAACAGATATCCCAAAATTTGCAGTTATGATCTGTTCATTCATCTATTGTATCCATACAGATCAACGCCTATCAAATGTAATCCATATGGAAAGCCATTGCCAGGAAGGTGCGGACCCTGGGGGTCTATCGTCAGCGTAACATCCAATTGCAGGAAAAGGTGGGATGACCTGAGGCGCTGGACCCGGAAGATCACAGAGGTCCAGCTCGGGATGTCCTCCGAACGTGGAAGGGGCGTGTGCCGGATGCTGACACCCCTAATGGCCTGCATACTGGTGGTGGCCTACCCGGAGCTTGATGGGCAGTTTAGGGCCTGACAGCAGCTACAAGGCGGTGAGTTCTGGCTAGAGTCATGCATTTTACATTGCCAACTTTGTGTGTTACAGGCAGGCATTTCCCCATCAATATTAGGAGTGTCCCATGTGCAACGCACAAGAAGAGTTATTGTTTGTGTAGGTCTGGTGATAGGTGCATGCTGATGTGCTTTGCCTGTTGTCTTTATGACCAAGAACACAGCAGAGTCCAGTCCACTACCAATATACTGTCTTGAGTAGACACATGGCTGAGTAAAGGGATTAATCACCTCATGTTCTCTGATGTTCTGGGTGACAATTGTACCAAACAGGCCACTTGTCTCAATTGTGTAAAAAGTGATGCTACCTCACTACTGTGTCTCATGTGATGGTAGCCCTATTACATGTGGCATGGCATATAATGCACTTTTCAGGCAGTGACTGTACAACACTTCCCCTTGGTAAGTTTGAATTCTACAGTAACATGAATGTGCAAACATCACTGGTGCCATCAGCATTAGTGCGTACAGTTGCCTAGTGTACCTTTCCCTGTAGTTATTTCATCTACAATACAGTTTCAATATTCATTCACTGACTGGTGACATGCATCAGGGAGTGAGATGTAGACATGTAAAGATCATATGTTGGTGTCTACACTCTGTCTTACAAGGCAATTTTTGTTTGCTATACCAAATGGTGCTGTGACGTGCCATACCATTAGGACTATAGTGATCCCACCTCTTCATGTCATAGATATTCACTAACACCTAACAACCTTCAAAGGTGTATTGGCTTGTAGGAATGCAATCTGAGACTGGTGTTGTCACCAGTACCAAGCAGAATTGGGGATGTTCATAGTGCTATAAGGATTCTTAGGCTGTGTTCATTTGGAGTAGCCATCTCCCAAACCTTTGGCCCTCAATGTCTCTAGGACATTTTTCTATGCCACATTTGATATGTAGCCAAACTACTTCAGGACAGCTTTCATTAGACTTTTCAAGTTTCAAGTGAAAAGTGTTATTATTGTGTAATGAGCATTTGCTTGTGGCGTGATTTCTGCTGCAGCATATATTGCTGCTACATTGCTGTAAAACGTGACCTTCAAGACATCAAGATATTGTTCAAGTTAAATGAACATTTGGTGAATTCTGGGCCTTGTGTGAACAGTGTGGAAATGTATATTTAGTAGCCATCCTATTTGGTGACATCAGTTTACTATGGTATGCACCAAGTACCAAAGTATACAAGGTGATCAACTATCCTAGTATGAACATTAGGATGGAGTGTACATTGATAGATTTGGAGCTGTCTTGGGTTATGACATCACTGTGATCAACTGTTTCCAAGTAGTGTAACATGCATGCATGTGCTCATGCTAATGTTGAAGCCTATGTAGTGAACCATGCAGCTGGTGTGATCTGTGCACTTCAAAAATATTTTGTGTTGATATCTGATGGTCAGGTGTGGTACCGCAGTTGCAATAAACCAATTTTATATGTCATTTCAGATTCAGCCAGGGCAAGTGAAGGAGAAGGGGCCAACATCATTAGGGACACAGCTGGTCAGTGGTTCCGGTCGTGAGAGTATAGACACAGAGGGGCCCAGTGACTGAGAGGGTGTGAGGAGTGCCACGGAGGACGGATGCTCGACTTCTTCATCATCAGAGCCATCTTCCAGTGGACACTCCCAAGTGGTTGCGGACCCCACAGGATTTGTTCCACCTTCATCCTTGTCCACCAACCTCAGTTCCATCGCCACCCTCCCTATTGTTCCCCAGCCAATTGGCTGGGCCTACTCCCCTAAGAGATGAGCCATCTCCTTCGCTCCAGGCACCTCAGCCCATGCCACTGTCCCCATGCTGCACAGAGTGAGACGGCTATTGACCTCCTGAGGAACATCTCTTTGGATCCGACTGCAATACTGAATGCCATCCAGGGGCAAGGCAGCCATCTGCAGTAGATTGTGGCCCACCTGGAAGGCATTCACAGTACGATGTCTGGCTTACATAGATATTTTCAGGCTCTGGCCTCCTCCCTCAGCGCATCCTCCCATCCCCCCAACCTTGTGTCCCTCCCCCCACCCCTTACCCATACCAATATCCTAATACCAAACTTATCCAAAGCACACGCAAACATTTGTACACACCAACTCATACAGACCCAAGCTGCACATCCACACATAAGCAAAACTTCACAAAGAAACCAATCATGCATCCAAATTAACAGACACCGCACCCACCACCACAATTCCAGGAACCCCCACCACCACCACCACCATCACATCCACAACTACCACTGACAACACCACATCCACATACTCACACCACTCCCCCATCATATCTCTACACAGCACAGGAGACACCACACCCATGCACACACCACACCCCCACTACCGCATCCCCACCCAGCACAGATACCTACACACCCACATGCACCCCCACAGCCCACATAACTTCCAGATATCACAGACATCCACACCCAAAGTCACCACCATGTCAGCAGTCCGAACACACACACCCAGTACTTCCACTGTACCAACATCCACAGACACACCACTCACATTATACACAGATAAGAAACTGAGACAGAAACAATCACACACCAAACATACACCAGAGAAACAAGACACATCAATACTTGCAGGACATGCACCTGAGACAGCCACATCAGACACTGACATTCCCTCTACCTCCAAGATCACACTCCCTCCCAAAGCCCCTCCCAAGTTTCCTGCTGGGGATCCAACCTTTCACCTGGCCCTCTGCCCCCCAAACCATCTACCACCCTTTCCACGAAGGTTCCAAGCCCTGCCACACCCAACACCACCCCTTCCACCTCCAAATCCACTCCTAGCCCATACCCATCCAAACCTTCCACTTGCCAGGGTATCCATTCAAAACTTCGGTCCACCCTTTCCCACTCCCAACCCCCCCAAACATCTGTCCATCCCTTCCTCTTCCAAACCTCCACTTCTGAAAGAAAGCACAGAAACTGGGTAAGTTTTACTACTTTACTGTGCTCCTTCGTACATGACCGGCAGGGAAAAGAGGTTACAGCCAACTGCCGGTATTTCATACCCCTAAATTCCAAACACATTATGATGCTCTGGTATTCCAAAGCAGAACCCAACACATCTTCCTCCTTACACAACCGCACATACAAGAAATGTACATAGCATATGCAAAATATAGCAAACCAATAAAGGTTACAATCCAATAATAAAAAAAAACATTCTTCACACAAATAAATGCAAGGTTGCAAAATCAGAAAATTATACATGTATGTACTAAAAATTCATTATAACTTGTAATCCCATAACTTAACAGGCACAGTACATTCTCTAGGTGACCTTTAACAACAGTTTCCTGTGATTCTTTCATAACAGGAACATCCTGTATCAACATCCCGTACTATAGATACTTTCTCCTTGTTCCAACACCTACCATTGTCAAAGGTCACAGTATGCATTCCCACTCTTACTGCCCTCTTGGAGCTAGAAAAACGACTACCACCTTTGCCAGAACCAACCTTTCTGACCCGAACCATGTCACCTTCTTTCACCATCAACTCTCTAGATGCACTCCACGCATATCTGTTTTGAACAGCCTTCCTCCTCTCATTCACACTTCCCAAGGTTTCTTTAGAAGGCATTTCCTTCTGCATCCAAATGCAATTCAACTTTGACCCTGGTACTCATCCTTTCATCAAGATGAAAGGTGAAACCTTGGTTTCTGAATTAGGGGTAGTTCAGATTACCCATGGCAACTTTCTCACCTCCAACATCCAGTCCAATCCATTTACCAAAGGCAATTGAAGTCTCCTTTGGATCACTGACAGAATTTCGACAACACTAATATCGACCTACAGAAATATCGTGACATAAATATCGTCAAAAATATCGACCTCCTATCTTCATAATGGTAAGTACAAAAATAATTTTGGGGCCCATTACGATGGCGGGCGGAAGCACTACCGCCGTGCTGGCGGATGCAAAAACCACCAGTTACCGCCGGCATGCAGCAGTCCACACGCCCGCCCAATTACGATGCGAAAAGCAGGCCAAACACCGCCGGCAAGCCAGCAACACCGTCCGCCATCAAAGTGCGCCCGCACACGTAGCGGCGCAGCACAACTGACACACACCGTCCGACGAAACACGTCCCGCCCGGCGCATAAATTACGATGCCGCAAACAAACGGCTCCCACGGCAAAGAGACACCGCACGTGAAAGAGAGGCGGAAACACGGACGCAGAGCACGGACAACGAAGAAGCGGCACCCCGGGCATGAATCCAGCACTGCAGGCCCTTCCCATGCTTCTGCTGATGCACCACCAAGGACGCAACGTACCGCGGAGACGCAGGTAGGCACACACACAACAAGTGCACGCAAACAGCGCACACAGTGCAAGGGCGGATAAAGCGGACAACCCCCACCAGCGCGTGCACACTACACATCCACCATTGCATCCACATATGACACACAGGCCAAATCCTAACATCGCGGAACACATGTGTACACACCACCTGGGACTAGGAACCAACCACCCCGTCACGGCCCCAAAGCGCCGATGACGCCGCCACACATGCGCACAACGCAGAGGCCAACCGCAGCGCCATGCATGCGTCGCACACAGACACAGGGACACAACCAAGCAGCACACACACCAGCCCCACCCCGAACGCACATGACACGTGACAGGCCGGCCACAGACATGTCCCCAACGCCCAATTCACGGACAACACCCAACGCCACACAACCGACGCACACATGTCAGTTAAGTCACGCAACAGCAGGACACACCCCAGTGTAACAAACATGGCGAAGCACACAGCGGCGGCAACACCAACTAGGAGAAGCAGGGCCCCTTCGGGAAGAGGAACGCCAGTACCACACTGAAAAACCCATACCACCCTGCACATATGAACAAGACACATGAAACGGAACACCAAAGAGCCCGGGGACCGACAACAGGTGGCCCAAGAATTACATCCACACACAAGGCCCAACGCAGAGCGGAAAGGCAGCCTGCCGCCCACACAAGGGAGAGCAGACAGCACTGAATGACCTTCCATTCCAACACCGAAACCACAGCCCTACGACAGAAGCCGGTGAATACAGCCATTGTCCAAGAATAGACCAACACAGGCATGCCGAGGAGACCGACCACACGGCAGATAGCGCATATCACAGAAGCACACAACGGACGGGGAAGAAAGAAGAAAACACTCCCCATGTCGGCCACATGCAAGTTAATTGGAAGGAGTCACACAGCACCGACCTTGAACTGTCTGAGAAGCATGTGGGAAGAGGGCCCGTGTCCTCCAAACAAGCCAACAGAACACAAGTCCTGTCTCCCCACGACTACACAGAGCTCACAGCAACCCCGGAGCGTGCACATTGCAGACTGCACACACAGCCGGAGCACGCCACCTCTACGAACCGCTGCGAAATGGCAACCGCAACACACCTACCCAACTACGCCGAAGAGCTCAAGCTGTACCAAACCAGCACGATACATACATTGGGATGCGATCTCCTGTCCCTGCTGAACGTAAGTTACCGACTGACTTACCGCATCACATTGTTCAGCTGCGTCATGCCCGTCTTCTACTGTCGGAGGTGTCCCTACCAGCATCCCGTCGAGATATGCCTCTCCAACCCGGCATGTCTGAAGGCGGACCTGCTACCACTACTCCTCCCTCTGGACGCACACGACAGGGCCTGCTCTGCCTATGGGGGCATGGCGTATGTGGCCAACATCGCACGCGCACTGAAATGGAACCACTGTGCCTCCACACGACGGATCATCGAGAACAGCTACATCGAATGTCACCCAGCATGCCCCATCATGGTCCTCCAAGGGACAACCTACGAACAACACCTTGACAGCCACCATCCGCTTCATTGGCTGGCAAACATGTACACCACCAATGACATGGAAGCCCTGCTGGACGGCATCGCATACCTGTCAACCTGTAAATACGTCGGACCACAACGCAGGTTCCCCGAGTGACCTATGAAGTCCAACCCCGCACCCATGCTCAGCTTCCGCACGGACTGGCCAGTCACCACCACAACAGCCATACCAAACGACCGGCAACTGTAACCACACCATCAACGACATCGCCATGACATCGGATATGACCGGGACATGCACACTGTTCCCCATCACATCCAGGAACACCGCATGCATCGTGGGAGGCAGTGGCATGGGCTCTGTGCATCGCACCCACATGGACGGAACTGCACGAACAACCAGGACACGACATGGATCCAGCGCCCATGGACACACACACCGCTCAGTGGACATGAATAGGTCGCCTGGAGTCTGTGGGTGCTGCACCCCTCCCACCCCCGCCCCGGGAATCCCATACCAGGACCTTTGCATGGACGACAAGTGCATACAACAACAACACGACCCCAGTGACTGTGACATGTCCAGTAACCACCACAGTGCAACAACAAGTGGCACGCCGCTGCATGCACGCAAGCACATGCCCTGATGTCATCTCACATGCACGCGTGCATGAGGAACAACCGCAGCAAACCTGTCACATGGAACTGAGATGGACTGTGCCCATGATGCCGAGCGGTCTGGTAGGCTACATGTATACCGTCTGTGTCAAAGTCCGCAGCTCCGCAGCCATACGTAAATGTACATTAGCACAGCCTTGGCCAAGCAGATGTAACCCCACACCCTATCCCATTTGTAATCATGCTCAGTATATCCTCAACATGTATCCCGCTGCCAGTAGTGTCCACTATACTGCATCACAGAGGACAGAAGACTCAATATAATGTTTGAAACCAGAACTGTCTCCGCTGACTCATTTCACAAGTACGAATGAGAGAGGATGAGAGTATGTGAAGTACACGGCAGTCGTGACATGACCATGTAGTCCACTGGTATTGGATGTCAACGCAAATGAGTAGCACTACTGTGGAAGACACACATGTGTCGTGTGAAGTCGTATGGACGCAGTGCTCAGGTGGGTGGGTGCGACGGGTAGATGCGCACATGCCAAGTTGGAGCACGCCGTGTTGGGAGGGGTCATGAACAGTACACCACCGCTTCCCTGGGCATTGTGAGAGGACACCTGTCGGGGGGAGTGAACACGTGTGTGCACAGCAGCCGGGCACACGTACAAAGCGGTACCAGGCGCACCGAATGCCCACCCTCTGTGGACAAGCTGGATCCTGTTGTGCGCCCGCCATGCCCCTTGACAAGGCACACACAGCCCCAGTCGACCAGGTGTAACCCCAACATAGTCAATCCACACAGGCGATACAGGGCACGGGATGGCAGTGGAGCATGGTGTGTGAGAGGTCTCCTCGCGCTCCTCCTGGTCATATCACGCAGGCAATAGAACCTCAACGTCCAGCATGGCAAAAAGTCAAATGGAAGTGTAGGGGACGCACCACAGCACGAGCAGCACTGACGTCACGGGAGGTGGCTCGCACCATCCCATCCATTGCCCATCATACCAACCACGCCACATGCCATTGCGACTAAGTGCAAGCGCGTGCGCCACCACCCCTGAGCCCTCCCCAGAGAGGCCAAAGAGTGAATGTGTGGGCCATCAGCCACAGACGGACGCGGCATGGCCGCAAGGGCAGCCACAGCCACTGGGTGTCGCAGGTGGCGGATCCGGAAGGCGAAGACTGTGATGCATAGTCCATGCAGGCCGGGTCTCCATTTGGGGCACCACGCAGGTGGACGGCGTCCCGCCACACATCATACCCTGAGACAGCCCACTCGTGCAACTGGACCCACACATGCACTCCTTGCCCTCTCTGGTGCGAGCTTGGGGCTGCCTGTGCAAGCGCTAGCCTCGCAGGTGAGCATGCATATTGGGGGGCGAGGGAGGACATGAGGGCTGGGGCGAAGATGACTGTATCACTGTCAGTTAGTACAAGGGATGACCCAGATGTGGAAAGGAAGAGACGTGTCCCGTGTGTACTGCAACTAGTCGCCAATCCAACTACCCCCCATGTCCGGAATGTAAGCCCGCACCTAGGCCCGCCCATCCGCCACATCGAACATACCACCAGCACGACAACCTTCCCATTCGAAACACTGACTGGGGGTGGCGACCAGTGAACAATCATGTGTAGCCTACCCACGCGTACATGTGGGCCCTCCATGATCCATGTCACCTGCGGCAAAGACATGACATGCGCAATGAGGGAAGTGAGGAGAGCTGTCCGCCCCACGCGCAGAAGGTGCATCAGCTCCACAGACCCAGCAGCGAGTCCAGCAGGGGTCACATGTGCAGGGGCAGCTGTGCCTGGTGTGAAGGCACATGCATATGGACAGCACATCGACCAATGTGTAGTCTGCCCACATCCACAGTCCATCATCATGCGGACATAGGAATTGAACACAGGGCAACACATCTTAGCTGGTGCACCCACCGTGACCAACAATGCGCAATCATCGACGTACCCGCCCTGTGCATGGCCCCCCACCCAACGGAGGCACATCCAGTGCCACCATCCCACACACACAAGCCTTCCACGGAACATGCTGTGTCCAATGGTCAGTACAGAGTCAGCGCCCATCTGGTGGATCCTGAACAGGAGACACATGCACACACATGCCAGCTCCCACTATGTACGACTGCCACCTGGCACGTGCAATGTAACCTCTCACCTGTGACGTGTGACTGCAAGCACACAGCCGTCTTGGCATGGGGCTGTCAATGTGGACACCAGTCAATGTTTCGGGAGCTGTGATCCGTACAGTGCTGTACATAGGGTGCAGTGCTGACACCTACTACTGTCTCATATCCCCTCGTGCCACAGGTCCCACTTGTATTGGCCGCTCAGCCCGTGCCCACATCGTCGTCGTCGTGTGCCATACTCATCCAGCCTCGGAAGCAGTACCATGCTCAGCAGACACTCATGTTGCCGTGGCGTTGCCGCTTGACGAATATGCAGTCAGTCCCCATCAGCACGCCCGCAAGTCATTGGGGCCTAGATCCCCATGTGCATGCACATGGCAGTGGTATGTCTCACTTGCCATTGCCATTGTTGGGAGACCTGTGTAAGTGTATTGTGGCCGTGCCGTCCCAGCTTGACAGCTGGGCTGTGGCCCATGTGCTTGCTCAGTCATGTCAGTGATGTGTATGCGAAATTGCTATGTGCCGTGTTGCTTTGACATGTGTCCTCTGCCATTTAACCCAGGCGGAGACCGAACATTGACCGCCCATACCAATTGCTGGCGGACATGGACGATACAGAGGTAATCAGGAAGTTTCGGCTGGACAGGCCAACTCTGCATCGACTGTGTGCCATGTTAGAGCCCCATCTCCGTCCCCGCAGGGTGTATCCGACTGCTGTCACCCCCACGGCTAAGGTGATGGCCGCCATGCATTTCTTCGCCACTGGGTCATTCCAGCACACAGTGGGCATTGGAGGAGGGATGTCCCAGCCCATGTTCAGCAAGGTGCTGAGGGATGTACTGGCAGCCATGATGCTGTACCGGAACAGGTACATCCGCTTCCCCAGGGCTCGTGAATTGGCGGCAGTGAAGGGTGCATTCTATGCCCTTGGCAGAATCCCACACGTCGTGGGAGCCATTGACTGCACTCATGTTGGCCTTGTTCCACCACAGGCCACTGAGCACCTGTACCGCAACAGGAAGCACACGCACTCCCTGAATGTGCAAGTGGTGTGCCTTGCGGACATGGTGATCACCCACGTGTGTGCAAAGTTTCCAGGCTCGGCCCATGACGCACACATAATGCGCAACAGCATCTTGCCACGACTGATGGCCAATCTGCAACAGGATCGTGGCTGTATTGTCGGTGAGTATGTGGAGTGGTGTAGCGTGCTGGTTGTGCGATGCTGTCCCCTGTCCAGTTGGAATAGCAACGGTTCTCTGTGTCCCTCACACCCAGGTGACTCTGCGTATCCGAATGGGGCATGGCTGCTCAGTCCATTGAGGAATCCTCGCACCCCAGCAGACGATCGATACAATGAGGCACATGGGAGGACCAGACGTGTGGTCGAGCGTACCTTTGGCCTCCTCAAGTCCAGGTTCAGGTGCCTGGACCGCACCGGGGGTGCACTGGCGTACTCCCCACAGAAGGTGTGCCAGATAGTGGTGGCGTGCTGCATGCTGCACAATCTGGCCATTCGGAAGCAGATCCCCCTCATTGTGGATGACGGAGATCAACCAGGGCCCCAGCCCGCAGACCAGGACAGCTCGAGTGAGGTGGACAGCGGAGAGGAGGAAGCTGGGAATGTGCGCCAGCAGCTCATCGCCCGCTACTTCACTTGACGGTGAGTGTCCATGTACGACGGATGATGTGTCTGTATCTATGCAGGTGTGTGTGTGCTGTGTCAGGGTGGCCGTATGTTCACTGCGTGCAGTGTGTCAACGCTCCATGGCCAGGGTAGTATGCCACTGTTGGTGACTGTGGCATTGTGCCCTATTGCTCTGTGCGATGTGTGTACATTGCTTGTAGTTGTTGACATGTACTGTGTGATGGGTGTGTGACACACTCATTGAATGTGCTCCTGTTCTGTCTCCCACCCCTAGGTCCCTACAGGCCCTCCGGATTCCATTTCCATGCCACGCATCAGGTGCCTTTCCGCCCAAGGTGGCCGTTGTATTCCGTACAATAAAGACACAGGGCACAAACAGCAGTTAGTGAAAAAGGTGCATTTATTACAAACTGTGACATGTGATTGTGTGTAAGGTGATGACAAAAGTGGTGCGTGCAGTGACAATGAGCTGTCGGTCATGGCTGCGTGATGATCAGGGTGTACCCACTGGTTCTATGTCCATAGTCCAACACACACATGCCATCCAGATGGCTGTGTGGAGTGGGATCGTAGAGCAAGTCAATGCAGTGGCTGGTCAAGGAAGGCTGGCGGAAGGCTGGCTGGCTGCCTCACTTGCGACTGGAGCGTGCGAAGTCCTCCCGGGAGATCTGTTTCCTCTTCGGACGGCCCCTTCCACGTTTGGGAGGGGGGTGTGGTGGCGACCTGCTGGTGGTGGGTGAGGTGTGCTCACTGGCTGTGGACGCAGGGGAAGTGGACACTGCTGCCCGAGCCTGCGCCCTAGCAGGTGGTGGCGGAGGTGGTGTTGCTGGCCTTGCCTGTGACCCCACCGCCACCACCAGCTGGCCCATGAGGTCCACGAGTTGGTCCATACGGGACACGAATTGGCCCATATGGGCGTCCATGGACCTCAGCACCCCCAGCACCTCCCGCGTGTCAGTAGCAGACCTGGCCCATTGTCCTTGGGCCTCTTCATAGGCCCCAAGGACTCTGGCCATTTGAGGCAGGGCATGGCTCCCAGGGAGGCTGGCGTTTCCCTGACCCTGCTCCTCCTACCAGTCCTGCTGCCACCGGCCTGCCCACTAGCCACATTGCTCACCACGGTCCTCGCTGTGGCTCCCAGGGTGGATCCAGTCGGCCGGGCCACCACCTGCGCTGGGGCTGGTGCCAGCGAAGACGTGGTGGTGGTGGAGGCGGTGGTGGTCGGTGCGGCGATGGTGGCGGTTGCGGCAGTGGTAGTGGCCGCAATGACCGTGGGTGTGGCCGCAACGACAGTGGCAGCAGGGGACTGGGACTGTTCAGCATCCCTGGATGATGGGTTGGTGGGTAGGAGGGGTCCTGGGGAGCGGCTGGGCCCTGCCACGCCAGATGGGCCAGCTTGGTGGTCCGTGTCCGAAGAGGTGGACAGATCCTCCAGATCCGTGTGTCCTCGTTGGGGGCTTGTAGGCTGGCTGTGCTGGCTGCTGTCTCCATCCCCAGCGTCCAGCAGTTCGTCACCTGTGGAGAGAATGAGATTTGTTATTGTGTTGCACCTGGCGAAGTATGTATTAGTCGTCTGACATTGGCAGTTCGTGCAATCTCGTACATGGGTTTCCCGGAGGCGAGTGTGTGGCTGTGGCATCTGTAGGTGTGTGTGCTAGGCAATGGGACTGTGTGCTGTGCACATGTGGCATGGGACGGATTGGCCATGCCGATGGGTGTGTTGCTTTGCTCCTACTCATTGTGACTCTGGTGTATGCGGGCTCCTGGCCCATCCTGGGTCTGGTTTGTACTTTGCTTTTGGAGTTCAAATGGAACGCTTAGGAACGCATTTGGCAACATGGGGGCCATGCCCCAGATTCGCATTTGGGAGGGAATATGCTTTTGGGGTTCAAATGGAATGCTTAGGAACGCATATGGCAACATGGGGGCCATGCCCCAGATTCGCATTTGGGAGGGAATATGCTTTTGGGGTTCAAATGGAACGCTTAGGAACGCATATGGCAACATGGGGGCCATGCCCCAGATTCGCATTTGGGAGGGTATATGCTTTTGGGGTACATGCTGTGAGCCATGGGTGCCGAACGTGACATGTGTTGTGGCAGCATGACAGTGCATGGTCTGAGGTGTGTGCATGCCTGACATGCCCTGCATATTTGCTGTCTGTTGTGGTTACTGGACATGGCATTGGACGCATCGTTATGAGTGAGTGATAGTTGTGTGCCAGCCAACGTATTGCAGTTGTCCCATCTCCTTGGTGTGCGTGCTGCCCTGTGCCATGTGCATCACTGCAGTGCTCGGGGGGTGTGGCCCATGTTGTGTGTTGTTGCTCACAGTGTGTCGTGCGCTTAATTGACTTCTGGCACATGGTTGGTCATGGGCATGTGTCTTAGCGTGACTGCTGTATGTGTGGCAGCTGTGCGGATGACATGCCTTTCATGAGACTGGGGCTGACGGATGGGATGGATGGTATGTTGTATGTGCATGGTGTGTCTGTGTGTTTGATGGGTTCAGTGGTGTTCGTGTGCATTTCTGTTGTTCCGCTCTGTTGCGTCTAGTGTTGTTTGTCTTACATAGGCGTAGTTGTGGGGTGTGTGGTTGACAGGCAGTAGGGGCTACATGGACAGGACTTCAATGGTGTTTCGGTTGTGTGTGATGAGTTGCACAGTGGCTGCCGTGTGGGACTATATTCAGTGTGGCTTGTGCATGCAGACGTGGCTCCTTGGGTGTTGCTATGTCTGTGATGGGTCATGTGGGGTGTGAGTCTGCTGTTCATGTCCGTGTGCACATTGTTCACTTGTTCGTGACGGTGGGCGGTGCTGCGTGTTCGTGTGCTACGTGACATGTCCCATGTGTTGGTGGTGTTATGGTCCTCATGCCTCCAGTAATCCAGCCCTGTCCAGTTTCCCACCTGCAAGTTGTTCGTGCGTGCACTGTACTGGATGCCACATGGCTCTTAGCGGGGGTGCTCCATGTTGCAGGTCTGTGGGGGTGGGGGGTGTAGTGGGTCGTGGGGTGGCTGTACACCCACTGACACCGATTGCTGTGGACCGTGATGTCTGCCTTTCGGCTGTCGTTGTGCACTGCGGTGGCTGACACGTGGGTGTGGGGTGTGGGGGATGCTCCTCCTTGCTGTGCTGTGGGACTGGGGCCTGGTGTGTGTTGTACTTGGGCTGTCCACCGTCCCACCCACTGCACTTTGTGTTCCTGCCACTTACCTGTTACTTGTCGGTTGGTGCAGCTGTGCCTGACACATGGGTGTGGGGAGTGCTCCACCTTGCTGGTCTGTGGGAGTGGGGGCCTGGTGGGTGTTGTACTTCAGCTGTCCCCCTCCGACCCACTGCACTTTGTGTTCCTGCCACTTACCTGTTACTTGTCGGTTGGTGCAGCTGTGCCTGACACATGGGTGTGGGGAGTGCTCCACCTTGCTGGTCTGTGGGAGTGGGGGCCTGGTGGGTGTTGTACTTCAGCTGTCCCCCTCCGACCCACTGCACTTTGTGTTCCTGCCACTTACCTGTTACTTGTCGGTTAGTGCAGCTGTGGCGGACACATGGGTGTGGTGGGTGCTCGTTGTGGCGCTTCTGGCATATTTGGGGACCTGTTGGTGGTTACGTGGCTGGCTTAGTGTACACATGTCCCCACGCATCTTACAGTTGTTCGGTTTGGCCTGTGTGTGGTAGTGTCTGTTGCATGTGCGTGTGATGTGTTGTGTATTGTGTGCTGGACATGGGGGTGTTTGTCCCTGGGAGCTGTGGCATGGTGGTTGCGCATGTGTGTACATAGCGGTGTGCTGGTATACATTAGTTTGTACTTACCAGCCTCCACTCCCCTGCTAATCCGGCGAGGATCTCCGGATGGATTACGACTCGCACCTTCTCCTCCCACGCTTTGAAGGTCTTAAAGAGCGCGGGATTCCCTCCGCCAGTGACGGCAGCCAGCTCTCTGTTTTTGCCCTCCTTCTTCTTGACCAGGCTCTTTACGTCATTCCAACGTTTGTTTATCTCGGTTCTGTTCCTGGGCAGGGTCCCGACTGCATTGACCTGGTCTACGATCCGGGTCCACATTCTGTTTCTGGTGGCTAGTGGTGTGTGCTGGACCATGTTCCCATAGATTTGTGGGTACACCTTGATGATCTCGTCGACCATGACCGTCAGCTCCATGGGCGTGAACTTGGGCATCCTTTGTGGTGCCATGGTGTTTGTGGTGCTGGTGCGGTGTGTGTTGTGTAATGTGCAGGGGGTTTGTGGTGCCGGTGTTTGGTGGTGGTGGTGGTGGTGGTTGTGATGTGTGCGTTTCTGTGGTGTGCTGCTGTCCTTGCTGTGTCACTGTGTCCTCTCCTCTCCTCTCTGGTTTGCAATGTAGCAAGGGGTTGTGGTCTGTGGGAGTGCTGCTTTTGTACTCACCTATGTGGGTGTGTCCTCATGGTCTGTTGTTTTCAGGTGTGTTGTGTCTGGGGTTCTGGCCTTTGTATTTTTTGTTTGTCCGGGGGTGTTTTCGGGATGTGTACTGTGCTTGTGTATTTGTGCGTGCCTTGCTGTGTGGACTTGTTGGCCATGTTGTGTGCTATTGGTTTTGTGTGCGGATGGTTTCTGTGCAGGTACGTGGGCGCCATGGCTTCTGCCGTGTCGATTCTCATCGGCGTTGTTTGCGCTGGCGGGCGGTATATTTGTTGTTTTTCCGCGCTCATGGCGGTGCGATCGTAATTTCACGTGCGGTGTGTCGGCCGTGTGGGCGGGCGGTTTTGTGTTGTCGTGCGTGTTTCCGTCCGTGGCGGGCGGTTTGACTCCGACTCGGACGATGGCGGGCGGTATTTTGTATGATTTTTCGCCGATGGCGGTTTTCAGTTTGTGTACTCATAATGGCGTGGTCGGTGTTCAGGCGGTGTGTGCGGGCGGATTTTTGCCGCTTCCATGCCTGGCGGATTTTTTTACGCCGGGTATCGTAATGTGCCCCTTTGTTTTTTAAAATATCGTTGTTAAATATATCGAAGTACAAAATATCGTTTTTTTATACGTATTATAAATAATGTAAAATAAATTAAATAATGCATTTTACTTAAAAAAATATTTAGATTTATTTGTAAATTTTAACAATTATAAGTAATAAATGTAATTTAAAATAAATTAAACATACATATATAAAATGTAATATATATATATTTACTTAAAAATAATTAATAAATAATAATTTTAATTAATTATAAAATGTTAGAAATGTATTAAAAAATAAAGATAAATATATATATACATACACCTGTAACATAAAAATAAAAATAAAATTATAATATAAATTAAAATATTAAAATATGTAATATTTTTAAACCTACATTTTAAACCACATTTAGTGCAACAGTAGGGAAAGTGTTGGATAGCGGAGGGTAAAAAATTACTATTCCCACTCCAGCGAGTGCAACAGTAGGGAAAGTGCTGGATAGCGGAGGGGAATAATTTACTATTCCCACTCCAGCGATTGCAACAGTAGGGAAAGTGTTGGATAGCGGAGGGGAATAATTTACTATTCCCACTCTAATGAGTGCAACAGTAGAGAAAGTGTTGGATAGCGGAGGGTAAAAAAATACTATTCCCACTCCAGCGAGTGCAACAGTAGGGAAAGTGTTGGATAGCGGAGGGGAATAATTTACTATTCCCACTCCAGTGAGTGCAACAGTAGGGAAAGTGTTGGATAGCCGTGGGGAATAATTTACTATTCCCACTCTAATGGGTGCAACAGTAGGGAAAGTGTTGGATAGCGGAGGGATAAAAATTACTATTCCCACTCCAGTGAGTGCAACAGTAGGGAAAGTGTTGGATAGCGGAGGGAAATAAATTACTATTCCCACTCCAGCGTGTGCAACAGTAGGGAAAGTGTTGGATAGCGGAAGGATAAAAATTATTATTCCCACTCCAGCAAGTGCAACAGTAGGGAAAGTGTTGGATAGCGGAGGGAAAGAATTTACTATTCCCACTCCAGCAAGTGCAACAGTAGGGAAACTGTTGGATAGCGGAGAGATAAAAATTACTATTCCCACTCCAGCGAGTGCAACAGTAGGGAAAGTGTTGGATAGCGGAGGGGTAAAAATTACTATTCCCACTCCAGCGAGTGCAACAGTAGGGAAAGTGTTGGATAGTGGAGGGGAATAATTTAATATTCCCACTCCAGCAAGTGCAACAGTAGGGAAAGTGTTGGATAGCATAGGGGTAAAAATTACTATTCCCACTCCAGTGAGTGCAACAGTAGGGAAAGTGTTGGATAGCGGAGGGAAATAAATTACTATTCCCACTCCAGCGTGTGCAACAGTAGGGAAAGTGTTGGATAGCGGAAGGATAAAAATTATTATACCCACTCCAGCAAGTGCAACAGTAGGGAAAGTGTTGGATAGCGGAGGGAAAGAATTTACTATTCCCACTCCAGCAAGTGCAACAGTAGGGAAACTGTTGGATAGCGGAGAGATAAAAATTACTATTCCCACTCCAGCGAGTGCAACAGTAGGGAAAGTGTTGGATAGCGGAGGGGTAAAAATTACTATTCTCACTCCAGCGAGTGCAACAGTAGGGAAAGTGTTGGATAGTGGAGGGGAATAATTTAATATTCCCACTCCAATGAGTGCAACAGTAGGGAAAGTGTTGGATAGCGTAGGGGTATAAATTACTATTCCCACTCCTGCGAATGCAACAGTAGGGAAAGTGCTGGATAGCGGAGGGGTAAAAATTACTATTCCCACAGAACAAAATTCAAATTTAAAAACAAACAAATTTCCACTCCAGCGAGTGCAACAGTAGGGAAAGTGTTGGATAGTGGAGGGGAATAATTTACTATTCCCACTCCAGCAAGTGCAACAGTAGGGAAAGTGTTGGATAGCATAGGGGTAAAAATTACTATTCCCACTCCAGTGAGTGCAACAGTAGGGAAAGTGTTGGATAGCGGAGGGAAAGAATTTACTATTCCCACTCCAGCAAATGCAACAGTAGGGAAACTGTTGGATAGCAGAGTGATAAAAATTACTATTCCCACTCCAGCGAGTGCAACAGTAGGGAAAGTGTTGGATAGCGTAGGGGTATAAATTACTATTCCCACTGCAGCAAGTGCAACAGTAGGGAAAGTGTTGGATAGTGGAGGGGAATAATTTACTATTCCCACTCCAATGAGTGCGACAGTAGGGAAAGTGTTGGATAGCATAGGGGTATAAATTACTATTCCCACTCCTGCAAATGCAACAGTAGGGAATGTGCTGGATAGCGGAGGGGTAAAAATTACTATTCCCACAGAACAAAATTCAAATTTAAAAACAATCAAAATATCAACTACAATACAAAATATAATAAAAAACCCAAAAACAAAACATATATAAAAATATAAAAATGAACAATACATATAAAAATATTTTAATGTAGCAAAAAGCTAAAATTGACATAACAATATGAATTTTTAAATTTAACAAACAATTTACAAACAAATAAATATTTTGTAATAGAAATTTATCTTAATCAAAAAATTAAAAATTACATAAATGTAATATTTATTTTCCTACCCTATAACACCACACAATTTACAACACACATCTAAATTAAACAAAAAGTGTACCTCTATAATTAAAACAATTAATTATCAATTTAACAAATATTAATCATTATAAAACACATTTAGAAATGTAAAAATTAATGTACAAACCAAACGTTACAGCTATTGAACCTAAATCCCCAATCAAAATAAAAACTAAACAATTACCAAAAGTATTTATCAATTAATAAATGAATATTAATGATCAAGTAATGATTAATTAATTTAAACTAAATTACTTTCCACCCTCTACCTCAAAAAACACCAAAACATACACCTAAAAATATTTACACAATTTCCATAATTAATTTTACATTAATCAATTAATATCAATTAACAGCAAATCATTAATTAATTAAAAAACAAATACTTCCCACCATTTACCACTATAAACCCCAGAACTTACCACTCAAAATTATTACACAATTGGCATATTTAAAATTTAATTAATTAATTAGCATTAATTAACAAATAATTAATTATAAATTAATTACCTCCCACCATATTCCCCTATAAATACCACCACCAATTTCGTAAAAAAACATGACACAATTAACATAATTAATGAACAATTAATTAATTAATTATTAACAAACAAAATATAAATAATTATTAATAAATGAATTCACACAATTAACAATATAAAATAAAATTAATTAAATATTATATAAAAATATTAATACATGTATTAAAATTAAATTACTTCCCACCTTACTCCCTATCAACCCACAACCCGCTCCTAAAAAAATAACACAATTAACATAATTACCAATTAATTAATAATAATTAACAACCAATTAATAAATAATTAATAATAAATTAATTCCCACAATTAACAATATAAAATATATAATAAATATTAATGAATAAAAGAGATCAATAAATTAATTATAATTAAATTACTTCCCACCCTATTCCCCTATAAATCCACAACCAACCCGCTCCTAAAAAAATGACACAATTTACATATTTACCAATTAATTAATCAATAAAAATTAACAGCCAATTACTAATTAATTCATTATAAATTAATTCCCACAATTAACACTATAAAATCAAAAATAAATAAATACTAATAAATAAAAATTATTATTCAATTTATTATAATTAAATTACTTCCCACCCTATTCCCCTATAAACCCACAACCTGCTACGGAACTAAAACGCAAAATTTAATTAAAATAAAATTAATAACTTCTAAAAATTTAACACATATATTAAAAAACAAATGCAATAATTAGACAAAAAAATTGTCAGGTTCCACCTTCCAGATTCCTCGGGGTTGTGCTGATGCTCAAAGGGGTCCACCTCTCGACTGCCCCAAATCCGGAATGTAAATAAACACGGACTAGTGGGATAGTCAAGCGAGGGAAGGAAAGGGTAGGGACAGCATGGAGGGAGACCTGAGGAGGATACAATAAACACAACGTCAATACCCCGCTGACGTTTCATACAACTCCAACAGATGAAACATACCATATAAGCAATTGCATTAGTTGTAACACACTACCTGTAAATAAAAGAGTGTGCACGATACCATAAGAGAGAAGAGGGTGGTTGCAAACCTCCAGCATGGAAATAGTGGGAAAAGAGAACACACAATGAAACCAGTTCCTGTATCAATGTAAAGGTTCCCCTACAGTAAACAAGAGAGTAGTGTTCCCCCCCACCTACCCAAGGGTACAAGTGGATACGTTTGTTATGAAATGCAACAGCTTCCTGCACACCCTCAGAAGTCTCTCTCTCCTAGGAAATAATATATAAAGACAACTAAACATGAATAAATAATGAACGGCAGAAGTACAATCACACCTTGTACAATGCCGCCAAAATACTGTTCAGGGACCACAAAACCCTGAGGGACTCAAGTTACTTCACTGAGGAAAGTCCCTCTTGGTGTATCAACCAGTAATTGTTCTGCCTTATTATCACCAGATAGCAATAACAGCAACCCAAGTCTGTAGAGTTTACAGTATGTCAAAGTTATCTCTAAATCAATACTGCTATTAGCAGTTCCTCTGCATACCTTCTTCCCCTCTTACCGGGAACCCTCTTGTCCGGCTGAAGAAGGAAGGTACCGGCTCCCTGCATGAAACCCCAGCTGCAGTCGGGTCTCTCCAACAGGGAGCGAGGTGAAGAATGCCCAAGGATACTTGCTGGGCGCTCCTCTGCAATGAGATCAAGGGGGAGAACACCCTGTCTCTTCCAACAGAGGAGCGGGAAGAAAATCAAAGTACCACGGAGCGCTAACACGCTCCTCTGCAAAAGACCGCTAAGGAGCGGTCTCACCAACAAAGGAGCGAACGAGGCGCTCTCGGGGGATGAGACAAAGAGCCCGGACCATGCGGACCTGAAAACGCGGTAATCCAGAAAGGTGCAAGTCGCACGCCTACCGCCGCCAACTTGGAGAACCAGAAAACTGCAGACCTGGCCATCCGCAAGGAATAATCTGCAGCGTCCGATCTTCCTGTTGGGGCTATATCCGGTTGCAGCTTCGCGTCCGAGTCACGTGGTGCGTGATTTACGCTATGCATGCCGGCAAACGTAGTTCATACGAGTCGGGTTACTTCCGTATTCTCCCGTCTTGTTGCAGTCAGTGCGTAGCCGGTTGCTAGGGCCTGACAGTACATCCCCCTCCCGGAAGGCACTGACTGACACTTGATTTGCCCGGAGGTTTCTTGTGGAACGCGGCTACCAGACACGCAGCATGCACCGCCTCGGCCGGTTCCCAGGAATCCTCCTCCGGGCTGTAACCCTTCCAGGCAACAAGATACCATAGTTTGCGTCTTACCAGTTTGGAGTCCACAATCCCCTTGACTTCGTATTCGCGTTCTTGCTGCACCCATATGGGCATGGGCTGTTTCTTCACCGGACAGTGAGAAGGCTTCAACAAAGATACATGGGAGACAGGGTGGATTCGAAAATGGGCAGGTAATTTCAGTTTTACCGCCACAGGATTGATATGTTTAACCACTTGGTAAGGACCTAGGTACTTAGGATTAAATGCGCTATGTCTCTTAAACCGTATGTGTTTTGTTGACAGCCAAACCCGCTCCCCTTTTTTGTATGTGGGGCCTGGTCTACGATGTTTGTCTGCCTGGGCTTTGCACCTTTCTTTGGCACGGAGCAGATTGTTCCGTGTTTCCAGCAAGGTAGTGCGGATGTGCGACAGTCTCCTGCGTAAATATGGGAGTTTGGTGTTCTGACTAGGAAGGATCAGTGGGGTGAAACGAGGGTGGAAACCATAAGTGCTAAAGAAAGGAGTGTGTTGAGTAGAGGCATGTTTGGCGCTATTGTATGCTATTTCTGCTACCCATAACCACTCCACCCACGCTTCTGTGTTACTGTTGACGTAACATCTGAGGAACTGTTTTAGGGTTTGGTTGAGTCTCTCGGTCTGTCCGTCAGTCTGGGGGTGAAAACTCGTGGAAAGTGAGGATTTAATCTGCAATTCCGAACACCAGGTTTTCCAAAACTGGGCAGTGAACTGGGCCCCTCTGTCAGAAATGATTACTTTAGGAAGTCTATGGAGTCGGACTACGTTTGTCAACAGTAGTCGTGCCAACAGTCCCACAGACTGTACTTGTTTGCAGGCGATGAAATGCCCCATCGTGGACAGGTAGTCCACCACGACCACAATTGCGGTGCATCCTTGGTCCCTGGGTAATCCTACGCTGAAATCCACGGAGAATCTTTCCCATGGAGTGTCTGGTGTGGGCAAAGGCTGGAGAAGCCCCTGAGTTTGGCTGTGGTCGGTCTTCATCTGGGCGCAAGTGGAACAGCTTTTTACCCACGAAAGGACATCCGGACGTACTGTTGGCCACCAGAACTGTTGTAACACCTTCTCCAAGGTTTTCTTCCCTCCAGCGTATCCCGCACACGGGAGGTCGTGACACCAGGTGAACACCAATCGTCTTAGGTCCGTGGAAGGGACTAACAACTGTTGGTTCTTCATGGGGAGGTCTTGACGCATCTGCCATTCCGGGTGGAACTTCAACCAATTCCTCCAGGTAAAGGATCGTATCCTTTGTCTGGTTTTCTGCAGGAAGTCATCCGTTTGTATGGTACATAGTAATTTGCTAGGTTCGATGATTGCTCTTTTAGTCGCGACAGATTGATGCGTAGGATTTTCTTGCCTCGTAAGAGCATCAGCCTTCTTATTGTTTTTGCTGGGGCGAAAGGTGACTATGAAGTGAAACTCGGCGAAGAACAGCATCCAACGTAGCTGGCGTGGAGTGAGATGACGTGTGGCTCGCATAAACTGGAGGTTGCGATGATCCGTATAAACCGTCACTTGGTGTGTTGCCCCCAACAACCAGTGTCTCCACTCCAAAAACGCATCCCTTATGGCCAGAAGCTCCTTTTCGGGGATGGTGTAATTCTGCTCAGCGGGATTGAGTTCCCGGGACATGAAGGCGATAGGGTGAAGATATCCTGTTGTCTCGTGTCTTTGGGACAGCACCGCCCCTACCGCCACGTCGGAAGCGTCTGCCTCCACGATGAAGGGCACTTCAAAATTGGCGTGGATGAGCACCGGGGCTGAAGTAAAGGCTTTCTTGAGGAGATCGAATGCCCCCTGAGCCTCCTCTGACCAGAGAAAAGGGGTCTTTTTCTGAGTCAATTTGGTGAGCGGGGTTACCATGTCGGAGAACTGCCGAATGAACCTCCTGTAGAAGTTGGCAAACCCCAGAAAACTCGGAATATCCTTCACGTTGTGAGGGCGCGGCCATTCGGTGATAGCCTTGACTTTTCTCTCTGCCATAACTTGACCCGAAGGGGTAAGCATGACCCCTAGAAACTCCACGGTGGTCACGTGAAACTCACACTTGGTTATCTTGCAAAACAGTTGGTGGTCTTTTAGTGCGTGCAGAACGCGTTCTACATGAACCACATGTTCTTCTTCGTTGGAAGAATAGATCAAAATGTCATCTATATATACCACAACGAAATGGTCCAGGAACTCTCTCAGAACATTGTTGAGGAAGAACTGGAAGGCTGCGGGGCGTTACACAGCCCAAACGGCATGACCAGATACTCGAATAACCCATACCGCGTTTTGAAGGCCGTCTTCCATTTGTCACCTTCACGCATCCGGACAATGTGGTACGCCCCTCTGAGGTCCAACTTGGTGTATATGACCGCTGTTTTAACCTGTTCTAAAAGGACCGGAATCAAGGGCAGCGGATATTGATTCTTGACGGTGATAGCATTCAACGCTCTGTAGTCTATGCAACATCTCAGATCCCCATAGGCCTTTGGTATAAAAAAGAGAGGAGATGCAGCAGGAGACCTTGAGGGGCGAATAAACCCCAAAGCTAGATGTTTATCCAGGTATATCCGTAGGTGTAGGTTTTCAGGTGCTGTCAGAGCATAAATCCTGCCGCATGGTATCACGGCTCCCGTGACCAGATCGATCCGGCAATCATAGTCCCTGTGGGGGGGCAGCTCCTCAGCCTTGGTGTCGCTAAATACATCTCCATATTTCCGGTAGCATATAGGCAGGACCACGTTCTTTTCTGCCACCGTGGTGATATGGTATCGGACGGCTAATGCTTTGGATGGTCGTGTGTATGGTTGGTTACAATGGTTCTGGCAATAAGTGGACTGAAGCTGTAATGTCTTGTAGGTCCAATCGATAGTGGGCTCATGTTTTTGCAACCAGGGGAGACCCAGGATCACCCTGTACTGAGGGGCTTGAATGATATTGAAGGACAACCATTCATGATGGTATCCTTATTAGATGAGTTCACATTCAGGTGTGACGTGGCTGATTGGACCTGATTCCAACTCCTTGCCGTCCACGGCATATACCCGTTCAGGGGTTTGTTTGTGGATGAGCTGTATCCCTAGCCTCTGTGCTTCTTGTCTGTCCATGAAGCACCCTGTGGCTCCTGAATCCACCATTGCCCTTATTTGTTTATGCTCTTGGTTGATTCCGATATCCAGTACAACAAAAAAATGCTCTGACTCCGTAAATGCACAATGGTTCACTGAAGGGATCGTACACCCGCTTGATGGCTCCCCTTCTTGTGCCTTCAAGCTCTGTAGTTTTCCGCCTCCTTTTCTGCAGCTACTGCGGCCACCTGCCCTGGTCGTGAATGCCCATACTTCGGTTTGACGGGACAATAACGGAGATAATGGCCTTTTTCCCCTGCAATACAGGCATAAGCCTTGTTTGCGTCTGTGGTCTCTTTCGCTGAGAGTTAATGATGCCCTAACAGCCCCGATCTCCATTGGTTCCGATTTCGTCGCGCTATGCTCCAGAGGGTGAGCCCGATCGTATTGCGGGGTGTACCTGTCCTTCCGTTTGTGGTCCCCCTTTCGCTCTCTTAGACGGTGGTCTAATCGTAGAGTCAATTCTATAAGGGCTGCACATGTTTGAGGTTGTGGATCTATTTGGGCGAAAACGTCTTTCAACTCGTCCTTGAGTCCTTGGTAAAAGATGGCGGCTTGTTTGGACTCATGCCAATCTGTCTCTGCCACAAGTCTTCGAAAGTTGTTTAGGTAACTAATAAAAATCCGTACTTCCCTGCCGAAGCTCTAAGAGGTCCCTATCTGCAGAGAAGGTCTCTGCTCTGCGGTCAAATGTTTTCTCAAATTCTGCCTTAAATGCATCTCAGTCATATAGCAATGGGTCATCTCGCCTTACTATGGGGACTGCCCACTGCGCTGCCTCGCCTGCCAAATATGAGATCACAAAGGCTACCCTTGCCTGATTGGTTGCAAACATCTTTGGCTTACAGTTAAAATGAAGCAGAGCTTGGGTCATAAACACCTGTACTTTCTTGTTGTCCCCATTAAACCTTTCAGGGGGGGCTAATGGTATTTGTGAAGGCATTTCTACCACTACTGGAAGAGGTGCAGGATGTAATGACCCCCCTATATCGAATGGGTTACTTTGCATCATGTCTATTCTGGCTTGTAGAGCGGCTGTCTCATTGCGTGAGGCAGCAAGCTCAGTTTGTACTAGAGCCAGTGCTGCCATAACGTCCTCCATGGTGGCCATCCTTGTCACCAGCACAACCAGAGGAAAACAATTTGTGGTCCGATTATTCTGTCAGGTTCCACCTTCCAGATTCCTCGGGGTTGTGCTGATGCTCAAAGGGGTCCACCTCTCGACTGCCCCAAGTCCGGAATGTAAATAAACACGGACTAGTGGGATAGTCAAGCGAGGGAAGGAAAGGGTAGGGACAGCATGGAGGGAGACCTGAGGAGGATACAATAAACACAACGTCAATACCCAGCTGGCGTTTCATACAACTCCAACAGATTAAACATACCATATAAGCAATTGCATTAGTTGTAACACACTACCTGTAAATAAAAGAGTGTGCACGATACCATAAGAGAGAAGAGGGTGGTTGCAAACCTCCAGCATGGAAATAGTGGGAAAAGAGAACACACAATGAAACCAGTTCCTGTATCAATGTAAAGGTTCCCCCACAGTAAACAAGAGAGTAGTGTTCCCCCCCACCTACCCAAGGGTACATGTGGATACGTTTGTTATGAAATGCAACAGCTTCCTGCACACCCTCAGAAGTCTCTCTCTCCTAGGAAATAATATATAAAGACAACTAAACATGAATAAATAATGAACGGCAGAAGTACAATCACACCTTGTACAATGCCGCCAAAATACTCTTCAGGGACCACGAAACACTGAGGGACTCAAGTTACTTCACTGAGGAAAGTCCCTCTTGGTGTATCAACCAGTAATTGTTCTGCCTTATTATCACCAGATAGCAATAACAGCAACCCAAGTCTGTAGAGTTTACAGTATGTCAAAGTTATCTCTACATCAATACTGCTATGAGCAGTTCCTCTGCATACCTTCTTCCCCTCTTACCGGGAACCCTCTTGTCCGGCTGAAGAAGGAAGGTACCGGCTCCCTGCATGAAACCCCAGCCGCAGTCGGATCTCTCCAACAGGGAGCGAGGTGAAGAATGCCCAAGGATACTTGCTGGGCGCTCCTCTGCAATGAGATCAAGGGGGAGAACACCCTGTCTCTTCCAACAGAAGAGGGCGAAGAAAATCAAAGTAACACGCTCCTCTGCAAAAGACCGCTAAGGAGCGGTCTCGCCAACAAAGGAGCGAACGAGGTGCTCTCGGGGGATGAGACAAAGAGCCCGGACCATCCGGACTTGAAACCGCGGTAATCCAGAAAGGTGCAAGTCGCACACCTACCCCCGCCAACTTGGAGAACCAGAAAACTGCAGACCTGGTCATCCGCAAGGAATAATCGGCAGCGTCCGATCTTCCTGTTGGGGCTATATCCGGTTGCAGCCCTGCGTCCGAGTCACGTGGGGCGTGACTCACGCAATGCATGCCGGGAAACGTAGTTCATACGAGTCGGGTTACTTCCGTATACCCCCGTCTCGTTGCAGTCAGTGCGTAGCCGGTTGCTAGGGCCTGACAAAAATAGAGCACATACATTTAAAATACATACTAAAATACATAACACTAACTAAAAAAATGATATTTTTTACAACTATATTTTTGCAAACGATATTAAGTACTTCGATATTTTAGAAAACGATATTTCTTACCTGAAACTCGATATTCTTGACCACGATATTCTTGCAGTCGATATTTATGTATCTCGATATTTTGCACTCGATATTAGTGCAAGTCGATATTTCCTACTCGATATTCTGACTCTTTACCTCTCCTTTATCGCCCTATTACAACGTTCCACTAGACCATTGCTTTTGGGATGATGTAATGATGTCCTGGTGTGCTTAGTGCAAATCCCCTAAGAAATTCTTCAAACTCTAAAGAGACAAATTGAGGGCCATTATCAGAGATGATTTTATTAGGCACACCTTCCCGCAAGAACAACTTCTCTAACATATTCTTCACATAGGAAGTAATGTTGTTCACAAACGCCACCTCAGGCCATCTTGAATGATACTCAATTACCACAATTCCATACTTGATTTGGGTGTTACCTATGCCCAAAGGACCAATTATATCTATGGCCAACTTGAGCCATGCTTTATCAGGCACCATAACGGTACTCAAACAGCTGGGAATTGTCACTTGGGACTTATCACTGGCCACACAATAAACACACTGCCTGACATTTTCAACCTCTCTATCCATTCCTGGCCATCAAAACATGTCCCTCACTTTCCTTTTCATGTCCCTTATTCCTATATGACCTTCTTGCGCCAAATACACCACTTTGGACTTCAACTTCCCAGGTACAAGCAAAACTTCTGACCTGTACAAAAATCCCCTGACTACTGAAATCTGTGGTCCAATATGTCTATAGATAGCCAACAAAGCATCTGACATTTTCCTGGTTGGCTATTCACTTGCTTTAGAGTATTATCCTGCTGCAAAGCTTCTATCCAGACCTGCTCAGTAATGGTCTGCAGTTGACAATTCGTTGAATACACTATCATCTTCATCCTTCCAAGATGTTTCACACTTCTGGCCTTCAACTTTTAAAGGTAACCTCGAAAGGCAGTCAGACATTACATTTTCAACACCTGGGATATGCACCATCCGATAACAATAATCCTGTAACCTGTACTGTCATTTAGTAATCCTTGGTGAAGATCTACCTGCACCTTTTGTGGTATACAAACCGACCAATGGTTTGAGGTCCACCCGTACCTCGAACTCTGATCCCCACAATTATTACCTGAAATGTCCAATGCCCCAACGCCTCGCGTTCCACTGAATAAGATGCCTCGGCACCCCTTAAGCTCCGATTACCGAAAGCAATAACTTCATCTTTACCATCTCTTCTGTGCATCAAAACGGTCCCTAGCCCATGCTAGCTGGCATCTGTGACAACAATGCTGGGATCAATGGTATCGAATGGCTTGAGAGGAATAGCTATAGCCACCACGCATTTAATGTCCTCAAACTCATGACTACACTCACCATCCCATACATATTTTTCACCCTTTTTTAGAAGGGCACGCAAAGCATGTGTTCTCTCAGCACACCTGGGAATGAATCGTGCATAGAATTCAATAAGACCCATAAAAGATTACAACTGATCGTTGCCCTCTGGAATAGGGGCTTCAACAATGGCCTTTACCAAGTTCTCCTTCGGTTCCACACCTTGCGCAGACAACGTGTGTTCCAAATATTACACACTTTCCACCCCAAACTTGCACTTTTCTGCTTTCAGAGTAACACCCTTCTCTGCAAAACCTCAAAACCTGAGCCAGTTTTCTATCATGCTCAGTCGTGTTCTCCACATACACGAACAGATCATCTTGGAAACAGGTAACTCCCTCCACCTCTCTATACATGTTATCCATTAAATGCTGAAACATTGCAGAAGCAGAGCCTAACCCAAAAGGCATCCTTTTGAATTGAAAAGCTCCTTCTGGAGTGGTAAAAGAGGTTAAATGGCGTGAGTCCCAATCCAAGATGACCTCATGGTAGGCAGACACCTTGTCCAAAATAGAAAATACTTTGGCACCTTTTACCAGGGAAAGCATTTGAGTGATGTTGGTCCACCCAAATTCTGGAATTCAAGTGCCTCAAATTTACGCACATACATAAGCTACCATTGGATTTGCGAGCCAAAACAACAGGAGATAACCACTCTAAACTTTCAATGGGCTCAATTATGTCCTGCATGCACAACTTGTCCAAATCTTTCTTTAACTCTGGTCTAACCACCCATGGAACACTTCTCAACTTGTGCACCACAGGTTCAGCCCATCCCTTAAGCTGTATCTTGTGTCTGAACCGGGGGTGGGAGGAGCTCAGAGAATTCCGCGGAGTTCCACCGGCGGGCGGAGTTCCCTAAAACCGACATCTAGGACCAACCCCGTCATTCGCAGCTTGTGGTTTGTTGATCAGCGCAGGATCGGAAGGGAGGGAGGCGCGTGGGGAGTGTGGCAAGGCTAAAATTTGCTCAGGATTATTTCACTAGGCCATTGGGTTTCACGAGCGAGGACCTGCACCCAGCCCAGGAGTTTACCTGTAGCCTCCAGTAGGACATCCAGTGCCCAGCCCAGGATTTCATGCTCAGGAGCACTCCAGGAGCGGACCTGCTTTCACCAGTGCCTCCTTGACCTAACATGGTGTTGGGCGGCGGGTCCAAGATGGCGTCAGGAGGAGACTGGAGTTGGAGGTTGCTGGTGCTTGCTCTGCTCCTGGCGGGCCCTTCGTCGCAGGCCCCGCCGCCCATGCTGCCGGGCTTGCAACTTAAGGATCTCAGTCCTGGGCCAGCCCAGCCCGGGGTGCGCAAGCCCTGCCCGGTCCCATCCATCCCCCGGGAGCCTCACTTACCTGCAAGCCCCAGAGACAAGCAGGCAAACTAACAGGTTCCATTTTGCACCTAATCTTGCCTACTCCATGTTTCTCTCCATCAGCCAAATAAGCGAAGCTCGAGCTAATAAGGAAATGCACCTTCACGGGGAACATAAGTGATGAACGCTTCCTTCTAGTCAGTTGTTTTTGCAACTTTTGCACCAGGTTAACATTTGGTGTCTCTTGTAGCATTAGAGAACACAAGGTGGTGAGGTGTTGGGGCACTGGGAAGGTTCAGAAGTGATTTGTGAACATGGCCCCAGTCTGCATTCTGAATGCACATTAAAGAACACATGTGTGTGGATGATCTGTGTCAAAGCTGCATACACCCCACCTTGTTCACATAATGACATGTTTGCAGTAGCCTGGATGTCACTGGGGGCATGGCTAGTTTTCTCATCAAGGTCTGAGTGAACTCCATCTTGGTAGCTTCGGGTGCTGTTACTGCAACCCAGCTACAAAGAGATGTGAGCGTGTGCCACAGGTAAACTCCGCTCCGCCATAATAGTGTGGCTTACCGTCGGTTGCATCCACGACGGTGTTAGTTTTGGACGTCAGCAAGCAGGAACAGCAGCAGCAGGACGTGTAGGATTGGCTCCATGGCGGCACAGGTCGTGTGAAGCTGAGTACAGGCGAGTTTCTGCTTTATATTCCTCCCTTTCTGCCAGCTCAGATGTGGAGGTTTGACCGCCACAGTCACGCCGGCGGGAAGCACATCGTGATTGGGCTGGCGGTAACACTGGCAGTCCCCCCCTCCGATGGATGCATTTGCCTATCCTGCTGCAGCCGGGGTCAAGATTTCCTGACAGTACCATGGCGGTCTTTCGTCTATAAAACTGCATGCATCGTAATAGGGCGGTTGGACCTCAAACTGGGTGGAGGTGATTCTGACGCTGTTTTGACTGCAGTACCATGACCGTGAAACTCATAATCAGGCCCTTAGTTTTTGTTAATTTCTTTGGTAATATGGGGATTCTACTAATAGCTGCTTCTGTGACTGGTACGTAGGCTGGAGTTATTCAATATTTTTTATTTCAAAGGTAAACTCACTGTTTGTTGCAAATTCCTCACTTAGCGCAGATTTGTGAGGGGTGTCCAACTAATTTGATTAAAATGATAATAGCAGCCTTCTATGGCTGTGTGTGGGTAGATTTTGAGAATTGTTTTCATCATTGCCTATTCAAAATCTCTAATTGTTTTTTGAGAATAGTAGTTGTTTGTTTTAATTATAATTTAATTTAGTAGTTTATAATATGTTGCACTTTGCTTGTTAGGGACTTATGTAAATTAGGGGTATGTTACTATTATGATATTCTCTATTTATGGTGTATATTTGCATGAATGGTGGAGGGCACATTTGAAGGTGCTTTACATCATCCATGTTGTACATTTGGTTAGTCTGTGAACATTGTTTTGTGTTGCATATATGTCTATTCTCCCGTCGTTATTTCTTTTTTTAATTTTATTTAGCCATAAATATAACACAGTACAAAGCTGAAGAAACAGAAAAAAATAGAACATAAGTATCATATAACCAGTAAAAATATCCACATAATTCAAGTCGATAAGTTACTCTATTTTAGCCCAAAAAAAAAGGAAAGGAAGGAGGAGAGAAAAGAAGAAATACAATACTATATGTTACATACAAGAATCCAAGGAACTGACGACCGGTCCGCTTATCGAGGTGGCCGGTCCTACTTCGGGAAAACCCATTAATCCTGGGATTCCCTATGGTCATCCATTAAACTACGCTTCTGATTTTATCTTATTTAAGCCCTGACGAAGTTCCACACACTGTAAAGTGGGAATGAAACGCGTTGGCTGTCTGTTGCAAAAGAAAATGAAATAAAGAATAAAAAGTTGAAGAACAAACCAACAGCAGATTGTGCTACTTAATTTTCGGTGCACCTTCAAATTGAATGTATTATATGCTAATCTGTGAAACAGTGACACTGAAGGGTGACGAGTGTCGAAGTGTGCACGACAAAAACAATACAAAAGAGGGGCACAGTTACTAGTGAGGTGCGATTTCTTTGGGTCCGTCATCCGATTCGCTTGTATTGTCAAAATACTATATGTAATATCGGGAGACACAGTAAAAAAAAAAGACTAGAAACCGAGACGCAACAGCTGAGTTAGTATAAGGGAGATAATTGGCGGAATACATAGGATAAAATGACAATACAATGTTAATCCCATTGAAGTCTAGACCAGATCCTTTTAAATTTTAACCAAGAACGGGGGCCTCTAGCCTTAGCAAGAGCTAGTTCCATTTCATACACCTGTCTGAGTATAGTCCAGACTGCGTTGACATTTGAACTCATGTTGTTAATCCAAACTCTGGCAATGCATAAACGAGCACATGCGATGGCAATTGAGGCTAAGAAGTTCACGTGACTAACTACCACACGTTTGGTCCCTAGGAATATTTCCTTTTCAGTACGCTGGACACTATAGCCGAACAGTAGTGTAAGAATAGAGGAAACATCTCTCCAAAATATATTAAGCCTTGGACAGTCCGCAAACATGTGCCTTAAGTCCTCAGCAAAGAGTTGGCATTTTGGGCAGAATGACTTAACCGAAGATTGAGATGCAGCCCATTTGGAGATGAGCTCCGGTGTGTAGTACAACATAAAGACTGTCCGGTGCAGTTGTAGTTTCAAATTGACAATGGCTACTGCTCGATCTAAGGTATCCAGTGATTCCTGCATTTCCTCGACTGTTATATCAGTTTGAAGAGTCCGACTTAGTTTCTTAGCTATGTGCAAGCTGTCATCACTGACAGCTGCGAGATGTTTCTGATACACTGTACCAATAGTGCCCAGGTCGGAGCTCAGATATATTGCTGACAATATTTCCGATGGGCTTGACATTTCAAATAGCCTCTGACCCCGTAGAAAATAGTCCCTAACTTGTAAGAATTTAAAAAAGGTACTTTGTGGAAGCCCAAACTCTTATTTTGGTGCCACAAAAGATCAAACCCCCGTCTATCATACAGCTGTCCTAGTCGAACAATGCCCTTACACTGCCAACCTCTTCCGATGTGATCCTGAAATATATCAGGCAGCATAGGGTTGCCCCATAACACCGTGTGCTGATGTAGCGAGGGCAGAGAATATTCCTTACAGATATCTTGCCAGATCCTAGTAATGTCCTTAACTACCTTGAACCTAACCCGCTTGTAGCAATTGGGATCAGAAGTCTTATAAAGAATGAACCCAGCGGACGGTCCGCAAGCTAGCTGTTATGACAACCAAGCTGTGCCAGCATCGGGCCCATTGAGCAAACTCCGAAGCCGATGCCAACTACGCAGTTTAGCCGAGACTGTTTTAAGAAGCGGCTCATAGTTCAAAGTGACAACATCATCTACTTGACTGCTAAGACAGACGCCCAGGTAAGTAGCCGTTTTTGTAACCGCTAATGAAACGGGCACAATTTCAGGTTGCAAATTTAAAATAGTCTGAGTCTTGGCCAGGTTTAACTTATACAGAAAAAGAGCCAAAAGACTCGGCCTCTCGCGTAATTTCGGCTTCAGCATCGACTGGATTAGCAGAGAAGATGGCAATGTCATCCGCGTATGCAGTCAGTTTTAATTCTAAACCACTAAGACAAACTGGAGAAATCCCTGCGTTCTGCAACAAATGCCTTATAAAAGGCTCAATGTAAAGAGCAAACAATAAAGGGGACAGTGGACAGCCCTTCCGTGTCCCCCTTTGAACAGCAAAGTGGGCTGATGAAATACCATTCAACTTAACTGTTGCTACAGGGTTTTTATATAGCTTCTGAACAGAAGAGATAAACCTAGAGCCGAGGCCAAATGTTGACATTGTAAGCTAGAGTGCTTCCCAGGCAACTCTGTCAAAGGCCTTTTCAGCATCGAGCATGACAATCCCTATATGTTTATTTAATTTGCCGGATACGTCAAAGGCGGCAATAGCTGTATTAATATGAGCCGTCGTGTCTCTGCCGGGGACAAAGCCATGCTGTTGCTCCGAGACTAACTGGTGGATAGAAGGAGCCAGGCATGCGCAGTTCATGCAAGATGTATGGCGAAAAGGAGGAGGGCAGCCCAGGGACGCCGCAATACAGGTAAGTGATTTTTTATTCCTTTAAATTATGTTTAAGTATATTTTATTAAGGGGGTGGAGTCGGGGGGCCCATTTAGCGGGGGTGGGGGCTGGCTAACTCCGCTCCACTGCGGAGTCGAAGTTTTTTTCCCTACTCCGCGTTCTCAGCGGAGCGCGGAGTAGGGAAATCCCCGCGCACTCCGCTGGCGGAGCGGAGCTCTCCGCCCGCGCCTAATGTAAGTATGAAATGTAATAAATAAAAATGCATCTTTCAATTTTACTAATAAGCAGAATAAAACGTTTAACACAAAGTAATAAATATATACTTCTACCATTTTCAGATAAAATGGCATAAGAGCCATTTATATCACCTTGCAGAAAGGCAAACAATTATCTCACATAGGATACACATACAACAAGGAAAGCACAAGCTGAGAAAAATGTTTCTTTGTGAGAAATGCGCATGTACAGTTCATGCAAGATGTACGGCAAAAAGGAGGAGGGCAGCCCGGGGACGCCGCAATACAGGTAAGTGATTTTTTATTCCTTTAAATTATGTTTAAGTAATATTTTATTAAGGGCGGTGGAGGCGGGTGGCGGAGCGGAGTTCCACGGAGTTTTCCCCCAACTCCGTGGACCTCCATGTAGTTGCACTCCGCCAGCTCCAATTTACTGTCTGTTTAACATGCTGTTTTCTTTTCGGTTTCTGTTTAATTCAGTCAAGATGTAGGTTAGGTGGGGCGGCTTTCCCTGTTAGATAGAAAATGTTTGTTGTATGTTGAGTTTAAAAAATTGTTAATTTAGTTTGCCGATTGATTTGGGATTAATTTTAGTTTTATGTTTTAGGTGTTGGATTCTGGGATACTTTTTATGACCTTTACGTACTTGTAACGTGTGCTTATTGAGGTTCACGTTAGTGAAGTTGGTGTTGTTGGTCTGCAGGATGGCTTTCTCTTTAGCAATGTTGATGTAGGGGGTACAGTATGGAGATATAAATGAAAAGGTGGCTTTTAAATATTAATTTTAAATTAAGGTACAAGCAATATTTGCAATACATATTGCAGTTTTTACTTTTCTTTTCATATACTTGCAGTGATTTGTAGTTAGTTTTATGAAGTCTTGATCCTGGGTTTTCTCCTGGAAATCTGAGTTTCATCTTCTTCCAGTTGTAGTGTTTTTGGTACAAAATGTAGCTGGTTTTTGTGCTCTTTTTATAGAGCTGTTTTAATTAGGTAAAGGGTTATATTTTTTTGATTTAAGTTGAATATTATTGGTTAGTTAATGTGAAGTTTGATTTTTTTCAGTTTGTTTCTTATTTGGGAGACGGTAATTAAGGTTGCTTATTGTACATGTTTAGTCTTAACTTTTATTCTATCTATTTGTTTAAAATCTTTAATGTATTTCCAATAATCTTTATTTTTTTAAGTTCCTGTACTTGGTATAATTTGTTTAATGTTTGTAATCATTTTGGTGTATTGTAATTTATGTTTAGGTTGTATTAAAGTTTATGAGGTTTATTTTACAAGTGATTATATTTTTTTCTAGAATTTAGTTTTTTTTAATTAACTTTAATGTTATGTGCTTTTTTGTGATTTTATCTGGTCGTCTGAGTTATTAAAAGTCTTTTTGTGGCGCTATATTATTTTTATTTTCTTAGGCAATATTATTGTTAACTATATTTTGATGTTTGATATTTTATTAATTTTGCATGTATTTATTAAGTTAACGATATGTTGTTTAGCAATATTTTTGGTTATCGATATTACTTATTTTAGGTATTTATGAGAGCAATATTTTTGTTGTCGATATTTGTGTTTTTCTCAGTTATGTATCAGATAACAACATTTTGGTAATCAATATTTTTTTCCAATATTGTGTTGAAACGATATTGTGTTTATCAATATCATGTCACATAACCTCATGTGGTTCTCTGTGGATCTCATTTTGCCAGGGAGAATCAAGCTAAGTGCACAAACCACAAAAAGAAGTGTTTTGTTCCTGAGGTAGAAGTCACTGTAGCCCAATCCTGATGTTGGTTTCCCAAGGTCAAGGAACAGTAGGGCCATCCCTTTACTGTAGAGCCATAGCCCAGCTGTTCTTACATGTTGTCCAGGGCCCCTGGGGGGCCGCAACACCAACTTGAGAGGTCCGCAACTGCTTAGAAAATTAAATAATATTAATAGAATTATAAAGTGCATATAAATAAAGAAGCAAAATATAAAACTTGAAAATTTTAAAACGTTCTGTACCCATGAAGGAATTTGAAATTGAAGGCGTAAGTTGGTATCTTCAGATTTGTAGGAGCAGTGCAAATACATCAAACAGAACACATTATTAGTGATGGGTGACCACAATTGAATTTAGAAAAGCTCAAACCTTCCCTTTATGTTTATTTTTATTTTTGTTTGAGAATTAAGTAAAATGTGTCATCATTTGTGTATTTGCTTGAGTAATGCTTGTTTCCGTATTTTTGCATATTGTTTTGTAGTTCAAATCATTGAAATTGCTTACGCCAGTGTCCCCGGCCTTCACAGGGTCCAGGAGTTAGAGCATCCTTGGGAGCCTGGTGTTAGCAAGAACATACGGAGTCCGGAGGCCGTCCTGGACCCACTACTCTACGTACCGTAAATATGGAGAGATGGCGGTGGCGACTGTATCTGAAATGTCTTGCCACTTTGAAATAAAATGTCCAGGTATACAACCTAAACCCACTTGAGATAAATGTATTATGTTTTTGTGCAATATAGCGCAGCAACCAAAGTTGCTGCACTACATTCCGCAAGGAGTAAGAAAGGATGTTTATTAACAATGGCCTTTGCTGCTGCAGTGCCCATGCATTGGTACACAGCCAGGCTGCCTAGGACCACGCACAACCTTTGCATCATGATGCAGACTGTGTGAGAGTGCTTTCTAACATAGGATTTGTACTACAACCATTCCCTTCCTGTACAAAATGCTATGCCGTGACAAATTCTTAAGCATTCCACACACTGCATGTGTGCGGCACAGTGCTAAAAGGACTAATTATATTTTAACACAAAGCCCAGACTGGCTTAGTGGGTCTGGCTTTTCATCAAAAATTATGGGTCCTTGAGCTGTTCTGCCGAAGTTACACCCTTCCCTATTTAGCTGAGAAAAAGGTGTGTTTTGCGTTGGAATGTAAATATCCTTGCATGAATTTGCACTGCTTTGTTTGACTTTGCCTGGGCTCAAACCTTTAGTAAATCTGGCCCATTGAGTGCTGAACTGGAACTGGAACTGAATTGGCACAGAGTTGTAGAGGCCCAGGAATCTCACAGCATGTTTACCACAAAGTATCCATCAATACCCTCTCTGCATTTCTCAGCCTCCTCACTTGCTTCCCCCTCATCATCATCTGTCTGTATCTCTCCATCTCTTTTCTTCCTTTTGTAATCCTTACCTTGCCATTCTTTTTGTGAGTTTCTCTTCCCCTCTTTCTCTTTGGCTCCATCTCTTCTATCGCTCCTTCCTCATTCTCTGTTCTTCTTTATATATATATGTGGTTATGGTATCTCTTCTTGTGTTAGATCTCAACAAAACTCTTTTCTCTCAATGTGTTTTTGTAGCCTCATCTTTTCCCATGCTTTCTCTTGATTTCCTTTTTCTCTTGTTCTACCACCTTTACTACACTTAGGGGCATATTTACAAGGGCTTTGTGCTACTGGAGTGTCACTTTTAACTACGCTCTAGTGGCGCAATTTCCTGCTCCATATTTACAAAGCGGCGTTAATGCCACTTTGTAAATATCGTACCCTTTCAGGCAGGTATTGTCATAAGGTTTCTGCACATACACAGAGCTATGCACAGGAAAATGGGACCCCGGAATACAGTGGTTTGCCACCATATACCGTAGCACCCAAAAACCCCAACCCAACTAGCTTAGCATCCCATTAGCACCCAAGTACTAATGTTTGGACAACCCAGAACACGGTATCTTTATCTCAGGACTCACTGAAGCAAGAACACTCTTTCGCCACTCACTCGTACTTGTCCACAAGGTGCGTAGGAAGAGACACTGGATAGGTTAAAATGTTTATTCCAACTTACGTGCTCTAATGTACAGTACACGTGTCAGTACTAATAGCATAATGCATATTACTAATATAAGCAGCATGGTTACAATTCCATAGAATACAAACGGGGAAAGCATCTCAGAGCTCAGTGGATAAACGTATAAATAACATTACCACCCTCCCCTTGCAGTAAGATAGTTTATTATAATAATAGAAGACCTCTGGGCTTTGACTAGCGAACCCCCATACCTCAGTCTCTAGATGCAGAATTACATCAGCAGGACATCATAGCTCTTCTCACTGAAAGGGATTTCTCCAAGTGTGTTTAAGCGCTAGTAAACCACAGTATTAAAAGCATATCAAATTCTTCATGGCAATTGCACATAATGTTATGTCTGGGTGCGCGAGACTGGCCATATCAGGAAGAACCAGAATACATTGTTATGCGACCTTGTACATGTTTGTGCAGACTGAGCCCAAAAAGGTGAACAACAGAAAATGCAGACAGTGCAAAAGAACTTGGCACGAGCAAAGGGCGAGGAAGGCCCGGCTCAGTGTAACGTGCGCAAAGAAAAGCAGCATGGCAGCCAGGCCTAGGCCAACATAACAAGGCAGGTAACAATCCACAAGACACCCTCCCCTGGACAGTCCGGCGGCCAGGACAGAGGCCCATCAGAGGAGAAAATTGACGTCGGAGCACAGGGAGCGCCCAAACGGCGAAGGGCAGGTCAATCCATGAAAGTGAAAGTGCAGAAAAAGCCATACCCTCCAAGAGTTCATCATTGGAATCGTCAAAAAACATAGATGCCATCCAATCCATGAGTTCAAAAGAGCAGGAATGCTCCTCAGCAAAGGGAGCATCCAGAAGCAATGCGGGACAGCTTGCGTGATAATTGAAACAGCTTCGTTGTAGGAGATCCTGGGCAGCCGCCCAGATATCCCATTGCGCCAAAATCCCCAGTGCAGCCGCACGCGCCATACAGCCAGCGACGGAACAGTCCTGCTCATGGGCCTCTAAGGGACCCATCAACTGAACAAAATCCGGAACAGACAATGACGAATTGGAGAGGCAATAATCCAGAGTCCAGGTGAAAGGACAGCGGACACAAGTCATCACAGGTTGCACGCAAGTGAAATACGCAAAGCGAAATGAAAGAGTATATGACACACTCAGTGTCGCCAATGGCAAGACACCAAAACCGGCCAAAAGGCGCTCACGGAGCAGCTGGAGGCGTTCTGGATCGAGCAGGTCCCATCGGGGAGCAGCCATTGCGCAGAAAGCAAATTAAGAGCAAGACACCAGCCGCTAAAGCGAGGATCAATGGGAAACCGCCAAAGACACTGGAAAATATAGAATGTATGAAAGCCGGGATGACACCAAAAATAGTTTGGAAGGAGGACACCAAGCCCGACCCAACGACCTTAAAAAAGTGTACTAGGCCTTCAGTGTTAGATGCGTTAAAAATACGATGTATTAACTCCCCAAAATGTTGGGGGAGATTAGTGTTTAAAAGGGCCTGTATTTCACTGTGGGTACTCGCCACCTGGAGAATGAATGTCTCCCGGGCGGACGTGAGCATAACTTCCTCGTTTAATAATAGTGCCTTTATTCTGCTCAGTCTATTGAAATCTGCTTCCATGGTAGGGATGGAAGGCCAAATAGAGATATCAACCTTGCCATGAGGGGGAGGAAAAAGCACATTTTTGCAGCAGACAACCCTGTGCGAAACTGTTACAATGTAAGGAATGCCAGCCTGCAGGCCACAACAGTTTTCGTTATTTAAAAGTAAATAACTACCATTGGAAAGGAGAGTGAAAGTAGGAGAAATAACAGGAGCAGGAATACCTTTCAGCACACAAGCAAGATTAGGAGAGGAAACGCTACATGAGCCATGCAATTTAATGTGTTTACAAATAAGCGAATGACCTATAGTCGAGTCGCAGTACTCCCCGTGAGAAAGACTTCCTTGCCGTCCCGAAGGCATTTATACATGAAAGGCAAGGACCAGAGTTCATGCAGGAAAGCACTGCCCAATGGCCGGTAACGGCCCACAGGATAATGTTTCATGCACGAGTCAAATTCAAACAAGGAAAATGGTAAAGCTATAACCCCATGGACTAGCCATACAGCAGAATCGAGTTCTGCAACAGAGAACGGCAAAGGATCCACCTTTTCGATATGTAATAGAGTGTAAGTTGCATCCTTCATGGACATAAATTGCTGTTTGTCAGTTAAGTTAAAAGGTAGAAATAAGGCAGAGGTGTTCAAAAAATGCCAAGGCACTTTACCTAACTTAAGCGTTTGTAAAGTCCATGCAAACTGCATAACTGAACGCAATTGATTCTGACCATGATATAACACAGAAACATCATCTTGTACAATATCAACAACAGAGGACACAATATTCTCTAAAGTGTAAATGCGAGAAGACAGGGTATTAATACTATTGTCAACAACAGCAAGCACCTTTTCCATATTTGCTTGATCTATTTCCCGAAGACGGGAAGCAGCTTCCATTTGTGATAGCTTCCAGAGTTCATTATACGTTTCATAAATGAATCTCTTAGGTCGGGGACCACGAGGTCCCAAAACAAAGTCGGACAGATCAATATTGCCTGTAAGGAGGGACAAATGTTGCTTAACAGAATCAAGGGACGAATGTTGCAGCCATTGTTTGCATAATTTACCAACAGAGTATGTGGTGACAGTACGAGCATCAGTAAACCTCGGATCAGGCCTATTCTGTGTGTAGCTAGCACCAGTATCATGAAAACGCATTTGACATGCATTAGATGATATAGGCCATATTAACCAGGGTGACTGAACCAGCTCAGAAACATTAAACGAATTATTTTGTAACATTGCCTGCAGGGACACGAGGGACATATTGAATCGTGAGCTTTCATTTGGAAAACTCGACAGGGATGGTATTGATGGCGTATTCAATTGTTTAGTGGTTGCTAAGCCCCAACATGTAGTCTGATAAATGGAAGCATTTAGGAACATAATTTGGGTAGGGATGAGGCACGCACGATGCAACGCCTCGGTTCCCTGTACCTGCCATGGCTTGGAGCCCCAAATAGATTTTAAATCCACTGTATTATCCCAGTACTCATAACCACCCACAGCTAAGGCACTTAGAAAGGAACCTGAATAAAGCAATTTGGTGTGTGTTAACATAATTTTCTGAGTTGATGTGTTATTTAGTCTAAAATAATAGGATGCAGGGTTCGACCGATTAAAATCAGTGAAATAATTAAACTTATTTCGAAGAGTTTGAGAGCTACCTGGCAAGGGGTTTGGACAATGTTCCCATTGGGTATAGTTAACAGAACTACGCAGGGCACTGGGCTTATGGAGAAAATGATTACCCCAATGTTGGTAACAATACAAATCGGCATAATTAGCAGAATTCATATATAAATCTTCAGCATTAAAAGATGCATAATATTTTAAATCGGCAAACAATGCTTCAACGGCATGCACATCCCAATCATCAGAATGAATATTATTTTGTACTACATCACCCATTGAAACACGAAGGACATTAGGTACATTAATAATTTCCGTCGGACCATGGATTTGATAGTTCACTGCATCCCATACGATGCCATCAGCAACTGGGAAGGCTGAAATGTTCACAAATGTGTGGTCACGCTTCATGATGTGAGACGAGGAATGAGGAGCCAAAGTTCCAGAAACATAGTCTACAGCAGAGCGTTCAGGTAAATAGTGACCATTAATTAGTAGAAAAACACTGTGACAAAGCCAATGGACATGAACAAAAATATCAAGAAAAGTACCAACCAGATGTATGTCCAGGGTGGAATCAAAAATTGTCTCTAAACCAGGATATAAAAATACTGAACTTGGATGGAACTTTTGAAGATGTGGAATCCGAATCAAAGGAATAACGAGTCGGGCCAAGTGGCGTTGTTGGTTGATGTGCCACCGATTCTGATGCAGGATAAGTATACTCGTCCTCGTCGATATTGGTGGAGAGTTGGGGATCAATCGTAGTTTCAGGCAAATCAACCATCTCAATTACAGCATCAGCGATCGTTCGTGCAGATGGACTATGAACATATGTCCGATAAATGGCAGGACAAGAGACCGCTGGTGTGACACTATTCAGGATCGGCCAGGCGCTGTAGCTTGACATTTTCAACTGAGATGTATCTGTTCTCTTTGCGACCAGGAAGCGGTGGTAAAATGACTGTACGTGTTCCCTTCAGGCCAAGAACTGGAACCGGTGCACGAAAAGAGGGGCCAAATTCTTTTTTGTTTTCAACCTTCTCTCGAACCAGTTCTCCAACTTTCGGAAGCCAGCCGGCTACCGGAATCTGCAACGCAGGATCTGTGGCTGAAGGCAAATGTGTAGTTGCAAGTTTGTCTCGGGCTTCTTGTAAGTCCTGTAACATAGCAGAATGGTTATCTACATCAAACTTGGCGGATTGCGCCGCGATGTCTGGACCCTCAAGGTCAGGCACAAACATTCTTATGCCAAAGAGCATTTCGTATGGGGTCCGCCCACCCAGAGGTCTTCTAGGGAGATTATTAAGTGCACGCTGAACGGTATACAAATGGGCCAGCCAGTTCCTGCCAGTACCTAAAACCCTAGCTGTTAAGGATTGCTTTAAGTCACGGTTCATTCGTTCAACGATAGAGTTGCCCTCAGGCCTATACGGAGACGAAAATTTCACCCGCACCCCAAGCGAAGCCATTGCATCCTTGTAAGCCCTAGAGGCAAACGCTGGACCTTGGTCCGAATGGAAGGTGCCGCATGCGAAAATTCCCACAAAGACACGCAAATCCCTGATTACATTTCGGGCGTCAGCACTCCGTTGTGGCCAGACCCAGAGAAACCGTGTGCACGAGTCCACTGCCACTAAGATGTATTTATAAGCAGTGTCTGATGAGAATGGACCGCAGTGATCCAAGTAAACACACCCAAAGGGTCTGTTAGCAATGCAGAGCGGTGTTTGTGGTGGACGTGTTACCGTGGAAGGCTTAATCTGTTGACAAACGTCGCAAGAAAGCACAAAAGCACGGGTGTCTTTATATAACCCACGCCACCAATAACGCTGCTGCAAGATGGAAACCGTAGCTGACACACCTGCATGAGCAGAAGCCATGCCTTCGTGTGCAGCTGATATCAAGGCACTCCTGCGGTCCGCGTTGGGGATCAGCCGATCTCCAACGTCAGGTATAGTTACATAAGGAACCTGATCGGGACTTAATTTGTAAGAATACTTGGAAGGGAAACCTGTAGGGTAATTATCACCTTCCTTGGTTGCAGCAATAGCTGCTAAAATAACAGGGTCTATTTTAGACATGGACCTGGTAACCGCTGCTACTGAACACGTGACTACTGCTGAACGGGCAGCTTCATCTGCCAGATCGTTACCAATAGCGTGTGCGCCCACCCGCTGATGGCCTAAGGTGTGAACCACCTGTGTGAGGGGCAGACGTTGTTGCAATTCTGCCACTCGAACCCAAAGCATTTTATGCTTAATTGTGCTCCCTTTTGCGTCCTTGTAGTCGTTTTTCGACCAGAAAAACAGATTGTCATTGTAAGATTGTACACAGTAAAAAGAATCACATACAATAAGAGTGGTCTCATCCTGTGAAGCGAACTCAAGTGCAAGTAGCAATGCATGCAGCTCGGCCAATTGTGCGGTACTATCTCCAAGTGTGCGTGTGTGCACTACAGTGGATTTGAACTTGCCATCCACAAAGGATCCCGCAACAATAGCACATGCAGCAGAATAAGCGTGCTTGGACCCAGTGGCCGGTTGCGCCGAACCATCGGTGTAGATCACACATTTGTAATCCTCAAGCGGTAATAAAAACAAAGGAGGAGGATGAACGAATTCATACTGCAAAAACTCCTGAGTCTGAAGAGAAGAATCAAAAACAAAAGTGACGTCCGAAGACGTCAAAGATGTAGCCCATTGTATCCAACGGGGATGCATTGCTTTTGAGTTCGGTACACTTGCCTTTGTTACTGCCTCCAGGGCAGGACAGGGTGTTACCACCAGAATCCGCTTACCCTGTGCCAGTGCGCGTTCTTTTAGAATCGCCATTTGCACTGCAGTCAGAACTTTTTCAACAGATGTAAAGCGCAATTCAGCGGAAGTGTACAGATGTGACTTGTATGCGATAGGTACTGTATCACCTTCATTAAAGGTTAAATAGGTGAATCCCACCGCCCCCGGAATTATTCTAATCACCAGGTTTGTGTGGTTATCACGAGTCAAAAGATATTTAGACTCCAAAAGGTCTGTCTGCAAAGACTGCAGAATTGAGGTATGCTCAGGCAGCCAGCAAGACCTTGAATAAGTAGGTTGTATCAAAGCATACAAAGGCTTGATACGCTGGGCATATTCGGGAATGTAAGTACGCCCGAAGTTCAGGAAACCCAGCAAAGACTGAAGCTTCTTCAGAGTATTTGGGGGCACAAATGTGCACATTTTTCCAAGAAATGGGGGCTAAGCCCTTACCTTCGTTATTGAGCTCATAGCCCAAGAACAGAACGGTAAATTCAGCAATGTGTGACTTAGCAAAGTTAAATTTGTAACCCTGCTCCGCAAATTCAAGAATAATGCGGTCCACACGGGACAGATGCTGATATAACTCGTCGTCTGTCAGATAGATGTCATCAACGTACGAACATGCGTCTTGATCAATGTCATTTAACAAAGAAACAACACGGGCGGCGAATATACCCGGACTATTTTTATAGCCCATGGGTAATCGCCGGAACTGGAATAATTTACCACCGGATGTGAATGCGGTCCATTGACCACTCTCCGGGGCTAGGTTGTGCGTGTAGAAACCGTTTGAAAGGTCAAGTGTCGTTTTGTATTTTTTACGAACAAGACTGTCTACAAGCGCAGAACTGTGTGTATTTTGCACCGCAAAGTTCCGACAATGAGTATTTAAATGCCGGTAATCCAAAACTAAGCGGTACGATCCATCGGGTTTAGAAACCACGAAAAGGGGATTGTTCATAGGTGATACGCATGGTTCAATTACTCCCTGATATTCCAACTGTGTCAGAATTTCGGAGACGGGGCCTTTTGCCTGCCGTTTGATGGGATATTGGGGTTGTGGCTGCGGTAGTGACCGCAAAGGTATTGCATGAGGAGGTGATTCTTCATCCCATCCCACATGGTTGCGGTATAACGCTGGTGCCAGGTACACAGCCCACTCAGCTGCAAGTGCTTCAGCTTTGTCTTTTGGGACATGCCTTGAAAAGCTTGGAAGGATTACCTCCTCTCCTTTATGTGCAGCTAAAACGAATGGGGGTGGCCAATCCACCTCTGCTAACAAAATGTCATATGAAGAGGTTAGATTTTCCCAAAAATCCCTTTTATTTCACGCGATATGTCACCTTCAATTTGTATAACTATATTATATAGTCTGTCAGGGGTGCCACTCTCGTGTCAGCTGTCTCTACAGTAACGAATGTTTCAGTTGCTGTCGCCTCCATATGAGGACGTAGCGCCTCCCGCACTATGGTAACTTCCGCGGCGCTGTCTAGGAGGGTCACTGCCCACGTCCAATTCTGGAGTCTCGTTCTCACGGTCTGAGGCATATTTCGCTGTGACAGCGGCAACCTTTTTCTTCTGAAATTGCGGTCGAGGAAGATGAAAATCTTCTGCTTTCCCTCTGACTTGTTGTCGAGGTTGGTCTCGCTCCTGGGGAGCCTCTCGGCCCCTTCCTCTATCTTGCCGTCCTCCTCCACCAGCCTGTGACGACGTCTGGGCCTGTGAAGAACGAGGAGAACGCGTATCAGAGCTCTGAAACCTTTCTGGTGATTTAATCCTTGACCTATCACGTAAATCATAAGTACGTTCAGAAGAAACCGAAACTGGGGAAGCGCCTCTCGACCCCGGCTTCTTTTGTTGCTTACCCTGTTTTTTCTGTCTCCAGCTCTTTTTAGTGAAGACTGGTTTATCATCTTTCTCAGATGCACTTTTTGTTTGTATAACTTGTGATTGCGATTGAGTTTGCATTTTTACAAAAGGCTTATTGCCTAGGCTATTTCTTCCAATTGTTTTATAAGCCCGGGCTATTATTTTCGGTAATTCGCGAGGCCTGTCCAACTCTGGGACCAAAGCCAAAGCATTCGCTACTTGAAAGTTCATAGCATCGCCCTTGACATTTCCAAGGATCAGCTCAGCTACTACATCAAACACTCCCACTAGTCTCATCCCTAATTCCACAGCCGCTTCAGGGCCATGTTCATCCTGTACTTTTTTAATTACAGAGGGTAGAACCGTCATGGAAGGAGTTCCAAAACATTTTGAATAAACTGCTGCGAATACCTTACCCCAGTTTTCACATGATGTCAAATCGGGGATTATGTCTTTTGGCAAACTTATCGTGAGGATGCGGTGTTTATCTACTGGGGATGTATGTGGAAACACTGCTTCTATCTGATCGAACTTTTCTGCAAGCCAGTAAGGATAGTCGTCCTTATTTTGTGGACGTTTGCCCATCACAGAATTTACCATGACAGGACTTATAGTCACTCCAGCTGCAATAGCTGGTTGGCCTGCGACTACAGGAGCAGCTCCATGGAGGCTACCTGTAACGTATGTCACCAAGGCTCGATGCACTCGCACCAATTCGGTATGCATAGTGCGCAGTTCCGCAAGCGGTAATGCCAGATAATTTGGATGCGGGGTATACCCGGCCAATACAGGCCAAGTGGCCCCCTGAATTGACAAGGGGCCTAAACGAACTGCGGTAGTTGGTTGTGGTAGGGCGCCATTGAACCAAACACGGTGCTGCCAAGCCGTGAGAGGCACTTCAAGAGCAGTATAGGGTCGATAGGCAGCAGGAACAGCGGTGGGCTTATATTCATGAAACAGCTTATCACCTGCATCCACCGCTTCAAAAGTGATCCAAGTGTAAAACACTTCAAAGTGATAAGCCGCATCGGCTTGAACCACAAAGACCAACTCGACCCCAGTATCGGGCACTCCATACACAGCTAAGTGGTCTCGGAGTGCTCCTCGACTATGTGCAGCTATCGCCACACCAGCCATGACTAAACAATTATATTCGACAACCTAACAGGGAGCACAAAAATGGGTCTGCTAACTAACCTTTTTAATAACTATCAAGCTTGAAAGAACCTATAAAACATTCAATATAGGAGGTATCACCGTCACATACGCCTCCGGAAGCGTACGCGAGGGGTTTGTGGACAAGCACAAGCACTACTCAAGCGTCTCGCAGATAAGCAGCCCCACGGTGGTCGCGCCATGTCATAAGGTTTCTGCACATACACAGAGCTATGCACAGGAAAATGGGACCCCGGAATACAGTGGTTTGCCACCATATACCGTAGCACCCAAAAACCCCAACCCAACTAGCTTAGCATCCCATTAGCACCCAAGTACTAATGTTTGGACAACCCAGAACACGGTATCTTTATCTCAGGACTCACTGAAGCAAGAACACTCTTTCGCCACTCACTCGTACTTGTTCACAAGGTGCGTAGGAAGAGACACTGGATAGGTTAAAATGTTTATTCCAACTTACGTGCTCTAATGTACAGTACACGTGTCAGTACTAATAGCATAATGCATATTACTAATATAAGCAGCATGGTTACAATTCCATAGAATACAAACGGGGAAAGCATCTCAGAGCTCAGTGGATAAACGTATAAATAACATTACCACCCTCCCCTTGCAGTAAGATAGTTTATTATAATAATAGAAGACCTCTGGGCTTTGACTAGCGAACCCCATACCTCAGTCTCTAGATGCAGAATTACATCAGCAGGACATCATAGCTCTTCTCACTGAAAGGGATTTCTCCAAGTGTGTTTAAGCGCTAGTAAACCACAGTATTAAAAGCATATCAAATTCTTCATGGCAATTGCACATAATGTTATGTCTGGGTGCGCGAGACTGGCCATATCAGGAAGAACCAGAATACATTGTTATGCAACCTTGTACATGTTTGTGCAGACTGAGCCCAAAAAGGTGAACAACAGAAAATGCAGACAGTGCAAAAGAACTTGGCACGAGCAAAGGGCGAGGAAGGCCCGGCTCAGTGTAACGTGCGCAAAGAAAAGCAGCATGGCAGCCAGGCCTAGGCCAACATAACAAGGCAGGTAACAATCCACAAGACAGTATCTGCGTGAAAGGGGCGCACACCCACATCACAACACCCATTTCTTTTTGACGCTGCCCCAGAGTTACAAGGATGTGTAAATCTGATGCAGTGCCAAAACTAACGCCACTGAAAAGCAGGCATTCGATTGGAGCAACGAAGAGAAATACTATTATTTCTCCTCGTTTTTGCTCTTTCTATGTGTGTGCCTTTAATGATTGTTTATGTTTATGTGCAGGATGGTGTCCCTTCCTGCACATAAACAATCGTCCCTGCAATGCAGCTACCCTTGCACCATGACGCAAGGTGGTCTGTGTTGCCGCTAGGCAGCTTTTTTAAGCACCGGAGCAAGGGAAAATACAGGAAAAATACAGGGGTGCGCCGTATTCTTGTGGATACGAAACATCCCTGCATTTTTAGGTCGAGCCCTGAGCCAGCGTGCAAGCGCTGCTCTGGGGTTGATCTGGGGTAGTTGAGTATGGGACGGAAGCCCCGCCCACTCCCCCGCCCATCTTTTTCATTGGCTTGCGTCTTTGTCCTTTCTAAATAATGCTTTCTGATTGGTTTATAGGCTGTTAGTCCCTCCTTATGACGGCCATATGGTAATTTGTAACGTCCCATAGCTACTGGCCCCTTTACTTCGGTTGTTACACAGTATGCCTCATTGTAAGCACTATTTTCGTTATTGAGTTTCTCTTATCGCAGGCACGACGTGCTTCGTTTACATTCAGTGCGCCATTGTTTTCAATTAAATGCTCACAGCACTGTTTCTTGCATCCCCATCAGATGCTCACGGCTTCAGCTTTGCCATCACACACGGCATCTTTGTTTCCTGCTAATCCATTCTGTTGACTTGTTTATAATGGGTTACGCTCCACTCGCTCACTTTAAACCGAGGAAGCGTCTACCAAATCAACATAACAATGCCCCCAACACGCACTCACCAAATACGCTCCTTGGTCTTATTAACACACAGTGTGTTTGCCGAGGGGGGGCTTCAGAGCGCTCTGTGGTATATTACATGCCTTGAGGGGAGTACGAGCTGAGATAAGCAGATTATCACGCAGTGCGCGTGCTCCATGTACTTTATGGTGTCCTGCCGTACACCAGAATCACACCTTGTCCCATGATTGTCCGAGCGGGGTTGTTTCCAAAGTCCCCCGCAGATAAGCTACTGCTCTGGGTGGGGTGCGTGCTCCCCTCAACGAGGCCAACTGGTGCTGAGTCAGCTTCACAAGCACTGTTTTCCAGAGACCTGACATACCCAAGCGCATACCCGCGAGAGGAAGCATCTCAGGGATCGGTATGTGTTAACGCTGGTTAGCTATTTGTAATGTTATGCTTTAAATACTATACTTTCTGTTTCCATGCTATCAGCATTCGTAATGTTGTTTTAAATACTATACTTTCTGTTTCCATGCTATCATGAGCATGAGGCTCAGGTTTGCCTGACTCTGCTATGGCTACCACTGGGGACTTGGTCCCGCCCGTGGTTTTAGGGCGGAACACACAAATCTTTTTTGAGACGTTTTTTTTTTTCCCCACTTCGTTGTTTTGATTTCAGTTGCAGTTCAAACGTTGGGGGGTTTCTTTGGGTTATTTTTTTCACGGGACACGATGACGTCAGCTTTGGACAATTACATCCTTACTTATGCAACCGGAGCTTCTTTTATAATATCTATGTAATGGATCAATGCCAACCAGGGCACGAGTCGGGGGTACACGCAGGTACACGGCGTCCACCCACTATTTTCACAGGGTGGATGCCATCCCCCCTGCCAAGAAGTTGGGCCCCACAGAAATATGTTGAACTTGTCCCAGTGTAAGACACCGGGACAGGTTCAGCAGCGCCTGCGCATTGTCTGCTTTCCAGTTCCAGCAGCAACCAACGTGCAGGCAGAGAGAGAGCCTTTTTTCACCTCCAGCTGGGCCGAAGTTAAGGGGCCATCCGGCATCCTTTTGTTTGTATATCCTGACTGGAGGCGTCCTGGAAGACTCACAAATGTAAATGCACCTTAGAGGGGTAACAAAGGCACGCAGCTTGCTATCTCTTCACAGGTACTTAAGAGAGGCATGCTTTTACCTTTGTTCTGTCCCTCTATATGAGTGCAGACACTGTAAGACTGTCAGATGGGGTGGTCTGTCCCAGTATTTACACAAATAATTTAAATAGCATTATTTTTTTTTATAGCGCTACGTCGTGACGTCATGGCATGCGTCATGATGTCACTTGCATAGTGTCTGGCTTGGTCGGTCCCCCCACTTTTTTTTATAGGACTTGTGCCCTGATGCCAACTTAATTTTATTATGGAGTTTCACTTTTTGTAGCAGTGGGCGTTGAACTGACAGGCTGAGTTTTACCTTATATACAAGTGACTATAGATGATGCGCAAGCTTCTGATTTCACCTAGCAATTGGTCATGGACTTCAGCGACGACTGCTGCTAACAGTGCTTGCATTACTTTAAGCTAAACTTTACGTGAATTATCCTATCTGCACTCAGAACATGGAGGCAGGAATTATATCTGATTTACGCCCAAGCTTGAAAACAAAATCAAGATGCAGTGATGTCCCGATAATTTGGTGAATAAAAATGTGCACGTTATTCGGCTGATGGGATTACTTTAACTAGGAATTTCTTGGGGCTGAGGACCTAATTGAAACATACACTCAGCTGGTGAGAGTAAACGGAAAACTGCACTTCAACTGAAATAGCCGTGTTTTTATTTTTTAATGAAGACCGGTATGATCTGCACTGACGCTCATCTCTAAAGTCATCTATTCGAAGCGGAGGTCTCAAACTGAGAAAACTCGACCTCCTAACTCTAAGTGTCACCTTAGCGCACTGATCCTCAGACTGCAGTGATCTAAATGGGGTTAAGATAGCAATAGAAATGAGACCAGTCAACCTTTGCAAGGGGCCTTCCACTGTGCCGCAACACATGTTGCAGAACATGCGGGCTGCAAAGTACATGTGCACCACCCACATGTTTAACTGTAAAAGCGTGGCTCCAGGGTCACCATTGTGGTTTGGCTGCATGAAACTTACAGGCACATGCATCATCCGAAAATCGGGTCGCAAACGTGCAGATTCGCAGAATCTGCCCCTTTGCGACCTGTATTTTTGCATTTGGGATGCATCATCCCAAATGCAAAAATCGCAATTTAAGGAATCGCACAATTGCGATTACTTAAATTAGTGATTGCATTTAAGGAATCACAAATTGAGATTCCTTAAATGCAATGCAACAAAGTTAAAAATTGCGATTTCGCTATTAGGGCGCAATTTACCATGAAGTTGAACTTCATGGTAAATTGCAAAAACTTTAAAAAATGCACTAAAATCCATTTTTTAAAGTTTTAGGTTACACACACACATGCCCTTGGGGCATGTGTGTGCGCAACATGGGTGCACATCATAATTTCAGGGGTGCAACAGGGTGTCATTTTGACACCCTTGCACCCTTGAAATTGCATGAGCAATTTGCGAGTACCTACTGGTACTCGCAAATTGCTCATGCAATCTCCAATTCATTCCTATGGGCCTGTAGGCCCATAGGAATGAATGGGACGGCATTCTTAATTGCGACTCGCAATTTGCGTAGTCGCAATTAAGGAATGTTTAGGAATCGCTATTTTTATAGCGATTCCTACATGCATAGGCTTTTGCGATTCCTTAATTGCGATTCCTTAATAATCGCAATTAAGGAATCGCAAAAGCCTACCTTGATGCATGTGCCAGATAATGTCCTGCAGTAGCATGTCAGAGGAAAGTGATCCAACGTGTAGGAAAAAAAACAATTTTTTATACATTATAAACGTCGCTCCTGAGTGTGCCTTGTAGAGCCCAGGCTCGGTGCCTAATCTGTAAAAGTTGGACATGCTCTATATCAAACTATTGTGGGTTCTTACAGTGTAGAGCTTCGCTTCCAGAGTTGTTTTCACTGTGTAGTCAAAGTGTGATTCTTTCTGTTGACACGCCTACAGGCGGTTAAAAGTTGAATTTGAGCCTTTCGGCAAGGAAAGTCCTAAAGCCTCATTCAAAGTTCCTTGTTCAATTGTGCAAGTAGATATTTGAAAAGCACATTTATTGAAAAGGTAACTTTTAAAAATCATGTTTGTTGCTACCTGAAGGCTTGATATGTAATTACCTCGGTTTTGTTGGACTTCCTACCTTACAATGATTAAGGCTTGATGAAAAGCATCCATGCCAGACAAACATTTAGACTGCTTCCCAGAGCACGTAGCATAAGATAATGTAATGACTAGAAACCAGTGTGGAAACATGTCAGTTGGTAGTGGACAGGAATGATTCACAAAAAAGGGTGAAAACTGAGACCAGGCTGTTGGCAGTCTTATGACAAGTTGCAACAGTGCGGAGGAAGTCTTTCTTCAGTGCAACCTTCTCAGACATTCATCCTTGCTCCCATTGAGGAAGAAACCTGCGCCCATAATAAATAGACGTTGTGTTTCCTGATTTCCATACACCTGACCTGGGTAGACTTAGAGAATTCACAACACTTGAGCCTAACACCTGCCATTTTGGCAAAGTATCTACTTTGCAAGCAAGCAACACATGAACTGCTGAAAAAATGGAGGAGCTGATGATGGGATTGTGTGTCAACTTGTTAAGGAGTTGTCACCAGTAAGAGGTTAGTATACACAACCCACAACCAGCTCTGTAGAACGCTCCTGGACCGATAAGGCCTGAGAAGTAAGATATGCTGCCTGCCCTGTCTGCGAAGAAGGCTAAGGTGTACCCGGCTCTTTACTTAAACTCGGGGACTGTAAGTGGTCTGCAGTGGTCAGTTGGATGACTTCCTGCACTGCCTTAGGGAAGCAAAGGTTGAAGAAGGGCACCATCTCCTATGGGAGGCTGGCAGGAGATAGGCCAGTATCCTAGGAGCCTTCCATTGAATGCTGAGGGCTGTGGGAGAGGCCAGGAGTTTAAAGCAGGCTTTGGAACAGACCTATACAAAGCAAGATAAGGAAGAGCAATGTTGCACACTGTTAGAGTCATCACAATGCATTTTCTATAATTTAAACATGCAAAGTGGGGAGTGCATTGTCTCTTTTTCAATGGCCACATATAAATGAGTGAATACCCTTACGACAATCCCTTTTTAGGTCAAGCCTGAGTCAGAGCGCATGCCGCTGCTTAGCGAAACTGCTGTAGTGGAGTATGGAAGAGAAGCTCCGCCCACTCTCTGCCCATGTTTGTCATTGGCTTGTGTCAGTGTCCTTCCTAAATGCTGGCGTCTGATTCGTAAAGAGGCTTGTTAGTCCCTCCTTACTACCGCCTTGTTTTCATCTGTAACCTCCCATGGCGACTGGCCCCTTTACTTCAGTTGTTACACGGTACGTGTTCGTAAGTGTGTAATCACTATTTTCTTTATTGAGTTTCTCTTGCTGCAGGCATAATGTGCTTTACTTACCTTCAGCGCGCCATACCCGCTTTCTCTTTCGAAGCAGCCGAGACAATGGCGGCCGCTTCTTTAAAATGCAATAGGTCTCGCATTTAAATGCGAGACCTATTGCATTGCAAATATTTTTTTAATTGTACAAGAGTTTCCCTGGCTCAGCACGGCCTTCACTGCTTCACGGACGCTGCGTCTCCTCCCCCTGCTCCCCTGGTCTTGCCTTTCACACCCTCTCCTTGGGCTCCACGTGCCTGCTCCTTCCTCCTGCTTGTTCTCTTTTCGCTTTCCTGCTCTTTAAAGCCTCCGAACTGTGGTCCACAGTGACTCGAGATTTTCAAACACGGCGACATGTCCGGCCACCTCCAATGATGTGTGACACGAGAGAGTGAACATGTACAAAGAGCTGTCACCTCGGGGAGCAATGAGCGAAGGAACCCCAGAGTATGTGTCCTCTAACAGGGTGACTCTATGGGTTGGCTTGGGCCACATTGTGTCACCCTGGGATCCTTGTCACCTTTGGGGCTGAGCCTTCTGGAGTGGCATAGCACTGGGGCGCAGTGCCCACCCCTTAAGAACTGGCTGCCTCGTGGGATTTGTGCATAAAAGCTTCCAGCGCCTGCTATCTCTGGGACTCAGGTGCTTGATGGTTGGACTCGGTAGTAGGGGTACAAACCCTGTCACCTCTTGGCTCAGGGATCCGGCTGTGGGAAGCATCTTACCTTGTGGACTTAGATGGAGACCCACTCATCTCTGATCACTTGCAGCTATGACATCAATTTCCGTTTGGTGCTCCGCCTCTTACTTTAAGGCAGTGTTTGTGGCTGAATGAGAGCTCTCTGGTCAAAACTAACAACCTGGTAAAGAAAACGCCTGCCTGATTGAAGTTGTGTGTGGGAGACATTGCATGTGGCAGAATTTGCATATGGTAGACTGCTATTGGGAGTAACTTTGACATCTACACGCTGTGTATGATTCAGATTGTGTTACAGGGGATGCACGTGGTGGTGCTGCTTTTGGTGTAGTTTGTAGTGCAAGTAATGTTTTATAAAGATTTTTTTAGCTGGGATGTTGTGTGGCCAGAGGTGAAGCCTGGCATGGAATTGACTGACTCTGAGACGGCCCTAGTCTCCTTATGAGGCACTTGTCCAGTCATAATGCAAACTATACCTCAGTCCTGGCAATCTTTTAAAGCTACATGACTTTGAAAACCTACTTTATTCCTAACTGGCCAATCCGTGTAATTGGCTGCTGGTAGCAGGTTCAAGTCGTGGTCTGTACAAACTAACGCCTTTTGCATCTCATTCTCAACTCAAAACATTCTCAAACGGCATTTTGTTCCAGTTCTTCGAAGTACTCGAATTTGCCCCAAAATATCCATCAAGGTAGGTTGGATTTGCAGATGCTTTCCTTCCACAGGTCACAGCCGCCAAACAGTCAACAACAAGGTCAAGGGATTCATGCCCTTCACTCTCAAGCCATGTGTCACCCAAGCAGCGCTGCCCTCACCCGCCCACCGCCCCATCATGCTTTTTAGCATCCCAGCTGTCAACTATGCCCTTTTTTTAGCCCCGGGGCCCACAGGAATGGGTGCCCCCCTAAGGAATTCTTCAGAGCAGAAGGAGATGGATACAAATAAGCGCACGTAAAAATACCGTTGTGCGGCTCTGGCGTTTGCCGCGTTAACATAAAGTCTCACATAATTAATCATGTGGCAAGTAATTTGCAGATTTTACAAAAAAAATATGTTTCAGGCTCAAACTATGCAAAAGGTATTACAATTTCTACACACGGGGTGCAATGCGAACCAGACAGTCAGTTTAAAAAAGCTAAATGGCCCCTTTTGATTGGTGTAATTAGCCATTTAAATAGATAAAAGTGTTGCCCTGATAGTGTTAACATCCCGATTTGATGGCAGGGTAAGAGGCGTGGTAAGTGCATTTGCCTGCAGCACGAAACAAAAGCCTTACATTCTTAAATGTAATTCAGACAAGATGGACAGAACGATTCCTTCATTGCTCTGATTTTTATTTCCCTATGGACACAAATGTATATTTATAGCACAGATGTTGCTCTGAAAGCTGCACTCGTTACAAAAGGATACACAGACAAATCACAAATATGTTGCTTCTCTTTTAAGGCATTATCTCTTGAACACTAAAGTTCCTACTAGAGACATATGGCCATTATAGACATGAAATGTACTGTACAGCCCTGTAGACTTCTGTTTAATGGCAAGAGGTGACCCACAATTGCTGCATAATTCACCCTTTTGCCACATACTTTGGTCAACGCTGCCTCATAACTCAGTCATTTACTGCTGCATAATTCCAGTAGCCTTTAAAATAATGAAATAAAGAAAACAGCTGTTCTGGTAAGGTGTATGATATTGTGTGTGTGTGTGGGTGACTGTTGTGTAGCTTATACTGTTGCGTCCTCTGTTGTACTTGATTTAGGTGTATGTGGAGTTTCGTGATTCTCCATTTTGTACCACCATATTTATTGTACAAGTGTAGTCTGCGTAGTTGTTACCCATAGAGGACCATTCTGTCTGTTAATTAACTTTGCACTGATTTTGCCTGGTAATTAGCAGATGCAATAACATTTGCACCCATGGGTAAATTTTTGCTGGTCAAACTCATTGGAATTTAATGAGTGAAAAATTCACCCAAGAAGTCACGTGGCCCATTCTGCATATTTTGCTCACTAGGACTACTGGATTTTTACCTGCTTAGCTTATGCCGAGTAGGGTTCCCTTTTTAGGTCGAGCCTGGGCAGCGCATGCGGTGCTCTGTGAGGCATGCTGTATTTGAGTATGGCCTTGAAGCTCCACCCATATTTTTCATTTGCTTGTGTCATTGTCCTTTGTAAATGCTGGCTTCTGATTCGTTAATAGGCTTGTTAGTCCTCCTTAGTACCGCCTTGTCTTCATTTGTAACCTCCCATGAGGACTGGCCCTTTTACTTCTGTTTGTTACACAGTATGTCTTATTTAGTCTGTAACCACTCTTTTCTTTAATGAGTTTCTCCTACTGCAGGCATGGCATGCTTTCCTGCAACATTCCGCGTGCCATGCGCGCTTTCACTCTCCAAGCAGCCAGGAACAATGGCGGCCGCTTCTTTGAAATGAAATAGGTCTCGCATTTACAAGAGTTTGAGCTATTGGCATTGTAAATGACAATGCCTTTTATTTATGTGTTAATTATCAAAACAGATGAATAAAAGGCATTGTCATTTACAATGGCAATAGCTTAAACTCTTGTAAATGCGAGACCTTTGCATTGGAAATGTTTGTTTAAATGAGGCGGCGCTGCTAAATTGCTTGCAACGCCACGCTGCAAGCAATATGCCCCTTGATTTGCCCCTAGATTTGTTTTGGACCTAAGTGTTGGAGTCCAAAACTAATCTCTGGCACCCATTTTACTCTATGTGCCCTTGTCTGTGCCCCCACTCACCACCTCAAGGGTTTGTCTCTTCGGATTATATTTTCAGGGACCTTTCTCCCTTTTTCTCAGACAAACCCGCACTCACTCTCTTTCTTTCTTTCTCCCTCTCTTTTTTTCTCCTTATTTGTCTTTGTGTTTCTCTATGCATTTCTCTCTCTCTCTTTCTATTTCTATTTCTCCCTCTCTTTCTCTCCTTTTTTTCTGCTTGTGTTTCTCCCTCTCTCTCGCTCACTCTCTCTCTCTCTCTTTTCCTCTCGTTCTGACAGTCGTTTCCTGGCCCGAGAGGCACAGAGGTGTAGGTATATGTACAAAGTTGCTCCTGGAACAATGCTAACCTGGAACACTCTCTTCATCTTGGCCATGTTTAGGGTGAGAGGCGGGATGGTTCCATAAATATTTAATTACTTAGTGCAGAACATTCTTGTAGAGGATGTGGGTGGTTACTCTGGTATTATATGACACAACATTTGTGCAGATGTTGCAGACACCTTTGGTGGGTCTACGCTATGCCCACTGTGAGTGCTGACTGGCAGCCTATCCATACCGCAGGCTCTCTGTCGCGGCCGTGGAGGGACTTCCCGGCTCTCTGCAGGAGTGATGCACACAACACTCTTGTGCAGATCCGACGGAGAGAGCCTGTGTGTCCTCTACTCCTCCCCTCCCCTAGAGCGCTTCTCTCCTTGCTTCTGTGCGCGCAGTGCTCGCGCACAGATGTGAAGTTAATACTGCTGAAACTGACGCGATCCAGCCCTGGTCCCCAAGCAGCGGGAATCAGAGAGCTGCGTCTGCTGCTCGCCTCATCTATCACCCTGGGTGTCAGCATGCTGACTCCGCGCATCCACAAACTTAGCATTTCCCAGGGAGTTATCTGAGGCCATTTCCGTAGCTCACTCTGTACTGTACTCTGAACCAGTCTTCGCTGGCAATGCACGCCGTGCCCAAAGCAGCCCACAAAGAGGCAGCCCTCTGAGAAGCGAACATTGTTTTGGAGAATATTTTAAAGCGGGGACTTGGCTCGGTTCTGATGTTAGGAGGAGGCTTGTTCCACAGGAAGGATCCCCACAGACTGGCACAGCAAGTGTTGTTATGAGCCCCAACGCAAGCAAGGACATGGGCTCTCCATTCTCGGGTCTGATGGTAACAAAAGCAACTATGGCGCCACTGCGCCTGCTGCACTCCTGCCCAGGGACTAGTCTTCCCCCTTGGGCTGTGCACACAACGGGATGAACAGTTGGTAATGGGCACTGGAGGGCAGGATCCAGGTGGCTCACGTGTCCTAAGCAGGGGCAGAGGAGTGTCGCCCCACTGCTTTCTCGCAGTGCGAGAAGCAGAAACATAAAATGGTATTATAAATACCATTTTATGTTTCTGCTTCTCGCACTGCGAGAAAGCAGAAGGGTTTGGTTGGGGGCGGGCGAGTGGTCGGTCCTGCTCTAGGGCAGGGGAGGAGTGCCTTGCCCACTCTGAGGGCGCTGACTGTTTGGTCGGCCCCAGGGCCGACCAAACCAGTCATACGCACTCTGCCTTTTCTCCATGTAGGCTGCATGCAGCCTACATGGAGAAATTGGCCTCCCCATAGACGCCTGTGTGGTCGCTTCCCAATCAATCACAATGCTGCCATTGGAGCATTGTGATTGACTTAGGGGAGGGAGGCTGCCTGCTTCCTGTGAGGAAAGCAAACACAAGGAGATGATGGATGAAGTGCTGAAACTTTTCAAACACTCACCCCCAGTCACAGATCTGGGTTGAATCCATCATCATTCTTTAGCTCACTTTGCCACCCCAGTTCAGACAAAGCTATATGCAAATCAGTCTTGACCCTGTGCCTCATGGGAATCAAGCATCCTGGTTTCGGCTAACAGCGCTCATCTGCCAGGCTAGCTTGAATCCAGTGGCAAAGTGAGCAAGGGACTCACGTTTGGGCATACCCTGCCAACTTAGGGCGAACAAAGCAAACACAAGGAGATGATGGACAGAGTGCTGAAACTTTTCAAACACTCACCCCCAGTCACAGGGTCAAGACTGATTTGCATATAGCTGGGTCTGAACTGAGGTGGCGAAGTGAGCTAAAGAACGATGATGGATTCAACCCAGATCTGTGACTGGGGGTGAGTGTCTGAAAAGGTAAGTTAACTTTAAAAAAAAAATTAAACCTCCCCCCCCCCACGTGAACCTCTCCCCGCCCGACCCCCACCTCCCCACCCACGAGTCATGCCAGCCGCGACTGGTGTCCTGGACATCATGAACTGGAGGAGGGAGCCTAGATTATGTAGGTTCTATGGGCAAGGCACAGATCTTACTCGGCTAATACTCACTTGTTGTTAGCTGTAGTGGGAGTGAGACACTCAAGGCTCCATAGGCATCTATTCAACAGCATTCCAGGGTCATGGAAGTAACATCACATGCCCTTTGAACCCCATGAAATCACTGGGTTCACCACGTGTTCCATTCCTTCGCTCGTCAAAGCTCTGATTTGCTGCTGCTGCATACGGTAAGGTCAGGGAGAGAAAACTGCTGGAAGTAAACAGCAGACAGCTTGCTTCTGTTTCTGTTGCTGCTGTCTTCACCTATGAAACCGGGTATAGCGAGGGATGTGCCAGGGGTACCACAGGTGGTGGCTGGTAGGGGACAGTGGCAGGGGGGTTGAAGAAAAAATAAAAAAAGACTTGCCTGTGAACGCTGCCGCTGCCTCTCCTCTGTCCTCTTCTCTGGAATGGAAGCATCCAGGCTCCGAGTCTCTCCCAGCCAATCACATCGCTGCCTTACAGCCAGGGCCGTTTCTAGGTGTTTTACCGTCCTAGGCGAGAATTGAAAAATGCCGCCCCCTCCCTTTTACTACCATTACTCATCAGCTACAAGTTCGTAATCCTTGCTAAGCACACTCGGTCTTCCATCCTGCCGAGGTAGGTAAATAGAGCAATCGTGACACCTGTTATTTGCAGCTTTTGGAAACTGTATACTCATCGTGTAAAGCGCTATATGAAAATAACTGTATTATTTTTGTTTGCGTGGTGGCACAAGGACGGGGTGGGGGATGGTTGGGTGGGTGGAGGTGGCAGCGTTCTGTGACATCACATGATATAGTCTTCGCTCAATCAAGTGACCAGAAAGAAGAGCGTCAGTCAGTGCGCTAGTGCATGGGAAGCCAAGTTGCAGAGCCCCAGGCGCTTTTTGCCTGAACTTGGGTTTCATGAGGCGCTTTCTAAAGGTCTATCTGTTTGAGCTATGAATTCACACCGACTGTAAGATGCAATGGGTAAATAGATTGATGCAGTAAAATTAAATTTCAATATTCAACTTGGGAAGGAGAAATGTATTCAAGGCGAGCATGAATAATTATTTAATATTATTACTAATAATTCAGGCTGTATATGCATCAGTGAATATTATATTTATTTACACACGATGCCTACTATCAAGTATCCGACAGAGAATATCTTCTGCTCCTTTCAATGAAAGTGGAATTTCACTTTGTTGTGGCTCTTACAAAAATCCTGCCTTCCCATTTTCTTTTCGCCTGTTTAATAGTATGCCAATAAAAGTATTACCCAACTTTGTCATTGGTTTTGTGTTAAACTTACTACAATCGAACGTACTTTCACGTTGTTATTTTTATAACTCTCGCCATAATAAAATACTTTGATATTTTTGTTAGAAAATAATTTACAATAAAAAAATATTTAATTTCCCTTTTTTTTACCCTATTTTTACAATAAAAGTAATAGTTTACTTAGTACTGGGGATGTGATACACATATTTCGATAAAGTGTTATTACACAGTTTTTTTAAATGAATTAACAGAACGTGTTTGTACACTTTTTGCATTCCTTTGTAATTAATATTATGATAAAAGTATCATAACACGTTATTATTTCATAATTATTATAGCAATTACCATGTTTTTACGTGTATATATTGCTTCTTATCACTCTGAAGGTGCCTTTACACTGTTGCTCCATCACATTATACGTGGAAATTACACAGTTGGTAATTTTGTGTGCTACCTAGAACAACGCTATAAAAGTTACTTTACTTTAATCATAGCACGAACAATCTCCACCTAATGCAAAAACTACAATACTTGGCCCAAGTTTCGATAAGCACTTACTTACTAAAACCATTTGGGAATTAGTAGCATGATATTAACATTATTAACAGCGCCATGAAACCAGAAAACACCAGTAGCAAGCGCCTGGCTCCTCACTCCTGATCCACTGGGATAATCTTCTTGGCGCACTGAATGGCTGATGCCGCGCAGCTCCAGGGTGGCGCAGAGCTCTTTCATCCCCGTCCGTCCCCAGCCTGATGTATGGCACCTCTCCTGGCCACCGACCCACTTTTGCTGCCGGATTTCAGACACATTTGTTTTCGGCACATTTTAATAATGAATGCGAATAACTGAGACAAAAAAGGGACCCCGGGCTGAGCGCGTGCGCGAGGAGCCCGACCGGAAGAAGACCTCTGCCAAGCACTTTGCCGCCCTGGCCGGTCTGAGGGTCCCACTCCCTGTGCTCTGATAGTGGCGTAATTGGTGAGCCCCTTACCTCGCCTCACATGTACACTCCCTTAGCAGTGCTGGGGATCCCTGCACCTTGAGAGAGCGGCTTAACGACCCCTGCCCTCTTTTGCACCTCACGCAGGGCCGTTTCTAGGTTATTTTGCCGCCCTCCCCCTTTTGCCGCCCTAGGCGGCCGCCTAGTCCTGCCTAATGGTAGAAACGGCCCTGCTTACAGCAGTGTTGTGATTGGTCTGGGAGGGACTGGGAGGCTGCAGAGTGCTCATGTTGGTTTTACCAGCCCAAGAGGTGCAGCCACCACTTATCCCTCTGCCGGCGCCACGCAGCCTAGCCCCACTCCGCCCTAACATAGACCTTAAAGGCAGACTAGAAATAAAAATAAAATGATAATAACGTTCTGTTATTATCATTTTATTTTTTGCTTTACTCTGCTCTTAGAGCAGGGGGTGATGCTCCTCCCCCTTAGTGGAGGAGCCGCCCCAGGGTGAAACCAGTGACAGCTGCAGGTTCCCCGAGCGGCACCTAACTGACATCCATGCAAAACTCCTCCAGCCGGGGGGTGCAAAAGAGCTAGGGCCAAGAGCACGATCTTGCATCGAGTAAGGTGGGTCAGAGCTGACAGTCATCTACAAGTTGATGGCATCTAGACAAAGGCTTAGCATGTGACACAAGTACTGTGAGGAATTCCTCCTGCTTTTTTATTTACTACCTGGGGCTGTAGTGTGGGAAATGGAGCACAGTTCCTGTCTGTCTGTGCTGGTCCACCCTCAGTTGGGGTGGACAATGACAGTGCGTCATATGTATCACATACAAGCTTCTATCCCAAGGTGCAAACTCGCAAGTACATTAGGGACAGTACAGCACTGAAAGGTGGAGTGGCTGTGAGAAATCACCAGTCCGTCATGCAATGCAAAGAGGCTGTCAACACAACAAGGATGGGACAGGGATACCCCTCCAGGTGGGTGCATTGTGTGATTACTTGTAGGCGGGAGGGCCTCTGCTACTCTGTGCCACCCCTCGCGGTGCACTGACTGCATGCCAATTCATAAGGGAGGCACAGTCAGTGGGCCTCCCAACTGCCTGTTTGCTCCTGCATCTGTAGTATGGTCTAAATGTAGGTGCCACGGTGTTCCCTCATTTGCATGGCACCCCACCACTATGCAAATGAGGGTATATCTCCTTGCATGGGCAAGAAATTATTACTCTACAATCACTGAGTGGGCCATGGTATGATCAGTATTACAGAAGGGAACACACAAACATCCCCCAGCCCCTTACAAAATACCCTAGTGCCCCAGGATGACAAAAACAAGTGCAAATGTCCATTGCACATCTGGACACATTCCGTAACATGTAATACCGCACTTGAATTTTTTCTGGATGCTCTGACTCTTCGACTAGTTACTCTCTGTCTATCAGTGCAACTTTAGTACTATGGAACTGGCCTGCTACATTTTGACAGGTCTAGTGGCTGGCAGTGAATGGTAACAAAAAGCTCATAATTGAAACATTTTGAACCACATACACCAAGGCCGAACTGGAAAAGCAAAACACCAATGTAAAATGTTTCAGTACCTGCACCAAACTGCACCGAGTCAGCAAGCGTAGAAGGCATGCCAATGCCTAACACTACCCATGGTGAATAGAGGTAGAGGGTGGGTTCTCCTAATGAAACTTTTGGCAGAAATGGAGCACAGTAGTGAAATGGCAGTACAATTTCCCCAAGTATTGAATAAAAACAATATAAATATATTAACGAAAAAACATTTCTGAAAGTGCACAGCACCCATCAAATAGTGCAATGTATTCATGGAGTGCTGAATGACTGATTCTTGCAGGAGCGTTGGGAGAGAGAAATTCACACGCAAGAAAAAAGCATGGAGTTCGCTGCTGGGCTTTAAAAGTGATTAAAAAAACTACTGATAAAAATCTAGCCTGAATTTGACTTTGGGGTGAGGTATTTCTACTCCGGGGATATTTTGGGAAAGGTTTCTGTGCATTTGATAATGGCTAAGTATGGGCTCTGTAATCCAAACTATTATGAACTTCGGTGGATAGACCTCTGTGCAGTCATGACTATGCCCCCTTACCGTTTATATGTGAAATGTATATAAGAATGTTTCAGGTTGTGAGAGGATACACAATTAATGTATTTACCCCCTAAAGTTGAAGGCTATTTGTTAGACCTGTCAGCCTTAGGGTGGTCTTCCCCCAAATCTTTTGCCTTCCTCCTCTATTGTTGCTGATCTCAAGTTTGCTGGCGTTAGGGCTCTGTGCACTTTACCACTGCTGACCGGTGCTAAAGTGCATGTCCTCACTCTTTAAAACATAGTAACGTTGGCTTATCCCCAATCGGCCTATTTAATTTACTTATATGTCCCAGTAATGTGGTACTACATATACCCAGGGCCTGTAAATTAAATGCTACTAGTGGGCCTGGGACACTGATTGTGCCACCCACTTAAGTAGCCACTCTAAGCATGTCTCTTGCCTGCTATTGCAGCCTGTGTGTGCAGTTTCTAAACTGCCATTTTGACCTGGTAAAATAAACCTTTTGCCAGGCCCAATCCTTCCTTTTTAATACATATACATCACCCCCTCGGGTAGGCCCTGGACAGTCCAGAGGGCAGGGCGCAGTGTTTTTAAAAAGTTGGGCATGTACTTTTAAGTTTTACATGTCACATGTCCTGGTACTGAAAAACCCCTACAATTGTTTTTCACTACTGCAAGGCCTACGTCTTCCATTGGATAAAATTGGAGTTACACATACATTAGGAAGCTGTAATTTCCAAATGGAAACAGGTAATCAGTTCATGTTTGGTGTCTTTGGAATTGTGATGAAAAATCCTCCCTCATGGTAAAGTTGCATTCTAAATTACAATTTTGAAAATGCCCCTTTTAGCAAGTCAAGGGTCAAGACTGATTTGCATATGGCTGGGTCCAAACTGGGGTGGTGTGGTGAGCAAAAGAATGATGGATTAAACCCAGATCCTTGTGACTGGGGGTGAATGTTTGCATTGTCCAGCATTCCATCCATCAATTGTTTCTTTTGCATTTGTCGCCCTACGTGGGAAGGGTATGCCTAGACGTGGGTCCCGTGCTCGCTACACCACTGGATTCAAGCTAGCCTGGCTGATGAAGGGTGATGCCCTGAAACCAGTCCCAGGATGCTTGTTTCCGGTCCAGGGAGGACCTGGCTTGGCAGTTCGGGCTGGACTGTTCCCACAATGAACAGGGTCAAGACTGATTTGCATATGGCTGGGTCCAAACTGGGGTGGTGTGGTAAGCAAAAGAATGATGGATTAAACCCAGATCCTTGTGACTGGGGGTGAATGTTTGCATTGTCCAGCATTCCGTCCATCAATTGTTTCTGTTGCTTTTAGAAAGTTGGCATTTTCCTGCCTTAGACATTCAGTGCCTGTACCGTGTCTCAGGGTCCCATGACTGGGTGTAGCTGACAGTTGGGCTTTGTTTATTCGTCCTAGACAGTCACACACAATGGAGAGCTTAGGTGTGCCTGGATGGGCCATTACTGGCAAGATGGAAGAGCAGAGCTGGGTATGGCCCTACTTACACTTGAATAGGCTGTGTCTTGGCTCCACACAAAGGGCTGCATACCCCCTGTAGTCAGTCTGGTGCCAGGACAGGGAAGGAAGGATGCCTCGGGGCCTCAAAGGGAAACTTCTAGAAACTTCTCCCACCTTCCAGAGGAAAGGCACCAGGTATAAATATTGGACCTCAGACTCCACCTCTTCAATACACTTCAGGACCTGTAGATACTCTGCCAGAAAGAAGGACTGCTGTGCTGCTGTGCTGCTGAAAGGACTGCCACTCTACTGGACTGCTGTTCTGAAGGACTGCTGGCCCGCTGTGCTGACCTGCTGACTGCTTGCCTGGGTGAGAAGGACTGGACCTGCATCTGTTGAACCCAGGACCCCAGAGTGATTCCAAGGTCTAGTTAGCTGGCCTCCTGACTTGAGCCTCAGGGACCGAAGGCTCCAACCACCTCAACCCCAGCACCTGGACTCTGCCATTAGTGAGTCTACCCTGCCAGGGGGTGCCAACCCAGTCCTTGACCCTTGGAAGTGGGCCTAAGCTGCTCTGCAAGCTTCTGTGGATCCAGCAGAACTGAAGCATCTCCACTCCTGTGCGGCAAAACACTGAGCTGAACTGACACATCATCGCTGCTGCATGGATCTGACTCATTGCAAAGACCAGCATCGCCCTTGCAACCTGCAGCCTCTGCAGAACTGGCGCTGCGTGATGTATCCTTGGGGCAGGTCCTCACATCCCTCATTGACGGCAGCCTTAGCAACAATGCTGGACTCCTCATTGTAGCCTCGCATCCCCTTGGAACCGACGCATCCCCCGATTGCACGCCGCATCCTCGACGCAGACTTTACATCGCAAGCCCTTGTGGACTGAATCCTTGTCAAAGACAGAGGACCTCGCACTGCAGGATTGCTGCTTCTCTGAATCGACTCATCACTTCGGTGCGCAATGCTTCTTTGATGCGGAACCTCGCAATGCTCTGCAAACCAGGATTTAAGGTAGTTTATTCAGCAACTCAAACTGGGTCCCTGTAGCCAGCCCACACTCCATCTTGGTCCATCTGAACTTTTGACTTTGTATTGGTCTGGCGTGACCAGATATCTGCAATTGGTGCTTTTTGCTTTTTGACGCTATTTTTATTGTTTAAACCATCATATCTCCAGTTCTACAGATTGGATGTTTGCCATTTTGGTCTTGTTTTATTAGAAATTACTCTATTTCTCTAAATTGGTGTGGGCTCCTTTTGTGGTGTGTTTTCACTGTGTTACTGTTTTAAGTGATGCTCAAATACTTTACATATTTCCTCTAAGTTAAGCCTGACTGCTCTCTGCCACGCTACCCGAGGGCTGAGCCCAGGTTAATTTAGGGTTTGCTTGTGACTTCACCGTTTGTGGTTGGTGCTTGAGAAGGGTTTGCCCCCCCTCAACCAGTAACCCAATTTCTTACACTATTCCACAGAGTTGTAGTGCTAGTGAGTGCTACTATCTCTCTCTTTCCCTGAATTTCTCCTTTTGCTTCTTTTCTGATTACCTCCTCCCAGTAGAAATCATTGTAAAGCAATGTGAATCAGTCTTCGGATGCAGTGTGACTGGAGCATCAAGGATCTTTTTTTGCAATGGGTCTTGGCCAGGCCAAGTCCAGCACGTCAGCCACCTACTTTGGAAAAGAAACAAATGAACAATAAAAAGGCACAATGGCAGGGCTAAGGCTGCAACCCTTCTACAGAGGAAGTGGACTTCCTACCCAGGCCTCACATTGTGTGCTTTGGTTACTAGAGGGAAGAATAGTATGGAATCGAAACACAAGACTTGAGTGTCAGATCGGCTGTGTCTCATTGCCATGCACATCTGAAAGGAAAACATGCTTTGCTAGGATTGGTTCGCTGCAAAAGTTTGGGCCAAAGTTTGAATCTGAGTGGACGGTTGTATTCGGCATTACCTACGTGGGCGGCCATCTTGGAATACATTTTCCTATGTATGCATGCTGATTCACTGATGTACATCTTGGACTATTTTTGGTATACTTTACTATTAATTAGCTATTCCAAGATGGCCGATGACCGTTTTTGTAGTGTAAATTAATATTGAAGCTTGTTTCGATGACAAGGCAAACAGCCAATGTCAACGCCAATGCTTAATTTCTTTTATGAGACACAATAAGGGGGGGGGGACCGGGGGCAAGGAAGGTCCAGCATATGAGCCCCAAGGGTTAACTGTGAAGTAAGAGGCATGCAGTTCCTATGAAGATGAGAGGGGGTTCTTACCAGGAAAGTACTAGGAGGGAGGGCTCCAATTAGGAGCAAGGGCCCTTAGACGCCCCAGAGGATGTCCAGAACTGTCTAGTGCAGCCAGTATCAATGCGCACCAGGCGTTGTGCCTCATTTCCAGGGAGGTACGGAATTGGCAACTCTGCGTTGTGTGTGACCGGAACTGTCTGTCATATCAATGTGCACTAGATCTTGTACCTCCTTTCCAGGGAGGTACTGAGAGTGCGACTCTTCATTGTGGGAAGCACGTAGCACCACGCACCAGATGTTGTGCCCAAATTGCCTGGGTGCGACTCTGATCGACATGTACCTGACGGGGGTGCCTCTTTCTTCCAAAATGTTCCCCTGCTTCATTCCTCATTCATTGATTGTTTCCTTTTGGGCCGTCAGTGTGGCGGACCAACTGCCCTCTCTTCACCCAGCCCCTGACGACATCGTGTTGCCAGGTAGTATTGCCCGGGTCGGGCATGGGTAGTGAGAGTGATTGAATGGCCTGAATGATCGATCGGAAATGGGTCAAGAGACTGCGTGACCCCCCCATCGCCGTGCTTTGCAGAACTGGGCTGATGCCAGAAGGCACATTATGGAACCCTTTTGAGTGACTAACTATTGCCCTCAGCCCGTTTCTGCTCTGCATCCTATGGGTGAACTTCCAGAGTGGCGGCCAATCCTCCATTTGAAGACTGCCTCCTAATTAGTCCTGCTACATACCCCCACCTTCTTCCTGGGGACCTTGACTAAGTGTGACTTCAGCCGCGATCAGTCTAGTATCCAGGGGACGGCTGGTTATTTCCAACCCGTGGGCGTAGGGTAGTCAAGGTGGGTTGGAGGGTGGAGGGAGACTTGGTCCATAGGGCTTACAGTGTGCTAACCACTGACCTGCCAGATATCGTTTGCACCTCATTACGGTGCTGTGTGCATATGTGTGCAAGTGCGTTCCATACGAACCTGCCCGATGTCTGTTGTACCGCGTATCGATGCTAAGTGAGTGCGTGTGTGTGGGTGGGAGTGACTGCCTGCAGACCGGCTGAGATTAATTACACCGCCCGGCGATGTTGCTTTACACATTGACATTGGTTTTACCCGGTGGGCCTCAGCCCATGGTGCTGCTTAAAAGGGTGGTAATTCTTTGTATGTACATATTTTTGGTATCGCTGTGATCTGGGGTACACCCTCTTACTGTGTGGTATTGAATTGTAATGATTGCCAGGGTGGGTCTAGGTTTGACAACATTTTACACTGCATAAGGGTATTGGGGGCTAAAGTAGGATCTTTCCCAAATGTGCATACTACTGATGTTATTTTAACATGGTTGGGCCTAGTACTGCTAGTAATATTTCCAAGTGTGGTTTATGCCCAGAAATACATGATGTTCATGTTGTGTTAAAATTAATGTGTGTGTTGAATATAAACTTTATTTACATACACCAAGTGTGAAGTCTCCTTTGTGACGCTCAGTGTATTTATTGTGTGGGAGTGATAAGCCTGACTGCTCAGTGCCAAGCTACCCAAGGGTGAGCACAGGTTATGCAGTGAGTGTAATCACCCACCCTGACAGGAGTGGTAGGTTGTGCCTGGATCGGGCATCCCCTCCACCTACCAGAAAGAGCCAATTCCAACAGGCCCTCTGTTGGCATAGGAGAGTCGCCGACTTGAATCTGCACATGGGAAATGACACGATTGGTGCAGCAGCCGTCTCCTCACAGTTCGCATCAGGAGTCAACTCGGCAGGGTTTCCCACTGAACCTCGCTCCCTCCAACGCTCTCCTCTTCCTCACAGGTCTCACTGATGCTGACAAGCAGGCAGGCGCTGGTGCCCCAGGCTCCAGAGCAGGTGGTTTTGGTTTCCCTGGGCAATGTTCCCTCACCCATTTAGGCTGCTTGGAAGATGACAAATGTTGTGGTCTCAGCCTCCCTTTCCTACAGTCCATTTCCAGACACCAAGTGTGATTTAGCATCGGGGTCTTTGAAGTTTGATTTTGGGGTTCTGCTTATTTTCAAGTAAATACTTCTCCTCTCCCTCCTGAAAGGCCATCTGTCAAAGCAGGAAAGACTCTCATGCTGATAGTACCAGAACAAAGGCCATGGGAATGACTAGAGTTCACACATTGATGTCAACCACAGTAATATGTGCATCAACAGGTTAATCAGGGCGTCCCAGCCCTTCTCATTATGGTTCCCTAATCAGCCCCATCTCTTTCCTGAGATATGTCCAGGCCCCTTCCTTCTGATCTCTCTATTTGAAGTGTACAGGGGGGTATATCTTTCTCCCTTCTCTAGTTTGCTCCACCCAGCACACAGGAAGGCAGCAATACACAAATCTTCCCAAAATGGAACCCAGGTTCCTCCATGTAATGTACCATTACAGGCACACCTGCTCTCTGTGTATGTACACAGCACACACACTATCCAGTACTGTTACTTCTATGTATTGTGCCACCCCAGCCACACTTACATTCAGCACACACATTCATTCTGTGTGCACTCTTCAGTACTGTAGTCTTTCTGCATTGTGCCACTTTAAGCACACATGCAGCCAGTACACACATTTACCATGTGTGCATTGCACAACACTACACCCTTCATGTATTGTATTCCTCTCAAGTACACATACTCCCAGCACATGCAGTAACTATGCACACACCGTCTAGAACTACATCTCTCATGTATTGTACTCCTTGCAGGCAACCATACACCCAGTACATGCACTTACCATGCACGCACTGTCTAGGACTACATCTCTCATGTACTGTACTCCTCACAAGTCCATATACATCCATTGCATACATGCACCATGCTCCCATTGCACAGCATTGCTCTATCCCTGTATTGTATCCTTCCCAGTCACACATACAACCATTGCCGAGACACCCTCTCCTGTCCTGCTCTGCACTTCACATCTAACTGATGTAGGCCAAAGGTGAGTTAAGCACACAAGAACAAAACTTTAAGAAGGTGAGTGAGACTGGTGGCCTGTAGACACAGTAGGCCTGTAGACACAGTGTAAAAAGGATCAGTTCGCTGCAACTGATCACTACACGGTATACTGCCACCACTGCGCTCGTGCTGCTTAACTAATGGTGAAGGTAGTACCCTTACACCACTATGAAGGTAGTGCTTTGGGCACCCCTTCTGTCCAACAGGACCTCAATCCGTGAGATAGGCCTATGCCATGGCGCACACGCATGATCCGTGTTTGCACTTGATAACAAAAATCAGCATTAGGGAGCCAGACAACAGTACCGTTGGGCAGTCAGGGCAGGAGTACACGTCCATTACCACACTGAGGACTTTTTGATCCCAAAAATCCCATACAGAGGTAGGCCAGATGTGTAAATAGCTAATAGTTCTTTATGGCTCTTCATTAATGATATTCATTTTAGCATGTGACATTTGCATTTACTGAAAATGGTCCATTCAATGCACAATCTACAAGCTACATAAGTCATACCTTCATTAAATACTCTGGTCCAATTTCCACTAACTAAGGGGGTAATTTAGATTTGTGTGAATGTAGGACAGCTGCAAAACAAAGGCTGGAGGTGTTGTCCTTCCTATTTGTAAAATAGAACCATGTTTACACTCAAATTAGGGAGGGCGGGGCATCCACAAATTTGTCATGGATTTCCTGTGTACCCAATTTAGAGTGTAGTTGGAAACACTCTATGGCACTCATCACGAATGTTCAGTTATAACTTTTGGAATTTTCTTCTTGACATTCCTGCTAAGGGGCAAAAGGACAATAACATCCAGGAATTTGACCTACTGTGTTGATTCCCAGCTTTTCCCCCAGTATTACACCTGGAAACTTCACCTGCTTACATCAGGTGAAGTTCCCTTGTGGAATACCCCTCACCAGTGGTGACCTCACAAAACGTATGATTCCAATTAGACCTGTTGGATTGAATCCTGTTATCCTTACACTGGGCTTAACTTAAGATATGTCCACCAAATTTATTTCAGTCTCATTAAGCACAAAGGAGTTAGCAAATACAATTTGTATTGCCCCCATTTATTTTTACCCCGCCTTGACTGATCTGCTCAAAGCTTGACATACCAATAGAAAGCTAAACCTGCTATAGGCCTGTCAGATGTCATGCATATTCATCAAACAGATCCCAGTTTATAAGCAGGCCAACACTTGCTTGACCCCCCTTAAATGTGCTCCCCCTTGATGTTCCTGCATGAAATTGGGCATACCAAGAGTAGGCTAAACATGCTAAGTCTCAGTCAAATGTTATACAGATCCATCAAACGATACCAAAGTTATTAGTAAATCAACAATGTTTTGACGCTTTCCCGCCCCACACACCTTTGATCCGATAAAAACTGAAAATGTGTGAAATGGGTGTTAATTACTAACTTCCTGCCTCACTTTATTCAGATTTATCACAGAACACCAACGTTATTAGTAAATGGTGTTATTCCCCCAAACTTGACATAGCAATAGAAAACAAATTGGTTTAAATGTCTGCCAAAGTTATTAGCAAATGAACACCTTTTGGCCCCATACCCTTTTTGTATTGACCACCCCCTAAAATTTATAAATATCATTAGTAATCTCAACATACTAAGGGCCAAATGTACAAAAGGACTACTTTACCCGTGTCTCATGCAGGGTGACGCAACGGCAATGCAAGCCTTAAGCGAGATTTACTATGCCCACAGAGCCACCTTGCGTGCAAAATAAAAGAAAATGCCTCTCCAGTGGAAAGTCTGGCTGAACAATTACTGCATAGCAGCGACTGTCATAAGGAAGTTAAAAAAACCTAAGCTAGGGTTCTGGCTCAAATGCAGAAAACTACTTACATTCACCAGATTTGGTTACCAATGCATGCAACACCCATAATAATTCACGCCGGCTGTGATTTTGTTCTCTTGATAGCTCTTTTCTTTGGTTATGCCACTGGAAGGTCTGGCCCAATATGCACTGGCCCACCAACCATGTGCAGAGCGGATTGGCCGCAGGGCCTGGTCTTCAGTCAGATCCTGCACCCAACCCACAACAGGGGTTAGCCGCAACACCGGGCCTTCAGACAGGCTCTGTGTCCAACCCAGCGTAGGTGGTCAACCTCTACTGCACACAGCAAGGCGTTCACCACAGCAGCCGACAACCTCCCCTAGATCACACAACAAATCTACCGTATTTAAGTTGGGACATAGAGCGTGGCCTTTGGCCTGGCCTTTTTTGGGGGGTTTTGTGGATTCTTGGTTAATCCTGTGAATCCAGAGCAATCTCATAAAGGGGTGCTATGAACCCAAGCCAAGATTTTCTGACCCATGCTGCCTTTTAAGGGGTTTGCAGTTCCTGATGCAGTCCCTGATCCAGGACCCTGATCCCTTGTAGATCAGTGTCCTGATCTACAAGGGATCAGGATCCTTGTAGATGATGCATAGTTCAGGCCCCTTATAGATAATACATAGTTTTGGAACACTTGCACAAGCTTCACAGTACCCAAGCATAAAGCTTTCAACAGGTTTACCGTACCCTTTTGGGATCCATGGATCCCCAACACCTACAATGCAGGTGTGGTCTGCTGTACCTGTTTCTGCAGCGTGGATCCTGGCTGCCAAGCTTAGGTGTTGGGAAGCCATAAATACCAAAAGGGCTCTGTGGATTCTGTGTCTGATCCAGCGTAAGCGGTATAAATAATTTTAAGTTTAACCTTCAAATCACTACTTACAACTTTGTCCCTCTAACTGTACTGGGCACCCTACAGCTAACGGATCACAGCATTACCCTTACCACAGATGCAAAAGGTCCTCTGATGGATATTTCTCCACCAAGTGGAGGGGTGGGAATTAGGATGTCCAAAAACACAATGTTAGCCACCCAATGAGGACCATTAATTGGTGACTAACTCACAAGTTTGAAATGAGGTTCAAATGCACTACTCTCAGGACTATACTGTAAAAATAAAGTATCGCAATGGGGAGTCCCATCCTTCTAAAGAAATTAAGTCTAACTAAAACGTTACACATTAGAAGCTTTGCTGCTGCAACACAGAATAAAAGAAGCAGAGCTTGATATTTTAAAAAGATTTGCAGATTCTCCCTACAATGCATTTAGATTAAAAGAGTAATTTAGCTCAGTTTCAAATAAAGAATATCAGGACACAATAATAGACTCAGGCAATTTAGATAGTTTAGTTATTGTATTAATGTTCCAAAATCGATACAGATAAGCAATTTCTTAAGCATCTCAGTCTGAATATTAAAGCATGTAGTGCAAGACTACACATTTAGTCAGAGGTTCAAATCCAAAGAGGATGGTTTAAAACAAACATCAGATACAAGGTTACAGATTCCGACCACCATTAAAGGCAGAAGGATAGTTTGATTCTCTTTAACAGCATCTAAATAGCAAAGGAGTAAAGGGAATCAATTTTAAAGTCCTCTCAGGGCGAGTCCATGAGCATGGGAAAAAAGGGGGAATAGAGCAAAAATCAATTAGTTTGGCAAAGAAGGATTCCAAGTCAACTACATAAAAGCAGCTGCATCAGCAAAAAGGCAATCCAAGATATGGATTTAAAGGATCATTATAAAATCATAGGGAAAGAGTTCCATTCTCTCCCAAAGAAAGAGAAAGATAAAACTGATGCGATGCATCAAAAGGAAAAAGGTATGTTGTTGAGTGGATGTGTGTGTATACCATAGAAAAAGAAATAATAGAGTTGCATTGTGTTGACCCTCCTTTGTGGTTTTTTGTTTTATATTCCTTATGACACCTTAATGACGTAGTGTCACTCCACTAGTCAGTCCATCATATGATTTGTTTACGTCTGTAGTCAACAAATACATTTCAGTTACTCCTGCATTCTTTCCCAAGCACTTCATGTGAACGACTTGGTTTACGGGCCTCATAGGTTTGTCAACGGTAAGAAATATACAATGTAATAGTTTATGGCATCAGGTTTTAGTTGATTTTCCCACCAAGCCAACTCACAGTGAACTTCGAAAGAATGTCCTTTGCATGTGAGATGAAACGTGCAGAGAACAAATAATGCAACATTTTTGCACAAATGCCAATGAATTATTATGCTTGCTAAGGGAAAATTTGCAGCTCAAGACAGAACCCGTTTAAAGCTTAAAATGCATATGTCAGCTTTAAATGAATTAAACTTAATTGGAATCAAATATAATGCATAGAATCATCATTTCATAATAACAGAAGAATAATAAATGTTTCACCAATGTGTTATTACATGAAGTTGACCAACATCAGTTATGGCCTACTGCCACAATTTTGCAACATCTATACGAACAAGTTACTTACCTTCGGTAACGATGTATCTGTAGGAGACATATATTAGTTATAGATTCCTTACCTTAGAATTACCCACAGGCATCAGACTGGATCTGGAGAATTTTTCTCTAGCAGTACCCCTGCGCTTCGGTAGGTGGCATCGGTCGACTCCGCGTCCATCATCGGCATCGTGGTCACCGGGATGACGTCGCAATGCCTACTTAGATGCCGCCCCTGCACGCTGCCATCAGTTCTGACACGACTTTCCACGCCAGAAGCGCAGAGCCATGCAAGACACTGACCACTGGTGCACATAACTAGGGCCCTGGAAGGGAGTCCCTCTCCCTAGAAGTCAGTTCGCAGAACAGGGAGGATGGGTGGGGCGGTAAGGAATCTATAACTAATATATGTCTCTTACAGATAAATTGTTACTGAAGGTAAGTAACTTGTTCATCTGAAAGAGACTATTAGTTATAGATTCCCTACCTTAGAATAAATATCCCAGCAATACCAACCCCGGAGTTGGGTCTGCGAACTAAGTTCACACCAGAAAGTCCTGGAGAACAGAACGGCCAAAAAGCCGTATCTCCAGACTTGTCTATCCAGGCAATAATGTTTGGTGAACGTGTGCAAAGATGCCCACGTGGCTGCCTGGCAGATGTCAATGAGCGAAACTCCACGTCCCAACGCAGTAGAGGCTGCCGTCGCCCTGGTCGAGTGGGCGCGTAGTCCCACTGGAGTTTCCTTTTTCGCCAATGAATAGCAGATTTTGATGCACAGGACAACCCATTGAGAGATGGTGCATTTTTGTACAGCCCGACCTTTCTTGGCGCCCACATAACCAACGAAGAGTTGATCGTCCACCCGGATATCTTTAGTGCGGTCCAGATAGAAGGACAGCGCACGTTTTGGGTCCAAACGGTGGAGTCTCCTCCTCTTTGGAAGGGTGTGGAGGCGGGAAGAAGGTGGGCAAAGTGATGGCCTGAGCTATGTGGCAAGAGGTAACCACTTTGGGCAGAAAAGAGGGCCTAGTGCGAAGGACGACTTTGTCCAGATGCACTGCAAGAAAAGGAGGCTGTGAGGATAGAGCCTGAAGCTCACTCACTCTGCGAGCAGAAGTGATGGCGAGCAGGAAGGCAGTCTTCAAAGTAAGAAGTCGAAGAGGACAATTATGTAGTGGCTCAAAGGGAGCACACATAAGGTAAGTAAGGACAAGATTCAAGTCCCATTGGGGCATTACGAAAGGAGAAGGAGGAAAAAGATGAGTAATGCCCTTTAGAAATCTATTTACAATAGGGGACTTGAAAAGAGAAGGCTGATCAGGAAGGCGAAGAAAGGCAAATATGGCCGAGAGGTAGCCTTTGAGAGTGCCCAGAGCAGAGCCCTGCTGGGCCAAAGATAGAATGAATAGGAGTACCTCTGAAAGAGGGGCACAAAGAGGATCCACAGCCTTTGCTGTGCACCATGCCACAAATTTGTTCCATCTACAGGCGTATACCGTTTTAGTGGAGGGATGCCTGGCTGCTAAGATGACGTTACAGACTTCGGGAGGAAGGTCAAAAGCTGTCAACTGTCGCCGCTCAATCTCCACGCAAGGAGGTGGAGGCTGGACAGGTTCGGGTGGAGGACCGTCCCCTGCTGCTGCGACAGAAGATCCTCCCGAAGAGGCAGTCTGATCGGAGGACCGATGGCAATGCTCAAGAGCTCGGGGTGCCAGACTCTTCGTACCCAGTCTGGAGCCACAAGAATGACTTGGGCCCAGTCGCGCTTGATCTTTTTCAGCACTTGGGAAGAAGTGGTACAGGCGAAAAGGCGTGCAGGAGGCCCCAATTTTACTCACGACGAAAAGCGTCGCCGAGCGAGTGTCGCCTTGGAAACTCCAACGAGCAGAACTGCTGACATTGCACGTTCTCTTCAGTGGTGAACAGATCTAACCAAGGCTATCCCCACTGCTGAAAGAGACCTTGCACCACCTCCGATTGAAGACGCCATTCGTGATCCATCATGTACCGACGGCTGAGCTTGTCCGCCTTGGCGTTCAGACAACCTGCCCGGTGTTGAAAAACTAGGGATATGCCCTGATGTTCCAGCCATGTCCAAAGGCAAACAGCCTCTTGACATAGGGTCCCCGACCCCACCCCACCTGTTTGTTGCAGTACCACATGGCGGTGGTGTTGTCTGTGAACACCTGCACTACTCTTCCTTCGACAGAAGGAAGGAATGCCTTCAGTGCAAGACGGATCGCCCGGAGCTCCAAAAGGTTGATGTGGAGACCGGACTCCGCCGGAGACCAGAGACACATGATCTCCGCCTCTCCCAGGTGGCCGCCCCATCCCAGGAGTGACGCATCCGTCACTACTGTGAACTCCGGTTGGGGAAGGGAGAGGGATCTGCCGCTGACCCAATCCTGGTTCGTGAGCCACCACTGCAATTGACGTGCAGTCCCCTCCGTGATCTGGACGACGTCGGAAAGATTCCCCTGATGCGGCACCCACTGGAACTTCAGGTCCCACTGCAGAACCCGCTTATGCCACCTGGCATGATCCACCAGCAGGATGCAGGAGGCCATGAGGCCCAGCAGCCTCAGAGTCAATCTCACTGAAATCCGGGATAGAGGCTGAAACATCGGTATCATAGCCCGAATATCCCAGACTCGCTGCTCGGGAGGATACTGCGCTGTGTCCAGAACTGCTCCGATGAAAAGGAGCTTCTGAGCGGAAGTCAGGTGTGACTTTGGCACATTGATAGTGAACCCCAGCGAGTGCAGGAGGTCCGCCGTAGTCTAGAGGTGGGAGACGACAGCCTGGGGCGAGCTCGACTTCAACAGCCAGTCGTCGAGATAGGGGAAGACTGGAACCCCTGATCTGCCCAGATGAGCTGCGACCATCACCATCACTTTTGTGAACACCCGAGGGGCACTGGTAAGGCAAAAGGGAAGCACGGTAAACTGAAAATGCTCGTGGCCTACAGTGAACCGTAGGTAACGCCTGTGGGCTGACAGGACGGGGGTATGGAAATATGCGTCCTGCAAGTCGAACGCTACCATCCAGTCTCCGGGGTCGAGGGCAGACAGGACCTGAGCCAACGTGAGCATTTTGAACTTCTCCTTCCGGAGGAAGTGGTTGAGGGCCCTGAGGTCTAAGATAGGACGCAGGCCTTTGTCCTTCTGGGGTACCAGAAAGTAGTGGGAGTAGCAACCATGACCTACTTCTGGCTCAGGGACCCTTTTGATAGCTTCCTTGGCCAAGAGAGCTGCAACTTCCTGGCAGAGAAGGTCCAAATGATCGTCCGACATGCGATGGAATGATGATGGCATGGGGGGGTTGTCTCAAAGGGGAGGGAGTAGCCCCTTAGGACTATCTGCAAAACCCACCTGTCCGACGTGATGTTTTGCCAATGGGGGAGGTGATGGCGAATCCTGCCGCCCACATGCCTCTGGTAGCCCTGAAAGGTCAGACTAGGAAGGTTTGGAGGCTGCTGCAGGGGGGGTTATAGGTGGACTGGCCCACTCGCTGTCCCCCAGACCCGCGTCGCTGGGTCCCACTTCCGCGGCTACGCACAGGCTGGGCAGCTTGCGTGAACTGGTGGCTAGACTGGGTCAAACGTGGTGGGGCACCCCTTCCGTAGCCACGAAAGGGGCGAAAAGCAGACTGCGTGGAGCGAGAGGTCGCAGCAAGGCCCAAGGATCTGGCCGTAGCCCTAGAATCCTTGAAGCGCTCGAGCGCCGAGTCTGCCTTGTCACCGAAAAGGCGACAGCCATCAAAGGGCATGTCCAGTAAGGTGGATTGGACATCCCCTGAAAAACCAGATGTCCTCAACCAGGCGTAGCGCCTCAAGGCTACTGACGTGGAAACCGTTCTGCCCAGTGAGTCAGCAGTATCCAGCCCACATCTGATGGTGAATTTAGCAGCATCTCGACCCTCTGCCACTGCGCGGTTGAGAATGACCTGGGCCTTCTCCGGGCACTGCGACAGCACTTGCGCAACCGTATCCCACACCGTATGGGTATAACGGCCCAAAAGGCATGCAATATTCACTGAACACAGCGCTAAGCTGGCGGAAGAAAACATCTTCTTCCCAAGATGGTCCAGTTTCTTGGATTCCCTATCTGGGGGAGCAGTAGGGAATGCGACCTTAGAGGACGAGGATTGGACCACCAATCTCTCAGGAGTAGGGTGCTGGGAGAGGAAAAGTGGGTCGCCCGGGTCCGGGCAGTGGCGTCGGCAATCATCCTGTCCACAGGAGCCCCTGTGCTGGGCTTGGACCAAGTGCCCAGAAGGACGTTGGTGATGGCTTCATTGAAAGGCAGAAGGGGCTCCGAAGAGGCCGCTGCCGGTTGAAGCACCTCTGTCAGGAGGTTAGTCCTGACTGCCACAGTAGGAAGCTCCAGGCCCAAGGCCTGAGCCGCCCTACGCAACACCACTGCGTATGAGGCTCCCTCCTCCGTAGCCACAGTAGGGGGGGAGAGCATGCCAAGGTCTGGGGAGGTATCCAAACCACTGGCATCACTCAGGTCCTCTCGCCAGTCCGGCTCTTCAAGTTGGTCAGCCAAAGGGTCCACAGACCCCTCCCAGTCCTCCTCACCCTCCTCTGGTTGACATTCATGCCTGAAAGGAACACCAGGAATGAACAGAGGCACAAACGTACCTTCCAGCACTGGTACCGAAGTCGAGCAACGTCGGTCCGGTGCCGTGTCCAAGTTCGGGGGTGAGGCTGGGGTCGGCGCCAGTCAGGGGGCACGACCGGCGCAGGGAGTGTTGTCACCGGGATCGGCGCCTGGGAAGGTACTGTGAGGTCGACCGGCGTCGATCCGGATCCAGGCCTGGATCCTCGGGGGCCCTCTGGCACTAGGGTGGGAGCCACCGGCATCAAAGGCCCAGGGCCCCCAGCCGAGTCGCGGGGCCTGAAGGCGCGCCGGTGGTGTCGGGCTGCCCAAAGATGCATGAAGCGCTTCATAGAAAGCTCAAAGCTGGGCAGGGGACGCTCCGGCACTTGAAAAGGGAGAAAAACTCTGAGCCGTCCCTGGAGCAGGCTCCGAAGACGGAGTTGAGAGCGACGACGCGCCGGGTCCCGCGTCGCATCAGCTGACCGATGGGAGAAGGCGAAGAGCGACGCTGCTTCTTCGCCTTCTTCTTGTGCTTTGACTTACCCGAGGATCTCGAACACTTGGATGACGAATGGTGATGGTGGCTCCACGACCGGTCCCAAGACCTTCCTCTCAACTGGGACCTCGAGCGATGCAGAGCCGACTGACGGGCCTCCATGAGCTTTCGGGACCGCTCCCGCAAAGACTTTGGATTCATGTCCCGGCAGTCGGAGCACGACTTCCGGTTGTGGTCGCACTCCAGGCACCAAAGCCACACGAGGTGGGGGTCCGTAACTGACATCAGGCGGTTACAGGCTACGCACGGTTTAAACCCGGTCCGACGATGGGACATCCCTCCTACACCAGGTGTCAAAGACTCAAAAAAGAAGTCAACAAAAGTCGAGAAAAAAGCTAGTCAAAAAGTGACTAAGGGGTAGCTCTCTCCGGATCTGCGCTAGGCTGGCGCAGAAAAAGAAAGAACTGATGTCAACGCGCAGGGGCGGCGTCTAAGTAGACATCGCGACGTCATCCCAGTGACCATGATGCCAACGACGGACGCGGATTTGACCGACGCCACCTACTGAAGCGCAGTGGTACTGCTAGAGAAATATTTTCCGGATCCAGTCTGACACCTGGGGGTAATTCTAAGGTAAGGAATCTATAACTAATAGTCTCTTTCAGATATGTAAATTATTCTTAAAAACAATTTTAATAAAATAATTTCCAAATTTTTATAATTATTAGGGTCACTATTATCCCATCTGTAAGTTTCAATTTCCTAACTACTTTTATCGCATAATTGCACCACAATCTATTTACAATGCATTGGCAATGACAGGCTATAGAACTGTTAGGCCTCATCATTAGATTCATTAGTTTTCACAAGTATGTGAATAGTAAAACATCATTTCATGAGTAATCTTGTTATGAAAATCTATTAATAAGCTTTAGAACTAGTTAGCAGTGTATTTTCTCCTTTTCTAACCCTTTCAAGCATGCTTTTACGGTGCTGTTACTTCACTTGTCTCTATTGCAGTATCACTTCGTTCATTTTGTGCACTGTGCACATTCAGGTTTTTCTGTCTAAATCGGTAAATGTGTCTATTTATTTTTTTGCTATCCTCAGGGGGGCCTTTTGAGGGTCCCACCATGGCCTGGGGCCATGGTGTCCCTACATGGCCTTTTAATTTGTTTTCCAGGACATGGGGACCCTGCCCAGCATACTGAATTGGCCATCACAAGAGAAATGTTTATCTTACAGCAGGGTAGTGTCTGGGTCATGGAACGTTAGAACGTTAATATGTCATAGTGGAATATGTTGTGGGGGAATGTTGTTAATCAAATAGGGTATGGAATGTGGGCAGATTGGCTGCTGGACTTGAAGTTGGAGAGGGAAGGAGGTAAAGCACTGTACTCGGCCTAGTTGTAATAAATACATTGAAGACGTTTATGTGTGAAGGGTCATAACTGCACTTTGTTCATCTCCCTCTTTACAATTGCAGATGAAACGATCACAACCCTTACAAAAAAACGAGGAAAATTCTAAACATTTAGCTACACACTTAGGCCCCCATTACGATGTCGATCGGAGTTGCCTCTGACCAACAACGTTTCGTGGAAGGAACGGCCTGACCATAGGTCGGCAGTTCAAACCGCACAATTAGGATGCAACCGCACATGGGGGCCTTTTACGATGGCGGTAGGAAAACCTCCCCGACCGCCATGGTAGAGGGAAAAGACCGCCCGCATGGCCAGAGACATCACTGCCAGTCGAATTACGATGACCCGCGTCGAAATCCGACCGCGGCGGTCTGCTCGCGGGCCTTAACATTGCGGCGGTTGCTGCTGCCCGCAGCACCGCCGCGATGCCGAAAGGAGCATGTCCTGCATTTCCCTGCACTGCGTGGCAGGCACTGCACAGTGCCTGCCACCTGGTACAGGGAAATGTAGGGGGGTCCATGGGTACCCCCCCTGTGCACCCACACCCCCCCAACACATTGGGGGCCGCAACGGGCCCCCGGAAGACAATCTCCGCATGGCTTTCCATGGCGGTCTGACCGCTGAGGAAAGGCTGGCTACCGCCGGCATCATAATCGTGCCGGCGGAGCCTGCTCTGCACCGCCACCATTGTACCGGTCCTGCTCCGTCCGCCAGGCAGGAGTGCGGATGGCAACCGGCGGAAAAGCGGCGATCAGAATTTCCCACAGCCGCGGTCACCACCGCCATTTTAATTTGACCGGCGGTTTTCTGGCTTGCGATCGCGGGCGGATGTCCACCACCGGTCCGGCGGGCACCACCGCCGGCCCGGCGGTGGACATCCGACCGCCATCCTAATAGGCCCCCTGGTGCGGTCGCAAACTTCCATTTTTCAATGAGAGCTTGTGCAGCAGGCTGAAGCCGCCCGTAGCACAAGCTCCCATTGAAAAATTGAGGTTTTTAAACAACTCTGCGCCGAGTGGCAGGCACAATAAGGTGCCTGCCACACGGTGCAGGGATGTTTAGGGGGACACCATGGGTGCCCCCAGGGCCAAATGTGGAGGGCTAGGTGGTACCTGTACTTTTATATTTCTTTTTAAATCACACACCATAATTCCAGGCATCGGTAATTCCGAGTCAGGATTACCGATGTATTTTTCCTGCAAAACATTTAATGAGGGCTGAAGGAATGAATGTCCCTAAAGTTTTTCGGATAAATGCCCTCGAACATTCCTAAACGTCCTTAAAGGAGTGCCTAGCACACATTTCTACTCACTGCGGCTGGAGCGGGAGAACTAAGAATTGTTGCACACAATATACGAGTCTCCAGTTGTGCTGTACAATCTCTGCTGGCTTCGTTCTCTCAGAGGAGGCCATTAGCTCCTCATCTGAAGAGGATCTCTGCTTTGTGTGAAGCCAGAGCCGCCCTCACTCCTGGCTCGATGAAAACCTCTGCTCGGCGGGGGACACATTCTAAGGGAAAGCACGTGTTTATTTGCTTTTCTGCTGCAAATAATTCTGTGAGTTTGAAATGCCATTAAATCTACTTCATGGCTAATAACGTGTCTCCCAAGGTCTGGCTTACTTTCTTTTTCATAAACACTGATTGCACTGTTTGTTTTGTGTTTAATTCACATGAATAATCTGAACGCTCTGAGCACTCGCTTGTTATACATCTAAAAACCTGCACAGAGGAAACCTATTTTCGGAGTCACAGCGCCAGGTCTGTAAGTGCTCGCTGCCTGACAGTGCCAGGTAAGACCCTTCTGTAAATATTCACCGTCTTACAGTGCCAGGTAAGACCCTTCTGTAAATACTCACCGTCTCACAGTGCCAGGTAAGGGCATCTGTTTGTAAGGAGGCCTGCTTGTAACTACTTACTGTCTGACAGTTCCAGGTAAGGACCTTCTATAAATACTCACCGTCTCACAGTGTCAGGTAAGGGCATCTGTTTGTAAGGAGGCCTGCTTGTAACTACTTACCGTCTGACAGTTCCAGGTAAGGCCCTTCTATAAATACTCACCGTCTCACAGTGGCAGGTAAGGGCATCTGTTTGTAAGAAGGCCTGCTTGTAACTACTTACTGCCTGACAGTGCCAGGTAAGACCCTTCTGTAAATACTCACCGTCTCACAGTGCTAGGTAAGGCTGTCTGTTTGTAAGGAGGCCTGCCTGTAAGTATTTACTGTTTGACAGCTCCACGTAAAACCCTTCAGTAAATACTCACTGTCTCACAATGCCAGGTAAGGCCGTCTGTTTGTAAGGAGGCCTGCTTGTGTTCCAAGTAAGACCCTTCTGTAAATACTGACTCAGGGTGGCAGGTAAGACCCCTTCGTTTGTAAGGAGGCCTCCAAGCACTTACTCTGACAGTTGCAGGTAAGACCCTTCTGTAATACTCACTGTCTCACAGTCAGGTGCGGCGGTCTCACTGTACTTAGTGTGTTGCAGCATCATTTAAGGAGCCCTGTCTGTAAAATTCAGTGTCTCACAGCGTCAAGTGGGGAGGCCTCACTGCACTTACTGAGCTACTGAGCTCCACTTAAGAAGGTTGGTCGGGCCTGTAAGTACTCACTGTCTCACAGTGCCAGGTAAGGGCATCTGTTTATAAGGAGGCCTTCTTGTGTTCCAAGTAAGACCCTTCTGTAAATACTGACTCAGGGTGGCAGGTAAGGCCCCTTCGGTTGTAAGGAGGCCTCCAAGCACTTACTCTGACAGTTGCAGGTAAGACCCTTCTGTAATACTCACTGTCTCTCTGTGCCACAGTAAGGCCGTCTGTTTATAAGGAGGTCTGCTTCAAAGTACTCACTGTCTCTCAGCACTGGTTAAGGAGGCGTTACTGTAAGTAGTCGCTCTCAAAGCACCAGATAAGAGGGCTCCACTGTATTCTGTAACTACTCACTGTCTCACAGTCAAGTGTGGAGGTCTCACTGTACTTGGTGTGTTGCAGCACCATTTAAGGAGCCCTTTCTGTAATTCAGTGTCTCACAGCGTCAAGTGGGGAGGCCTCACTGCACTTACTGAGCTGCTGAGCTCCACTTAAGAAGGTTGGTCGGGCCTGTAAGTACTCACTGTCTCACTGCACCAGGTGAGGGAACCTTACTTATTGTCTCACAGTGCCACTTAAGGAGTGGGTCTTACCGTACTCACTCTCACACAGTGCTCCTTAAAGAGGGTTCTGTGTAAGGACTCACTGTCCCTCAGCAGTGGTTACGGTGGGGATGTGTGTAAGTACTGGCTGTCTTACAGCACCAGTGTAAGGACTCACTGTCTCACAGCACCACTTCAATCAATCAATCAATCAATCAGGGAATTGTAAGCGCGCTACTCACCCGTGAGGGTCTCAAGGCGCTGAGGGGGGGGGGTCCGCAGATCTGTTTAGCTGAAGAGCCAGGTCTTGAGGGTCTTCCTGAAGGTGTTCAGGGAGGGGGCGCGTCTGATGTCTGCCGGTAGGTCGTTTCAGGTCTTGGCTGCAATGTGAGAGAAGGATCTTCCGCCTGCTCTGGCTCTGTGGATGCGCAGGGTTTCGGCCAGTGCGAGGTTGGAAGATCGGACGTTTCTTTTGGGTACGTGGAAGTTGATTCTGTCGTTGAGGTATTTGGGTCCGTTGTTGTGTAGGCATTTGTAGGCGTGAGTGAGGATTTTGAAAGTGACTCTTTTCTCCACGGGAAGCCAGTGGAGACTTCGTAGGTGTTGGCTGATGTGTTCGTGTCGGGGGATGCCGAGGACGAGTCTGGCGGCGGTGTTCTGTACTGTCTGGAGTTTGCGGAGTAGGGACTTGTTGATGCCGGCGTAGATTGCGTTTCCATAGTCCAGTCTGCTGGTGATGAGTGCGTGGGTGACTGTCTTCCTTGACTCAGGGGGGATCCACTTGAAGGTCTTGCGGAGGATGCGGAGGGTGTTGAAGCAGCTGGAGGTGACGGCGTTGACCTGTCGGTTCATGGTGAGTGATGAGTCGAGTACGATGCCGAGGTTCTTGGCGTGGTCTGAGGGGGTAGGTTGGCTTCCGAGGGCGGTCGGCAACCAGGTGCTGTCCCATGCAGAAGGGGTGGTACCGAGGACGAGGACTTCGGTCTTCTCGGCGTTGAGCTTCAGGCAGCTGTTGGTCATCCAGACTGCGACGGCTTGCATTCCTTTCTGGAAGTTGAGTTTGGCAGTGGTGGGGTCTTTGGTGAGGGAGAGGATGAGCTGGGTGTCGTCGGCGTAGGATACGATGTTTAGGCCGTGTTGTCGGACGATGGCTGCGAGGGGGGCCATGTAAATGTTGAAGAGGGTGGGGCTCAGTGATGAACCCTGTGGGACTCCGCAGGTGATTTTCGTGGGGTCGGAGAGGAAGGGTGGGAGTCTGATCCTTTGGCTTCTTCTGGTGAGGAATGATCGGATCCAGTCCAGGGCTGTTCCTTGTATGCCTGCGTCGTGTAGTCTGGCGACTAGTGTGCGATGGGAGACGGTGTCGAAGGCCGCTGATAGGTCGAGTAGGATGAGGGCTGCGGATTGGCCTTGGTCCAGGAGGGTGCGGATGTCGTCTGTGGCGGCGAGTAGGGCGGCCTCTGTGCTGTGGTTGCTTCGGAATCCGGATTGGGATGGGTCGAGGACAGCGTTCACTTCAATGAATCGTGTCAGTTTCCTGTTGACTGTTTTCTCTGCAACTTTGTCTGCAAAGGGGAGGAGCGAGATGGGCCGGTAGTTCTTGAGGTCGGTGGGGTCAGCTGTGGGCTTCTTGAGCAGGGGTCTGACTTCTGCACGCTTCCAGTCATCTGGGAAGGTGCCTGTTTTGAAGGTGGTGTTGATGGTGCGTTGTAGTTCGGGTGCGATGGCGGCCACGGCTCTGTGGTAGATGTGAGGGGGGTAGGGGTCGGTGGGGGCCCCCGAGTGGATGCTATTCATGGTCGAGGCGGTGTCTACTGCCGTGATCGGTGTCCAGTTGGAGATGGTGGGCTGGCTGGTGTTTCTGGGGGGCGGGGGGCCGTCTGTGGCGCCTGGTGGATGGTCGATGAAGTTGTCATAGAGGTTTTTGATCTTGAGGTGGAAATAGGTTCCAAGCTTGTCGCAGAGGTCTTGGGATGGGGTGATGTCTGTGGCTTCGCTGCGTGGGTTGGTGAATTCTTGAATGACACTGAAAAGTTCCTTCGAGTTGGTAGAGTTGGCCAGGATTTTGTTGTGGATGAAGTTCCTCTTGGTGGCTCTGATCTGGTTGTGGTAGTCCATCATGGCGTCCTTGTAGGTGGTGTGGTTTTCGGTTGTCTTGGTGTTTCTCCAGTTCTTCTCCAGGCGCGCCTGGCTTCTTGGAGAGCAGTTGTGAACCAGGCGGCTTTCCTTGGGCGTTGTCTGTCGGGGTTGCGTAGCGGGCGAGCTCGTCTGCGCAGTTGGAGATCCAGGTGTGGAGTTCTCTGGCTGCGTCGTTTGCGCCATTTGCGTCAGGTGCCCAGGTGTGGTTGTCTCGAGTGAGGGTGGAGTTAAGTTGCTCAATCAATCAATCAATCACAGAATTTGTAGAGCGCACTACTTACCCGCGAGGGTCTCAAGGCGCTGGGGAAAAAAAGGGGGGGTGCTGCTACTGGTCGAAAGCCAGGTCTTGAGTAGCCTCCTGAAGGTCAGCAGGTCTTGGGTCTGTCGTAGGCTGAGTGGAAGGGTGTTCCAGGTCGGTAACCTTGCTCCAGTTCCTTCGTGGTGGGCGTGGGGCTGGTTTGGGTGCCTTGGGTTTGTTGATGGCGAAGTGTACGCAGTGGTGGTCGGTCCATGGCGGCTGCGTTGTGTGGCTGAATTGGACGCTGTTTCCTGCCGCGAAGATGGGGTCGAGGGTGTGTCCTGCTCTGTGGGTCGGTGTGTTGACGAGTTGTTTAAGTCCGATTCTGGCGAGGTTGTCACGAAGGATAGTGGAGTTGGGGTCACTGGGGTTGTCGAGGTGGAAGTTCAGGTCTCCAATGAGTATGTAGTTTGTTGAGGCGATGGCGTGGGGTGCGATGAAGTCGGTGATGGTGGTGGCGAAGGGTGTTCGGGGGCCATGGGGTCTGTAGACGAGGGTTCCTCGGAGTGTGGCTTTGGGGGTGGTCTGGATCTGGAAGTGCAGGTGTTCGGTGGAGGGGAAGGTTTCGCTGGAGGTGGTGAGGCGGAGGGTGCTCTTGTGGGCGATGGCGAGGCCCCCTCCTGGGTGGTTGGGGCGGTCTTTCCTCTGGATCTTGTATCCGGAGGAGATGGCGGTGCTGATGTCGGGGGCGGAGGAAGCGTTGGTCCAGGTCTCTGTGAAGAAGGCGATGTCGGGCGAAAGAGAGTCGAGTAGATTCCAGATTTCCATGGCGTTTTTGTGTGCGGAGCGTACGTTGAGGAGGATGCATTTTAGGGTGTCGCCGGTAGTGGCGTTGGCGGTTTTGGGGGCCGGGGTGGCGGTGAGGGTCTGGCGGCAGTGGAGGCAGGAGAACTGGCCATGGGTCATGTTCGGCGAGGCCTGTTGGCATTCTCTAAGTCTTCCAGGGTTGAGTGCGAGGAGGGTGGTGGTGTCGTAGCGATGGGTAGTGGGAGGTCCAGGGTTCCTGGCGCTGGCCGTGGTCGGGTCGCGGACGGGCGCAGACGGGCTTGCCTTTGGCGTGCCGGCGGCGCGCCCTCTGCACGCGTCTGCTGCGTGATCGCGCAGCGGCCGCCATTAAGTAGGGGAGGTGGGAGGGAGGAGAGGCTGGGAGGCGGGAACAGGGGAATTCCGGGGGAATTCGGGGGAAATTCGGGGGAATTCTGGGGGGAGGGGAGGGGCCGCAGGGCAGCAGCGGCGAAAGGCAAAAGGAACAGGCAGGCACAAGAAAATAAAAACAGTGGTGGAATTAGAGCAAGACACAGATGGGCACAATAACAGTGGCACAACAGGGAAAAAATTAAGAAAAAAAACGGCTGAGAAAGGTTACGGTGGTTGGAGGCAGTCTGGTCCCAGTTGGAGCGGGCAGCATGCACAGGAGCGGACAGCAGCCTCGAACCTCCCAAGGAGGAGGTCGGGGTCTGGAGGCAAGAAACGGCACAGCGGAGCAGCGGGGAGAGAGTGGACCTAGACCGAGGGTCGGAGGTCTTACTCTTGAGTAGGCCTGCCTCTAAGTACCCATGGTCTCTCAGCATTGGTTAAGGAGGCGTGGCTGTTGCTTTCAAAGTACCATGCATGGAGACCCCAGTGTACTCTGTAGGTACTCTGTGGGTACTCAGTATCTAACAGTGCAGAGTAAGAACGCTTTGCGAGTACTCACTGCCTCACAGAGCCTGGTAAGGAAGCCTCACTCTACTTAGTGTCTCACAGCACCACTTAAGGAGGCCTTTCTGTAAGACTCACAGTTTTACAGTGCCAGGTAAGGAGGCCTCAGTGTAACTTAGTGTCTCAGAGCTTTACTTAAAGAGGCTGGTCTGTAAGTAATCACTGTCTAACCACACTAGGTTAGTAGACCTTACTTGACTTACCGGGCCTGATTTAGATCTCGGCGGATGGAATACTCTGTCACAAACATGACGGATATCCTATCATCCGTATTCCGATCTCCATAGGATAGAATGGGATCGTAATACAGAGGATGGGATATTTGTCACGTTTCTGAAGGAGTATTCCGCCAGGCCCTTTTTGTCTCACAGCTCCGCTAAAGGACGAGGTCTCACTGTACTCGCTGTCCCACAGCACTGGTTACGGCCTGGTAAGAAAGTCTCACTATGCTGACTAACTCACAGTGCACGTCAGGAGACTTGTCTGTTGTTCCCCTCTGTCTCAAAGTACCAGGGAATGAAGCCTCACTGCTTTCACTACCTCAAAACTAACCCTGGGCGTAGTTCGCGTAGTAGCGCTACGTGTAGCTACGCGAAGTGCACTTTGCACTACGAGAGCTACGCGTAGCTACGCGAACTGCGTAGTGCACTGTGCAAAATGCTGTTCGCACTGATTGCACAGTGCCGGATGCTTGCCCGCACTGTGCAATCAGTGCAAACCGCATCTTGCACAGTGCAAGCGGTCGTTTTCTGCCGCTCGAGTAGATTTCTACTCGAGCGGCAGCTTTCTCAACGCGGACTGGTAGTTTCTCATCGCGAGCGGTCGCGAGCATACGCGACCACTCGCAATGAGAAACCTGACCTCCCCGCGTTGAGAATCTCGCTGGGAGGTTTATTTTCCACGCTCGCGATCGGCAACTTGATGTTGCTGATCGCGAACGAGGAAAAAGTCTCACAGGGATGTCATTTTGCTTGCTCGCGGTCGCCAACTTGACGTTGAGGACCGCGAGCAAGCAAAAAATGACCGCTACGCTACGCGTGTTTGCACTGTGCTACGTGCAATTCGCGTAGTGCGAAGTAGTGCAAACTTCGCAAACTACGCGAGCGTAGCGTAGTACTTCGCCCAGGGTTACTCAAAACGCCACTCATGGAGACTTGTCTGTAAGTAGTCACTGTCTTTCAGGACAGGTTAAAGAGACGCATCTCTAAACAATCACTGTCTCACAGTGCCAGGTAAGGAGCACTTGCTGTACTCAATATCTCACAGTGACACTTACGGAGGTCTGTTTGCAAGTACGCAATACTTCTCCACACTGGTTAAGGAGGAATATCTGTAAGTACTCGCTGTCTCAAAGCACCAGGTAAGGAGGCCTCACTGTGCGTTCAGCATCACTTAAGGAGACATGTTTGTAAGTACTCCTGTCCCTCAGCACCAGGAAGTGAGGCCACACTGTACTCACTACCTCACAGCGCCATTCAAGTAGGCCTGGCTGTAAGTACTCACTGTAGTGTCTTGTGAAATGGCAGGACCCTCTAGGCTCCTGATGGACTCGGTAGACTAGTGATGTAAGTATTAGAGCGTAGTGAAGTAATGCAGGTTTAGAATGTTGAGTTCGCGTTTACACGCTGATGAATAAAGATGTGTAAAATTACCCTCCATGTGTGACGTAGTCATTGACGAGTGCCCGGGCTGGGGAGAACGCTACACTCACTGTCTCTCAGTACTGCTTAAGGGGACTTTCCTGGGCACAGAGAGATTACCCGATTTGTCAGGTATAACAGTAGTTTTAGTAGAGGCCTGGATTCGAACCTAGTTGTCAGTGGGTAAGGTGGCCTCATTATACAAACTGTCTCACAGTTCTACTTAAGAAGGTCTGCCTGTAAGTACTCACTGTCTCAGCACTGGGTAAGGAGGCCTCACTCTAATCACTGTCTCATAGTGTTCATGTTCAGTATTACTTCAAAATATTATTTCAAGAATATAGGGAGACTCAAATATTGTGTCAAAAAATGTTTCATGTCAAAAATATTGTGGAACAGAATATATAAGGAAAGTATATAATTTTTTAAAGTTTTTATATTGTTCTTTTAAAACATAATTGTATATCATATTGTTTTTAATTATTTATTTTAGTTTTATACGTTTTTGCGCTATAAGTTGTTATTATTTTAACATTAAGGGGTCGATTCCGATTCGGGCCGGAAAAAGCACCGACCGGCTCGGATCCGGAAATAATACCGACCGACACGTACCTGTGGCGCCCGACACGACAAGTACGATGCAAGGCGTGAAAAATCCGACCGACACGTACCGAAACCAAGTCGACCGACCGAGCCGCACGGAAAACAGCAATCCGGCCGGAAAAACACGCGAATCTAACCGACCGACACGCACCCGGAACAAATCCGACCGAAACGTACACGCGAACTCCAAACCGCAAAGTACGATGCAAGGCGCGAAAACCACGAGCGAGTCGGACGGAGGCCAAGCCGCACGACCGACACGCATACAAAACCGAGCCGAAGCAACACAAAACACTGCGACCGACGCGTACGCAGCATAGAAAACTGCACAAACACAGCGTGAACGAAACGGAGAAGACCGTACGAGACAAATGCAGGGTCCGACTCGGTCACAAGAACGTTTCCAACATACACAGACAGTACAAAGGAAAAATCACCCAAAAAAGGCCAAACAAGCAATTACCAAGCCAATAAATACTGGGGGGTGGGGACAGAGAACAAAGACACACCCACAACTCCACCTATATAAAGGACACAAATCACAACCATGAGCCTTTGCAAATGCCATTCCACTGCCAGCACCCAAGAGAAAGCAACCACACACCCACAGCTCATCCCTCACACAAGCCACACACCAGCAGCACACCAACAAATACCTACCTCACATACACCCAGCAAAACACACACTCACACACCCTCACCTGCACACCAACACACACATCACTCACCATCACCACCCATCACCATGCCCCCCAAGAAGAATCCCAAGTTCCTAGATTGTGAATTGGAAGTCATGGTAGACGAGATCCTCAGGGTAGAGCCACAGCTGTTTGGCACACTGGTCCAACAGACCCCATCTCCCAGAAAACCAAGATGTGGGAGAGGATCATCAACAGGGTGAACGCACAATCACCATGTCGGCGCACAAAGAGCAACATCCAGAACAGGTGGTATGACGTGCGCAGGAGGGTACGGGACCTGCTGAAGAAAGACTACATCAACAGCCAATACACAGGCAGTGGCCCTCCTGCCAAGCCAATATACCTCAGGCCCTGGGAGGAGAAGGTGCGGGCCATCCTTCCGCCAGTGAGCGTATATGGACTAGAGGACATCCCAGAGCCTGGTGAGTACACAACAAATGTACACAATATACTGCCACAAAACACACACATCACTGTCAAGGGGAGAGTCAAACCATGCACTCATAGCAATTACACAGCAACCAGAACAGAATCATCCCAAAATGTGTATGTCAGTCAGATAAACACAACACATGCCATCAAAAAAGTCACATCCAACTGTGCCAACACATGTACAAACACAACTACAACTACAGCTAGGCAGTGGCACAAATAGAACTAACAAACACATCCAGACATGTAGCCACCACAACAACACCAACACACAGTGAAGACCACTCAAAGGAAGGAATTCTGTGTATGCTGGCTAAGTCAGTGTAGCCAATAGCATCATGGGAGTCGCAGTCACACATATTGCCCCCCCCCACAACTGTCCCATCAACACCACCCTAAACCATGCTCACATCACAGGGAGTGGAGAAGGACTCACAAGATGGCTGACACTGGCTACTGCTGTGGGGAGCACAAGGCCCTGCTTGGAACTGTGCACCAACAAACAGCAGGACACCACTGACTGACATCCTGAGAGACAACTTCCACTCCCTGCAATGCAAGCACGTTCCATGGTGGGATATCTGGCTAGCTGGGTGGGAAGGAGGACTTGCAGCACTGACCATAGTCACAAGCACCTCCCCTCACACACACCCCAACACAAACTCCACAGAACCCACCTGGTAGAATGCAATGCCCCCCATCCTAACACAAGATCCCACAAAGAACCACCACCCTGGGTTATGTTGTGTGGGACTTCCAGCCAAACAACTGCCAGGACAACACTCCCAGCCATCCTGTCAGCACAGCCAGCCCACCCCACAGGGAAGCAGAGTCAAAAGGAAGGAAGCATGGGCATGCTGGGAAGGGGGGAGGAGGCAATAGCATGATGGGAGTCGTAGTCACAGCTCTACATCCCCCACCACATGGCCCAGCAAGCTCACACTCACGCATGCACATCCCACAGATAGTGGAAAGGCCCATCAAAGATGTCTGACACTGTTGCTGTGTCGTGGGGAGCACAAGGGCATGCTGGGTACTGCACACCAACAAACAGCAGGACACCACTGTCAGCCATCTTGCCATTGCTCTCACACCCACACACACTGAACTCCCCACAAAAGCAAGTAAGTATGGGAATGCTGCGAAGTGGGGTGGAGGCAATAGCATGATGGGAGTCGTAGTCACAGACACAGCTCACTCCCACAACTGTCCCATCAACACCACCCTGAACCATGCTCACATCACAGGGAGTGGAGAAGGACTCACAAGATGGCTGACACTGGCTACTGCTGTGGGGAGCACAAGGCCCTGCTGCCAACTGTGCACCAACAAACAGCAGGACACCACTGACTGACATCCTGAGAGACAACTTCCACTCCCTGCAACGCAAGCACGTTCCATGGTGGGATAACTGACTGGCTGGGTGGGTGGGAAGGAGGGCCGGCTGTCAATCAAACACAACCAATGCAGACCATGTTCACACCCCAAAAAATACATAGAAATGCCCAAATAATGCAGGACAATGTGCCACACCAATATCAACCCCTGACTGTGACGACTTAGGACAATGCAATGTACAGGCCCGCACCCAGAGGCACAGTCACAACTGTCATGTGTGTCAACCATTGATGCCTGCAGAAACATAACATACATTGTTTGTGTCTCCCAATAACAGGTGATGATGGGGACACAGCAGCAGACGCTGAGGAGTCCCAGTCCCAGGCTCAGGAGGATGCAGAGCTCACTGGCGTCGTACAGCCTCTGTCCTCCTCGGACGATGAAGACCAACCTGGCACATCCGGTGCAAGTCAACATGCAGCACCAGCAGGACCACCAGCTGCAGCACCAGCAGGACCACCAGCTGCACCCCTGCACCCACCCCTCCAACGACTGTCACCACAAATACCATCCCTGCCGACATGGACAGAACAAGGAGCAACACCAGCACAGGGACCCTGGACCAACCTGGGGCCATGGACACCACCACCACCACCAACCCCCAAGGTGGACCAGGGTTATCTGTGCGTGCCACTGCACACACTGCACATGTCAGCAGGGGTGGTGGGAGGGGTGGGAGACAGAGGTCGCTGCTTGCAGACGTTGCTGGTGTGCATGATGACCCACAACTGGTACGCATAGCTGATGCGTACCAGTCCAGCACCGGAGACCTCAGCCAGGTAGTGGGGCTCCTCAGAGACATGAAACAGCAGCAGGCTGCCCATCATGCCCGCTTGGACTCCCACATGTCCCACGTGGAGTCACACATGTCCCGCGTGGACTCACACATGTCCCGCGTGGAGTCCAAGTGGGATGCACTGCATGAGATGACGGCGGTGCACAGGGACATTTTACAATGCCTCCGCCAGATGAACAGCAACCAGTCCATACCTCCCTGTGTGCCAACAACATCTGGTGCCGAACAAACTGCAACTGCCACAGGGAGGGAGGATGACTCTTGCGGAGAGTCCCCTGCACCGCAGCAGCCTGTACTTGAGGGCCCCCCCCCTAAGAAGAGGGGTCGTCCAAGGAGGGAAAAGTGAGAGGCCGATGGCCAAGCGCAACTCCCAGGAAGCCTGAACCTGTTCTGGATGTTCGCCTTTGTGTACAGACTGTTCACCCTGTTGACGGCAACACTACTCCCACACATTGCATGGGGAGTACAAGTTGGACCAATGTGTCAGACAACTGTGGCCCCGATACTGGGGATCCTGTCTACCAGGACTTTCAATTCACCTAGGAACTTCGGATTGCAAGATTTATGTACAGCACTACCCATCCTATGCACTATTAACACATATGTATCACAATAAACACACTAATACACCATACTTGCCTCTGTCGTGATTCCAACGTGGGTGCTGTAATGGGGATGATGAACTGCAAAATTACACTGTGTATGCGAACTGCAACAGCAAGGACAACACAGGCATGTGAGTAAAGGCAACGTGACACATATGAGGGAGACACACCACCAGGGCTACACAACACATACACACCTAGGCCATCTGACTCATTGCCTACACTGATGTTGCCAGGGAAGACGGTGCAATGCACAGACACCACACCCATTCCCAGTTGTAGTCAAGTAGCCCACAGGTGCAGTAAGCAAATGGCAGTCAAATGTGTGACCACAGACAACGCACATCACAAAGTGAAGCACAGGTTTATTACACAGTTGCAACATGTCGTAACCACTACAGATACAAGGTAATCCCACCTGGCACCGGGCACATAGTCAACAACTGTAGACGGAAGGAAGTCCATGGGTGTGGCGCACATCACCTGTAGGGACACAACAGCTACCACCCTGGAAGTGCAATCACGTCGTCGGTGGACACAGTTGACCAAACGAATCTGAAAGTACCCTGTGAAGGACAGAAATGACACACAGTCAAAAGCAATGGAGTACAGGACAGAACAGCAAAACTCATGCACAATACATGTTACAAGATACCCACCCAGAACCAAGTTAGCATGTCAACACTCTTGGGGAGTACAGCCCACCTGTTAGCACACATCGTAACACACATCCAGTCAAGTAGCCCATGGACACACTCCAACAGCACCAGAGCACCACCCACACATCATGCCAACTCACATCATTGACATGACACCTCAGGATACTCACATTCAGCTAAAGAAGTTGGTGATGAGCTGTGTGCGGACATCACCATCATCATCATCATCATCATCATCGTCACTGGCATCATGGTCCAGGCCAGGATCCTCCACAGGTGGCGGATGTTGGTCATTGTCATCCTGGATGAGAGGCAACTCCTTCCGCACTGCCAGGTTGTGGAGCATGCAGCAGACGATGATAATCTTGCACACTTTCGCAGGGGCATATGGGAGGGACCCTCCGGTCTTGTCCAGGCAGCGGAAGCGGCTCTTCAGGAGACCAAATGTCCGCTCAATCACTCTCCTGGTCCGACCATGTGCCTCATTGTAGCGCATCTGGGCTGGTGTCACAGGGTTCCTGAGGGGTGTCAGCAACCACGGCATGTTGGGGTATCCCGAGTCACCTACGGACAGACAAGTGCACATTAGCTGACTTGGAAAAGTGGGCGGAATACTACAGATCAGATCACACACAATGGCACAAAGTCAGTACACACCGACAAGCCAGGCACGCTGGTTCTGCATCTGTGCCATCATCCTGGGGATGCGACTACTCCTCATCACAAAGGCATCGTGTGCTGAACCAGGGAAACGGGCACACACGTGTGTGATGGTCATGTCTGCAAGACACACCACCAGTGCATTGACAGAGTGGTAGTGCTTGCGGTTCCTGTATGCCTGCTCCTGGGCCTGTGGTGGTACCAAAGCCACATGTGTCCCATCAATGGAGCCAATGACATGCGGCATCCTCCCCAGGGCATAAAAGTCACTCTTCACGTCAGTGAGTCGTCGCAGTCTAGGGAAATAGATGTACCGGTTCAGGAATAGCAACATTGCCGCCAAAACATCGCGGAGCACACGGCTCAACATGGTCTGTGACATCCCACCAGCAGTCGCCACAGTATGTTGGAAGGTACTGGTGGCAAAGAAGTGTAGGGCTGCCATCACCTTCACCTTGGGGGTCAGCGCTGTAGGGTACGGCCGGCCAGGCTGCAAATGTGGGGACAACTGCACTGCCAAATCCTAAATCAGCTGCCTGGTGAAGCGGTACCGTCGGATGCTGTCCCGTTCCACCATCGTTGCCAGGTCTGGGAATGGTCGATGGACAGCAGGACCCTGCAGTGCAGAGGAGAAGTAAGCAAGATTGTCAGTCACCCCACATATGCGGCATTGAACACACTCAAGATCCCAACATACATCATTATGAGGCACAACTACATGAAGTGTGCAGTTCCGGAAGGACATGTATGGTACATACATGGCCAACATCTGTCAACACGGTCCAACAGGTGGCATCAATTAGTCCCAGGTTGGCCCATTGGATATCATGAGGCCGTGTTACAGTTCCCATCTCCTGCTGCCGTGTCACAATCACCCCCCACAGTGACATGTGAGGACAGATGTGCCCCAGGCACCACAGCTCAACGACAGGTACATTCCCAGGGACCCTGTATTGCCACATGGACACTGGCATTACATGGAGTATCATGTATACACCACAGCAAAACAACCATGACCCCCACAGGTAGTGGCCCCACTTGCCACGGCAGGACAGACATGGACGTATGTGACATACACACGCACAACATCAAAGTCCATGCACACACAACCTGGATGTGGAGACTGTCTCCCATTGTGCACATGAAATCAGAGACATTGTAAACACTACATGCACAAAGACTGTGGAGGACCATCACTATTGTGCCACTGGGACACCCTGGCTCAAACATACCGTCCCACATGGGACTCACGGGGTATTTGACATGACATACACATACACCACCGTGAAATGTGACCATGGCACGTGCACTGATATGAACAGTTGCACATCACAGTGGTCATGTACACGTAACACCCAGGATCCTGTCCCCATGAACACGTGCACAGCCTGGGGGTGGCTGCCCACAGGTGACACCCAGAGGACAACATGTACACCAACATACACACAATAGGAAATGCAGCCTTCCATGCCTTATGATAAAGTTTGGACAGGCTGTCGTGATGTAGGTGTGCCCCTCACTCCCTGGGAGCTATCTGTGGCTGGCATATGTCCATCTGAGACAGGCATGCTGACATATGCCAGTCACATGTACAGTGATGCGTTGTAATGCAATGGACCGATCGGTGCCCCCGGCCGGCCCATTGCATTCAATGTGTGCGGGTACGCGTTGTACCCCTGTACGCCTTGTACTGCAATGGACCGATCGGTGCCTCCGGCCGGCCCATTGCATTCAATGTGTGCGGGTACGCGTTGTACCCCTGTACGCGTTGTACTGCAATGGACCGATCGGTGCCTCCGGCCGGCCCATTGCATTCAATGTGTGCAGGTATGCGTTGTACCCCTGTACGCGTTGTACTGCAATGGACCGATCGGTGCCTCCGGCCGGCCCATTGCATTCAATGTGTGCGGGTACGCGTTGTACCCCTGTACGCGTTGAACTGCAATGGACCGATCGGTGCCTCCGGCCGGCCCATTGCATTCAATGTGTGCGGGTACGCGTTGTACCCCTGTACGCGTTGTACCCCTGTACGCGTTGAACTGCAATGGACCGATCGGTGCCTCCGGCCGGCCCATTGCATTCAATGTGTGCGGGTACGCGTTGTACCCCTGTATGCGTTGTACTGTAATGGACCGATCGGTGCCTCCGGCCGGCCCATTGCATTCAATGTGTGCGGGTACGCGTTGTACCCCTGTACGCGTTGTACCCCTGTACGCGTTGAACTGCAATGGACCGATCAGTGCCTCCGGCCGGCCCATTGCATTCAATGTGTGCGGGTACGCGTCGTACCCCTGTACGCGTTGAACTGCAATGGACCGATCGGTGCCTCCGGCCGGCCCATTGCATTCAATGTGTGCGGGTACGCGTTGTACCCCTGTACGCGTTGTACCGCAATGGACCGATCGGTGCGCACCCATTGACAATGGGCTTGCCTGGCAACAGACGTGTTTTCGAATTTCGAACGAGTCGGTTGCTGGAAAATCAGTTGGTCACCCACAACAATGTTGCAAAATCATGTATGTCATGAAGTTGAAGATTTGAAGGATGCTGTGGGCGTGTTTTGGTGCTGCTATTCCATGGATTGGCCAGATTCAGAAGATGCAAACGACTTGGACCTATCACTTTGGACACAAGGGACAGTATCTGCCTCTCCAGCACGTATATATTGCTGGCTGTTCCCCTGAGAGCTCACTTGCCTGCACTACATGCTCCAGGACGACATCTGCCACTGCACTGCTGCTGTCTCTGCCCCTCTGGACCCTGCAATGGCACGTACTGTGGAGAGAGCCCCAGCCTTCAGCCTTGAAGAGAACCAGGCCCTGCTGGATAGCCTACTTCCACAGTACAGCAAGCTGTATGGGACACCAGGGGAGCAGGTGAGTGTTCTGTGCACTGCCTTTCTGAATGTGCATTTTGTCTGACTAGCAAGGCTGGAAGTCTGCACGCCACTGGCTAGCAGGCTCACTGAGTAGTTGTCACCCCCCATAGTGTGTAGTGACATGCACTGGACAGGTATGGTGCAGTGACAGTGCATTTGAACAAGGTTCTACTTCCCATGCAATGATACCATGTAGTGACGTCTGGCAAACTGTCCATGGGCAGCTTTGCACTGCCTGTGTACATCATGTGCCCCTGTGATTGAGACATGTATATACAACTGTGTCATGCACGGATATGTTGCATGTGTAGTAATGGCCTTTTCACTTTGTCGTCCTGACAGGTTAATGCCCATCGGAAGCAGGAGATCTGGAAGGACATCGTCCGGGCCGTCCGGTCCGTGGGGGTCTACAAGCGCCGGATCCGCAACTGCCAGAAGAGGTGGCAGGACCTTCGGGGCTGGACCCGGAGGATTGCACAGGTCCAGCTGAAGCTGTCGCCTCCTCGCAGGAGGGGCGGAACACGGACCCTGACCCCCACATGCTCCAGATCCTGGCGGTGGTGTTTCCAGACCTGGATGGGCAGCTGAAGGCCAGACAGCAGCAAGGAGGGGGTGAGTCAAAGACTGCACTGTGAACTCTGTATTACATGCTTTGTGCCCTCCTCTGGCCTGGTTCAACTGCCACAGTGCAGCAGTCATGTTGTCCAGGAGCCATGTCCCTCTATTGTGCACTGCCCACTGCTCATCTGATACCCAGGTGTGGCCCTTACATTCAGGGAATTGTGTCACTTGGGACTGTGTCCTTGCAGTTTGCTTCACTAAAGGTGGGGGACAGCATCTGTTTCCCTAACTCTGTTGTGGGCATCATGGGTGGGTCCATTGTTCACACAACGCCTGTGTTCGGACATGTGATCTGCGTGTTGCTTTGATATGCGGTCCACTTGCTGAGCTGAGCCACCACATGTGCCTGGGGTATGTGGCACACGCCCATGCAGCGGGTGGGAACAATGTTTGGGCCCCAGGAGTGTGCAGATTACGTGTGTCACACATACATAGCCAGCTATCCACTGTCCAGGGCACATCCCTCATTCATGTGGAGCAGGACAGTCATGCCTACTCCAGGCCATGCAATGCACTCTGTACTCCCACTCCTGTGTATCAGCTGACACATTGTGCACAGTGATTTGAGCCCTCAGGTGTCTGCCTCTGTGTCAGTGTGCTGTGGATTAGTTGCCAGGACTGCTGGGGTGTTTCTTGGTAGGGGCTCAGCATGCCCCTGGAGATGTGACCATAGGAGACGATACTTGTGTGTCACATAGGTGTTTGATCAGCTGCCCGTGCAGACTGGGGTATGCGAATGTGAAGTTCAGGCAGCTGTTCCCCATTCACAGCAAATTGTGAGGGGCTCAGGTTCAGAGGGTAGTGTCACAGGTCTCCCATATGTCCAATCGGTATGACCTGGTACAGATGAGGGTTAAGATGATGTGTTGTGTGGGGGATGTACATGTGCACTTGTGCAGCTCCAGGACTTGCATTCCCCATGACCTACTATTGTGACACAGTGCATAGTGTTGTTGTCTGGCTGCCAAGTCATACATCACTGAGACAGTGATGTATGACTTAGCAGTCATGCCTCTGCCATGGCATGTGTCAACTTATTGGTGGTCCTGCAGGGGAGTGACATGTGCTACATGCACACCATTGTGGCGATGGCTATCAGGACATGGGTGCATCATGGTGTCTATCGCTGGTATGCATCACATGCATTTCCTATTTGACTCTGGGCATCCCTTTCATCCGGAAACCTGTACTGACTCAGTGGCAAGAGCTGTGATGTGTGCATGTCCACATGCCACACCGTGTCTTCTGCACTGTCCAACTACTGTGTACTTGGTGCATGTGTCCACACTGGGGTGTTGCAATCCAACAGACACCAGACAGATGGGTGCAAGGCCATGTGGGATGTGAGTGCCATGCTTGGCATCAGACTGACAATTGGCTTCTCCTGTTCAGTTAGGGCACTTTTAGCAATGTACAACTAATGATGCCAGGGCTTGCTCTGTAATGTGCTGTGCTCACAGTGGTGTGTGCGTTTGGTGCAGGTGACTGATGTCTGTCTGTTTCCCCATTGTTTGCAGATACATCCACGGCCACGGAAGGGGACAGCTCCACGGACCAGGAGGAGCCGGAGAGCCAGACTGGGTCAGCAGCCGAGGAGTGGTCGGAGGGACCCAGTGGCACGGAGAGCGAGGGGAGCCACACCGAGGAGTCCTCAGCAGCATCCACCTCAGCTGAGGACCACAGCGGCTCGGAGGATGACTCCCTTATGGAGGCGGGTGTCAGCAGCCACCACACCCCAGCTAGTGTTGCTGTCCCCGCCACCACCAGCACCACCACCGCCCTCCCATCGGCTCCCATTCCCCAGGTCCGTGGAGGCTCCCATGTTCGGGAGCGTGTCTCCTTTGGGCCAGGCACCGCACCCCCTGCCCCTGTGTCCCCTGCTGCCCTGAGTGAGGAGTCTGTGTACCTCCTTCGCCAGCTCCATGTAGGGCAGACAGCCATGCTGAGTGTCCTCCATGCGCACACCGCACTGTTGACTCAGTTGGTGTCGTTCATGGAGGGCATCTCATCGGGCATGTCTGACCTACAGAGGGGCAATAGGTCCATGGACTCCTCCCTGACGGCAGCAGTGTCCCTCCTCAGACAGTCCCTCACCCCTCCTGCCTCTCCTCCATCCACACTCCCCAGCACCTTACCCGTCCCAAGCACACACACACCGGCACAGGCACACACCAGCACACACACGTCCAGCACACAGACACACACGCCACAAACTAAACGCACACACACGCACAGTCAGGGGACTGAAACCAGACTCACAGGGGATGGGGCCCTGGTACACACACACGCATCCACGGGCACTGCGCAGTCCTCAGTTGCCTCTCCCTCCAAAGCACCCTCCCTTGCCTCACCTGCAACCCCAAAGACCCAGCGCCTCTTCCTCAGTGACCTCGGCCTCTTCCCTCCAATCCAGCTGCTCCAGCATCCAGGGGGAAGAGGAAGCCCCCCACACGGAGCAGAGTGCCCCTCGCCCCCGGACACCCTCCCCCAGGCGCAGACAGACTGAGGCCCCCACCCGCAAGTCCCCCGGAGTGGTAAGAGCAAGACCCCGCCGCCGCCCTGCAGCTCAAGCACCAGGTCTCCTTCCTCCATCCCTCAGGCCCCCACTCCACAGGTGCCCCCACCACACCCTGCCCCAGGTTCCCCCACCCACAGATATACCATCCCCAAGAGGCTCCGGCCTTCTCCCCCTGCCACTTGCTCTCCCGGCACCACACCCCCGCTGCGCTTGTCTGTGCCACTGATGTGGTGAGGGTGTCCTCCCCTCTGTCCAGCCCACCTTGCCTGTTCCCCATTCTCCTCCCCTGGTGGTAGGCACTGCAGTGGAGTCCACTACCACCCTGTCTGACTTGGGCACTGCAGTGGCGGACCTGTCCACTCCATCTGCAGGGTCCACTGCAGTCGTGCCGGCACCCACAATATCTGAGCCATGCCCCCCAGTTGTGCCGGCACACACCATGTCAGACACCTCCACTGCAGTTGTCAGTGGCTCTCCAGCAGCCACCACCCCTTCCCTGCTTCCTCCTGGTGAGCCCTGATCCTGTCCCTGCGGTGCCTGGCCTACCCCCCCGGTTGCCCCTCCTAGTGGATTGTCCCTGGTTTTGTGCAGGCATGTGTAGGGTCACCCACTTGTGACTTTGTTGATGGACTGGCCATTGGCCTTTGTTTATGTTCTACCGGACTTCTACTTTTAATGCCACATATGCTGAATAAAGCAACTTTCTGTTCTCTAGTGCTTTTGCTTCTGATGTACATGATGTTGATGATGCTAACCATGCCCTTGCTGCAGTGATGGTGATATTTGGTCTCATGATAATGAAGTGTTACTGTGCAGGAACCCATGTGGTCCAGGGGGAATGTGTCCTATCCTGTGGTGTATCCATGTCATCCATAGCAGCATCTGAGGGTGTCATGTGTTCAGTATTTGGCAATGGGATTTCCTACTTAGATTGGCATCTGTGGCTTCCACCCCTGCACATCTGTTGTGCCTGCCATTGTTCAATTCGTCTACTTCCCTGACCGTGTGGCCATCTCCAGTGGACATGCAGGTTTGGGCATCAATGGGGAAGGACTCATCTGTGTTGTCAGTGCAACATTGCTATACAAGTGTGTTGGATCTGTGCTGATGATTCCGTTGGCACTTCCATGACCAGGCTGATGTGACGGGAGCCCTCATTTGGTGCTAATTGTTGATTGTGTGACCAAGTGCTCAGCTGACATGATGGGGCCCTACTGAGGCAACATATGGCACAGCTTTCCTCACACAGGAGTGGAGTCCCCTCATGGCAGTGTGTACTCCTGTGACATTGCCTGCGCCCAAGGTGTGTGTTGTATGTGCATGTCTGTGTGTTCACTTCCGTTTAGCTGTGCATGCTGTGATCCCTAGTGTTGTACCTGTTTGTGATGCTAGCTGAGTTGAGCTATGTTCCCCCAAAGTCTTCTCCCTGGGTTCTCTGTGATGTGGGTGCATGGCACATTACTGGTCATCAGGGTGTCACCCATAGGTGTGTTTGCTGTCAGGGCTGAGTTTGTGTGCAGACGCAGATGGGTCACAGTCAGGTTTCCCCTTGGCACTTGTTGTTTGCCCCTGTCATGTGATTTCCAGTTTGTGTTATCTTTCAGTGATTGTGACACGTTGTGTGTGTGACTGCTGGCACTCCTCAGGGTCCGGGCTGCAATGTTGGTTGTTGTCTATGTGTGTTCTTTGTGGGTGACCTTGGCTTCTTCATTGGTGTGTGACTGTGGCTGGGATCCCATTGGTTGGTGTGGTATTGCCGTCATGTCCATGTACAGCGTAGTGTGCAGTGTGTCAGACATTCAGGAGTCTTGTTGAGTGTCCATGTGTGATGTGTTTCTGCACCTTGGTTCCCACCCACCACCCTGGAATAGTCATGGGTGCATGTGCAATGTCACCAGTGCATGTGTGCTTCACTGCTGCACATTGTTGGAGGTCGAGGGGTGTGGTGTTGAGTGTGTGCAGATGAGAGTTGTTGCCCGGCTAGGCCCCTGCCTCCATGTTGGCCTTGGCTTACTGGCCATGCTGTTTGATTTGTGCTTGTGTAGGTGTGATGGTAGTTAGTTGCTCAGGACACATGACTGTGGTTCACAGTGTGAACCACATTTAGCTTTGTCATCACAGTGGGATTGTAATGCAGCCCAGGGTCACCACATTGTGGGGGCCCTGGGGGTGGTGCTGTGGTGTGTCTGTGTCTTGCTGTGTCAGTTGCTGTCCCTACGTGCCTGTGTGACATGTGTGATTTGTGCTCCCTCTCATCTGACAATGCCTGCTTGCCCACATAGGGGATTTGGATCCATGAGTTACCTTTGTGTGGCACTGTATGCACATCTGTATGATTGGTATTCAGGTCTCCTCATGTGTTATGTGGTTGCCTGGGGACACTGGCACCCCCTCACCTGTTGTGTATGATGTGCAGTGTGGGTCTGCCTGTTTGTGTTTGTGCATCTGCACCACTGCATTGGCATATCTTGGGTGTGCCATTGGCTGTATGTAGTTTGGTGGGTTTCCCCTGCTGTCCCTGGGACTCCTAGGTCATCGGTCAGCACAATGATCATGGTTTGTGTGTCCCATTGCTGCCATGGTATGGTATTTGTTCACCTCACATCTGCAGTCTCCACAGGGTATCTGCATGTGTGTGCCCATTGGTGCAAATATGTGGGTCTGCATTCTGATGGTCACTTCTGTCATTGTGTCATTGATGATTGTTGACGGTGTGAGCCCCCATGGGTGTTGTTTGTCTGCACATGGCCAAAGGTATGTCTTATTTGCACTGCAGGATTTGGCTCCCCCAATTTATGTTGCAATGGGACACATACACTACTTTGCCACTGATGTGTTTGTTGTTCTGTGACCAGGAATCATCCATGCAGTTTGGCAGTTGCACCTCTTTCTTTGTCAACACTTACCTTTTGGTCACTGTGATGATGGGGGTTTGGACCCCATTGCCACAATGTTCGAAATGTGCTTCAGCTATGGACCCCACACTTACATTTTGGTCACTGTGATGATGGGGGTTTGGAACCCATTGCCACAATGCTCAAAGTGTGCTTCAGCTATGGACCCCACACTTACCTTTTGGTCACTGTGATGATGGGGGTTTGGACCCCATTGCCACAATGTTCAAAGTGTGCTTCAGCTATGGACCCCACACTTACATTTTGGTCACTGTGATGATGGGGGTTTGGACCCCATTGCCACAATGGTCATGGCCTGCTTGCATTGTGGGTGCCACACACATATATGTGTGGCACATGTGCTAGGGGGTCACATTGTATGTTCAAAGTCATGTTCGGTGTTGTAGGCATTTGACACAGTCTACACACGCTTGTCATGGTTTGGGGGGATGTCTTCTTCTTGCATTCCCTAGGTTGTGGTGTGCTGGTTGTGTCATGCATTGTCCATCCTATGAGTGGGGGTGGTAGTAGTGGTAGGCATCCAGCCCCCCCTGGGTAGGGGTGGTGGTGCGCATTCAGGCCCCTGTGTGCATATGTGGCATTGGTGGTGGGCATCCCGCCCCTATGGTGCTGCTGTTGCTGGTGTAAGTATATTCTGCATCCCTCTGTGTGTGTGTGATGTGTCGTGTACGTGTTGTATGTGTTTTGTGGTTGGTGTCTGGCTTACCTTCTGCGCCGTACGCGTCCGTGCCTGTTCCGGTAGTAAATGTAGAATATTGGTAGGATCGGGACGAAGGGATTCATGGTTGGTTCGTGTCGTTCGTCCTTCTCGTTGCTTCGCGTCGTCCTCGTCGCTTCGCCTCGTCCTCGTCGCTTCGCGTCATCCTCGTCGCTGGCGTGTTTGTCTCGGAGCCGTGGATCGTGTTGTGGCGCGAATCGGAGTTTATGTGCGCCTCTCCCGGATGCTTTGACGTGCCGTGCGTAGCGACGGGTTCGGCGCGTACGGAAAGCGCATCGTACTTGTTCGGCCGGACGGAGCTGCATTTTGGCTTCCGTGCGACTCGATTCAGCGTTTCCGGATTCGCCTCGGTCGGGGAACAGGACCTGGTTTGGGTGAGTACGGCTCGGCCGGATTCTTTGCTGTTGTGCGCATCGTACTTACTCGTTCGGTGTGCTGTACGGATCGGTCGGGAAACAGGCTTTCGCATGGCTTTTTTCCCGACCGAATGCTATTGGGTGCGCCTCCGACCGAGATCGGAATCGGCCCCTAAGTGTATGTTTTTGAGGGTTTTTTTATGTCAAATTGTCCATTTTGGTGAGTTGTTAGTTTTTCCAGGGGAATAGGATGGACAGTTTTTTAAATAATATTTTAATTGAATTTTAATGCGTTTCAATTTGTTAATTTGATAATTATGTAAAAAATCATTTTAGTTATTTAATTGATAATCTTAAAAATATAGTATTTTTTTATTTGTTAAGTGGTTAACTTAATGAGATGATTGTGTTAATTAATTGTTTTTAATAACTTGTGTATTGATAAATTACATTGTGCTTTAGGTTGTTTTATAATAATTTTGTAGTGTTATAATTTGTTAACATGATATTTATTGTTATTTTTATTATCTTAATTTGTTTATTCAGGTTTTGGGGACTAGGATGGGAAATATTTGAAATAAATGTTTTTTTTAATTGATATCATTTTAAATATATAGTTATGTATAATTTTATAAGTTCATTTTGTGTTTTTAGTTTTTAATAATTTACGTAAATTATATTATGTAAAATATGCTTTTACATGTTTGTAGAAATATATCTTCTTTTTATTTCTTTTATGTGATCTATTTTGTATTAATTTAGGTTAAACAAAATTAAATCTGAGCTTATTAAAGTGTAACATTTTCCATTCTGTTGCTGACTCTGGAGTGGGAATAGTAGTTCTGACTAGGCCTGGACGGAGATCGCAGAGTTCCACTCTGCAGAACTCCGCGAAGTGTCCAAAAAACTCTGCAGCGATACGTAGAGTTCCGCAAGTGGCGTAGTGCGTTAGGTTGCGCAGTTCGTGCTGATTTTCAGCGCTGTAAAAACCACATGAACGGCACCATGTGCAGCACAAGAGGGCGCTGCTTCTTTCTGCTGCTTGAGTAGATGTTCTACTTGAGCGGCAGCTTCCTCAACGTGAATGTGAGGTTTCTCAACGTGAGCGGTAACGGCCATCCGTGACCTCCTGCTTTGAGAAATCTCACCGGGAGGTGGTCTGGAGTAAGAATTTCCTTGCTCGCGCTCACCAACTTAACGTTGGTGAGCGCAAGCGAGGAAAAAACTCCAATCCGCTACGGGGAGTGGAGTTTTTCAGAACTCCGCACGCTGAGCACAGCGGGAAAAATTCTGCAAACTCCACGAGAGGAATGGAATTTCAAGCCCCTGCCGTATTCCAAAGTCCAAAACTTTCCCTATTGTTGCTCAGGTTAGAGTGGCAATAGTAAATATAACCATTCCAAAGTCCAACACTTTCCTTACTGTTCCTCAGGTTGGAGTGGGAATAGTGAATCTGACCACTCCATCGTCCAACACTTTCACTACTGTTGCTTAAATTGAAATGGGAATATTAAATCTACCCCCTCAAAAATCCAACACTTTCCCTGCTGTTGCTCTGGTTGAAGTGGGAATGGTATGTGCATATGTATTTATGAACGTGTATGGTCTTTCTATAGTGCAATCCTAGCCAAAAAGCAGCTTTTATAAATGTTACATTTATGCAGGCGCACCCCAGATTTTTTTTAACCTTTTGGCTGAACCCTGTCAGGCTATAGAACTCTGTGAACATTACCCCTGCTAACCAGTGGCAACGTGCTTGTGCTCCTCCCTTCAATATGATAAATTTGGTATACTCCTGATTGGCACATATAATTTACTCATACATTCCTAGTAGATTGTACCAAGTATACCCAGTGCCTGTAAATCAAATGCTACCAGTCGGCTGTAGCACTCATTGTGCCACCTACAGCACTATAAAACCTGTTCCCAGGCCTGCTATTTTAGCCTGGCTGTGCAGTTTTAACACTACAAATTCCACCTGTCATAATAACCCCTTTTGACAGGCTGAAACCTTCCTTTTAAATATTAATAAGACACCCCTAAGTAGGCCTTGTTGCCCACAATGCAGGGTGCATGATATTTAAAAGTAGAACGTGTAAAAGCTTAATGTTAATCATGTCCTTACATTGAAAAAGCCCTAAAACAATTTTCACTGTAGCAGGATTAGCTGTTCCACAGGAAAGCATTGGGATACAACATTAAGTGTAATACATGTTATTTCTGGCTAGAAAACGGCTACAAATGTAACTTTTTGACTCAGTAAACTATTTACTACAACTAGTTCACTGGTGAAGTCGGAGTCGTAATAAATAGTTTTGGAAAGATGACTTTTAAAAATCACCTTAGCCCTTCTTGAAGTACAAGCAAGCTAAAACTGCATTTTGCTCTCCCTCCTCTAGCCAGCCAGTAATTAGCATTTCAATCAATAGGCATGAATGAGGTGTGAACTTGCTTCCAGGATAGGGACAAAAGTCCTTGGGTGTGGGGAGGTATTGTTGTGATTGACAGGATGACCTGTGGGCTGGGCTCACAAATGTGATTATTCAAAAAGACCTACTCTGTCACAGGCAGATGTAGCTTACATAGAAAGCTTGCACCCATCTTTTGTCCCCCCACCAGACCGGCCCCCTGTACACTCCAAAGAGGCCTCCTGTCACAAGCAAAAGTTAGCTGACAGAGCCCACGTTTAGTGTGGACTAAGACTCTGTCCACCTTTAAAATTCCCAAATTGGGTAGGGTTAGCCCCGTGAGCTTTTACCACATCGGTTAGTTATGTTATGTCATGAGGATTTATACAGTGCATTTATAGAGTGTCCCAGTGCTAAAGACAATGGCAGCACCTACAGATGAAATTTATACAGATTGCGTGAAAAGCCAAGTATTCAGTTCCTTTTTAAAGACAGGAAGGTCCCTTGTTAAGCGCAGCTCCCTAGGGAGCTGATCCAGTTAACCGGCCCCAGATAAGAGAATGATCTGCTGCCTATTCTGAGCTGGCAAATGCGAGGAACTTTAGCCAAATGTTCAGAAGAGGAGAGCAAAGTGCGGGCAGGGATGTAGTCATGTGAAGTCTTTTGATATCTTAGAGGGGGACACATGGGGAGAACAAGTTAGGGTATCCCCAGGGGTCATTCCCAACCACTAGCTGTTGCAAGCATAAATGTAGCCTCTCCAGGAACCCCCTTCAGAATACTCATGGACCTGTGGGAGATAGAAGAGGACTGAATCTGCTCTGTGAGACTTGAGGAGAACCTAGAAGATTAGACCTGCTCTCCCTCTTGTACCCAGGACAAAGAAGTGAACTCCAACGGTTATAAGGCTGACCTCCTGTATAAGCTACAGGGATACAAAAAGAAACAAGAGGCCTTTCCTACAGCTGAAGAGCAGATCAGTGGCAACTGGACCTGGACTGGTCTCTCCCTGACACCCTGTGAGTCTCTAAATGCCTCCCTGAGGTCCTGGTGGGCTTTAGAAGTGTACTCCTGTGGTGGATTGGGATTTAAAGGACTAAATCAGAAGGTAAAAGCGTTTGCTCAGATGAACTTAGTTGATGTATCTGACCCACACTCCACTGCGGTCAGCCTCAAATTGTGCCTAGGCCCTGTTCTACCGCAACCGTGAGCAGTCATTGGCATTTTATTATTTTTGCCACTGTTTTTATTTACAACTTTAAAAATACATATCTCCGGTTCTCCTTATTGGATTTTTGTCATGTTGGTGGCATTTTGTTTATTACATATTACTCTATTTGTCTAATTTGTTTTGGGATTTTTATTGTTTTGCATTTTGACGTTATTATTGTTTTAGTCCTGCATAGGCAGATTGCCTCTGAGTTAAGCCTGTCTGCTCTATGCCATAGCTACTAGGGGTTTTAGCTCAGGTTTATTTTGTGACATTAATGGTTCACCCTGACAGGATTGTGATTATTACCTTAGGTGGGCACCTAGCCCCTAAACTAATACCCACATTTCATACAGCATTGCAGCGCTGTACATGGTCAAAGACAAGCATAAAGTTAAAGAGTAAGAGGAGAGGAAGCTGAGTTGAAGATGGTTAATGCATTCTGATGTAGTGTTCTTTAAAGAGGTGAGTCTCAACTCTTTCCTAATTTGCAGCAGTGTTGGAGCAGTCCTGATGGATACGGAGATGTTGTTCCAGATCTTGGGTGCATAGATGGAAAAGGCCTGCATTCTACAGTGTTATGGTGTCTTGGCTGCAGGTGTGCCAAGATCCACCAGAGATCATGAGCTTGTCTGCAAGACAAGCGGGGGTGCTGGTCGTGATAGCTTTGTAAATAATGCAGCTGGTCTTGAAGATGGTGCAGGTTGGCAAGCAGAGCTAATGGAGTTCCATCAGGTTGGGGATGATGTGATCATATTTCTTCAGGCCCTGGGTGAGACATGCAGCAGGATGCCTTAAGGACGTACCAGTGTGGAGTCTGGGAGGCTGTGAAGTGCAAGAGTATGAAAGCTTGAACAGCAAATCTAATAGCCCTTTTTGGAAGAAACAGTTTCACATTCTTTAGAAGAGAAAGCTGGTACCAGGCCATCTTTGTTTTGGCAATAGGTCCCTTGAGGGTGATGTTGGTTTCCAGGGTGACTCCAACTGACTTGCCATTCAGTGAAAGTTGGCGCTCAGAGTCATTAAGGTTCATGTCATTGAGGCAGGTTTGAACCATATTTTTTTTAAATTATTCTTGGCAAATAACAGGAAACCTGTCTTGGTTGGGTTGAGTTTCAGGTAGGCACAGGATATCCAGGTCTGGGTGAGGAGCAAGCAGCTTTGAGGCATTGAATGTCTGAAGCAGAGGAGACTATCAAGTAGATTTCTGTAGCCTATTGATGAATCTTGATGCTGTTATCTGTGAGTAGCACCAAGCAGCTCCATGTATAGGTCGAAGATGACAGGAAACAGTATGGAGCTCTGGGGTACGCCTACGTTGATGGTGGTGGCTTCAACAATGGAATTGATATAGTACTTTGCGTTGGCTGATGTGATGAGCTTTCTTTGTGTTGAGTGGAGGGACATCAGTCACAAGAGGTCCTCAGGAGTTTTGTTTTTCTTCCAGTTATTTATCCTGCTTCCCCGTGGATCATTTATAGTCAGCAATGTCTCTAGAAAGCAGGGGGCAGAAGGTTTTGGCTTGCACTTGCGTGATGTAATTGAGGAGGGAATGTTCACATAGCTTTCCATAAAATTGTTAAAGTTGTTTAGAAGAGTGTTTGCATTGGATGTGGAGTTGATAAAATGAGAGATGACTTCAAGCATGATTGGCTATGAAAAAGTCTTTGAATGATCTGACCTTGGATAGTTGGTTGGATGCTAACCATGGAAATAGAGATGGCAAAGTGGTTGGTCCCGTCCAGGAGGTATGGGTGGTTTGAATTGGATTGTTGGTGATGTTGAATACACAAGGTCAAGGATGTGGCCTTTGGAGTGTCTTGCATGAGGACGTGCTGTACCACGACGAGTGTATTGATGAAGTTAAAGAAGGTGTCACTTGTTTTTGTGAGCTTGTGCTGTCTGGTAGGTGGCAGTTACCCAAGACGTTGGTGTGTGCATGTCGGATGGACGAGGTAATGAGGAGGTGTGAGGATTTATCAATGAAGTCCTTGTTCTGCCCATAAGCCCTGTAGATGAGATGGAGGATAGAGTCTGGATGAAATGCTGTCAGTTACACAGAGTGGGAAAAGGGACTTTAGCAGCTTCATGGAGTTAAGTGTTACTTGCTTGCCTAGGCTACAGGGCCAGGAGTACTTATGGATGAGAGCGAGGCATACTCCCTTCTTGTGAGCACAATCCATAAAATGGATGTTGTAGCCTGTGTGAAGATTCATGACTGCCATGTATGAAGATGTGGGAGTAAACTGTGTTTCTGTGATAACGAGGGTGTCAAGTTTGTGATAGGTTATGAGGTTTGGGATGTTCGGTGAGTAGAGTACTGCAGTGCGAGCTTTGATATGCATGAGTTGGAATGTGTGTTCTGTAGGTTTTTTTGGGGGGAGTTTTATATAGTGCAAACTCGACCCGAAGGTATCAGAGCGCTTTACATGAGCACCAGTTGCATTACAGACGGACACATTCATTTTGTTAGGCACGAGAAGATTACGTGATTTGCCCAGAATCACAGGATGTTGAGCATCCCTGCCAAGACTTGAACCTTGTTCCCCAGCTTCGAGGTCGACCGCCCTAACTATTAGGCCATATCCTCTCCCCTAGCTTGATGGTGTATGGTAGATAGTGGGTGAGTACAATGTTTTATACAAATGGTAGGTGAATATCTGGGTCGTCTACATCTGGATCTGATTGTGGGGGGCGGCAGCATGGGATCCTGGGTGAGGCATATGATTTTATATTACCTTGTAAATTTCAGTGGAACAGGGGTTCTGGTTCAAGGTCCTTGTTGGCCCAAATAGGTCAAATAGGTGATGTCAGTTCCTGTGCATATGAAAGCTGGGAAATCCAATGATGTCACCTCCACTACAGATGAATGATGGGAAATGCAGTGGTGTAATGTCCTATGCAGATAGATGAAGGGACATTATGTCCTCTTGCTTGGCTTCTTCTTTTAAAGACAGCTTTTTTTTTGATAAACAAATTTTTATTGGTTTAAAGAAGACACCAGCAAATACGACATCGTAAAATTCCATTAACATGGAGGAGACTCTGACTGACCCATTTACATCGATAATTGAAAACAAAGTGAAGTACATTTGAGCAACACCATTAAGATTAAATCATACCCCCCAACCACTTCCCCCAGACCCTTCGATATTTCTTCTGACAACCCCGGGCCCCATACATGGCCTTTTCCTGCGTGGCACACCAGTCAACCCCGGACCTCCACCTCGCAACACTAGGAGGATCAGGGGACTTCCATGCAGCTGCAATGTCCCTCTTGGCCACCACCATAGCAGTAGTGAGGAACAGCTTCTCGTTTCTAGATCCGTCCAGCCCATCCGTAATACCCAGAATCACGTGTTTAGGGTCATGTGGGACCTCCCACCCCAGCACCTCAGTCAGTTCCTCCTCGATGTCCCCCCAGAAACGCGCCAAGCGCGGGCAAGCCCATACCATATGGAAAAAATCAGCCGGTTCGTGGCTGCACCTCGAGCAAGTGGGGGTCGGGCTAAGACCCGCCCGGTAAAGCCATACAGGGGTGAGATAGGCAGTGTGAAGATAATACAGTTGAACCATGCGCAGCCTGGCTGAGGCGGTGACCGTTCTGGGAGCCATAAGAGCGTCCCGCCAGTCCTCTTCCTCTAGGGCACCCACCCATCCCTCCCATCGGGCCCGCAACTTATCCAATGAGGTCGGGGTATTATTAATCAATGAGCGATATATGCGTGAAATGCCACCTTTCCCCAGGTCTCCCAACATGATCTGAGCCTCAGGTGGGCTATGATCCGGAAGCCGCGTGCCTGACGTCAGGTGCGCATGGAGAGCATGTCGTAGTTGTAGGTATCTATAAAGCTGTGTTCTATGCAGGGAGTATTTAGTCTGGAGAGCTGAAAAGGAGCACATGTGGTCCCCTGCCCACACATCTCCTAGCTGCGAGATACCTATAAGGTCCCAGGACCGAAAGCCCCGCAACCCGTTCACCTCCTTGAGCCAAGTCCCCTGCCACAGGGGTGTGCATTGAGTCAGTGTACGTGTCCATTTAGTGTGTCGCAGCGCGGCCCGCCAAGCCAGCAGCACGGAGCGTGTCACCTCCGGTAGTCGGGAAGGGATAGGTTCTCCGTACAGCAGAGATTGAACCCTGGGCAGACCCAGCTCACCTAATTCCAGTCTGTACGCCGGGTCAGACCAGCCCCCATTGAACCAGTCGTGCAGGGATAACAGGCGGGTAGCCAGATAGTACAAGTATAAATGGGTCATCCCCAGGCCCCCATCAAATGAAGGAATCCGACAGGTAGCCAGTGCTAAGCGGGCCCTTCCCTTCCCCCATAGGAACTTATTGGCCATGCTGTCCAGCTCATGAAAGGATCTTGGGAAAGAGAGGGGGGTGTTCTGAAGAACATAGAGGAACCGGGGGAGAACCATCATCTTAAAGAGAGCGACTCTCCCCATGAAGTTCAGGGGCAGCGAGTGCCATTTTAGAAGGTCAGCCTTGGCCTTCTTCATCAAAGGAGTGACATTAAGGGCCCAGCCGAGTTCAGGGAGGAGAGTTACCCATATCCCCAGGTATTTAAACGATTGGCGGCGAATTGGGACATTGGACTGCCAGTAAAAAAATTCCCTGGACACATGCAGGGGGACCAGGACCGATTTGGCCGGATTCAGCCGGAGACCCGAAGCTCGCTCGAAGGAGCGCAGAATACGGAGGCAGGGAGGGCCCGACCGGACGGGGTCTGCCAAGTAGATAAGGACATCGTCCGCATAAAGGGCAATCTTGTAGGTCTCGGCAGTGGGCCAGTTCCAACCCTGCACGTGCTCGCTCAACCGTATCAAGGCCGCCAGCGGCTCCATTACTAGAGCAAAGAGCAGAGGGGAAAGAGGACACCCCTGCCTCGTTCCCCGGCTCACGGGGAAGGGATCAGACAGAGTCCCATTCACCAGGACACGTGCCCTAGGGCGAGCATATAGAACCCGGATCAGACCGCGGAAACGGGGGCCAAGACCCATTAATTCGAGAACGTCCCCCAGAAAGCCCCAGTCCACCGAATCAAAGGCTTTTTCAAAGTCTACTAGGAGAAGCGCGAGGTAGGGGGTGAGTAAGTGGCGGTGAGCCAGGGCCAGGTGCAGCCTCCGTAAACAGTGCCGGGTGCCCCGTGAGGGCATGAACCCGCATTGGTCAGGGTGGACCAGCGTAGGTAAATGAGGCTTGAGCCGTTGGGCGAGGACCATGGCAAACAGCTTGAGGTCTGTATTAATAAGAGAAATGGGACGGTAGTCTTCACACCGTGCTGATGGTGGTTGAGACTTAGGAAGGACCACTATGGTGGCCATGTCTGTCTCCTGTGGGAAGGAGCCCTTCTCAGCTGCCTCTTGAAACAGGTTCGCAAGGTGAGGAACGAGGGTATCCCGATACAGTGCGTAGTATTCTTGGGGGAGGCCGTCCGGGCCCGGCGTCTTGCCGGAGGAGGTGAGGGCGATCGCCTCCCTAATTTCTTCTTGGGTGATGGGGCGGTCCAGGTCTTTCTGAACTATGGGGTCTAAGCACGGGAGGCAGCTGCTCCCGGACCTCAACAGGTCAGAGAGAAAAAGAGTGGGAGGTCTTACCGCATATAAGTGGCGGTAGTACAAGGCAAAGGCCCTAGCCATCTCCGCCGGGGCGCGGCAGATCGCCCCATCCTGGGACACAATTTCAGGGATTATGCGATTTGCTCTGGGGTAGGTGGCCAGCCTGTGGAGAAGGGAGCCATTTTTGTCACCCCATCCGTACACCCTGGCGACGGAGGAGCGCCAAAGGAGCTTTGCTGCATCCAGCGAGAGCTGCCTAATCTCCGCACGAATGTGAGCAAGAAGTCTTGTTTCAGAGACTTGGGGGTTCTGCACGGAGGACCGTTCAAGGCGTAGCGCCTGCGCCTCGCTTGAGGTAATTTGCTCCATCTGCTCCTGCCGCTGAAGTTTAAGCTGGCCCTTGGCAAACCCCCGAATTGTGGCCTTACCAGCTTCCCACACGGTGCCCGGTGAGGGGACTGACCCCTCATTGGTCAAAAAATATTGCTTAAGTTCCTGTCCCACCACTTTCCGGAATTTCTTATCCTGAAGGAACCACGCATTTAGCCTCCACGTCTGACGCATTGAGGCAGGGAGTGGTCGGAGATACCCCGAGGGAGGATGGAGACGTCCTGAATAGGAAGACAGTCAGTCGAGGGAACAAAGATTGTGTCAATACGTGCCTGTGTGTGGTGCGCCGCCGATGTATGTGTGAATTGCTTGGAGTAAGGATGCCACACCCGCCACGCATCGCAGAGACCCAACGATTCCGACCAATTTGTCAGCTGCTTCGCCTGCACCTGTCGAACTCGGGACGGAGGGCCTGTCGTGTCTAACTCAGGGGAGGAAACCGCGTTGAAGTCACCCCCAATAAAAGTGGAACCCCAGGGCAGGGATGCTAGGAGGTCGACTGATTTGGCTAGAGTCGTGGTCAACATCGTGGGAGGGGAATAAAAAGATATGAGGTTAAGGGGGTCCCCATTAATTGTCCCACTCAGGGCCACAAAGGCACCCTGGGCGTCGTGGGTGACCCATGTGGTCACAAGGGGGAGGGACCGTTTCACCAAGATCGCCACCCCGTGGGAGCCCCCTGTGAAGCCTGAGTGCCAAACCCTGTCGTATCCGTACCTTGCCAAGAAGGGACATTGGGTGCCTAGCAAATGTGTCTCTTGCAGGAGCAGGACCTCTACCCCGTGGCGCTGCGCATAACGCAACACCGCCGTGCGCTTAAGACGGTCCAAGAGGCCATTAACATTCCAAGACATTACGCGCAGGGGGGCCCGCAGCTGAGGCATGTCAAGCGTAGCGGTAGGAGGGTGCATAAGACAGATAGAGACGCATGAGGAGGCGGAGCTTCGCGCTGGGTCGCCCGGGTGCAGGGCTGAGCTCCCCGGGGGGAGTCACGTTGCCCCACCAGGAGCAGAGCAGGTCATCGTGTAAATGTTGGTGCCATAACGAAGGAAAACAACTAAGACAAACAAAGAAGACAAACGGCGCAACACGGGACAACGGTCCCCCCACCCCGACCCAACCCCCACCCCCCACCCTATACTTCAGGAAAGGAAGCATCTGTCGCCCTAACAATAAGATAACACCAAAAGACCAAACTAAAACGCTTGGGAATGGGGGAAGCGTTGGGAGGACCCCTCCTCTGATCAGGATGTGCATAGGCAAGTCCGTCAGGAATTGAAGTAACGATGAGTTGATGCGCCCTGTCCGGCCGCATGACCAAGCCCAGCAAGCATAGATGCGCTCACGCAGGGCCCGGAAGGAGAGTCGGGCTACGTGAAAGGTCCGTATCGGGCAGGTCCAGCAGTGACGGACGGGGGGATGCCCCATCAGAGTCCAAATGGCCGGAGGAGCCAGATCTCCGCATGACCAGGTGATCTCCAGGGAGCGGCGTCCGCTGCCGTGAGGGGCCCAGCGGGGAGTCCGAGCGGGCCCGTCTCTGCCCACGACGTTTACGTGATACAAAAGGGGATGATGGACGGAACGTTTGAGCCAATCAAACACTCACCCCCAGTCAACTGATCTGGGTTTAATCCATCATCATTCTTTAGCTCACTCCACCACCCCAGTTCAGACATGGCCATATGCAAATCAGTCTGACCCTGTGCCTCATGGGAACAGTCCAGCCCGAACTGCCAAGCCATGTCTTCCCTGGACCGGAAACAAGCATCCTAGGACCGGTTTCTGGCATTCCAGCCGTCATCAGCCAGGCTTGCTTGAATCCAGTGGCAAAGTGAGCAAGGGACCCACGTCTGGGCATACCCCGCCAACTTAGGGCGAACAAAGCGATACAAAAGGGGATGATGGACGGAACGTTTGAGCCAATCAAACACTCACCCCCAGTCAACTGATCTGGGTTTAATCCATCATCATTCTTTAGCTCACTCCACCACCCCAGTTCAGACATGGCCATATGCAAATCAGTCTGACCCTGTGCCTCATGGGAACAGTCCAGCCCGAACTGCCAAGCCATGTCTTCCCTGGACCGGAAACAAGCATCCTAGGACCGGTTTCTGGCATTCCAGCCGTCATCAGCCAGGCTTGCTTGAATCCAGTGGCAAAGTGAGCAAGGGACCCACGTCTGGGCATACCCCCGCCAACTTAGGGCGAACAAAGCGATACAAAAGGGGATGATGGACGGAGCGTTTGAGCCAATCAAACACTCACCCCCAGTCAACTGATCTGGGTTTAATCCATCATCATTCTTTAGCTCACTCCACCACCCCAGTTCAGACATGGCCATATGCAAATCAGTCTGACCCTATGCCTCATGGGAACAGTCCAGCCCGAACTGACGTTTACGTGAGCGGTTGTGCTGAGGCCGGGGGGCGGGGATCCCCCGCGGGGCAGACCCCCCCGCAGCATTCCCAGGTGATGGATTGTGCCCATTGGCTCGCAGGGGACGCTCCTCCGTGACCCAAGTCCAAGCCTCCTCAGGGGTGTCGAAGAATAGGGCTTTGCCGGAATACAACACGCGCAAGCGCGCAGGAAAGAGGAGCCTGTACTGGACGTTAAGAGCTCAGAGCTTCTGCTTGACCTCCCCAAATGAGCGGCGCTGACCCTGTACCTCGCGGGTGTAATCGGGGAAGATCATGATGCTGTGGTTTTCGTATTTGAGGCGTTGTTGCTTGCGGGCCTCGGCCAGAACGGAGTCACGGTCCTTAAAATTGAGGATGCGCATTATAGTTGGTCTGGGAGGTGCCCCCGGGGGCGGTTTAGGAGCAAGGGAGCGGTGTGCTCGTTCAATCGCGAACCAGGCTGAGAGGGAGCCCTCGGGGATCCAGGTGCGCAACCACCTCTCCACAAAGTCCGCCAGTCGGCCCTGCTCCGCTCCCTCCGGAACGCCCACCAGGCGGAGGTTGTTGCGGCGGGACCTGTTTTCGGCATCTTCTGCCCGCCGGTGCAGCTCCTGCGTGTGAGACTGGAGGCGGGCGAGTTGTCCCTTTAGTTGTTGGACATCATCCTCCACAGTAGAAATTCTGGATTCAGTTTCCTTAATCCGAGCCGTGGCGTTTCGGAGGTCTTGCCGGAGGAGGGTCACATCCACCCTGACCTCAGCAATCTTGCCCTCTACGGAGGAATGAGAGGCCTGGATGGCTTGGAGGATGGTAGAAAGGTCCGCAGCAGGTGGGGTGTCCCTCTCCGCACCTCCTCCAGTCGCTCCGGGGTCTGTGGTGGTGAAGCGATCCATTTTTGTCTGGGTCGCCGGGGTTTTGGCGGATTGGGTGCGACCCATGATTAGCGTTCAACAGGGCCGGAGACCCACTCCCGTCCCTCACCAGGTCCCCGCTGCGTGGCCCACGACCAAGGTCAGAGGGCCCCAGGTCAAGACAGTCATAGAAGGGGAGGCCCCACAAGACCCGGCGCCGCACGATATACGCGGCCGAAGCACACCCTCCGGCGAGACCCCCCGTCAGGAGCAACCACACAAGGGTCCGATCCCAGGGCCCGTAGCAGGGCCTCCGTACCAGAATCCAGAGGTCACACCAGGTGTCCCAGGGGCAATTCGGGGACAGAAGGGCGATAGGAGCCGCTACTCCCGGGGCTCCATGCCACTCGCCACGTGCGGCCGAGTCCACCCTCTCCAGGCCGTGCCCCCAAGCAGAGGCGACGCAGCCGAGGCAGAAGAGTAGTACGGGGGGGGGGAGGAGGCCCCTCCTTGGACCTCCCGCCGCTCGATAAATGCAGCCGGACACCCACCCTGCACCGCCACCCCCGAGAGGCAGCCCAGTCGCCGTGTAGTCCCAGGGGCAGCAATAGCAGCGAGAAGTCCACCGCGTCCGAGACAGCTCCAGAGGGACTGTGACAGGCAGAACAGGGGTCCCAGGACCAATGGGCTCAGCCGGATCCACCGGCTCCAGGGCCCCAAAAGCGAAACAAGGCCCCGCGGGACTGGCCTCAGCACAGCTCCGGGGGTCCGCTAGGCCGGGCGCCCGGAATCGGAACAGGCGAGGAGGGACCGTGGACGCCTTTCAGTCACCACGTCCAGGGTCCAAGGCCCAAGCCACCTTCAACGCGGGCAGAGCGTGCGTGCGGGGGGCCTCCCACATCACCGTCCGGCCCCCCCGCCGCCGCCACCCACCCAGCCTCCAAACACGTAACTCAGATCAGCGGCCAGGGTCCCGTCACCACCGGCCCAGGCCTCCCGCCGCCCGAAAATGGCGGTCGACACCGCAGCAGCGCCACGGGGGAGCAGGGACGCCGCACCACCACCCCGGTCACAGCCGGCAGTGTCCGCCCCTCGGTCAGGCACAGCGGCCCCGCGCCAGCAGCTGGAGTCAGCGGCGGCGGCCGTACAGGCGAAGTCTCAGCCGGACGGTGGGGAGGGGGGGCACAACGGCGTCTCACCAGGGGTGTCGGAAGGCGCCGTCACTCACCGCAGCCCCAGGGTCCGCGCCCGCCAGCACGGCGGGCCAGGAGCATGTCTCGGCGGCCCGGTCCGAGGGGTGCAGGGGGGCCCGATCCTAGATCCAGGAGGCCACCATGTTGGAGGAGGGCACCCGACAGGCAGGCCGAAGGCGAAGAGAGCGCCGGGTAGCCGGATTTTCCAGGGCCAGGAGCGCAGCAAATGGTGCAGCACAGCTGCGGCAACAGGATGCGGCACCGGATGGTGTCTCTGACGGCAAATTGCAGGCGGATTACGGGCGGATGGCGGAGGGGTCCGGGAGCACACTCAAGGTGCGACCACCATCTTGGCTTGCCAAGCCACGCCTTTAAAGACAGCTTTAATGGGAAACCAGTGACTTAGTTGTGCAGGTGGATGATGGGAAATCCAGTGATGTCACTTCCTGTGCAGATAAATGTGCAGTGGTGTCACTTCCTGTTGAGATTAGTGATGGGGAAACAAATAGTATATCTGACCCCTCAAACGTCCAAGACTTTCCCTACTGTTGCTTACGCTGAAGTAGGGATACTATATTTAATCCCTCCAAAGTCCAACTTTTTCCCTACTGTTGCTTATGTTGAAGTGGATATAGTAAATCTGACCCCTCCAAAGAACAACCCTTTCCCTACGGCTAGTCAGATTGAAGTGGAAGAAGTGAATTTGAGCCCCTCCAACTCTATTTTTTAGTCTTTATTTTGTTTTTGTTTTAGTATATATATATCTTTTTAATTTTAACCCTGAGTTTAATGTAAACTTTTATTGTATATTTTTGAAGTACTATTTATTTAATTTATGTTTTACTTTACTGTTGCTATTGGATGCATTTTTACATTTGTCACTAGAGTTTGTATTTATACTGAACATTATTGCTTACTGTTTATGTTTAAATAATTTCATTTTTTATATACTGTTTATTTTTTGCACCTATTTTAAAGCATATTTTTTATGTTTGTAAGTTATACTTTTGATATGTTTTTAAGAGTATACATTTTTTCAATGAAATATAATTTTTAAAGTTAACATGTGTTAAAGTAAATGTAGTGTATGCTAGTTACATTTCGATATACATATCTACTTTATGACGATACTATGATCTATATTTTTATTGTTGATATTTTTTACATTATATAGAAAGCATGTAAAGTCCATATTTGTGTCCTAGATATTTTTTGGCAATATTTTTGTTGCTAATACACGTCTGAGATATTTCACCATACAACCCTCACATTTTCACAGTGCTGGTGAAGGAGACCTGGCTATAAATACTCACTGCTCGCAGCGCCAGGTAAGGAGGCCTCATTGTCTCACAGCACCACTTAAAGAAGTCTGTGTGTAAGTACTCACATTCCAACATTGTCTCAGTGAAGGAGGCCTGTCTATAAGTAATTACTGTCTCACAGTGCTAGATAGAGGCCTCAATGTACTCCCTGTACTTGTCTTCAGCCTCCAAGTGCCACTCATGGCATGTTAGTGTAACACATTGTAGTGCTGATGTCCACATAATCACACAAAAAGGCTACGTTATTCATATAATGAAGTTTTGCTAGCTCCTCATATGTAGAAAGTAGTGCAAACTGATAGTTCACATTACTTTAGGGTTACTTTCTGGTGCAAATAGTAAATAATTTATCAAGACTTTGCACCAGTTTGTGTCACTTTTATTTTGACCATGCACCTATGCAAATCCTAGATAAATCTGGCCCCAAATGTATACATGGCCACAATCATGCAGAATAGTTGGTACACAGATAATTGTATCTGACCCATTCATGCAACACACTTCTCATCAGCAGGGCCCAGGTTACTGACTCACTCTCACATGAGGTTTCTCCTCATATCTTCCAGTTTTTTATTAAGGGACTGGGACACCTCAGTGTAACCCAGAAGGGCCCCACACATGCTGTTGGCTCTCAGACAGCGATATAATATGAGGCTTTAGTCCTCCTTAGTCCTGGGAACTTGGTACTACCACTGTTGACATCACCACAGCTGAAACACGAGTGTCATCTCACCTTTGATGAAGGAGCCCTAGCAAATACCTGGCCAAATTGAACCTGTTTTCATGGGCATTTCCGGTGCGTCAGCAGGTTCACTGATGTCCTCTGCAACCCTGGAGCCAGAAAGTAGATGTGTCCTAAACCGGATATGCATGAAACAGCTTTAGAAAGGCAAGGAGGGCAATGCATGAAAGAAGAACATGGACAAGTGGCCACGTTCTCAGATTTCTTAAGTATGACAGCTCTGTAAAGGCCGTGACACAGCTGCGAACCCCCTAAAATGGATGACCACTAACCTACGTCTCCTTTTTTTTTTTTAAATGTATCCTACTTTTGTAGTTCATTCAGGGTTTCAAAGCACAGGTGACTGTTCAGTTTACAGGAACTGAGCTGGGATCAAGTTCCTAGTTATCAAAGACATGAATATGGAGTGCTCTTCAGTCAGTCACTCAAAGAAGGTTAGGGTTTCACGGGCTCTCTTCCCAAAATGGTGACTGGCAGAATGTGTAATACAGCCCAAGCCAGGTCATCTTATCAACAACTTCTGATAGGTCACCTTATAGGATGTTGGCACTTTCAGGTGGCAGGTGGTTATGCCCAAAGCTCTGTGTTCAGATAACCAGTAGTGTGCAAATGTGCACCAAATCACAACTCTTGATACCAAGAATGTCTTCTGCAAAACAGATTCAGCTCAACAGGCCTGTCTGTCAGTAGCTGATCTGTTACAATTGCTTCAAATGAAGGGACCTCTCTGCATGCCTTCATTTAGATACACTCTGTCTCACAGGTACTTCTCAGGGTGACCAGGCTTGAGTACTCACTGCCTCACAGAGCCAGCATATGTGGGCCACGTGTGAGTTCTCACTCACTCACTATATCATTTCAGGAGGCATGTCTGTAGATAGCCCCTATCTCACACCTTTAGCTCATGTGGGCCATGGGTGTTACTCATTGTTTCACAATTCCGTGCTCATTCTCTCACTTATCTAACTCAGAAAAACTGCATTTTGCTTTCATATCTCGCAGCTCCAGCTCAGAAAATATACTTATGGGCAGTCAGTGTTTTACAACTCCAGCTAAAGAGGTTGGAGCAGTGTACTTTTGGCTCAACCATTATACGTCTTATATGTAAGTTGCTTTGTGCATGATTGGCACTTCTCATATTCTGTGTGGCCTAACAATTCAATGAATATATATGACAGCAAAAAAAAACAATTCAATGAATAATGGATTTTCAATGTATTTCTGAAATGTTCCATATTAGAATAATAGACTCATTTAATGTATGTGTGTATTAATGTGAAAGATGACTAGAGAACATGTAGTTCTCGTTCATAATTAACTGAATGTATTAAGATGCAACATTTATTCATATGTAACCGTGGTTTATACCCTGTAATTTTCATTCCTATATGTCAATTATAACTGTACGTGCACATATATTCAAATGCTAAGTGCACTTTAACTGCTGTGCTAACTAAGCGTAACCAAAGGCCTTAAGCTTCTAAGTTTTAGAGTTTAATTTTCACGTGAGAATTGTTTTGCTTGAATATTCTCTCCTCTGCAGGTGCAGATTCAAGGCTTCATTAGTTAGTAAAAAAGGCATTGTTTATTTGTGGTGATAGTAAGGTACAGGAGGATACTTTTGGCAAGAAGAAGACATGTTAATGAAGTTGGAGATGAGTTCTCATGGCGGAGAAAGGATGCTCAAGGTCAATTGAATGTGCCCAATGGAAGATGTGGAAGAAGAGCCGAATGTTGACAATACCTACCAAGGAAGATGGAACTGTACTGGAGATGATGACGTTGGTTACCTTGAATACTTGTATGTTAATAGGTGTTGTATTGTTAGTTAGAGAGCAGAGACCCTTAGGATTTCATGAGGTGCAGACCTCTTTGTTATTTTCTCTCTCTCTGTGGGTTATGCTATACATTCTTTAGATTTGGGGGGTACTTTTACAAAAGACTCCACAATGCTGACACCTGCTCCTTGCTTACCCGAAATGTAACAGAATTTCCCTGATTTTAGTATAGAGCAGGATTAGGTATATTTCATTTAGACTCACTAATGATTTGGCAGCAGCATCAAATTCTACAGTTTAATTTTCAGATCCTCTTCCTCATAATTTGCATAGCCCCCACTGAGTTTTTGGTGTGCTTCCTATTGTTTAGGCTGAATTTCATTAAGAGATTTGGATTTATTCTTGTAATATTATACTTTTGAAACATGTTTTTGAGACTTATCTACATCAGCTTGTTTTTGAGTTTGTAATAAAACCCTTTAACTTCATCTCGCAGTCTTGGCCTTATTGTATGACTACATTGGATTCATTTGTCATGGTGGTTAAAATGACTTTAACTCCCTCTTACCTCTCATGCAACTAATAATAGATTTACCGATCGAAGGAAAGAAGAATCAATGGGCAGAGCGTTATCAAGGTCAATGTGTTGCAGTGCAGTTGGCCAATATGTGCTATTGACTCATAGCTCAAACTCAGGAGGTCCATGTGTGCGTACTCACTGACAGACACCTTCAATGCAGCCGTGCCAGATGTGAGTACTGTCTCGCAGCTTCATTAGTGAAGTGAAAAAGATGAGTACTCACTGTCTCACAGCTTTAGCTTTGGAGGACCATGTGTGGGTACTCACTGACTCACAGCCCAAGCTCAGCAGGTCGATATGTAAGTACTCACCATCTCACAGCTCAGTAAGGCGATGTGTGGGTATTCACTATTTCACAACTCAGGAAGTCAATGTGTGGGTACTCACTATCTCACAGCTCCAGCTCTGTAGGGTGACGCGTGGGTACTCACTATCTCACAGTATCATCTTCGGAGGCACGTTTGTAGATTAACACTTTCTCACAGTTCAAGTTCATGTAGGCTACATGTGGGTACTCACTCTCACACTGCATCATCTGAGGAGGCACTTCTGTAGGTTACCGCTGTCTGACAGCTCAAGCTCATAAGGGCCACGAGTCAGTACCTTAGCTCAGAAGGACCGTGTGTGGATACTGCCTGCCTCACAGCCCTAGCTCATGGGGGATCGTGTTAGGATACTCCCTCACAGCCCTTGCTCAGGAGAACCATGTGTGGCTACTCCCTGCCTCAAAGCCCTAACTCAGGAGTATTGTGTGTGGATAATCACTATGTCACAGCCCAAGCTCAGGAGGCCCATGTGTGGATACTCACTGCCTCGCATCTCAGCTGTAGATGGCCATGTGTGTTACTCACTGCCTCACAGCTCACCTCTAGATGGCCATGTGTGGGTACTCACTGCCTCACAGCTCAGCTCTAGACGGCCATGGGTGGATACTCACAATCTTACAGCTCGTGCTCAAGGAGCCCCTGTGTGACTCACTATCTCTCAGAGACAATTTACGGGGAGCAGGAACTGCTTTAGGGCAGTGCGACAGGTGCGGCCGCACTGGGCACTGACCTGTGGAGGGGGTGCTGACCTCAGGTGGGGGAGGGGGGGGTCTGTTTTTAGCAATAACTTATGATTGGAGAACTGAGGGGCATTTTGCCTGGTGGTAGTGAGAGAATCCGAGAAGGTGGGCATGGGGGCGCCAAAAATTATTGTCGCACCGGGTGCCACCAGCGCTAAAGCCTAGCCCTGAGCGGGAATATCTGTCCATGCTCATTTTTAATACGTTTTTATTTAGCGGTGCTTCGTCTTATGGGCTTTCATACCTGAACAGTAATAATTTTAATGTCACAGAGAAAATTGGATTAAGGGCTTCTTAGGTCCCAAACTCCCTTTACTTAGAAGGCTGTTTGGTCCTTACTGTAATGAGCTCATAGTGCAACTTGCACACGCTTGTGCTCCATCTACAAGAAGGGGGGGCAGTAAAATAGAATTAAGAGATAAAACAGGCACACTTCTGGTCTGCTACGCTTAAAATTTGTTGGACTTCTGGGACAGCTATTTGAGCTACTGGCCTCGTGATTGAACATCTAAGGCCCCAGACCTGACAACACTTGGCTATTACTAAAGTTGTGTGTGCTCATGTCCACCCCCTCCCCCCCCCCGTTAGAATAAGGAGAGGGACCCCTGAGTCTCCCATATCTTACATATATTGATTGGTCTTGGATTGAATAGGGTGCCCCTGAAGGGTTGGGGGCCCATTAAGGGTTAGAGGTCCACCTGCACCACAGGGGCCAATGTTACGCCCGTACTTGCACACACTCAGAATTATGGTGCGGTAGTGGAACCTTAGTATAAGTTAAAAGGAGAAAGCCCACTTTGAAATATAAAAAATACTATCGGATCAGGAAGGGAGAATGGATGTCGTCGAGTCATTAACGATTGGTAGCACAACACCCTTTAACCCTGATGAATTACACACCTATGAACCCCTATCCCTCAAAAAAAGCCTTCAATTTGCTGCTTAAGAGTTGAGGCGAGAACCACGAGTTGAAACCACAGGAAGTAAACAAGCTATTAGGACCCATTTTACTTCCTCTTCCTGACCCTGCCTCCATGACCTCTGACACTAGGGGGCAGCAAGGGCAGTGACGGGAGTATCATAGAGCTTGCCGGGGATAGCACCTGCCAACGTTCATTTCGAGGGAGGAATCTCCACGGACACGCGTTATTTTAGTTTCGCTCACTGTGTTTCTCATATCTGCGGCGTGGGACCCATATTCCTCTGTGGTTTCTTCCTGTTGCTGGAATGAGGTTTTGATCTTGGTCTGCAGGCAGCTACTGTAGTATCGATTTCTCTATGATTATCTGAACCAAGATGCTTCTGGCACCTCCCTGGCGTGCTCTGCCTTTGCTGCTTATCACGGATGCACACAGAGAGCAGATCAGGTTTGCTTCCTGATAATGATGTATCTCAGAATCAGGCTTGTCTTTCCTCATTCCTGTTCCTTTCTCAGTTCGCTCAGGTTGGCAGGCAATTACGTCAGGACGGAGAAGATAATCTTCGCCCATCAAGGTTGTAGAGATGTCATTGATTGTGGTGGACGTCACACCTTGGGCTTATCTTCTTCCGCCTTTCTTTATCCAGCCTTTTTGAGAGCATGCTTGGCTCTGCAATTTTCAGACCAGATCCTATTTATAGTTCATGATTGTATCTTTATTGAGTCTTTTTATGTATTATTTCAAGCTTGGACAATTCACCCTGAAGGCGTTATTTGTCCTGCCCTCTGTGATTTCGGTAAGAAAATGTCGATACCAAGGCACAAAGGTCTGCTTTCAACTCATTCCTCTTTAATTCACTACCAGATACACCCTGCCACTTTATCTCCCTCTCGCAAGTTTCTGCTCTCTCCGGTCAGTAAGGTTTTTCAGTTTTCCTCTTCCTCCATGTGTGTTGTCTCTCTCTTGCTCTGGGTCAAAGTCTGATGAGGTAAAGTAAGTGTCGGTCCCCAGGCATGAGTGCTGGTGGGCCTCACCTGCAAGCACTAGCTCAAATTAATCACTGCATACTTATCTATTGATATTTTAGTCCTCAATATTCTGGTCACGATATTGTATGGCCTCAATATTTTCTCCTCACTATTTTGAAACTAGATGGTAACAGCAGAACCATCACAGGTTCTGGAGGAAGCTGAAGACCATCCTTTGCCATAGGGTCTTTCCTTAACTGATACTACCCTGAATGACTTGCTTTTAAGGTTTGGTGAAATTGTACTTTTTTCGTGAAATCTGATGAATTTCATGGAAATTTAAAAACAAAATCCAAAATTACTCATTGACCATAAAATGTAATTTGTCAAAAAAAGTTAAGCAAGATACTAGCAGGAGATTTCTTTAAGCATAAAATGCCTCTTAGTGCATCATCTTCTGCACCAAACAGTCTCCCGCAAAGTACGACATTTTGCATTTCACAGACTATCTCTGGGAGAGCAGAAGTCAGCCTCTTCCTCTTAAACTATTCGTGGGAAGAAAATTCATGCAGCCTTAGGTCAACAGTAACTACAGTGTGATAAACTAGGACCACAACTTGGGTGGTTGCTGTTTCAGTGCTGGATTATGACCGGAGGCTAAGATAGTAGCTATTAAGGAGGGGACTAATGTTGTTTTGGTCATGCCATGAAATAATTGTATCACAGCCCTGCAGAGAAGCATATGTATTCACCGTCTCACAGCTATGCAAATCCACTTTCACGATGGCGTCCATGGAAGGATATGTACTCCCCTCCTCAAAGCTCTGCAAAGAAGCGTATATGTTGAGCTTGGCCTCATCGCCCTGTCTCACAGGCCTGCAGAGAAGTGTATGTCTTAACTACCATAGCCCTGCAGGGAAACTACAGAAACTTCACAGCTCACCACTGTAGGGAGACCTGCATATACTTACTGCCTCAGAGCCCTGCTGAGAATCATCTGTAGCCACTGGATAACAGATCTGCAGAGAAGTATGTTTATGCGCCGTCTGACAATCATGCAGGTCTACGTTCTCAGAGATCTACAAAGCAGTGCATATGATGAGCACTGTCTCATCACCCTGCCGAGAGGTGTAGATCTTCTCTGTCTCATAGGCATGCACTGAGGTGCAGGTATTACCTGCCCTCAGCATTGAAGAGAGTTGTAAATACTCTATCACAGCCTTACTGAGAATCATTATTTCATAGCCCTGCTGGAAATAGACTTTACTCACTGGTTCAGAGACCTGCACAGAAGCCTATGTGTATTGCCTCATGGCCATGCAGGTCTTCTTTGTCAATGACCAGCACGGACAAAGATGGCCTCCCATTCCCTAAGCACTTCAACAGAGGTTATATGTTGAGCACCACCCTTCACAGAAGTGCAGGTGCTCATGGATTCACAGCCCCAAACAGAGGAGCTTAAGTCTCACGGCCGTGCAAATGAAATGAAATGAAATGGAGATTTGTAGAGCGCGAAACAATCACCCAAGGGTGTCAAGGCGCTTGCTCATCAGAGACAGGATTTAAGCTAGGAGGTTTGCAGACACTTTAAAGATTGAACAACCATGGGGCAGATTTACAACTTCTGGCGCATCCCTGCAAATCAGCAGGGATGCGCCAGAATAGTTGCGACACGCAATTCTCTCCTTGCGCCACCACGGAAGCGCCGCATTTACAATGCGGCGCACCGTGGCGCAAGGAAAGGCCGATGCGTGTCGCATCCTGTGGCGCAAGGGCGGCGCATTGCTGGAGTCGTGTCGCAAGCGCGACGCAACTCCAGCAATGCTCGTGGGCCGCCCATACCTAACGTGGTGCGCCACTCCTTACGCCTGCTTGAAGCAGGCGTAAGGATTCGTCGCAGCGGCGTCGGAAAAGTGACTCAGTGAAATCTTGTAGATTTCACTGCGTCACTTTTACGAGGCATTCCTTCGACGGAACGCCCACCCTGCGGAGGAACGCCCACATGAAACCTGACGCAGGTTTCATGTGGCGCAGGGCTTTACAACGTGACGCATCTCCCTAGATGCGTCACGTTGTAAATAATGCGCAACGTGGCGCATGGTTTACGTCGCCGCTGCGTCACAAAAGTGACGCAACGGCGGCGCAAAAGTGGCGCAACGGGCTTGTAAATCTGCCCCCATGTCTTTAGCGCTTTCCTGAAAGCTAACAGATGTGTTTCTTGTTTCAATCTTATTGGGAGAGAATTCCATAACCTAGTTGCGCCAACCAGAAAGCTTCTTCCCCCCCAGGAGCATTTTTTTACCCTGGGAACAATCAAATCATGGGCGGAGGATGAGCGGAGACAACGGACTGGTATATAGGGTAACAAATTCCGTTTTAAAAAACCTGGTCCTATGTCCTGTGTGGCCTTAAAAACAATACATAGAGCTTTAAACTCAATTCGTCTTTTTATTGGCAGCCAATGTAAATCCTTGAGCACCTTTGACACAGATTTGTGTCTTGGAATGTTCAGCAAGAGCCGAGCTGCTGCATTCTGCACAACCTGCAGCTTAGACAGGCACTTTTTCCGAAGATTGATAAAAAGCCCATTACAGTAGTCGGCTCTTGACAGAACGAGTGCAGAGACCACCAATTTACGTAGCTCAGCTGGGATAAATGGGAGGATCTTTCTCAAAAGCTTTAGCGTGTAGAAAGAAAGGGAGGTAACCTGGTTGACATGGTTTTCAAATGAGAGTTTAGAATCGAAAATGACTCCCAAGTTCTTGACCTTGATCACTGGCGTGGGAAGTGGCCCAAGCTCCAAGGGACAGAGATCGGGTGACCAGAAATTAGTGTGAGCACCAAAAAGTAAGACCTCCGTCTTACTAGAGTTAAGTTTTAGACAATTGGCAGCCATCCAGTCCCCAACCTGACGAAGGCAGGTATGGAACTGTTTCATAGTGTTAGTGGGGGATCCTGACACTGAGACGATGATCTGCGTATCGTCGGCATAGGATATAGCCGAAAAGCCTAGGGACCTGATTAACTTCGCCAGTGATGCAACATAAATATTAAAAAGAGTCGGGCTCAAGGACGAACCCTGTGGCACACCACATGGGAGTGTAAAATTGGGTGATTTAAAGTTTTCTAGGGCCACAAATTGTTCCCTGCCAGACAGGAATGATTCAAGAAGGGAGAGTGCATTCCCTTTGACACCGATTCCCCTCAGAACTTCCAGGAGTTTCTGATGGTTCACCGTGTCAAATGCGGCGGAGAGGTCAAGCAGCACAAGTGCTGCACTGCCCCCCGAGTCAACTGTCTGCCTAATCAGTTCAGATGATGTGATCAACGCCAGTTCGGTACTGTGATGTTTTCGAAACCCGAACTGGGTGTCATCGAGAAGGCCATGCCTTTCAATATAATCTGATAGAGTATTATTCATGGCCTTCTCCACCATCTTTGCTGGCAGCGGAAGTCTGGAGATTGGGCGGTAGTTATTGGGGTCAGCCTCATCAAGATTTGGCTTCTTCAGAAGGGGAAGCACGGATGCCAACTTCCAGCTAGTGGGGAATAAACCAGAGGAGAACATTTGATTAAATATAGCGATACAAAAGGGGATGATGGACGGAACGTTTGAGCCAATCAAACACTCACCCCCAGTCAACTGATCTGGGTTTAATCCATCATCATTCTTTAGCTCACTCCACCACCCCAGTTCAGACATGGCCATATGCAAATCAGTCTGACCCTGTGCCTCATGGGAACAGTCCAGCCCGAACTGCCAAGCCATGTCTTCCCTGGACCGGAAACAAGCATCCTAGGACCGGTTTCTGGCATTTCAGCCGTCATCAGCCAGGCTTGCTTGAATCCAGTGGCAAAGTGAGCAAGGGACCCACGTCTGGGCATACCCCGCCAACTTAGGGCGACCAAAGCGATACAAAGGGGATGATGGACGGAACGTTTGAGCCAATCAAACACTCACCCCAGTCAACTGATCTGGGTTTAATCCATCATCATTCTTTAGCTCACTCCACCACCCCAGTTCAGACATGGCCATATGCAAATCAGTCTGACCCTGTGCCTCATGGGAACAGTCCAGCCCGAACTGCCAAGCCATGTCTTCCTGGACCGGAAACAAGCATCCTAGGACCGGTTTCTGGCATTTCAGCCGTCATCAGCCAGGCTTGCTTGAATCCAGTGGCAAAGTGAGCAAGGGACCCACGTCTGGGCATACCCCCGCCAACTTAGGGCGACCAAAGCGATACAAAGGGGATGATGGACGGAACGTTTGAGCCAATCAAACACTCACCCCCAGTCAACTGATCTGGGTTTAATCCATGTATCGCTTTGGTCGCCCTAAGTTGGCGGGGGTATGCCCAGACGTGGGTCCCTTGCTCACTTTGCCACTGGATTCAAGCAAGCCTGGCTGATGACGGCTGAAATGCCAGAAACCGGTCCTAGGATGCTTGTTTCCAGTCCAGGGAAGACATGGCTTGGCAGTTCGGGCTGGACTGTTCCCATGAGGCACAGGGTCAGACTGATTTGCATATGGCCATGTCTGAACTGGGGTGGTGGAGTGAGCTAAAGAATGATGATGGATTAAACCCAGATCAGTTGACTGGGGGTGAGTGTTTGATTGGCTCAAACGTTCCGTCCATCATCCCCTTTTGTATCGCTTTGGTCGCCCTAAGTTGGCGGGGGTATGCCCAGACGTGGGTCCCTTGCTCACTTTGCCACTGGATTCAAGCAAGCCTGGCTGATGACGGCTGAAATGCCAGAAACCGGTCCTAGGATGCTTGTTTCCAGTCCAGGGAAAACATGGCTTGGCAGTTCGGGCTGGACTGTTCCCATGAGGCACAGGGTCAGACTGATTTGCATATGGCCATGTCTGAACTGGGGTGGTGGAGTGAGCTAAAGAATGATGATGGATTAAACCCAGATCAGTTGACTGGGGGTGAGTGTTTGATTGGCTCAAACGTTCCGTCCATCATCCCCTTTGTATCGCTTTGGTCGCCCTAAGTTGGCGGGGGTATGCCCAGACGTGGGTCCCTTGCTCACTTTGCCACTGGATTCAAGCAAGCCTGGCTGATGACGGCTGAAATGCCAGAAACCGGTCCTAAGATGCTTGTTTCCAGTCCAGGGAAGACATGGCTTGGCAGTTCGGGCTGGACTGTTCCCATGAGGCACAGGGTCAGACTGATTTGCATATGGCCATGTCTGAACTGGGGTGTTGGAGTGAGCTAAAGAATGATGATGGATTAAACCCAGATCAGTTGACTGGGGGTGAGTGTTTGATTGGCTCAAACGTTCCGTCCATCATCCCCTTTTGTATCGCTTTGGTCGCCCTAAGTTGGCGGGGGTATGCCCAGACGTGGGTCCCTTGCTCACTTTGCCACTGGATTCAAGCAAGCCTGGCTGATGACGGCTGAAATGCCAGAAACCGGTCCTAGGATGCTTGTTTCCAGTCCAGGGAAGACATGGCTTGGCAGTTCGGGCTGGACTGTTCCCATGAGGCACAGGGTCAGACTGATTTGCATATGGCCATGTCTGAACTGGGGTGGTGGAGTGAGCTAAAGAATGATGATGGATTAAACCCAGATCAGTTGACTGGGGGTGAGTGTTTGATTGGCTCAAACGTTCCGTCCATCATCCCCTTTTGTATCGATTTGATTAAATATAGGCGTCAGATGAGACGCGAAGATCTCTGGTAGAAGAGACATATGTACTCTATCTAATGGCCTACAGAGTAGTCCGCGCACTACCTGTTTCACTGCCCTGCTTCGAATTGTCTGTACTCAATGGCTCACAGATCTACTTGGAAGTATATTTACTCACCACCTAACAGCCATACCAATAAGTGCAAATACAGTGCATGGAAAACACGTACTCCCTCCAGGCACTGCAAAACTGTATTTGATTAACACTGTCTCCCAGCCCTGCAGAGAAATATAGGTACTCGCTGTCTCACAGCCTTAGAAGGACGTTTATGTACTTACTTCCCCACGGGCCAGCTGAGAATTGTCTGTAGCCACTGACTCACAGACCTGCAGAGAATTATTCATTCGTTGACTCAAAGCTGTGCAGGTTCATGGTAAAACACATACTCCCTTTCTTCACGCACTGCAAAGAAATGTATATGCTGAACACTGGTGTTAGAAATAGGGTCTCTAGTTGGCAGTAGTTTGCACCCTGTCCAAGTAGGGACCCTCACTCTTGTCAGGGTAAGTGTAATACACACTAAGGGGCATATTTACAAGGAGCTTGCGCTGCCACTGCGTTATTCTTTCTTTGCTCCATATTTACAAGGTGAAGCATCAAGGCAGATGTGTCAATTTTCGTCGCCCTGCGTCGGTTTTTACCTTCCTCGGAATCGGCTGTGTCACGTTAGTTTCAATATATGCAAGGTAGGCGTTCCCACCTAAAGTCTCCCATAAAACGGATGCAGTGGTATTTATGACATTTTGCAAAAGTGACACGCCGTGGGAAGCGGGCTGCTGAGCTTGAGATGCGTCAAAATTCCTAAGCCTCAAAAACCCAGACGTCGGAATGACACATTGGCTGTGGCATAGGTATCTACCAGCTGAAGTGACTTGAAACAGTGTAATCTGCAATCAAGTCACATCCCCTCAACAGGTAAGTGCACACATTAGGTAGGTAACAGAGTAAATATCACATCACACACCATCACAGACTGTATGCACTCACATTGAATTTTCCCAATATATGTGACACATACATAGGCATAGTGGTACACATAAGTACACTATGCCCACTTGCATGTGTGACATCCAGGACCAATGCAATAGAGTGCAAGGTGAGTTTTTCACCTTTTCACACTCTATTATATTGGTACCCACACATAAGGCTACTAGCACCAGTCAGATTTCTGACCCATTGCTGTAGTTGCGTCAGTCTTATGACCAACTACAGCAATGCGTCACTTTTGGGCCAGATGCCTTGCGCCATCCTACCCACGAATGAGTCAGAATTTCTGAAGCATCCTTGGGACCTTGTGCCATGGAGGCCCGTATTGTAAATACGGCACATCCATGGCGTAAGGTTTTGTGACGCAGGTGCAAGACATTTTAACGCATTGCTGCCTTCGCTCAGCGATGTGTCATTTCTTGTAAATTAGTCCAGAGGGCCTTATTTATAAGAAATGAAGTAGTGGCGGCGCAAGCTCCTTGTAAATATGCCCCTAAGTTTACCCGTGCTCACCCTTGCGTAGCTTGGCACAGAGCAGACAGGCTAAACTAAAGAGGAAATGTGTAAAGTGTTTGTGCCCCCCCACACACACACACACTGAAAACACCTCAAAAGTACTCCACACCAGTTTAGAAAAATAGGCAATATTTATCTGAGTAGAACAAGCCCAAAACGACTAAAGTCCTCCCACTCCCGGGCAAGAAGCAGCAGACAGCAGGCCAACACATTAAAACAAGCAGCAAAGTGGCAGTCCTTCCTGACAGTCCATCAGCTCTCCTTCTTGGCCCAATGGTCTTAGTCCAGAGGTGTTTCTCCTTCTTCTGGCATCAGAGGTCCAGTGCTTATACCCATTTTGGTCTTTGAAGTAGGGAGATTTCAAAGAACCGTCTTCGTAGTGCAAAAGTCCCTGCCCTTCCTTGCCCTGGCTCCAGAAACACTACTGGGGAGTATGTAGTTCTTTGTGTGGGGACAGGCACAGCCCTACTCAGGTGCAAGTGTCAACTCCTCCCACCACTCTAGCTCCGGAAGACCCATCAGCCTGGTCATGGGCACATCTTAGCCCCCTTTGTGTGACTGTCTCATGTGTATTCGAAAAGCCCAACTGTTATTAATCCTAGACATGTATTCTAGGGACAGGCAGAGGCACTGAATAGTTAATGTAAGAAAATGCCAACTTTCTAAAAGTATCCTGTGATTTGTGTATATGGTGCGCTCTTGTTTATAATAGCCTCAATCACTTTCCTACTATTTTTAACTATATACATGTGCTATGCTGAAACGTGTACTGTCTAATGCACGTTTTGTGTAAATGTAAAGTAAATCCATACAATGATTATTGTGTGGAACAGCATGCACAATGTTATGAATTTATCAAAAAATCCGATTCAACTTTCACCAATGTAACCAGTGTATTCATTTGATTTTTACTAATCACTCTTGTTTCAAACACAATTTATTTTAACCATAATACAAATCAGCTTCAAAAACAGCTTATTAACAACATCATACATATTCTTCATGAAAATATGCTTCATGTGATATTATGCCCAATGCATTTCGGAATTTGTTGATTTCTTCTTCATGGGCGACTGAAAACAAAGTCAAGACAACAGGATAAATGTATTTGGCAATTGATCATGGTTCTACTTGTTTACCCTTAAAAACCTTCTTTACAACTTTCTAAAAGGGGCATTTTCAGACCTACAATTTAAAAACCAACTTCACTAAAAGATGTGTTTTTAAATTGTGAGTCCTGAGACACCAAACTCCAATTTTGTTCATCTCCCAATTGGAAGATACCTGTGTAAAATTCTACAAGGCAGCTCCAATGCTAACCTATAAGAGGGATAGGCCTTGCTGTAGTGAAAAGCTAATTTAGCAGTTTTTCACTACTAGGACATGTAAACCTCAAAAGCACATGTCCTACCTTTTAAATACACTGCACCCTGCTCATGGGGCTACCTAGGGCCTAGCTTAGGGATGCCTTAAGTGTAATAAAAGAAAAAAGGTTTAGGCACGGCAAGTAGATGTATGTGCCAGGTTGACATAACAGTTAAAAACTGCACACACAGGCTCTGCATTGGTAGGCCTGAGACACGTTTGGAGGGCTACTCATGTGGGTGGCACAATCAGTGATGCTGGTCCACTAGTAGCATTTGGTTTACAAACCCTGGGCACATGTAGTGCACTGTACAAGGGACTTACTAGTAAATCAGATATGCCAATCATGGAGAAATGACATTACATTTTAGACACAGAGCACATACACTTTAGCATTGGTCAACAGTGGTAAAGAGCCCAGAGTCCAAACACCAGCAAAAACGAAGACCTGCACACAAACAAAAACAGGAGGCAAGAAGAAAAAAGACAGGGGAACCCACACCAAAAGATGCCAGGTATTACAACTGTCTCCTAGTCCTGCAGATAATGCATGTGCTCACTGTCTCATGCTCTTAGAAGAACCTCTGTGAGCTCACTTCCTGACAGCCCAGCTAAGAACTCCCTATGCAACAGTTCTGACTAAGGTTGGAAAAGTTCACTCCAAGGTGTGTGATATTAAATCTCGGCCCCCCCCATGGGCCCGCACCCTCCTCCGCTCTCCCGATTCTTTGGCCTGGGAGCGGGTGGGGTGGGAATACGGGTCGGGCTCTCAAGTGTGGGGAGGGGGCGGGAGGCAGAAAGGGAGCAGCAAGTCACTTCTGGTCCTGCTAACGCAATGGCAGCAGGTTATTTATGCCCACGTTGGCTTGGACTCATCCTATTCGACTTGACATCGCAGCAGCGGGACCAGGACTGCTAAGGCGCTAGGCAGTCTGCAAAACTGTGCAGACCCTTTGCTTCATCTGCTTTCCCCCCCTTGGATTTGTGGAGGCAGAGATTTCATCGTCAGCCGGTGTTTCGGCTCCCTACGTCTCCTGGGGCAAGGACATCATCACTCCGCTGGCAGGCCCAGGCAGGGAACTGTTGGTCCAGCAGGCCTCGCTCTCACTTTGCCTCCAGGCACCGATGGAGTACTGTTGGTCCCACAGGCCTCGTTCTAGGGCCACATCTGCAAGAACATTTTGTGCCCTCCTCTGTCCTCCCAATCCATTGTGATATTTGTTGTTCCGATTGGGGCTATTCGCCCTTTTCTTGTTTGGCTCCTGGACGAGTGAGTCGACTCAAGGCAGGTGAATTTTGTAATTTCCCTGGCCCCACATAATCTTGGGCACCGCTTCAGTACGTTTTTTCACTGCCTGGTCATTGTCTCCTTAGGCAGCCCGCAGCCCTTATTTGCAGTCATCCCTTCCTGACCTGGGGTGGCTGTCTTTTTTTGTGAATTATTGCGGTTTATCTACTCCTCGAATCAGCTTCCTTGGGGCCAGGAACAGTGATCAGCGCTTTGCACTCAGTGAGTGCAATATTGGGGGGAGGGGGGGGTGGGTTGCGTTGTTATCAAGCAAATCTTGATTGGTTGTGCTATACTCTATTTGTTTGTGGCTTGCGTGGTACTTTTCTCTCCTTTTAAGACATGCCGGGAGCCAAGGGTTGTGCTGAGAAGAGGAAGGGGAAAGAACCTGAGTTAACTCAGTTGTTAAAACTAGTCCTGCAGGGGAAACAACCATTACAACGCAGGCATTACATAGTAATGTCATTACAACAAATCCACTACAACGTATATGCCATTACAATGCATGCCTTTACAACGCATATGACATTACAACGCATGCTATTACAACGCTATTTTAGGTAAGCGGTTTAGGTGAGTTGCGTTCTTATTTTTTGTTAATACTTTTGTATTTATTATTTTATTAATAATTGATTGATTTATTAACATTGATTTATTAATAATTTATTTAATTTATTACAATTTTTCTAAAAAGTGAAAAAGGGGTTTTGGGTGGGGGAGTGTTTTAATACCCATGTATTAATTTCAATGTATGAGTAGTAATTAGTTTTAAATATTATATTAATTTTAGTAATTTTAAAATAATTAAAATGAATAATTATGAGGGTGTAACACCCACCCTCTGGCACGGGGTGCAGGGGAATTAGGGGTTCTGGGTGGGGGAGTGTATTAATGCCCAGGTATTAATTTTAATACCTGGGTATTATTCAGTTTTGCTTTTAATATAATGTTTTTAGTAATTTTAAAATAATTACAATTAATACTTATGAGGGTGTAACGCCCACCCACGGGCACGGGATGTAAGGCAACCAGGGGTTATGTTTGGGGGAGTGTATTAATGCCCAGGTATTAATTGTAATACCTGGGTATTATTCAGTTTTGATTTTAATATAATTTTTTTAGTAATTTTAAAATAATTACAATTAATACTTATCAGGGTGTAACGGCCACCTGCTGGCACAGGATGTAAGGCAATCAGGGGTTATGCGTGGGGGAGTGTATTAATGCCCAGGTATTAATTTTAATACCTGGGTATTATTCAGTTTTGATTTTAATATAATTTTTTTGTAATTTTAAAATAATTAAAAATAATACTTATGAGGGCGTAACAACCACCCTCTGGCATGGGATGCAAGGGAATTAGGGGTTTTGGGTGTGGGAGTGTATTAATGACCAGGTATTAGTTTTAATACCTGGTTTTCAATTTAATTTTATTAATAATATTCATTTTATAATTTTTCAAATAATTAAAATCAATAGTTATGAGGGTTTAACACTTATAATGTGGCATAGGGTTGTTCGGAGAAATAGGGGTTTTGTGTAGGAGAGTCTACTGTTTTTAAAACTTTATTAATTTTAGTACATATAAAATCAATTGTTAAAACATAAAATTAGGTAAACATAGATATATGTACACTCATACAAATTTATAAATATACAGTAAATATAATTATAATTAGACATTTATCAATTTTTAATTTTATTGAAATAATTAAACAACACATAAAATGTAATATTAAAAAGATTAATTTATTTTAAAAAATATATAACACTGTTGTAATTATTAAAAATAAGGGCCTGATTACGATCTGGTCGGACTCTCGTCCGACTTGCACCGTGGCGGAAGCAGGATCGCCCGCTTAGAAGTCGGCGATCCCACTACCCGCATTATGATGCGACCGCCTACACGGTGGTCGCAATGTGTATATTTTGCATTGCGGTGTGTGCTGCGGGCTGCAATTGTCCTTTTTTCCTTTTTCCTTTCAGAGTTGACGTTTGCGGTTGTGCGTCTCTTTCTACAGTCGGTGGAGCGTTGCGGTCAAGATCGGAAGCAAGGATGAGCTGCTATTTGATTTATTAAAGAGAGATTGTGGGTGGCATAGTTTATTGTAAGGAGAAATGAGGGAGGGAGTTAGATATATCTGAGTATTTTGTTGTAAATGTAAGTTTTTCATTGTTTTAACCACCATTTTAATTCCTATGCAGGTAGCGGTTGTGGGCCCACATCAGGATGATTGCTTTTTAACACTTTTGGTTTAAAAAAATAGGTTTTAAGAGAGATTCTAATTTCTTTTAAACCAAAGTGGAAAGAAAGCAAAAAATTTTAAATTAATTTTGCTTCTTGTTTTTAAAACAAAGTATACCGTATTCACAGTAGTTAGACCACATGGAAGTTTGGAGAGCCAGATTGCTTCGTTGGCCAAGTAGATGGTGTGAACTATTTTTTTTTTTTTAGGGATTTTTACTTTATGCAGGATTTTTACTGCATGATACGTTTGCACTTTTGGATTTCCAGAAACTCTTGCCATATTATGGTTGTATTTAAAACATATGTACAGTGGATTACAATGATGGATTTCTTGTTGGGTTTTTTGCCAAAAACTCTTCATTTTTTTGGGATGCAGTTTTTTTGTTTTCACAGTATATTTAGCAACATTGATTTTGCTGAAAAATATGGCTATGCCAATCTATGTCTCTTTTGATAGTTTTGCTCGGGATTTGGATTGCACCATGGAATATGGATTGAAAACTTTGGATTTTTGAGTGCTCAAGACTCTTGGTGAACTGTGGAACTTTACGAATCACCAAGAGTTGAAGAATGAAGACAACTCCAGATAGGAAACCCGACATTTCTTTAATTTGGAAAAATGTTTTGAAAAATGCCAATGTAATTTTTAAAATTTATTTGCAAAAGAGGCAAGTAAGACAGAATAGGTGTTAGTGTCAGTTAGAAGTGTAGTATGTGTGCTATATTGTCCAGGCAGTCTGAAGCCACCAGCAACAAAAACTGTTGAATTTGTACCAATAGTCACTCTGACATTTCTTTTGTTTTTTTAGAAATTCTTGGGTTCAGACTACCAGTCAATGATTGCGCTATTCTCATTTCTTGAAAACTTTTCTCCTTCCTCAAAATTTCCAAGAAATGAAAAAAGTTTGGGTGAGGATTTCCAATTGATTTGTTGAAGGAGTTGTGCCATCCCTCTATGACATTATTAGTCTTTGCTCCTTCCTTTAAGTAGGTCATGTAACAATTCCACCATTTTACAGGAAACCTTGGATTCCTTCTGCGACCTGACCTGATATGTAATCCCCAAATAAGGATGTTTTTTGAATTCTTCTCCAATAGGCATGTGAAAAGCGAAAAAAACATCCTTGAATTTGGGTATCAGGATACATTTTGGTTAGGTGTTAATCATGGGTAATTCAAAATCAATTATCACTTTTCTAGGACATTTATTCAGTGTTTTACAAGAGTGTCATATTTTGGTCTGACATCATGGCTGTTGTGGAGGCCATTAATAGACAGGGGCGTCCTGTAGATTGCTATTGAAGCTGTTGAAACACTTGGTCTTGTTGTGGTTGAGGTATTATGTACTGTTTGAAGCTAAGCATGTCCCTTGTGTGCACAATAATGGAGCCAATGCCTTGTCTCGCTCCAAGTTGCAGGAATTCAGGACCTTCCACCACTCGGTCATCCGAGAGGATGACAGACTTCCCGGTAGAGATCTGGAGGATTGGTGCCCCGCCCTATCCAAATTAATAGCAGCTTCCATGGCTAAGAGCATGCAGCGTGCTTACGAGAAATGCTTCCATAATTATAGGTCCTTTTTGCGCGACGTGGGTTGCTAATCCATTTTCAGTGGATTCCCTTTATTTGTTCTTGGGAACACTGAGGGGCCAGAATAGTACTGCATCTCGTCCGACTTGCACCGTGGCGGAAGCAGGATCGCCCGTTTCATCCATTGTTTTGTTCTCTAGGATTAAAGGGGTGAATAATGCGGGTGGCAGCTTCCTGGCAAAGAAGGCTTTAGTCGGGTGGCAAGGTTGGGTTCTGGTGTGGGAGATTGCAGGTGGCCCCTTGATACTGAGAAACTATCAGGAATTCTAGCCAATCTACATCTCATATGCAGGTCACATTACAAGGTCAAGCTTTTCTCAGCGGCGTTCATAGTGGTGTTTTATGGGGCGTTAAACTGGGTGAAGGAACAGGCAAGACGCTACTGGTGGCCTGCAATGGAGAGACACTCAGATAGCTCGGGGAACGTAGGTCCTTAGGTTAAGCAGGTCAAAGACTGATCAGCTGGGAAGGGGAAATACCGCTAGCTCAGGGAACGTAGGTCCTTAGGTTAAGCAGGTCAAAGACTGATCAGCTGGGAAGGGGGAATACCGCTACTCTACATGAGGCGCTCACCCCAACCATTTGCCCAGTAGCTCATATACGGGCCTATCTATCTGCACTTCTCTGGCCTTTTTATCCATTTAAATGGCGTGCCCCTCTAGCGCTATCAGTTCTCATCAGTTTTTATTGCGGCTATGAAGTCGATGGGAGTGGATTCTACTGGTTATTCCCCTCATTCGCTTAGGATAAGTGCTGCAAAGCTCGCTTCAGGAGAGGGTCTCTGTCAACAGGAGGTGAAACGCATAAGCTGGAGGTCCTCCCCATGCTTCAAGCGTTTCATTTTGCCAGAGCTGCTATGAGTTATGCTATGAGTTATGCTTTGTGCTTTTGTCACTTTTGTTTACTTTAGTAGTCATACCTCCAAAGGTTGTCTGGGTTATCGGTCACTCCAGTGTGGTGGGTGGCGTACTGGTTGTGACAGCTCCATAGGCCAAAGCCAGCCATGTTGAGGAACGTTTTATTCAGGTGGTGTGGTCAAGGAGGTCACAAGATCCTGCAACTACGTGGATTTGGGGAGGAGACGAAGGGTTGTGAGGGACTGCAGTTCCCTGACCTTATCATGTACCTGGGCGGTAATGCCTTGGTACAGCTGGGTAGGAAGGCATTGAGGGAATGTATACTCGAGGAATTGGCATGGCTAGGCCCAGAGTTTCCAAGTGCTTTCATTGCATGGTCACATATGGTACCTTGCCGCAAGTGGGGCCCTGGCATTAGGTCAAGGGTCATTAATGTTTCTGTCAGGCGGCTCAACGCAGAATTGTCCAGGACGCTTGAGAAACATCCTGCACAAGCTGATTAGGGATGATCACACTCTCTGGGATTATCATTACTTGCTGCCAGTCACTCCATGACGATGGAGTGACTGGCAGCAAGTAATGATAATCCCAGGGATGAACACACTCTCCTACAAAATAGTTCACTGGGCAGCACTGGGGGTGAGCAGCAATACCTATTCCCCCAGGGGCATAAGTTACACTTTTGCAGCCATACTCATGGGGCTGTAGCCCCTGGGCTTGCATCTTGGTCCCCGGCAGCAGCACAGTGTTGGAGGGGCGGGGCCAGGAGCAGGGCGGCAAGCAGACCGAGGGCTGGGACCCCCCCACCCCTCAATGATGCAGGTGGTTACACCTCTGTGGTCCAAGTAGATTAGGAGAAGGTAGTCCTCTGCTGCGGCATTCTTTCTTTCATGGTATCCCATGCAATCTCTGTAAACATGGGTCTTGTCAAATTTTATACTCCTGTAGTCATGTTTGTTTTGCACAGGATGTCTATGTCGGTATTCTGAAACATGCATTGATAATCTTCTTTATGATTATTTAACATGGATTCACCTTTGCTAAGCGGAAAAGTTATGTTTGTGGTTTCTTCTGAATAACATGACCCCCTGATCCCGAGCATTCCTGCTTTGTCATTGACCCGGTTGAGTTTGGGAGGGGGCGAGGTCCAATAGGGGTCTCCGGATGATCCTATGCACTGTTTGCCTCAGCACTCTGACGAGGTGTTCGGATACTACTGCGTCATAGCTCGGCAGACACGTGCTACTGTGTTTATACAGTGCTTGCTTACACAAATTGTGCTATTTTGTCGCGCTCCAAGAAAAGTGTATTTCCCAATCTAATGGCACATAATTGATAGAGTTTGGGAGGATAAGGAGCTGTGCACGCACTGTTATGATGTCAGCAGCCAGCAAGTACTTAACCCGCTGGGCCATCTTTGCAGCTACTTGGTTTTAAAAGGAATTCACAGACTCACAACATAGATTGGAAGGAAATGTGAAATATTAAGCAAATATTAGAAAACGGCACTTTACTCAAATGCACCGTGCATGTAGATAAAGACTGTGAAAGGCCTGCCTAGTGAAAGAAAGGCTTCTTTAAAAGAAAAAGACTATAATATAAACAGACCAAGATGTTGAGTATCAAAACCTGCAAGAACATCTTCTTGTGTGTGTGTTGCTGTGAACTGCTTTGGCGTTTCAACCACAACTCAGCTGTGATAGTGTGACATGTGAATTTGTTTAACGCTTGTTCTGCACATCATTTTATGTTTGAAGTGTTCGGATACATCAGCTTTCTAATTTCGGCTGTCTCACTGGGCTGACTGCTGGCGTGAACATGACCTTTGGAGAGCTCCCTCTGAGCTCCCTGCAGCTTCTCCATGTCAGGCGTCTTAAGCAGGGCTTTTATTCCAAGAAGCAAAGAGCTCACGCACGAAGGGGCTTATTTACAAGCCCATTGCGCCGCCGGTGCGTCACTTTTTATTGACAAGAGGGCCTGCTTGCTGTGCTGCCGTGCATCAAAACATTGTAAATGAGGCCCGAAGGGTTTAACTAAAAATAAGACCTCTGTTCTATACCACCCCATTCGAACACCTGTTCCTGCCTCGTGGCAATGGCCTAGCACAAAATGATGGGTCCCCTTACAGAATGTGATGGTGGGCCCCTAGTCTCACTTATGTCATACATATCCTTGGACTTTAGACTGAATTACCACCCTCCCCAAAGGGTGGGGTGGAGCCCACCTGGGACATAGGGGCTATAGGGGGTTGTACTACGGCCATGTCTAGAGATAAATCCAACTCTGGACTGCAGAGCACTGGGTAAGGGTGTTGAGCCCCCACAAGAGCCTAGAGGCAGCAATGAGACATCTGGGCCTACCGGCCCTCGCACAGCAGGGGAACCCAAGGATGCTGGATTCCATCCCATCCTGTAAAGAGAACAGGAAGTGCTCACACGTGATGGGGCCACCAAAACCCTTACACAGACCTCGGAGGGTTTAAAAAGGTGCGCTATGTCTAAAGTCCATTCGCACAGGGAAGTAACGCAGGGCCTAGAAGCACGGGTGGGGTGGAGTAGTGGCATCAGGTGGGGTCTCTTTTAGCCTAAGGCCTATGAATTACTTAGACATAGGGGTGTTTCAAGGGCACCTCAGCACATTACTCCCTCATATGTCCTCTTCTTCCCATCCTAACAGAGTGACGATTTAACAAACTCAAAATAATTGACATTTTGTGGCCATCCAATATTTACCTCCTTTATTATCAACACAATTACTTCATACCAGTTTTTACAACTGAAGAACCAAAATTGTCAGAAAACAAGTGTGCCACATCCAATCTATAATGGTTTACAAATGTTTGGTGTGTCGCCCATTGTTGCCGCCCTACAGATTTCATGCAGAGAGACACCTACTGCTTCTGCCCATGATGTTGAATCCCACCTTGTGAGCCGCCCTTGAATATTAGAGGAAAGAACCTCTTTAACAAACCTGTAAACTTTGATTATCATTTGCGGTATCCATATGCTAAGGGTTGAAGAGGAAACCGTTTTAACTTTGTTCACATTTCCCCAAAAAACCCTAAGGAGTTAGAAACTCTAAATTCAGCAGTTCAGTGGAGGTATATCGAAAGGCATCTACCAATATCTAAGGTAGAAGCAACTTCCGAATCATCTGAGTGGAAGGTGAGAAGAACCGTTGTTGTAAATGAAATCTAGAATTAATATTAGGAATACATTTAGGATCTAGCTTAAGGATTACCCTTAATCACTAGAGCGTTCAACTCCCCCATCCTTCTCGCAGATGTTATCGTAATAAGAAAGGCTGTTTTTGCTGATAAACACAGCAATTTATCATCACCCAAAGATTCAAAGGGAGGTTTTTGTAAACCCTTAAGGATTGTGGGTAAGTCCCCAAGCTGGGACTGAAACAGATGGAAGCTGTCTCCACAATCTGAAACTTTTCAGTAACCTGAAGACGAAAGGTGTCACTTCCACCGAATTGCCAGAAGGATCCCTAAACGTCTTAATCATTGCCCATTGGGATGTCAGAGTCAATATTTCATAAACTCATTCCTCATATAATCTGGCATTCAAAACGGACAATCAGAAACTGGATAGAGATTGTTCTCAGTACACCACTTTTTGAAGTGAGCCCCACAATTTCCTGGCTATCAACTGGTGATAAGGCAACTGTGGGAATTGAAGTGGGAATGGGATTAGAGGTAGGTAGAAGAACTCTCCCTGTGATAGAGACAAGAGGAGAAGAAACCTAGGACGCCTCGGCCAATATGGTACTATTAGGAGCACCCTCAACCTCTCTATCGAATCTTCTGAAGCACCTTTGGGATGAGGGCAATCAGGGGAAAGGCATAAAGAAGGCCCTGAGGCCAAGAGTCCGACAAGACATCTACTGCCTATGCCCCCAGGCAATTGACCTGTGTACAAGAGATCTGTAACATGTGTAGGAAAGTGCCCCTTTTTGCATGGTTATCCCCCACTTTTTGCCTGATTTCTGATGCACTTTGAATGTGCGCTGGGTACCTGCAAATCAGGTTCCCAGTGCCTGTGTTTTTTTCCCCAAAACTGTACCTTTGTTCCACAATTGGCACACCTCTGGCCCACCCTATAAGTCCCTTGTAAAAGGTACCACTGGTACCAAGGACCTTGTGACCAGAGATGGTCTCTGACGGCTGCAGCATGTATTGTGCCACCCTTGGAGACCCCTCACCTAACACATATACACTGCCATTGCAGACTGTGCGTTTTGGTGCAGATAAAACTTAAGAGTCGACAAGGCACACCTCTCTGTGTGCCTTGCCCACAAACACAAACCTGTGGCATATGTAAGTCACCCCTCTAGCATGCCTCACAGGCCTAAGCCAGGGTGCACTATACCACAGGTGAGGCCATAGCTGCATGAGCAATATGCCCCTACAGGTTCTAAGTCTATTCTTAGACATTGTAAGTGAAGTGAAGCCATATTGAGTACATTGGATGGGAGTTTGTCATTATGAACTCCACAGCTCCATGATGGCTTTACTGAATGCTAAGAAATTTGGTATCAAACTTCTCAGCATAATAAGCCCACACTGATGCCAGTGCTGGATTTATTACAAAATACACTCAGAAGGCATCTTAGAGATGCCACCTGAAAAACGACCCACTCCCTAGTGTACAGCTGGCTGGCCTGCACCAGCCTGCCACACTCAGACATGTTTTTGACTCCTGAGGTGGGAGCCCTTGTGCTCTTGTGGGTCAGTAACAAAGCCTGCTTGGGATGGAGGTGCTCCTCACCTACCCCCAAGCAGAAACAGCATTCAGAGTGGTGAGCCTCAAAGGCTTCTTGCACTTTGTTATGCTAGCCCGGGCCTTTCCAGCTAGTGGAGATGCCTCCCCACATGAACAAGCCCCACTTTGGCGGCAAGCTCTGTGGGAAAATTAGTAGCCAGGAGAGGTGTCACCCTCTCAGCCAGGACCACTCCTAAGGTATCCCGAGCTAAAGTAATCCCCATCTTAGGAAATTCTCCATGTTGGATGGAACGATTTTAGTCAATCAGGTTAGGGGATGGGACATACGAATGGTGTAGTCTCTCTAAATGTAGGTAGTCCATTGGCTACTACCTACCAGTACCTGTGACGCTCCTAAATTCAGTATTTAGGGGCACCCCTGAACCTTGATCGCCAGATTCCCACACCCTACGAAAAAGAAGGACAAAGAAGACGCCGTGTAGCAAAGCCTGAAGACGACGACCGACTTGGCCCCAGCCCTACCGGTCTGTCTCCAGCTTTAAAGACTATGCAAAGAAGACGACGCCTGTCCTGTGGCCAGCGACTTCCAGAAACCTGAGGAAGACTGCCTGCTCTACAACAAAGACCAGATCTCCAGAGGACAGCTGCCCTGTCCAGAGGAATCCAACTACAAGGACTCTGGATCCAACTGGAACCGCAACTCCTGCCCACTCTGCACCCGACGCCCATGGCCCGAATCTGATTGGTTCACCTCTCAAGTGAAGTCTCCCCATCGATCCTGACCTTGACACCATCAGTGGCTGACCTCTCCTGGACTCCATGAAGACGCCTGCAGCCTCATCACGAAGGGTCTCCCTGGCCACGACCGGCTCTGGTAATGAAAATCCGACACCAAAAGGCACCCCTGCATCCTCGGCCCCCAATTTTAGTGCCAAGCCATCAACCGACACCTCCACTTACCTGCCCAGCTGTTGATCACCTTCGTCCAGCCTTCTGGTCCGAGCCTTCAGCCTCTTTGTGCGACCGAGATTCCCATTTATTTGCATTGGTCACCAGACGTTGATTTGCACCTGGCACCCGGCCGTCCCTGTGCCACTGGCGGTGTATTGTTGGTGCTTCCATGTGACCCCCCATGGGTTCTGGGCCCTGAAACTGCAGGTACTTACCTGCAAAGCAAACACAAGGAGATGATGGACGGAGCGCCGAAACTTTTCAGACACTCACCCCCAGGTACTTACCTGCAACCAGCACCTCTTGTGGACATTAACTAATGCACCAAGCCGCCCCAATGCCGCTGGTGGTGCAGTACCTACCTTGATCTGACCCTTGCTCAGTGTTGGTCTGAACCCCAAAGACTGGATGTGTAAGTCGAGTACTTACCTGAAAATGTACCTAACAGCATTCCCTCCCATAGCATTGTGTTGCATTTCTTGTTATTTGCAATAAGTGTCTAGCTTTTACAATTGCTAAGTTCTATTACTGTTGATTGACACCACAAAATATTTTCAGTACTACTGTAAAGTATTTCCATTGCTTCTGCAACACAATTCCTATTCTACCTGAAAAGTATTGCTATTTTAAAATGGTACTTACCTACAACTGAGTTTCTCTTGGTTCTAGAAATAAAAGTAACAAGGTAATATTTTTTATACAAAACAATTGGTCTTGGATTCAGTCTTTGAGTGTGTGTAATAATATTTTGCCTGAGTGTGTACAACAAATGCATAACAGAGCCCTCCAATAAGCCTGACTGCTCTACCACACTACCACAAAAGAGAGTAAGATATTATCTACTTTAACCTCTGTAAAGCCTCTGGGGATCCACTGGACTCTGTGTACACTATACCTTACTTTGGTATAGTATATACAGAGCCAGCTTCCTACAACATGGCATTTTTCGGGTAGGCGAAAAGGAATAACTGCGGCACACTGAAACAAGCATTGGCATAGCCAATAGGTCTCGCCTTTGGGACCTTATAAGTGTTTAGCCAGAGATATTGACTTTGCCTATGTCTTTAAGCTGTGCTGTACAGAAGTCTGCAGCATGCTGAAAAGTTATAATAAAGAAGTGTCAGAAGCATTTTTGTTACCTTATATATAACCAGGAAAGCATTATGTACAACTGAACGGCCATATTAAAAAGTTTTACAAATAATGTCTTGAGTTTTTTTTGTCCTTTCAATGCTGGCAAGTTGTATCTGCCTGTCCCAATGGTTGCTTGTTATGTTTTTTTTTGTTATGGGGGGCATACATAACAGGAGGGTGAAGGTCAGTCAGTTAGTGAGAGTGAGAGTCAGTCAGTGAGAGAGTCAGTCAGTGAGAGAGTGAGTCAGTTAGTCAGTCAGTGAGAGTGAGAGAGTCAGTCAGTCAGTGAGAGAGTGAGAGTCAGTGAGAGAGTGAGTCAGTGAGAGTGAGAGAGTCAGTCAGTGAGAGTGAAAGAGTCAGTCAGTCAGTGAGAGTGAGAGAGTCAGTCAGTGAGAGAGTAAGTCAGTGAGAGAGTCAGTCAGTCAGTCAGTGAGAGAATGAGAGTCAGTGAGAGAGTGAGTCAGTGAGAGTGAGAGAGTCAGTCAGTGAGAGTGAGAGAGTCAGTCAGTCAGTGAGAGTGAGAGAGTCAGTCAGTGAGAGTGAGAGAGTCAGTCAGTGACAGTCAGTGAGAGAGAGTCAGTGAGAGTCTGTCAGTGAGAGAGTCAGTGAGAGTCTGTCAGTGAGAGAGAGTGAGTCAGCCAATGAGAGAGTGAGTCAGTATGGTGTCCCTTTCAGCCATTGCTGAACTTAAATACACATTGAGATGCAGAAAACGTGTGATTTATAATAAATAAAAGAAATTGAAAATCAGTTTTCATATTTTTTTGTAATTATGTTCGCCTGTTATTTTTGTAAAATAGGCCCGTTCAATTTAAGTAAGGAGCATTTTAAGGGCATGATACTACTTCCTGTGCCCTCAAATGTGACATCATGTGATGTCATTCTGTATGCTAATTAGCCCCACCACTACTTTTCTGAGGACTTGTGCTCTGGATATTTAACAACTTTTGTAACCGAATTCCAGGTCAAAAGTTCAGAACTTGGTCCCTCCAACTCTGCACGGGTTGACGCTTGTCTTATTCTTTTAGCAGACCTTATTAAAAACCCCAAAAAATCTCAGACCGCACGCTTCTCTTGCGTCATGGTTGGTGTCGCCGTTCCCATGGGCCCGCGGAAGAGCTTCATATGGCCAAGCAGAGGTCTCGGCTCCTCTGCTCACTGCAGCCCTGCTGACTGCCAAATCCCGTGACTGTGAGAACTACCATTGTCATGTAGCAGGTAGATGGCGCCATCTAACGGTCACAACCTGCCCAAAAAAATATATACTGCACGATAGTTCTCAATTTTCCCCGTGTGTTTGTTTCATTGGGGCTTAAAAACGGAAGCAACATACACACTTTGACCTAGGGATGACGTCTTAGGAACGGAATATAAGGGCACATATTAAGATCACTGTTGAGAATGGAAAAATGCACTCTTGGAAATAATACATTGCGGGTGATGGGAGAAATGGAGTGCCTTCACGAGAGGGAGCGACCATAATAGTGTAACGAGCCGGGAAGAGAGGAGCGGGGGCGAGCGAGCGCGGCAGCCTGCTGAGCTGACCAGACGCTCGTGCGTCATGGCCTTTTGCTTGCAGTTACCCGCACGGCCGGCATGTGTTTCCAATTATCGCGCCCGTGTCTGGGCACGATAATTGGAAACAGATGCCGGCCGTGCGGGTAACCGCAGGGAAAAGGCCATGACGCACGAGCGTCTGGTCAGCTTTCAAAAGCCCCTTACATAAAGTCTCGCAGAGCAGCGCTTGCGCGCTACTCGAGGCTCGACCTAAAAAAGACAAATCTGACTGAAATGTGGACGGGAAAGGTGGTACACCACAGAAGAGTGAAGATTGTGACTCAGGGAATTCACCTGGTGATTCATCTGCGCCTGAATGTAAACTGCCTTCAATGTGAGATGAGATTGTGCCCAAAGGCAAATTTTAAATGCTAGGATATTCAGGGACAGATTTTTTGCCCTACCTTGTGTTGTAATCTCCTATTCGTTGTACATTTAAGAGACTGGCAGCGTATACCAAGTATGTTAAGAGACTCTGTGATGAGAATTCTATGTGGGGACAGTTGGAGTCTCTGAGAGAAGCTGGCATGTTGTCGATGTTGGTGGTGTTGAGTTTAAGACAATAAACTACCTGAATCACATTGAGACTGGAATTTCAAAACTGGCGACAAGTTATGCTTGATGAGGGCCAAGCGTTTTGCACCACCAACTCCCCTTTTTGGACCCATGCAACATTTATGAAGAATCTATAAATTCAACTGGCATTTGTGAAAGAGTGAGGATTTCAATTCTTCTATTGGGTAATGTAACACTGCACATTGTGTTACCAGTGTCGGACTGTTGTGTCGGGTGCCGCAGTTTTGGTAACTTTTGGCTGGGGTCGAGCCTCCAATGAATGTATGTCAACTTGAGCCACCAGTGGTCGTACATCCTCGCGGGCAGCCATTGCTAGGGAGCCATGAAAGCAAAAGCAGAAGGAGAAGCCCGAGCGTGAATACGGAGGTCCTTGGTGCTTGTGCATCCTCGTGGGCAGCTGTTGCTGGGAACCGCGGCAACTGGAGCTGTCAGCATAAAACAGCGCGATGAGGTCACGTGCATAGCTCCGTCCTGAACGTAAGTACAGGAGTTTATGTGGGAGCCAATGAGTCAATGTGATGTTCTCCCATGTACAGCTGTGTCAACCACCATATTTGTTTGGGGCAAAATGTCCATTTTAACTATCCGCTGATCGTATTTATTCATTGTTACGCCGATTATCCAGTGATCTTCGAGACATTTTAATTTCAGTGAATGTGCTGCTCAGTTATGTCACAGAAAAAGTCTGCAATGGGATTTTGGTGAAATTTTATTGAAATTAGTTTAACTTTTATGCAGTCCAAGTGTACCTTCTGCTAACATGACAACAAATAGCATGTCTCAACCCCCAGCTTTCCTATCAGAAAAGGGGGGAGCCCCTTTTGCCTTGAAAAAGGTGGAGAAATCTATTTGACTCCTATTTAGTGGCCATGGGGGGGGGATACATTTTCTGCTCAGAGAAAACAAGCCATTCTACTTCATAATCTTGGAGTTGAGGGACGTAATATCTATGACAGCATTGACGAGTTGCCTGTTGGTAATGGTGAAGGAGAATCCTCGTATGTTTTTGAAATGCCCATGAAAATGCTTGAGCAGTACTTTGGGCCACGTATAAATGTAGTGTGAGAATTTCACAAATTTTTCACCACGGTACAGGTACCTAATGAAAAAGTGGGCAATTATGTTGCTTCTTTGAAGACCCTGGCTCGAACATGTGAGTTCAGAGCATTAACTGAATCTCTCTAAGAGAACAATTGGTGAGGTGCACCAATAGGAACTGGGTGCAAGAAAAACTTTTGTCCAGAAATCCTACACTCAAAGAAGCCATTGCCATTGTGGAAGGCATGGAGAACATGTCAGGTTGGGTTAAGGAGGTGAGAATTAATGCTTTGGCGATGGACAAAAGTTCTGTACAGAGCAGTATTCATGAAGTTACTGAGGAAGAAACACTTAGGGCTAGCAGAGGAAATGTTTTGAAAGTGTCTTCTGGTGCAAAGTTGAAAAATGTCCCGGGCACGCAGAAAGTCAAATGTTTTAGATGTGGCAGTTTTGCCCACTTATCTAATAGCCTAACTTGTTATGCCAGAGGGTCAGTGTGCCATAATTGTGGTATCAAGGGGCATTATGCGCGTGTGTGTAGGTCCACAGAGAAGGTGAAGACTGTGGAAAATATGTGTGAGAACGTGCGAACTGGGATTCTGAGTGTGAGGACAGTGGAGAGGTGGATGCTGGCATAATGGCCACGCCATAGTGTGAAATTGAGGTTGGTGGGAAGACATTTGTAGTGCTTGCGGACTCAGGCTCACCTTTCATCATGATTGGAAATAAACAATGGGATGACATTTTGCTAATGAGGGAATAAAGTTGGAACCTCCGGATATTAATCAGGTTAGCTATGGGGGTTCGCGTATCAATGTGTTAGGTTACCTAGTGATGAAGGTTGAGTTTAAGAATAGACTAACCATTGGGAAGGTTTATGTAGCAGAGAGAGGTGGCAACCTTTTGGGGTGGAGGCACCAACGTGACTTAGGAATCATTTTAAATCCCAGTGCTGGCGAGAGATCAAGTAATGCTTATTGACAACTCAGGTGATGGGAAAAAAAATTCTGGGATTTCCCAGATGTGTTTTGTGACAAGTTAGGTCTGCTCAAAGATTTTGAGCACCGTATCATCTTGAAAAAAGGAGCTAGACCATTTGTGCATAGAGTGCGGAGAGTACCGAACATGATGATTGAATAATTGAAAGAGGAACTGGAAATACACTTAAACATGGATGTGATAAAGGAAATTGAGGGGTCTGAGTGGTGGGCGCAAGTGGTTTTGGCACCCAAGGATTGGTGTAAAGCCATCAGAATGTGTGTGGACTTGCGTGGTCTTAATAAATGGATTTGGGTAGACCGCCAACAACTCCCCAACATTTCTGAGACCATCAGCATGCTGAGGGGAGCTAAGATTTTCAGTGTCTTAGATCTCGCATCAGCGTATCACCAGGGGAAATTACATCAAGATTCAAGACAATTGACCCCCTTTGTGACTCCCTTGGGTGTTTACTGTTTCATAAGAATGCCATTTGATTTAGCCTCGGCAGCTGCTTGTTTCCAGAGGATTATGAAGATAGTGCTTGGAGATCTGGCCAATGTCTTCTTTTTCCAAGATGATATACTAATTTTTGGCAAAGACGAATGTGAGCATGAGGAGAAGCACCGAAGATGACCTCCTGAGGGACTGGATCGCCTTTGGCGAAAATCCTGGGGTTACCCACATCCACGGCCACGCAACAAACGGAATTACCTCACTTCATATACTGCACATGCAACGGTGATTTTTACCTTGGAAGGAGAGACGTAGCGGATGAGCAATCGACTTTGTTCTCCCAGAGTCGTCTCATCGACACCGACGAGCTTCCCTGAGGCAGTCCTGAGATGCAGCGATCGAGGTGAGGAACTGGAGAGGTCGCGCTGCTGGGGGAGGGCTGCCCGGTTTGAATGAAGGGGAGGGTCAGAAGATACCGGAGAGCTCTCCTGCCTAACTGCAGATCTCCGCGGTGAGGAGAAGAGAGGTCCCACTGCCGGGGCAAGAGGTGAAAACATTCGGCCCAGTTTGGAAGGCTACCGGGGCGTCTCTCATGCGGGGCAGCGGATCCCGGCTGGTGAGGAGCCTGATACTGCGGCAACCCCGCCTCCGGTTCAGCACGGGGCGGTGCGGTCGTGTTCAGATTGAGCACAGCGTTTTTGGAGACGGCACCGGAGCGGTGCGTTCATACACGGAGATAGCGAGGAGCCAAGACCTTTCTTATGAGCAAATTCCTCCCATAATAACAATAGACTAGACACTGTTAGTTTACTTTCTTGTTCACACACCCTGTTAATACAAATCCATCTCTAGTAGTCGTTAGGAATTGTATATATGATTGTGAAAGCACAAATGTTTCTCTCTCAAATCGATGTATATATACATATGATCTTGTTTCACAATTGTCTCTCTCAAATTGTTGTACGCTTGTTATCTTTGCTTAAGTGCATGTCAAACATGCTGTCCTAAGTTTAAGGCTATGTAAATGTGAAGCTCTCTGATACCCTTTAAGGGACATGTCCGCGCTATATAAAACACTGAATAAATGAATAAATAAAATAAATGTGTTAAGAGATGTGTTGAAGAGACTGGGGGAGAAAGGACTCACTGTAAAGAAGCAGAAGTGCCGTATTGGGGTGACGTCTGTTACTTACCTTGGACATGTGATTTCGGGTGAGGGTATACAGCCTAAATTAGAATTGGCAGAGTGTATTGTAAAGGCTCCTACTCCCAGTGACAAGGAGCAAGTCAGGTCGCTTCTGGACTTGCTGAATTGTACTCAAAATTTGTGAAAGGATTTGCAAGTGTAGTAGAGCCCATCAGATTGTTACTTAAAAAAGGAGTGCATTTCAATTGAACAAATGAGTGCGGTGAAGCGTTTGCAACAATAAAGTCCGAGATTGGCAAGATGCCCACTCTAGGACTTTTTGATACCAAACTCAAACCGAACCTGGCCACGGATGCCAGCATCAGGGGTTTGGGAGCTGTGATATCCCGAATAGTAGAGAGTGAAGAGAGATTGGTCGCTTTCACTTCAAGAGCACTCAAAGTTGCAGAGGAGCACCATTTATGCATAGCAAGAGAGGCATTGAACGTATTTTGGGCCATGAGATTTTTAAGTTTTTTATATGGTGTATTCCTTTCCTAGTAAGAACCGATCATCGGCCCCTGGTGCAAGTTTTCTCATGCCAACATAGTGAGCGTCTAACTCCCAGACTCAAGCGTTGGAGTGAGGGTTTAGAGGAGTTCAACTGACAGGTACAATATCTTCCAGGGTACTTGAATAAATCAGCTGTTTATCACGGCTACCTTTAGAAGATAAGAATGATGATATGGTAGCTGAAGGAATGAATTGGGTCATGGAACCCACTCTCTCGGTGGAAGAGTGGTCCAAGAGTGTGGAGGAAGATGTTTTGTTCCCTACGCTGAAGTCTTTTGTAGTGAAGGGTTGGCCGGGGTACAAGTTATTGAATCAGGACTTGAGGCCATACTGGTCAGTAAGAGATGAATTGACATTGTGTCATGGCAACCTCATGAGAGGGGACAGGATTTTTCCTCCTTGCGGGTTAAGAAGGAAAAATGGTTAACCTTGGACATGAGGGGCATCTTTGGAGGAGCCTCACAAAAGCCCGAGTGAGGGAAAGACATTGGTGGTCGGGTATGGACAGGATGGTGGAAGAGGTGGTTAAATAGTGTCACCTGTGTGCAGCCAACGACAAGACACGTGTGACCAATTCTGCTCCTCTATCTCCGGTTGCAATACCAGATGAATCTTGGTCTAAGCTGGGAGTAGATATTATGGGTCCCTTTGTGTTGCTGCCATCTGCAGAGAGGTTTGTGCTTCTTTTAGTAGATTACACATCTAAATGGGTGGAGACCAGGTGTGTACAGTTTATTTCACAGGAGATGCAGGAATATTTGAGAGAACAAGGAATTGAGCATCAAAGAACAGCTTTCTATGCACCACAGGCCAATGGTTTGACAGAGCGGATGAATAGGGTAGTAAAGGCTCGTGCACAAAGACCGTTGGAAATCAGAGTCTCTCTTAGAAGTGTTCTGAAGGATACATGGTGGGCACACTGTACTACTCCAAATTCTATACCACAGAGGTCTCTTTTTGAGGCATTAAGGGCAGAGTAGCTAATTTCAAGTTGAACCTTGTCTGGTTGCCTTCCAGGAAGGTGAAGATTCTGGATGAAAAAGAGAGGAGAGCCAATCTCAGGTCTTATCAACAAAGATATAAAAAAAAAGGTATGATGAGAAGAATTCAGTCAGGTATAAGAAATTGAACATGGGTGAACTGGTTTTGGTGAAAAAAACCAAGGTGGGGAAAGAAGGGCATGTCTAGATTCATGAGCCCTTTTTCATTATTACTGCTATAAAGAAAAATGTGATGTTGAATAGTGGTGGCAAGTGGAGTGTGTCCAGGCTTGTGAAATACTCCAGTGGTACACCAGGAACAATCATGCCCAGTGATGTGACATCTGATGATTTTCTTTAGAAAACATCACAAGAGATGTGTTGCAGAGACCTTTTTCGACAAGATCTAAAAATGTACCTGTACGATCTGATAATTATGTCCTGCATTAATGTTTTCACATTTTCTTTCAGTTCCTCCATTAGTTCATTAGAGTGTTTTCTTTGTTGTTCTTATGTTTTGTTATTTATATTATTAGGTAAGGGGGATGTGTCTCCTATTCTTTGTACCTTTAAGAGACAGGCAGTGCATGCCAAGAATGTTAAGAGACTCCGTGATGAGAATTCTATGCTGGGGACAGTTGAAGTCTCTGAGTGGAGCTGGGATGTTGTCGATGATGGTGGTGTTTAGTTCAAGACGTGGAAACTTAAAAATCAGTCTGCACCCTTTCCTACCGTACGCATGTGTAATGCGCACTTCGTGGGACTCAGGACAACGAAGAACGGCTCATGAATGGTTTGTTGCAGCACACACTACAATAGCACTCCGCCTCAGCCCAGGATTAGAGTGGGGAGAGCGGCTGCAGACATTGCAGAGCTATTATTCACCCAGTGCAACAGGGAGGAACACAAATAAACAGAGTATTGAAAACTTAAAGCGTGTGCCATACCTGACCAGAAGGATAGGGGGTGGCATTCCTCAGGATGTCCACCCCCGGGGAGCTTCGGTGGGTGGTGCAGTCTAGGTCCATTAGGGGTTAGTATTGGCTGGTTTAGGTGAAAAGGGGGGGTTTAGGTGACAGTTAGGAGTTCAAGCGGCACATTGTTAGTGCACTGTGGTCCTGGAAGGTTGGATAGAGGTGGTGGTCTTTTTTATATGAGGAAAAACTCTTGGGCCCTATTTATAACAGGGGTTGCGTCGCTTTTGAACCATTCAACATGGTGCATGTGCAACGCAACCCCCAAATGCGATTTATCAAGCCACGCAAGGCCACTTTGCATGGCCTTGAGTGGCTTGATAAATCAGGAGTAACGCAACGCAGCTCAGATCGTTGCATTGCATTACTTTGCCCTAGGAAGGCATTCCATGGGCGTTGCATGGGTGTTACCAAGAAACTCCCATGGATTTTGATGCATTCCCAGATTTACCAATGCTGGTAGACCTGGGAGTGTACCACAATTCTACTCCTTCCCAGGTGAGGAGTAACAAGGAGAAAGATCTTTATTTCTCCTTGTTACTTCCTCTTTCTATCTGTGCTAAACTGCAGCATACATAAATAGAGGAATATGCCTCAGCGGATTCTTTCATGCAGGAAGGTGCCCCTTCCTGCACAAACACAATCTTGCATGCAACGCAGGAACCGTTGCACAATAGTGCAAGGGTGCCTGCATTGGCGCTCGACAGTCCATTGTGTGCCAGCCCTGGGTGAAGGACAGGCACACGCCGTATTGCAATAAATACAGTACATTTCTGCCCTTTCCCTGTAACAGAGCACAGCAATATGACTTGCTGCACTGTGTTACTTTTTAACAAATATGCCCCTTGTTTTTACCATAAAGAATTATAGTGCTCCAGGTACATTATAGCTAAGGAGGTGAATGTAGTGAAGGAGGCATTAAAAGCACTATGTGATGCAGAGAGAGAGGATTTAATACAACCAGGTGTGTTATCCCAGGCCTTTGAGGGCATTCTACACCCAAGGAGGGAAGCAGCAAAGGGAGTGGCAGCTGTCGTACTGGCGTATTCACCACCACAACGTAGGCATAAAAATAAAACACTCCCCTTTTTTAAAGGCGGTACGACAGAAGAAACTATGCATAATAATGAAGTAGCTCCTGGTGATTTACGGGTTGTAGTTGGTGAAGGCGAGTTATCACGAGGGTGGAAGGGCTCGGCTTGCTTCATATCAGGTAGAGGGAAGCAGTCGGCCAGCTCGAGCAGAACAGGGACACAATGGCGTAACGAAACTTGAGGGGGCCCCCTTGCAAGGTACTTGGAGGGGCCCCTCCGGACTCAATCGGGAGCTCCCCGGCCAGAGTACAGTGCTGAGTGGGCCCCCTGTAGCTTGGGCCCCCCACCCGCACCGCGGGGGTCTGTGTTACGCCACTGCAGGGAGAGGCATTAAGGACGCGCGACTGACAATGCGCTCTGAATCGGTCCCACCCTTTTGAATTGCGATGAGTGTCAGCTGCCGACAGGGGGCAGCAGAGTGCTTGTGAGTCAGCAACGGCACAAGCACTTGTGTAACACACATGGTGGCAGCAGAGAGCATCTATACAGTGGGGCTTCTGGCATCATAAGAAGCACCTATGGATTCACAGGGACAGATGCATTCTTCCCCACTGCAGCAAGGAATTTTAGTGGGGGAAAAAAATAGACAGCAGGGGCCTTTTTAACTAGGGATGTAGATGACCAGCCTTAGGAGAAAAATATAATAATAGAAGAAAACGCAAATATGTCACAAACAATTGAGGCTTTGGAGACTCAGGAACTAGATCAGGATGCAGACCATTTTCCCTGGGCAATGGAAGATTTTCTTGTAAAAAAGAGAAAAGGGATTTCTGACCCTATAAACAATACAGAGTAGGCAGGTAGGTTGGTGTGGATGCCTGATATAGAGGGAGGAGCCCAAAGGGGGGGGGGGAGGGCGGGGCAACTACTATGTCCGGCAGTAGTAATGTTTTACAGATGGATGAGCGCAAGGAGCAAAACATGTCAGTCAAAAGAAGTTGGGGAAGGCCCAGAGAGGACTCAAGACATCGGAAGATATTTCCGAATAGACAACAGAGACTAAGAGCAGGTGAGCAAAGATGGTGGGGATGTTGGGAAATGGGAGATCGCAATAAGGATGTGGCAGTGGCTGGAACAGAGGTAGGGACGGGTTTGGTGGATAAAGGGGTTGATACAGATAAAGAGCTAGAGGATGCCAGCAAACTGGGCAGTTGAAGCGAAAAAAATAAAGGTGAGGTGGAGGGAAAAGGGGTCAAATCGGAGAAGTGAAATCAAAACAAGCAGAAGAAAAAGATAAATCAGAAGATTTGAAAAAATTATCTTGTATGGCAGTGTCAATGCCATTGGGGGCTCATATATCCAATCATACAAAAGAAAGAAAATGGACAGGGGATTTCATTGATGTATAAAACATTGCTACACAGGGAAGTACAGGCAAAGGTGGGTGCTAAAGAATAGCTCAATCGCTCCGTCCATCATCCCCTTTGGTATCGCTTTGTTCGCCCTAAGTTGGCAGGGTATGCCCAGACGTGGGTCCCTTGCTCACTTTGCCACTGGATTCAAGCTAGCCTGGCTGATGACGGCTGAATAGCCAGAAACCGGTCCCAGGATGCTTGTTTCCGGTCCAGGGAAGACATGGCTTGGCAGTTCGGGATGGACTGTTCCCATGAGGCACAGGGTCAGACTGATTTGCATATGGCCATGTCTGAACTGGGGTGGTGGAGTGAGCTAAAGAATGATGATGGATTAAACCCAGATCAGTTGACTGGGGGTGAGTGTTTGTTTAGCTCAAACGCTCCGTCCATCATCCCCTTTGGTATCGCTTTGTTCGCCCTAAGTTGGCAGGGTATGCCCAGACGTAGGTCCCTTGCTCACTTTGCCACTGGATTCAAGCTAGCCTGGCTGATGACGGCTGAATAGCCAGAAACCGGTCCCAGGATGCTTGTTTCCGGTCCAGGGAAGACATGGCTTGGCAGTTCGGGCTGGACTGTTCCCATGAGGCACAGGGTCAGACTGATTTGCATATGGCCATGTCTGAACTGGGGTGGTGGAGTGAGCTAAAGAATGATGATGGATTAAACCCAGATCAGTTGACTGGGGGTGAGTGTTTGATTAGCTCAAACACTCCGTCCATCACCCCCTTTGGTATCGCTTTGTTCGCCCTAAGTTGGCAGGGTATGCCCAGACGTGGGTCCCTTGCTCACTTTGCCACTGGATTCAAGCTAGCCTGGCTGATGACGGCTGAATAGCCAGAAACCGGTCCCAGGATGCTTGTTTCCGGTCCAGGGAAGACATGGCTTGGCAGTTCGGGCTGGACTGTTCCCATGAGGCACAGGGTCAGACTGATTTGCATATGGCCATGTCTGAACTGGGGTGGTGGAGTGAGCTAAAGAATGATGATGGATTAAACCCAGATCAGTTGACTGGGGGTGAGTGTTTGATTAGCTCAAACGCTCCGTCCATCATCCCCTTTGGTAAAGAATAATCATGGGCACTAGCAAGGCGACCTAAGATTCCCATCTAGACACATGGTCGTTGGCATTTTTGATGTATGCACACTTCTATTGTGAAAGGTTTCCAGAAAGGAGGTGTCCATATTTAAATATATAGGTACCACCAGTAAGGCTCACATGGACTTTGCATGGTTACATTACGACATGACAAACCATGGGGAGAGATTGACAATGAATTGTGGCAACAGTGGATGTATACGACATGTCCACCATCCACATTGCACGTGGTCCAGCGGTGCAATATCGTCCTTTCTGGGGCGGCCCTCCTTGGGGAGGTGCATCGGGTTGAAGTCAGGGGACGAACCCAGGGGGCATGCTGGAGTTTCAGCAGGGGAAACTACGCAAGAAATCCATGCAAATATAAGCATGGATGTGCAAAATGAAGTGGGAAAACATGCAGTTTTGCAGTGCTTCAGGAAGCAAGCAAATTTCAGTTTCAGTGATCAAGGATGGGCTAGGGCAGAACAGTTGCAGTCTGGTAACAAGGGCTTCTACTCCAGTTAAGGTTGAAGATTTAAGCATCTGGCCAGTTTTATACCCTAACAGAGAAGATGCATTGATTTCGGAATGGGGTTTCAAAGACAGTTTTCATTTAGGTTATCAAGGCCCCAGGCAGAAGAGATTTGCTGAAAATTTGAAATGGGCTAGGAAACATAAGCAGGTGATGAGACACAAACTGATAAAGTGAATATCTGGAGGATAGCAAGTCCGTTTCCATTCTGGCCACTGTGTAATTTGATGCTATACCAAAGAAAACTGAAGGAGAGTTTAGGTTGATTCATTAACTATCATGGCCTGAAGGTTCATCTGTAAATGATTTCATTGCACAAGAGGATACAGCAGTACAATTCGCCTCACTAGATGTGGCTATGGCCCTGGTGCAAAGTTGTGGGGTTCGCTTGGAACTAACTAAATGTGATATCAAATAGGCCTTCTGCTTACTTCAAGTGCATCTGCTGGATTTCTCTCTGTTAGGTCTACAGTTTGACAATAAGATTTATGTTGGCAAGGTGTTATCCATGGGCTGCACAATTTCCTGCAGATTGTTTGAGGCTTTCAGCTTGTTCCTGCAATGGTGCTTTACATCCAGGTTTGGTACTGAGCTGGTAACTCATTACTCAGATGACTTCCTATTCATTGGTGGTGATGATACAGGTGAACGTGGCAAAGCGTTAGAACTTTTCAAAGCATGACACAAGAGTTTGTGGTGCCGTTGGCACAGAAAAAAACAAAAGGCCCAAGCACATGCATTGTCTTTCTAGGCATTGACCTAGACACAGTGTGAATGGAAGCCAGATTGCCACAGAGTAGGATCAGAAAGTTGGTGTTACTGTTAGAGGAGGCCATTATTGCATTTAGATTACAGCTGAGACAGGTACAAAAATTGCTATGTCATTTAAATTTTGTATGAGTCATTGCGAGAGCGGGGAGAGCCTTTTGTGGTTGCATTGGTTCTGCTATGGCAAGGGCAAAGTTACCACACCACAGGATTCGGATCACAGCTTCTGTTTGTGCAGTTCTGCAAGTATGACTATTGGTAAGGTAAGGTAAAGTTTATTGTTTAGTTAATTAAAACCTTAACAATTTTATTTCTCACAACCGTAATTAAAAACTGAATTTTAAAATCATTCGTCAGCTCAGTGTATCAACAGTAAGATATAATGCAAATTTAAAATCAACTGTTAGCGATAAGAACACTCTAAAACCAGTGAAAAGGTGCTAGAACAGATGTACTGCTGTTTTGTACAAGACGGGCAGACATAAACCAGAAATTAACAGGTGTCAAAGTTAGTAGCTTTGTTTCTGGCAAAGGGTTTGTTGTAGTTAAGGTTTGAAGTCTCAACGTCCGGGCTGGTCATGACCACTTGCTGGCTGCTTTAAATGCTGACCTCAAGCCTTCTGAGAGTTTGACTAATGTTTTTAAAGGACTTCAATGGAATGATGATGTGGTCATTGGATGATGATTTTGTTTGAAGGATTCAAATCTTCTCAGACGCTGAAGACTCAGATGGTTTTGGAATATATTGGGAAGGATGACCGTGCTCAGAAAGATGGCCATCCAAGTTCAAAGAAGGTAGAAGCACTGCTTTTCTTGAGTTTTTCCCCTTGCTGGTGACAATTGGTGTGTGGGGCAAAAGCTTAGCTAACAAAACTGTAATTTATATGCTGATATCAGACTTGTATCTGGCAAACAGCCAGAAGGCAAAAGATAGACATCTTGTGAGATTATTGCAGCACTTCATACTCGGATGTTTAACATTGTCTTTAGAGCTAAACATGTGCAGAAGTGTACAATAACATCATAGACGCATTGTCTCCTTCACAGTGGCAGAGATTCTGTAGTGTGGCGTCCTACCAGATCTGAAGAAGACTTGAGGTACCGAAAGAAATTTAGGGACTAGGGGGCAAATTGCAGATGCATTGTCTCATTCACAGTGGCAAAGATTCCCTGGTGTGGCGCCTGAATCAGATCTGAAGAAGTCTGAGGTACCGAAAGAAATTTAGGAACTAGGAGGCAAATTTATCAAGAATTGACACAATGCAGCAAGCCACCTTGCTGCACTGCGCTGCGTGAAAGGACAGGACTGTATTGAACATTATACGGCGCATTCCTGCATTCTGTCTGCGCTGGTGCAGAAACTACTGCCTAGCGCCAATGCAGATCACCCTTGCACCATGGTGCCAGGGTGACTGCGTAGTAGGCAGGATTATTTTTGTGCAGGAAGGGGCTCCTTATTGCACAAAAACAACCCTCACAGGCATTTCCCTCTTTCTATGTGTGCTGCACAATGCAGCACACATAGGAAGAGGAAACAACGAGGAGAAACAAACATATTTCTCCTCGTTGCACCTCACCTTGGGAGGTGTAGCATTTTGACGCATTCCCAGGTCTACCAGTAATTGTAAATATGGGAATGTGCAAAAATCCATGGAATGCCTCCCTGGGGCAGAGTAACGGAAGGCAGCGATTTGCGCTGCCTTGCGTTACTCCAGATTTATCAAACCATGCAGGGCCAAGCAAGATGGCATTGCGTGGCTTGATAAATCTCTCTTAGGTTTTGTGCCACCCTTGCGCCCCCTTGAGTGGTGCAAGGGCAACGCAAAACATTGATAAATTTGCCCCCAGGAGACTGAGAATTTTGGAACTGATAGAAAATTCTATTGCATCAACTTTGAGAACGGCATACAGGCAGGCATTGGAAGATGTTTGAACAGCGGTGCAGGTAGGAGAGGGCAAGATGAAAAAAACATGGAGGCCAGACGTGATAATGTAGTCCGTTTTATTATGAGTAACATTGACAGAGGAATTATAGCCACCACAATTGCAGGAAAGTTGGCTGGCATAGGTTTTATGGTAAATTATTTTGGGGTTACAAATCCACAGAAGGATAGATAGGCTAATGGTTGTTACAAGGGTGGGCAAAAGAGAAAAGAAGGATGGGTCACCAGAGAGATCCAGTGACTATGAAGTTGTTTGTGCCTTAGATTAGGGCCTGAGCAAAGTTTGTTTTTTTCAATTTGAGATAATATTGTTTAGGTTGTGAATGTTGTGGTTATTTTTCGGGGCTTTCAGGGTTTCAGAGTTACTTGGTACTGGCAGAGTGGACGGGTTGAAAGTGGAGAAAGTTGGGTGGTATGAAGGTATACTGAGACTGTAATTGATAAGATCCAAAGCCAAGCAGACAGGAAAAGGGGCCACGGTCACTTTCAACGAATTAAAGAGCTTGGTATGTGTAGGAAGCTGGGTTTCTGTTGCAGTAACGCCCCTAATTTTTGCCAGACTACTGATGCACTTTGACTTGATGTGCCCTGGGTCCCTGCTAATCAGGTTCCCAGGGCCTGTGTTCTTTACTAACACTGTACCTTGTACCGCCAATTGGCACCTCTCTGGCCACATGTCAGTCCCTTGTAAAAGGTACCATGGGTACCATGGGCACTGTGACCAGGGAAGGCCTCTAAGGGCTGCAGCACTTATTGTGCCACCCTTAGAGGCCCTGTACCTTTACACACACACACACTGTCATTGCAGGCTGCGTGTTTTGGTGCAGAACAAAGTGAAGAGTCGACATGGCACACATCCCTGTATACCATGACTACAACCCACTGCCCTGGCATAGGCCAGCCACCCCTCTAGCTGGGCGCACTATACCAGTGGTGAGGGTACAGGTGCATGAGCCCTGTACCCAACAGTGTCTAGACCAATTCTTAGACATTGTAAGTGCAGTAATGCCATTAAGAGTATATGGTGCTGGGAGTTTGTCATTACGAACTCCACAGCACCATAATGACTTTACTGAAAACTGGGAAGTTTGTTATCAAACTTCTCAGCACATTAAACCCACACTGATGCCAGTGTGGGATTTAAGGAAAAATGCACTCAGAGGGCATCTTAGAGATGCCCCCTGAAAACCAACCAGCCTCTGGTGGGTTCCCTGACTGGGACACACCTGCCTGCCACCACGAGACATGTTACTGGACCCCTGGGGTGGGAGCCTTCACTCCCTGAGTCCAGAAACAAAGCCTTTCCTGGGCGGAGGTGGTCACACCTCCCCCCGGCCAGGAAGAGCCATCTGTGGCAGGTGAGCTTCTAAAGCCTTGCCGCCTTTGTAGCGCGACCCCCAACCTCTCCTGCGATCAGGAGCAGGCCCCCTTCCTGTCTCCCCTCCTTTTCGGCGGGGAGAGAGGCAGGAAAAATTAGCACAGCCCAGAAGGTGTGCCCACCTCTGCCAACCCCACTCCTCAGGTGGGGGAGGCAAGATGAGGCCCACTGTTCAGTGCCCGCCATCTTGCAGATGGCAGGTGCTCTCCAATCAGGATTAGGGATTGTGCCCACTCCCCCATGTGGGGTGAGAATACCAAGGGTGTAGTCACCCTAAGGTCAGTAGTCCATTGGCTACTGACATCGAGACCCCTAAAATGCCCCCTAAATACAGTATTTAGGGGGCAGCCCTGAACTAAGAAGACAGATTCCCGCAACCTACGAAGAAGGACAAAAGAAGATGCCCAGCAGAGGAGACTGCAGAAAAGAACTGACTAGGCCCCAGCCCTACCAGCCCGTCTGCAGTTTCCAGAGATCCTGTGCCAAAATTAGCCTTGTCCTGCAGCCAGCGACCTCCAGAACCCTAGGGAGGACTGACTGCCTTCAACAAAGACCGGATCTCCTGTGAACAGCAGCTCTGTTCAAAAGAAATACCAAAGAAAGACTCCGAACCTGCTGAGGACAAAGAAACCTGACGCCTGGGACCACCATTGCAGGACCACCATTGCACCCGACGCCTATGGCCCAAGTCCGAGTGGCCCACCAGTCCCAACGAGGTCCCCCAGTGCTCCAGAGTCAGAACCCACTGTGGGTTGGCCCCTCCGGGACTCCCCGACGTCGCCGGCAGCCTCTGCACAGAGGCCCCCCAACCGTGAGTGGCCCGGTAAGGTGAAATCCGACCTCAAAAGACACTTTCATCCAGCTGTCCGGCGCCCGGTAGAAGAGGACCTGAGGCGCACCTACGTCCCCGAGCCCTCAAACGTACCTGCCCAGCTGTTGGTTCCTCCTGGAAGACTTCCTGGACTGAGCCTGCAGCTAAAAACCAAAACCGGCAATCCCCATTGAAAACAACATGGCACCCGACGTCAAAACAGCACCCTGCACCCGGCCGCCTCTGTGCCGCTGTGTTTGCACCTTGTGTGCTAACTCGGATCCCCCTTTGCCCTGAGCTTAAGTGCAGGATCTTTGCTCCCACAACCTTGTGGCCGGCTCCTGAGCAGCCACCAACCAGAGGCCCCCTATCCTCCGTTGGATAACATTGGGCCGCAGCACTCTACACCCGGCCGCCCTAGTGCTGCTGAGGGTGTTTTGAGAGTGCATCCTCGACCCTGGGGGAGCCCTGGTTCTAACCCCAGAAGACCAACTCCCTAACCTAAGTACTTACCTTGAAACCGATAACCACATTTCTTCCCTTAGGACTGCATTGACTGCTTTCTTGTGAAAATTGTTCTGTGTGGAGTTGGTTTTGTATGAGAACTTGAAAAACTGCAAATATCTAAAAACTGCTTTACTTACCTTTTCTCTAGGAAATGTCCCAGTGTGATATCTAGGCATATCACACTGAGTAGAAAAAGTAATCCACAAACTAATCTGAAAAGTAATCAAAAGTAATCTAACAGTAATTTCCTCTGTATTCAAAGTATTTACAAACCTGTAACAAAGTCATTTTCATTCAGCTTGCTTGTATTGTTCAACCTGCCTTGAAAAGTACCATTTACACTTACCTGTGCCAGGCTTGCTTGGTTCTAGAAAATAAATATAACTAAATAATATTTTTATACAATCAAATTGGTCTGGGTTCAGTCTTTGAGTGTGTGACATCATTGCTTGCCTGAGTGTGTTCAACAAATGCTTAACACTACCCTCTGATAAAGCCTTACTGCTCGCCCACACTACCACAAATAGAGAGTAAGGTGCTATCTACTTTCACCTCTGCCTACCTTTGGGGTTCCACTGGACTCTGTGCACACTATACCTCATTTTGGTATAGTATGTACAGAGACAGCTTCCAACAGTATGCCCAGTAGGGGCATGGCAGGAATTCAGAGCAGCAAGAGAGGCGCAGACAGTCTAGGTATTTTTTCATGCCAATGGAAAGTGGTTACTGGTGTCCCAAGTATTGGCGTTTAAGAGAAAAGTTTTGAAAGAACTGGGGGAGAATCCTGAAGAATTTGGTGCGCATTCCTTTAGGATTGGAGTAGCGTCCGAGGCACACAGGTTGGGTTTCTCGATGCAAGAGGTAATGAAATTGGGCAGATGATCATCAGACTGTTGCTTACATTACTTTAGGCAGTTGGAAGAAATATAAAATTTACGCTAACACATCTTCATTTTATTGTAGGTTGTGTAGCAGGACCCAGCGTGGCAACTCTTTCGATATGGATTGTTGGCCATTCTCTCATTTAATGGGTGGCGAATCAAGCAGAAAACCGTGCTTTTGGAAAGAACTGGGATTTTGGTTCAGTTGAAATAAAGATTGAATGGTGAAGCAGGAGGGGATGAAGTGGGGTCAACTGTTGCCATGTTTATCAAATTTGCTACAAGTAAGATCGTGCCCATATGTGCTGTTAATTCACCTGGGGGGAAATGACTTGGTACAACTACCTGGATTGGGATTATTTAAAGATATGAAAAAAGATCCTGCGTTGATTCGCAGAATGTGGGCAGGGACGTATGTGTGGTGGACGGCACTGGTAGCGAGAAGAGTTTGGAAAGGGGCTGTCCAGTATAATGCAGTTGAAAGGGCACGGCATAAGGTAAAAAGGGGGATGCTGCGCCTTTGCAGAACTAAGGGGATAGGATGGATTGAACATGGTGATATTAAGAAAGAGGAGTTCATGTTTTATCGCCAAGATGGCCTACAGTTGTCGTTTATGGGGAATTACCTATACTTGTTCGAAATAAGGGACCTGTTGTTTACAAAGTTAGCCATGCACAGATGTTGCTGAGCAAACACTGGCTGTTGGAGCGACAGCCATGCTGTATTGAGGAGGTTTTGGAAGTCTGTTGGGAGACAGCCAATACAATGCTTGAGCAAACGTAAGAAGAGCAAAAAGGGGGACAGGAAATAACACCTCTGCAAGTTTTTTGGCACAAATGAAGGAGCTCACGCTAGGCAGAAAGGGTTGGAACCTTGAAGGGCAGACCTTGGCAGAAGGAATACAGGGGAGAGATGGTTGCAGCACATGTGAAGGACAGCGAGGGGGAAAAAAGGGATGATGAGGAATGTTTGCGTGGTTGTTGGGGGACTGTTCATGTTGGGGGGAGGATTAATGCTGGACGGTTAGTTATCAATTGTATTAGTGAAGTGGGGTTTTTGATGACGGATTGTATTGTAATTAAGTTTTAGCTGCAGACCTGTCCTAATAAAGCGGCCGTTTGCTCTTGTCAGGGCGGATTCATTTTGCATTATTTTGCCCAACGAGTCCTCTTGTGCCAACAGAATACTAAAAATAGACACAGGACTAGCATGTGTATCAGCCTGCCAGGAGATGGGGCCGCTTCACTCTGTTAGACTGGGATGAGGAGGACGTATGAGGGGGTAATATGCCTTAAGGCTTAAGAACCACGCATGCATTTACAACCCATGCCTTTACCACGCATCCATTACCATGCAATGCCTTTACCATGCATTGCGTTTACAACACAAGCCTAAAAACACCCTCCCTACCCAATATCCTTGCCCATCCCTAAAAACACCCTTAGCACCCAATACCCCTACCTCCCCCAAATCCTAAAAACACCCTTCCCACCCAATACCCATATCCACCCTTAAACACCTAAAACACCCTTCCCACCCAATACTTCTACCCACCTCTAAACCCTAAAAACACCCTAACCACTCAATACCAATACCCACCACTAATCCCTAAAAACACACTTACCACCCAATACCCCTACCCACCCCTAAACCCTAAAAACACCCTTACCACCGAATACCCATACCCACCCCTAAACCTTAAAAACACCCTTACCACACAATACCCCTACCCACCACTAAACCCTAAAAACACCCTTACCACCAAATACCCCTACCCACCCCTAAACCTTAAAAGCACCCTTACCACCCAATACCCCTACCCGCATCCTCACACCCTATACCCTTACCCATCCCTAAACCCTAAAAACACCCTTACCACCCAATACCACTACCCACCCCTAAACCCTAGAAACTCCCTTTCCATCCTAAACCATTACCAAGCCCCAAACCCTAAAACCCCCCTTTCCACCCAATACTCCTACCCACCCCTATACCCTAAAAACACCCTTACTTCCCAATACCCTTACCCACCGCTAAACCCTAAAACCACCCAATACCCTTACCCATCCCTAAACCCTAAAAATACTATTCCCATCCAAAACCCCTACCCACCCAAACCCTAAATTTAATTTAATATGCATATATTTAATTATATATATGAATACACACACACTCACTCTTACCTTAAATATACTTTCCTTGCTTTGAGAAAGCATGCGTGGTAAAAGCATATTTGTGGTAAAGGCTTGCGTTGTAAAGGTAATGCGTGGTAAAGGCAGAGCATTGTAATGGATGTGTGGTAATGGATGCGTGGTAATGGCATTGCGTGGCTCCGACTGCGTGGTAAAGGCTGTTTCCCCTTAAGCACTGACTGATGCTATTTACTGGGTGGCAGTGTGAGAGACGATATTGTTGGACAACGTGTCAGTTGGAAGGCCTCAGTGGGGTTGGGGGATGGACAGTATGTTAGTTCTACAAAACCTCCCATAGTACATTACTGTACAATTATGAACCACTTTTTCATGTCAAATTGTTCAATGCAGGTAGATTGTGAAATGTGATTGCATTTAAAGACTGATTAATTTTTCTGTGGTTATATCTTGTTGTGTGTAGTATACATGTTTTTCATTAATGAATTACATTGAAAAAGAACAAACTTTTGAATGTAAATTTAATAAAAATATAATTTCTATATATGTGGTATCTATGCCATGTTGTTTTTTTTTACATTTGGCTTCGTTAGATGTTTCAAAGAGTGAAAATATTGTGGATTGAATGATATTTTGTCGTTTCAGCAATACCTACGGAAGCCTTGTTGTTTCTGTCATGGATTGAGTCATTGCTGGGCAAAAAGGACGCTGGATGGAATTCCTTCACAGGAGCCGCTTTTAACTTCTTAATATAATGTACAAACCTCCCTGCAGGCACTTAGCTAATTAGGGTAGGTAGCTATCCCCAGTGCAGCAAATTAGACCCAAATTTTGAAGATGTCACACATGGCAATCTGAAATCTTGGCAGCTATGCAGGTGCAGTGCCACTGGGGCACAGGATTGTTAGGGACCCAAACCTCCAATTAGTAGTTGTTTTTTAAATATCAGAAGTGCAGAAGGTGCAGTGACACAGGGACACAGGAGCGAGAGGGGTCCACTGCACCTCAATCAGTAGCTGTTTTTTGATTATAGCAAAGCACGGCAGGGGGGCCAATTTCCTTGCTTGCATTCGGGCCCATAGCTCCCTTGTGGCGCCATTCTTAACCAACCCCTGTATCTTGCAAGCCAAATGTAGTTCTAGTACACTGAGGTGGGCCAGGAATCCTCAGTGGGGACTGCTTGTGGGGGCAGGGGGCGGCCAATGGGAGAGTTTTCTGCAGAGTGGAGAGAGAGAGAGAGAGAGATGGGCTGGCCCAACCCTGCACAGTTCAAAGCTCCTCATAGAAATGGGCTGCACGCTCCCTTGCAGCACTCACAGCCTGGAAGCCTTTTAATCTACTTAGACCCCCTTGAAGAAGAAATTTGGAAGAAAGTCACGTCGCTGCCTTGATCTATAGGTTTTCTCTCAGACTGCATTGTTCCTCATTACTTATGGAATGCTCTTCCATAATTTGGCTGCAGGAGCAGCCTTAGAAATCTTACTTTACATATCGTCTCAGGCACTTAAGGAAATTAAACACAAGTGGATCTGGGCGGCGTAAACACAGAGGGCTCCGCGTCGATGCCAGAGCCTGGTCAAGAGGAAGGTCAGGGTAGAGGAGCTGTGAAAGACTGAGTATAGAGGAGGGAGTTCAGCCAGAGCTCGTACATGAAGTGCACTGTCAGAGCTGTGTGCCCGGGCCAGTGATGGAACAGCAGGGAGTGATGCCATGCGTGGGCACTGTTAGAGACGAGGGTGTGCTCTGGTACTGGAACAGCAAGCCCCGAGGCAGATGGGTATTGAGGTGCACTGTTAGAGACGAGGGTGTGCTCTGGTACTGGAACAGCAAGCCCCGAGGCAGATGGGTATTGAGGTGCACTGTCAGAGATGAGGGTGCGCTCCGGTACTGGAACAACAAGCCCCGAGGCAGATGGGAACTGATGTGCACTGTCAGAGATGAGGGTGCGCTCCGGTACTGGAACAGCAAGCCCTGAGGCAGATGGGTATTGAGGTGCACTGTTAGAGATGAGGGTGCGCTCTAGTACTGGAACAGACTCCAGTACTGGAACAGCAAGCCCCGAGGCAGATGGGAACTGATGTGCACTGTCAGAGATGAGGGTGTGCTCTAGTACAGGAACAGCAAGCCCTGAGCCAGATTTTATTTATTTATTTATTTTATTTATTTAGAGAGTTTTATATAGCGCTGGCAGGACCCGAGGGTATCAGAGCGCTTTACAACAAGTTCACAGGAAATAAGAAAGAACAGACAGCATATCAAATAACATATCGAAATGGTGATGGTGGCTAACGGTGTATTGATCCGAAGGTTAAAGGTGCCGAGCGAGGAGGAGATCCTTGAGTTGTTTTTTTTAAGGTCACAAAGGAGGGTTTAGTTCTGAGATCCGCTGGTAGGGAGTTCCAGATTTTGGGGGCATTGCCCGAAAAGGAGCAGGCCAGGGCTTTTTGTTTACGCCTCTTTGGGGGAATGAAAAGTAGGTTGTTGGTGCTCCTCAGGTTTCTTGCCTGGCCTGCCTTGGTGAGCTTGGCTGCCAGGTAGACTGGTTTACCAGTGTGAAGGACTTTGTGGGTGAGACAGGCAGTTTTGAACTGGCAACGAGCTTCAATTGGGAGCCATTTCAGCTCTTTCATGGAGGGGGAGATATGATCGTGCCTTTTAGCTCCAGTGACCATCCTTGCTGCTGCGTTTAGAGTGGTTCGCATGGGGGCTAGGTGGGATTTTGCTGAGCCTGTGAGGGTAGCATTCCCGTAGTCTAGTCTGGATAGAACCAGGGCTTGCGTTGCAGTCTTGAGATCGTTAGGCGGGAGGAAGGGCTTGATTTTGTTGAGTAGTTTTAATTTGTAATGGGCACTCCTTGCGGTGGCCTTAATGTGTGAGCTCATGTTCAGGTTTGGGTCCAGTAAGACACCCAAAGACTTGGCGGAGCAGGCCGGGGTTTGGTCAAAGTTTAGGGAGTCCATATGCTTAATCCATTCTTGGGCCTGGTGGGTTTGTCCGTTGTTTGAGAGGAGAAGGATTTCCGTCTTGTCTTGGTTAAGTTTTAAGTGGTTGTGTGATAGCCAGTTTTGGATTTTTTTTAGAGTATCGTTAAGACGGCGTATGTCTTCTGGGGAGGAGACTTCCAGGTAGAGCTGGATGTCGTCGGCGTAGAGGTGGTAGTTGATGTTGGCTTGATTGATTATGGTAGTGAGGGGCTCCATGTAGATATTGAATAGAGTAGGTGAGAGGACTGAGCCCTGAGGGACACCTCTGGTTATAGTGGAGGTATCAGAAGTTGCATTGTTTATTTTGATTTGTTGAGAACGGTTGTAAAAGAAAGAAGTGAACCATTTCAGCACCATGCCGTCTGCTCCGATCCGTTGTTTAAGGGTGTTGGGAAGAAGTTTATGGTCCACCGTGTCGAAGGCCGCAGATAGGTCTAGGAGGATGAGCAAGCAGCACCGACCTGCATCCATACATTTATGGATGTCATCTGCTATATTTAGTAGGCCTGTTTCTGTGCTGCAGCCCTTCCTGAAGCCTGATTGGTGAGAGTCCAAGAGTTTGTTGGTGTCAATGTGCTGGTTGAGTTGGAGTAGGACACATTTTTCGAGGATTTTGGCCAGGAAGGGCAGGTTAGAGATTGGCCTGAATTTGTTAAGGTCTTCAGGGTCTAAGCCCGGTTTTTTTTAAAGTGGAGAGACTTGGCCAAGTTTTAGGCAGTCTGGCATGACCCCCTTGCTTAGCGAGCTGTTTATAATCATCGTCCAGAGGGGTGAAATGATGTGACTGAGATTTTTTGCCATGGAAGCCGGAAGGGGGTCTGCGAAGTGGGGGGAGGGTTTTGTATTCGCAATTAGTTTGGAGATGTCCATATCTGAGGGTGGGTTGAATGCTTTCCAGCAATTTTGGGTAGAGGGGGATCTTAAGGTTTGGATTCCCACCTTAGTCACTGGAAGGAGGATCCCTGCTCCGGAGCCCGGGGAGAGAAAGGAGAGATTTCTTGTATCTGTGGGGTGGAGGGAGACTGCGGAAGGCACTTGTGTGTGGTGTTCAAGGGAGGACTCGATCATCGAGATTTTCTCATCAAAGAATTTGGCGAATTGATCGCAACGTTCTTTGAAGCCTGGAAGGGGTTTAGCGGGTGGTTTAGAAGTCTGGTTTTTTATGATGTTGAAAAGGTTTTTTGGACGATTTATTGCATTTGCAAGGGCATTGCGGAAAAAGGCTGCTTTTTCATTGATGATGTGATTTTTGTATGTTCTGCGTTCTGCTCTGAGTTGGTGGAGGTGAGTTGAGGAAGGGTTTACACGCCAGAGTCTTTCTGCAGCTCTGAGTTTTCTTCTTTCTGTATTGAGGTCCTTGTTGAACCAGGATCTCGAAGGGGTGTCTCTAATACTTTTTAGTTTCAGGGGGGCTACTTGGTCTAGGATGGCTGACATCGTAGAGTTAAAGTGGGTTGTGAGTTTGATCGTTGAGAGGTCGTCTGTTTTTGGGGGAAGGCTAGAGATCATTTTTTCTTCCAGATCAGCTAGGGGAACCTGGCTTAGGTTTCTAGACCATTGAAGGGATTTTTTGGTATGGATGGGGTATGGTTCTTCCAGGTTTAAGTGGAACAGGATGATACGATGGTCCGACCAGTCAACTGGGCGGATGTTGTTGATGGTTATCGCCTTTTCCTGGGCTATAATGGCGTCAAGGGTTGAGCCTCTGTTGTGGGTTTGTTCTTTGCAGTGTTGGAAAAGGTTGTGCTCAAGTAAGAATTCTTTTAAGGATTGGATATGAGTGTTTTCCTCATCATTCCAGTGGAGGTTGAAATCGCCTAGGATTATGTGGTTGGCATCTGAGAGTGAACAGTGTGTTACCAGGTCTGATAAGTCTTCGTGGAAGGGGAGGATGTTGCCCGGGGGGTGGTAGAGGAGGTGGCAGTTCGTTGTTTTATTATTTTTCAACCATATAGAGGTGTTGAGATATTCAAAAGTGCTGTAAGTGAAGGAGACAGCTTCGATCATCGTGATGGAATTCTTGTGGTTAATGGCTAAGCCACCGCCTTGTTGATCCATTCTGTCTTTTTTGATGATTGAGAACCCAGGAGGGACTAGTAGGTCGAGGATCGGGTAGGATGATTCATTGAGCCAAGTCTCTGTGATGAATGCGATAGCGATGTCATAGTTAAGGATGGATTCTGCCAGTTCAGTAGCATGTTTGGAGGCAGATCTACAGTTTATAAGAAGGCAGTTGATATTACTAGAGTTGTTGTTCTGTTTCTGAGAGGAGGGCGCCCTGGGGAGATCCGAGAGGTGAGCTGGTGGTCTGGCCATTTTCCTTGGTGGCATAGGGTTTCTCCCGATACCAGTGATCAACTGGATCTTGGAGGAGGATTCTTTTTTTCTGGTTGGCGTCAAGTGATATGTTTTTGCCAGCTCTATCGCTTCACTGTGTGACGTTAGGGTTAGATCGAATCGGTCTGTGAGCACGGTTGCGTAAGGGAGTAGAGATCCAGCTATTAGGCTAAATATTTGAAGGTTGGAGTAGAGGTCTGGTGTTGCCAGAGGGGGAGAGGAGTGAGCAATAGGCATGGTCGGGGGAGGTTTTGAGGGTCATTAGGATTTTGTTGATACCTAGTATACCAGATGGGTATTGAGGTGCACTGTCAGAGTTATGTCTGTGCTCTAGTACTGGAACAGCAAACCCTAAGGCAGATGCCAACTTTTTTTAATTTTTTTATTTTTGGAGTTTTATATAGCGCTTACATGACCCAAAGGGTATCAGAGCGCTTTACAGCAGCATACATGAATAGAAACATAAACATTAGAGTACAGTGAACTAGTATCTAGAGTACTGGAGGTCAACATAGATCGAGGTCATTGGCCAGATGCAGAGAGATGACGGTTGAGGAGAAATTCTTTTAGTTGATGTGCACTGTCAGAGACAAGGGTGTGCTCCAGTACAGGAACAGCAAGCCCTGAGCCAGATGGGTATTGAGGTGCACTGTCAGAGATGAGGGTGCGCTCCAGTACTGGAACAGCAAGCCCTGAGGCAGAAGGGAACTGAGATGCACTGTTAGAGCTACATGTATGCTTTAGTAGAGAAGTGTAGGGAGTGACTCGGGTGAGAACTGATGTATTTTGGTGGAGATGTGTGGAGCCTCGGTACTAGAGATGCGCTGTCAGATTAAGGTATGTCCAGGCGCTGAAACAGCAGGCTGTGAGTCAAATGAGAATTGAGGTGCACTGGCTGTGTCTAGATTTCTGGAAAGGCAGGGACTGATGCAGGTGAGAACTGATGGGCACTGGCGGTAGGTTAGAACGGATGAACATTGAGTTGGGCTTGGAGTACAGAGGCAGACTGTACATGGGTGTCAGTATGGTACAGCACTGCAGGAGGCTTCAGGACAGAGGTAGATTGGCAGAGCTGTACACGGGTGTCAGCACGGTAAAGCACTGCACGAGGCTTCAGGTCAGGACAGGGGTAGACTGATAGAGCTGTGCATGAGTGTCAGAACAGTACAATACCGCAGGGGGCTTCAGGTTAGGGCAGAGGTAGATCAGCAGAGCTGTACATTGTGTCAGTCATGCCAGGACGGAGGTAGATTGGCAGATCTGTACATGGGGGTCAGTACGGTAGAGCACTGCAGGAAGTTTCTGGTTAGGACAGAGGCTGATTGGTAGAGCTGAAAATGGGTGTCACTACAGTACAACACTGCAGGAGGCTTCAGAACAGGCCAAAGGTAGATCGGCAGAGCTGTACGTGGGTGTCAGTACGGTACAGCACTGCAGGAGGCTTCAGGTTAGGGCAGAGGTAGGTCAGCAGAGCTGTATATGGCAGTCAGTATGGTACAGCACTGCAGGAGGCTTCAGGTTAGGACAGAGGTAGATCGGCAGAGCTGTACATTGTGTCAGTCATGCCAGGACGGAGGTAGATTGGCAGATCTGTACATGGGGGTCAGTACGGTAGAGCACTGCAGGAAGTTTCTGGTTAGGACAGAGGCTGATTGGTAGAGCTGAAAATGGGTGTCACTACAGTACAACACTGCAGGAGGCTTCAGAACAGGCCAAAGGTAGATCGGCAGAGCTGTACGTGGGTGTCAGTACGGTACAGCACTGCAGGAGGCTTCAGGTTAGGGCAGAGGTAGGTCAGCAGAGCTGTATATGGCAGTCAGTATGGTACAGCACTGCAGGAGGCTTCAGGTTAGGACAGAGGTAGATCGGCAGAGCTGCACATGGGTGTCAGTCAGGTCAGGACAGAGGTAGATCGGCAGAGCTGCACATGGTTGTCAGTCAGGTCAGGACAGAGGTAGATCGGCAGAGCTGCACATGGTTGTCAGTCAGGTCAGGACAGGTAGATCGGCAGAGCTGCACATGGGTGTCAGTCAGGTCGGCACAGAGGTAGATCGACAGACGCGTTATACGCACGTACGAATGACGGGTTGATGAGTGATTAAAAGGAGAGTTTGCGGCCTCTAATATGCCAGATCCGAGGACCGTGCAGAACTATCGGAACTCTTTATAAGAGAGCCGTGGTGAATGAAAGGTAAGGGACAGTAATACGTAGGGGGGTGATACGGCTTTGCTGTAATTCGGAATTGTAGCTGTATACGTAGCCCGTTCTGTTTCTGTTTGCCTTACAGTTACGGGGGCATAAAAAGAAAAAATACAAACATATTGGGAAGGGAAGTTTACCTAAACGTCCACAACGGATCGTAGGGCATTCTTATTAACGATAAGCAGGTACGGTTTTTGTATCTCAGAGGGATGTTTATATTTGTCACTTTATAAGAGAGTGAGGGTCCCATAGTAAAAAGATAAATAGAAATGAATTTTTGCTTTAGGGACGCAACAATTGAGAAGTGAATACCCAAGGGTGGAGCGTTATCAGCCTACTTAGTAGAGAAACCACACGTACCTCTGTAACTTTGACAGCTATGTTGATTATTATTAGCGGGATCAAACATAAGTGGGTACTGACTTATGTGACTTACCCCAAGTGGGTGGTTTCCTTCCCCCCCCTTTTAATCTGAAAATATATATTTATATTTTTGATGTCTAGATACTTGGTGACATCGTTAATAGGTGTCCTAGTTTGAATACGGCAAGTCACCGAGTGCCCTGCACCGGTGAGGTATTTATGATGATTGATGAGCATGAATTAAACACAATAAAGGTGGAATAAATGAAACAGGGGATGGATGGTTTTTGTAGGCAAAGTCGTGCTTGTGGGAAATGCACACATGGATGTTGGAGCACTTATTTTGTAAATAATATAGGATAAATGAAATGATTCATATTATATATAGAGAGTGATGTTATATAGGTATATTTGAATATGACTCATGGGTTCATAAATTTCCTTTCTAAAAACATGAACGTTATATAACATAAACATAAGGAGAAGATACATATCTATTGCCCGGAAGAAGGTAGTCTTATCAAGTTCATCCACCGAAACGTGTCGAAACTGTGTTTTGGGTTAAATTTGTAGCATATAGAACCACACTTTGACAGAGAATTTATACTCTTGCTGTGTGTTGTCTATGTATTTTTCCAAATTAACATCCTGATGACAAATGTGATTGTCTTTTAAAGTCTTTTCCGGGTTTTATGTTTTGTGTATAGATTTTATGTATTTTATTGAATGTTTTTACTGAAAACGTTTGATTTTTTATTAAATTGAATATGTGTTCCCACATCTGGTGTAACTGTGCTCCCTTGGATGATACGTATGTGATTATGAGTGACAGTTTAATAGATTTTGTGTAGTGGTTCCAAAGGGAAATATATTTTTGACACTTTAAACATTGCCCACAAAAGGTCACCCCTCGTTGGCCGCAAGCCAATGGGGAGGTGGAACACTTTATGAGGACTTTAAACAAAGTTATCAGGATTGCGCCAAACGCCCCACTCCACCACAGGGCAGGCTCCCGGACATCTGCTCATGGAGCGGGTGGTACAAGACTCGATCCGCATCACTCTGAATGGATCCCCAGCCTAGTGGATGATCAGCGTGTCTATGACCAAGCGTCGAGCAGTCAATGCACGAGCCAGTCGGTGCCGCCATGCCAATTGATCCCTCCTCAAGATAAGCGATCTAGTCCTGGTAAAAGACCAATGCCCTGGCAGCAAATTCTGACTACGCTTCAAACGCCACCCGTGGACCATTATTAGCATTCATGGCACCAAAGTGACTGCTCAACGAGGGGAGGAAGAAGAACACGGAATATTCCTCAGTTTAAGCGATTCTGCTCGTCGGGCCCTTCAGGTCTCCACGTTGGGTAACATCGAAGAGACCTCCATTGCTAACGGCCCGTCCATGGGCTCTCCTGAGCCTGTGAGGGAAGGTTGAAATAAGAATGCTCAGGGTGAAAGCTCTACAAAGGGGGCAAGCTGCAAGCCTCCCACTGGGCCGGAGAGTTGTGGAACTCATACAGGGTATGGCCTAAGACGTTACCCAGTACCCTCCTCTCGTCTGAGAGATCATGCTGTATAGTGCCCAGTCCTGGAGTTCCAGGTATCTTTAAGTTTTCTATTCTTGTTCTTCAGGGAACTGTTGTTGAGTGGTTGCTGAGTAATGACTTCGAAGCCGGCACCTTGTGACTATACCACTGTTGATGTGCTACGTTATGTTTGTTGCTCTTTTAAAATAAAGAAGGAATGTAGCGTCACACCCAGTGATGTAACTTGTGCGCTAGTTAATAGCCTGCGGAGTGCAACTGGGAGGGTGTTGCAATGTTGTTCCCCACTATGCCTGTGTAAATGGTAAAGCCCCGTGTCACGTGGGGCTCAGTTAATAAAGGTGTGGCCAGACAGGCGCGGTCTCTGAGACCACCTAAGCCGGGACCATTAACATCATAGATACTGCCTCAGCTTCCTTTGTTCTGGGCCCTGCCACGTGCTGATAGCCAATCACTGGGCCACCGCTGAGCCCCACTAGCCCACTGGTAATCTGAGATCCCTGCAAACACAAGGAGATGATGGACGGAGTGCTGAAACTTTTCAAACACTCACCTCCAGTCACAGATCTGGGTTGAATCCATCATCATTCTTTAGCTCACTTTGCCACCCCAGTTCAGACACAGCTATATGCAAATCAGTCTTGACCCTGTGCCTCATGGGAACAGTCCAGCCGGAACTGCCAAGCCATGTCTTCCCTGGACCGGAAACAAGCATCCTGGGACCGGTTTCGGGCTAACAGCCCTCATCAGCCAGGCTAGCTTGAATCCAGTGGCAAAGTGAGCAAGGGACCCACGTCTGGGCATACCCTGCCAACTTAGGGCGAACAAAGCAAACACAAGGAGATGATGGACGGAGTGCTGAAACTTTTCAAACACTCACCCCCAGACATAGCCAATCACTGGGCCCCCGCGGAGCCCCACTAGCCCATTGGTAATCTGAGATCCCTAACACAAAAGAGGGCATGAATGTGGTGGCAGGTGGAGAGAAATAGCTCTTTCGCAAAGAGCGGGTACCAAAGTGCATACATAGGAGAAGATGCTGAAAGTCAGAGACAGGAATTGTTGGAGGGTGTATGGACTCCTGTGGTTCATAAGGAGTGCTGAATGTAGCCGCTACCGACCCTGGATATTAAGACAACAATGGCTAGACAGGTTTCCATATCTTGCTTGACTCTCCAGTGACATCTGTGGTTGACAGTAATATTCTTGTTTATAGGGGGGTGGGACTTGTGGGTGGCAGAAGTTGATATCAGAATTACCCAAGGAAAGGATGCAAACTTAGGAAACATCTACGGTTCAAACGAAGCACTAGAGAGCCTTGCCATTGAAACCTATTGGCTTTGCCAATGCTTTTTTGTTAGATAGATGTTGTGGATGTGCTTGCATCCGTGGCAGCAATATTTATACAGGTTTATTCAAAGATTAGAAACACATTCAAAGACTGCAACTATGGTTGCGCACACATCATGGTGTTCATCTTTGATTCAAATGAGGCCTGGGTGTGAAATTCTGCTCAGCTTGCAGAGTTTTTCCCATTCCGCGTTCTGCGTAGCGCGCAGAGTCCCCAAATACTTGTTTCCTCACTTGCGCTCGCTAATGTTAGCTGGTGAGCACGAGCAAGGAAAATCTTGCTCCAGACCACCTCCCGGCAAGATTTCTCAACGCGGGTGGTCACAGATTGCCGGTACCGATCGCGTTGAGAAACCTTCCGTTCGCATTGAGGAAACTGCAGTTCGAGTAGAACATCTACTCGAGTGGCAGAATGGAGCAGCACCCTTTTGCGCTGCGCATGGTGCAGTTTGTGCTGATTTTCCAGCGCGGGACAAACACCCGCCACTAAATATCCACCCGACCTAGCGCACTCCGCCGCTTGTGGAACTCCGTGTAGCGCGGAGGAGTTTTCTTGGTCGCTGAACTCCGCAAACTCTGCCCAGGCCTAATTTAAATGTGTTTGTAATGTTTGAACAAACCCATTAAAATATGGCCATGGTGGATGTGCCACATGTGTGCGTATGCACACTCATTGGCGGCCATCTTGAGATAGTTAAAAAAACGATTTCAAGATGGATGCCCTTCAATACTGCAGCAGGGGAAAAAAATGAAAATAAGTAAAATAAAGTTTAGAGGGGAGGGAAAGTAAATATTTTTAAAAAACAAGAAAATAAGAGGGATGGGTAGGGAAAGATATGTATATATATGTTTTCAAGGTTCATATGTGTGGAGTAAAGTAAACTAAACCTATATTTGTCCCCTTTTACTTGTGGATATTTCGTTCCTTAATAGTTTGCCCATGCTGTTATGGAAGTATTTTGGTGGAAGACCCTGGCACCGGGTGTTGAACAATATGGACAAACCGCGAGTTAGATCCTTAATAAGTCCATCATGGTCACACAGCTTTGAGTAACCGAAAGTGACAACCTCTTACCTCACCAAGGGACCCTGGGCCCAAGCAGCAGGAGTAATTCTAGGGTGGGGTCTCCAGAACAAGGATGGAAGAAGAATAGATTTAAGGGTGGCTGTTCATTGCAAAACAACCGCGGAGTGATGAGAGTGTGGGTCCCAGCCCAACCTCCCCATGGCAGCTTGCATAGACACTCTCAGCCACTATTCTTGACAAGCGCACTGTTTGAGATCTATGGGCTGGTCAGCATCCTGCTTGAGTGGAGACTAGACTCCTTTTGTTGCAAATCTAGTTGCAAAGTTGTTTGGCTACATACAATTCCAGTATCTTGGCAATTCCCCAGCTTTGGAACAAGCTACCAGAGAGTTTACGTGGGGAAGCCGCTCTACTCCCATTTAGGATGAAACTTAAGACCATCCTGTTCACTGAGGCGTTTGCATAAGCTTACCCCAATTTTGCCCGACCAGCAAGTAATTTGGGATCCCTGGGTTCATGGTCTGCAGCGCTTAGAGACCGTTGGTGATTTGGCGCTTTACAAATATAAATTAACATAACATAACATTAACAGAGGCAGAGATATCGGCCAAAACGTCTCTTTTCATTATCAGAATATAATGATCGGCTTCCAGATTCTTGAAAAGAGGAATGACTATGGCATCTTTAAAAGTCAATGGTAAAATATAGTGTTCCAAGATGTATTACGTAGGAACATAAGCAAACTTCCTATAGTTTGCCTGAGCTAAAGATTGCTACTGGTCAGGGGTCATTCAGTGATCCTGATCTGGTCACTTCATAGGAGTTCTTGAAGTCCTGTATGAAAAGGTAGAGAACTCTGTGAGTTAAACATCATCAGATGCTGAGATTGTTTTGCAAAGCAAAATTACGTTTGTCAATCTCCTCCCTTAAAGTCTTAATTATCGAAAAAGTATTAAGCTGGTCACACAATTCTTGTGAACGAGTAATATTTAGTTTGAGGTAGGTGGCATCAGGAAGGTGGCTTTTTATCTGGGAAACTATTTTATGAATATTGGTAGAAGATGTTATCTTGTTTACATTTAAAAATCAATTTCTTGTCCCACTTCATAAATCAACTCTCCTAAGAGAGGTACAACTGATACACTCGGGTGATCATTCTGCATCCAAGATCGCCAATCCTCATCGTAACCCCCACTACTAAAAAATGGTTGTCATACTTTTCCTCGAATGATTCCACACTTCCTAGCGAAGAGGCTTGGTTGAAAATCTGCCCACACCTACTCCAAAACAAACTAATTCCCTCACTGATGCAATCACATTTCTTTGCTGCCCACTTCCTCTACCAGACACCCGCTAAACTCTTTAGACTAAAACTTAAAGACACCCACACCCAGGCGTGTAACTCATCACCTGATGATGTCGAACACATGTTTTTTCGTGCTCCTCCCTGTCCACCTTCTGGTTAGACATCTCTTTCCAGTTGCATAAAATTTTCAAAATCGACATCCCTCTAAACTTTCCATTGATAATCATTGGTCTGCACTCATCCGAGCCTCCAATTGAACTCCCATATTCAGACCTTGCCTTACTAGATCTGCTACTTGCCATTGCCCTTAAGGTAATTCCGATTGACTGGAAATCTATTAATAATGTTTCTTGTCATAAATGGTGGGCATGGGTCACATTTCTTAGAAGTACACATATATCCCAATCTCTTAACAAAGACAACCCCACTACATTGCAACTCATATGGGAAACTCTAGACGTCTTTATTCGCAAGCAGCCTTCACAATTAGGGAACTCTCGGTCACTGTCTCACTGTCATGGACTCCATTCACAACCTTAATTATGGCAGGTTCCCATCAACCCACATGACTCCCCTCCACTTTCCTCCCCCCTTTAATTCTATCTACTCACTTACTTCATTTAAGCGTTCTTTGTTTCTAGTTAGGTATTCCACGTAGATTACCCAGGAGCCAACTACAGGAATCAGACCACTCTCTACTGTCTTAAGATCTATAATTCCGTAGCCAAAAGTTAAGTCCCCACCCACCAGCTCAACATGACTTGCATACGACCCCCTGACATTCCCAATATTATCACTGTGGTAATTTGAAGACTACTGTGCTCCTATGCTCCCTCCAAGCCTGCATGCATCGATATTTTATGTTATTTTGTTTCGTTGTAATAAATACATTTCTTGTAAACTAACATTTCAACCTTATATCTGCCTTATTCTCAAGAGAACAAGAGGTTCTCCAGCGGCGCTCCGTATGGTGTATATTGGTTCTGGCTACTTTTACTTTCAGAGTAAATGACGGAACAGCCTTTCTTTGAGCCTGGTTTATATGAGGCACATGGGGATGTTTCTACCTAACCTAGGCCAACCAATCATTGAAGGAGACAGCTTGATTTTCCACCGAATTGGGTGGAAAGAAGTTTGACTTATTCAACAGAGTTGTAGCCTCTGCTAGATGTACTAGCTTCTGGGTTGCTTGTCTAAACCCTTCCTAATCTTAAAAGGAACTGATCACTTAATAAGTAAATGGTTAGGCCATAGACAAGGAGTTATGGTGAGGTACTGGATTAGGAAATCTGTGGTCCAGAGGTGATCTAGTGTGTGACTTTTCTCATGGGTGGAGACTTTAATATGTTGATAAAGATTGAGGGAGATGAATAACTCGCTAAAATGAGCAGCCGTAGGATCATCATTAGGGGAGACGACCTATAAATTAAAATCTCACATCACTAAAAATCAAGCACAGGTGAGGAGGCTGCTTTTAATCTAATAAAATAACTCATTTTTAGCAAATGAAATAAAATACCTCATTTTTAAAATTACACATATCATATCATCCTGTACATGTGCACGTATGTGCAGTGGCCGCATCAGAATGATTATTGTTATGCTTTAAGAAAAATAATTCCAAGTTGGCCATCGAGAGCGCATGTGGAGCCGATGGTCATCTTGGAATGATTTTTCTTTTGTTTAAGAAAAGTTAATTCTAAGATGGACACCGCACTTGCATGCATATGCATAGCAGCCATCTTGGAAAAAGAACAGTGACAGAGCCAAGAAGTTCCAAGACCTATTGGCATTACCAATGTTTTTTATTCAGTTATTAATAAGACACAGTGTCCTAACCTACCCTCTCAACATTTGAAAGCAATCTACAGGTTTACAAACATTTGTACTACATGAGTTATCTGCAGTCTCTTTAAGTTTGCAAATAGCATGCTTGACGTGTTCAAGTATACATATAGTCTAGCATGGTCTAGCCTGGAGAGAACTAGAGCCATTGTAGCAAAACCTTATTGAAAACATTAAAAAAAAGCAGATAGTCACAAGCATAGAGAGCTATCAGACCATGAGACGGGCAATCGAAGATTGTGTGGCTATGTAAATGTTATTTTAAAATGTGAGGTATTATTGAATTACCACTTAGGCTGGGCAATAATAATAATAATAGTAATATTAATAATAGTAATGATAATACTAATAATGTAGCATTTATCTCAGAGTCAGCCAGAACTAAAAAAACAAGTTTTTAGTTTTTTCCGAAAAAGTGTTTCTGACGGGCCCTGACATACTACAAGGGGAAGAGCTTTCCAAAGTTTAGACGCTAAATAGCTGAACAAGCTGCTACCAATACGAGCTTTCTTCACCTTGGGAACACTAGCCAACATGGCACCTGCTGATCTTAAAGTCCTAGATGGTACATGGGGTTTGATAAAGGATTGGAGGTACTGTAGACCTTTGTTAGAAAATGCCTTATAGCAGTAACATAGGGCTTTAAAAGAGGATCCCTTCTTCAGCAGGAGCCAATGCAGTTTCTCAGGGACATACCTCAGTATATGCATGCTTTGGTAGGTTGAATAAGAGATGTGCAGAGTGTTCTGCACTCGTTGGAGTCTCTTTATCTGAAACTGTGTCACTCCGAGATACAGAACATTACAGTAGTGAAGCTTGGACATAATAAGGGCTCGACTCTGGCAAGAAACAAAAGATTTTCTTAAGAGTCTTGAGCAGTCCAAAACAATTCCCTGCAAGAGCGGTTTTTTGGTTGTTAAAAAAAAAGCTTTCCATCCAACCAAATGCCAAGATTCTTGACCTTAGATTTAGGCATGGGTAATGGGCCCAGAGTATTGGGCCACCAAGCAGTGGGCCAGATGTTAGGATGATTGCCATAGATCAGAAACTCGGTCTTCCCAGCATTTAGCTTGAGACAATTTGAGTCCATCCACTTAGCGACCTCTGTAAGGCAAAGGCCTTAGAGAGGAGGCCATATGGGAGGTGTTCTGTGACATAGTGAGGATAAGCTCAGTGTTATCTGCATATGAGATGATGGTAAACCCATAACATTCTATGACCTCAGCCAAAGGGCGCACATACACATTAAAAAGGGTTGGGCTCAAGGAGGAGCCTTGCGGTACTCCTTGCTGCAAAGGAAGCATTTTTGACTGGAAGGGTTTTGGAGACACTTTAACAGTGCGCTCTTGCAGGACAGAGGCAACCCAACTCAGAGCTTTATGGCCCATGCCACAGCTCCAGAGTCTTGCAATCAGGATGTTGTGGGACACAGTGTTGAATGCACCACTGAGATCCAACAATAAAAATACAGCAGAATCGCCAACATCCACAATTTTACGAATTGACTCTGTTGCAAGCAGCAGGGCTGACTCAGTACTGTATGAGGGGCGAGAACCCAAATGAGTCCTTTGAAGAAAATCGGGTCCACAATAAAGCTCAAGAGCTGCTTATTAACGTGCTTCTCCGTGATCTTAGAGAACAGTGGAAGCAGCAAGCCCAGACAATAGTTTTTGGGCTTGTTGGGATCCGGCACAGCATGCTGCAAACGCCGAGGCACCTGGCCCGAGACCAGGGAGATGTTAAGCAGATCACTTAGTACTGGGTGGACCACAGGGCCGGACTGGCCATAGCGGGCACCGGGCGTTTCCCCGGTTGGCCGCTAGGGTGGGGGCCGGTTTTGTTACCGGGGGTCGGCAATATCGGCCCCCTGTAACAAAATCGGCCGAAACCGGCCCTCGCAAACTGCTCGGCTGCACTCCCCCTCACCCCAGGGGGGGCCGGCTGAGCAGTTTGCCAGGGCCGGTTTCTGTTCCCAGTCCGGCCCTGGTGGACCACCTCCACGTCTTGCTCCAAAATGAACGGGGATGCTGGATCAAGCGGGGAGCCGGACTTCACCGAGGCATGGAGCAAAGTCAGGTCCTCCGGTTCGATGGATTTAAAGTTCAGCAGCCTAGAGCTATCATCAGGGGAGTTGAACCAAGAACTTAATCAAGGAGCATCTCCAGCCTTCGCAGGAAAGGAGGCATATATATTTGCCACCTTTTCAGAAAAGAAATGAGCTACAGCTCAGCCCTCCTCTGATGGCGAAGTAGAGGCTGAGACTAGAGCTAGGGAAGAGAGTGACTTACAAATGGCAAACATTTCACAAGAGGAGTTCTGGGCAGACTCAATTTTGTTAGTATAAAAGTCACAACGTGATTTCTTGATATGACAGCGATAGACTTAAGAGCTGCCATGTAGTTTATTTTACAGGCTGGATCATAAAATATGTGCCAGCGGCATTCAAGGTGCTTACGCTTCTTTCTTAATGCTAACAGTTCATCATTAAACCAGTCAGCCGATGTTTTTTGTTTACGAAAAGTCTGGTTCCCTAAAGGAGCTGTTTGATCCAGTGCTCTGCTGATCCAATTGTCCAATTATGAGTCGGCCATATCAATACACCAATCCAAAATGGGTTGGCTGGTGACTAATGCACAGCAGAATTTACAGGGGTTGACTTTGGCCCAGTGACGTGTCCGTACCGCATGTACGGCTACGTGAATGATGGGTGACATAGTAAGAAACAGAGAAAGGGATGTCAAAAGGATCAGACCAGGTGAGTGGGAGAGGGTGGTCAGTCACTAAACCAGCAAGATTTGAAAAAAGGATCAAGCATGTGCCCACGTCTGTGTGTGAGGGAGGAAACATATTGAAGGAGCTTTAAACCCTCCAAAGCAGCAGCCAAGATAGTAGCGGCTGAGCAGGTGGTATCATCAAAATGCAGGTTAAGGGCCCCTGCCACTATGAAATTAGAGTAACGGAGAGTGGAGACAGAACATCCGCTAAAGAGGAGACAAAATTAGAAGCAGGACCAGAGGAGTGATACTGATAGATCAGAGTCCCTGATATCGTAAAAATACTAGTGAGGGCCAGAGAGAAGAGAGCTGCTTCTCATCCCTCAATCTCAGAGAAGGTGCAATGTAATGTCTGCTTGAAAATAATAGCAATCCCACGCTCTGCTCTGAATTAGCCTGTCAAGTCTTACAATAGCGAACCCTTGGGGGATGGCTTGTATTGGGTCAGTGGAAGAGTCCTCCGTGAGGCAGGTCTCAGTCAAAAAGACTGCATCTGGCAAATATTTGTGCTTATAAAGACCTGCAGTTAAGAGAGTGACACCAAGGGCTTGAAACTGCGAAATTTCTCCAGATCAGGGGGTTTGGTGAAAACTCTTGGCTCTATAAAACAAGCATTTGCAATGCACTAGGTCTCGCATTTACACGAGTTTGAGCTATTGGTATTGTAAATGACAATGCTCTTTATTTATTTTTTGGTTTTGAAAACATAAATAAAAGGCATTATCATTTACAATGCCAATACCTTAAACTTGTGTAAATGCGAGACCTATTGCATTGCAAATGCTTGTTTGTGTAGGGTTAGCCTTTTTCTGAGAGAAAAAGCCTGTTGTGACTTGCGTCTGTGCCAATACCGCAGAGGCTGAGAAATATTGATGCATGGCTAGTACATTTGTTTGAATTGCAATGCATTATTTAGCCAGTAGATGCATCAAATCAGTCCTGTAGTGTCATTACACAAAGTGTCCCCATCTATTTATTAGTTATGGGGTTTTCACATTCACCACAAATGCAAGGCCCTGATTACATGCGACAGAATTATGCCTAAAGAGATTCCATCAACTGCAACCACACAGTATTGGGTCTGGACTTTGTGGACCCTATAATTCCATGCCAGGAGACATGACACCCTGCTACACGCTGCATGGGCAGGGTCTGCGGATAGGGGTACAGTCCCTAAAAAACTCTTCTGATGAGTAGCAGAGGCTTCATTTTTGTGATGGCCTTGAGGAGACATGTTGTTGATCTTGCAAACTGAGATCACTGTGGCACAAAGAGGCATTATCATCCTAAAGTGCGGTTCTTGAACTGTTAAGACAGTTGTAAAAAATCTTGGTGTCCGCCTGGATCAGGCGCTAACCTTGAAGGAACATGTGGTACATACTGTTGGCGCCTGTTTCCATACGCTGAGTCTGTTGAGGCGTGCTTTTCCGTTTCTTCCGGACTCTTCAAGGAAAACCCGCATCCAGGCACTGGTACTAAGCAGACTAGATTATTGCAACGCTCTGCTGGTATCAGAACACCGCGGCGCGCCTGGTTTTAAATGTACCTTCCAGAACGGCCTCGGCCCCGCTGCTACAACAGCTCCACTGGTTGCCGGTGCGCAAACGTATTAAATTCAAAATTTGCTGCACCGTCCATAAAGCTGTGTTTGACAAGAACCCCTTCTACCTTGCTGAGAAATTCAATCATTACACTCCCGCCAGGGATCTGCGCTCAGGAAATAAATCCCTTCTTGTAGTCCCCCGGGTCAAGAAGGCTAGGATGGGGGGGAAAGCCTTCTCGCATCTTGCACCGCGGCATTGGAATGAGCTCCCCGTCACGCTGAGACAATGCCCAGATCATCTACATTTTAGGAAACTCCTTAAAACAATCCTGTTCAAATTGATTGCCCTCAGCTCTCTCTTTTGTAGGCTCCGCAGCGCAGAGATACCCCTTCGGGGGTGATTCAGGCGCTATATAAGTCTATAATAATAATAATAATAATAATAATGGTGGAAGATACTTGGCAAATGTCATGTATTCCAGAGCCTAAGTAAGGACACTGCATCGGAATTACCCTAAATCTCTCAACTACCTCAAGGGATTTGGTATAAATTAGCAGTTGATATTCTTTGCCCTGTTAGAACTGGTGAACATTTGATAATGATCATGTATGAATATTCCAGGTTCCCTGAAGTCATTTGAGCACCAGGTACCACTATTGATGCATTGATACCTGCAATAACACAATATTTCCATGCATGGAAAACCCAGTACTGTCAAATCAGACAATGGGCCTCCTTTCAAAGGAGGGATATTTATGACTGTGCTGGATTTGAGTTTCCAACATCACAAAATTAATCCACTGTGGACCCAGGCAAATGGCCTGGCGGAGTATTTCATAGCAGACCTAAAAGATGTAATGCAAATTGCCACCCTCGCCAGAAAATCCATATGCTATCTCCTTAGCCAAATGCTAAGTGACCTTAGAGATACTTCTCACAGCAACGCTGGGACATATTCAGTTGGGTTGTTCCCGCAAAACCTTTCCTCTACTTCACATAGTAATGCAGAAACATTATGGAGAAACAAACAGAAGAAACAGCACATGAATGAATATACAGATAAAAGAGGAGAGTCAGGATATGTCGATTTCGGCCAAGGTGACATTGTTCTGGTTTAAATGGGTCACACAAGAACAATTCCCCTTTTGACCCTTTCTTTATCTCATCACGGATGTCAAATGATCTATGCTCATGGTCTCTATGTATATGGTATTTGTATAGTGCAAACCTAACCAAAAGGCAGCGGAACGTTTACAGGGTCATAGTGTAAAGGGGGAGGTTACACCATAACCGGGAACTCTTGCCATTTGCACACACTGACTGGCAAGCCCTTCACACTTTTATCAGAAGAGGAAGATATGGATGTTGAAGATCACATCAAGGATTCATTAAGACTGTGTTTCAGATTCTCAACCGTGCAGTCCAAGGACTTCCAAAAATCGGCTTCCGAGACTTTCTCAAAACCTGAGTCACCACCCCTTCTTTTCCTGGTGTTACTTCCCACCAAGCCACATCAGCACATCCACCCCCCGGAAAGACTCATTACCGCAGTGCATTGATTGCTGTGAAATTGCCATTTAAGTGAAGAGGAATGTAGATGCTTTAGTAATTATGTTAGTTCCTCTATGTACACTCAAATGGTAGTAGAGCAGAAGCAAAGAGGCATGGCTGCGATTCTTGAGAGTTTGACTTCTAAGTAGAGAAGAGGTGAGTTGCAAATAGAGACCAAACTTCCTACAGTCATTTTGTTCTTGCAAGCTGTTTGTTAAAGCTCAGATGCTACAAGGAGTTCAAGCTATCTGCTGTGAGCAGTCCTTGGTTTTCATCTTAGATCACTTTGCATTTAGAAACATTGGGCCCGATTCACAAAGGCAATCTGAGACAAAAGCCTAACGTTACGACTTTTGGTATTCACAGAGGTCATTTGCGAGTCGTATCTTTACGTCCGCAGTCGGGCCGGAATCTCCGCACCCGAGCCGTACTCTCCGCACCCAGGCCATACTCTCCGGCTCTAGCCGTACTCTCTGGCTCAGGCTGGATAAAGTGTAATCAATGGGCCGGAATATAATTTTTTACAAAAAGGAACATGTGATAAATGATAGAGGAGGTCATGAAAATCAGTTTGGGCATGGAAAAGGGTTTGGCCGGACACTACATCATATCCCAGAAAAGTTTGCTCCTTTGCATCATGGTACATGCAGTCCATGATTTGCATTCCTCTCAGTGTTGACTGTAGTATGAATGGTAGTGAGAATGGTGAAATCAATGTTTTCAAAGCTTGACCTAATAGTGATTGGCTGAATTCCGTAAATAAATCATAGCAGGTTTCTGATGCATTTTTCTCCCTTACATTTCAGCAGGATGACTCAGGGGCAGATTTACAAGAAAGTGACGCATCTGTAGAGATGCTTCACTTTCCCTGCGCCACTCTGAGAAACCCTTGCGCCACCATGGATGCGCCGTATTTACAATACGGCGCACCATGGCGCAAGGAGTGACAGATACGTCAGAAATTCTGACGCATCTGTTGGGGCAAAAGTCACGCATTGCTGAAGTTGTGTCGCAAGCACGGCGCAACTCCAGCAATGCGTGTGGAGGCCTATTCCCACTACACTGTGTCACTACTTACGCCTGCTTGAAGCAGGCGTAAGGTTTTGACGCAGTGGCGTCCTAGAAGTTGCGCAGTGAAATCTTGTAGATTTCACTGCATCACTTTTACAAGGCGTTCCTGCGTGGGAACGCCCACCCTGCATACATTATACCTGACGCAGGTATAATGTGACGCAGGGCTTTACAATGTGACGCATCTCCCTAGATGCGTCACGTTGTAAATAGGCCACATTTTTTGCGCTGCCGTTGCGTCAAAAAAAGTGACGCAATGGCGGCGCAAGAAGGCGCAAGGGGCTTGTAAATCTACCCCTCAGTTCCTGTGACTCAATTGACATTTTTTGCCATGGTTCCCATCTTAACAAGATAGAGGAATAAATACAAGTTTTCACTCTTTTTTGCCTAAACCCTCGTCTCTCCTTCATCAAAGGCAGAAAAGTGGAAACCTTCTAAAAAGTAATATTTTGCGCATGTAAGGGATTCTCGCTTACCTCTCTCGTGCCACAGTCGGGCTCACCATTCTGAGAGCCGGTGTGGTGCTCCTTCATGTAGCACTGTGCGCCCGCATCAGGACGCGCCAGCATCCTCGGCTAGAGCTAACTTGCCTCCCCTACCATGTGTCAGCTCGTTTAAGCCCACGTTAGGGATAATGGGATTCTCTCCTGCATGCTGACTTACCAGAAACACTGTGTGCAGGAGCATTTTATTTATTCCTCAGTTAATATGGTTGCTATGAACGTGTTATTATTACACACATCTTGTTTGGTGACTTTTTTATAGTCTTTGAAGTATGCCATTTTTGTTATATTATGATTTTATTGTTTAACCTTGATAATTGGTTCCCAATCCAAGATGGCAGAATCAATTCCTAGATTGTCACTTCCTATTTAGCACTATATTAGAAGAGTCCATTTTGAATCCAGGTGCTTCACAATTGATTTAGATAGATTGCTCGCTCACTGTACTTTAGTACCCGCTTGTTGTTTTGCTTTCTTCGCCTGACCTGATTAGCTGGTCTCCAGTTTTCCTTCCTGCTGAAAAATTAATTCTGGAGCAAAACCAGTTTCAATCTAGCTTTACCTCTGAAGGTAGTAAGCCATTCCTATGTATGAAGAAGACTTTCCAAATGTCATGAAGATAAGCCCATGTCAAAGCACATAAAATAAAAATCTACACCGACTAATGAATTTTATTTTCATGATTTAATGTTATGCTTTGGAATGCCACTCTTATTTTTTACTAAGTAAAATTTAGAAGGAATAGGCTTTTGAAACCCGCACAGATTTGCTTGTGTGTAAAACAACGACAGCATCATTTGTCACATAGCATGTTGGCCTTTGTTACCATTTCAAACATTCAAGTGTGTAAAACTTACATGTTTTGAATTTGAGCATTATGCAGCTAGGCCATATTTAGCAAGGAACTATGGGCCAGATGTATGAAGATACCATTTTGCGATTTCTAAATTGCAAATCACAAGGATTTGCAATTAGGAAATCGCAAAACGGCATGTATGAAAGTGTGTTGAACACTTTCTGCGATTCCTAGTGGGTCGCAAATGACCTACCTCATGAATATTAATGAGGTAGGTCGCAATTTGCGACCCCCCTAGGAATCGCTAAAATCACGGGGATGGTGGACTGCTGGAGTCAGCAGACCACCATGTCCATGTTTGCCTTTAAATAAAGCAATTTTTTTTAAAAATGCAGCCCGTTTTCCTTAAAGGAAAACAAGTTGCATTTAAAAAAGAAAAATGAAAATTTTTCTTTAAATTTTTTAAGTGCAGGCAGTGGTCCGTGGGATTACTGCCTGCTCTTAAAAAATGCTTTTACAAACATTCACAAAGGGGAAGGGGTTCCCTAAGGACCCCTTCCCAATTGCAAATGGGTTACCAGCTACTTGATGCAGGTGGTAAAATGCGAATGTTTTGTGACCACATTTACGATCACAAAATATTCATACATACCAATGCGATTCGGTAATAGGAAGGGACGCCCATCCTAATGCCGAATCGCAAACCCAAATTGCGATTCGCTAACATGTTACCGAATCGCAATTTGGGTTTGATACATTTGAAAAGCCTTTTTCTGTTCACAAACGGGCCGATTCTGTGAATCGGCCCGTTTGCGAGCTAAAAAAAGGTACATACATCTGGCCCTATGACAGCTGTTTAATGTGGTATCAAATTTAAATCTTGAAATCCAAAAACCAGGTTCATTTTGTATTTTAACATTACGGTATGGCCTGTAGTGTCCCATAGCTACTTCTTACCTCAAGAACTAGACTTTCTTTCACTGTGAGTGGCGATAGACCTTGAAGTAGCTCATATGTGATATTTGACTTTTACACAGCTGGAACAATTTGTGTGCATTGTGAACTATTTCACACAAAAATAAAACATGCCAATGATTTATGCAAAACAGTTAGCATAGTTAAGAGAAAGGCACATGAAGGCAGAGGTTTTTAAGAAGTCACTTACTGGTGAGGCATCCACAATGACAGCTAGGCCAACAAAAGAAGAAAAATTTAGGTTGAAATGTTTAAGTGATTGTCCAATAAGGATATACCCCACATTCACAGTATATTGTTAGAGACAAAAAAGTTGGTGGTACTCCCACTAGACCTACATATGTCCACAATTGTATTGATACATACATCAGGCAAGTCAACTGAAGAGTGTGCATTGTACAAGCCCATATCCCTGCTAAACTAAGAGAACTGAATACTTGTGAAGGCCTAGCCATCCGTTTAATTCTGGTGGTAGATGCCTATTCTATCCTAACCCTAGTACTCATTTGTAGCTGGTGCGTTGGATGTCATAAAAGCTTTTGATTCAGTTGTGTGGCTATTTCTAAAAGCCGTTATGAAATGATTGACTTTAGGCTATTATTTATCCTGGGTCTCACTACTCTATACACACTCCAGAGTTGGTTAATGGAGTGATGTTAGAGTCATTAGGTAGGGATACGAAACAGGAATAGTCACTGTTCCCACTGCTTTTTGCTCTTGCTATTGGATCCTTGGCATATTGGGTCAGAAGACATGTTTTGCTGTTTCAGTAGATACCAATAATATACTCCGCTATCTATCAGTCCTTGTAGTATTGACCATTAGACATCGTAACTATGTCTGGCAGTTTCTCAAACCTTCCTATTAACTGGGCCAAATCAGTACTCTTTCACTTCACAAAATACACCTACCCACCCCAACCGGTTGGCCCACGATACCATCTCAGGGGTCTCAAGGATGATTCACATATGGCTTGGTTTAATCTGAGGTGACATAGTGAGCAAAAGAACAATGAGTTGGAATGCTACCCCGAGTGACTGCCAGTGGTTAGACCGATTGCAAGCATTCCTTCCATTACCTTTTGTCTATCTGAAGGAATGGCCTGTAAGCCTCACCCGAAAAAAAGATGTATGCGACAGTATGAATCCGAAATCGGTAATGAGAATAGAAATCTGACATGGATGTAGAACCAAGAGAGGACTTGCCATGGGTTGGGTGTGGTGGGTGACTGTATGTTTGGATAAAGTAAAAGCGCATGTTTTGTTTTATTTTGATTTATTTTCCTGTAAATCAAATCATAATTTGTTTTTAAATCTGAAAGTTTTGGGGTCTTGCACAAACAGTTAGATATCCCAGAGACTGTTAAGTGAATGATTACCTAAATGAGTGAGTGACTCAGTCACTGAGGTATGTAGCTGCTTGCTAGAGTAACAGGACTGGCTGACTAGCAAAACTAACTTATTGACTGACTGTCTGCCTGTATGACTGCCTACTTTGTCGACTGACTGGATTAAATGAAATGGGGAACTGCCAAACTAACTGGACTGATCTGGTTAGTCTAGGTGATTTTATTCTTTGTCTGAAATGAGTGACTGGAATGATTGACATACTGAGTGAGTGTTTAAGTATGCGAGTAGTAAAAGTCAAAAACATAGGCAAAGTGGGCAGCTCTTTCGCTTGTCACCCTTCCTGCAAAATCAAGGACTGCAGGCCAGAGAGTGACAGAGTGTAATCAATTCATTACTCTGTGTAAGTATATTCTTCTAGTAAAGGAAGTCTCTTACACGACAGGTCTGCAGCCAGATTATCTTCTGCAGAACAAACAGGCATATTTACAAGGGGACTGCGTCACCGGAATCTCACTTTTTACGACGTTCCGGTGGTGCAATGCCCTGCACCATATTTACAAAGTGGCATTTAGCCTGTTTGCGTGACTTAACGCCGCTTTCTAAATATGGTACCCATTTACACAGTTTTCTGCGTGAAAGGGACATGCAATGGGTGTTGCTGTGAGCATTCCACCGCAACACCCATTGCTTTTTGACGCTGCCCCAGATTTACAAGGATTAGTAAATCTGAGGCAGCGCCAAAAACTAACGCTATGCAAAAGCAGGCGTTAGATTGACACAACGAGGAGAAATACTTTTATTTCTCCTTGTTTTTGTACTTTCTATGTGTGGTACATTCTGCAGCAGCACACATACAAAGAGCCAAACTCCTTTAATGATTGTTTACGTGCAGGGAGGTGTCCCTTCCTGCACATAAACAATCATTAAATAATGTTGGTTTGCTACTTCTGTGTGAGCTGCAGAATGCAGCACACATAGAAGTAGCAAATCGCCATTATTGATTGTTTATGTGCAGGAAGGGACACCTTCCCGTACATAAACAATCATTCGGTGCAATGCAGGCAACCTTGCACTATGGTGCAAGGGTGTCTGCGTTGGCACTAGGCAGCTATTTTTAGTGCCAGCGTAAGGGAAAATACATGGGTGAGCAATATTGTTATAAATACAGCGTATACCTGCATTTTTTAAATGACGCAGCGCGGTGCTGCAAAATTTGCCGCTGCGCCATTTCCTTGTAGATATGCCCCAAAATGTGTACAAGACATGTGACAGATTTTCTTTACCATGCACTTCTTTGCTGTCATTAGTTTGATGACGAAAGTCACTGGCACAATAAACTTGCCATTTTGTCTTTTGACCCTCAAAGATTTCCCAGTTCGTTTTTAGCTATGGTTTGCGGGACCCCTGATATTTGTGGAACCTCTGATAATGAGGGATCACTCAAACTAAAGAAGATAGTTGCTCTACAGAGTGACATTTTCGATAATCCCTTTGAGAGGGGAGCCCCCCTATAGTCTCATGGGAGCAGCCCACCCTTCACACCTTCTGCACAAGCTCTGACTGGTGGCTACTTTTTCTTATTTTTGGGGTGCATAGTGGCACCCAGAGGAGATGCCTATCGGCCTCTCCATATAAAATGAAGCCCAGAGGCTTGGGGCTTCTATGGGCCATTGATTTTTAATTCATTTTTTGAGTAAATGTAAAGTTTGTGAATAATATGTGCTGGAGTTCTGCCATATACTTTGCGACCCTTAGAACGAATGTGTATTGCGAAAACCTTGTGAACATTACCATCACAATATGCTAACATTTACTTTTGTGTAAGAATAGCATTTGCAAGATGGAGGAGGATGGCTGCCCCGGGAGGACAACACCACCCCCAGTCTGGAGGGAATCATATCGTTTTTCACCGGATAAACTTCTTGGAAGGTATCCCTGGACCTCTGCACCTAGGCAGAGGCCGCTGCAGTGCATTAGAAGGAGACAGCATCTCACCAGAGTCTTCTGTGAGAGAGAAACTGCTCAAGCCTGTTTAGTTGGGCATTCAGAAGTAAGATGCACTGGAATGTGATTGGCTGTTGGCTTGGGAACAACTGTCTGATTTGGGGAATATACGCTTGAGCTGCCATCCAGCTCTCTGAGCATCTTTTGAACTTGGACTTGCATGAACTCTGCTGCTGTGATGCATCCTGTGGGTGGATCACTTCCTCCTAGCTAGAACCTAAGCCTAAAGGCTCTGCTCGTGCTATGCTTGTGAGCTATGCTACTGCTCCTGTTGTTGCCAACATGAAAGTCCCCTGTCAGCCCAAGGGGAGCAGAGACCACATACTGCGGTTTATAATATTCCACATAAGGGTTATAAACAGGTGCTAATGTAAAACCCAGGCACAAACCCAATTTGTTGCTAGTTTTACATTAATGCTCCGTGACAGATGGGCATAATCTGAGATCTATCCAAGACTTCACAGCCAGTTGCCACCAGTCATTAAATGTGCATTCCACCCTGTGTGCATCCACTATTTGTGCACACGTTATTGCCCACTTATTTAGACTCAGGCCTAAATGAGGTGCATATACCCCTCACAGATCAGTGGAAGCCCAATAATTAGTGATAATTGTAAATCAGTGCAATAATATGCTCCTAAACACTCTATCACACTACCTACTGATCCTTAGATAGACAATACAGGGAATCTCTGAAAGAACCATCCCCACAGATATACCTGACATAGAACCACATGTTCTTATCCAAACATTTACAGGTTTAGTGGCATTCTGAACACATTACTAGTATGCTTTGTGGTACAGAAATGAATGGCAATTAAAAAAACATCTGCACAGTAAAAGTCAACAATCGCTCAACAACCTGCAATCTCTAGGCACACAGGACCTGATTCACAATGGTAAACTTACAATTTTATCTAATTTTATGATTGTTTGCTATTCACAAAGGTATTTTATGAGTAGTATCTTTACGACTGCATAGTTTCTGCACATAAAAAGATAAGACAGTCCTAGAGATGCTAGGTGTGAACCCAGACTCTGTGAGAGTAACTGCTCCTTCTGTTTTGTACGATCTTTCCCTCTCATAGGGAGATCACTTCTCAGGGAGCATACAAACTATTATTTAAGACAGTCCTGTTTATTGAGCGTCTGTTTGCACTATCATCTTGCCTTTTGATTGTTTATAGTTCAATATATGTCTTGTCTGTATAGTTTTGTCTTAGCAGGCATTACGCTACTCAGTTCCATGGTCCCAATCTCAACTTGTTCCAGTCCACAGATTCTGTCTTGTATTTCTCCACCCCTTCTCCAGAATTAGTGTATCTTTCCACAGGTTTCACACTCCTTGCTGGTTAGTTATCTCCTGATGCCCGCTGAGTTCCAAACACCCCGCCACTCACATGGAGAGATCAGGTGTAACATGAGGTTAGTACAAAAACATTTTCCCAAGCACATTTAACTACCAGTCAAACTTTGACTGCTTCTAAGAGCCATATGAGCGTTTGATTAAATCTGTCAAGGTGTTTGAATTGTGGATTTTAATTCTGTGCCTGACTTCTATGCCAAATTATATTTCTCATCAAGTTCAAGAGAAAAATGGGCAATAATTTACAGAAATGCTTAGCTCAGAACTTTCATTTTTCTCTTTCAGACTTCCGTTCTCATTGTGAGAAAAGATTGCACTGAATGCTGATTGTTCTTTTCTCTATTGATCACAACTATGACAGAATTAAGCTGAAAAATCGAGGCCTAAATCTAAAATATTGTATTATGTGTTGTCCCTCTTTGAAGCATACTCATTAGCTACCAGCGAAGCTAATAATTAACTTTGAGGCCCTCTGCCTCCGTTTCAAAACATATGGAGCCACAACCCTGTATACAGAAAACTTGCCACCAACTACATCACAATACAGGCCCTCAGATTCAGGACTGCCACATTTATCAGACAAAATCACACAGGTAAAACCATCAAGGTGCTGTGTACGTTCATCTGGAATATCCTAAAACTTGAGCAGCTTCAAAAAGAAATGTGAAAACATGCCTCTTCATGGAAGCTTCCATGGTTCCGCTACAGTACACAATATCACTGTGCGTCGCCTTAGAAATGAGAGCAGGTCTTGTGTTTCACAAGTTCCAAAAGACCAACCTTATAGCTTCAGGATCCTTGGCGTCGAACAGCAAGATCTGAGCCTTCATGGATCTTCCAGAACTCATTGGATATGTTCAGAACTTTTATCTTGGTGTTAGAAAATGGGCAGAGAATTATAGAATAACTTCATTTCTTGCGGTTTCAGAATTTTATACAGTTCAGCTGTGTTTGATGCCAGAGTTCTTGCTGTTACTTTTTCATCACATCATATGAAACATTCTGATGCAGCTATATTTACACAGGGCCTGGTTCACAAAGATCCTAAGCCAGTCGCGGTCCGTGTAGGAGTGCCGGCCGGGCGGTGACGTGGGGCGGGGGAGGGGCAGGGTGGGGGGTAGCAAAGTACGGATTACGGACCTATACAGGTAAGTAAACATTTAAATCAAAGAAACGAATTTCGTTGCGCGCACTGCATCGCATTTGGCGATGCAGTGCGCGCAACGGAATTCGTTTTATTGATTTAAATGTTTACTTACCTGTATAGGTCCTTAATCCGTACTTTGCTACCCCCCACCCTGCCCCTCCCCTGCCCCACGTCACCGCCCGGCCGGCACTCCTACACGGACCGCGACTGTCCTAAGCACTCGTGCCGGAGGCCCAGCACGCTTGGGAGAGTCTCGCAGTCTGGAGGAATCTCTACAAAGAGAATTCTCATTGTGGAGATTCCGCTCCGAGTGCAGAGACTGCCCCATGACTGCAGAGCGTCCACCACGAGTGCGGAGGCCCTTTGTGGATTACATCTACAGCGCATACATAAGGGACCTCATTTATGAGACTCCTTGCGCCTCCGGAACGTCACTCTTTGTGACGTTCCGTGGCGCAGGAGCCTGCGTGATATTTATCAGGCAGCACTAAGCCACTTTTTTTGGCTTAATGCAGCCTGATAAATGTCAGTCCCTTTAACACAGTGTTCTGCGTTAAAGGGGCGTGCAATGGGTGTTGCTGGGGGCATTCCCAGCAACATCCATGGCCTTTCGACACTGCCCCAGATTTACGAGAAATCGTAAATCTGAGGCAGCGCCAAAAGCTTACGCCTCCCCAGGGGTGGCGTAAGGGAGGCACAACGAGGAGAAATATCTTTATTTCTCCTTGTTTTTCCTTTTTCTATGCATGCTGCATTCTGCAGCACACGTAGAAAGAGAAAAAAGCCTCTTGTGATTATTTTTGTACAGAAAGGTTTCCCTTCCCGTACAAAAATAATCATCCCCGCAACGCAGGCACCCTTGCACCATGGTGCAAAGGGGCCTGCGTTGGTGCACGGTAGCCCATTATGCGCCAGCGCAGGGGAAAAGGACAGGAATGCGCCATATCTTATAGATACGGCGCATTCCTGCCCTAAATGAGGCCCAAGGTGTGTTGGAGCAGCCCTAAGTATGATCTTGAACACTAATGTTAGCAGATTAAATAGCATCCTGTGTTTTTTCTTAAGAGCCATCCAACCTAATGCTAGAAGCAAGAAAAGGGTTGTCTGACGAGGCCGAGCAGAGTATGTGGGGCAAAATCTATGATTTTATCTAGTGATGCATATTGAGTTAAGGTGTTAAATTTGTTGGTTTTGCTCACTTCGAAAGAATTCTTTAGACCCGTCGTTGTGTGGAAAGGGAAAAAAAGGTCAGCATTTTGTGTACAGTTAGTACCTGATATCCTACTATGGGGACAGAGTAGAGCTGAACATGTCCAATGTACATATGTAGGTTGAATACAGAGCTGAAGTTCCTTGTTGATGAGAAGGGCGTGAGGATGTCTAGTGGAAGGGTGGAAAGAATATGTGGCTAGAGAGACCATCTGGTGCTGTGATGATGGGATATTGTCAACAGGAGTGATTTAGAGACATCCAGTGATTTTTATCACTATCCCAGATTTGAATTCCTTTTTAAAAATATTTTTGAGACGGTCTTCTTGGTACCTGACCCCGTAACCCATTTAGCAATGGTAATTTGGCATGATCAAACAGAAACTGACTGATTAGTCTACTATATTATGTTATGTAATGTTATGGAGTTTGTAAAGCACAGCAAATACCAGAAGGTGTCCTGACGCTATAAGGCGGGAGGGAACAGAAGTGCACTGTACAGCAGGCAGTCTCTGGGCACTAGTCGACCAGTGGCCTGCATCTAATAAAATACATCCCTAAAATATATCCCAAATATTTCCCTAAAAATTGAAAATAATTTAGTGTGGATCCGAACTCTCCAAAGGTATGTATTGTGCAAATGTGGTCAAAGGCTGCAATAATTTGTACTTGTGCACAAGATGGCTGACAGCCCATGGAGGACAAATATAAGGTCCTCCATACAGAGAGTTCTTCCAGCCCAGTGAATGGCCCTGTCATAAATGTAGTTCAGGACTTTTTCTCTTGATGCTGATTGACAGTTTTTTCTGTAGCGTTTCCCCGGCTAGCCGGAGGCCTGACAACCTTTTTGAGTCTGAAAGCGGTTTGAGTAGAGGGATGTTTAATGTTGGTTCACTAGAGCAGCTACATGGCAGATTTAACCATCATGTGAGGGATTCTCATTTTTATCCACTGTATGGGAATCAATACCATGTGGATATATTAACAATCTACCATGGATTCTGCAGTCTTGGACCAACGTTGGGCACAACTGGAGTAGGTGCAGCTCTTGCTAGACTAAAAGGTGCTAGCAGCCTGGTGTCTCATAGATAAGCCCTGTAGCTGAACCAGGCATTGATGGAACAATCTGTTGGGAATCTTAGGACCTTCCTCTCACGGATGCTTTCCCACAACAGCCAGTGGATGTTATCCAGACATGGTAGGGATTGACTCACCTTCATCTTAAAGACTTCTATACTTTAAGGCTTTAATGGTGAGACCTACAGTTGGAAACATAGTGAAGTGCATGTATTCGACCTTTAGTTTTAAAGCCTAAACTTCACATTAGTTCCTAATTTTAATAATGATTTAACAACTCTTAACAATTTTTCAATAAAAAAAAAAGTGCCAGATTTAAATTCTGGTGGACGGCCCGTTGTTCGGCCAGGGCGACGTAGTAAATTACACCATTGCCTTGGTGGAGGGACCGCCCAGAGTATTTATAAATGACCTCTAAGCTGGCAGTCATTTTTTAAACATTGGCAGTTCCTGTCAATGCATTTCACTGTTTGGTGCAGGGATGCGTCAACATGACGGAGCCCTGCACCAAACAGTTTTCTTTTATTTTCGAGAAGAAAACCTCGAAACTGGATTTTCGTTTTGAAAATGAAAAAGCAAATGCTTCCCTCACCAAGAGAGGTCTCTCCCATGGTGAGGGGAGCATTTAGCAGTCTTCACTGCCGATCACCTCCAGACAAACCATGGCGGTGACAGGCTGTGAAAACTGACTTGTACTTCCACCCATCTAAATCAGGTAGGCAGAATTACAGGCCTGCCTCCGACGGCCCTTACTCCTCAGGGCCGTCGAGAAGGTTTAATCATAGCAGAGAGTGAGTAGTCTATACCATGATTAAACCTATAGTCTACCCTCATATAAATCGGAATGACAGATTATTATCTTGGCGGTATGTATACTCCGTCGCCACTGCGATGGAGTATACCTACCACCAAGATATAAATCAGGCCCATAGTTTGAAAGCCTAAACTTCACAGTTTTACAATGTTTTAAATAAATGTTTGATCTACATATAAATGAGCCCAGGTGCTCTAACCATAATCCCCATGGCCTCATTTTAATGCTCACCCATCACTTACAGCGTGCAGTTAAGTACCTCGACTCTAACCTGATAATTTTGCCCATATCTGTCCTTAACCTTACCTCCAGCCTGACCATTACCTCCCCTCCTTCAAAGTCTAACCTATCCCTAAACATTGACCCTTACCCTATTTCTATATCTGACCATACCCTAAATTTAAAACCCTTCTATATCCTGCTCCTACACTTAACCTTACCCTAAAAGTAGACCTATCTCTAACCCTAAAGTTAGCCCTTCCCATAGCACATGTTCATACACTAAACCTCACTGCAACCCTAACACGTCCATAAAAGAAACCAGTCATACAGAAACATTAAAATTTAAAGGAATATTTACACTTTCCCACATTTCGGACTTTTACTTTTTCATGCTTTTAGTTCTCAAACTATGTTTAAAAAAAAAAATATAACTTTCAAACTTTTCATTTTTCAAACGAATACAGTTCATTTAATATTTTAACTTAATACTATGTTAAGCAGCATGCATTCTTCCAAACCTCATTGTACTCTTTTTCAAACACACGGGGAAGATTTACAAGCCCCTTGCGACACTTTTGCGCCGCCTTTGCATCACTTTTGTGATGCAGCGGCAGTGTAAACAATGTGCCACGTTGCGACACATTTACAACGCGCGCATCTAGAGTGATGCATCACGTTGTAAAGCCCTGAGCCACATTATACCTGCGTCAGGTATAATGTATGCAGGGTGGACATTCCGACGCAAGAAAGCCTCGTAAAAGTGACGCAGTGAAATCTACATGATTTCACTCTGCCACTTCTACGACACCACTGCGTCAAAACCTTACGCCTGCTTGAAGCAGGCGCAAGGTGTGACACAGCACAATAGGTATAGGCCTTCCTGAGCATTGCTGAAGTTGTGTCGTGCTTGCGACAAGACTCCAGCAATGCGTGACCTTTGCGCCAACAGATGCGTGACGCATCTGTCAATCCTTGTGCCATGGTGCACCGCATTGTACATGTGACGCATCCATGGTGGCGCAAGGGTTTTTTTGCGTGACGCAAGTAAACTGATGCATCTCTGCTATGATGCAGAGATGCGTCAGTTTCCTGTAAATCTGCCCCACTGAATCCAGTGATGCTTCAATATACTCTATCATGGACAGCCCTAATTCTCTCATACTACACAGTATTGTTTATTGACACCCCTAATTCTGGTATTCTCCGCAGTATAGAAAAAGCCATACCTGATTACAGGCCCTCATGCCGGGTGAATTTTTTCTCTAACACCCTAAATCTTGTCATTATCCAATATAGTCTTATGCAAACACTGAGGGGCTTATTTACAAGCCCCTTGCGCTACTCGCGCGTCACTTTTTCCCATATTAAAAGTGACGCACCGGCGGCGCAAGGGGCTTCTTAATAAGCCCCTGAGTGCCCCACTGTACTCTTTATGAAAAACCCCAAACCATGCCATACCACACTGTTCTCGTACTCCCATATTGAATCATGTCGCGCCCCAGTGCATTACATTTTTTGGAGGTGGCTATATCCCTGAAGGTGCTGGGCATTTTTGAGTTTTGCTGTGTATAGGGTTGATTTTACAGTTATGTTAATCTTCTTTGTAACAAAAGTCCTAATCTTTTCTATAGACTAGAATTGAAGGGAGATCCAAATTTGTTGTGTTTTATAGGAGGCTGTTGTACTTTACCAACAGGCGTCCTTGGGTACTTCTTGCCTGGTTCACTTCACCACCACCTGAAAGTGGCACTGCCTTTTTGGGCACTTTCTTTTGTATCATAGTATCTGGACATCCTGCAACGACTGGGACAACCACCAATACAGGTCATTTCAATGGCCTGAGTCTCCTGTGTGTCTCACAGAACAAGATATTCCTGAAGGCCTAAGCTGAAGAGTAAGTCAACAGTCCCAACACACAAACAAGGTTTTGTCAGCGCTGGACCGTGTCAGGCAATGAATGTGCCAGGAAGCTGGGCTGGAAGTGCAGCTTAACTTCAAGTCTGTGAGATGAAGCAATACCTTCAGAGCATCTGCGCTGATTGCCTTTCAACCAAGGAAAGATTGGAGGTCATTACAGAGTGCTGCTGATGACTAGATTTAGGAGGCTGCATGAGCATTGGGAAAGCATTGTACAGTATGGCACTGCCACTGAACTAGGTTTCCCTGTAGGCCACACACTCTTGCCTGTCTAGGGAGATGGCATGTTTCACTTGGCCCTCCCTGCAGTGTCATCCCACAAATTTTGCTTTCACCCCCGTTTTCTGATCCCCTTTTTGTTGGCTTTTAGGACTTTACTACTGCTAACTAGTGCTAAAGTGTTTGTGCTCTCTCCCTTAAACACAATGAAACTTGTTTACACCCAATTGGCACATTATTTCTTACTTGTACGTCCCTAGTAATCTGATGCTACGTGTACCCAGGGCCTGTAAATTAAATGCTGCTAGTGGGTGTGCCACCCACTTAAGTAGCCTTTTAAACATGTCTCAGGCCTGCCATTGCAGCCTGTGTGTGCAATTTTAACCTATCATTTCGACCTTGCAAAATAAACCTGTTGTCAGGCCTAACATCCTTTTTAATGAATATAAGTCACCCCTAGTGTATGCCCTAAACAGCTCATAGGGCAGGGTGTTGTGTATTTGAAAAGTTAGACACGTACTTATAAGTTGTACATGTCCTGTTAGTGAAAAAACTCTTAAATTCAGTTTTTACTATAGCAAGGCCTACCTCTCACATCTCGGGGTGGGCTTTGTAAACTTCCGGGGGACTAGCAGGGAACTAGCAGGGTAATTGGTTAGAGGACTAGCTGGGTGAGACTGGGACAAGACTGGATAATAGGTTTGTGTGTGGTCTCTGAAGAGGATACAAACAAGAGCGTTCTAGAAGGATGGACGGGAAGCAAAACATAAGCAGAGGACTGAAGCAGGTTGGAAACAGGCTATGACTATGGCACTAGAAGTCTGCAGGGCAAACACAAGAACACATAATAGGAATATAAGCAGGGAAACAATAGACAACTACCATAAATGATAGTTTGTCTGCTCCTCTGAAATGATCTCTCTGTGAGGTGAAAAGACCTTATAGGAAAGCAGGGAGCAGATTAATCTCACAGAGTTCTAGGAGACACCCAACATCTCCTATGGAGAAGGTGCGTTGGGTGGTTCTCTGTGCCAAAGGCACAAGCCTTGGAATCTAACTGGCAATCTTGGAAGCAATGAAAATCCAGATAACAATACAAGCGAGAACAACACGAACAGAACAAGGGACACCAAAACAGAAACTGGGCTCAGGCTAAACAGGACTAGAAATCAGGAAAAGGACTGGAATTCTGAGAACCAGGCTAGGAAATATCTGCACTCAAACAAGGCAAGACAGAAATATGCAGACAAACAGGAACACAGAACACAAGGCAAGGAGTCTGCATATAACAGGGCAGATTAAAAAGAGTGCAGACAGGAGACTATGAACTATGGATAACACAGGAACAGAGATGCAGGAAAACTAGGGATAGAAACAGGAGACTATGAACACAGGAATAGAGAGGCAGGAACACTAGAGACACAAACAGTCATATAGCCAAAAGACAGGAAAATAGGTACAGGGAAAAAGGAAACAGAATCAAAGGACAAGCCTGTAATGTGTTAGAAATGGGGGTCTCTAGTTGGCAAAGGTAGGTACCTTTGTCCAAGTAGGGGCCCTTCTTCCTAATCAGGGTAAGGGGGATACACTTCTAAAATAACCCCTGCTCACCCCCTTGGTAGCTTGGCACGAACAGACAGGCTTATCTCAGAGGTAGCGTGTAAAGCACTTGTGAACATCAACAGTAGTACAGTAAAAACACTACAAATGGACACCACACCAGTTTAGAAAAAAACATCATCTTTATCTATACCAAGACAAGACCAAACGACAAAAATCCACAATACAGTTATCAAGATATCCTTAAAAATAGGTTATTCACTCAAATAAAGTTTGTAGCAACAAGTAACTCCACCTGGAGTTATTATAACGTCGGGACAGATGACAATCCCAAAGTACGGCGCCGACCGTGAAGTTCGCGGCGTCAGGAGCAGAGTCAAGCAGACCCCCAAAGAACAGTACCTTGGAAACGATGAAAGACTGTGTCGGGGAGGTGACGTCATGGTGGCGGTGAGGCGTCGGTTCCTTACAACGGTGCGGTGTCGATGGCTTCGGGAGTCACCCACGTCGAGTATCGGCTCTGCATTGATGAAGCACCAGTGTCGGTGAAGTCGGGGTTGCGGTGCAAGTCGGGACGGTGCGTCGTGGACGTCACGAGCGGTGTCCTTGGCTCCGGTGCAGGCTGCGGCCTCGGTGACGGCTTCGGAGTCGATGTGGCACGGCGTCAGCAGGCATCGGGCCTACAGTGCAAATTGGGGCAATGCGTCGTGCTCTTCACGAGCGATGCCCACGGCTTCGATGCAGGTTACAGCATCACTCGCCGGCGTCGGTGTTACAATTCCCTTCTGTGGCAGCTGAAACAGCAGTTCCAGATGCAGAAAGACAGAAGAAATGAAGTCTTTGTGTCCCTGAGACTCCAGAACAGGAGGCAAGCTCTATTTCAAGCTCTTGGAGATCTTCCTCAAGCAGGGGAAACAGCAAACAGGAAACTTTCCTTGGCAGCAAGTAGCCACTGCAGGCCAACCCCAGACAGCAAAACAGCACAGGGGCAGTATTCCTCCTCAGCTTCTCCGGCTCGTTACCTTGGCATAGGTTCCTCTTGATTCCCAGAAGTGATCTAAAGTTCTGGGGTCTGGGCCCCAATATTTATACTACAAAATCCTTTGTTCTCTGGTGGCAGAGAAGCCCTGTGCTTGGTCAAAACCAGTTCTGTCCTCTCTGGTGCAGCTTCCTGGCAGGAGGTGGAGACAGCATTGTGGAAGGCAGACCAGGCCCATTCAGGTGAAAGGAAATCTCCTCCCCCTACTCAAAATGCAGCCCAGGTCTATTCAGCCCAGCCCTGACTCATCAGACTCTCTGGAGCCACTGCTCCTCCCCAGCCCCTGTCATCCAAAGCCAGACATGCAATACACAAAGTTAGCATAGGCACACTGGATGGCTAAGCAAGAAAATACCTACTTTCTAAAAGTGGTATTCTGAAACACAGAATGTAAGAATCACCCTCACTAAAAGATGCATTTTAACATTCTTAGTTCAGGCATACTAAACTTTATTTTCCTATCTTGTTCCCAGGGGTAGTTATGTTTATAAGATGTTATAAGCAAACTCCCCATTCTATCCTATGAGAACCGGTAGCCTTGCAATAGTGAAAAACAAAATTGGCAGTATTTCACTATCAGGACATGCCACACACACCAGGGCATGTCCTACATTTCACATACACTGCACCCTGCCCACAGGGGTACCTTGGGCCTACCTTAGAGGTGACTAACATGTAAGAAAAGGGAAGGGTAGGGCCTGGCAAGTGGGTACACTTGCCAAGTCGACATGGCAGTACTAGACTGCCCACAGATACTGCAGTGGCAGATCTGAGTCACATTTACAGGCTGCTTATGCGGGTGGCACAATCAGTGCTGCAGCCCACTAGCAGCATTTGATTTACAGGCCCTGGGCACACACAGTGCACTGTACTAGGGACTGACTAATAAATCAAATCATCCAATCATGGAAATACAAATCCCTAACAACAATTTACAAAGGGAGCACTTGGGGGTGAGAACTGGGTGGAAGCAAGATGGCGGCCGTGTGAGTCGGCCGTAGGTGGCTCCCGAAGGTGGCGGTGTTTTCATTAAAAAAAGTATGACGAAGCGGTAAAAATGGCGAACCCCCAGCTGGCCAGAAGATCTGCCGAACCCGGGTGGGCCTTGCCTTGGGTTGAGGTGCTGGTGGAGCAGGCCGAGCTGCTGATTTCCGGCTGCAGGAGCTTTGAGCGGGAGCTTTTTCTAGCCTCAGGGCGGAGCGCTACGGACAGTCCTTCAGCCGTAATGGGGCCGAAAGCAAACGCGAGGGGGAGAGGCGCCACTCAGCATGCTGGCCCCCAGGTGTCCCCGCAGACGACCGTGGCAGAGGCGGCACCCTCCACAGTGCAGGCTGGACGTAGGCAGAAGACCCGGGCTGAGAATCTCCCTGACGGGAAGGGGAGGGGCGCGGGCGCGCAGCCCCAACCACATCGGACCGGCACCTCAGTGCTAGAGATGCTCAGGGGAGCTGGGAGAAGCTCCTCAGCTCAGGAAACGGGACAGTGGATCGAGACTCTGGTCCAGGCAAGCGGTCAGTGCACTACACAGGCTGGTAAGTCCTTGATGGGGCTAGGGGAGCCTGGGGGCCCCTCAGAGGCTGAGACTTTCAGTGGGCAGTATGTAGGGCTGCAGGAAGAGAGAGAATCTGGGTCGCGGGAGATTCCTTCATCAGGGCAAATACATCATGAAGGGGAAAAAGACCCAGCTCAGGAAGCAGTGGTGGCAATACCCAAGGAAGGGACCCTGGATGAAGCAGACCATAGTGGCAAAGGGGCAGATGCAGGGATATCCGGGCAAGCACAGCCAGGCTGGCTGGAATCAGATCAATCTGATCATCCACACGAATAAGATGACCTAACCACGAAGGGGAGGGACACAGGGGCAAAAAAGGGCACCAATAAGGGGCAGGATGAGCCAGCAGGGATATCTGAACTGAACCCTCTGACCAGGAGCTACGGGGAAAGCAAAAACGTGGGGGAAATTCCAGGAACCCCAGGAGCTCACGCGCTTGTAGTGAAAAGGAAATGGATTCGGAGGCTAATGACTTCTTTTCACTGTCAGATGCCACCTGGTCAGATGTAGGGTCAGGCACAGGGTCCAACTCAGAGACAAGTGAGACGGATAGTGTACCTGGCACCAGTGGCAAGGACTCCATCACCACAACACGGAAGACGCTCACCAGAGTGGGCAGAATAGACAATCAGAGGCAAAGGGACTTGAAGTGGGATTATTCTCTTGGGGGACAACTGATTGGGGATATCAATAAGACCCCCAGCGACGATCAACCCCCAATATCCCCTACACTGGAGTCCATTTTGCAGTGTGTAGTAGCACATCGAGAGGAAGCCCGCCTGGAAAGCAGACGTTCACAGACTGCAGGTCGCAAACTACAGGGGGCAGTAAGGAAAGTCGCAAAAACTTGTAACGCCATCAGCGACCGGATGACGGATCTGGAGTCAAGAACAACCTCCCTGGAGATGGACATAGCAGGTTCCAAGGGTCAAACAGAAGCTCATGAAGCACAATTAATAGACATCCAGTGGAAGCTAGAAGAAAATGAAAATCGTCAGAGACGAAACAATTTGCGATTTTTGGGAATTCCTGAAGGAAAAAGGGCTCGGAACCGCGTATGTATATGGTTCAACTATTGCAGGACTCTTTCCCGGAACTAGAAGGCTGGAACTGGTCTCATGAAATTCAAAGGGCACACCGAGTTCCGTTTACTCTCCGACAGCCAGTCAGCCCAGACGCCAAGCCACGGGCATTCCTGGTCTACTTTGGAAACTTCTTGCTGAGACAAAATGTGTTTGAAAAGGCAAGACCGGAAGCTCAGTGCTCCGCGGATGGGTTTTCATTCTTCTCTAGACCAGATTTTTGCCACATCACAGTGGAACGTTGCTGCCGCCTGCGTCAAATGATTAAACCCTTTCAGGAGAAAGGTGCACAGGCCTTTCTTTTAAATCCGGCCCGGTTAAAAGTAATCTGGAATGATCATACCAGATTCTTCACTTCAGAGATCAAAGCAAAAGAGTTTTTAAACGCAGGGGGGATATGATCCTGTGACTTTGACTATGACTCTGAGACTTTAGAATTTAGTTAGAATATGTTTCTGATTGACCGGTTCTCTCTCGTTTTTCTTGTCAATGTATTTGCTGGTCTCTTCCTTTGTTTTCTCCCACTATCTCACTCGTTTCTTATGGCTGAACTACTGTTTGTAGGGGAGATTTAGGGGAGTATTAAGGCCTCTAGTAAGACCAGTCAGCCACTAAAAACTAAAGTGTGAGGTAATATTGGAGTCACTTGTGGCTATCACTTAAGTCACATACACGTATAATATAAGCCACCATTCGGGAGGGCACCACCGACCATCCTTCACAGACCGGGATTGGTCTGTTGCTTCACAGATCGGGTGGGGTGGGGAGGAGTGGGATGGGGTTGGGGGAATCAAGGGGGAGAGGGGGAGGGGTGGATGGAGGGGCGGCTGGGGTGGAGGGGAGGAGAACTCAGGAAAGCAGAATGTTTGTGCAATTTAAGGAGGGAGGCAGGAGTAAGCATGCTTAAATGGTATGATAATCAAGTTGGGTGCCTAGAGAACTTTAGTGATGGGTAGGCTGACTATATGCTCTGTAAATATCGGGGGCTTGAATGATAGGAGTAAGAGTGGCAGGGTAAGTGAGGTATTACGATCCTTGGGGGCAGATATTATCTGCCAGCAAGAAACCCACATCCCATGGCAAAAGAGAGGGCTTAATGCGATCCCGGGGTATACCCAGGTAATTTGCTCATCTCAAACTACCATGACTAGAGGTGTTAAAATCCATGTTTCAAACCGGATGCAGGCCATCCAGGGACCATGTAGGTCCCTGGGCGGTCTCCCAAGGCGCTGCTGGGAGACCGGGGAGAGCCATGAGAGGTGGGCCTTGGTCTAGCTAACTCGGGGCCCACAGGCTCTCTAAGGGTACTCCGGGAGGAGAGAGCGCCTCTCGGAGGGAAGGGTGCATAGGCCCTCTTCTCGCAGCAGAGAACAAAGAAGGGGTCTAGGTTCCCGGGGTAGTTTCCGTGTGGAGCTACTGACGGGGGGAATGAGCTGTAGGATGTCTGACGAGGCACCCTCAGTGTTCCTCCCTGGCACTGCCAGTGTGGTGGTGAGGCCGGTCTGAGGTCCTATCGGGGAGCCAGGCCAGTGGCCAAAGGGTGCTTTTCTGTGTGGGGAAAGCACAAGTGGCTGTGCTTTCTTTAGGGAAGCCAGTCATCCCAAAAGGGTGGTGGCAGCAGAATGACCTCAGCGGCAGGCTGAGGGTGAGGGTCCAGAGAGGTTGCATCTTTGGGGTGCAAGGACCAAACGGAGAGGGTACTGGTTGGAACAAACTCCAGAAGGGAGACCAGCTAGTGACCCAGGGGATGGGATGTAGACCTATCCCAGAAGACCGCATCGGTGCTGAGGCACTGTACCCTTGTCCAGAGAAGTGGTAGGCAGAGTGTTGCATGCCCAAGGGCAAAGGTGGGCCCAGTTAGGCTAAGTCCATGTAGACCATGAGTGACCTAGAGGTATCTAACCTAGAGCCCGGAGGGTTCTTAGGGTAGTCTGGGATCCCTGTCATGGGTGGAGATTTCATGGATGGGAGGAGTAGGTGGTCTGAGCGGATAACTGGTGAGTAAGGGGATCTGGTCAGAACCCCTTATAACTAGTTATCGCTGACTACGGGAAGAATACCCATGTGGAGTGGCTACTTCTTCCCTGTAGGAATCAGCTGGGTGCGGCGTGTGTTAGAAGGTGGTTCTGACACTATGGGCCGCCCGGATTTTTCGCTTTTTGAGCACCTGTGTGTTGAGCTTTTACTGTGGGAGAGCCTCATAAATTGGGACTCATCCACAGTGAACTCATGAGGAAAGAGACTGCATGTGGATTTTACTGGTGTCCCCCTGGCTTGACTAGGCCGCTGCGCAGCAGCTGGAGTACGGGGCACCGGGCTGGTTACATGCAGACACCTGTGTACATGCGTGTGCACACGTGTAGGGGCTGCGCAGGGGAGATTCCTGGCGTGCGCAGTCTAGGAGCAGCTACAGAGTGAATGGTGTGGCAGGACTTATGCAGAATTGGGTGGTGACATGGAATAGGCTTTATACACTGGGAAGAAACATGCCAGGGAAAGTCAGTGTGCTTTACTGTGTTTTTCACTTCATTATTCCCCTATGGGGAAGTGGAGCCCATGGGCTAGTGTCACTTTCCTAAAGCCTACAGATTCCAGACATGCACTAAAGTCCACTGTAACGGGTGTGAGAAGAAGTATTCTGCAGAGTCCGAAGTCATATTTGTACTGCTTTTGGGTCATCCAGAAATGTCACTTTTCTCTGAGTCAGTCATAACCAGGGCCAGGCTGAGGGCTGACCTCAGCTGGCTGGATTGATAACCTTTTTTTTCCACAAGCTAAGGCCTCCTCTCCACGAAGAGAAGATGGGTGGGGCTACAGGCCCATCCATCAGCAGCTATCACTGGTGCCAGGCACCAGGCTGCACCAAGGAGGGAAGGGCTCTTGTTTCAGAGACCATGTGGCCAGAGACCCTGGATGACGCCATTTTGAACCAGCCCAGAGGCTGGACAAGAAGGAGGGAGCAAGGGCAGGGAAGTGATGTGTCGCTGTTTGATAGGACCAACGGAGACTTCCTGCCAGCCCTCTACTCAACTTTTAAAAAGTGCTTGCACAGGAAGAGAAGCTCTCTCTGGGGTGTGGTCTGCTGAGGTGGAAGGTGCTGGAGCCTGGCAATGGGCCGTTGGAAGGAGGTACCCCCTGTCTGCCCCCCAGGCCCCTAACAGCACCAGAAGAAGAGACCAGGACCGGTGCGCAGAAGCAGGGGCCTCTGCGCAGGGAGAAGAGAGGCCCAGGCGAAAGTCTGGCGCAGGGAGCCAGTGAAGACCGCTCCCTGCAGAATTCCCCCCCTTGGAGACCCGGAGGGCAAAGGAGAGTGCTCCCCGTGGTTGGGGGCCCCCGCCAGGAGCAAGAGGACGCAAAAATGGGGCAGAACGGACCCCCAGGGGCTGAGATATGGCCCCCGGAAGGTGAGCGACCTTTGACCCCTGGGGAAGAAGGGAAGCCGGGGAGCGCCGTCGCACTCCCCGCGAAAGTGCCCTGCCTGGGGGCCAGGAGCCCACCCTGGCCCCCACCGAAAATGGAGGCGGGGAGCGCCGTCGCGTCCCCCGCGAAGAGATCCCCAGGGGCCCGGGACCCCATCCCGGGCCCCAGTAAGCCGGGGACGCCGTTGCGCCCCCGTGAAGCGGGAGGAAGGCGGGGGAGCCAGGAGCCCACCCTGGCCCCCGCGAGCAAATCCAGACGGGGAGCGCCGACGCGCTCCCCGGGAAGAGGCGGAGGAGGAGGATCCCGAGACCCCATCCCCGGAATCCGCCGCGAAGACGGGGGGCGCCGTCGCACCCCCCGTGAAGAGGAAGGGCACGGGACCCCATCCCCGGGCCCCGAAGACTGGGAGGAGGCCGGGGGAGCGCCGCCGCACTCCCCCCGGACCTGAGCAGGAAGACGCGTCTGCCCGCTGACGGGCAGACCAGAACTGATCGGCCGGCTCCCGAGGGTGCTGGCCGCGCGGGGAGCCTGCGGGGGCAGCCGGGGGTGTGCTCCCCAGGCTGCCCTCCTACCCATCAGGCCGTCGCGGGTCCCGGGTGGGACAGGGACCCGCCGAAGGAGGGAAAAGGCATCGCGGGGCCCGGGTGGGACCAGGCCCCCGACACGTGGCAGGAGCGGCCGGGGGTGGGCTCCCCGAGCCGTATCCCTTACCTGGGAGTCCGGGTGGGACCGGGCCCCCCCACCGAGGCCAGAAGATGTGGCGCGAAGCGCCATATGGATCGCGGCTCTCCCCGGCACAGCGGGAGAGCCGCTCATCAAGTATTCCACAAAAGGAGCACGAAGCGCCACATAATGCCTTGCAAGGCATGGGGAAAACATCGTTTTGGTGCTTGTGGTGGCCCCAGGAGAACGGGGTCACCGCCAAATTTGTGCAAGGGTGCTGGGGGAGCTGCTGGAGAAGCGCAGTCTCCCCCCAGCACGAAGAAAAGTCCCTCCCTAAGTGTCATAGGGATTTTAAAAGAATAACCCCTCAAGGGCTCAGCCAGCATTTAACACTTTCTAGGCTGGAACGTTTGTTCTACAGCTGAGGGTGTTTTGAGAAGTTCCTCAAGGAGTGAAGGGCATCTCCTGGAGGTGAAGAGGTGTAATTGCACCAGAAATGCATTTACTAACGGTTATTTCTTTTTAGAGGGACTGAAGGTCACATGTGTCATGTGAAGTACCTGTGTAAGGTGATGTCATAAGCAAAGTGGGGTTAGGTTTCCAGAAATTCCTGCTAGGGTGTCTGGCTGTATATGTGTAATCCTGTGATTTCATCTGTGATGCCTTTAGGGGCTGTAATTGCAATGCATTCTAATGTCCAACACAAGTGATGAGTACTGTCATTCCAAAGTAATGCTTGAACATGTATTCTTGCTGCTGCGCTTAAGTGAGGAACAACCCAGACTGTTAGCCCTGAAGATGTAGGGGTGCATACTGTACGGTCAATATAAGATGCTCAGTCAGGGTTATGTGTCACTAGGGCAGGTGAACCTATTTTTAATGCGTGTTGAGGTAATGTGGTGGGTCGCCACTGGGATGGTACCAGTGCGCAGGGCCCTCGCTCCAGGTTATGTTCAACTAACTGCAATGGGGGCAAGATGATGTGCAAACATGGAAGTGGTGGTACTACACCCCACCCCCCCCTGCGGGAGGGGTGGAGATCTTCCGCAATGTCACAAAGTAATTCCAACAGCTTATGTATATTTGTAAATTGGTGCATAGTATTGAGTAGTGTGTGTGTTTAATAAATGTACTCTTACTTTCATAAAGCAAAGTACAGACTGGACAATCAAATATTGAGTGTTATTTCTGCGCACCTGCAAATGGCGATTACTAGCCCACCCCACCTCCCTTGAGTAAAGCCTCAGACTGCTCTGCAACGCTACCCTCTGAGAGTCAGGTGCTACAATTGGGTGTTTGGTTCCCAGTGAAGGACAAATGTAGTCATGTTGTTTGTGCAGGCCACACAGATACTGCCTCGTTTTCCAACATTGGTGGCTAGCGGCGGGAAACATAGTATCCCATTCTGGTGCGCATTTGGAGCATTTGATAAGTCCAGTTTTGCCACACATTACCTATGCAGTAATGAGCAAATGGAAGAGCGCAAGGCTCTGAGAAGGGTTCAAAGTTTTGGTTATGTGAACTAAAGGCATGGGAAAGGAAAGCCCTGCGCCCATATGTGTCATGTGAAGATATTATGGTTTAAATGTAAACTGTATTGATATGACCGCGCTATGTTGATTATTATGTGCTAGCGGGATGGGGCTTTCCAGGAAATGATTGCATACAAATGTTCTGAGCCATATTGTACACCTTTGAACCCTAACACTACATACACTACACCTGCATGAGGAGGGTGTCTCCTCAAGAGATAGGGACAGCAACTGATACCTACATCACAGGTGGGGGTGTAGGGGTGGATTGACCTTTGTGGGGGACAGGAGAGAGAGGGGGTCCTGGGAGATTCCCACTCTTTTTAAGGGCAGGGAGGGTTTCCACAGAAGGGGCCCCAGGTATCCTTCCCCCGCTGAAAGTTTACTTGCCATTGGCGCAGGCCAAAACCACTGGAAGGGTGGGGCAGGAGGTTTCTTTACCCCCGGGTAGTAACGCCCCAGGGTTCCCATAGAGGGGGACCCCAAGAAACTTTTCCCACGGTGGGAGGAGGGTGTGGTAGAGTTGAGTGTCCGGCAGGCCCCCCAGGTTAACTGGTGGGGAGGTGAGCAGCCCAGGGGTGGCCCCTGGTAGAGGGTGGCCCCTAAGGAGGGTAGTTCTTGAGTGATGGTGTGTAGTGGTAGCCCCTAGGTACCCTAGGTGGGCTAGGTAACTAACCCAGTGGAGATCTGAGTGGGGGTGATGTACTCCCCAGATTCCAGGTGAAGGGTTAGTGGTGGACCCTGAGGTGTCAGGGTCGGGTAAGTGGTTACCCAAGGAAGCAACAGGATGTCATTCTGGAGCTGGTGTGGTGAGCCTGAGGTGGTGGCTGGGGCGATGCCTGGCCAGGTGACCAGTCAGGTAGGTCCTAGGGTACTTGTATCCCAGGACCGGAAGCATGAGGGTGTTCCCTAGCTCGAAGCAGGAGGTGGACTTCTGCAAGGTAGTACCACCCCGAACACAGGTGGGGCCTATCTTATGTGAAGGGACCCTGTGTTTTGCAAAGGGGTGGTGCAGGCCTAGCCGGGATCTTTAGGGTCCCTGGCTTGGTGTGGTAGTACTACCCTGAAGGCAGGTGGGGCCTATCTTAGGGAAGGGACCCTGCTCTTCATAAGGGGTGGTGCAGGCCATCCAGGGACCATGTAGGTCCCTGGGCGGTCTCCCAAGGCGCTGCTGGGAGACCGGGGAGAGCCATGAGAGGTGGGCCTTGGTCTAGCTAACTCGGGGCCCACAGGCTCTCTAAGGGTACTCCGGGAGGAGAGAGCGCCTCTCGGAGGGAAGGGTGCATAGGCCCTCTTCTCGCAGCAGAGAACAAAGAAGGGGTCTAGGTTCCCGGGGTAGTTTCCGTGTGGAGCTACTGACGGGGGGAATGAGCTGTAGGATGTCTGACGAGGCACCCTCAGTGTTCCTCCCTGGCACTGCCAGTGTGGTGGTGAGGCCGGTCTGAGGTCCTATCGGGGAGCCAGGCCAGTGGCCAAAGGGTGCTTTTCTGTGTTGGAAAGCACAAGTGGCTGTGCTTTCTTTAGGGAAGCCAGTCATCCCAAAAGGGTGGTGGCAGCAGAATGACCTCAGCGGCAGGCTGAGGGTGAGGGTCCAGAGAGGTTGCATCTTTGGGGTGCAAGGACCAAACGGAGAGGGTACTGGTTGGAACAAACTCCAGAAGGGAGACCAGCTAGTGACCCAGGGGATGGGATGTAGACCTATCCCAGAAGACCGCATCGGTGCTGAGGCACTGTACCCTTGTCCAGAGAAGTGGTAGGCAGAGTGTTGCATGCCCAAGGGCAAAGGTGGGCCCAGTTAGGCTAAGTCCATGTAGACCATGAGTGACCTAGAGGTATCTAACCTAGAGCCCGGAGGGTTCTTAGGGTAGTCTGGGATCCCTGTCATGGGTGGAGATTTCATGGATGGGAGGAGTAGGTGGTCTGAGCGGATAACTGGTGAGTAAGGGGGATCTGGTCAGAACCCCTTATAACTAGTTATCGCTGACTACGGGAAGAATACCCATGTGGAGTGGCTACTTCTTCCCTGTAGGAATCAGCTGGGTGCGGCGTGTGTTAGAAGGTGGTTCTGACACTATGGGCCGCCCGGATTTTTCGCTTTTTGAGCACCTGTGTGTTGAGCTTTTACTGTGGGAGAGCCTCATAAATTGGGACTCATCCACAGTGAACTCATGAGGAAAGAGACTGCATGTGGATTTTACTGGTGTCCCCCTGGCTTGACTAGGCCGCTGCGCAGCAGCTGGAGTACGGGGCACCGGGCTGGTTACATGCAGACACCTGTGTACATGCGTGTGCACACGTGTAGGGGCTGCGCAGGGGAGATTCCTGGCGTGCGCAGTCTAGGAGCAGCTACAGAGTGAATGGTGTGGCAGGACTTATGCAGAATTGGGTGGTGACATGGAATAGGCTTTATACACTGGGAAGAAACATGCCAGGGAAAGTCAGTGTGCTTTACTGTGTTTTTCACTTCATTATTCCCCTATGGGGAAGTGGAGCCCATGGGCTAGTGTCACTTTCCTAAAGCCTACAGATTCCAGACATGCACTAAAGTCCACTGTAACGGGTGTGAGAAGAAGTATTCTGCAGAGTCCGAAGTCATATTTGTACTGCTTTTGGGTCATCCAGAAATGTCACTTTTCTCTGAGTCAGTCATAACCAGGGCCAGGCTGAGGGCTGACCTCAGCTGGCTGGATTGATAACCTTTTTTTCCACAAGCTAAGGCCTCCTCTCCACGAAGAGAAGATGGGTGGGGCTACAGGCCCATCCATCAGCAGCTATCACTGGTGCCAGGCACCAGGCTGCACCAAGGAGGGAAGGGCTCTTGTTTCAGAGACCATGTGGCCAGAGACCCTGGACGACACCATTTTGAACCAGCCCAGAGGCTGGACAAGAAGGAGGGAGCAGGGGCAGGGAAGTGATGTGTCGCTGTTTGATAGGACCAACAGAGACTTCTTGCCAGCCCCCTACTCAACTTTTAAAAAGTGCTTGCACAGGAAGAGAAGCTCTCTCTGGGGTGTGGTCTGCTGAGGCGGAAGGTGCTGGAGCCTGGCAATGGGCCGTTGGAAGGAGGTACCCCCTGACTGCCCCCCAGGTCCCTAACAGCACCAGAAGAAGAGACCAGGACCGGTGCGCAGAAGCAGGGGCCTCTGCGCAGGGAGAAGAGAGGCCCAGGCGAAAGTCTGGCGCAGGGAGCCAGTGAAGACCGCTCCCTGCAGAATGCTCCCCCTTGGAGACCCGGAGGGCAAAGGAGAGTGCTCCCGGTGGCTGGGGCAGATCGGACCCCCAGGGGCTGAGATATGGCCCCCGGAAGGTGAGCGACCTTTGACCCCTGGGGAAGAAGGGAAGCCGGGGAGCGCCGTCGCGCTCCCCGCGAAAGTGCCCTGCCTGGGGGCCAGGAGCCCACCCTGGCCCCAACCGAAAATGGAGGCGGGGGAGCGCCGTCGCGCCCCCCGCGAGGAGATTCCCATGGGGCCCAGGACCCCATCCCCGGGCCCCGAAGTAAAACCGGGGAGCGCCGTCGTGCTCCCCGTGAAGAGGAGTTGGGGGAGCGCCGTCGCGCCCCCTGCGAGGAGGTCCGCAGGGGGCCCGGGACCATATCCCCGGGCCCCGAAGTAAAGCCGGGGGACGCTGTCGCGCCCCCGTGAAGCGGAGGAAGGCGGGGGAGCCAGGAGCCCACCCTGGCCCCCGCGAGCAAATCCAGACGGGGAGCGCCGGCGTGCTCCCCGGGAAGAGGCGGAGGAGGAGGGGCCCGGGACCCCATCCCTGGGCCCCACCGCGAAGACGGGGGGCGCCGTCGCGCCCCCCGTGAAGAGGAAGAGCCCGAGACCACATCCCCGGGCCCCGAAGACTGGGAGGAGGCCGGGGGAGCGCCGCCGCACTCCCCCCGGACCAGAGCAGGAAGACGCGTCTGCCCGCTGACGGGCAGACCAGAACTGATCGGCCGGCTCCCGCGGCAGCACACGAGGGTGCTGGCCGCGCGGGGAGCCGGCGGGGGCAGCCGGGGGTGGGCTCCCCAGGCTGCCCTCCTACCCATCAGGCCGTCGCGGGTCCCGGGTGGGACCAGGACCCGCCGAAGGAGAGAAAAGGCATCGCGGGGCCCGGGTGGAACCGGGCCCCCGACATGTGGCAGGAGCGGCCTGGGGTGGGCTCCCCGAGCCGTATCCCTTACCTGGGGGTCCGGGTGGGACCGGGTCCCCCCACTGAGGCCAGAAGACGCGGCGCGAAGCGCCATATGAATCGCGGCTCTCCCCGGCACAGCGGGAGAGCCGCTCATCAAGTATTCCACAAAAGGAGCACGAAACGCCCCATAATGCCTTGCAAGGCATGGGGAAAACATCGTTTTGGTGCTTGTGGTGGCCCCAGGAGAACGGGGTCACCGCCAAATTTGTGCAAGAGTGCTGGGGGAGCTGCTGGAGAAGCGCAGTCTCCCCCCAGCACGAAGAAAAGTCCCTCCCTAAGTGTCATAGGGATTTTAAAAGAATAATCCCTCAAGGGCTCAGCCAGCATTTAACACTTTCTAGGCTGGAACTTTTGTTCGACAGCTGAGGGTGTTTTGAGAAGTGCCTCAAGGAGTGAAGGGCTGAGTTGGGATGTCTGGAGAAGGGCATCCCCTGGAGGTGAAGAGGTGTAATTGCACCAGAAATGCATTTACTAACGGTTATTTCTTTTTAGAGGGACTGAAGGTCACATGTGTCATGTGAAGTACCTGTGTAAGGTGATGTCATAAGCAAAGTGGGGTTAGGTTGCCAGACATTCCTGCTAGGGTGTCTGGCTGTATATGCGTAATCCTGTGATTTCATCTGTGATGCCTTTAGGGGCTGTAATTGCAATGCATTCTAATGTCCAACACAAGTGATGAGTACTGTCATTCCAAAGTAATGCTTGAACATGTATTCTTGCTGCTGCGCTTAAGTGAGGAACAACCCAGACTGTTAGCCCTGAAGATGTAGGGGTGCATACTGTACGGTCAATATAAGATGCTCAGTCAGGGTTATGTGTCACTAGGGCAGGTGAACCTATTTTTAATTCGTGTTGAGGTAATGGGGTGGGTCGCCACTGGGATGGTACCAGTGCGCAGGGCCCTTGCTCCAGGTTATGTTCAACTAACTGCATTGGGGGCAAGATGATGTGCATACATGGGAGTGGTGGTACTAGACCCCACCCCCCCTGCGGGAGGGGTGGAGATGTTACGCAATGTCACAAAGTAATTCCAACAGCTTATGTATATTTGTAAATTGGTGCATAGTATTGAGTAGTGTGTGTGTTTAATAAATGTACTCTTACTTTCATAAAGCAAAGTACAGACTGGACAATCAATTATTGAGTGTTATTTCTGCGCACCTGCAAATGGAGATTACTAGCCCACCCCACCTCCCTTGAGTAAAGCCTCAGACTGCTCTGCAACGCTACCCTCTGAGAGTCAGGCGCTACAATTGGGTGTTTGGTTCCCAGTGAAGGACAAATGTAGTCATGTTGTTTGTGCAGGCCACACAGATACTGCCTCGTTTTCCAACACCTCTGATGTTGGAAATCATGGTACAGGGCCATGAACGATTGAGGACAAAGTGGACCTTTGATAGGAAACTATTGGTTACTGAAGGGTTCATAGAACACATCAGGGGGTGGACCCGACAGTTCTTTGATATTAATAGGTTTAGCTCCTCCAGAGAAATTGTCTGGGATACGTTTAAGGCGGGGTTAAGGGGGGAGATAGTTAGCTTTGTTGGACAACGTAGGAAGAGGCAGAGGGCGGAAATACATCAACTAACGGATGAGTTGTCCAAGTGTGAGG